>CM019745.1:9509308-10764308 GCA_009761775.1 Ficus carica | reverse complement strand
GAGACAAAAAAAAATCAAATTATACTTTTAATGATAAAAATAATTACAAATTATCGTTATATTATACATACAATTACTTACAAGAAATAAATGATTGAAATTTGACTATTCATGTAAATTGCAATATAAACAATATAATCGTTTTTTTTTTTTGGATCTATATTTATATAATTGTGCCCATATTTGAGGTTTAACTTTATTTTTTGTGCCAAAAAGTTAATGATTCCTAAACCCCTTTGCCAAGCATTATAACAGAGCAAAAGCCACAATTGTTTCACAAATAGTAGTGTTCGTTAATTCCAATGGTTCGTTTGATTCACATCGTAAGTTTAAAAATAAAGTTAAAAAAGTAAATTTAAAGTTTAATAAAAAACTCTAATCCAAACTTTTGACGGTGAGTTGGTATCTCTTTATTCATAAACATAATCAATTAATATATCAATCAGTCAAATAATTATTAATAAAAAAAATAACAACTTACATATCATATATGTTTAAACTCAAAAATTAATATTATAATTGATATTTATAGTATTTCTATTTTTAAATAGTGTTAAAAACGGTATATAAACAATAATCCAAACCGCCAATGAAAGAATTAGAAATTTCCATTTTATCTTGAATTTCCTTTCCATCTATAAGATACTACCGGTATGACTAATTTATTTTAAGTATAACGTCCGATCATGATTCATGACATTAACGCATTAGAGGGTAGCTAGGAAATTTTAATCTATTAATTAATTAATTTTTAAGACTGGTTTTAACTTTTGGTAATTACGAACGAAACAAGGAATAAAAGAGCATTTGACCTTCTTCAATATTTCAATATAGCTTTTCATTACGTTGTTTTGCCTAATTTGTACTGTTGAATTGTCCTCCTCTCCCCTACTTTTAAAAGCAAGAAAAATCGGTAGAGCGTGGTTGACACGCTCCAGTTTCAATCTGAAACGCATAATTGAGCCACTTTGTTCATCTACGATTGGACCATTCTTTTCCTCCGCTTCACAGTCCTGTAAGATTATCATTCACTGATTTGTTTTGTAAAATGACAATTATACCCCTATCGACCCGCATTTGATCCCGGTTCAACTTGTCGACGAAGTCCATCAGGTTAGAGCGCTCCTGCTTGCGCACGTGGCATCGCTTTGCAGTCGTAGGCCCACGCTTGCAATCAGATCAACGGACGTACTCTCACGATGGATCAGATCAACGGACGCTATCTTCCCACCGTTAGATCTTCACGTTCGAGCCTTATACACGTAATACAGCCATCCCAATCACACAACTCGTGAGAAAAAAAAAGGAAAAAGAAAAAGAAAAAACTTTAAATCCCAACATTACCCTTTGACCTCAACCCAGTCGAAACAACTTCAATTTCTCAAGGGGGCAGGGTCACCCAGGTAAATGCAGTTAATGAGGAAGGGTGTTTTCGGGAATTAACAAAAAAAAAAATCGCCGGAAAATAATAACGGCGAACGGTGGAAAAAAAACCGGCCGGTGAAAGTGCTCGATATTTCCTATATAAAGCGCATGACTACGCCCCTCTTCTTTGCTTCATATTTGCGTTCTCGCCTCTCTCTCTCTCTCTCTCTCTCTTCCTTCTCCTCTCTCTCTCTAAGCCCACCGCACAACAGAGAGCTTCCCTATCTTTTTTTCATTACTAATCTCTCTCTCTCTCTCTCTCTCCCTTTAAAAGAAGTCTTTATTAAGAGGTAAAAATTCCCATCCGCTACAGTATTTAAAAATTTTAATTCGTTTTTTTTTTCTTTAATTTTTATTTTCAAGAAATATTTAGTTTATTTATTTATTTAATAATTATAATAAGTTTGAGGTTGTAAAGAAAGATCAGTAACACGAATAATGAGATTAGAGAAGGGACCTAATCGCGTGGTTGACCATTAGATTAATGCGTTTGTTCTTGAAACGAATAGCTTGGTTCGATCTGTTTCGAACTGTGCGGATTGTCGTTTTGGGGGAAAGATGCGTCGTTTTGTCCGTGGATATCGATTAGTAAAGAGTTTTGGGAGGGTTTGGTTGGTTAAAATGCCCTAGAACGGATTGCTAGGTCGGTTTTTTCGGGATTGGATTTCTGATGGGATTTGGATTTGATTGGCTACTGAGAAAATAATTAGCGGGTTTTAATCCGCGCTGATTTTATTGGATTGATTAGCGATTTAATGTTAATTGCTTGCCTAATTGTGCTTTCTGGGTTCCTCTGTCGTTTTCCATGTGGTTGTGGATTTTGGTTTTTCATCTGTTTAAGTGATTTAAGCGATTCTTAGTTATGTTTAATTGGAGTTTTTGTTAGGGTTTTTGCGTTAATTAAATTGGAATTTGTGTTGGGATTTTAGTTCTGCATTGTGGTGTTGTGTTGTTCTCTTATTTTTTAGTTAGAAGTGCACATCTTATGATTTTGATTTAGCGCTGCATTGCGGTATTTAAATCTAAGAGTAAGTTTTGTATGTATAAGGTTTTCTTGGTTAAATATCGGATTTTTCTTTTGTTTCGTAACCGTCTTGTTCATAGTATTACTTGGTGATTTAAGTGTGGAACTTGTGTCTTTGGTTGAGGTACTGTAGCCAATTTGTTAACCCGTTAACTTTTCTAAACTCTCATTTTGTGTGATCGGTTTTTGGGATTGCGCTGCTGAAGTTACTGCTGTTTTAGAGCCTTTACATTCTTGTTTGTGATTCTCTTACATTGCCTTACCGTTTGCCTGTTTTGTTTATCTTTTTCTAGGACGGAAAACGCGAAAACGGCGATTTTGAAATCTAGGATACGGATTTTAGTTTGTATGTATTTACATATGAGATGGGTTCTAGAGGAAGGCCATTATTTGATCTCAATGAGCTCCCGTACGAGGATAATGAGGAGAGCGATAGCCTCTCACGCTCCCAGCCACAAAAGGCATTGCCATCTACAAATTCCCAGACTGTGGAAAGGCTTGCAGTAGCAGCTGCTCCCCCAGGAATGTTAAACAATCATGCCTTTCAACATGCGCTTTCTAGATCTGGCTTTCAGCCTTTTGTTCGACCCAGGTCTGCTCATGGCCCTGAGCAGAAGGTGACGACGGATCAGAGTTCCCAAAATCCCTCGACTTCGAAGTCGAATAATGAGGATGCAAAAGCAGTGCCATCCCTTGTTTCTGGACGTTCAGATGCACCGCCTGCGGAAAGAGAAGAAGGCGAATGGTCCGATGCTGAGGGTTCTGCTGATGTGCAAGGAGGTAGTAGTTTAGATAAACAGGGTAAAGTTTCACAAGAGCAAGGAACTTTTGGAGCAATGGATCGTGTTGCTTCTGGCGCTAGTGCTGTTGGTAATTCTTTAGGAGTAGATCTAGTCCCCAATGATCAGAGTGGTAAAAGCAACCGTAATGTGGAGGGAAATGCAAATGGTGATATATCCATGGATGGTCAAGAGGAAACTAGTTATGTTCCAAAACAACGAGAAGTTAAGGGTATTGAAGCGAGTCATGCGGTTAAGTGTGCAAATAATCCAGTTAAGAGGAAGACTGATCAACAGAATGAGGCAAAACTGGGAAAGAAGCGGAATAGACAGACCATGTTCCTCAATTTAGAAGATGTTAAACAAGCTGGTCCTATCAAAACTTCAACACCAAGAAGACAGACCTTCTCATCAACGATTACAACTCGTACAGTGAAGGAACCCCGTACTATTCTGCCACCTGCTGAACGCTCTGGTGAAAGGCAAAATCAGTCAATAATTAAGGACCAGAGACAAGTTGATGCCTTTTCTGGTGAAGGAGGAACTCCTTTGGAATCGAGTGAATCAAAATATGAAAGCAATGGTGATATGAATTCTGGGTTACTAGGTAGGCCAAGGAAGCTAAATGGCGACAGTGATGTTGCTGGGGAAGCCTTACCACCTATTCCAAGACAGAGTTCATGGAAGCAATCTGCTGATTCGAGGCAACTAAAGAATTCTCAGGGTTCTAATAGGAAGTCTGTGCTGTTTGGTCAAAATTCCATGGACTCGAAAGTGGGAAACAAAAAGCTTCTATCATCCAAGAAGCAAACGACAATGAGTAATTCGTATCAAGACAAGTCTGTAGAGCGTCTTATTCGGGAGGTTACCAATGAAAAGTTTTGGCATCAACCTGGTATGTCCGTTTCTTATGCTATTTAGTATTGTTCTTAGTGATATGCTTTCCAATTTCACCATGCTTGGAAACTTGGGCTGTCTATCTTGACAATATTCGTGATTTTTATGCCAGTGCTTCATGCCCCTTCAATTGTTACACCATGAGACTCATAACACAACTTGCAAAGGTGATGGCAATTATAGCGTGAAATCGAGATTCTGAATTGTGATGACTTTACATTTTTATCTCAATTTCACTGTGTAATTCTTGTCACCATCACATGCATTGTGTCTGTGAATGTTTCTCATGGTATATTGATTGAGGGGCGGGGTTTGAATTTGTGGTATGTTTTTATGAGATGCATTTGCTACTTAACTTTGTAATAAGCTGATGAAACATCGAATTTTAGGTGATCGAGATTCTTAAATTAGTTGATGGATGTTTGAAAGATATCCTTGCTGAATTTGTCGGGCCTCTAACTATTGGGAGGGCATGTTATATAGGAAAAAATAATTCCTGTGATGATGAAAGTTTACTGTAGTTGAGACAACATTTGATGCTTTATGGATATCTCCAGCTGCTGAATGTATGGTTTAAATTTCTACTAGGGTTTAATGTTTCTGATACTTTAGTTATTTGCTGCTGTAAATGCGTGAATATGGGAGAGGTTTTACAGTTTCCTGTCCATGTAATATTTTATTTGCAGTATCCTTATGACTATTGCCCAATACTTTTGGTGTCCGGTTTATCTTTTGATTGCCTAGAATATTGATTTGTATTTACATTTGTTCCCTCTCTTCTTTTACCCTTGAGGAAGGTGCTTAGTAATTATTTTTCTCTCTTTGATTGGTTTTCTGATTTACTCATGGAAATTGTTATGTCCAGGAGAGACTGACCTACAATGTGTTCCTGGTCGGTTTGAATCTGTGGAGGAATATGTCAGAGTATTTGAGCCTTTGCTGTTTGAGGAATGCAGAGCGCAGCTTTACAGCACGTGGGAGGAATTAACTGAAACAGTTTCAAGAGATACACACATAACTGTCCGTGTAAAGACCATCGAAAGAAGAGAAAGAGGTACCAATTTAAGGAGAATGTTTTCATAATTTGGCTATACACTTCAGTACTGAATGCTAATAACTTTACTTTATGCCCAACTGAAATATTTTTGTATGGGTACGTGATTGGGTTTGCTAAAGGAGTTTATGGAGTGGATTTTCTTAACCCTTTTTCTTCCTGTGTTCTTTTGGCTGTAAGCAATTATTATGGTTCTGGTAACTATCTAAAGTGCTTATGTTGTTGGCTTAGGATGGTATGATGTGGTTGTCCTTCCGGCGAATGAGTGCAAATGGACCTTTAAAGAGGGCGATGTTGCTATTCTTTCATCCCCCAGACCTGGGCCAGGTTGATAAAAGCTTAGGTTTATTCCAATATCATTTATTTTTATGACACGTTTTGTTCAATTCACTAATGTTAATTTGTACTTTGTCAATTAGTTCGATCCAAGCGTAACAATGCCTCTGTAGTTGAAGATGATGAAGAACCTGAAATGAGTGGACGTGTGGCTGGTACTGTTAGGCGACACATACCTCTTGACACTCGTGATCCTCCTGGGGCAATCCTTCATTTTTATGTTGGGGACTCGTATGATTGTAATGGGTATTTTTTCAATATCTATTTCTTTTCCCTCGATCCATTATGAGTTTTCAACCTTTCTTATGTTTGTTACTGTGGTTGTTCTGGCATCTTTATTTTTTGTCTCGCATCCTGTTACCAGAAATTGTGTTGACACCACTTCTGTGCTTTATGTATATCAGCTCAGAGGATGATCATATTCTAAGAAAACTGCAGCCTAAAGGTATTTGGTACTTGACCGTGCTTGGTTCTCTTGCCACCACTCAGCGGGAGTACGTGGCACTTCATGCATTTCATCGTCTGAATTCGCAGGTAAAACTCAGTTTTTTAGCATCTTACAATTTATTAAGCCTTGCAAGAATATTCATTTGACTGATCTTTTTGGTACAGATGCAAGCTGCAATACTCCAGCCGAGTCCTGAACACTTCCCAAAATATGAACAGCTGATCCCTGCCATGCCTGATTGCTTCACACAGAACTTTGTTGATCATCTACATAGAACCTTCAATGCGCCCCAGCTAGCGGCGATCCAGTGGGCTGCCACACATACGGCTGCTGGTACTGGTGGCGGGATGACAAAGAGGCAAGATCCATGGCCTTTCACTCTTGTTCAAGGACCTCCAGGAACAGGTAAGACGCACACTGTCTGGGGAATGCTAAATGTCATCCATCTAGTTCAGTACCAGCATTATTACACGTCTTTGCTTAAGAAACTAGCTCCTGAGAGCTATAAGCAAGCTAATGAGAGCAGTGTCGACAATGTGACTGTGGGATCAATTGATGAGGTTCTTCAAAATATGGACCAGAATCTCTTTCGTACTCTTCCAAAGCTCTGCCCGAAACCCAGAATGCTAGTTTGTGCGCCGTCTAATGCTGCAACCGATGAGCTTCTTGCTCGTGTCCTTGACCGAGGATTCATTGATGGTGAGATGAAAGTCTATCGGCCTGATGTGGCTCGAGTTGGGGTTGATTCACAGACACGTGCTGCACAGGCTGTCTCTGTTGAACGCAGGACTGAACAGCTTTTGGTCAAGAGTCGAGAGGAAGTTTTAGGATGGATGCACCAGTTAAAAACTCGTGAAGCTCAGTTCGCACAGCAGATAAGCAGTCTTCAAAGAGATCTTACTGTTGCAGCAGCTGCTGTTCGTTCCCAAGGATCAGTTGGTGTTGATCCAGATGTTCTTCTGGCTCGGGATCAAAATCGAGATGCGTTGCTCCAGAACCTTGCAGCAGTGGTTGAGGGTAGGGATAAAAATTTAGTTGAGTTGTCTCGCCTTTTGATATTAGAAAGCAAGTTCCGTCCTGGTAGCAACTTTAATTTGGAAGAAGCTCGTGCTAATCTTGAGGCAAGTTTTGCCAATGAGGCTGAGATTGTTTTTACTACTGTCTCAAGTAGTGGTCGTAAATTGTTCTCTCGCCTTACTCATGGGTTTGATATGGTAGTGATAGATGAAGCAGCCCAAGCTAGTGAAGTGGGAGTTCTTCCTCCCCTTTCTCTTGGTGCTGCACGATGTGTTCTTGTTGGGGATCCTCAGCAGCTTCCTGCAACAGTTATTAGCAAGGCGGCTGGAACGTTGTTATACAGTAGAAGTCTATTCGAGAGATTTCAGCAAGCAGGGTGTCCCACAATGTTGTTGTCGATGCAGTACAGGATGCACCCTCAAATCCGTGATTTCCCTTCAAGGTACTTCTACCAAGGACGCCTTACAGACAGCGAAAGTGTTGTTAATTTACCTGATGAGGTGTACTATAAAGATCCGTTGCTTAGACCTTACATATTTTATGACATTACTCATGGACGGGAGTCTCATAGAGGTGGATCTGTCTCATATCAGAACATGCATGAAGCACAATTTTGTCTTCGTGTGTACGAGCACCTTCAAAAAACTGTGAAATCTTTGGGGTTGGGTAAAATTTCAGTTGGCATAATTACACCATACAAGCTGCAACTAAAATGCCTTCAACGTGAGTTTGAGGATGTTCTGAATTCAGAAGAAGGAAAAGAATTATATATTAACACAGTAGATGCGTTCCAGGGCCAAGAACGTGATGTGATCATAATGTCCTGTGTACGTGCTTCAAATCATGGGGTTGGCTTTGTTGCTGATATCCGTCGAATGAATGTTGCTCTCACGCGTGCAAGAAGGGCTCTTTGGGTAAGTTTTTTCCAGTGTTCATTTTCATTTGTGGTATCTATCCATGCGCATCTTGCCACTCGAATCTCGATAGTGTTTTATGTGCTAACGCTTTAATTCTAATTGATTTTGATATGTTAACAGGTTATGGGGAATGCTAATGCTTTAATCCAATCTGATGACTGGGCTGCATTGATTACCGATGCCAAAGCCAGGAGTTGTTATATGGACATGGACTCTCTTCCTAAAGATTTTCTGGTACCAAAGGGACCTTCTTACACTCCGCTGCCAGGAAAGGTCTTGTCTAACGCAAGGGGTTTGAGGTCCGGTGGACCAAGACATAGATCATTTGATTTGCACATGGAATCTAGGGCAGGCACACCATCAGAAGATGATGAGAAGTCGAGCGCCGCGTTTTCTAGGAATGGAAGTTACCGACCCTTTAAGCCTCCATTTGAGAATTCGTTGGATGACTTTGATCAGTCTGGCGATAAATCGAAGGATGCCTGGCAATATGGCATACAAAAGAAGCATAATTCTGGGGTTCTGACGAAGAGAGATATATAGATATAGATGGTTGTCCATGAATTCTTTTGTTCTTCAGGGAGCTTAACATCGTGGTGATCTTTGTTTTTCCTAATATTCCATGCTACTCCTGGTGCTGCCACTCAAAGCTCTCAAAGCATTTCTGGTCCGAGATCCTCGACTATTCAGTTAGAAATGCATCGGTTGGAGTTCATATGCTGGACATGTTCGCAGTCAACAGATCAGATAAAGAACTTGGATTCGGAAGAGACGAGCAGTCCAGCATCTGGTTGGGTTGAATCAACTCCTGTAATTTCTTACCAAGTGGCTGGATGCTTTTTCGGGTCGATGGTGGGAAAACTTGCCGAGCTTTTTGCTATTTAATCCTCCAGCGTACAGCCTTTGGGTAAGTGCTATTGCCTGTTTACAATTTCACTACACACAAGAACACAAGATTTTCCATGCCTTTTAGTTTTCATTGATTTGACTGTCAATTCCTCAGGAATCTTTTGAGAGGGACTCTGAGCTGCAACCTAGTTGGCGAATTGCGAAGGAAATCTGGCCCGTGTTGTCGGTGACTAGCTGTTGTCTAACAATCATACCACAGACTTTTTTTGGTGGTTGGTGCCGCGAACAAGTAGAAGGTTCGATATTTTACAAAGATGCTGTGTTCATTCTTTTGGTCAAAAATGACAATTGAAAGGGGTTATGTAAAACTTTGGGTGGGTCCTTATAAAATAAAAAAAAATAAAAAAAAAATCTGTATTATTCTTTGTTTATGTTGTTTGAAAGGTCAGTAGAGTACCGTTACTAAAAGATTTTCTGTACAGAAATGGGAAAGTAGTCACAGGATTTGAGTTTAGAGAAAAGAACCTAAATTTACCAGAGGCAGTCTTTTGAGGAGCTCAGCCGACTTGTACATAACATCTTCAGTTGTGGAATTTATATAATTTTTTTTAACGCTTTCTGGCCTAAAGAGAGTATTTCTGTTACTTTGTTGTTGCTGTGAAGCAAAGTCTCAGCCCATTCAGTAACAATCCACAAGCTAGGCTGAATCTCCATTACCACTGCCCAAATAATAAATTTTACTAGTCACTCTCTTTAAAAAATAATTCTGGCATGGGAAGTGGGTGGGTGGATTCGAATCCATATAATTAAAATCTTCGTCTGTTATTTATAAAACTACATGTGTTATGAAATATGTAAAAAAAATTTTAAAAAAGGTGGGTGGGTCCGAATAATTACTAGTCTAAATCGTGTTATAACTACTAGTCTAAAACATGTGTTATGTAAATTTGAGAAAATTTTTCTAAATAAGAGAATTAAAATAATAAGTAAAAAAAAAACCCACACAAAAAAAAAAAAAAAAAAAAAAACGAAGGACATGAAAATAAAAAAAGAGACATGAAAAAAATATAAAAAAAGATGGAAGGATTAAACTGAAAAAAAATTGACCAATACAAAAGAAAGGACTAAAGTAATGGGCTGAAAAAAAAGAAATAAGAAAAAAAGAAAGAAATTGAAGGACCAAAAACTAAATACTAAATATTTTCATAAAACGAATCATTTTAAACGAAAGAGCTTGAATAGTAAAAAAAAATATTGAGCTTTCTATATATAATTATATAGTATTTAATATTTGTTTGTTATTTATAAAATAGGTAAATTGTTGGTTTGGTACTTAATATTTCATTTATTTTTGATGGTTAAAAAGTCTTCTTTAAAAGGGTGTAACTTGATCCTTTTTAGTAATAAATGTTAAAAATTAGATGGAATAGATAAATATGTAACACATAAGTTGAAATATGTAAATTATTTCTTAATTACTATTAATTGTAAATGATGTGTGATTATAAAAAGAATCATTTTGTAATCTTTTAAAGAATTTAAGAACATTTTGACCACAAAAAGAGATTGGGGAGTAAATCATTACTTTGTTAAAAGATTATGGATCAAATGAGTAATTTACTCTTATAAAATTGTATGTGTTGTGAAATATTTAAAATTGAAAAAAAAAAAAAAAAAAAAAAAAAAAAAAACAGATTCTGGCTATTTATTACAAAATAATGATCACAGGCTCTGGCTCATTAGTTTAGTATCTGGCCTTGGATGCACCGCTTAAAGATTCCGAAAGTAATTGAATTTTTTTATTATTATTATTTTTATTTTGTGTGTGTGTGTGTGTGGATATTTCAGATACGCCAATCTTCCAATAGATAAACTACAGATCTTCTATAATACAAGAAAGCCAATATTTGTCGGTGATTGTCAAAAAAAAAAAAAATATATATATATATATATATATATCTCATTTCCATTTCCATTGACTGGACCTTGCCCAGGTCATCAATGTCTGGTGGAGGAAGCACTTGCACATGGACACAAGGACAGACAATGGCTTCTTATTCATATTTAACTTTCACAAAGAACGTGTTTATATTTTAAATTGAACTTTTTTCTCATTTAAAAAAAAAAAATCATTGGTATTGTCACGCTTTCGAATTAGTGTCATTAAAAATTGACATGTCTATTAATATCACATATGAAATGTAAAGAAAAATCTAACCATACTTTCTTAACTAATATCTATTAAGTCTAAAGTCATCAAGACACTAATTCAATTTAACGATATTAGACAAAAAATCTTGATTGGTTATCTTGTTATCACTGTGCTATTATTATATGTGGTTTTAAAAGAAATTAAACATGAACCCATTTGACATTAGCCACAAAAGAACGTGGTTATTTCTTTAATTGGATCAAACCCACTCTGCAGAATTATTTGGTGGACGCGTTGAACATGTGTGACTGGAGCGTAATGGTTTTTAGAATAGTCATATTTTGAAGTCTGGAGGTGTAGGGATTCATTTTTATTATTATAAAAAAAAAAAAAAAAAAAAAAAAAAAAAACAGGGAGTGGGTGGGTGGGTGATTAGGTGGACTATTTTGGCTGTGAGCTGATGAGCTGCTTTTGTTGACAGAGCTACTTTACCTAAAGAAAGAAGAAAAGAAAATTTTTGTACGAAAAAAAAGAAAAGATAAATATGGGGTAAAGACTAATTCAAATACTCTATTAGTGGAGTTTATTTTTAAATCATCAAGATATAATTGAACAGTTAAAAAATTAGTTAAAAAATTATTTGTGCATGATAACTATAATATACCTTAATTCATAATATTATATATTAAAAATTAAAAATTAAAAATTAAAAAAAAAAACTAAAAAAAAGGTTATCTAGTG
The DNA here is from genome assembly GCA_009761775.1 of Ficus carica. Taxonomy (NCBI): domain Eukaryota; kingdom Viridiplantae; phylum Streptophyta; class Magnoliopsida; order Rosales; family Moraceae; genus Ficus; species Ficus carica. The sequence goes on along the minus strand of CM019745.1, from coordinate 10,752,669 downwards.
ACTGTCCACCAACGGCCCCCTCGACGCCGACGATGATATCGAGAAGGCCCCCCCTCCCCCCCAAACTCCGATTAGATCTGGCTTCAGAGAGGGGGGGGGGGGGGGACCGGCGGCCCCCCGACGCCGACGATGATAACGAGACCCTCCCCCCCCCCCCCCCCAAACTCCGATTTGATCTGGCTTCGGGGGGGGGGGGGGGGGGGGGGGGACCAGCGGCCCCCCCGACACCGACTATGATAACGAGACCCTCCCCCCCAAACTCCGATTTGATCTGGCTTCAGGGGGGGGGACCAGCGGCCCCCCCAATGCCGACGATGATATCAAGAAGGCCCCCCTTCCCTCCCCCAAACTCCGATTAGATCTAGCTTCAGAGGGGGAGGGGGGGTAAAGGGGATTGGTTGACATTGGGAGGGAGGGGATTGGCTCGTTGGTAAGGGGATCATCGGCCGGGGAGTGTCGCCGGCGGCCAGGGAGGAAATAAGTGTTTTTTTTTTAATTTATTTTTTTTATATCTAATATTTTTAAATTTTTTAGTTTATACTAGTATGAGGTAAAATGTATTATAACTATCATACACAAGCAATATATCAGCCGTTTGATTACATCTTAACGGTTTAAAAATGAACTTTACCGATAGAGTATATAAAAAGAGTTATACCGTAGTCCTACCCCAAACAAATTCTTTTTTTTTCAATATAAACAAAAGAATATTACTAGTACTGCATAACTGTAACAAATCAGTGTTGTTATAAATACTAATGTGACATTGGGCGATAAAAATAATTACAATAAATTTATTGAATATTCTAAAATGTATTTGCAACATAATTTCAGTCATCAACTTTGAAAAAAACAATCAGTCATTGAATTATGAAAAGAAATGCAAGTTTTGACAATTCTTTTTTCAATAATGGAGAGAATGCATCTACTTTCTATCATTGAATTATGAAAAAATGCAAGTGGCTGAAATTTCAATTCCTACATCTTTAAAAAAAAGAAAGAAAAAAGAATGTACCACAGTTTTCTCCTAACGATTATCATTAACAACAAAAGATGAGGGGAAAAAAATAAGTATCGGAAATTTAGGAAGAAAACAAAGGTGCTAATACAATCTGTTTCTAGACTTGCTGTTATGTCTAGTGATTTTGATGCTGGGTAGGTCCCTCTAATGTGCTGACCAATTTCCTTTCGGATGGCATTTTGCATCCTATAAAAAATATACGTTAACTCTTATGTCCAGCAACATCTTTTTATTGGACATGTTTGGTGGGACATTGGAGGCTATTAAATACGAAATAAACGGTGATGATGAGAAAGAAGGTGAACATGGATACAACGTTTCAGGTTGTATCATCTCTTTCTTTCTCTCGTCAGACACGTATGGTTACCGGACAAGAGAGTTATCCTTTATATATATGTATAAATTTCTTTTTTCCTCAGCCAAAAAAAAAATATATATATATATATATATATATATGCCTTTGAGTGTCATTTTGATATTCTTTTGCCGGAGTCCACGAAAAGAAGAAACCCAATTCGTGGTGTGTCCTTTCCTCTTGGCTTTCCTCTTGGCTTTCCTCTTGGCTTTCCTCTTTGTCCCAAACACCCACCATTTCAAAAGGTCAAAATTACCCTTCCATCTTGCTCCAACTCAAACCCACTAAACTTGAGGCCTGAGGGGTAGTTCTGACTTTTAGCATTAACGGGACCAAGTGAGAAACTGAACACAGAGGAGTGTGGTATAAAAGTAAAAAGTCCAAACCACAAATTTCCAACAGAAAAAAGTGTCCCAAAAAAACCACGAATAATCTAACAAACAACATACACAGGCGTTTTCTTCTTCTTTTTGTAGTGTTCTGATTCTGAATCAGCAGAGAGTGGATCCAATTAGTAATTTTTCGCTTCAAGCAAAAAGAAAAAAAAGTAAAAAACCTTAGTTATAATAACAATAATAATTTCCCTTCCCATTTAAACCAAACCCATCTCCAAGAATCAAGATACAATTCCTAAGGAATAGATACGGATATTCCTTTCTACTAGTTTGACTTGTTTCAGTTCATTTCATTTGGTTTTTTTTCTTGACTCCCAAAGAATATAGCTCTTTTGCTCAGACAGCCGTGAGCTTCCATTTCTTGAATCACTCAGGTTAGATCTTGTCTATACCATATTTCCCACATGGGTTATTTTTATTTTCAGTTTTAAACCTATTTTTTTTTGATAAATTAATTCTGTTGGTGTTTTTATGTGGTTTTGGTTGAATTCCAATCATAGTTCATGGTTGACTTACCTGTTTGTGGTGGGTTAGTCCAATGCCGATCCAAAAACGGTTGACTAGTAATTTTTACTGTAGTTTTTATTTACTTGGGTGTGATTGTCTACTAAATTCTGGAGGTGGGTCGACGTGATTATGAAGATTGGAACTTTTAGGAGTTATTTTAAGTAGGTGTATGGATTTGATTATGAAAAAAAGGGACATGCTCGGATAAGGGTGTTCTTTTGTTGAAAGTTGACTTCTATGTTCGAACTGATTACATTGTTGAGGTTAGATTTATGGGAAGAATTTGGTGGGTGCCAATTGTTAAAAAAAAAAAAAAAATTATCTTGATATGTTTTTTCTGTTCCGATGTGATTTGATGTTTAGAAAGGCACCTTCACTTAAAATAGCTTTTTCGCGAAGATTGTTGTTTACGGAGGACCTGGCAGGCATGTTATGGCGTTAGCTATAGTTTGATGAGTTTACAGATAGGAAGGCGTTTGGTGTTGTAAAATAGGAGTTGGAATGGGCTTGATGTGCACTAGAGATATGTAAAATTTTCATAGAATTATTGGCTTGCAAACAGAAAAAGGTGTCTGGTCTAGAAAAGGTGAAAAACTGGGTCCTTTTATTGAAAGTGAGCTCTAATCCTCTCTGTGCTGAATTGATGGGAAGTGGGAACTGAAAATGACTTTAAGTGACCAGATAGACTTTGCATTTGGTAATGTAGCTAAAGTTGTCCTCGGTCGAAACTTGCATGCGGTGTAAACTCGGAGATTCTATGTGTTGGTAATGTAGCTAAAGTTGTCCTCGGTCGAAACTTGCATGCGGTGTAAACTCGGAGATTCTATGTGTTCTTGAACTGTTCGTGGTGATTCTGGAGACGAAAGTGTGAGACCCACTTCAATGTTTTCATAATGTTTTTGAAATTCCTTGAAATTCATACTCACAAAAAGATACCATACATATGGTAATTATTACAAAATAATTCATCTCTACTATCTTTTCTTTTAGTTAGGATGGTTTGTTTATCCAATCATAAAAAACCAAGTGAATATTGTCACTCTCCTGTGAAAATTGAGAACAGGCATTTGAGTGGGGTTAAATATACCACTACCACATAAGTAAGTACAACTAAAATAAAAAACTTCCTTTTGAAGTGAATACTTATGAGAGGTTTGTTGGTCCACTGCGGCAAATTATTTTTCTTGCCTTGTGTCCATTGCTTTATCGATTTCTGAATTATTCAAGCCAAGAATTACTAAATATCTATTTTGCTAGAGAAGATTCTTAATCTGTCTGAACAATAATGCTGAAAAAGTTTTTTAATTTCAAGGTTGATTAGAATGCTTTTTATTACGAATTTTGAATTTCTTGTACTAATTAAGCAACGACATTGAAGGTACAGTAAAAACAGAAAGAATATTGGGATGCTAATAATCTGGAATTTATATTTTGCAGGGGTCTTCTTTAAAAAACTATGAGTTCGAGCTTAAAGAAATCTGCTTCAAATGGCAGTGAGAAGAATTTAGCATCAGAAGATCAACAGGCAAAGGTATCGTTAGTTACTTTCTTATCTTAGCAGGTGCATATACTTCGGTATCAAGAAGTTTGAAAAAAAAAAAAAAGGGTACAATCAGAAAAACTCACTTGTCGATGCTTTTTCATGTTTGCAGGTTAACGAGGTCAGGAATTTGATAGGGACGTTGCCAGATAAGTTGTCCATATATTGTTCTGATGCAACAATTCGTCGATATTTAAGAGCAAGAAACTGGAATGTCAAGAAGGCAACTAAGATGCTGAAAGATAGCTTAAAGTGGAGGTCAGAATACAAACCGGAGGAGATTCGCTGGGTATGCTTTTGGAACTCTTTGGCCTATGGTTTTGGGCTTAGGTATTTCCAGCTCTGCACAATAACTCTTCAAGAGATAATATGATTCTTGCAATTTCATTTGTGGCGTAGGAAGAGGTTGCTCATGAAGCAGAAACCGGGAAAATTTACAGATCAAATTATATCGACAAGCATGGGAGAACGGTTCTGGTCATGAGACCTAGTTTCGAGGTTCCCTCCAGTTTCCTCTTTGCATATTGTAAAGTTGCTATTAGTCTACTCTCCATGAAGCTATATTTGGAAGTCATGTTCCTTAACCGTTGTGAAACCATTACTTATTTGTCCTAGAGTAGTGCTATTCCGATCCATTAGTATTGGCATCGCATCTAATAGGACCGGGCTCCGCATGTGGACTCTCTCCTTGTGTGGGACACACGTCTCTTAGATTTGGTGCTGGCACCACTGGAGCTTATTATCACTGTTCTTTGTGCTATGCGTCCTTCTAGATTTGCCAAAATGCTGAATGTCTAATAGATACTTGTTGCGAGAAGAAATACATTAGCTAGTAACTACAATTTAAAAATTCTTGAGAATTGTCTGTTTTCATGCATGAAATACTTGAGAGTTGTTTTCGTATATTTAACTTAGAATTTTCTGTTGGAAAACTAATGAGTTGAGTTTTTTATTATTCTTTTATTGCAGAACTCAAAGTCGACTAAAGGAAAAATTAGGTATTTGGTTTATTGCATGGAGAACGCGGTCTTAAATCTGAGGCCAGGTCAAGAACAGATGGTTTGGCTGATTGACTTTCAGGGGTACAATCTTTCACATATCTCAGTGAACGTGACTCGGGAAACTGCCCATGTTTTGCAAGACCGCTATCCGGAGCGCCTAGGTCTTGCAATACTTTATAATCCACCAAAGTTCTTTGAGCCTTTCTGGACGGTATGGCCTCTTTATTGTTGATTTCCACTATCACATTCTGCATTTCTCTATTAAAATTAGATACTGAGGTTTGTACATTTTTGCATTTGGAGGTGTCCAAAACACATTCCCTTTTAATTATTCATTCTTTTATGACTCCTACAGTTTCGTGCTTGTTTGGTGTTAGCTTTCATAGTGTTTTACTTTTGACACCAAAGAATGTACAATTCACAGATAGTAAAGCCTTTCCTGGAGCCAAAAACTCGCAATAAAGTCAAGTTTGTATATTCGGATGATCTTAACACCAAGAAGATAATGGAGGATCTCTTTGACATGGATCAGCTGGAGTCCGCATTTGGTGGAAATAACAACACCGGCTTTGACATAAATAAGTATGCAGAGAGAATGAAAGAGGACGACAAAAGGATCCCTGCTTTCTGGACACGAGCAGATCCTCCTTCAGCGGCCCCTCAACCAGTCCCAAACGACACTCCATCGTTGGATTCTATCAAGCTAGAAGGGGATTCCGATCCTTCCAACAGTGAGAAGAAGAACAGTTCTCCATCGCACGGGATAGAATCAGACATGGCGTCACCGGATCACAATAAGCTCGTGGCTACTGACGGTACAAATCCTACTGAAGTGGTGCAATGAGTGAGAACTAGTAATTGAGGTAATGGTAACTCGGCTGAGTAGAAAAGTAGTCGTTACTGACCTCTTTGATTGTCCATTTAGAAACTTGAAAATCCTCAAACAGTTTTTGTATAACTTTTAAGCTCTCAACTCAACTGGTGTTGTACTGTTTGGACATTTGATGAATTAATCTCATATCATATGATTAATGTGTTGGATTTACCGAGTTTGTTTGTTTGTTTGTTTTGTTTTTAATATTAATTAAGAATTGTCTTTATGTGACTTTTAATTGATCTTATAATTATATATGTGTTGCGGAGTGGAATCGATCTCAATTGAGAATCGTGTACAAGGTCATTGTATTATCTTATGAGTTATATGCAAGAATGTCATGAATTTGATAATATACTAAAAGGGGACATAGCTCTCCACTTAATTTTCTTTTATCCTCTTAGTTGGTTTGTATTGTCTTATTATTGTAAATGATATACCCCTTTCAAAAAAAAAAAAAAAAAAAAAGCTTATAATTAGATTAGGAAATTGAAAAAAGTTTCAATGAAATTTTTAAGAAGAGTTCCCTGGTAAATGAAATTGGGAACTTACGAAGATAGAGCAGAAATATATATAAAATCATTGCTACGAAAAAAGACATTCAAGAAATTAATTTAACAGTTACGGTTAAAAGAGGGGGAAAAAAAAAAAAAAAAACCATTTTCTTAGAGAATGGTCAAAATAAGACAACAAAAACGTAGTCAACTTATCAGATCCGATATCAGAAGAGAATCGTTGAGAAATCCCTGTAAGGTCCACTTCGTGTATCAAGACCGAAAGAAGGACCAAGTCATATTTGTACAAAAGATTCAGATCTAGACCTTTCGCAATATAAATAGATTTCTGTCCCATTCACACTCATGGAGCCTGAAAATAGTGGATTTGGCACATTTAACATGGCAAAAAAATTACTTATTTATAATCTCATTTAATATAATACAATCCACATCTCAGACCATGATGAAATTTCATATTCAAAGTCTTAACAATATACCAGAAGAGACACTGTATTTTTCAGCTTTCAAATTACAGTAAAACAAGCAAACTAGAGCAACTAGACATATGGAACTTTACAAAAAAAGATTTAACCATAGACGCATTTCACAGGACCACCACAAGGACCTAAAAGCAAAAAAAAACTTGGTAAGGGTGCAAATGAAAACAATGCATAAAACGAGCCAACTTTCCGCGCTCTACTCGCTGAAAACTAATAGAAACAGATTTTTGCCATCACAGCAGTTTTGCACACTTCGCAACATTGTCGATAACGATAATACTTATCAACACCAGTTGGATCATAAGCCCCTGAACAAACAAAAGAAAGAAAAATGGATGAGCATATTTTTCTTTTCTTTCTTTAGAAGCACATAAGAAAAGTAATTAACACTTATGTTCACCTTGTATAATGCCAGAAACAACATATTAACTCAACATCTCATCTAACTTCTGCCTGTAGCGAGCCAAAGTCTGCAATAAACATTTTCAAGTACATGAGATGAGTGATAATAGATGCGAAAAAAATACAAGCAGATCTGAAACTAGTAAAGCATTACCTTGGTGTAAGCATAGACGCTAGCCTCGGACGGTGCAACTGGACTTCCCCTTCTAATGAATCTACCTTCTTTGAAAATGTAGAGCATTGGTATTCCGGTCGATAGTTCTAAACTAATAACCTGACAAGAGATGAACAAGTCAAGAGTGTTAAGATCTTTCTTGTTGCTATAGAAAGATATCGTTGACAAATGGTAGAGATTTTGATTACCTCTTGGGAAGTTAGTTTGTCAAGATACATAATAATGGACCTTAGTGAATTCCCATGAGCAGCAATCATCACATTCTTTCCGGATAGAAGTTGGGGTTCGATCTACATTGAGCGAGGTATGTCAGCGATCAGATGCTATAGAATGAGAATTGGTAGAAGAACAAGATAATGAGAAATCGTGTAGTTTAGCGCATACTTCGTCTTTGAAATAAGCAACAGCCCTTTCAGCACACATCTCCAAGCTCTCGCCGTTCGGAGGTGGTACATCGTAACTCCTACGCCACTCGTGAACCTGTTCCTTCCCATATCTATCAGCTGTTTCCTGCTTATTGAGACCTTGTAATTCTCCGTACCTGGAAGAATAGTTTGTTAGTCATGCAGGTTTTTAGAAAAGGGAAAATTCAGCATGAATAAAGAGAAAGGGCAAAGACAGAATAAGTACATTCTTTCATTCAATCGCCAAGATGCTATCACGGGAATGGACTGCTTTTTGGTGTCTTCACTAAAAATTTGACTCCACGCTCTCGCCTGCTCGCTTTCATTATGAATAATGATAGGCACCTGTAGGAAAATTGATAGTAACAGGTCAGTAGATATAAGTGCACATCAAATTCTTAGACCTCATTTGGCAACATTTTGATGTAGGAGAAGATAGAAGAGATAAAAGAGATAACTCTAGGTAGAAAAGACAGAACCAAGAAGAGAAATAGAAGCACTAGAGAGATAAAAATAGAACCAAAGGAGAGAAAACATATGATTCAAGAGAAGACGAAATCTGAAACTCAATATTCATTCATCAACCTTAGACTCTGTAATTGAAATTACAATCAAGAAGGGATTTATAGGGATATAAACAAACGATAAGATAAACTTGACGAACTTCTAAATAATCCTAAGAGATGAACATAATATTAAATTCAAATTTAAATACTTTAATCTTGTTCTTCATCACATTTACGTTTTCTGGTTGACATTTTTAAAGAAAACATAGTAATAATTTGCTTGTTATTTTTTTTGCCTTTTCCATTTTTATAAACGAAAGACAGAAAGCATGAACGTAATTAAGGCCTTGGTTAACAGATTTCTAACGTGAAACTGTTTATCCCTTCCAGCAATACGCTAATGACCATTTGTGAAAAATCTTTTTCAAACTACACATGGACATCAAGTACAATACTATATTTATAACAAGCTCACAAGACGCTTAAATTTCTGTTTTCTGACACCGGAAAAGTTACCTTCTTACGACGGTGCTGAGTCATAGCAAGCATAGCAGTCATTTGTGCACGGATTAGTGCAGATGTATAGATCATGTCGACAGGTATGTAACTAATTCTCTTGCCAGCTTCAATGGCCTCCTCCACACCCTTTTTGGTCAGAGGCACATCAACACAGCCCGTGAATAAATTCTTTTCATTCCACAAGGACTCGCCATGTCGAATCAGAATCAAAGCTGCTTCATCTGAAAACAATGTCGAGACGCCAAACGCATACAATCATATATCACATATCTTCACATGGTGTTAAGGTATGACATAACAACATTTGATGAGGTTAAAAGTGACATACTAGATTTCTTCCGAGATTCACTAGTGTTCTTGTTCGAGGGTGACAAAGCTGGATCAACCACCGAGGTTTGAGAAGCTGAGGCTTGAATCACAATGAAGTTTCTAGAGCCGGAGCTGTGACATGCTCTTTTCGACAGTCCAATCTCGAATTTCAAACCCTTAAATGGTAATCTCACTGCACCACTCCCAATCTCCAAATGAAGGCCCGATTTTTTTAAGTTCCCATGCGTCTGCAGAGTTCCAATTGCTTGATGAAATGCTGTGGCAGCCATTCTGAAAATTCACAAATATCCCATTTAGTAAGTCTATATACAATCTATTTATTTATTTATTTTTATTTTTTATTTTTTATTTTTTGTTCTCTCCAATGCAATAAAAGTTTGAGCATCAAGTTATGGCATGGCACATTATGGAATGATGTAAGAAAATAGCAATGACGTTTGAATGATGAAACAACTTAAAGTAAGAAGATTATGTTTGTATTCCAGCGATCAAACATAGTGAATCGAAAAGAAAGGAAAAAAGGATAAAATAAACTGAAATGGGATCTTAAGATATTGTGATTTGCTCATTTCTGTTATCAAGGATTAACCAAAAAAAAGCATGAAACTAACTCATTTATTTATATTTAGAAAGGAAAAAAAAAAAGGAGGGGGGGGGGGGGGGGGGGGTTGGAAAAGGGAGGGGTTAAAGATGACTGCGGGATGTGATTCAATTTGTCAAAGTCTACAAAAACATCTAACGGAGTTGAAACAAATTAGCAACCAACAGTTTATTTCGTTAGGATCATAACTAACAAAATGGAAGGTCAAATTACCAAGAGAAAAAATAGTGAAAAAATAATAAATAAACAAAAAAAGGAAAAGAAGGTTTGGCATCACCGAAACAACAGTTTTTAAATTGGCGCAACAACTACTTTGCAGATCTGCATAAAAACGACTTCTTCCAAACACCTTAGTTTCAAAGAATCCAATAAACAGAAACAGGAAAATATTCATTAAATCACGACGAGAGAAAAGAAATAACAAACCCAGCAGCAACAGCAACAGCAACAAATCAACAAAGGAAGAACAGAGCAGCCCCAGAAACGAAAATGCCCAGAAAGCAAAAAATGAGTTCCCTTGAAGAGGAGACTTTACCAGATTATATATGTGTATATATACAGGCCAAGGCGGAGAAAACGAGGCAAAAAGGAAAAAAAAATAAAGTATGGAGGAGGTCAGAGTTTATTACGAGAGAGGTTGACGGAGATGAAGATGATGGAGTTTAGACAACTGACAATATGGAAAGGTAGTTGTATTTATAGACAAGAAAATTACATTTATAGGAGAAATCGTTGTTTGGTTTTTGTCTTCAAATGTGTTTTGTAAGAACAGTCTAATGCCAAGTTTTTTTTTGGCTCTTTTTTTTTTTTTTTTTTTTTTTTTTTTTTTTTTTGTTTTTTGTTTTTTTTGTCTGAGTTGGCAAGAGGAGTTACCTGGATGAGTAGCTGGATTCTTACGCTGGGTTTTTTTGACATTTCATCTTCTTTTTTTGTTTTTTGTTTTTTTCTTTTTAAGGAAAAGTTTTTTTTTTTAATAATATTTTGCTCTTCTCTGATTATGGAATTAATTATTCACTTGCTTATCATATTAGCCATCACAAATCTAATTTTGAATCCCCTAAAAAAAAATATAACTTATTTTCAATGAAAGAATTGAAGCTGGCGAACTTGAGATTTCCACATTATTTGATGCAAAATTTCATCCAACACTAAATAAATAAATGATCATATGAATATGAATAAATTTAACTTTTTAATTAAGAACTGTATAAATTATATTGCCCCATTTAATGACATTCTCTCATTCAATTTGAATGAGTTTAGAGATGTTTATATGGTTTTAGACGAAATTTTGCATCAACACATACAAAGATGTTTGTTTGACACACAAATTTGGGAGAAGAAAAAATTAAAACACTTCCAATTCAAATGAATAATCATTGACTTTATTAGCTTTATTAAGTTCTATTTTTCTTTTGTGGCATGAAGCAATTTAGCCTTGTAATGTTTGGTTAATCCAATCATAAGAGCATAACAAGGATGGTAATTAGAAGAAGAAGAAGAAAAAAAAAAATTAGAAAAAAAGAAAATTATTTCTTTGGTTTATACTTCTAAAATGAGAGTGTCCAAGTTGTCCTTTAGGGAGGTTAAAAAGACAAAGGCGTTCAAAGCAACAAAACATGAATAAAATAATATAGGGCACCAAACAAATCAAACCCCTTGGAAGTCATGAATTTCCACCACCTAACCCTCAACACTATTGTATTTGTTATGTGGGCAAGTTTGATACACAACACGTGCTTGTGTGTTGTGTCATGCAAATTATTTTCCCCTGTTAAACCAACACATATGCCCACCTAACTCTAGGTCTCTGCCTTAATTTGCTAATACACTTTAATAATATGTGACACTGACCCTCTCCTCCGCCTATTCTCTACATCATGTTCATGTCACATAACAATTTGTGGCCATTTGACCTTGTTTGGTGTCTAAGGAATATACTTGTATTATTCCAATTCTTCCTTGGAGAAACGTGTAGTCTTTTTCTTTATTATATAATTTTTGTGCTCTGCTTGAATGGTGGTCTTGTCCACTTTTTTACTTTTTATTTATTTACGATAATTTCCCTTTCGGGCTACAGAAAACAGACGTTGAAGTTGTACAAAAAGACACACTGAGGTATTTCATCTCATCGCGCGCCGACCACGGTTGACTGCTAAATTTGATGTCGTTTTTCTTATTCCACTGTCGTTTTTGTTATAATGCCATTTGCATTTTTGTCATTTTGAACCTGTGTATTGTTTTAATGCACCAGGATTCTTGAATTGTCGATTGGCAAGCTGCTCCCACTTGATAATCAACCCACATTTTTTTTCTTTTCCTTTTGGCTTATTACCACAAATTGATAATTTATTTTAGAAATGGAGGGAAGAGAGAGACAACCAGCTCCATGGTGAACGAGAAAGAGAGAGAGAGAGAGAGAAGATGAGGGAGAGATGGAAAGATCTTTAAAAACTCAAAATTTTCCCATAAAGAAATGGACTTGTTGGTTTTCGGCCTAAAAATAATGGACGTGAGGGGGATTTTTCAAGAAATTTGAATTTAGGAGATTGATTGTGGATTAAAATTTCAAGGCATGACTTTACATATACAGAGATGAGAGAGAAATGATGAAAATATTAGCCTCGAAGTTAAAAAAAGAATGTTCACCAGAATCAAGGAACCAAGAGTGAGTTTGGTTCACCAACTGGAACTCAAATTTTTCAACTCAATTTTTGTCTTTTTCTGAAATTTTTTTTTGTCTTTTTTGAAAAAATCAACAAAAATTACTATTAAAACTTAAAAATCTTAACTCAAACTCAAACACCAAACACCCCCCTAAGCGAATCACTACAATCCCAGAGGCCTTCTTCTAGCCCACAACCTCCTCACTGTCAGAATTGAATATCACCACCATAGCCTGCACTCTCATGCTACTTAACAGACATGATTGTACCTAGACAAGTTAGGTTCGTATCAGTTCCCCTTTGTTAGCGATTCGGTTGTGATTTTCTATTACGAGTTTGCCAAAAATCGCCCAACCCGATTTGAGTACAACATTACATTTTTCATGGACAACTTAAATATGGAACTAACACTAGCTAGTTACATCTGGCAAGCAATCATGGAGCACAATCTTTTCTTTAAAGTTAGTATTTTTCTATACACTTGTTTTAAAAAATGTTTGTTTATTTTTAAAGATCATGTCGTTTTTTAGATGTTATCCTTTTCAATGGTTGCCGTTTTCTACATTCTTTGTCGTTTTTACATTTTTTTTTTTAAATGTTCTTTTTTCAACTCGTCTTTTTATTAGCTTGTCGAAGATTATAACCAAACCAAATTGACACCTATTAATTGTTTTCAGCGTTATTCGCCATTCGGAGCCGTATTTTTCCTAACAAAGTTTGTATTTTACAGTTTGCATTTTTAGTCAACAGAAATCCATGGTGGTGGAAAACGATTCAGCATTGGCTATGGGCCTGTGGCAACCCTTTTTTTTTTTTTTTTTCCTGGTGCTGTTGCGTCCTGCGACTAAAAACTCCATTTTGTGTCGTATGACTGATCATTTGAAGGTGTCAAGGTTTATTACGCAGCTCACAGCCATCTATAATTGGTCTTGGTTCAAAAAAAAAAAAAAAAAGGTTAGGGCTTCGTTGTTCAGTTGCTGCACTGCTCTGCTGTAAAACAACCTACATTCCTATTTTCTCTTCAAAAATTCCCTCACTCACTGCTTTCGTCCCACTTTTCACCTCTACCACCAAACGTCGCATATATTTGATTGTCTCGAGCAATCGATATTCAAATTAAAAAGTAAACAAATAAGATGAACACAACCAATCAGTGTCATATACTGGGACAACGGAGTCTGTAACAATATCTTAGTTGATGTAGATTCAATTAACAAATAAGATTAAAGGTCTCCACCACCGAAAGTGGAGACAACAAACCATCAGAATAAAGTAAATATATATATATATATATATTTATACGAACAGCCAAGCCGAAGTTCTATCTTATAATAAGAACTCATCACAGCAACTCAGAACCACTTCTAGTCTGCATATTCAGTCTCCTGGTACTGCTTGAGAACATTTGCGCAAACACCAAGGGGTTTATTCATCTCGAATCCAATAGCATTCACGAAGCGCCTGTTTGATGCAATCCCGTTGTTCTCAGTGAGGATCACACGTGCACGGTCACGCCCTGGGGCTGCTTTCGCGCAGTTCTTCAGAGGGCTGCTAACAGCAACAACATCACAAATCTGGTTCTTATGATCCTCAGCAATCGAAGTGCTGTAGCATCCCTCAGAGTCTGTTGTCACCTCCTTGCTGAAGACAAGCGCCAATGTGTCTCTGTCTTTGCATTCTATTGTAACCTTCGCACCTGTACATCAAATGCATATTTTTTTAATAAGCCACTGAGATCACATATGCGAAAGTGGTTGGCAGGCTAAGCCTGGTGATAACCCCAACTCCACCTTCAATGTTTAAACCTCGAATTCAAATTCAACCCAACCCTCAGATTCAATAAAGATCACGAATGAAGATAGATCAGACACCAACAATTGAGTAGGCTTTACATGAGTTTTAGCCATCAATACCCTTTATGAAAATACTAGTGTCTGAAATTTAAATATGTCTAACATTGTAAATATATATATATAATCAAAGTGATGTGAGCTTGATGATCTTCAAGTTAGATGCCAAATGCAGGAAATTGTCTAGTTGTACTGTAGATATAAACTTGAACACGATTAATTTGCTGCGGACTGGTGATATACTATGTTATGCTGCATGAAATGGAATGAAATCTCTTTATATCTTTTTTTTTTTTTTTTTTTTTTGGGAAAGTAAAATCTCTTTATATCTTCGTACGGATTTTTTTTTTAAAAGAGAAAAAAGTGAATTTTTATTTTTAGATACAGGTATCTAGCCAGTCCATCGAATCCGACCAATTTACACAACCTCAAGAAAAAACTTAGAACTCTACGAAAAACATGAAAGAAACCAACTAATTTCTAAATCTGTACGTAGCATGTATATAATTTTAGCATATATAATATTAGAAAAAGACATCTTATCTTTAAATCTTTCAACATCAAAGTAAGATTTTTTGTTTTGTTTTTGTTTTTCTTTTTTTTAAACAATTTGTGCAAGGACAAAACTTTAACCACAACGTTATTATCGCAATCCTAAAATGCAGTTGGTTAACAGCGCAAATCAATCACAACCAAATAGATCAAGCAGATCAACCCACTTTCTCACTCTAAAACCACAATAACCGACACCAGTGGGTTCCAAATCCAAAAGATCTAAACTTTTTACATCCGAAATGAAACCAGATCCACATTTAACTGACAAATGTCGCACTAACCGCCATTCACATACATAATAACCAAGAGATAGTAAACGCAAAAGCGACCGACATACCGGAAATGTAGGTGGTGGCGGAGGTCTCGAAACCGGCGCAGCAGGTGTCGCAGTACACTTTCCCTTCCACGCGGAACGGGACCTTCAACGGAACGTACGGGTCTATCAACGAGCGGCTCGCGACGGCCAGCGCCGGCAGCAAGCAAAGCGCCATTAGCAGCACCGATTTCGCCATTGATGACTTTCTTACAGAAACGAGAGAGAGACTGAGAATGTGAGAGAGAAAGTAGGGAAAGAGATGAGAGATGAGAAAGGAAAGGGGAAAGAGAGAGGGGGGATAAAAGGGAAAGGCAAAGGGCGTTGAGTGAAATAAAGTAATTGCGGGTGTGGATGGAAAATTGAAGAACCGCGTTCGCGGATGTTTTATCATGCGTCCGAGAGGTTCTACATCCTTTGACTAAAACTTAAACTTGACCAATCAAAATGTGTCACGTGGTTTGAGAGGGTTTATAAGTCTTTTCGAGTCTGCCGTGTTGGGACAGATTGGCGGTGCATAGGGAATCAGGAAAGAAAACGAGTGTAGAGGAATGAAAGCGGCGTTTCTGATTGTGTGCAAGCTGGAGTTGTCGGTGGCTCACATGGGGGGCCGAGGAGGTGTTATTCGAATTATGGTACGCGAGTGGATGGGTTGTAATGCAAGATAACCCAACTCAATCAAAACCGTGAAAACCGGCGTTTTTTTCTTAGTACAAGGAAAAAGATTTTTAAAAAAAAAGAGAGAGAGGAATTTATTTATTTATTTGAAGTCAAAATGGACCCAAAGACTTGTAGGCCTAACGAGGTCAAATGGGCTAATAGAGAAGACGCCCAATTGTGGGTGGTGTCATCAAACAAAGTTGATTCCTTACTGGACTGTCTCAAGCATGTATATCTCCATTTCTTCTTCATCAGTTTTGGTTCATCCTCAGTTTTTGCACATTCAGCCCTAAAGGACATAAGTCCAAGCCCAAGACTATTACTCATAAGCCTCTGCCTCATTAGCCCATAACTCATGCCCTCATTAGCTCATAACAAACTTAATCAAAATTCTATAATAGAGATCTGAATGGACTTTATAAGTCTTGCTTGACTGTCTGTTGTGATCCAACCAACTCCAACATTGATTCCTTCCAACGTATCTATATGGCAATTGCGTTCATAGTAACTAGGATGGATATCTTAGTTGATCTATGATTTATGTTTCGTCCTTCGTGTATTTTTTTTTTTAAATATATCGATCAATTACGGTTCTTTATTTTTTTTATTGATTTTTTTTCTGATTGAAATGTACGGATTATGGGTCTATGTGTCCATATAGATATTGTTTATGATTTAACGAAAATATGCAAAAGCTCTATTTGCCTATACACAATAGAACCCTAGTACTCTGGCAGCAAAAGAATAAAAGATTCCCAGTAGAAGAGTAAAACATATGTTGCCCCATCCCCTTTCTTCTCCGAACGCCATCCCCTATCCAATGCTCCATGCCACCGGGATAACGCTGAAAACCGTTGGTAGCAATCAACAAATTGGCCAAGTGCTCCTCCGTTCGGCTTAGTAGTTGGTTTCACTTCCCTTAAACTTGACAAGGAAAAATCGATGGTTTTTAACCAGCGACGTGCCCTAGCAATGCCCTTACCAAGTTCATTGTAAATTCTCTTTTTTTTTTTTTTTATTACAATAAGGGGTTAATAGCTTTCACTTATTGAAAAGAAACACACAATCTCAAATTTTGAATTTGTGAGCTCTTATCTAAATCTCTCTCCACCCACCCGCTAAACTAGCCCTAGCCGCTAAACTAGCCCTAGCCCGTGGAGGGAAGTTTCGAATAGTCTATGTGAATGCTACAAAGGCATCAAAGGACAACTCTTCTAGTCACTGCTTTGCCTTGATTTGTGGGCACGTTCTAGGCAACCTATAATGTAATATATGTAAAGGGAAATTACAAGTTGAAAAATTCAACATTCTTAATAATAGATCTAGAAGATCAAACGTCAACCAATGAACAATTACAAAATTTTCAGCCCCTAGTGAACAAATAAAGCATGAGATGCACAAGAACGTAAATTAATCATCAATTTATCATAATTCAAGCTATATTTTAGCAGCTTTGATTCCAACAGCTAGCCACCAAGATAATATATAGGTTGGATTTTTTTTTTCCTGGGTTCAAACTTTGACAAAATTTCTTTAAAAATTTGTCAACAAAAAAAGCTTCTAGATACGTTAAGGAATATTCCCGGTTGTACACTACTCCCTTTGAATATGAAATGAACATTCAAAGTGGCAAGTGAAATCTCCACTCTTGAGCAGTATAAACCTAAAGAATTATATCTATTTCGGTATATATACATATATATACATATATAATATAAGGAATATAACTAGTGGGTTTTCCATTTCAACAAAAAGACAAACAACAAGATAGTAAATTGGATTGTGGGTTTTCCACTAAGTAGATTATATACTTGTACTTAAGCACTGTATCTTTTTCCATAAATTACTATGAATTCAATATTTGTTTGCTGCTTGTAGAACCATCTATACTATTAATGTCCAATTATTCGAAGTTTTTCAACTAATTCCTTATGTCTCTAGACAATTATGTGTTTTGTGTTATTTTTCTTCTTCCTTTATTTGACAAAATAAAGAGTTATGAGCCTGATCTCCGTTGTCGAAATTCTTCTGCTGGTTTTCAACCTCCATACAATATTAAATTGTTGGCAGAATCAAAATGAGAGTTTGCATTCTTGTCTTCATAGATAGATTCAAAGACATATATTAATGCGTGAATTGCACATTTTGGGATGCTGACAAGAGTGCTATTAAGACAAATTATGGCACATGATAATTAATTTTTCATTCATGTCACTTGTGGAGTTTTTATCAAGAAAGTAAAAGGGACAACACTGTGAAATTTCTACAATCTCCAAGTATATATCAATTTTTTTTTTTCAAAGAATAAAAGTTGTCATCTTTTATTAATAGTTATTTAAAAAACAATTGTTATTAAAGGATTACATATATTTTTATAAAGATGACAACTTACTGATCTATGTGAGATATCCTTCGCCGATGGCTGTTCATGGTCCCAAACTGGATCAGTTCGATGGAATTTTCTGTTTGAGGAAAAACCAAATTGAACCAAACTGTTTATGTTAAAGAGCAGACTTAAAACTGATAAATAGATTAGCGAGTTGGCTTCTCATTTGCAGCCAATGATGGGCATACAAAACCAACCCCTTAATTTTTTTAAAGGTATTTGAAAGTTTATGTTTCATATCTGTTTAAACATTTGTCATATTTCGTTCGCCGTCTAAATTATGTTCTTCTTCTTAAGTAGCACAACTCATCTATAAGCTATCTAACGTTATCCAACACATACATTAAAAAAAAAAAAAAAAAATCGAACATTTTGCAAAGTTATTTTTATAGGCATAACATCTTTGACTATGCTTATTCACAAATACCAAGTAACTTATAAGTGCAAACCTACGAATGTTAACTACCCTCTTGCATAATTGAAACACCCTACTTCTTTAGTGGGAAGAGACCAATCAATTCACATGTTTTCAGCTTGGTATCTTGGGAAGGATAATGTTTCCACTAGGATACCGTGCAATTAAACCCTCCAAGAAGTTTATTGCTACTTTTTTATTTTTTGATTTAAAAAAAAAACTTTATAGAATAAATAGTTTTAAATCAAATTCTACAATCGAAAGCACCAAATCACAAAAAAAAAAAATAATAATAATAAATAAATAAATAAATAAGAACACATATTCTTAAAATATCCATTATTTCTAATTAGCATATGTAGAAAACAAAAAGAAAACATTAAAAGAAAGTACAAACGATTCTTAATTTTAACTTATCACAAGAAAGATCATGTATGTCCTTTAGAAAAAGCGTTGCAAACAATCTTTCTTATAGGACCTCGGGAAAGGGAAAGCAATATGCAATAGTAGCTTAAAATATATGTATATGAAGTCAAGAATATCAGACTAATTAAAAACATACCACAAGATAGATATGATTCTTCTCCCGTGGTCTGTCCGAGAAGTAATAATCAGTTGTGAAGCGAAGTAATTGTTGCAGCCAACGCCAAGCGAAGTAATAGTTGTAGATTAATATTTTGAAAAACCGATAACCTTTACAGTTATGATAGACGCTTAAGCTTCCTCTTTGGACATGGTACATGGATACTTAGGGGTGTGGACTGTGGGTGTTCGGGTATATTTGAGTACTCGGATGCTAAGAGTCAAAATCTATTATTCTAAATTTCATGTCTTATCGGCTGTTCATTTAATAATGTCATGTCATATTATCTAAATTTAAAAATCTAACTACATAAATAATGCTAAAACTAAAAATTTTTAAACAAATTAATGAATTGTCAAAATATTTAATTTAGTAGATTTGAATTCGGATGCTCAAGTGCCTGAATCGATTGGTACATGGTGCTCCGACTCATGTGGTCGGTCAAAGTCAAACTTCATAATTATCATTTGTATAAGTATTTTTGCATCATTGTATACGAATATGCATATTGGATAGTGGCAGTGTCGTCAAATCTCCACCAGGCGCGCGCCGCACTTTCCGTAGCCATCTTAAGCTGAAGCGGATACGCGTGCAAATTACACAGTGTACTTTTTAATATTAAAACCATACATCTGTTCCTTAAACGGACTTGGGTAGAACCCAAACCCATAAACTAGTTCAAAATGAGAGCGTGCCCGGTCCTTTAATTTTTAATGTTTTTTTTCAAACATAACGTATCATGTAAATGGATCAAAATCTCATGTAAAGTTATAAATTTCGATAGAACTCATCTTAAAACATCAATTCAAACGAAAAAGGTATCCAAGTATAAACACCCAATAGTTTAATAAATTAGTAGTGTGAGTTCTAATATTGTCTAGATTAAATGAATGTCTACTTTTTCGGAATTACATTTATCCGTTTGAATATATCGAATATAATCAAGAAAAAAGAAGGAACCAGCCACTTAAACGAAAAATAAGGGTCAAAGCCTTTCTACATCTTTTATTCTTTTCAAACAAGCACCCTTCTTGATCATCCACTATATATAAGCATAAGTACAAGGAGGTTTCAAAACCAAATGACAAAAAAGAAAACGGAGTTGATCAAGTTCATTATAAGCCTACTTGTCCTGTTTTGCGTCGTTTCTCCGTCAAATGGAAGTACAGTAAATCCCCATAACTCCCACTCTCGAGTAAAAGCCGTTAATCTGGGAGGTTGGCTCGTCACTGAAGGCTGGATTAAACCTTCTCTCTTCGACGGCATTCCTAACAAGGACTTCTTGGTTTGTACTCGTTTCTACACATTTTTAATACTTTTGACTCTGTCTAATCGTTTTATATTTAACGTTTTTTGCTCTACTATTATAGGATGGAACTGGGCTTCAATTCAAGTCGGTCACGACTAAGAAATATCTCTGCGCCGAGCTGGGAGGGGAAGCATCATCGTCGCGAATCGCTCGGAGGCTTCGGGCTGGGAAGCTTTTAAAGTACTGGTTTATGTTTCATTTTTATTTTCTGTGGTTAATAATTTAATTTATATGCTTTAATTGAGTTGCTAATTCACTTTTTTTTTTTTTTTCTGCGTAGTTGTGGAGGATCAACGAGTCCATTTTTAATTTTAGGGTGTTCAACAACCAGTTTGTGGGGCTTAAGGGGAATGGGGTTGATGTAGTAGCCGAATCGAACGAACCCGGTCGTTCGGAGACCTTTCAGATTGTGAGAAAATCCGATGATTTGAACCGTGTTCGGATTAAAGCGCCTAATGGGTTCTTCTTGCAGGCAAGTTTCCATTTCTTTCGAAATTTGGTTCGTCAATAAAATTCTCCTCATATCATGCTCATAATTAACAAGGTTGCCCGTAAAGCAGGAGTAAAAAATTAGCATCATTCTACATTTAAATGCCGTAAATAGTAGTTGGTTTGAAATAAATTAAATCATAACGTGTTAAATCAAACTAATTAGTCATAAAGCTTGAACAATTGAACTTGTCAAAGTGACAGGATTCTAATTTCTGATACCATCAGTGCATTAATATTTTCATAGTGCCCCCTACTGAAAAATCTTTGTGGATCCGCTTGCGGTTATAGACTCTTGTTCCTTGACCAAACCTTACAAATTCCAACTCTGTTAAGCAACATTTGAAGAAAATCTCCAACCTTAAAAGCAAAGAAACATATAGTGGCTTTTCTTGTCGTATGATATGATGTGATGTATAAGCAAATAAAAACATGTCTGCAGGCAAAAACAGAGGAGCTGGTGACGGCTGATTATGCAGCAGGGAATGGCACGGCATGGGGAGATGACGATCCTTCTGTTTTCGTTGTGAAGACGTCTGGGAAGTTGGAAGGCGAGTTTCAAGTTACAAATGGTTATGGCCCACACAAAGCCCCTCAAGTTATGAGTGTAAGAACATATCGCTTTATTTTATCAGTTTTTGGTTCTGTAAGTCTTCTTTTAGATCATTATCTGAAGACTAAAATTGAATTTACTATTTTAAATTTATGATCTAAAACAATCTAAAAGTACATCCCAAACAACCTCGTTCAATGTTTGTGGCTAAGATTCTTTTGGGTCGTGATGAATGTAATCGAACCAATATGATTTTGACTCGTGAATATTTGAAATAAATGTTTGATGTTGCCCTCATTACTTTATCTGTATTAAGTCGGTGGTGAACTTAATTATTGGAGAATCAGAAGTCTTTGAAGTCTCTTTTTTTTTTTTTTTTTTTTTTTTCCCGGGGGGGGGGGGGGGGGCGGGAAGAGTGGGGTAGTTTGAATAGAACGGTTGTCTACTTTTCTCCATTTGAGGTCAAAAAATAATTGTAGAAATTAATCAAAATCCAAGGAGACATATCACATTACCTTTTATATGCATGACTAATTACCAAACGGTAAACGCCAAGTGCATGAAGCATCTTGAATAATTACAAAAAGACAATTTGAATGGTCCTTTCAAAACGACGCCATTTAAACATTTCAGAATAAGCGCAACAAACGCCCTTTTTTGATTGTTTTACCCAATATCATTTTATGTAAAAGCCAAAAGTCTTAACAAGTCTTTCATTTTGCCTTACCATTGTTATTTGAAGTCTTAATACAGTGTTACTAGTAATCATATCTGCAAATAGAAAAGTTTAATATACGACTCAAAACGCATCTTCTAACCAAAATGATTGAACGGATCAGGAGCACTGGAGAACGTACATAGTTGAAGAGGACTTCAAGTTCATGTCAAAAAACGGATTAAACGCAGTAAGAATTCCCGTCGGGTGGTGGATAGCAAGCGATCCAAGTCCCCCAAAGCCTTACGTCGGAGGTTCCCTCAGAGCGCTCGACAACGCCTTCTTGTGGGCCGAGTATGTATATACACTGTGTCACTACTAAATATTACCTCTCGAATCGTACTTATATACAATAGAAACTACTATATGCATATACAGTAAACACTTTCAGATATCGAACCTTAGCTGAACTAGCCCAACGGGGTCACATACTTTTATTATTTTTTATTTTTATAAAGCGCCTTCATCTAAGATCACTTGTTTGTAATGCAGAAAATATGGATTGAAAATCATAATAGATCTACACGCAGCACCTGATTCTCAAAATGGTTGGGAGCACAGCGCTTCCAGAGACGGCTCCGTCAAATGGGGCAAAACAGATGATAACATATGTCAAACAGTTGCTGTCATTGAATTCCTCACAGCCAGGTAACAATTAACTAAAAAAAAAATCCCACATTTCCTCTACATCGTATGGGTTCTTTGATCATTAATTCGTTTAAAATATATATATATATATATATATATATATATATGTATAGGTATGCCAAGAGTCCAAGCCTGTACGCAGTTGAACTCATCAACGAGCCTCGGGCACCATATGTGACTTTAGAGGAACTGAACAAGTATTACAAGGCCGGTTATGATGCCGTTAGAAAGCACTCTTCCACTGCTTATGTAGTGTTCTCGAACCGGATAGGAGACATAGACACGAGAGAGCTCTTCGCCGTCGCCAGAGGCTTAAGCAGAGTGGTCATCGACGTCCATTACTACAACCTTTTCGTCGACATTTTCAACGACATGACTGTCCAACAGAACATCGACTTTGTCCACACCAACCGGACTCAACAGCTGAACTATGTTACCACATCAAATGGTCCTCTGACATTTGTTGGTACGTACTACGTTGCGAGAAAAGATTTTTTCTCACGTTGTTGAATTTTTTGACTGAGTTGAGTGACGGAGCCACATGATAGTGAGTGGGAGCACGCTATATGTCGCCATTTAATAGAAAGACTAATAACAAACTTATATATATATATATATATATAAGATTATTGTGTTTTAATTATTAAGGATTTGGATGGCAGGGGAATGGGTGGCAGAGTGGCAAGTGAAGGACGCAAGCAAAGAAGAATTGCAAAGATTTGGGAAGGCTCAGTTGGAGGTGTATGGGAGAGCTTCATTTGGGTGGGCTTATTGGTGTCTTAAAAACGTCAACAACCATTGGAGTCTGGAGTGGATGATCAAGAATGGATATATCAAGCTCTAGAATTTTAACATTAACTAATTATCATTGAACTATCAATAAAATCCATTGTGGACTTGTTTTTCCTTCCTCTTTCATCGGATACTACATGCTTTATATATGAATGATCTCTTTGCTTGAATTCTATATATATATATATATATATATATATAGGAAAACTTTCCACTGCCAGAATGTCGGATGAGAAAGTTCTTTATTTTTCTCTCTATCTATTTCTCTTTTTCTCTCTAGTGGGTTATATCACTCTCTCTCTTTTGGATTGTACCAGGCTTTTGTGCGGGTTGTATCATTGGACGGAACAGCTGTTGTACAGGAGAGAATTTATATATATATATATATGTAAATATATGTATAGCCTTAGTTCTATATCAACTTATTACTTGCTTCATCTCCATTGGTGATTTTGCGGAATACCACCTCTACATGAATATATCTACCTTTTGTGGTTGTTAGTAAGCTTTGGAAATGACAATATATTGTTGCACCAACCATAAAATCTAATAACTCAGTTTCTACCGATATGAAAAATAAGGGTTTTACTTTAAAATTCTCGAAAAAAAAAATGAAGTGGTGTAGTCCAGTCTTCCTTCAAAAGGGATATGCAACCTCATTCTTCTACATGTCGTAATCTGACAGGATACGACAAGCTATTAAATGGGCCGGACCATTGAGCACGGGCCGGTTAACCTATTAAAACGGGCTAAAGTTAGACCCACCAGAGTCCTTGGTGTTCATCAATTGGTTTGATAGATTTGGGAGAAAAAGTTAATTTGAATCAATCTAACATATTAATCTACATTAGTCATCATACATGTTAATTTCCAAGGCTCATGTCATTACTTAACGAACTTTGTCAACAGCTAATTAAGCAAATTCCTATGGTCATGGTACATTATATAAATTTTTTTTTTCCTTCTCCTTTAAAGATGTGACGTTGCATTACATTACGCTGTCGAAGGAATTATTGAAGAAAATGTTATTCACAACTTGAAAATGATTATTTGTCATAATACTTGTATATATATCTATGTCGAGAATCTTTTTTGAACGTGGTGCTGACACGGTATTTGTTTTAAACAAACGAAAAGTTAGACAATAGAGATATTAACAACAATAATATCGAGATTTCTCTAAAAAATAATAACAATAATAAACTAGAGAGTTGTATTCTATCATCTTTATAGGCCCAAAGTGGGTTTTTTTTTTTTTTTTTTTGGTGGAAATCAAGTTGGTTTTTGATGGCATTATCATTCAACCAGCACAACATGTTTTTTGTTTTTCGAACTTGAGATGCGGCAATGGTGAAGTAGTGATCAAATGTGAATTTTTCGTTAGGTTATTGATGCAATAACAAATAACATGTAAATTTGTACAGACAAACATGATTAAAGAATGTTTATTATAGAGGATTGGTTTTGAATTTTGATGTTGTGTATTTGCTAATGTAGATCATTAACATAAAATCGTATAATGGTAAGATGTAAATATAGCATAATTCTAAATTGTCCAAGGGTATTAGCCGATTTTCTACGACATCTTCCTAATTAAAAGATGGTCAGGTTTTTTTTTTTTTTTTTTTTTTTTTTTTTTTTTTTTGCATCCTACTTAAAAAACAATAATTAAAAAAAAAAAAAAAAAAAAACCGAAACAGAGACAGAAATCATTTAAAAGAGAATTAAATGGTAAATTATACCAAGATCAAGTTGCAAACGGATGCCAAGAGGAACATGGTTAAAACTTTTGGTACGTACATCAATTAATGAGTTGGTTAAACCGTGAAAACTTTACCCAGCAAACAAAATAGACTCAAGATCAAGACAAAATGTAGTGGAGTCCATTGCTGAACTAGGAATTGGACGGTAACCAGTATACAGCCTTTTGGCTGGCAATGGGCATCATATATAAAGTTCTTGTCCTTTTTATATATATGCCCATTTTTGTGGGAAACATCAATTATTACACAACAAATAATAATGGAAAACTCATTTTCCAGCCAAAAAAAAAATAATAATAAAATTTGGAAAGCCTTTATTTATTATTATTTTAGTGGAATTACCTACTACAAAAATCCATATATATAAGAATCGATTATATTGTGCCTAAACCTCATCATCACTTGTTACGTCCCATGATACTAGCCAATCAAAATATTTCAAAAACACCAGCTACCTTCTAAATTCTAATTTCATCCAATCATAAAATATTGTAAACGCTATTGGCTGTCAATGATCACGTGAATAACATTATTGTACGACATTATTTATTTATTTGGTCTCACATTTTACCTCAAAGACAACTTCATTTAGTTTTGTACGGAAATAAACAATCAATATTATTGATCTCTTTTATATCAGTGGTGACACAAAGCATAGTAAGAAGTAGGAAATGTAGTTGGTTGGATATCTCTATTAAAGATTCTATTAATTTGTGTCCTCTTAATATTAAACCCGTTCTCATGACCTCTGATATTTATAAACACCTGTTATATTATTATTTCATATTATAAAATAGTCTTACTTATCATTTTTTATTATAATTTTCAGTATCATATGACAAATAATCATGTTACCATATGAGTTACTAATGTCATCTGGATTGTCTTTATTTGGGTTTTTGTTTAGCGGCACACAAAATTGAAAGCTCTTTAGGGTTCAAACTCGGGTTATCTTGCGGCCTCTCCATTGAAAAGCTATGGCTTCTACTCTAACTGATAGAGGTATTTTGTTTCTTGGAAAACTTTGATATTTCATGATCTTTTTGGAATATATGTCAAGAATTTGGACACCCATGTGGAGGATTGTCTTCATCTTGTTTCAACCCACACACACACATATATATATATATACACACACACATATATGTGTGTGTATAGACACACACACACACACAAAAATTAGCGCTACTACTTGACAAACTCGATTTGCAGCAAACCTATATTTTCTTTTTCGAATCCTTGCTTTCAGTAGCTTCAAATGGCAATCATGGATGGGAAATTCAAACTTATCAGGAGAAGAACTCGTAGACCTTTTTTTTTTTTTTCCTCTTCATTTTCGAAGCGATAGTATTAACAATATCGTTATATTAAATGAGAATCGGAATTTATATTATAGTAGTGAAGCGATAGTTTTGAAATATTGGAAAAAGTGAAATGACAAAAATAATTATTTTTAATATATATATATATATATTTAATATTTGGGTACCAATATATATGTATATATATATATATATCATAGAAGATATTTTTGTTTGTGAAATGTGAAGGTTGGGGGTGCTCGTGATCTTGATCTTGATGATAATCATATTGCATTACAAGCTACTTTCATATAAATGCCCACTTGATGAAAAAAAAAAGGCATTAATATTATTCGTAGCACCAAAGCAAATCATTTTGCTTAACAAGTTTGCTGTTTGGAGGGCCAAATTATCTGGCAAGAAAATTAAATGATCGACATTTGCACATATATTCTTATAAAAAGTTAAAAAAAAAAAAAAAAAAAAAAAAAAAGACATTTGCTCGCGCGCGCGCACATATAGATATTTATATGGTGGATACGTTTCACCTTCAAGTGAGCTGTTCCCATGTGTGGTTCCAAAGTCTAAAATGGACGACTTGATTTACATGGGTCCCGTTTCAGGAGACCTCTCCAACCTAACTCTCATATATATATATATATATATATATATATAATATACATTGAACGAGTTGTCTTGATACATATTTGCCCATTTATGGCAATTAATCAATATCATATATATATATATATATATATAAAATATACATTGAACGAGTTGTCTTGATACATATTTGCCCATTTATGGCAATTAATCAATATCATATATATATATATATAAAAAATATACATTGAACGAGTTGTCTTGATACATATTTGCCCATTTATGGCAATTAATCAATATCATTGATCAAGGTCGGCCAACAAAAAAATGAACTGAAATCGAAAACTTTCTTCATTATATAGATTTTGACTTATTAGCTTGCCTTTCTCGCCTTGCATTTTAAGTTGTAGCTTCTATGTTGGTGGGCCTGTTTCTGTTTCACTAGCTAGGAGAAGATTGATCATTAGTTTGAAGAAGATTTGACACTACTGATATTTTTCCCCACTACAAAATGATTCAAGCGCTTTGGTGAATTCTAGAGTAGGATATGATCAGAAATACTTTATTAGCAATGCTTCTGTTTTTAACCTTAGATCTGTGTTAGATTTAACTTATTTTACGTATTTTTTTAATGTAGTTTTTATTAGATTTAACATTACAAAACATGCACCAAAAATACCGCATCATGAAAACTTAGTGCGTGTTTAGTTCATTCACTCAACTTAACTCCAATGTTTTTTCTCTTTTTGAAAAGTAAACTCTGTAGCTTACTATTCACAACTCTAACTATAACTTAAAAACTCAAACTTTAAAAGTCCGTAACTTTGCTATTCTAAGTCCAAATGAGATAAATTTTTTTAATTTGTATATAATTTCGAGATGAACGAAACAAATTCATATTAATAATTTTTTCCGCACATTTCGAGATTTTACATCTTTTAACTCTAATAAGCCAAACGCATAATTACAAAACTCAACTTAACTCTAATCAAAATAACTCTAATTTTCAAACTCAAGCGGATCAACCAAACTCATGGGTAAGGTTTATAACTAGTCCTTGAGCATTCTTAATGCCCACACTAACTTTTGTGAAATGGTGAGATAACGTAGTCGACATATAATAATCTTTCACGATAGTTGACGAGAATATAAATTGGTCTACCTTTTATTTTATTTGTATTCTCAATTAATTCTCAAATAAAACCAGGTAAAAGTGTGAGTATACCACCGATTTTTCTTTTTCTTTTTTACTATACCTAGTTTTTTTTATTTTTTTATTTTTTTGGATTAATAACTACCTAGTATTTTTTACCTGTTGGTTATACTTGAGACAACCCACGTGAGTAAAGCCTTATGGAATGGAAGCATCACAAATTGAACACAAATTTTCACTTTTGCAGGGCTTGGAATAACGAATTTAAGAACATTTGTGAACAGGACCAAATCTGTTGAACGAAAAAAGTGAATCCCACAAAAAGATGTTCATAAACCATATCATAAAAACATAAAAGATATGAAATCTCATAAATCTGCATATGTTCTTCACTTGATTCCTGTACTCAAAATTAAGTTCGCTGATAAGAACAATACATTTCAAGAAAAAAAAAAATATATATATATATATATATCAATTTCTGCCAAAGAAATATCGCTTAATTTGCCAGTCTAGATGGCAATGTTTAACCGCCATTTAATATCTCATAAGAAAGAATAACCCCAGAGGGATGTTTAAAAATAAAAAAAATAAAAAAAGAAAAAGAAAAAGGAAAAAGATAGGGGTATTACTTCTCGACGGATATCGTTAATGAACGTTAAATTAAATCTTAATCAGATTGAGACCTTTCATTTTTTTTTTTTTTTTTTTTCATTTGTCAGTCAAAGACCTTTCATTTTTATTTTTTGAGTGAGTTAAACATATAATACTTAAAATAAATAAATAAAGGGAGAGGAGGAACTAAAATCTTCACTCCAATTTATTAAAAAGAAAAAGAAAAAAATAGAGATGATTAGAATCCAATCTTAATGTTAAACTAAACAAAAAGAAAATAAATTAAGAAACAACCCTCCATAAAAGGTAAACAAACCCAAATTAAAGTTGAATTTATCCATATATCCTAACAATTTTTTATTTTCAAATCCGAATTTTATGACACTTTTAACCCAAATTAAAGTTGAATTTATCCATATATCCTAACAATTTTTTATTTTCAAATCCGAATTTTATGGCACTTTTCTTTTTTCGAATTAGTGAGTATGATTTTTTACATGTTATTGAGTTTTTCCAATTTATTGAGGTAGACATATAGTACAATCTTAAAAATGTTGAAATATCCAAAATTTTAGAATAATTTTACAAAAAAAAAAAAAAAATTCACATCATTACAATAATTATTTTCTAATTTTGTATCATAAACATGAAAATCATTATAATATTTATTCCATTATTGTGTTTCTAAAATATTATAAAAAAATTTATATACTTTAATTCTACTTTTATAAACGTGTCATGTTATAAAAGTAAACAAAATAGTCAAATGTTACTTTAATTAAAGAGCACATACAGATATACGATAGCATGGTGCATATATAGTTAAATTGGTGCGCGTGAAATTCTTTATATCAGTTTGACAGAATTTTTTAGAAGGCGATTTTGCTTTTGGATTCAAAAGTTGTTTTTTTTTTAAAGTGTTTGGATTTGATAGAAGAGTTTTTACTGGTATCCAGTCCAAACTACAAAATTTAGCTTCTTAACAGAGTTTTTCTAAATAGATTGTAAAATATACCGAAATTCATTAAGACATTGTAAACTCTATTATAATATTTTTACTGCTTCTTAAAAAATTATTTTGACCAATTAAGCTCTTTTTAAAAGATAGTTTTATATAAAAAGAAAAGTCACAATTTTTATTAACCTTTTTTTCTTTACGGACCAAAAGCAAAAGAAAATCTATCACACGAGCTTCTTCATTGAGAGAGATAAAGCTCAATAAAAGACTAGACTTTTAACTCTAAAAATGGTCTTCAAAAAATCTCTCCAATTTACCATCTGTCTTTCTCACTGGTCTAATAATGTAATTTTTTTTTTCTTTTCTTACTTAGAGTTTGTTTGGGACGCTAATTCTAGATGGTATTTTACTATTGGGATTGCAAATCTCAACTCTCCATACAAACTTTTTCTCGCTTCATTTTCAAAAAACTCAATTTTAAAATCCATAACTTTCTCATTTTCAAATCGAAAATGAGATGATTGTATATAAAAATAATTGTATCGAGACGAATAAGACCAGATCCATTTGAGTTTTTTAAACAAATTTTAAACTTTTTATACCATTTTCTATATCACAATAACATTTTTTAAAATTTTTTTTCTTTAAACACTATATATCATCTCTAGATGTTCCCTCAAATGATCAGGGTTAACAACTGCCCTAATTTTGATAATTGGAGAAAAAAGATCCCTTCTCCCCCCCCCCCCCCCCCCCCCCCCCCCCCCCCCCCCCCCCCCCCCCCCAATCATTGAAATGACTTTCCGCACGAGGAAGAGTAAAAGGAAATGTGAAGGTTAAAAAAAATAAAAAAAAATAACAAAAAAACCTTTCGTGTTACTAGATGGTTTATTGAAAACTAGTCCAAGTTCGTAGTGGTAGTGTATATAAACGTGTCATTCTACATATGTTTGCTTTGATGTTAGCATCAGAATGTTCGTACCTAGAATTAGTATTTTGGATTACTACGTATTAGAAAACAAAGAAATTTATGACAAGGTATAAAAAACCTTATTTGTCAAATGAGATCAATTTTATTTATATTAACACTAAAAAAGTATAAGATATATTTCACCACAAAATTTTGAAGATTTAACAATTTGTAACTAAACAATACTTATATTCACCCAAAAAACACTAAACAATACTTATAACATATACATTTCCATATGTACATATTTTTGAGCATAGGTTCTTTGTATGATAGGGTCACACACTAATAATAATGCCAGTTTTTTATTTTTATATCAAAAAAAATTATGTAGAACATACAGTTTTTATACTGATTTGACGATGAAAAAATAGAACTTAACAGGTAAAACTAGTTTTCAAGTTGTGCCGTAGAAATAATATTTCCAATGATGTATTGATGAAAATTTTGAGGAAAAGTGTAGAAGGTGCAGTAGATTTAGGCATTTCACATAAGTTCTAGTGCTTTGTTCGTACAGCCTCGGAAAATGACCGATTACATGAGTAGATCCACTGAATCATGTCTACCTGATCTTACGTGGATCCAAAATACTATGGTTACAAAAAATTAAAATTAAAATAAATAAAACAAAATAAAATAAAAATCTACAAGCCTATGCAACCATGAATTCTATTGCACTGGACTTCCACTAGCGCTAGCCTATTTCGTCCTTCTTCTTTTTTTCCTATGGGAATAAAAGTACGTTTCAATTTTTGTGTGGTTTGAATAATTTCACAAAAAATATACATATGCCATTGCCAATTCCAAGCAGTTTATAATTATAAAAAAAAAAAGAAAAAATGAAAAAACCGGGTACTTTCAAGATCTTAGCTTTTCTTCAATTTATTCTTGCTAAATAATATTCCTTTTCGTTTCCTTTCTTTAAATCTTTTTTATCTTTTGAAAGTTGGTACCACTTTTTGGCTGACATAAAAGTTACGAAATTACGAATAATAGGCAACAAGAAAATCGGAAAAAACAAGAATATATAGATTTAAGTGAAAAACTTAAAACGGGAAAAAAACCGCGAGTAAATGAGAAGAAAATTCACTAAATCAAATATCAATATAAGATGAGCGGTTATAATAAAAAGAACATAATCATGAAATCTTAAAATTATATTATATATACCCAAAATCCTATATTGTGAACCAGGTCCAAAACTAGGTCGGATGTCTATCTATCCCTCTATTACCACCAAAGAGCCCTAAAAAATTATCCTAATAAAAACTCAACTACATATGTCGCATCACGAGCTTTTTGGACCGGACCAAACTGAATTCGGATCACCAAACTCTAACAATAAATTTGTTGAGTACATAATGAATTAATAATTCAAATATATGATGGGAGAATATGTAATGTGTTAAAATAAGGGCTAATTGTTCAAAGTGGCAATCATTTTTTATAGAACGAAATTTAAGAAATGACCTTGCTAGATTATCAACCACTCTCTTTTTTATTTAGAAAAAAAAAAAACTCCGTTTTTTTAATTCGTTTTGATTTGATATATGATATTTTAAAGCCTACTATATATGGACTATGGTTCAACTAAATGTAGCATTGAATCCCACAATACAATGTTTCTAACGACATAATAATTAAGAAAAGAAAAAACAAATTCAACCGCGTTTATGTGTAATTTTTAATTGTTCGCTTTTGTAGAGGGAAAAAAAATACAATAGAACAATCACCTATTCTTTATGCTGTTTTTTACATGACCCATTTTCGACCCTCATTGGTCTTTTTGTGTGTGTGTGTGTGTGTGCTCGTGTGTAAATATATATATATATATATATATATGTATATAAGTAAATATAGCCATAGTAATTAGTACAACCACACAAAGCGGTGAATCTAGTGTTTTAATATATCCGATTATTATAATATTTTATCTAAGCAATATAAACGAGACGTAGAAGTAGAACTACTACGTACTCGGGGGGATAAATCTTTTGGAGACAAGAATCATTCCACAAAAATGCTGACCAACTGTATCACAGTTTAGTGTAAATAATTATAAGATTAACAAAACTAATATATAAATAATTTCACCACCCCAACTATAATGACCTTTGATTGAGTTTAATAATCAAAATTGACAAAATAAAAAGGAAATTAATTAAGGCAAATGGCAAATCTCGTGTGGTTTCATCAAACCGGAGCATATGAGAAAATTGGCCAGCTGCCTGGTTCTTTGTGTTAATTTTGGTTAACGTAATTACACACATGCTCACGCACTCTCTTAGCCAGTAATCGTCACTCTTAGTGGCTGGCTCTTGTTGGAGATTGGTTTTATTTTTATTTTTATTTTTATTTTTTGAAGTATCCAAAGCTCCCATTTGCCAAAGTTATTATAAACACAATTTCTTTCCTCTTTTTTTTTTTTTTTTTTACCAAATAAAAAAAGGTATTATAATGGCAAAGCTGACGTGTCAAATGCAACCAAACACTCCTTGTCCCCCCCTGTCTCTCTCCTGATCTTTCATTGATCTTTCTCTTAACTGCAAGCAACGGCCCAGATTCACTCCGGGGTCTCTGGTTCTTCTTTTATCTGCCCCACCTCCAATTCTTCTTCACCTCTCTACACAAACCCTTCCCTCTCTCTCTCTCTCTCTCTCTCTCTCTCTCTTCTTCTCTAGCTTTCTCTCTCTAGATTCAGCAGATATAGGACATACTATCTAGTAGGAGAAGAAGAAGAAGAAGAATATTAGAAAAAGAGGGGAAATATGTTGTTGGGAAAGAGGCCACGACCTCCGATGAAGAGGACGACGAGTCTGACGGAGATCACGTTTGATCTGAGCACCAACGAGGAGATGATAGGTTATCAGCCGTCGGATCCTCACAACTCTTTTAAGGGACAACAGATCAGACAGCCAGCTGGTAATCCTGTTAATGGCCATCATGATGGGTTGGATCAACGGTTCCTACAGGCTCATCATCCTCATCCTCATCCTCACAATATGGTCAGCTCCCACAGAATTAACCATAGAAGAAACTCCGCTGATTTGGGCGAGACCTCTCACTTCTTGAGATCTTGCTCTCTCTGTAGACGCCGCCTTGTCCCTAGTCGTGATATTTACATGTATAGGTATGCGTTCCTTTACATGTATATATACAAACACATATATATCTCTATGTATATACATAAATTCTTCTTTCTTTAATCTACTCTTGGCTCTTGCTCTTCTAAAACATACCTCTTGCTTCTTTTTTTTCTTTCATGTTGTAGTTATCATTCCTGTTTTTCAGTTTTTTTTCCCTAATTTTTTTGGTAATTGTTATATATATTTTGTGAGCAGATATATAAATTGTAATATATACCATGTATTCAACTGATTGCTATATTTATTTTCCAAGTAAGGAAGAGGAGATACGTTACACCGATTATGTAATAAATCTCTTTTGAAAAAAAAAAAAAAAAAAAAAAAAAAAAAAAAAAAAAAACTAGCGTGTGAGTGCGTGTACATATCCAGAACAAAATCATTTCCCGGAAAATATTTCCTAAATTCGAGGATTTTCTCAATAAAACAACTAGTCCTGTGGGTGCCAAATGTGGTAAAAAGACTAGAATTTAACTAAACCGATATTATATATGAAGAATCCTCTTTATTTCATTTATAATTTGTCTTGTCATATTATCGTACTTTCAAGTCAGTTTTTGCGTGTCGTTCTCTGGCACTCATCAATTATATGACTTAAGTTGCTACAATAATTGAGAGGAATAATTACAAAACAAGGTTACTGAATTTTTTTTTTTTTTTTTTCTGATTTGTGTTTGGTGTCGTTTTCTTTGGTGGTGTAGAGGTGATAGTGCGTTTTGCAGTCTAGAGTGTCGCCAACAGCAGATGAACCACGACGAGAGGGTGGAGAAGTGCTCTTTGGCTTCCAAGAAATTAGAAGTTGTATCCTCGTCGGCTTCCGCTGCCAGATCTCAAGTCACCGCCAAAGGCGAAACCGTCGCAGCCGTGTAGCCGCCGCCAAGACGGTCTTAATTTGCGCCGTTATAGAATCATCATCCGTCATCACACATTAAAAAAAAAGAGGGGCCTTGGATGGGGTCTAGATCTATATATATATATAGATATAGAATGCAAAAAATGGGCTAATTTTGAAGCTTCTAAAATATTTCATGTGGGCTAGTACTACTACTCAAATGAAAGACCACTTCCAAGTTTCCAACTCTAGTGTACTTATTTCTTCCTATTAAATTCCTTAATTTTCCATAGTAATGAGATAAAAATTGCAAATCCACAAGTAAAATAATTTACTTTCGATTTGTACCAATTAATAATTTTCTTCTTCTTTTGGTGGTGTATCCTGCTTGCCTTGTGTATGTTTTACTGTGCTGTATATTCGTGAGCAAATCTATGGGCTTCTCGGGGTCATGAAAGTTTGAGTTGGATACTCGTGGTTTTTAATAGATTCTCCTTAATTGTTATATATATATATATATATATCTATAAATTATGTATACAAGAAATTAAAAAATGGAATTTTTACTGTAGAATCGTATAGCTTTATACCACTGATAGAAACTACTGTTTTATCTGTTAGATTAGATTTTTGAAGGCAGAACCTTATGTACCACGACACTCTTTGATCAGACTTTTTAAAAGTTAATTTGATGATTAAACAATATATATATATATATATTTATTTATTTATTTATATCTATATATGCATAATAAGAAGTTAATCAATACCCTTATTTAAAAGGCCTTTCGTCCTAGCCTCTCATCCCACCTGATGGGTATTTTTAAATAGCAAAATTATTTTTTAAAATTAAAAAATTTAAAAAAATTAATTTTTTAAATTTTTTGTTTTGTTTTATTTTGTTTTGTTTGTTTATTTTACACAGTCCTAAACCCATTACATGACAAAATTAAATAAAAATTAATTTTTAAAAATTAAAAAATTAAAAAATTAAAAATTAATTTTTTTTATTTTTTATTTTGTTTTGTTTTGTATTGTTAGTCTATTCCGCACACGTTTGCATTTCAACTAGTTATATCAAAAAAGGACCCAAAAATAATAAACCATTTTTGTTCTCTTCTTTCTCGTGACTCCAGCAGTGAACCCATAGTGCAGAAATTGGCCATGAAATTAAAAAGAAAAGGTGGAAACAAAATTGAAGAATGGGATAGGAAAATATCCAAAGTGCCCTTTTATATGTCGAAGAAAAAATTAAACAAATTGTGAAAATGACGTTGAGGGGAAGAAGATTCTGTTAGTGGTGACAGAAGGTCTATGATTAGTGCTTGTGAAGAGAGGAATCTGTGGGCCGTGGCCTACTAAGCTTTGCTTTTGCATGGAGTGGGTCCCACCTCCCGCACAAATACAAAAATAAAAATAAAATAAAAAAAATTGGAGAAAGAGATTCATCTGGAATGGAGCCCCAATAAAAATTATTTGAGGCTTTTTTGCACCATTCTCCTTTGAAATTTTTGTGATTGACATATTAGTCCTTAAAATCTTGATAGTTGACCCTTTAAATCTCAATTTCATAACATTAGTGGTTCGTTTGATAATTTGATCAACTTTTTTCTTCTATGGAAATATCAATCTGCACGTCACATTGTCAATGAATTAGGGACAAAAATCGTATGAATCACATGTTAAAAACTATCTAGACGTGATTAAAAAGATGATTAATATAACATAATTTGAAGTTTAAAGGGTCAATTTTCAAGATTTTTAATTTATGAATTAATTTGTCAAACTCAAAAAGTTTAACAGGCATCCCTACTAAAAAAAAAACTTTTTTTGAAAGAGAAAAAAAAAAACTACTTTGAGGATGTTTGGTTGGTTCACTCCAACTAAACAATTTTAATTGTTTTTTTTTTTTTGTTTTGCTCTAAAAATAAACTCGATTTTTACTATTCACATCTACAATTCTAATTTAAAAACTCATACTATAAAAGTCCATAATTTTGTTATATCAAGTCAAATGAGATAATTTTATTCAAATTTCATAATATTTGAATTCATATTAATATTTTTTCAGACACATTTTATGTTTGATGTTTCATCTCAAACTCAATTTTTTATCTCAATTTTTATCTTTTTTAAAAAATCAACAAAAATTATAACTAATTTTTAAAAATTTTATCTATAACTAACTTACAAACAAAAATTAAAATTTTTTTTTTACATTTTTAACTCTAAACAATTTGTTTTTACATTCTCTTGCATTCTTTTTCTCTCTCAAGTTTTGGTCGGGAGCACCTCAGTAAATGCTTGTGTCCCCATACTTTTTTTATTTGTGAATAGGGCCCACCTGATTGCCTCCACTTAATTCCCTGATTTATAACTCCCGCCACGCCAGCCATGTGAGCTGGGCCAAAAGGCCAATCAATAAGATTCTCACGCGCGCATACCGTTTAGACTTCAAAAAGCAGCCTGCGCGTGGGCGAGAATGGCGTATTCCATATGTGAGCCAATACCCCCATTTATTAGTCCTTCACGGGGACCATTTTTGTGGACCATTTATTTTCTTCTCTTTCTTTCCTTTTTTCGAATTTTTTTCTTCTTCAAAATTTTCAATTATTATTATTGATTATTTAATGTTTGATTTTTTACAGTACTCTTACAACAAACCATACAATCTTTGATTATTAATGTTTGCTCAAATTCTACGTAGAGAGTTTTACACTGAATTATTAGGCATCTATAATATAAAGCTAATGTTCCGTTTGGATATATTACGTTCTAATATAATATCTAGAATACAATATATGTTTAGATGTCCATTTTTTACATTGTATTCAAAAATAATGTGTATTTATATTATTTACATCTGAATAGTAATTTTAATGTGTATTAATAAAATAGAATATGTAATATGATTTGTAAAAATAGATAGAAAAAGTGAGTGAATGAATGACAAAACGAGTATGTGTACTTTTCAAATATAATTGTACTTGAGTAGAATATAAAAGGTACCCAAATACATATTTGTATTGTATTGAGATAGAATATACAATGAATTTAGTTTCTAAACGCATCATAAATTGTTTTGTCTGCAATAAATTTTAGCATTTGGATAAAATAAGTTCTATCCAATGGAGTGTTATTTTTGATGTCAAATATTTAATATATTAAACTTTGTTATAAATTTGCTGCAAGGTATAGGCATATAGCCATTGACAATTTAATATTTGATTTTTATTGATGGGTGTTTTCACCTTTTTATGTAATCATTACAATATTTTCTAATTTTAAGTTATTAAAATTATAATAAATATAGTGGTAAAAATAACATTACACATTGGGAATATAAAGTAAGATAATGTAATTTTTCACATAAATATAATATTGCATTGACAAATATTATGAAGATTCTCTTACCATACCTATCTTAAAATTTTGTTATTTCAATATAATTTTAATGTTTAAAAATATATATTATATGAGTAATGGTGGTATAGCTATAAAAATGTTAGCCAATTGTATCTAAATGCTACATCCCATTTCCATTTTGGATTCCCTAAATGAAATGCCGAATGTTTTTTTTTTTTTTTTTTTTTTTTCCTTTTCTTTTTCTTTTTTGCCTCCGTGATATTCTCACTGCATTTTCTTTTTTCTTTCTTGCATAGTTAAAATACATCGGATCCGAAAATAAAAGTTATACAGTAAGTTTATTTTCAATGCCAATTCTTATATTCTTCATATACATTATTACTAGCATTTATTCTTTTTCCTATCTTGTTTCATTCTTTTGTTCGATATCCACCTCTCACGCTTCAACCCAATACCTTCGAGAGTTATAACCGCAGTTAATGTAATTAACTTTTCAAACACCATTAATGTAGGATACATGTAACACCACTACGACTTATTACTAGGATGAGCCAAATGCCATGCAGAATAATATATATACATATATTCATATATAGTGTGTGCGAGAGAGAGAGATAATATTGGACAAGCTTTTATTGAATAGGTCAAGCATATCATGTAAAAGAATATTAATGTAATAACGTCAGCAATATTTATAAATTGTGTTAACATTAATATTATATCAGATTATATTAATTCAAAGTTCGAATCACCCCACTGTTTAGAATTATTTTGTTTCTTGTTTGATGATTAATTGTTCAGCTTATAATTTGATCTTTCTGATACAAGAACTTACTCAAACGGATAAACACAAAGTCATTAATGCTTCAAATACAAAAAATTATCTAAGTATATATATATATATATATATATAGATATGAAGCAGAATATATAAATGGACAGAAATAGGGACGTATGCTGATGGTGAATACTTTTTCTGCAATTTCCAGCTTAAGTACTAAAAAGATGTTTACTAGGATCTGAACAAAGGTTGAGAAGATTTGAGTGAATAACTTTGAACAGTCAATGGCTTTCGGCAATTTGGCCAATAACCTATAATTATTTGGATCGAATATGCTCTTAATATATACAAATATATACACATATTTAATCTATGCTCTCCCCTTTTACAAGTACAAAATAAAAGAATGGTCCTCCATAAAAAGAACAATATTAATATTTAAAACAGGGATTTAGAGGTAAATAGTTTTTTTTTTTAAATAAGTTTTTTAATGAACGACCAAAGTTTTTAAAAATTAGTTAAAAAGTCATTTTTTTAAATAGTTAATCAAATTTTTTTAAATAGTCAGTGATTACATATTATTATTAATTTAGTAAATCAATGATTCGGTCAATTATTGATTAATCATAACGTAATCACTAGTTTTTAAGTCAATCATTAATTGATTAAATCTGGAAAAAAAAATAGTAAACGACCATTTTGCGAAGTAAAAAAAGTTCGACCATCTATAGATTGGGTAACCAAAATAAGCCACCCATCTTAATTTTCCTTCAAAATAAAACAATGGTCCCCAAGAGCTATATATACAAAATCTCACAATTAGTATTTGTACCTGTTTCTACTCTATTAGTTTCTTTTACGCTTTTTGTGCGTTATGTGTCACTAAAATATGGGGAAAATATATGTTTTAATGACTTTTATGATGGCATTAACTGATTGAAATAAGTTCTACCTTTGTCTGGTTTTCTCTAAATATATGTTATAGATCAACGACTGATATAGGCTTCGCGAGTATTAATACCCTTTTTGGAAAATCTAACTATCGACCACGCACAACCCTGATATTGTTTCATAATTTTTTTAATAGTCAGTTGACAGAACAGTTAACTTTATTAGTTTGTACAAGGTTTAAAAAACTATCATCCATCTTTACCAGCCTGGTGGTCCATCAAAGAATGTTAGGTTAATGCAGTTACTTAGGAGTTTCCCCTTCTTTTTTTAAATATTAAAATAAAAAAAAATAAAAAAAAAACCATGGGACATTGACACGATCCATAGTATCGCCTAGATTAAAATTCATTTAATGCCATCTAATTGCTTCCTAACCACACTTTCTGAAAACTCTTTAGTTTGATTAGTTAAATGTCAATTAGTTGATCAACTGACTTAAAAAAATCTCTAGTTATGGTATAGAATATCTAATAACTATCTCTCTTCAATTATGGACGAAACCAATGAAGGTCTAAGAGGAGCTTAAGCCCCTCCTCAACTTTCTCTTTTTAATTTTTAATATGTATATTGTTATACAAATTTATAGGAAAATTGTCATAAATTCCCTTTGAATTTTGTCAATAGTGTCAATATGTCCCATGAACTATGAAATATACCTATTATATCCCATGAACTTTAACATGTGCATCAAGTAACCCCCTCGGTTAGTTGTCGTTAGTTTTTCCGTTATCTTTAATGTCAAAATGCCCCCTGATCTTTCTTATTTATGTCAAAGTACCCTCCGATTTTTAATATTTGTGTCAAACTGCCCCATCTATCTTATTTTATTTATCTAACATTGTATAATTACCTAAATTTTTTAGAATAGGTAAACAAATTATTTTTCTACTAAAAGAAAATGTATCTTTTCTTTAACCACTTTTTTATTTTTTATTTTGTTTATTTAAATTCAAATTTACATTGATTTTCTTAAACAAAAATAACTACACACAACTTATGTTCATTATTTTATTATCCTAATATTACAATTTTTAGTGTATTTATGATTGATAATATTGTAACAAAATATGCAAACTATTCATTTTTTAAATTAAAAAATATAACTAAGAATGGGTATCAGAGTGAATTTACAATACTTATTCTCATTATGAGTTTAAGCAAACACATGAATGAAATTCGTTATGACTATGATTTCAAATTATGTAGGCCAAGTAAACAGCGTATTTGAAATCCAAATCATGCATCTGAGTCCTACCAACTATGGTTATGCATAAGTAAACCCATAACCCAATAAACTTGAATTAAATAAGTAAAATAAAAAAAGTGTGTTAAAAAAAGATACATATCACTTTATTATAATATAAATATATATATATGTCTATATATATTTATCTGTTATATAAAGTTAATAATTATTAGGTAATTATATAATATTAGATAATTAAAATAATATAAACGAGACAGTTTGATACAAATACTTAAAATCAGGGATAGTTTGACACAAATATTAAAGATCATGGGCATTTTGACATAAATGTAAAGTTCAGGGGACAATTTGATGCTAAAGATAACGGAAAAAACTAACGGCAACTAACTAAGGGGATAACTTGACACACATGTTAAAATTCAAGGAGTACAATAGATATATTTCATAGCACATAGGGCATATTAACATTAATGACAAAGTTCATGGGGCATTTATGATATTTTTTAAAATTTATATATGCCCATCTAAACCCCCCTCATTTTCTTTTTTCTTTCTTTTTAACGTGTGTGTTTGCACACACACACACATATATATATATATACTTTTTTTTTTAAACACAATTTACGTATAGTCCTTCTTCATAATATATTTGTGGTTTTGTCTCTATCTTCGCTTTGCTAAGATTGAGAGGATCCTAAAAATAAATAAATAAATAAAAGGATATTTTTGCATATCTTCTCATTTTTTTTTTTTAAGAGAGAGATATAGAGAGAGTAACTTTGAGGTTGGTTTTCCAAACTCTTCTCAAGGCGACTCTTGAGTGCAAATGAAGTATTATTTGCAGCTTCCTCTTTGCCGAAGATGAGGCAAACCAAAGGCTCGAATAACTTAGTCAAAATCTGTTCGTTGTTTTCTTTAGTATTATATATAATATATATATATATATACACATGTATATAAATCTTTGCTTGGATTTGTCAAAACATGTACTTGGAAACCACTTTTTCAAAGGTTTTTTTTAGTGAAAGTCATCTCCGTTTTCAATTTTCTCGTGCACCAAACAGCACTTTAGATTTTAGACAAGCTTTTCTAAATTCGAGCCCCACCATTAATTAATAATAATTTAAAGACAATTTGTACAAGTGGGCATGTGTCTGTCCGCATCAATTCCACCAATTAACTGACATCTACGCAATAGGCAATATATATGGCTTATTATTTATTAATTAATTACCACAAATTGCTCTTATTAATTTCCTTTTTGGGCTCGACCAATCGTAGCTTTCAATTATAAACAAATATCAGGTGTGTGTCCTGTGGTTGAATAGAAAGATTCCAAAATAATAATAATAACAATAAATGATACTAATAATAATAAAAACTATTTCCTGCTAAATGGGGTCAGCGCCAACTACTTCCTTGGACTACACCCAACATCATGCTGATTTTGTCCCCTCGGCCCAATTGCTAATAACTATTAGTTGATCATAGGAGCACCACATATTGTCCATATTGAATTATAATTACTTACAACGAAAAAATAAAATCTGTCATCTCAATCTCATCAAATTAATGAATATTATTTTATCATTAATTTAGAAATAGTATCGAACACTTTGTATGTGACTCGAATTTGAGACACTCCTATCTACCAAATTACTGTTTGGGAGTAAATTCCTCATTAGACTTCCACCTTGGAGGTTAGTCGGAGCGAGCGTTGATAAAGAAGACATCTAGTGCTTAGATGATATATATATTTTGTTTTTATTTTTTATTTTTGGTTGAAAGATGATATATATTTTGTTGTACTATATATAA
Organism: Ficus carica; assembly: GCA_009761775.1. Classification (NCBI taxonomy): domain Eukaryota; kingdom Viridiplantae; phylum Streptophyta; class Magnoliopsida; order Rosales; family Moraceae; genus Ficus; species Ficus carica. The sequence continues at coordinate 10,709,647 of CM019745.1, read as the reverse complement.
TGAGTGGAAGTAAACTATTCTACGTGGAGTGAGAGATTAAAAAAAAAAAAGTCTTCCTATAAAAATCCCAAATGACGGCGATAACATGTTTTTTAAATATTATATCTATCGTACGTTGTTGTGCTAGTTTGAGATCATATACAATGATAAATCATGAGAAGTACTAACTTTTTGTGTTTACGAGTATAGTAGTTACTATATGTTCATTTTTTTTTAATGATATACAACGCTTTCCGTACGATAACACAATTAGAATTTTTGTATCTATATATATTAATTGAATATCATTTCTGACCACGTGTGACAGACATAGCATATATATAGTATGGTTTAAAGTTAATTAAAAAAGGCACAACCCATAGTAATTAGTGATTAAAGAATTACAAAAGGACGTTGAATTATAAGGATTGATTCTTATAATAAATATAGTAATAGTAATAATTATGATTATTATATTATGTGTTTTTGCTCTATACTGAATAATAGCATTGATTAGTATATGCGGCACTTGTTGACTTGTATCATCAAAGTTCCCACAGAAGTTAACGAGGGGCTGTATATTATTTGGAGCCTTTCGTTCAAATAACAAAGAAATACCTCTCAACAAAAGATGATAATAATAATAGATAACTAAATAAATAAGACAAGAAATATCATGCAAGTACGTATATAAGGAACAACTTTTGTCCTTGGCTTTATAGGGGCAACCAAAAATTTTTCATGATGTCCTCAACCTTCTTGCTATTGTTGCGGACTCCTTATTCTTCCTATTTTCACTTAAGAAACAAAACAAAAACAAAAACTTTTTTTTGGTTTAAGGGTTAGATTATCGCTGCTTTCCCCCAAAATTTTTTCTTTTGGAGTTTGCTGATGAAATGCCTCACAATTTTTATTTCCTCATCTAATTCTAAATATCTTTAATTCCTATTCAATAAATTGACCGAATCCACATAAGGTGGTTTCTTTTTCTTTTTTTTTTTTTAATTATTTTTTAATGAACTTAGGCTGAGAAAGGGAATTCGTTATTCTTACCTTATGGTGGAATCAAGTATAAAATAACCATTGCAACAACACCGGATCTACATAATGGTTCTTTAAGATATTTCATTTCATAATCACCACCAATGGATCCAAATGACAAGGTAGAAAATTTACTCAAAAGTGACCCATAGAGGAATCATCATACTGTCCTAATTTCAAAAGCACTAAGCAATAAATCAAAGTTTTAGCCTTTTTGGTGGAGAAATCACCATGTTACAACTTACTAGCCATGGACCAATCCTAGCGGTAGTTTTCAACTAATTTTATTTTGGAGATTTCAATTAGTATGATCTAAACTATACATTATCAGTAAAGTTTTGTTATCTGTCTATTCTGTTTTATTTTATTTATTTTTTTGTTAATGTAATTTTAATTTAATCAGATCCGAAATATGATTTCAAAAAGAACTCGGGACAAAAGTTATGGTAGGGTCCATATTTGGCCTATAGAGTTGCAGCCAGTTGAACCTTTACACTTAAAGCACTCAAATTGCAAGGTTAATTGTCAACGTCAAACAATGTTTTTAATGTTTTGTCTAAAAGACTCTAAAGCCATCCCACTTGTCAGGATATAGCCCCACCTAGAATTTGGACAGCAACTTGTGATCGAGTCGTGACCTTTCAGATTTTCGAGAGTTGTTTCATTTCACCGACTTCCCACGTCTCAAGCCATTTTAAAGCACCAGTGCCTGCCTTCATTTTTTTTTTTTTTAAATTTATATACATAAGCAAGTACACGTGAGAAAAATCCACTATAAAGATCTTTAGGAGAAGGATAAAGTGAATCCATAAATAAATCCCATCAAGTAAACTCGTGGGCACTTATATGTCACTCAAAATTTTCACTTTCGACTAATGTGGGACTCGTCAAAGTGACTATCAAGCGCCTGTCTTCATTTGAATTTTAGGATGGTTTATCATAAATAATTACTACCACTGCCTTTGATGGACCTCTTTCGGCTGTTGTGGCACAATGAGACAAAGGTGTCCCTGCCGTCCTATAAATGCCAAAAGACTTCGATAAAATATGAGGTTTTGGATTTACCCTCCTCGAGTGAGGAATTTTAGAACTAAGCATGTATTTAGTTTTCAAGTGTGAACCTAAGTTTTTTATCTTAATTTTTATTTTTTTATGAAAAGTCAATAAAAATTATAATTAGTTTTTAGAAGTCAACCAGCTTTGATTTAAAAGTTTCATCTCAAACTTTTGTTACAAGCGTACCATAAATTAAGCCTTTGGTTATTAAAGTTGGGCTTGAATCCGCAAAGATTGTACTCATGTGTAATGGGATTTCATGTGTTGAATGATGGTTAAAAAAATATCTAAGCCACTCGAATTTTCTTTGATTATTTGATCTTGTTTACTAGCTCGAGTTTGATTAATCTCAATCGATTTTTACATCATTGAATAACCGATAAATTATATTATAATTAAAGTTTTGAATGTTCAGTCACTATATCACACACTAATTGCGTCAATTATAGTAATTCATGGATAAAAACTACTAGATTTATTCGTGTAGAGATAGATTCACTTATGATAAGGTGGCAAGATAGAATCAGAATAAAAATTAGTTTGATTACGATTGACTAGGCATATACTCAATTAAAAAAGGAGCTGTATTCAATATAAATTAAGGAGTTATAATTAGAAAATGATTTATATCGAAATGCCCATAAATAGCCAGTTCAGGTAGAAATATAAGGGCATGAGGGCAGAACTTGTAGACATTTTCTTGGTAGAATATTTTCTAGGTAGAATTGAGTGTGGGAAACTCTTGCAAATAAGTGGTGATTCCGGGGATTTTCTTTGTTGTTGTTTGAGCGAGAGATATTATACGATTTTCTTTTGGTCTAATGGATTGATCTCAGAAAAGACCCAAAGTAGGCGTAAGACATGTTATCCGAATTATTACAATAAATTCTTGAGTTAAAATAGATCTTCATTACGACAGTTGTTTTCATTAGGTATGTACGCAAGTCAACTTTGAGAAGACTTGTGAGGTTGAGTTAGTTGAGAAAAGTTTTCAAATTACCTACATCTTCGAATTGATCGATCATAAGCAAATTGTTTCTTAACCTCCGTTTGGTGTTTCAACTCTAACATAAATTTATCATATCAGTTTTTGTCTTTTTTTAAAAAATTAATAAAAATTATAACTAATTTTTAAAAGTCAACCAACTTCAATATAAAATTTCAACTCCAACTGGTGAACAAAACGCACCTTTAGTTTATGATTCGAGCTCCAAAAAAAAAAAAAAAAAAGTGTCAAGTATCAAATGAAAATATCATATCACATAATAATGTGTACATGACACATCTGCATAATAAGCAATTGACATTTAGATAAAGTTCTTTTTTTTTTTTTTGGTTGGTATGCACCCAAGTGCCTCGTTTACCTCCACTATTACTTTATTATTCATATCATGTGCATGCCAAAATTCGAACTTGAGACTAATATATTCTAAGCCCTTAACCCATCCCACCCTCACTACTAGGGTAGATCTAGTGGTTTAGATAAAGTTCTGTCTTAAAGTTTTATTCATCATTCTCTTTTTTAATAAATTTTACCTTATTATTAAATTACTAAAATAGAGCTTATATTAATAAATTATCTAGATGCCAATTGTTTATTAGACAAATATATGATATTATCAGTACAATAACGTTAAACGCCTGGGCTTTTGAATAATTTATAATTTTTGCAATAAATGGGGAAACATTTACCAAAATCCGGTGAATTAATCTGCATGTGCGCTTAATTATATAGTCAATCCTGTATAATAATTCATCATAAATGTGCAATATCAAAATCTACCACTTTTTGGTTTTTCCTTCCACTTATAACACGTAGTATCAACAACACATGTTTTTTTTTCCCCTCCACTTATCTGTGTGTTACGTTTCAGATTGTTAATTCTAATAATAAATGTGGTCCCCACCTTTCATGTTGATTATTTGTCCGTCAAATCTGAGTCTTGGCGCTATTTTGGTCCCGCTAGAATTGCTTTTATACGGAGTTAGTGGTGACCCTAGTGCTACTGAGTCTTGGCCCTCAATCGATAGGAATAATCCATCGATTGTCGGGGTTTTATCAAAAAGAGTCTTATATATGCTTGATTTCAGTGTCCTGATGTATGTACCCGTTATCGGGCATCAATCATACGTTTTTCCCTTTAAGCATCATCAGACTTTACTGATGAATCCGTTCTTATTGAAGGGTTTTATCTCATGTAATACATGATCATTTGTTATATTTTGTGCCTTTATATTTCCTTATTAAATTTAATAAAACTCCCGTTAAAAAAAAAAAAAAAAAAAAACAACAACAAATGTTTTGCCTTTCTCAAAAACAAAGAAAAAAATTGTTCTACACATATATATTCTAGTACTACAGAAGTTGCCACGTACACATGAGTTATGTGTGTAGTATATACAACAACGGTGGATATACACAATAATTCTCTTGATGCATGTATAATACACACACACACACACACACACATATTAGATATGAATGTATTATATGGTTGGAAAATATTGTGGAAGAAGAGCAACCACATCAACTAGGGCTGGCCTCACAAATGAGCCGTTGGGCCCTTAATTACCAGGTTTTCAGGGGGACCATATCTTGTCGTGGAGGGGTTTTGATATGATTGGTCTGCATGTGTCTGCCAAAATGAAGAGTTTTTGGATTGTAGGGCATAATCATGAAGAATTCTTTGTTTCTCTTCCTTGGAACAGACTGAGTGATGATTTTATATACAGATACACACACATATATATACATATATGTGTGTGCGCGCGCGCGTGTGTATGTATACACATACACACACAAACTATAGGGCCCTAAACGTTTTGGACATACTTGTTACTATAAGGAGACAAGGTATGGGCTTTTTGCATATATATTGGAGCATTCCACTTATATAATTGTAAAGGAACACGTTTGCTGGGTTTGGCGTGTTCTTTATAGATAGTTGTCTGATAATACACTTGAATACTACTTCCAACCTTGTCGTAACCACTATTCACCATACACACACACATACACACACACACACACACACATATATATATATGTCTAATTAATGTTTCTTCTTCTTTTCCATCTTTTTTTTTTCTTTTTCTGTTTTGGTAAGGGAACTAGATCGTTTTGTTAAATAGGATATTAGTCATTGACGTTGTATAACTAGGATTCTTAGAATTCTCACCTCTAAGTTAATTTATAAAAGAGAAGTACGGTCAGAAATCTTATAGTGTTTTAACAAATGTTTTTTGATTGCATTACTCTGATTTCCTTGTTAACATCCAATTCGAATAGAGAATTTGAATATGTTTGATGTTTGGAAGAACTAAAAAAAAAGAAAGAGTGTGGTTCATATTTTATAAATGAACAAAATTAAATTTAAACTGGATTAAATGAGTTAAATGAGTATAAATCGATGTGCCAAATAAAAAGTGGATAATGTTCTGATGCTTCTGTACTTGTGAAATGGCGAACGGGTGTACAAACCAATTACAAAAAAGGAAAATTGCAGTAAATAGCAGGTTTAAAAAATAATTGAGGTAATTTATCAGGTAAATGAGTTATTTTATATCAAGTTTATTAAGTAATGATTAATTTTGTCTTGTATATTAATTATTTATCTAGTTCTTTTTCATTTATACGGTAAAGTTTTTATTACTTCAAATATTTTAAAGGGAAATGGTAAAAATAGCATAGTTTGAATGTGTGAATAAAATTTATAGCATAATTTTTAAATGATAATAAATTATAGCATATTCTCACCTTTCTTTTAAATTTTTTTTTTAATTTTACCCTTCTAATTAACCCCCCCCCCCCCCCCCCCCCCCCCCCCCCCCCCCCCCCCCCCCCCCCCCCCGCCCGCCCCTCTTCAACTCTGTTTCCTTTCTCCCCCTCACTCTACCTCACTGTCTCTCTCACTCTCGGCGATCGGAGTACGCCACGCCGATGACGGAGAAGGCACTGCAACGAGACAGAAAGCACACCACTGTCCCCAGACTCGGCTTCTTCTCACGTGACGGAGAAGGCACTGTGATGGGACGGAGAAGTAAATTTTGTGTTTTTGTTTTTTAAATATGCTATAATTTACTATCCCCTGAAATTTACTATTATCACCCACAATTATTTTATTTCCCCTTTTCTCCCTATTTTAAAAACTTGTTATTTCCTTCTATTATTCTTGAAAACCACTATTACTTCTTTCTACTTTTAAACTTATGAAAAAAGCCCAATTCTATTAGGCCTAAAGGGCTTTGTGGTTCCAGTCCAGTTCCTCTATATATATATATATATATATATATATAGGCGGACCAAGGCATCATGGCATATATGGTGTGAGATATATGCTAGAAAAATGCAGCCAACTTGGCAAGAGTTTCACTTGAAAAGAGGAAAGAAATACCTAAATTTCAGAAGATTGAAGCTCTAACGAGCAAGAAAACGGATGCCTTGGTGGGTTTTCTACTTACAATGAGAGAATGAGTTGTTTTATTGTTTTTGTTTTTTTTTTTAGAGGCTAAGGTGAGAATGAGTTATTTGATATCTCTTTTCTATATTGTCTGGGATTAAAAAAAAGCAATATTTCGTTGCTAAAATAATAAATCTTTGATCAAGCAATTATAAACGTCATCCTGCCTCAAAAAAGAAGCCCTCTCACATGTTCTGATCGATTGTGGTTCTGTTTCTATTCTAACAAGTAACGAGTTCACTTCGTATTATAATTAAAAAGGTCGACCTTTTTTTTAGCTTTCTGTCGTTTTCCCAAGATGTTGTCGTTTTATAAAATATTGTCGTTTAACGTTTATTGTCCTTTTATGGGATGCAACTGTTGTCGCTTTCAAAGATGTTGTCGTTTTAATGTTATTATCTTGTTTTCAAATGTTGATCTATTTTGATAAGCAAACATATAATAACAGATTCAAAATTGTAACCAAGCATCTCCCATTGGTTCTATTCCTTCTGATTCACCCCCCGGGAAAAATAGAGATGTCTCCTATGTTACCCGTAATATGTGGAAGTATTGACGTAATTTCAAGAATTCTCGTTATTTCTTAGATTATTGGACTCAATTCAATTTGATTAGGTAAGTGTCCTGTAGTTGTAGTAAGAGGAGTAGTTAATTGTTAACTTCTTGTTTTCAAGACGTTGTTGTTTCATTGCAATTGTCGTTTTCTAAGTCAATGTCTTTTTGCAGGCACTATACTATTTATTTGTAATCTTGTAATTGTTGCCGTTCTTAAATTAATTATTGTTTTCTAAAGTTATCGTCGTTTATAATTTTTTATTTTGTCGTTTTTCGGATTCTCGTATACATTGGAAAATAATCTATTTTTTCCGATTTCATTTTTCTCGATCAAATTCTGGGCAACCAATCAAGTACGCATCTCCTTCAGGAGCAGCTAAGTTCCACTTATATGACAAGTGTTAAGGTCAAAGCTGCCCTTTTTTCATTAAAAGAAAGTGACGTTGAATCGAGTAAGTAGACGTTGAAAATGGGTGGCTAAAGAAAAGACATTGGAAATTAATGAAAAATAATAGCTTTTCTTCAGTCAAAATGTCAGCTTTGTTAGTTTTAGAGAAAGTTATATAGCATGATTAGATGGGCGGTTATTTTTTCCTCTCCCCGTTGATCACATTTTCCGTCTTTGAAATTGGTGGCAGAAAGAAACGACTTCTTTATCCCCTAAATTGATACCATCTCCAAAGTAAAAATTAATAAAAAATAATATAATTTTTTTTCTTATTTTCCCCTATTATATATATATATTTTTAATTTGCAAGGTGATAATTCGCGTTATGCATATTTTCGAGTGACATTGGCAAAAAAAGATTTGATAAAAATAATCCGTTGATATCCTCAATAAACCCTAGATCCTCAATAAGCAGCGTGTTTCCATTTTAACCTCATTATTAGGTTAGTGATAAAGAAACAGGGAAAAGTGATTTGAAATACATAAAGAGCTGCTATGCCATTACCAATCGGGGACTTTTAGCTTAGGTGTACGATAATTCCAATTTCCAAGTTTGTAACAAACCTAATTAAAAATGTGGTTGAAAAGTGGAATAGGGCGAGGAATAAAAATCCAATCATCCTTTACATGAATGTTGAACTATTAAACCTTACTTTAAAAAATGTCTATTGTATGTATATAACACTAATAAATCTAACTATAAAACAAACGTGATATGATAAACACGAAAAATGACATCGAACAAACAAAATGTCGTTTCATGTCATTGTAAGTTTTAGATACCAAGTAAACGACCTGTTCTTTTCTCTGTGTGAAACGACCACGTTGCGCATGTTTTTCCCATGGATAACGGTCACATTGTGTTTTTTTATACAGAATAAGCGGCGTGTCGTTGTATTGTAGATCTAAAGAAATCTCCTTTCGATATATACATATTAAGTAATAAATGACTTATATATTGTCATTTTCCTGATAAAACGACATATTATATTATACATAAATGATATATATATATATATATATTGGGTACAACTATTGAAGGCCGTTATGTTTGAACGAGGCTAGTAGGTGACATAAAAACTATATATCGTCTATGTCGAAAAATTAGATGTCGTGTTTATCCGAAGAGTAGTGTGCTTTGCATGAAAATGTCGTTTTTCAGTGTTTATTAGGTCAAGGTGTTGTTTTTAAAAAACGACGATAAGTTTTAATTTGTGTTTATTGCACAGCAGCATATGTAATAAATCACATATTGTTTCGTTCTTGAAATTTCTTAGGAGCAGCCTTTACAAAAAAATATATGTAGAAGGAAGAAGAAACGACATATTTATACTGAAAATGACACGTTACTTGATTCAAAGAAAATAATTTCATATGTCGTTCTTGTTCACATGCCGTTCTAGTTCATTTTCCATGTTTATTAGTTGAACTACTGATAGTCAGTTGTTTGCAGCAATAACCTTATTTTCTTCACCTTTTTTTTACCTTTGCTTGCCCGAGGGAGTTTTTACTTTCTTGTGTACATCTACTCCGCTTCACATTGAAAATGAAACGTTCTGCATGTCAAAATCCATAAGAACTGTGCAATTTGAGCCTTAATTGTCCATTCCAAGAAGCATTACAGGGGGTTTCTAACTCTAATATATATATATATATATATATATATTATATATCATTCCAATAGGTCTGTACTCAGTTTGATTTTAATTGATTTTTTTTTTTTTTTGGCACCAAATACACCCAGAAAAGTGATTTGAAACATTAACTGAGATTGAATGATCGGTTACTGTTTTCATGGTCGGTTTGGTTGGAATTTACAATTTGAAAGCTTAATCAACGGTTGATTCGGTTTGCAAACGAAAAATACTCGGTTTCCTTTGGTTGGTCCAATTTGATTGTCGGTTTATTCAGCTCGGTCGGTTATCTTCGATTGGGATGGTTTTTTATAACAAAAGCTAAAAACTTTGCCCAAGATTGAAGTAAACCATAGTTAACCACTAGGTTCATAAAAAAAAAAAAAAAAAAAAAAAAAAAAAAAAAAAAAAAGCCCTTTATAATGGTACTTTAGCCTATGTTTGGTAGAGTAAAAAAGGGAGAGAGAAGAAATTAGATGAGAAATGTAAAGAGGAAAATTGAATCTTTACATAATGTTTAGGTTAATTAATCACTAAAGTTTTTAAAAAAAAAACACTTAATGTAAGGGTAGACGTAGTATTGATTTTCATATTTAGATTTATATTTATTTTTTCTGAAAGATGTGAGTCTATGTATATGTATAGAGATTTTTTTTTTTAACTTCAAAAAAAAAAAAAAATTATAGAAATTTTGACTCAATAATTAATTAATGTGATATAGTATGTACACTACGAAAGAGACTCATAATTATAAGAGATTGACATAAACAAATCCTCTAAATGTCAATTTAAAGTTGGAGGATGTATCATGATAAGGACATAGTACATCCGTGTACTGAATAATTTCTCAGTCTTTTTATTAAACAAAAGAAAAATATTTATTTTTCTGGTCACCTAAGTATTTTCTCTTTCTTTTTTGTTTTCCCTCCCCACTTCCCAAATATAACATTAGTTTTCTGAGGGGAAAAAAAATTTAATAATGATAAAATAACACAAGAAAGTAGTGAATACGAATGATTATGGGAACTCCGCCCAAAAGGCTTTGAATTTAAAATTAGTTTATTACGTTGTGGGTTAGGTAGGGCATGATCATGAATATATCCCTTTTTAGAATTAGAAGCAATGAGACAGCACAGGCCAACGTTCAAAAGTTGTTTATAAATAAAACTTTTTTTATGTTTAATTTTTTTTATAGATGTTCTATAAATAACTAAATAAATAAAAGAAAAAGAAAAGAAAAGAAAGGAACAAGGTCAAAGTACCATGAATTGAAACGCCTATTAGGCTATACAGCCATACATTCCTGGCAAGAAGAGGAGTTGATTGTTTGTTTTAAACCTTTTTTTTTTTTTTTTTTTTTTTTTTTTTTTTTTTTTCTGGGTAAATTTGTTACATAATTAGAGCCTTTAAGTAGCGGGCGTCTGTTGTTATCTGCAGGCTCTGGAATATGAGTGAGCTGGGGACCGACTGAACCTCTTTTTCTAGCACCATATGTGTGAGGGTCAGGGGCGGAGGGACAGGGAGCGCGAAAGATGAACTTACTTTTCTAGTTACCTGAAATTTTTAATTACTATATTTACATAATTTTTTTAAGAAAACTTTAATTTCCCTCATTGTTTTTAATTTTAAGTCTCACAGGTAACATTTAGTATCTTAAATGAAGCGAAATAAATTATACTACTGTGTAAATTCCAAATTTAACTCTAAACTTTAAATCAATGTAGACTTTTAATAAAAGCTTAGTTCATTTAGGAAAAAAAAAACAACTGAATACACAAATCGATAAATGATGCCAAAAGAGTTTACCGTTGTAGGTTTTGATTCAAATTTTTGTTAATTTCAACACCCCCCCCCCCCCCCCCCCCCCCCCCCCCCCCCCCCCCCCCCCCCCCCCCCCCCCCCCCCCCCCCCCCCCCCCCCCCCCCCCCCCCCCCCCCCCCCCCCCCCCCCCCCCCCCCCCCCCCCCCCCCCCCCCCCCCCCCCCCCCCCCCCCCCCCCCCCCCCCCCCCCCCCCCCCCCCCCCCCCCCCCCCCCCCCCCCCCCCCCCCCCCCCCCCCCCCCCCCCCCCCCCCCCCCCCCCCCCCCCCCCCCCCCCCCCCCCCCCCCCCCCCCCCCCCCCCCCCCCCCCCCCCCCCCCCCCCCCCCCCCTCCCCCCCCCCCCCCCCCCCCCCCCCCCCCCCCCCCCCCCCCCCCCCAAATTTCTTTATCTGGCTCCGCCACTACACTGAGGGTCATCCTCATAATAGACTGGGAAAAATTAGGTCAATAAACAGTTTTTAAATACTTATCTAAATAAACAATCGGCAATTTTTTTATTTAGAAAAATAAATGTTAATCAATAATTGACCATTTTAAGGATTGACCATGATCAGTTAGTGAAAAATACATATTAATATTGATCAATTATTGATTAATAATGGATTGATTGATATTTTTAAAAAACCATTATTTTTCTTAATTTTACAAAATTTTGGTCATTTATTAAAAACTTCTTAAAAAAGTCATATGCCTACAAATCCTATTAGACTTTTGTCGACCCCGACCACGACTACGAAACCAGACCCAACTCTCATATCGAAACCCGACCCCTTCCCCCGTTCTGAAACCTGACTCTGACCCCTATCCCCGAAACCCAACCTCGAACCCCGACCCCTATCCTGAAACCCGATCTCGATCCTGACCCCGAAACCTGATTTCGACCTTCGTCTAGAAACTGACCTTGAACCCGACCCTGAAACCCAATCACGGCATTGAAACCAGAACCAGACCTCGACTCTGACCCCGAAATCTGACCCCAACCCCGACTTCGACCCGAAACTTGACCTCGACCCTGAACCCGAAACCCAAACCCCGATCCTGACCCCGACCCCGACCTCCATCCCGAAACCTGACCTAGACCCAGAAACCTGACCCCGGCCTCCGTCTCGAAACCCGACCTCAACCCTGTAACTCTACCCCGACCCCCGTCCCGAATCACGACCCCGACCTCCATCCCCAAATCCGACCTTGACCCTAAAACCGGACCCCGACCCCCATCCCAAAACCCAACCCGACCTAGACCCTGGTTTCGAAACCCAACCCCAACCCTGTCTCGAAATCTGACCTCGAACCCCTGTTCCTAAACTCGACCCTTGACTCCAACCTCGTAAACCAACCTCGACCCCAGTCCTAAAACCTGACCCTGACCAAAGTCTCAAAACCCAACCCATGTCCCAAAACCTGACCCCGACCCCCGATCTGAAACCCTACCTCGATCTCGTCTATGTTAGAATTTTCAAACTATTCTAAAGCTCTTTTATAACAAGTACAGGGCCCATTTGTATGTTTGATAAAAGACCAGAAAATAACTATTGAAGAATTTTCACTACTAAGACAACATAAATCAGAAGTTACAGTAGGAGATGCTATTTCTGATATAAAATAATAATCTTATAATTAACTAGTTAATAATATAAAATAATAAATGAATTATAATTATAGTTAACTAGTTAATAATATAAAATAGTAAACCTAATTATGTATATATTTGGATTAGAGAGTATTAGGGTAATCTTATAGTTAACAAAGACATAAATTTATTAAGATGTAAAACAATTAAACTTACTCATCATTTTGAAATTACATTTTTCAAATTTGAACTTCAACTTTCCAAATTGTGGAGTTGGAACCTATGATGCTATCATTCTCAAGTAAGAAAGCATTTCCTTTTACTTTAATATTTTGTTGTCTTTTGATTTCTCTTAATATTTTGGATCTTGATTATGTGATAATTTGAGACTTATTTGGTGGTGATTTGTATATGGACACCAACTACAACTTAAACTTGTGTTTTATTCTAAGAAATGTTTGTCTTAATCATTATGCATATTTGATAATTCTAGTTGTTAGTTTATATTTTATATGAATATGTTGAGTTATTGTGTTAGTGGAATTTAGAATTTTAAGTGATTTTTAATCCATAATTTTTGGTTAAATGGGTTAGAAACCCGTTTCGTGTTAAATGGGTTGTAAACGGGTTTTCGTTGTTAAAGGGTCATAAACATGTTTGTTTCGTGCCAACCCGTCGTGACCCGTTTAATAATCGTGTTCGCGTGTCGTGTCGTGTTACCCGTTTATTAAACGGTTCGTGTTCGTGTTTAAGTTCCTGGCCCGTTTTATTAATCGTGTCGTGTTCGTGCTCATGCTTATCGTGTCGTGCCGTAATCATGCTGGCCCGAACCAGCCCGTGGACACCAATGCCAGTCCTATGTGTATATAGTATTTATATTTTATTATCTATCATTAAGAAAAACTATAGATTATATAAAACAATTGTTATTAAGTTTTGTTTTTGTTTTTGTTTTTTGTTTTTGTTTTTTTTTTTCTTCAGAGAATCAATAAACTAATGATTTTTTTCGTGCTCAAAAGTTGACAACAGAGGGTCTACAAGTTGACTTGAACTCATGCTCCACCATGCTCCAAACAAACACGTGCCACTTTTCTGTTTCTAGTGGTTGACAAAATGATGAGGAAGCTAGGACCAAAGGAGTTGTAGGCAAGCACTAAGCAGAAAATAACCAATTCAGTGAACACATGTAGAACTCAAAGATAGATTAAACTTTTCCTTTTTTTTTTTTTTTTTTTTCTTTTGAGCATAGTTACATGATTAATGTGTGGGTTGGTAAAATGTTGGTATTTCTCGTTAAATGTTTGAGTTCGGGTGACTTCTATTACGTTGATCAGCATATATAAATAATCTACTTCATAAAGGAATCATATATCATGCAGATAAACTTTTACTCCCAAGATTATATGGGAATACAATCTCTATACCTATAATCCTTTTTTTAATTATTTAAAAAAAAATATATATGGTTCTGTTTGAGCAACAAATAGTATTAAGATGTGTGTTTCATGTTGATGTCAAGAATTAGCGCTATATTTTATAAACAAAAACTAAAAATCGGCCATTTCTATATTGTAACGTGCGACACTCTTTGCAAACTGCAATAGTGTAGTGAGAAAGTGTAAAATTGCTGTAACTATAAGTTCTACTGTGGTTGGTTTGAGCTTGTTTTTGTGCATGATGATGAACAAGAAAAAAGGGGAAATAAGAAATATGGAATGGGTACTTACAATGTCATAAACGAATCGGGAATAAATGGAACTGAGGAAACTTCTTGTTCTTTCTTGGTTTTGATGATCTCCTAAATGGCCGTGAGTTCTTCAGGCATTTTCTAGTATAGGGAAAGGAAAAAAAAAAAAAAAAGCCCTCATTTTCAAAGCAAGTACAATCTCTCATAAATAGGGCCCTATTACCAAAACAGAATATTGGTTGTGAATGTATAATTGAAAACTTTTTTTTTTTTGTTTTGTTTTTGTTTTTGTTTTTTCCCCCCTCATTTTTGGGTTTAAAAAAAGAACTTTTCATGACTCTTGTTTTACTTAAGATGTTTAGTGAGAAGTGGGAAATAATGAAGAAAAAAAGGTCTATAATAGCACTTGCAAAGGGTGCATTTTTGCATGCTTCATAGATTTTTCATGTCAATAGAAATGGAAATTACAGAAGAACATCATAATGCTATGAATCAATATATTATGCATATATATATATATATATATATTTGGGGGGGATCTTGATTCCGATCAAAGCTGTTAAAAAAAAGTGAATTTTGTTTGGTAGCTCCAAAGTAGGATAGACATCTAAAAACGAGGGGAAACTTCTCCATATATGTACCCAAACAAATTAACTAGCATAGTAGTTACAGAAGAATTATGAGATTAAAGAATGCTGATCTAATTCTTAATCCATATCTCTCATTGTTTACTCACACTTAATCATCCGATCGAAGCCTAATTATTAAAAACATTGGAAACAAAAAGAGTTTAACCAAAAAAAATGATGATGCAAACGAGTCTTCTATGATCCTTAGAAATTATCTAAAAGTGAAAAGGAAGAGAATTTAGATAAGGAAAGAGATGGGCAAGAATGGCGTCACTCAAAAAAAAAAAAAAAAAAAAAAAAAAGAATGGCGTGGATAGACCTAATTCCCAACCTTTACCAAACCACCAACATGCAAAAATTTATACCACAAATCAAACTCCACCTATAAATGCAGTTTTTTTTTTTTTTTTTTCGAAAGTGAGTAATGGACCTTTTAAGGAAGAAAAAGCAAAATCAAAATTTTGCCCCCCTCTCTCCTCTTTCCATCAAACAAGAAAAATGTTTTTTTTTTTTTTTTTAAATGCAAACAGGAAATTTTTTTTTTTTTTTGCTACCCTTTTCTTTTGTTTACAAAATACATACAAGATGTATATGTACATAATATATATATATGTGTGTGTGTATATTTACTTTGGCGTAACAAGAAGGATGACTACTTCTTTCCTAGTGGAGAAAAAAAAGGACGACAAGTTTGAAGGCTGCATTTATATCTTGACCATCACAATCGTGAGGGGGAACGTTTGGTGGACTACTACGCCCAACACAAGGTCAAGGTGTCTTAACAAAATTGGTTGGTTGCTTCATGATGTAATCAAAAGATAACGAAATTATTACCAAATTAAAGCCACGGTTTGGTATTCAAGTTTAAGTCCAATTAAATTATATATTTTTTTCTTAATTTTTATTATTTTTAATAAAAAATCAATAAAATTTATAATTCGTTTTTGAAAAATCAACTAACTCTAATTTAAGAATTTTATCTTCAATTAATTTACCAAACAGAAGTATAGTAATAAAAAAAATTTTCAAAAAAAAAAAATATATATATACATATAGTAATAAAAAAATAGGTTTACCCAAAATGGGGATTTAGGAAGAAAGGGTGTGGAAAGAGGGTGGTTTTAATGAGTAATTTATACCGGTAAAGCCAGTTTTTAATTATTTTTAATTTAAATGGTTAATTTTTTTTTAAATAAAAAAATGACCGGTTTTATAAAGTGATCATGCACTATTAATTATATTAATATATATTTTTAACAGATAGATGAACACACATTTTGATGATGATCAATCAGTTTCTTAAATAAAAAATTTCAACTATATAAATATATATTTCAAGTGAGTGTGCAAGAACGGTCAATCTACCTAATTTTAATGAGCCACCAAAAAAAAAAAAAAAAGGACAAAATATGAAAAGATAGGATTTGGCCAATTAGATCTCGTCGCCTCCGTTGTTGAACAGTTATATATATTTTTTAGAGAGAGAGAGAGAGAGAGAGAGAGACGAAAATGAAGAGAGAGAAAGTGAGGTAGATAGATGGGAGCTAGCTAATACTACTACTACAACTACAAAAGGAGGATAAAACAAAAAAAAAAAAAAAAAAAAAAGGAGGATAGAAAGGGGGCAGGTGGCAGCACGTGCAAATCTCATTAAGGCCGTTAGAAACTTGACCCTCTTCTTCCCTTGAACCAAAAAAAAAAAAAAAAAAAACTCACACCTACCTTTCTGCAATTTCCTTAAAAACCCAATTACTCTTTTTCCAAGATTTCTGTGCATGATCACATAACGTTATTCACTTCCACAGACACACGACTCTCTTCTCTTCTGCCTTTTTCACTCAAAATGCTTGGTACCCAGATACTAATTTGAAGGAATTCCATTATAAAACAAGCCTTCCTTTGATTTCACTTCTTTTAAAAATATATACATATATATTTAAGGTATGTGATTTTGACTCATTTCTTATCGGTGAAAGTTTTGTAATTCTCTTCTGGGTACTTTTGTTTAACTTCTGTTTTGTTGATTTGGTCATTCTTAGGAAACTTGTCTGCTGGTTTGTTGTACTGGTTTTGCACTTAGTTGGTCTGGATTGGAAATTCCCTTCTTTTTCTTTTCTTTTCTTCACTTTAATTGTAAAGTTTTGTGATGATGGTGTAAAAGTACCTTTTTTATTTCCTTTTTGTTTGATGAACTCTTTTGGGCAGACAGGCAGTGGTGCCTTTTTCGTTGCAAACGATGCTTGTGCGATTTTTTTATTTTTATTTTTAAACTTCATCCTGAGGCTGTGTTTGGTTGTCCTTTATCAAATGATTGGCTAGGAAACATATGTTAATTGGTTACCCTTTTACCCTCCTTCCCAAGTTGTGTACATCAGGAAAAGTTTTACAGTTAGGAATTCTATTTATGTTACAACTATGATTCTGTGAAACCAAACGCAGCCTTAGTTAAACTTCGGAGCAATAGCAAGTTTTGTGTAATTATATGCAGGAGTTTGTTGTAAAGTAGCTTCTTTTGCCCTCTTCCCTATTTAGTCACAGAGCTGTTTTGATTAATCAATTCTTACATTGTAGTTTGTTAGAAGCCCAAAAGAATTCAGGAATGGCGGGTTTTGGGCGCGGGAACGGATACATAAATGGGGTTGCTTCTATCAGGCATCCTGCTGCTATGTCTGAAGTTGATGAATTCTGCAACGCCCTCGGTGGCAAGAAGCCGATCCATAGCATTTTGATCGCGAACAATGGTATGGCAGCCGTCAAGTTTATACGTAGTGTGAGGACGTGGGCTTATGAGACATTTGGCACTGAGAAGGCAATCTTGTTGGTGGCCATGGCCACACCAGAGGACATGAGAATCAACGCGGAACATATTAGAATTGCCGATCAATTTGTCGAAGTTCCTGGGGGGACTAACAATAACAACTACGCCAATGTACAGCTCATTGTAGAGGTGTGTTTACTAATCTCTACAATTTGTACTTTCACGGTTTTCCTTTATTTCTGACCAAACGTGTAACTACAAAGCAGAAAGCTAACAGATGTACCTATCAATCGATGTTCTGATATGACTGACATAAGTATCTTGCTCTAGCTCTTGTTATACTCTGGTGATCGTTAGTTCAATTCTTTGTCACGACATTGTATTGTCCTTGTCAGTATCTCATTAGAATGCTTTTATTTATCATCCAGATGGCGGAAATAACACATGTTGATGCAGTTTGGCCTGGATGGGGCCATGCATCCGAGAACCCCGAGCTGCCAGATGCACTAAATGCAAGAGGAATAGTATTCTTAGGGCCGCCGGCTACGTCTATGGCAGCATTAGGAGATAAAATTGGTTCTTCATTAATTGCTCAAGCAGCAGAAGTTCCCACCCTTCCGTGGAGTGGCTCTCATGTAAGATCTGGTTCTAAAAGATAATGCCCTGTTTATCTTTTGATTTCTTTCATGTGATGATTCTGCATGTTATATTCTTACCATTTTAATCTTCCAGGTAAAAACTCCTCCAGAAAGTTGCTTGGATACAATTCCAGATGAAATATATAGGGAAGCATGTGTTTATACGACAGAAGAAGCGATTGCTAGTTGTCAAGTTGTTGGTTACCCTGCTATGATCAAGGCGTCATGGGGTGGTGGCGGTAAAGGCATAAGAAAGGTTTGTTTTCTGCAAATCAATGTTTCACTTCTTTGAAAACTTGTTGCAAACTAGACTTATCTAAAAAGTTCGGTTTGGCTAAATTTCCTATCATGCTAAGGAGTTCAAAGGAGTCATCTTAATTATTTAATTTAGATATTGAAGTAAACATATTCCCATTTGAATGTTTTAGGTCCATAATGATGATGAAGTTAGGGCTCTGTTCAAGCAAGTTCAGGGTGAAGTTCCTGGTTCCCCAATATTTATAATGAAGGTTGCATCCCAGGTTGGGCCTCTCTCCATTTCCTGGTTGATAAAACTTCTGGAGTTCATATCATATGTCATTTTGACTATTGACTTCTTATTTCTTCTTCATTCTGCTGTAGAGCCGACATCTCGAAGTCCAGTTATTATGTGATCAATATGGAAATGTTGCAGCATTGCATAGTCGTGATTGTAGTGTTCAAAGACGACATCAGAAGGTATGCTGGTTTCTGAAGCAATCAACTTTTATGACATTTGCAATAACAATATTTTTTATCTTTATCCTGGCTATTATAGCTTCCTAGGCACATAGGCTACTTTCTTTTTTCTGAAATTTGTAAGAGCATTGTATTATCAATCAAGATATTTTCACATGAAGATCTGATTTGAGCATTTATACTGTACAGATTATCGAAGAGGGTCCGATAACAGTAGCTCCTCTAGAGACAGTGAAAAAATTGGAGCAGGCAGCTCGAAGGTTGGCAAAATCCGTTAATTATGTTGGAGCAGCTACTGTTGAGTACCTATACAGTATGGAGACTGGCGAGTACTATTTCTTAGAGCTCAACCCTCGATTACAGGTACGCTTTAGTGAATTTTAAACTTAAGTTTTTGTCCACATTTTCCTCATTTTAGTTATTATTTGTTGGAATTGTTAGATCATCTTTGTTGATATAGTTTCCCTAATCTTTGTCGTTCTTGAATGAATTTGATCTAGGTGGAGCACCCTGTTACGGAGTGGATTGCTGAAGTAAATCTGCCCGGAGCCCAGGTTGCAGTTGGGATGGGCATCCCTCTCTGGCAAATTCCTGGTATATCTTCTGGAAGATTTTCTTTTTCTTTTCTTTTTCTTTTTTTAACCATCAATTTTGATATCTTAAATTCTTTGTTATTGTGATTGATTCAAACAGAGATAAGGCGGTTTTATGGAAAGGAACATGGTGGTGGATATGATTCTTGGAGAAAGACCTCAGTTGTTGCCACCCCATTTGATTTTGACAAGGCAGAATCTACAAGGCCAAAAGGTCATTGTGTTGCTGTTCGTGTAACAAGTGAGGACCCAGATGATGGGTTCAAACCTACTAGTGGGAAAGTTCAGGTTAGATCTTCATATTCATCTGAACTAACTCTCGTAGTTTCTCTCTCCATTTTATCTCTCTCTTTCTAGAAAGAAGAGGAATTATGGTGAACTTATTTTGAGTTACGTCACATATATACAGGAGTTGAGTTTTAAAAGCAAGCCAAATGTTTGGGCATACTTCTCTGTTAAGGTAACTTTTCACTGATTTTCAGAATTGTAGTCAGATTCTCTCTTAAAAGAAAGGCAAAAGAAGAGTCTAAGACTTTGAATTCTTCAAGAAAATTCTGATTAACATTATGATTTGCAGTCTGGAGGAGGGATTCATGAATTCTCAGATTCTCAGTTCGGTAAGTGTTAACCACTGGAGCGCCTGCAAGTTTTTTGAATCGTTTAGCTGTCTAAATATTATGACATTTTATGAATTAAGTCTTCTGTATAAGTACGTGTCTCTAAGTCTTTAATCATACTTCAGGGCACGTTTTTGCATTTGGCGAGTCTAGAGCTCTGGCTATTGCAAATATGGTTCTTGGGCTGAAGGAAATTCAAATTCGGGGAGAAATCCGTTCTAACGTCGACTACACAATTGATCTCTTACATGTAATATTCCCACCAAATAACAATCCTATTCCTTTCAGTAAATAAAAAGAAGAAAAAGAGATTCAAGAGCCAACTAACACAGAGACAAATGTAATGCAGGCTTTAGACTACAGAGAGAACAAAATCCACACTGGCTGGTTGGACAGCAGGATAGCTATGCGTGTGAGAGCAGAAAGGCCACCTTGGTATTTGTCAGTTGTTGGAGGGTCCCTATTTGTAAGCAAAGCTTCCATTATAGTTAGAATGATTTTCCATGTTTTATGTTGTAATATCACTTGACTTTTTGCTATTTCAATTCAGAAAGCATCTGCTGGTAGCGCAGCCATGGTTTCAGATTACGTGGGTTATCTTGAAAAGGGGCAAATACCACCCAAGGTACTGTACTACAAAATGCTGCACATTGCACGTAGATACAAGATTATATGTTTGTTATGTTCTAATTTTTTTTTCAATCCTGATTGCAGCACATATCCCTCGTCCACTCACAAGTGTCTTTGAACATTGAAGGAAGCAAATACACGGTATGTAATAAAATAATAGCAGTATGCTGTAAAGCTTTTATTCTGAACTTGTCCAATAATTTTTGGAGATTTGTCACGTTTATTGACATGTATTGCCAAAAATGTGGAAACCTGTTTCTAGATTGACGTGGTACGTGGGGGACCAGGAAGCTATAGACTGAGGATGAATGGATCAGAGATTGAAGCAGAGATTCATACCTTACGTGATGGAGGTTTACTGATGCAGGCAAGCAGATTCCTTCAACGCTTTTTTCATCAAACTTCATTATATGATTTGAATTTTGCTTGTATTCTCCACGTCGTATTGGTCCTCGGACTGTTGAATGTCGGTATAAAGGATTTTTTTTTTGGGGGTGTCTGGCTACTAAGAAACAAAGGGTTTGTCAAATTAGACTGCTGTTCATTTTTCTCACCTTTTTGCAACCAGCACTAGTAGGCCGAGAAGTCACTTTACTACAGAGTTCAATTTTGTGTGCTTGTTATCAAAGCGAAGTTAGCCTAGTCGGCTTAAAAATAAAACTGGTTTTTTTACGTCCTGCCTTTCAAAATTGTAACTGAGAACTTACAGTTCATTAATCGATTTTGAACAGTTGGATGGAAACAGTCATGTGATATATGCAGAGGAAGAAGCAGCTGGAACTCGTCTTCTCATTGATGGAAGGACATGCTTACTTCAGGTGCCCCCAGTTTACATCCTCCACGCCATCTTGTTGCCTCGTTTTGGTTTCCTTCATAAAACACTCATTCAGCAGGATAGTACTAATTTTTATCGTATATACATACTGCATGTAGAATGACCATGATCCGTCTAAGCTAGTAGCAGAGACGCCATGCAAACTGCTTAGGTATTTGATTTCCGATGGTAGTCATGTTGATGCTGACACGCCATATGCTGAGGTTGAGGTTATGAAGATGTGTATGCCTCTGCTTTCACCTGCTTCAGGAGTTATCCAATTTAAAATGTCTGAAGGTCAAGCAATGCAGGTAAATTATTTTCTGAACATGAAAATAAATATTTGTGTTTTTTCATAAATGTTAAATGGTCATAATTTTTGTAGGCTGGTGAACTTATAGCAAGGCTCGATTTAGATGACCCTTCAGCTGTAAGAAAGGCAGAACCTTTCACTGGGACTTTTCCTGTCTTGGGGCCTCCGACTGCGATTTCCGGTAAAGTTCATCAGAAATGTGCTGCAAGTTTAAATGCAGCCCAGATGATTCTGGCAGGTTATGAGCATAACATTGATGAAGTGAGTATTCTATTTCTGTATTTTTTTGCCGTGAAGAATTAACAAAGAACTTTGAATGCTATTTAAAACGGCAAGCTATCAACATTAATAACTTACTTGGGGTAGCACACAACCTTGTAAACAAGGAAATCAAGCCCCTGGTTTTGGTAGATATCGTAACCAATCTCAAGTTTTAAAATAAACTTGTCTTATCAAAGAACTTGACAAGAAATCCACACTTCAGGTAGTGCAAAACTTGCTCAATTGCCTTGATAGTCCTGAACTCCCGTTCCTTCAATGGCAAGAGTGCTTGGCTGTTCTTGCAACCCGTCTTCCCAAAGAACTTAAGTATGAGGTAAATAAAATGCACAAGCCTTCATCCTGATTGTATGCTTGAATAGTGACTTGGTGCTTATAATTTCATCCTATGGTTCATTTTGTTCAGTTGGAATCAAAATACAAAGAGTTCGAGGCGATCTCAAGCTCTCTGAATGTTGACTTCCCTGCCAAACTGTTGCGCGGTATCCTTGAAGTAAGTGCATTTATTTCTCATTTGAGTACTGTCTTTCTTTTGTTTTTTGTTATTTTATTAAGTGAGTGAGCTTTTTTTCCATAGGCTCACCTGTCCTCCTGCCCTGATAAAGAGAGAGGAGCCCAAGAAAGGCTTATTGAACCTTTGATGAGCCTTGCAAAGTCTTATGAGGGTGGAAGAGAAAGCCATGCACGTATTATTGTTCAGTCCCTTTTCAAAGAGTATCTGTCTATTGAAGAATTATTCAGTGACAATATACAGGTATGTTTGTCTAAATGAAACGATTATTATTATTATTTTTTATTAAATCATTTTGCTTGCCAGATTCATTTGGGATACGATTTTTCTTTTTTTTTTCTTTTGCCCAGGCTGATGTCATAGAGCGTCTTCGACTTCAGTATAAGAAAGATCTGTTGAAGATTGTGGACATTGTGTTTTCTCATCAGGTAATGAATTCATGACATTCTCAGTAAAATTCCAGTTCTTTGGATAATATTTTTTTAGTTTTAAAATTTTTTTATTGAAAGTAACTTACGTTAGAACGTTGTCATTTTTGGCTTGCAGGGTGTCAAGAGTAAGAATAAGCTGATACTACGACTCATGGAACAATTGGTTTATCCCAACCCCGCTGCATATAGGGATAAACTAATTAGGTTCTCCTCACTTAACCATACAAATTATTCTGAGGTTGGCCATTACACTGAATTACTCAAACTGAGATGAATAATTAGTTTCTCAAATGTGCTTATTATTTTTCTCCATTTAATTAAAAAAACAAAAGAGGAAAAAAAAAAAAAAATCTGTCACGGCGGACAGTCTCTGAATTCCTAAATTTGGGGTCAGTCTTCTCATGTTATCTTGCAGAGATCATTTCTTTTTTAACTCAAGGTATATCCTTATTAATGTTATAAACAAAGTTCTGATGTCGGTATTATGATACAGTTGGCACTAAAGGCAAGCCAGCTGCTGGAGCAGACCAAATTGAGTGAACTACGTTCCAACATTGCCAGAAGTCTTTCAGAATTAGAAATGTTTACTGAGGATGGTGAAAGCATGGACACTCCCAAGAGGAAAAGTGCCATAAATGAACGAATGGAGGATCTTGTAAGTGCTCCTCTGGCAGTTGAAGATGCCCTTGTAGGTCTGTTTGATCATAGTGATCACACCCTGCAAAGAAGGGTCGTGGAGACTTACGTTCGTCGATTATATCAGGTATCATGGATTGAACCCTTGTATTTTTATGGTTATTGTTTTATTTTTTACTCTTAGAGATAGTTCCACACTAACTTAATACGTGTCATCAGCCATATCTTGTAAAGGGGAGTGTTAGGATGCAGTGGCACAGATCTGGGCGCATTGCGTCTTGGGAGTTCTTGGAAGAGCATGTTGAGAGAAAACATGAGAGTCAAGATGAAACATCTGATAAACCGTTGGTTGAAAAACACAGCGAGAGAAAATGGGGAGTCATGGTGATAATCAAATCTCTCCAATTCTTGCCAGCAATTATTAGTGCTGCACTGAGAGAAACAGCTCACAACCTGAATGACGCAACTCCAAATGGACCTCTTCAACCAGAAAGCTACGGGAATATGATGCATATTGCATTAGTTGGTATCAACAATCAGATGAGTCTACTCCAGGATAGGTAGCGTATCTGCCCATTTTATTCGCATTCAAAGATATAACGATATATACTGTAAAAACTCCATAATTTTATAGGCTTGCAAATTAGTTGGAAATAGGATAAATGGTACTGGTACTGAGCTGGATTCCTATATAGTCTAAATCCTGAGGCCTATCTCAAAAATCTACAGTTTTCTCTATTATCTTAAATTTATGCCTAATACGCTAGAATCTTGAGTGTTGATTGGTCAGTTAAAACCTAGAAGTGTGATGTTCTGACAAACATTGTTGTTTGATGCTTTGCAGTGGTGATGAGGATCAGGCCCAAGAGAGAATTAACAAGTTAGCAAAAATAGTTAAAGAGCAAGGTGTGGCCTCCAGTCTCCGCAGTGCAGGTGTCGGGGTGATTAGTTGTATCATACAGAGGGATGAAGGGCGGGCCCCTATGAGGCACTCCTTTCACTGGTCATCGGAAAAGCACTACTATGAGGAAGAGCCTCTATTACGTCATTTGGAACCTCCTCTGTCCATTTATCTTGAATTGGTTAGTTAATTATAGCAACAAAAGGATTCTTTTATGTGGATGGTTGATCTGAAGTTCAATGACATAAACTTTTCATCTTATGTTTATCCAGGACAAGCTTAAAGGCTATGAAAACATTCGGTATACTCCATCCAGGGATCGTCAATGGCACTTGTACACTGTCACTGACAAGCCTCTACCAATGCAAAGGATGTTTCTTAGAACGCTTGTTAGACAGCCAACAACAAATGAAGGGTTTACCGCCTATCAAGGGCTAGACATGGAAGCAACAAGTAACCAATGGGCTTTGCCTTTCACTTCAAGGGGAATTTTACGGTCCTTAATGACTGCAATGGAGGAGTTGGAACTTAATGCACACAACACTACTCTCAAATCTGACCACGCTCATATGTACCTCTATATCCTACGTGAGCAACAAATAGAGGATCTTGTGCCTTACCCCAAGTAATTATCTCTATATTTTTCTTTAACTGCTTTAGTTGAATAAGATGTTGAGTTTTTAAGCGACTTACCTTTGAATATATTTTGGCAGGAGAGTTGATGTAGACGCGAGCCTGGAAGAAACTGCTGTTGAAGCAATTTTGGAAGAACTGGCACGTCAAATTCATTCATCTGTCGGTGTAAGGATGCACAGATTAGGTGTTTGTGAGTGGGAAGTGAAGCTTTGGATCGCATCTTCTGGACAGGCAAATGGGGCTTGGCGGGTTGTAGTAACTAACGTGACTGGTCATACATGCACTGTACATGTAAGTTTTTATCCTTCACATTTATGCAACAAAACGTTTCCACTTTTCAACATCTTGAAACGTGATCTTTTAGAAGGTTGCTCTGCTTTCCGTACACAGTATCAGCCATAATTGTCGTCACCTGATTATTTGGACACGTATTAATGGTTGCATGATTAGAGAGGTCTACTAGTCATTAGAAGAAAACTAGCAAGCTGCAACAATTAAAAACATACCCGAGACCAAATATAATTTGGTTTTGCTGATGGTCCCTAATTAATTGGTATCCATTTGGGAGAAAAATAAGGAATATAACCAATTGTTTCGTATCATTGATATTAGTGAACAGGCTACACTTATCTGATATTGATATTTTGCCTAGATCCATTATGAATAATAATTTTCTTATGTTTGTATCAAATTCAGGTATACCGAGAACTCGAGGACACCAGCCAACACAAAGTTCTCTACAGTTCAATCTCTACACGGGGTCCTCTGCATGGTGTACCAGTGAATGCACAATATCAGCCTCTGGGAGGTCTTGACCGCAAACGTCTTGTGGCCAGGAAGAGCAACACCACTTACTGCTATGATTTTCCACTGGTAAGCACTGTGCTAAGGATTGGTTTCTTTCCCTCCCAGTCCTCCCTCTCTCTTTCTCTCTCTCTCTCCAAATATTAATACATTTGGATGTTGCTTGTAGGCATTTAAGACGGCCTTGGAACATTCATGGGCATCACAATTCCCGGGTCTTGAAAAACCCAAGGATCAAGCTATTCTCAAAGTCACAGAACTCAAATTTGCTGACCAGAAAGGTACCTGGGGTACTCCTCTTGTTCCTGCAGAGTGTGCACCTGGGCTCAATGATGTTGGTATGGTTGCCTGGGTTATGGAGATGTCAACTCCCGAGTTCCCTTCTGGAAGGTCAATACTGATTGTTTCGAATGATGTGACCTACAAAGCAGGGTCTTTTGGCCCAAGAGAGGATGCATTCTTCCTTGCTGTAACTGATCTCGCTTGTGCGAAGAAACTGCCTTTGATTTACCTGGCAGCAAACTCTGGTGCTCGTCTTGGTGTTGCCGAAGAAGTCAAATCCTGCTTTAAAGTCGGCTGGTCTGATGAACAAAGCCCTGAGCGTGGTTTTCAGTATGTATATTTGACTGCTGATGATTATGCTCGCATTGGATCTTCTGTGTTGGCACACGAGTTAAAGCTGGCTAGTGGAGAATCCAGATGGGTTATTGATACAATCATTGGGAAAGAAGATGGTTTAGGGGTTGAGAACTTGTCAGGAAGTGGAGCCATTGCTGGTGCGTATTCGAGGGCATACAAGGAAACTTTTACCTTGACTTATGTGACTGGCAGAACGGTTGGAATTGGTGCTTATCTTGCTCGACTAGGGATGCGGTGCATACAGAGGCTTGATCAGCCCATTATTCTAACCGGTTTCTCCGCATTGAACAAACTTCTTGGTCGGGAGGTGTACAGCTCCCACATGCAACTTGGTGGACCTAAAATTATGGCAACCAATGGGGTCGTTCATCTGACAGTTTCAGACGATCTTGAAGGCATATCTGCTATTTTGAAATGGCTAAGCTATGTTCCTCCATATGTAGGTGGTCCCCTTCCCATTTCACGTTCCTTGGATCCTCCAGAAAGGCTTGTTGAGTACTTCCCGGAAAACTCGTGCGATCCTCGTGCTGCCATTTCAGGAGCTTTGGATGCGAATGACAAGTGGTTGGGAGGTATTTTTGATAAGGATAGCTTTGTGGAGACACTAGAAGGCTGGGCAAGAACTGTTGTTACAGGAAGAGCGAAACTCGGAGGAATCCCTGTAGGAATAGTAGCCGTCGAGACACAGACGGTGATGCAAGTTATACCTGCTGATCCAGGTCAGCTCGATTCCCATGAGAGGGTTGTTCCCCAGGCTGGACAAGTATGGTTTCCCGATTCTGCTACTAAGACGGCACAAGCATTGTTAGATTTCAACAAAGAAGAGCTCCCGCTCTTCATTCTTGCCAACTGGAGAGGTTTTTCAGGTGGGCAGAGGGACCTTTTTGAAGGAATCCTTCAGGCTGGTTCAACGATTGTTGAAAACCTTAGGACATACAAGCAGCCGGTGTTCGTATACATCCCCATGATGGGTGAGCTTCGTGGCGGGGCATGGGTGGTCGTGGACAGTCGTATTAACTCGGACCATATTGAAATGTACGCTGATCAAACGGCTAAAGGTAATGTACTCGAGCCAGAAGGGATGATTGAGATCAAATTTAGAACGAGGGAGCTACTTGAGTGTATGGGCAGACTTGATCAACAGCTGATCAATCTGAAGGAAAAGCTTCAGGAAGCCAGGAGCAGCAGTGCACGTGGGTTAATTGAATCCCTACAACAGCAGATAAAAGCTCGTGAAAAGCAGCTCTTGCCTGTGTACACTCAGATAGCCACAAAGTTTGCGGAACTGCATGACACTTCCCTGAGGATGGCCTCGAAAGGTGTAATCAGAGAAGTTCTGGAGTGGGGCAAATCTCGGTCTTTCTTCTATAAGAGACTGCTACGGAGAATCACAGAGGAGTCGTTGATCAAGACAGTAAAAGAGGCTGCCGGCGACCAACTGTCACATAAGTCCGCGAGGGACTTGATCATTAGTTGGTTTTCAGATTCTGATGTTTCAAGAAGCAGCGAAGATACTTGGTTTGATGATGAGGCTTTCTTTAGATGGAAAGATGATCCGCAGAATTACGAGGATAAGCTAAAGGAGCTGCGGGTCCAGAAGGTACTGGTTCAGTTATCAAACATTGGCACCTCAACTTCTGATTTGCAAGTTCTACCTCAAGGTCTTGCTGCCCTTCTAAGCAAGGTAAATCATCAATTGACCCTTTTGTTGTTTTTTCAAGCATGTTCTTGTACTCAGGAACAATAATTATGCATCACCAATGACAATTTTTAACTAGTTGAACTAATAGCAAATATTTTTCATTTTCTTCTTTGAATATGGATGTAAATTGTTTTTTTTTTTTTTTGTACTCGATACAGGTGGACCCCAATAGCCGTTCACAATTGATTGAAGAACTACGAAAGGTGCTCAATTAGTTTGGTGAAGTTCTGTCCTACAATCTGCTTGATAAACATGGCGCTTGTTCTTCATCTCTCACCAGATTTTTCAGGAAACGGCGTCTCGCCTTTCCTAGAGATTATTTGATTAGAAAATGCTTCAAGTCTTGCAGGCCGAGGATCCTTTAAAGACCGGTTTCCAACTCTCGACAAAGTGTAAATTTTCATTTGTTTTTGTACTTTTGGAGTGAAATAAAGGAATTATATTTTGTAATGGCAAAAGGAAAGCGACCAGCTTTAGCAGGCCTCCGATTCACAGTTTCCTGCAAGGTTGATCAATTCCCTTACAAGAACTCTTGACATATGATTTTTTTTGTAATAAAAGTGTTAGGTTTGTTTATTCCACTTGGGAATGGGAATTCATGTTAGTCATTGTTTTATTTCGAAAATTCTTGACACACAAGGAAAAATCAAAAGAGTAATAGAATTATTACAAGCACATGATAAATTGATGCTTCATTTCATTTGGTAGAAAGGGATATCTCAGCCCAAAAGAAATGGAAAAATAATCCAAAAACAAACGTAACACAGAAAAGAATAAACTTTGGAACGAGCAATGTTAAAAGGATTGAGGTTTCGTTAGGTGTCATTTCTTGATCTTGTGCTTGAGCTTCTCTCTCTCTCGTCGTTTGAGTTCTTGTTGTTTCTTCTCCTCCTTTTCTTTCTTCCTCTTCATCTCTTCTTGCGCTTGCCTCTTCTTCTCCTTCTCCTTTTCTTTCCTCTCTTTCTCCTTTCTCTTTGCCTTCTCTCTCTTTTCTTTCTCCGTCAATTCAGCTTTCGTCAATTCTCTTCCGATCGTGAAGCACATTTTCAGCCTGCTTTTTCTTCTGCACTTCTCACCCTGGAAAAGATGAACCAATACATATACGTAGACATACATATATATACATACATTATATAAAGTGGTCTGTAATTATTTGTGTTGGATTTGAGTGAAAAAGCCGGCTCTTGCTTGTTGATTGCCGTCCCTATTTCTGACTCCTTTGCTTTTACGTGTTGGCGTTTCCTTTGTTCTGTTTTGCAGTATCACTATGACAGCCTTTCATGCTTTGGTCGTGTCTCTTTTGGTTTTTTTTTTTTCTTTCTTTAATTTATTAGAATTATCCATAGTTAAATATCGACGGGACCAAAGATTCAAAGAACAAAACACGCAATTTTATATTGCGCTAAAAACTCATATTGCATCTTTTGCACCATTTTTTTTTTTTTTTTTTATAGGAACAGACTCAAAAAAAAAAAAAAAAAAAAAAAAAAAACCAGGAAATGATTATATGAGCCCCTAGGCTTTTCATATGGAGCAAAAGAAGAGCAAGAGTTAAAAAAGAAACAATATTATGGTTCTTTATGATGCAATATTGCATTTGCATGATATCAAAATTGCTCATTTACCGATACAGAACTTGTTAAAGATGTTGGACAATACTTCTTCAGAAATGTCTTCTCCACTTATCTGCCCGAGTGCCAAAGCCGCTTCTCTAAGATCTATTGTCCAGAAATCTAAAGGCATTTGATCCTCAATCGATGACTTCAACCTTATAAAAGCCTCCTTGGTTCGAACAAGCTGCTCGCATTGTCTCTGACAATTCATCAATGATAAGAACATGAATTTCAGTCATGGTCTTATAAGAAGTTTGAAACATTGTGAAATCTGAACCAAACTCAACACCCTTGTTTGGATCCAAAACCGACATCACACATAGAAGGTTTGCTTACCTGGTTCACAGTCCATCTACGACCCCCTTTAAGGACTCTGTTGAGACCCACCAACTCCGATATTGCTGTCTCCAGCTCTTGTATTCCTTGTCCAGTCAGGGCACACGTTAAAACATGCTTGCTAAAAGTGTTTCCATCATCGTCGATCTGTTGGATACTAGGAACAGATTTAGCGCAATCTATTTTGTTTATAACAAGAATCATTGGAGAGGAAGATCCTGTCAATTTCTGTAATCAAAACACAAAACAAAGTCAATGTAATACTCTGAAAGGTAGTAGGGCATGAAAGCAGAGGTCAGTTTGGCTGCCAAATATACAAACCTTGTTAGATTGAATCCTGTTTAAGAGTGTGGAGTCTTCTAGAGTCCATCCGTCAAGAGCGCTTACCGTCATAATAATGACATCGGCACCTGAAGCAACTGCTTCAGATCTCTCCACGCCTGTAATATAGATGGGATCTTATGCAAATGGAGCGGAGTCCAAATCAACTTTACAAGACGACATAAATTGTGTACTATTAGTTACTCATGTGAGACCCTTATATTATTATTAACCAAATGAGAGGAAAAAAGTTTTTTGGCTTGTCCGGATTTGAATTAAATAGAAAAGCTTAGCCACTTACATGAACTATAATCATAGGCAGATGGATTTTTTGGGACTTTATAACTTCTTTAGATTATGAGAAGGCTTTTGAGGAAAATAAATTGCTGAGGTGAACTTGGTTTTCTTCTTTGCTTTATGATCAATACAAGTTTTTCATGTCAAGATTATGCAAAGGGGATAGGCTTACCAATCTTCTCCACTATGTCATCAGTTTCCCTGATGCCTGCTGTATCAAGAAGGGTGACAGGAATGCCACTGACAGTAATACTGGCCTCAACTACGTCACGAGTGGTCCCGGCAACATTTGTTACTATCGCTCTATCACTCTGCACGCTAATATAGAATTACAACATTCAATAAGATGCCAAACTATCAATAATTGTGCAGAAATATAAACAAAACACTTGAACCACAACAAAGGCTCTCATTTTTACATCTACCCTTTATGATCTCAATCATGTTTTCAACCTATCAAATACATAGTACCATCATGAAAAAGGAAAAAGAGTATTTATTTCAAGAAAACAAGCAGTGGATTACTTAGAATTTTAAATTGTAAGAACAAAAGCTATGTCATGACTTACTTTGCTCCATGCATTAAGAAGACTTGACTTTCCAACATTAGGTCGACCGACAATTGCTACCTGCAGAATTTCATTGAAAAGAACCACAAATCAGAAACAAGAACACACAGACTGCAAAAGATTCAGTATGGAACAAATCAAAGGTACAACAAACCTACTTCTCTATCAAAGAAGTGAACGTCGGAATTACTGAAAACTATACCTGTAATCCAGATTGCAGAAGCTTGTCATAATTGGCCGTTTCCAGTGCCTGCTCAACATCTTGCGACATAGAATTTATTTTATTCACAACTAGCTCTACATCTAGAGGTGGCATCTCATCTTCAAAATCTAAACGGGCATCAATCTCAGTAAGTAACTCAATGCACTGCCTTCTAAGTGATTTTACCAAGGAAGAGAAGCCTCCCTGACAGAAAAAAATAAAAACTTTGTCAAGGCAGATTATAACTTATACGGTGCAGTAAGGCTTGCAAAGATACAAATAGAAACCGGAAACAAGTATCAATGTACGATTTTTGCAGAGAAAATATCATCAAATGGGATTCTTATTATTGCAAAATAAACATTGCCATTTAGATAAAAGACATGCCTGAATTCCAGCAAGTGCTGCATCTGCAGCTGCCACCGTCTTGGCCGAAATTAATTTTGATACATTTTCGGCTTGAGAGAGGTCCAAGCGTCCATTGAGAAAGGCACGGAGAGTAAACTCACCTGAAAAGAGAACAAGAAAAGAATATAAATTTAACCTGAGCCAGCATCAATCCTACTACTTAATGATTCTGCAAAGAGAAAGTTTGTCTCAGAATCAAAATTCAAATCGCATTTAAGCCACAGTATAAGTCCAGTTTCCACAAAACCAGTTCAATGTATATCAACAAATCCATTTTTCGATACCCCATTATTACCTATAATATGAATATTACTTGTCAATTAGTGGAAGAAATATATATGTGTGTATATATAGAGGTAAACAACCTGGTTCGGCTAACCTCGCCCCAGCTCCTAAGCAAGCCCTGAGAACGCGATTCAGACATACTTCACTCCCATGACACTGAAGCTCAACCACATCTTCACGCGTGTAAGACCTCGGAGACAACATTGGTACTGCTAAAACCTAACACAACCAACCAACAAAAACATTCAACCCAACAAATTCTGCATTTTTTCCCCTCAATGAACCAACCTGAAAATACATACATATAAGTATATATACATATATAGATACATGTATTTACTATTTACTACCCACCTCATCGACGACATTGCCGTGAGAGTCGACGACTACGCCGTACTCCACGACGTGGGTGGTGGGCTGCCAACGAGGAGAGCCGCTCTTTCGCTTCTTTCTCTTGGCGGAACGGAAAACGCGCCCCACGATGGCCACCGCAGAGGGACCCGACAGCCGCACGATCCCCACCGAGCCGGGAGGGCCTCCGGTGGGGGTCACAATGGCGGCGATGGTGGTGGAGCTCTCGGCGGCGGATGCCGACAGCGTCAGCCGCCAACAGCCGCTCGTCCGGGTTGAGGAGCAGCGCGTGGCCTCTGGGAGAGAGATGGGGCTTCTTCAGTTTGTGGGCTTTGGAGGAGAGTTTGGGAGAGAGAGAGGGAGAGGGAGGGAAGAGGAGAGAGAGTGAAGTGCGGTTGGAAAGGTGAGGGAGAAGAAGAGCTATGGCGGGTGGTGGTGGTGGGCGGTGAAAGTGGCTTAGGAGATGGCGGATTGTTGTTGGGAAGAGAGCCATAGCTTGTTGTGTTGACTATGAGCTTCTCCGGTGAACTGGGAACTGGAAAACGCCCACCGTCTGTCTGTCTGTCTTTCCGTCTGTCTGGCTTAAATCCTGCCGCGAAGTGGTGGGTGGTCATCCGAATTTGTTTCTCGTTTGTCAGAAAAAAAAAATAAAAATAAAAAATAAAAATGAATGACTTTAACTCCATAGAAACGACAAATCGTCTTTCTTTAACAAAAGTGCGACATGTGTCGTTTCCGTGGTGATGTCTGCAGTTGTTAAATACCACATTTTTTTTTTTGTCGTTCTTAAAAAGGAGAAACATTTTTGTTGTCTTTTATAATATTTCGCCATCAAAATCGAAAAACGACAGAGTCCAAACTTAATGTCGTTTAGCTAAAACGACATCCCATTTTCGTTTTAAGCAAAACGACATAATTAGTGTAATCTAAAACTGTTTTCGTCTTGAAATTAAAAAAAAAAAAATCATGAAAAGAAATTGATTGTGATGTCTGCTGTTGTTAAATACAAATGAAAACATTTTTTTGTTTTTTTTTTTGTCGTTCTTACAAAACAGAAACATTTTGTTGGCGTTTATAATTTTTCCGCCATCAAAATTGAAAACGATAGTCCAAACTTAATGTCGTTTAGCTAAAAAAAAAAAAAACAACATACCATTTTCATTTTGTTGAACACTTATTATTAGTGTCATCTAATACTGTTTTGTTCATCATTTGCTTGAAAGGTATTCCAAATAACTGTTTTAAGCCTTTGAGCTCGCATCTAAATAAATAACATGAAAAGAAATTGAAAAACTACGTAGGCAGATAAACGACATTTTGTTTTACACACAAAGTTAACTGTCCAACTTTATGTTGTTTAGATGAAGAATGGCGTTTCCACGCAGTTAAATAATTAAAAAATTTGATTATTATAATGGCCTAAAACTAATCGGTATTTGAAAGTGAAGAGTATTTGAACATAACTTGTTGAT
Source organism: Ficus carica (assembly GCA_009761775.1). Taxonomy (NCBI): domain Eukaryota; kingdom Viridiplantae; phylum Streptophyta; class Magnoliopsida; order Rosales; family Moraceae; genus Ficus; species Ficus carica. Next base: position 10,675,297 of record CM019745.1, on the reverse strand, counting down.
GTTTAACTTTGAAAACGACTAATCGTTTTACAATCAAATTATCTGTATGTTCCCAAATTCAATTTCATTAAACCACATGTTAGTCGTTAACAAAATTTGTCGTCGTTTTCCTTACAGTGTTTGCTGTAGTTAAATGTACGGGTATTATTTTTACCGTAGTTAAAAAATTTCATCATCAAAAACTAAAAACAACTGTGAATAATATATAATTAAGCATAAATAAACGACACCTCAGCTCATTGTTGAATATATTAATCGTGCTTAAGGTTTTTCTATTGTTTCTCTGTACTTTGTAGTGAATTTTCCTTTCATGTTTCTCGTTTTAAACACAAAACAACACTTGTGACATGTCATTCTTGGTTATAATTGTTTTGACCTTAAAGTAGGAAAAAAAAAAAAAAACGACAGAGTCAAACTTTGTTGTCGTGAATATTTATAAATTTTTATATATAAACATGTCGTCTATGGAATTTCCTAAGAAAGGAACGAAATTACATGTCTTTCTTTTCCAAGAAGTTAATGATGTGTTTTGCTAAAGGATAATGATGTGTCGTCTTGTCTTAGAGTGACATAACCTCTATAACGACATGTCAAAAAAGGACATGTCGTTTTTGTGGGAATTTTTAATGTTGTTAAATTCGTAAAACGACAAGTTCGTTGTACAGTTTTCCTTTAGGATTCTTTTGTCCATCTCGTTTTCCCTTTTACTGTTTCATATGCTGTTTAGCTAATAAATTGACTTGTCGTTTTCGAAAGTTTGATGTCCTGTATACAAACGACATGACCCTCGTTTGCTAGAAGTTTCATAGTTTATGATAACGACTCGTCGTTTCATTTAATGAGCTTTTGACCCATGTTTTATCTGCAAAGTACGCGTTTAGGAGAAAACTACACGTCGTTGAAAGTGAGTTATAAAAGGTGCCTAGATTGGGTCTTTTCTAAATCAAAATTCAAAATGCTTCAACAGATACTAGTTTGCAATCATCTTAACAATCCAAAAAACAAAAAAAAAAAAAAAAACAAAAAAAAAAAACAAAAACAAAAACAAAAAAACAAAAAACAAAAACAAAAAAAAAGGAGAAAAGGACTGCCTTGATTAATTAAAATCATATTCTTTGAGCAAACCAACACATAACCTAACCTTTTGGTCATGATGGGCAAAATAGCCATGATATCCAATTCCAATTGACAAAAACACACCCTTTCTCTCGAGTGGGTCTGGTGGCTTTTAGGGCTCGTTTGGTTCTCCATCTCATTTTAAACTAAACTGTACTTTTTTCATTATATTTTGTCTTTCTGAATTTTTTGTCTTTTCTGAAAAAGTCAACAAAATTTACTATGCAAACTTAAAAATCTCAACTCAACTCAAACTGAACTTGTACATCCTAACGAGCAATTAATATGGCTTTTGACTTTTAACGATCGGTAATTATAATAACTCTACCTCCACTTCTATTCTTTTAAGAGAAAGGTACTGAGATCCCGTGTAAATCTGCTGTGCAAATATGCCCGAAGTCTAGAGCAATATTTTTAATGAAAATAATTTGGTAGAATATTAAAAATAATATATATATTTATCCTATCATTGGATACTATTTGAATTAGTAGGATCTTTATTAACCGTTAGCTATATATATATTATAAATTGTTAATATATATTTAACCTGATCTAATATTTAAAACATATAATAAGATATCGTAACGTGAAAAACTCATTTATTCATTTGGATTACTTTTGAAAAATAATAATGATAATCTGCATAAATGGCTGAGTCAGATTCACATTCACATTCTCAAATCCAACAAAACCATCCCATGGAATTTCAAACAGAATATCATACAATCTTATACAGCTTAGACATAAAAGTACCACCGGCCAAATCTTTTTTAAAATATTTTTATATATAATCTTTTAGAACCCCGAAGAGACATCAAATTTCTTGGTATCCTTGCATAACATAAAGTAATCTTCCTAGCAGATAATTCTGCGTCTGCCCAAAAGAATCTTTTTATGTCATGAGATGTGAGCTAAAGCAGAGAGTAAAGAATAAAGCATTATTTAAAAAAAAAAAAAAAAAAAGCTGAACAATCTTTTTCATGTCTGGATATTATAATGGGAAAACTTTTACAATAATTGGGACGAAGTCCAAATGAATCTAGCTTCGTTTTGCAACTACATTCAACCAAAACCAAAAGAACCAAACACCCTTTTCTTATCTCCTCCTTACATCATTCTATAACCAATCTCTTTAAAAACTATAGGTTTATGTATATATAAAAATATATTAAAAAATTTCTTCGGCCTATTAGTTGAGAAAAGAAGCTTGTTTTGACATCACAATATGTATATATTATATTGTTTTTTAAATACAAAAGAAGTTGATTTTACTAGCTCAACTGCAAGTCATTAAAGAAGCAGAAAAATGAGAAATATTTAAATTTGGATCGGATTAGTGCTTATCTAGTCTCAAGATTTTCCTACCTGAGAAAACACTTTTTTTAAGGTAAGTTTGTTCCAAAACCTTATCTCTATTTTGTCTTGTTATTTGTTGTTGTTGTTGTTGTTTTTTTTTTTTTTTTTTTAATTGATTGTTTATTGCTCAAATGTTTTCTGATTAGGATTCCACCAAACCACTAGACCATTTTTTTTTTTCCTTCAAAAAACGACCCCCTAACTTTTCCACTCAACTCTGCCTTCTTCTCTTTCCCCTTGTTTATCATGATAAAACGAAAAGAAAAGAAAAGAAAAAAGGCAGTTCCGTTTCTTCTAAAGCTTATTCTACTGAATTCTGATCAGTAGGAAGTCATTTATTCTTCGGTTTGTTTTTCTCAATGTTAGAAGCTGAATTTGTTCCACATCGCCAAACTAAAGGAGTGTTTGCGTATGGATTGGATCGGACACCCTTATCCTTTGGTGATACGTTCTACCCGAGCCACCCGAAGTAAATATCTCAGATTCTCAGCAGAAGAGTGGTAAGAGAAACTTGATTATTATTTAATTAACTTTGATCTGATTAACTTTGAAATTATGTCATACTTTTGTGAATGAGAGGTGATTTTGGCACGTTTAAGGCATGAATTTGTCTATATTAGTGCTTTAACTATGAGAGAAAAAAGAAAAGTGGTTGTTTGAGAGCAGTCAAAATGTGCTTGAAATAGATTGATTCTTATTATGTTGCTGAAATCGACAAACAAATTTCAGGTGAATTATTTCTGGCGAACCATAAGGACAGCATACAACTGTATGTCGTTTCTTTCTTTGACTATATTTTTTTTTTTTAATTTTCCTTTATTTTTCAAATGAATAAGGTTGATTATACTGGCAAATTTCTTGGTTTTAAGTTGAGCAATGAATGCATAGCACACTGATAGAACAACAAAATATTATCTCAAGTTTCAACTGATATTATTCACATTAAAAAGATTTATGTTCATTGACACTACATATTGCCTTTCATTAAGAACAGAGTTTTTTTTTTTTTTTTTTTCAAGATTCATATATGTTTGTTGATCACCATTTTCTGATATATTTACGCCTCAAGATGCATATCAATTATTATTATTCTTATTTTTAAAATTCTCTCAACTGAAGCATGTTAATTTTTATAAAAATTCTTTCGTTTAAATGCTCAGTTGATTTACGTGTTTTTAGCATTATTGTCCCCTGAAACCTAAAACTTCAGCTTTTGGTAATTTGTCTTTTGAACTTATAATTTTGACCAAATTACCCTTTGAATTTTCTATATTATTGAAATGTATCTTATTTGTTAACTTCCTGTTAAATTGTGAATTTGAATTTGAAAATTTTGCTTTATGGTTTGAATTGAATTAGGTAATTTTTAATTGAACATATGATTTTTCGTCCTCGCAAGAGGCACACATAAGCTTTTTAGTTTTTATCATCAATTTAACGGACAAAATGTAACAATTTAAAAAAATTTAGATGGAACTATCAAGATAAAAGTTGAAAGAGTTGTCAAAAGCTGGAAAGTTTAAGGGGAACAATACTAGAAATCCCTTATCTATTAGGTCTACTAAGCAAGCATTTGGACCACGGGTTTGAGAGGTAATTTTTAGATTGAAATTAGTTGGTTTTTTAAAAACTAGTTATAATTTTTATTGATTTTTTCAGAAAAAAGACAAAAATAAACCTAAAAACTTAAGTTCACACCTTTCATCCATACAACCCCTAAATGGCTAGAGTTGTGCATTAGTTGGGTTTGCATGATAAGATTGATGTTCTTTTTGTAGGCTCTCTTTGATACACACACCACAAAAAATAAAAAATAAAATAAAATTGTAGGTCAGCTCTATATAGATGTACATATTTTCTCATCTAAATTACTTCCTGATGTGTTCATTGTACTTGTACACTGCTATTTAGTATTTACCAAAGTATTATTGCATGTTAAATGTCACAAACTTCTTACGGTTAAAACCATGAGAATATTTTTATGTAGGAACAATCATTCATGTCTATGTCAATGGTAACTTGAACATCGAACTTTACTTGTCCAAAAAAAAAAAAGGCTCAACAAACTCCATAAATTTCCCAAAGAAAACCTTAAAATGCAATTATATTATGGATGAAAATGAAGAAAAAATTCCAGAATGTTTCAAGGACATGATAGTTCCAAGGTCACAGTCAACTGATTGGATTCTACAGACAAGTTAATGGAGTGCATAATTATACACCCCTTTAACGCTCTTATTTTCTCTTCTTTTTTTCGGTTGAATTCACCGGAACCAATAACAAAAGTGGTTAGTGGGTGCCTCAACAACACCTAGAACCGCTCAACTTGACTGTGGTCCCTTGGTTTTCATTTCTCCATGTCATGTTTGTGCGTCTAATTCGGTCGCTCTTCCTATACTTCTTCCACTAGTTTTGGAGAACAGGCGGCGACTGCATCAGCAACCGTGAGGAAGATCTTGTCATCCCCAATCAAAGTCTCAAACTTGGCTTCATGAAGTTTGTCGATCACCACGGGACCGGGATTCGCAAGAATAAGCTGTTCAGCAACATGAAAGGTTAGAACGTTAAGCTAAAAACTCATAGCTAGCAAGTTATACGGTTGTCGTATATTGTATCTGTTATTTACCTGAACTTCTCTCTTTTGGAGACTCCTATATAACTCTTCCAAGGCATGGATGCCACTGGTGTCGATATCAGTAACAGCTGCGACAAATCCAAAACACCGTCAGAAATTAATTCATTCGTGAATAAAAGTAATTTTGTTAGACTATATTTGCAAAGTCTAGGTAAAAAGTCTGCTTACGGGACATTTCGACTATCAAATAGTGAATAGCTGGTAAATCGGCTGCCATAATCCGTTCTTCTTCATCAGTCAGCCATCTCAATATCCTGCATCGGAGTTGGAACTTTGAGACACCATAAAAGCTAATTAAAAGAAAAACTGCTTATCGAGCAGATCATAAAAACTTTAATCTCTGCAGGTATCCCTTTTAACGTCATGATGAGAAGGCTCTTTTTTGAACCGTTAGATTTGTAGCATGTTCTATTAGTTTTGCATAATTTTCATTTTTATGTGATTTTGGTCAACTCGGTCTCATTCTTAAAATGTTAGAAGTTACCTAGATATAGATCCAAGCCAGGTTATTGCTTTTCACTCGTTTCAAGAATTTAAGGGACAGAATGAAAAGAGTACAGGAAAAAAGGCCAAATACCTCTCCTTGACATAGTTGGAATTGGAGAAGTAAATTGCAGAATCAACTCTCACAATCAAAACTCCCGGAACCTTGGTTGCGTCTGGATATTGTTGAATGTTTCTGTACACAGTTGTCCTAGGAATCTTTCCGAGAAGCGCAGTCCTTGGCCTAGTGACTTGTAAAAGAATTTTGGCAAAGGAGATAGAAACCTACCATGGCACAGACCAAAAAAAAAAAAAAAAATCAATATCACTTGAATCAAAATCCCCCTTATTTGCTCAAACAATAGAAGATAGTTCATGTAGCAAGTTTTACCGCAATCAAGAGGCCAATCTCGACAGATGAGAAAACAACACCAAAAAAGGCTCCCATGCAGGCGACGAAATCGAATTTGTCAATCTTCCATATAAGGATTGCTGCCTGAACATCGATTAGGTTGATCACAGCATTTATAATGATGGCAGCAAGGATGGCGTTTGGTGTGTACTTAAAGAGAGGTGTGATGAACTCCAAGGTTAGGAACACAACGCCGGACATCACAATATTAGAGACTGCAGTGTTGCATCCAGCCATGTAATTGACCGCCGAACGCGAGAATGAACCTGAAAGCAGGTGCACAGGATAAAAGAAGTTAAAACACTTCGCTTATCTCCCTATCCTTAATCACAAGCCCCTCTCGAAACTTGAGGGGCCTATAGATTTTAGAGTATCATCCGATTGGCTAGTTTCTAGATTTTGATGTTTTGCAGTGTGTTATGTTAAGATCTCGTCTGAAATTTTGGATCCAGTAATTAAATTTTTGCTTGGATCTCTAAGTCCACAACGGCCTTAAACAAGGCACTATTGGCCTTGATAAGTAATTGAATCGATTAGTGTCCGATATAGGCAACTTAGATATTGGTTTTAGATTTATTCTCACCCGTCGCCACGTAGCAGGAAGTCATTGAGCCAACAACATTCATAGCTCCGAGTGCAACCATTTCTTTGTTTCCATCTAGTGTGTAGTCCTTCATGGAAGCAAATGTTCTTCCAATTGCTATAGCTTCCTGAAAAATTTATCACACACAAAGATTACGTCAAAAGTTTAGATACATCAAGGGACGACCAAATTAAGGATTAACAGGAGATGGCCGGATCGAAAGATATGACTCACCGTCAGTGCTATCATGCCAGCCACAATTCCAATCTTGAAACCTTTCCCAAGATATTCACCGCTGAAGTATATTTGGTTGACAGATGAAGGATTGATTCCTTTCTCTAGATGTTTCACCTTCACATAGATAATAAAAAGAAACTATTAGCATAACCATCACACCAACACTAGATGAGAGAAGGCCGCCTGATTAAAAGTTCTTCTACATGTAACTGCACATGAGGGTTTCTGCATACTTTTGGACGGAAAGAAGGACTATGGTTCCAAGTTTTTTCAATTGGCACACACGAAATGTCAGGGGATATATTGACACTAATGACAAAGTTCAGGGAATATGTTTTAAATTTCTCCTTGTTTATATGATTAAGACCATTAAGTTTTGTCCTGAGAAATAAGGTAGGATAGAAATTATGCGAAGTACTTACGATTGCAACTCCTTTCTCGTCTGCACGAGTTATGTACACCAAGAAAGTGGACAGAATAACTGATATCAGTGGGGCAATTGCAGGCATCCAGAAGAGTTTCTTGTTCTTCTTTCCCTGCTCCAGAAGACATTTGTAAATTAGAAACTGTTCGAGAGCTTAGATCAATTTAGGTAAATCATCGACGTTTCGGAATTCATACGATGTATTTGGCCACTAGGAGGAAAGCTAAAAACGATGTTCCGATGACTATAGTCTGCCAGTTCCACTGCAAATTTCGCAATATAGGAGTCAGTAACTAAGAAGAATTTATGAGTCAAATGTATATATAATTGAGTAGGTGATCAGGAGATATTAAACATTTAAACTTACTCCATGGTGAACTGAACCAAACACCGAGTGCATCACAGAGATAATATCCGTTTTCTTTGTGAAATCTTTGATGCCAAGAAAACCCTTGAGCTGTTGAAGGGCAATTGTGATTGCAGCTCCACCCATGAAACCGACAACAGCAGCATGGGATAGGAAATCAATCAAGAAACCCAATCTGGTAACACAGAGAGAATTTTAAAAACAGAACAATTTTTTACCCCACATACTATGTAAGTTCACTTTAAGAGGCAAAAAATTTTAATCACTCAAATATAAGGACCTCAAAATCCCAAGGGTGGCCTGTGTGATCCCGGCGAAGAAAGTAGCTGTGAATGCAAGCCTCAGGTATTCTGCTGGGTGTGTAGTGTGATCAATCTCATTCTGAAGGAGTGTGCCAAGCAATAGAGATACCACAGCAACTGGTCCTATGGCTATATCTCTTGAGCTTCCCATGATAGCGTAGATCAGTGGTGGAACGAAGCTGGAGTCTGAAAAAAGGTTCAGAACAAAAAAATTTCATTAACATAACAAAAAAAAAAAGCAATATACAAAATCACATGCAACAAGAGGCGTAGATATATAAGTATAAATAAAGAAAACTTACATAAACCATATTGTGGAGGCAAATTTGCAAGTTTAGCATATCCGATATCCTGTTTCGACAGTTAAAAAAGGATTTAATCAACATTCAAGTCGAAAGGTGTTAATGACATGAGTAAAACAGCAATGCTAAGATATCTACCTGAGGAATGCAGAGACTGGCAATTGTGAGTCCAGCAATTATATCTCCTCTAAATTTCTTAAAACTGTAGTTTCTCGACCATTCGAGTATGGGGAAAATGGCCTGGACTCCGAGGACGACCTTCCGGGACTTGGACTGATCCTTGAATGGACGGAGAGGATCATCTGCAAAGAAAGTTTCTTTGACGGTCATGGTGAACTCCTTAAAGAGCTTTTGCTTCGGAGGAACCGAAACTTTGTGAATGTATCGCTCGCCTTGCCCGTTGTTGTCCATCTCTTTGGCCTCGGTCTCCTGATCATTACTTGAATGAACTGTCCTTGAAGACATGTCTCTGTATTTTTCACCTGAAATTCTGATAGCAAAGCTATATATAGATCATGAAAAAAAATATACATATATAAATATATATAGTACTGATTCTAAAGTACATGTAAAAGTGTTTCATAAGCCGGACAACTTCGTAAGGCTTTTATAGTGGAATGTGAAACTATCAGTCTAAGGAGGTGCACATATGTGTCCCCATGGAATCTGAAACTAGTGAAACAACTAGTCAAACAGTTGAGGGAAAAACGAACGAACCCGAATGAAGCGAATTCGTATATGATGCTATGATTATAATTAGAAGCTCTGCGGAGAGCCGAGTTAAGGATTACTCAGCCTTAGGTAAGCTACTAATTTTTTTTTTTTTTTTTTTGGTCAAAGTTTTCAGGCAGAAAAACATATTAAGCATTAAGAGCAGGAATGAATCTGGATTATCTTACATGACAAATACACGCTCAAACACGTACAAAGCAAAGTGAAAGCCAAAGTGTGTGTTCAATGATCACTAGCCAGCCGACTCTGGATTTTTCAAACGTTTGATAATTGATGTAAGCAATAACGCAACGCCGTGTGTAAAAGGAGATCAACTTTGGCAAATATATATTTATCTTTGTAATTCTATTATAATCGGACTTTATTTATAGGGCTGATAAATCCTAGTCCAAAAATAACGAAAATTCCAATTTTGAAAAACATAAAAAAAATAAAGACTGTAGAAAATAGAGTCCTATTTAAATTAGAAAAAAAGGAAAATAAATCCTTTCTACATCTCGTAATTGAGGCGTTTAGGTGATTAAAATAAAATATGAAGTTTAAGATGCCGAGTATAAAATATGCTTACCTAATCTCTCATTTTTTTTCTTTCTTTTTTAGATTTTTTAATGATGTTTTTTTCAAATCCAATTGGATCAAAACCAGTGTGTGGTCCAAAGTTTTAATTTTTTGTTTTTTGTTTTATTATTAGTATTACAAAAAAAGAAAAGAATCAAGTGATCCAAAGTCTTTCTTAGTGTCCCACCTTGACGAAAACCTCTGATTATGTTCTGTTACTGTTGCTTAGAAGACCAAAGTTGTTTCCACCTAAAGCTTAAGAATATGGAGACGAGATTTTTTTCGATGGGTACTGAAAAATTAATCTATTGAACTCACTGATATATATATTTTGTTTATTTTTGATATGATTTGGATTAGATTCAAATATGACCATAAACATGCACTATCAGTAGAGCGGACCGACCACCTATCCGCTACCTATCATAAAAGGACCCTACAAAAATAAATACCCACAAGTGGTTTGGGAGAGAGGACCATAAAAGCGACTTAAACGACCAAGAGAGTTGACAAAACGACAAAGACATGGAGTTATTGGGTGGAACAACTTGTCACGGTCGCCAACGCCTTGTGAAATACGCTGATAGATGTAGATGCGGCTATACATGTTATTTCTTTCTCCCACTCACATACCTTTATTGGACTTGATTAAAAAAAAAAAAAAAATCGACTCTTAGAGACTCACTCCTTTCGCATTAGACATTACTATTAGTACTGACTCTCATCAATAAAGAGACAGAGAAATAGCATCCAAAGACTTTTAGACGTTTTAAAATACACTAATGTCATTGAAAATACATGCTCTTCTCGAAAACGATTTTAAACAGATATTTTAAGAAAGAAACACACACACACACACACACACAAAATGAACTTTTATTTTTATTTTTATAATATTTATAAAGTTGAAGAAACGTTAAGTCGCATATTATTCCCTCTTGGAATGCTTTGAAAGCCAACTTGACCAATATTCCCAATCCAACGCATAGTAAAATATTATGTTTGATTATATTACTTATAGTATGATTACCACTAATCAGATGTAAAATCTTATAGTAATGTTTATTATCCTCCAGTACACATATCATGGAATAATTTATACTATAAAAACCAGATGATGATAACCCAGCTGTGTATATATATTCTTTTTGCTGGTTTTTTTTTTTCCCTGGTAAATAGTCTTTTCATACATGCAAAAAAAAAAAAAAAATGGAGAATAAAGTCAAATATTAGGAGAGTGGAAGCTAAGCGCTCTCTTTCTCTCTTACCTGCGTCGTTCATGTGCTTCTCATCGAAGCCGTCGATAGTGGGAGATACGATTAGGACCACCCACCAAGGAGCGAGCCCCTTTCTCGTTTTTCCCTTTTTCACAAATCCCCCCACTTTTAAATTCGAGACCTCTGTATTGTGTCACACAACCACAAAAGAAAAATTGTAAATACCAAATAGGAAAAAAAAAATATATCCATATATTGAAAAGAAAGAGATATTATTATTAATATATATGTATTCTGTATTCGAAAAGGTACATAGAACTCAGAATCACTTACCACCTTCCTTTTTCCTCTGCGCACACTCGATGGTCCTCGTATTTTTTGAAGGAGGGGAGGAAATAATAAAGAAAACAGAATTATGACACTCAAATCTTAGCAATCGATATTTTATTCCCAATATTATACATATATACATATATATATATATACGAAGAGGAAGAACAAGAAGAGAGGCTTATTTCCGTCTAGGTTCAAAGTACACAGATTAGCCTGTGATCTTCCTTCTTACATTAATCACCACCGCTTTTATTAGACTCCTCGTAAAAGGCAGAGACTCACGCCAGTAAATAGGATTTTTTTTTCTTTTACAAAAAATAAAAAAATAAAAAAATTTCTTTTTATTATTATTATTATTATGACGTGGGCTGTTTTGTTGTCCGGAATTTAATGCTTAAACTTTATTTAATATTTAAGTTTAAATTTAATTAAATTATATATTTTCATTTTAATTTTTGTATTTTTCTGTAAAATTAATCAAATTATAAATAATTTTTAAAAAATTAATCAACTCTAACTTAAAATTTTCATCACCAAACATAAATTCAATCATTAACCAACTCATTTTCATTTTTTCTTCTATTTATTTATTTATTAATTTATTTCTAAAGAACGAAAGTCTAGGGTGCAAATATTTAGAATTAGCTGGGGCACAGGCAGACGGAGCAAACGCGGCGTTTCCGGTGTGTGGTTTTTTTTTTTTTTTTTTTTTTTTTTTGGGTGGGGAAAGGAAGGGTGGCGCCAGGTGGGCGGATCGTTGGGAGAGCCATGAGCCACGTGTGTATAAATGGAAAAGGCAAAAGTGGCAAAGAAAAAAAAAAAAAAAAGGCCATTCTATTTCTAGTTAGTGTGGGGCCCCTGTAGATGCCGGGTCAATGCCTCCGGCATTGAACACATATATATATATATATGTTCGTGTGTGTATAATTTTATTGGTGGAAAGGTTTTGAACAAATACATGTGTAAATGCAAATTTATGTCTTTTCAGAGTGTGGACCCCACGGGGTTGAATAACGACGGGATACGGGTTAGGTTCAGAAAGTCAATGCTTTTCAAAGTCGTGACGGTTTGTGAGTGGCAAGTGGCATGGTGTTTAGTCTTCTCTTCGACTTTGCTTGTTAACTTGGCATCAGTTTTACTTCTTGCCTTCAAATAAAATTAAAAAAAAAAAAAAAAAACATGCGATATACAAGTGTTTTTGATTGTCCGATTCCATCTCTTACCGTTGGATCATCTTTTTTTTTTTTTTTTTGGGTCTGAATATGTGTGTGATTATATACTTTTGAAAAAAAAAAAAAAAAACGTGCGGAGAGGAAGTGAAGGGACAACCAACTTGGCTACTCCCAATGTGATTAAAGGGACAAAGACTTTCACTTATATACTAAGCAAAGGATTTGTTCGTATTCGGTCATGACTATTTACATGAAAGCATGGGGTGTTTGGGTGATGAGTTTAAACTCATCACCATCAACTTAATTTTTATCTTTTTTTTTTTAAGTTTTTTATCTTTTCTAAAAAGTCAATCAAAATTATTATTTAAACTTACAAATTTCAACTCAAACTCATTCACCAAACACCCCCTTAGTCATTCTTTTAGATGTGATCATAGAGGGTAAAAAGCTCTCACTTATATACTAAGCAAACTCCGTATTAAGTCATAACTAATTATCTAGAAACCTTAATCATTTCCTTAGATGTGACCATTGAGAGCAGAGGCTCTCTTAAACATATTAAGCAAAGTTTGTGTCAAGTCAGGACTACTTGTCTGAAAGCCTTAGTCACTCTCGTAGATGTGATCATAGAGGATAGAGGCTCTCGTTACAGACTAAACAAAATACGTATAGATGGAGTCATGACTATTTACGTGAGAGGCTTAATCACTCTATTAGATGTGACAATAAAAGGCAAAGGCTCTCAATTACATACTAAGCAAAGTTCATAATTATGGAAGCCTTAATCACTCCTTTATATGAGACTATTTTAGGTACTCACATGACTATGTTCACACTAAACAAGTTATATTGGATTATGACTTCTTATATGAAAGGCAAAACAAATGAATATCAATTGGTAGTTGAAATTTATCATAAACTCTTCTAATAATACTCGAACTTAAAACCTCGTATTTGTCAAACCACTTTGGAGTTGATATTGATGTTAAACACCATTATTAACAAACAAAAAAAGTGAATATCCCACTTTTTTTTAATAAATATATTAAATTTAGTTAAATAAAGAAATTAAATGTGGAAGTTGGCTTTGGTGATTAAAGTAACCGACACTTCATACCGGCTACGTAATGCTCTGCGACACAAATTGAAAAACGAAGTAAAGACAAATAATAGACCAAAAATAAAATTAGTACTCGATCTTTGAAGGATGTATGGCAGGGAAAAAGAATATATGTATTTTGCTGAATTTATGAGAGACAGATTAAGAAATAAAACACCTTGATATTAGGAGAATGACTTTTTTGTTCTTAAGAAGGAATAAACAATTTGGTTTATCCACATTGACATCGAGAGCCAATAATAAATTCAATTGCGTATGCAATCAAACATAATAGAAAATAAAAATAAAAAATTCAGGAAAAAAAAAAAAAAGCTCAAAGTTGTTTCTAATTGTTGTCTGTAAAGGTTTTCACCCTTTTTCTCTTTGTTCTCCACATTTTAGTCAAAAATTTCTTCAATTATTTATGAAAATTCAGCAGCACCCCTTTCCCATTTGAACTTCTAGTTTCACTGCGCTCTCTTTTTGTCGTTTCCTTTTCTTTTGTTGCAAAAGTAAGGGTCAAATTAGATTGATCGACTATTTTAATTGGCATCACATTATCAAAAATGATGCATTTGAATTACACACAAATTCTTAATAGAATAGTTTTAACTGAATGGCATATCGCTTCCTCCACAGCCCAAGCATGAGGCTCGTTCCCCACATTTTCTTCTTCTTTTTTTTTTTTTATTTTGGTTATAGTTCGGGGCTAGGTGTGTGTTATATGATTACTCATGTTTGGAGACAAGGCTTACTTATAGGGTACTTTAGCTAGGGATTTAAAATATTTTCTCCAATTTCCAGCTTTTTGATCAAAAGGTCAACAGGGTACGTACTATCAAAATTGAAAGTTAAAATGTGAGGGGTGTTTTTGTGTAGTTTTCAATAGTAGTGAGCAAAATTAATAGAAAGTAGGGTGGTTAGTGGATGATGCAAGTGATAAGGTGTGTGAAAATAGTTAAATAATTTATCAATTTTATGCATTGATTCAATTGCTTCTAGAAAGAGTTGAATGGAGAGAAATTTGTTTCTGTAGTTTTATTAAACTATAGTTAGACTTGGGCTTTGCTTTTTTTTTTTTATTCTTTTGATTTTTGCTGAGAGTTACCCTTGTTTATTTTTATATGTTTTTATATCTCCTTATTCTTTGTTTCTTTTTTTTTTTTTTTAATCTCCTTATTTATCTGATAATATTCATTATCTACAATATTTAATGATAATAAGAGCAAATTATCACACAAAGATAGCCCATATATAATTGTTTTTAAAATAGATACCTTAATCACTGCCACTTTCTTGTATTTTTACTAAACTTAAAAATATAAAGTGCAGACTAAAGAAATATATGAGACTAGGTTTACATAATTGTAATATTTCAAAAATAAATTGCTGGAATATATATTTACTATGTAGTTTTAGTTTTTTTTTTTTTTTTTTTTTTTTTTTTTTTTGTAGCTAATTTCATTTTTTTCTTTTTCAGTTGTCAGCAGGCTTCCAAATTATTCCGAAATTGACATGATACCAAATGATCGGTCCACAAATTTTTTTTTAAATACTTGGTCCACAAGAAATTTCAAAATATGCTGTCCTTTTCATAGTATTCATCTAATTATATAATTGGTGCTATACAAATCGTAATCCTTCCATTATTATTTTACAGATTATATGCGATCCTTATAATCTTCGAATGAGAAGTTTATAGCATGAAACAAAACATCTTTGTTGTAAACTTAACTCTATTGTTTAATTTATTAAAACTATATGAACTTGAGTTTCACAAGTTTTTCACTTTTTCGTCGATAGTCTATTAGGTTTTATAAGCTGTATCTATAAGGAAGTAATTGGAATTGGGGACTAGCATGTTTGTACATGTATATTTTTTTAGGGATGTACTATATATCTTAAGACCTTACGTACCTTGAATAAATAAATAAATATATATATATATATATCTTAACTGAAAAAAAAAAAAAAAACACACACACACACACACCCCTATATATATGTGTCTTTTTTTTACATATAGGAATAAATGTATATACTTTTAAACCACACCTTTTTCTTCCCTATTTCTGTATCTGTTCATGTACTTTTGGTTTGATCCCTTAAAGTTGTTTTGGCCAATGTCTATGAATTAATTCTTGACGGATTTGGTCTCCAATCAAAGAACTTATGATAATATTTAAAATTTAATTAAAAAAAATTACATGTTAATAGCTTGACAATTTAAAATTTTACAAAAAATCAAAAGATTAAATCATGAACTAATCGATCAATATTAAAATAAAACTGCGTTAATTTGTGAACAGTTTAATGACCAATATTGTAAAATAGAAGTGACAGATTATACCTAACGGTAATTCTATATCTGATTTCATTATTAAATGAAAATTTCAAATTCCACACAAAAAAATCGTAAAACCTTTTTGTCTTTAAAGCTTTTAGTCTTCTCAAAACAATTATTTAAAAAAAAAAAAAAAAGATGATAGCTACTTTATAAAATTACTGTGAATCACTTTTTGACTTTGTCTATGTTTGATAGGAAAAAAAGGTGCGAAGAAAACAACAAAAGTAAAGCAGCATGATTCGCCTATGAATCCAACCATTTACTTTTCGTCATTCCATTCTTTGAAAGAAAAAAAATTTATTAAGCAAATAAGCAAAACTGAAATAGAAACACAGGATCTTGGACCTCATCTGGGTGCAACTTTGACATCTTCCTTTGTGTTCTTTAATTTTTTACTTTTCTTTAATTTTCATTTGTTCTTTTTTTTGTTCGTTTGTTTTTTTGTTTTTTCGGTTTTTATCCATATCCATATATCTACATTTTAGAGTTTATTATGACTTAGGTGAAACGTGGAAGCCCACCCCGGAACTCCCATCCGTGGACAAGAAATAAGAATATGGTTATTTGGGCTCATCGGCCAGTATTGTCGAGATATTATTGGACCTTCCCCCCGCCCCGAAAATTGTAGTAATTATATCATATTGAGTAAATAAATTGAAGTAAATAACATACTTGAAGTATATCTGTAATTTATTAGGTAAATAACAAAAGTAATTCTTATAAATATATATATGTAGTAAATTTACTATTTACCTAGTTATTTGCTGTTATTTAATTACTTTAAATATTTTAGAAATCTCTAATTTTTTTAATTATTTACTAAAAACTGCTACTTACTTTTTTGCTTTTTTTTTTTTTTTTTTTTTTTGAACTTGGATTATTAGACCAATTTAGAATGCACAATATCCAAAAGTTATATATTTATTTCGTTGATTTCACGAAATTCCGCATGACATAATTTATTCTCATTATCATACGTGATTGCACTCTAATAGTAACTTTATATATGATTTTACTATATATAAAATATAGAGTTTAAATGTCTCATTTTCATTCATAAATGTTATCTAAATTATGCAAGCATTATGTCGTTAAAAGAAAAAAACTATTATTTGATATTTTAATTTAAATTGGATTATATGCGTCCGGACGTGGTGCCAAATGCCGCCCCCCTGTATTTTTTGGGTCCTCACAAACTTGTTAGTCTTTTCTTCCAGAAGTAACAAATCAGATGTACATATACAATCATATATCATGTATATGTATATAATTTGTGAAGAAACCACTTACGAATAGCTAGCATGACAACAACTTAAGTAGCATAACTAATTAATTAGTTGTGAGCTAGATAAGTACGTCATGTTGACGGTGGAAAATTACCAAACAATACATATCATGAGCTTATATGTGACCTCATCACCGTTGTCAATGAGGGATCTCAAATCATTTTTGAATTGATAGTAATAATAATATATGTAGAAAACTTCAAAAAAATCAAGGATGCAAAGATTTTAGAGTAATTTAATCTTGATGTGAGAGCTGCAGAGGTTTTACTATTTTGGACGTAAAAATAGAAAGTAGGGTTTTATTTTTTATTTTTTTATACTAGCCAAAAGGACCTATTTGTATCCTTGAGAAAACACGTGGCAAGAAACTAACCACCATGGGGACTTGCTTAGCTCATTAGCCTTACTTGTTTATTACAACATGATATGTAGTCAACCGTTATTTTTTGTCAACATAAGTTGTATGTTTTAACTTTTAAGTGAAGATAAATTTGTGCAAATGTACTTTTATGATGTAGATAGTTATGTTCTACATGATACACATGCTATTGTACTTTGTAAATGTCATCGTACCCCTTCAATAAGAAAATTATATATTACTATATGCCCCTTATCCAATACTTAATTACTTGCTCTCATATATTTCATGCTGTCATATACGGGAGAAAAAAGAAAAGAAAAAAAAAAAAAAAAAGCTTGACCTTTGACCTTATGTTGTATCAAATGTTCGTTGCAAAGAGTATCAATTTACATAACACGTGAATTATCATATTTTTATTTATAAAGTATTTAAAAAATTATCATATCAATTAAATAATATATATATAGATAAAAAGATAATAACTCACTATCATATGTGAGTTGATATTAAAAATTATTATTAGAATTGATATTTAGGGCATTATTTCTCTATAATAGCTAAAGAAGTCTATTTATAACCCGAGAAAACACGTGGCAAAAAACTAAGCACTGCAGACTTGCTCAGCTCGGCAGCCTTGCATATGGTTTACAACAAGTCAACCATTATTTTCCGTCAACACAGGCTGTATGTATGAAGTGAAGATAAATTTGTGCAAATGTACTTTTATGATATATGTAGTTACGTTCTACATGAGACACATGTTATTGTATAGTTTGTAAATGTCATTGTACACCGCAAATTATAGAAAATTATATATAACTATACCACTTGTCCAAATACTTAATTACTTACTCTCATAATTATATTTTTCATATCGTCATACGCGGGAAAAGAAAAAAAAAAAAAAGAGCTAGGTTCGCCTTTGACCTTATGTTGTATCAATTTACTTGAAAGATAAGCATATTGGTCTTTACTTTGACGACACTATATTTGTGTTGACGATATTATGTATACATCCATATATAAAACTGTCAAGTGGTAGCATATGCATATATAATAAAGTTCATTTGAAATTCAAATACAAAGTCAACAGTTGGGGAACACCAAAGGCAAAGGGACCCCTGTACCGTACTCGGTGGTAAACATGTGTGCTTCACAAAAATTATTTGACCGATCTTTCAAATTAACGAGTTTTTTTGTTTGTCAAATCATAAAGAAATGTAATAAAAAAAAAAAGATAATGAGATTAGAAAGAATAAAAAAAAAAAAAAAACAAGAATAGAGATTTTTAATTTACTTTTTTAGTGTTTATTAAGCAATGGAAGTGGAAAGTAAAACAGTCCGATTTCTTTTCTAACGTTTACTAAATTTAAGAATAGAAATCCTAGTAAGTTTAATTACTCAAATGTTATTGTAATCAAATAATTATAAATTTATATCACATAGAAATATTAAAAACAGATAAGTAAATTTGGCATCAATTCGAAATAAATATCAAAGATGCAATATAATTATTGGGATTCTTTTTTTCTTCTTCTTTTTTTCCCTATATTTTGTGGAGTCTACAATCTCTCATAACTGATTTATAAGTAAAACAACCAGTCCTATATTTTCTTTTCTCTTTGATGCGATCGAAATAAACCCGCTTTAAGATTCAAAGGTCCAACTAGTTGTAAATTAATAAAGTACCTTAAAATCATAACCAGATGTACTCCACTTGTTGTTGAGATTCAAATATTTTGGAATCGTTGTTATGCGTATACTAACCTAACAAAACGACCTGCTGAAAGTGGCAAATCATGAACCTAGCTAAATATATATATACAAAGAAGTTCGTATATATCACTTCTTTTAATATTCACAAAGTGGCCGGTACTAGCACCGTACTGAGTGCTTACGCTTCACAAAAATTCTTTGACTTATTTCAAATAAAGGAGATGTTCTTGGGCTCGGCCTAAATTAAGGACATTTTTACCAACTATAAAAGCCTGTGATGGAAAATATTATAGGAGTGGAAAGGAAAATAAAAGAATAAGAATATAGATTATTAATATTGTTGGCTTTCTTTCTAATGTTTAGTTATCATATAAGAAAATGGAAAGTAAATCATATCCAGTACCTTGTTTAGTGTCCATAACATTCTTTAATATGGTTTTGTCATAGGAATTCGATAACCCACTGTAACAGATTTGCTTTTTTGCAATGTATGGACCTTGTTTGGTTTGATCGGTTCCTTTGTTCTTGGGACTGTTTCCTAAAGTCAATTGGCTTGATTGAATAAATTTCACACGTTCCCTTCAAAAAAAAAAAAAAAAAAAAAAAAAAAAAAAAAAAACTTAATAATAGAACTCTTAATTACAAAAATGTCGTTATTAACTTATATAATATGAACTTATTAAGATTAGATGCTAAGTTCACGAGTGGGGTTCGTGCCATCCGTAGAGGAGGAGGTCTACCGGATCGAAGCTGTGAATGAGGTTGGATTGCCGTATGTGGTGAGGCATTTTTGAGTGTGCTCATCATTGTCTCAACATGCCCTTTGAAAGTTTTGGTCTATGGGAGGAAGTGATTTGTGTTGTAATACATGTGTTGGCCTTTGCTACCATTTTATGCACGTGTTTGGCAACTGCTTGCTTTTTCCATATATATATATATATATATATATATTTTTTTTTTCCACTGATGTTGAGAGCCTCACTTTCTTTGGTATTTTGATGTTCTAGGTTGTGTATTATGTCGGTTTTTGTTTTTGAAAATGAAGGTTTTTACGCTAATTAATTTGGATATTTATCTTGTTTATTCAGTATTTGGTTTTGTTTTTCGTCTACAAGATCTATTTCTTTGTAGTTTCTTGTGTAGCCTTGGTGCAATAGGTTTCTCGTCATTAGTTGATTGGATGCTTCCATCAACTATAGAGAATTTGTTAAAGAGCCATGTGTGTGCTCGATATTTGGTGTACCTTGTTTGGGGTCTTCCATTTAAGGAATTTAAGACACACTTTCTCTCCTAGAGCATCATTTGAGTTTTTACTAATGGAACCAATTATTCCTCGGTGTCGAATTTCTTATAGAATAGGCTTTACGCATGAATTGATGGTTGTGTTGCTTTTTATGATTTGAAATATATTTTCCCTTTCAAAAAATAAAAAATATATAATAGTACACGTATATGATCTTTTCCCATTTCTTTATTTTGTGGGCTTTATAAAACTTGAATGACTGATTTAATTAAAAAAAATACAGAATTAAAAGAAAAAAGGAAACGAATCCTACCTTTTCTTTTCCCTTTGATGCCTAATAGACACGCTTTAAGATCAAAGGTCCAAACTAGTTGTAAATTGAAAAAGTACTTTAAAGTACTCCTGACCAGATGCCCACTACTATAATTGAGATTCATCAACTTTGGAATCATTACTCGGCGTTTACTAACATAACAAACGGCTTCTTTGATCAAATTAAGTGGCCTGGTTACAAAGGGAGGGGAAATCATGAACCTCATCTACAAACAAGTGCTTCATATGTCACATTTTTGAATTTTCCCGTGATTGTGTCCAAATTCGGCTTTATGGATATCGATACTTTATTGGCTGCCAAATTTTTTTTGTGCTCTAGCACTAAATCCCTATAAGAACGTACTGATTTAACAAGAAATAGAAAGAAATGACCTAAAATTGCCTTCCACTTTGTTGTGGCAATCAATTGCAAAGTCGGCATCTTTGAACCCTTGGAATGCGTAAGCCCACATTTTTTTTTCTTTCCTCTCTCTCTCTCTCTCTTTTGGGTAAAAAAAATGCGTAAACCCACTTGTACTAAAATCTTTGGCACTTAATTGCACAGCGTAATTCACATGATCTTTACTCGATCGATGATCCGAAAAAGAGAGATATGCATATATATATTATATATATGTATGATATATATCATGATCACATTAGTTATATTGCTAGGGTATGTATTAATTCCGTCTGGAAGAGGAAGAAAAAAAGAGAAGGGGGGGGGGGGGGGGGGGGGGGGGGGGGGGCGCCGCAAGTTTCCAACAAACACATATTAACATATTGGATGTATAGGAATAAATGACAAGCTATATGTATTGACCTAAGAATCAAAAGAAACCAATTCTAATTTCCTTACGACTCTCAAGTCAGTCAAAAGCCTACAAATCTTATATCCTAACTGCTATTTATAATCTTCCCTAACGGGTAATTTAGTTACAGCTTCTTAATCCCGACCGTTAACATTTTTCCTTTATTTTCGACCTTTCACATGTTTTCTTCTTATTTTCTTCATTAACAAGTTCTTTCATATATGTTATGATACGATTTTGGTTCTGCCTTGACTCTTAATCTATTCTAGCTTTATTCTTTGAACGTTGTCATCTCAAGATTAAATAAAAGTTTCTTTATACGACGTTGTTTCTGATGAATCCAAAATCTAATCTCATATAATATATATCATGCCATATGCATAAATTTCACATGTATATGTGACATCTAACACATCTCATATTTAATACTCTTGCATCAATGACTATATTTAGTTCCGACCTTCTTTTTTTTTTTTTTTCTTCTAAACATTATTAGCTATTCTCAAAATTTGAGTCTACAGGATATCTGTCGTTCCATTCATTACTATCATCTACCATTCATAGATAATAGATTACCTACCCTGAAGTGAAATGCAACTTTCAAGTGACAAAGAAAATGCTACGGGGGGAATATGGTCGGTCAAGGTCGGTCTAAAGCAGCAAGCCTGCAATTGTGGTGCATATATATTTAGAATAGAGAGGTAGAATTGTTGAGAAACTTTCTTTCTTTCTTTCTTTCTTTCTTTTTTTTTTTTTTTTTTGGAGTAAGTTGACAAACTATAGTTAGTAAGAATAATAATGGAACAATAGTTATGGTCTTTAATTGAATCAAAGGGGACCAATATGGACAAAGTCATTATAAGGCCAACCCCAATTCTCTCTCATATATATATATATATACATATACATATATTGATTTTCAAAGTGGACAAACCTCCTTCTTGTCTATGTCCAATCAATATCCAATGGTGGCTTTTGCTTTATTCACATGACCGTACCCAACTTCATTGGTTTCCATTAAAGTTCTTCACCCCATATGAGTCCAATTTTACAAACCTAAAAGATTACCACTTTAATTATTCGCGTTCAATTTCTGTGATATGATCTCATGATAAATCAATCCACTTAGCTATTTTTCTACCACATCATTCAATTTAGATCCCCAATTAGTATACGAAGATTATTGTATTCGTTACAATTTTTAACAATGGTATATAATGGCTGAACATGAGATAAAAAAAAATACTATTAAAAGGAGTATTAAAATTTAGACTCTGTCTAAAATTCTAGTCACTTCTTGTCACCCTAATTTAAGCCAACATACCCGGGTGTAGAAAAAAGCAGGTTCCAATTGAGGTTAAAAAAAAAAAGAAAAAAAAAAAAGCAGCAGGTTGGGAAAAGCCGAAAAGGTCTTGTGGTTGTAGGACGAGTATGTGGTTGTTTTGTCCAATAAAATTAGGGTGACAAATGACAGAAAAAAGACACTAGAATCCGAGAAAGATTTTGAGGGGGGGCGTTTGGGGGTTCCGTTTCCAGACGAAGTTTTAACATCTTAATTCCAAAACTCTCAAATTTACAACTCACTTTCTCTTTCTCTCTCTTTTTTTTTTGTTGAAAAAACTCAAACTTTAAGAGCATAATTTTCTTATTTTTAAATTGAAATGAGAGCTTGTGTCAAAATGCTCCCAATGATGAAATGAACGAAATAAGATCCATTTTGCATATTTTTTAACACATTTTAAATTTTAGCACTATTTTTATATTACGGTTCATTTCCAATTAATACTTTAACCAAACATACATTTTCAAACTAATCTCCAAAATTTCATCTCCAAAAATCCGCTTAAACGGGTCCTAAATTTAACACTCCTCATACTACTAAACCTGCAGGACAGAGGGTCTCATTCGCTTTACTTGAAAGTATATATTCTTTAAATTTTAATCATCACTTTTTAAATGTTTTAGAATGAGTCCCCGATCTATCAAGTTGTCCACTAAATAAATTCTTTTGTTCATCTCGCCGTTAAAATTTCAACAGAAAAATCACAATTTTTTTTCTTAATTCTTTAACATGTAAATATACAAATAATTTAATTTCTACTAAATCATACATATATACATAATTACATTATCGAAGACCTGAAATGGATGCTTCCTTTTTTTTTTTTTCTTTCTTTTTTTTTAACACTACTGAAGGTGCAACCTTATTTGATTCTTGATTCATTTCCTCCTAGAAACTGGCAAAAAAAAAAAAAAAAAGTTGTTCCTTCAAACAAATAAGAATTCAGATTTATGCATAGATAGAAACTAATTACTTTATTTCCAATTGCCTTTTCCATATCTAAACCATTTAATTTGGACAATTGAATCTGTTAGACCATGGTCCATGTACATGAACCAAACGGTTACAACTTTTTGTGGTGTTGTCACCCATCTCTTCAGTGTGTTATTATATATGTGTGTGTATATATATATATATAAGTGTTGAACTGTGATATACAACTATTCATAGGACTTGAAATATGCATTTTGAGAGTTAGTTGTTTATTCATTAGAATAGTTTTCAACATATATACTTGGTCTATTTGAACATTATTTGAGAACCAACCCTTGTGATCATGATTCGTGAGAACCAACCTTGTGGTTTATTCCCAACTTTACGGCGGCACGGAATGGCAGAAATTTGTCCACTATTGCATTTGCATGTATATCCATTTCCTCACGCGCGCGAAGGAGAACTTATTAAGGGACCATTCATGCACTATATCACCTCTTCATCTCTTATATGCGCTGCCATTAAAGATATATTTTCAATGGTAGGGTACTATTACAGCCTGCAATACCACCACTATCTATCTATCTATATATATATATGTAAAGCTATATATGTGTGCTTATGTATGCACCTAGGCATAATCTTTTATCCAGCAGCCATACAAGTCCCGTTGATAAATATATATATATATATATATTTTTCTAAATTCATATAACAATTATTTGATTTATATTATTTTAATGTTGTAACTTATATGTAACATTTTATGTTTGGAATTCTTATTATAAATGACAAGTAGTAATAAATATCTTTATAAAAAAAAACTATTAATAAAATATATTACACATTAATAAATTAAAGTTAGAGGACGTTAATTTTCTTGATGTTTTATTTATCAAATCATACATGATTGCTCGATATGAGATTTTACCTTTTAATTTTATTGGGTGACATAAAGTAAAATAGAGTTAAATTTATAACTATTTTCTACACTTTTATTTTTCTTTTTCCGTATTATTCCAGGTACGAATGTACGTAAAAAGTAATCCTCAATCCAAGTTTCTTAGCAAACAAAAACTGAAAACGAAAAATCTGTACTGCAGATTCTTGGTGGTAGACAAAAAATACACACACACACACATATGAACTTTGATATCATCTTTCTTTTGCAAGTATATATTCTTTCATCTATTAGTTAACAGTATACATAAGATTAAGAATAAAAAGTTGTACAAGCACAATGCACAAATATAGGTGATTTATATTGCGTAGGAATGTTTCGCAAATCAAAAGAACAAAGGTGATCACTTACTAATTAATAACGCGGTATCAATTTGGATACAATTAATTTAGTAAAAAAAAAAGAGACTAAAATTAAATCATGTATTCCCCTTAGCTTCATGAATAATTGGAATTTCCTTTTAAAGTCAAGTATATGATTATTATTAAGTTATATTTGTAATTACCACGATAATAGGATGATGAACATAAAAACACCATTATGATTTTGTAATTTCAAATAGGATTGAGAAGAATTAATAGTACTAAATGGGTTTTTTTATTTACATTTTGGGATGTATGATTCTTATATATACTAAAAAATATATATATATGAAAACACTTTTACATTTTGAATTTGAAAGTTGTTATCCAAACTATTTCGCTCCCACTCCTGCCAGCTGAGCTAGCGTCCGTGGGTTAATAGGCTTAAATTGTGGAAAAATGACACTTTCTCTTGAAGTTTATCACATACTCTTGAAGTAGTGGAAACTGACACTTCCTCTTGAAGTTTATCACATACAGTTTATGCCGTACGTCATGTTGAGGATTATTGGTGAACAGGACAATTACCATGACTTTTGTTCAAGTTGCCGAAAGGATCCCTTCTAGCGAATCATGACATCTTAGAGGAAAGCCTAATCATTTGAAAGCAATTTTTGAGGCCATTAGTATTTTTCTTTTATATATATGTATAATATATATATATATATATATATATATATATATATATAGAAAAGCAAATTTAACAGGAAACAAAAAATGTGACGAGCTTATTAAAAATATTGGGAAAAAAGTTAGAAAGTAACTTCCTGTTTGTATTCTCTTTCAGTGAATACCCATTCATTGTCTCTCCGCTTAAATAATCTACATGTAGGAACAGTGAGCTTTCTTTAAAAAACATATATACCATGTTTTTCATGTTTTTTCAATATTATTATATGCATACAGATTTTAATACTAATTACTATGACGAATGAAGTCTCTCATTAAAAAAATTAAATAAATGATCGAATATTTTTTATTTATTAGTAAAATAAACTGTTAGTCAATGAAAATTACATATTAATATTGATCAATCATTGAAAACCATGATCAATCAGTGATTGATTAATACCATCAAAACTTTGACCATTTATTACAAAACTTCTTATAAAAAAAAGACAATTTACCCACGAATCCCTATTTTATTATAAACATTACTAAACCCATTTATAAAAACCATATCTATCTCACTAAAATGTTAAAAAATAGGACAAGAATTAACATATTTGTCCAATATTTATGTATATACACATTAAAAAAAAAATCTTTATCTTTAAATATATTCTATAACTCGAATCTACAGCCATATAAGATGATAGATGATTAGCTCCTATAACAAATACCAAGCATTTTGTCAATAATTGAGACATAAAAGAATATATCCTTCCATATATGTTGACGCGATCCCATTTCTTTTGTGATGGTAACGCGCACCGGCCTATATATATCTCTCTCTCTCTCTTTTTTTTTTTTTTTTTAAGCACCTGCAGAAAATTCTAATATTAATGCAATGTACATTTTTAATGCAGTGAGGGTGATATGCGTAAGTAGTACAAGCTCTTTGGAGCCACTCATTATATAAACAGTAAAGTTGAGACACAGTTCTCCCAAACACTTCAAAACCAAAGAAGAAGAAAAAAAAAATGGACTCTCTGCCGACGACATCGCCGGAGGCCACGATAGCAAGCGGTGTGGTGGAGCTCCAACAGCTGGATCATGTCGTTCACGACGACGCCGTGGGTCACGACAGAAAAACTCATGACTGGCTGCTCAACTCTCCTGACCCGCCCTCTCTGTTTCAAGAGCTTGTTTCTTCAGTCAAAGGCACATTGTTTCCAAATGAACAGAACAATTGCAAGCACTCTTCAAAAAGGAGCAATGACAAGAGTAGAGGTTTGGCGTCGGGGCGTGTTGGTTCGGTCCTGTTGACTCTCTTCCCAATACTCAAATGGGGAAGGAACTACAAGTTCTCCAAGTTCAAACGCGACCTGATGGCTGGCTTGACTCTTGCCAGTCTCAGCATTCCTCAGGTATACATGACTTTGAAAATGTGTAACAATGTTAAAGTATTTTGACATTTGAAACAATATTTGTGATTTTTTTTTTTTTCAGAGTATCGGATATGCAAATCTAGCGAAACTTGATCCTCAGTACGGCCTTTGTATGTTGTTAATCCGCTTGAACAATATCATGAATTTTAGTACATAACTTGATTTTGTTAATCTGTATATGAAACTAAATATGAAACTAACTTTGGATTTTTGTTTGTTATCATAAACAAAACAGACACAAGCGTTGTGCCGCCTCTAATTTATGCTTTAATGGGAAGCTCAAGAGAAATAGCCATCGGACCAGTGGCCGTGGTCTCATTGCTTCTGTCTTCCTTGGTCCCGGAAATGCAAGACCCTGCCACCGACCCTGTTGCCTACACAAAGCTTGTTTTCACCGTCACTTTCTTCGCCGGAATTTTTCAAGCTGCCTTTGGAATCTTCAGGTATTTTTTAATTTTGATTTTGGTCACCCTCTATTTTTTCCTTTCATAACAAAGATTTGAAGTGTTTTTAATAATTAAAAAACTATTTTTTTTCTTATCTTTGCAGATTGGGTTTTCTAATTGATTTTCTGTCGCACGCTGCGATTGTTGGGTTCATGGCGGGTGCAGCCATTGTTATTGGTCTTCAGCAGCTGAGGGGTCTAATTGGGATCAGCCACTTCACCACCAAAACTGATGTTGTCTCTGTGTTGAAGTCTGTTTTCAAATCCTTTCTTCACGAGCCAGTAAGTACTCTTTGCTAGAGCTAAGTAATTATACATACCAGTTTGAAACTATGTAATCAACAACATCAAAAAAGTTAATAAACTATTGCTCAGTTTCACTTTCATTTCAAAATCATCAAAAAATTTTTGAGAATAACTTCAGACATGTACAGATATCACGTGCAAGTTGTCCAAATTGTCTCTATTATTTATTTATTTTTTATTTTTTACAGTGGCACCCACTTAATATCGTCATCGGTTGTTCGTTCCTAATCTTTCTCCTAGTTGCCCGGCACATCGTAAGTTATAAATTTCTTTATGTGTTTCCATTTTGCCCTTATGCTTTTTTTGTTTTTTTGTTTTTCATTTGATGAAAGAATTTTGTTAATTCTATACGCAGGGAAGGAGAAACAAGAAGCTGTTTTGGATACCAGCAATTGCTCCTCTAATATCAGTGATACTATCGACTCTGATAGTGTATCTAACAAAAGCTGATAAGCATGGAGTGAAAATAGTCAAACACATCAACGGTGGCCTGAATCCCAGCTCTCTCCATCAGCTTCAACTCAAAGGCCCACATGTTGCACAATCTGCCAAAGCAGGCCTCATTTGTGCTATTATTGCCCTCACCGTGAGTTGTCTAGATTTATTTAATTATTCAAAATTTTTTTTGTTTATATATAGCTTTTAATTAATTAACATGTGAAAGGTAATTGAGTTGATTAATGTCTGATTAATTATTAATTGATTATCAGGAGGCAATCGCCGTTGGTCGATCTTTTGCTTCGATCAAAGGATACCATCTTGATGGCAACACAGAGATGTTAGCCATGGGCTTTATGAACCTTGCAGGATCTCTAACTTCTTGCTACGTAGCAACTGGTCAGTTCTATATATATATATATACACACACACATAAATCTAAAGATACATATAATAAATTTTTGTACCACATTTTTTTTTTTTTCCCCACTTGCAGTTAAGGTCATAGGGCCAGTTTGGATTTTATTCTAAAGCACCTAAATACACTTTTGCAAATAGTTTCTTAGAAATAGAAAAGAAAAAGAAAAGTAGCCAATAAACAGCTAAAAGTGATTTAAAAAAATTCCCAAAACAAAGTTATGCAACTTTGTAGTTAGTCTTTGAGATTACGACTCAATGAAGAGAAATGATAAATGCACTCGTGAGTGAACGACTTGGGTTGTTTGTTCACGTGGATCTCATTCTGCAACTAAAAATACCGAACACAAAGTTGATGATGCGAATTTGGACAAATGATCGTGCAGGTTCATTCTCAAGAACAGCTGTGAATTTCAGCGCGGGATGTGAGACAGTCGTGTCCAATATAGTGATGGCCGTGACTGTGTTTGTGTCGCTGGAGCTGTTAACAAAACTCTTGTACTACACTCCCATGACCATCCTGGCTTCAATTATCTTGTCAGCTCTTCCTGGACTCATCGACATCAACGAAGCATTTCACATCTGGAAACTCGACAAACTCGATTTCCTAGCTTGCATTGGCGCCTTCTTTGGAGTCTTGTTCGTGTCAGTGGAGATCGGCCTTCTCATAGCGGTAAAAAACTAATAAAAATAATAACCTCTTCCAAAATTTCCGCACTCTATTATTATGCGATTAACACAAGTTGCACTGCACATTGAGATAGACCACCAACATATGCCTTCTCGTGACACATTGTTGGTGCAACATCTTGTGGCTACTAATAATATGCCAACTTGCTGTAAAGAAGACAAATCTGTCACATAAACAGTTTTTAATATAGCCACGAAACTAAATGATTCAGTGTGATTATAAGAATAGTCCAATAATAGTTTTATATTTGACTCGACTCGAGATAAGTCGTTTTTTTGATGTGATATAGAATATGTTACAGAATGGCAGGTGGGGGCGGGTGGGTCAATCATTCTATAGTGGTTCTCAGCTTTATCATTTTCCTTATATATATGGTGGACCGAGATGTTCTCAAGTAGAGGGTAACAGGTCAACTCGTTGAGGTGTTGCTCTTGTCTTGATAACTTGTTTTCACTATCCACCACTTGCTAATTCCCTCCTCTCCCCATTCTGTACAGCCCTGACTTAGATACAGTCTATTATTGGGTGATATATACATATATACATACACACACACACACGCACTGGCTAGGAGATAGTTGTATAATTGTATGTATATAAGCACCCAGAAACAATTGCCATTTGCCTGGACCCATCACTACAGTCGTTACTTTTTGTGGAAAAGCATATAATGAGAAGGAGTGTAATTTTAGGATTTTAATTAGGGAGCTAATTAAGTTTAACAGTAATAGGTGACGTGACAATATTAATAATTAATAGTTAATAATAAATGCAAAGTTGGTCTCACCTGCACATATAGTCATGCAGCTAAATGATTTGTTGGCTAAACAGGTGCCATATATGTCACTGTTTGATACTTAATATTATTCCACTGATATGAGTTTGACCAGTAAGTGGATACGATGGAATCTAAGGTTTCGTCCATATGTTGAGTTCTGACTAGTCACCTATATTTATTCTCTAAAGTCTCCTATAGCACACCCTCTTTTTTTTTTTCCCCCCATCTGTCACGTCACTAGTTACATATGCTTATTTTTGTCAAAGCATGGAGCTTCATACTTATCCTTTGCGTAGATAGTACACGGATCAACCTTCGTCATAAGATTATCGTAGGGGTTGAAAGGAGTGCAAGAAACCCGAAAGGAGGAGCCCCTAGACAAAAATTTCATTAAGAGTAGTTTGAAAATGTCAAACTTATAAAATTGTTCGTCTTAATTAATATATATATTTCAAATTTACTAAATGAGGATCATCGTTTTTAGGTTAATTAGGTTAAAAAAAAAAAACAGAGACCGAGAGTTGTTCGATAAAATTACGTTAGATTTTTTTTTTTCTTTTTAAATGTAATGAATTCTTACAATGATTGAAAATGTACAAATGAACCATTATAATCTTACGTGTTCTTATTTATTTACTATTTTTAATTCAAATTAATTACTCTCTATTTTTAGAATCAGGACGTCTAATTCTTAACGATCTGCAGGTGGCCATCTCCTTTGCAAAAATATTACTGCATTCAATTCGACCAGGGGTAGAGGTACTTGGAAGACTTCCAAGATCAGAAACCTTCTGTGAAATCAGTCAATATCCCATGGCCACAAAGGCTCCAGGCATCTTGATCATCCGCATCGACTCTGGCTTACTTTGTTTCGCTAATGCCAATTTTGTCAGAGAAAGGTACAGTTTTAATTTTCCTTGAATAAAAGTATCATACATTTTGAGGCCGTGACATACACATATAAACGATAAGAACTTATATGACATTTATTCGAACATTAGATCATGTCAAAATCACGTAAGAATAGGTATGTTCATTCATCTACCGCGAAATCAAGTAATAGAGTATCCTGTTCACTGTTTTTCTATGCTTTGTTTTAGGATAATAAAGTGGGTGGCAGATGAAGAAGATGCAGTGGAAGAGACTGTAAAGGGCAGAGTCCAAGTAGTAGTTCTTGACATGTCTAGTAAGTACTTTGGTTTAAGTAATAATTCCTTAACATAAACTATGTCCTTAATAAATTATTGACAATAATGACTTAAATTAATTTATTAGAAGTAACATTTTTGTTTTTAATTACGATGCTCGCAGATATGATGAACATCGACACCTCAGGAATTTCTTCTCTGGAGGAACTGCACAAGAAGTTGCATTCGCATGGCATAGGAGTAAGCATCACTAATTCTACATAAATAACCATACATTAAAATTCCATATATATATATATAAATATATTCATATAATATACATATGTATTAACAAATCCCATATTAAAATGTATTTATATTGTGCAGTTAGCAGTGGCAAACCCTAAGTTGCAAGTGATCCACAAGCTAAAGCTGGCCAAGTTTGTAGACAAAATAGGGAGAGACAGGGTTTTCTTCACGGTGGGGGAAGCTGTAGAAGGCTGCCTTGGGTCCAAAGTGCCTTCAGATCTTAGCAATTGCTGATATATATTCACATATATATATATATGTATTAAAATATTGCTGAGCTCTTTGTTTGCTTAATGTTATAAATGTATGTTTCGAAGAAAGCACAAATAATATAGTTAAGGCCGGGTTTAAGTAGTGAATATTGGATGAGGTCGTAAATGTTTCCAACAGTACTACCCTCCCCGACTGAAAGTCAGCATGTTGAAAGCCACATAGGAGTGGCTTTCATCGAGGCTTCTGGCATAATATATATATATATATATATTTATATATATATATATATATGTTTTTAATCAAATGGCTGCTTATTTCATCTCAACCTCACGTATAGTGGATAACAACAATAACAACCATAACCTTACCTCAATGAGTTAAATTGATTAAAAAGGTACTTTAATCTTTTCGTCAAAATATATATATATATATGTATATATATATATATATTTGGAAAAAAAATGGCATAGAAAGGAAAAACGACACTGAGAAAAAAACGACAATCACTAAAGAAAACGACACACACAATTAATCGGACGGACACACGACATTCTGAGAAAAAACGACAATGATATGTAAAAACGACTTAGATTTTATGACGACAACATACAAAAAAAAAAAAAAAAAAAAAGAAAAAAAAAAAAGAAGAGAGAGAGAGATAGAGAGAGAAGAAAAAAAGGTCAGTAACAACAATTAAGAAGAACAACATGTGAAAACGACTTAGATTTTAAGACGACAACATATACACAAAAAAAAAAAAAAAAAAAAAGAAAGAAAAAGAAAAAGAAAAAAAGGTCAGTAACAACAATTAAGAAAAACAAAAGAGTCAGTACCAAGGACGAAAATGTCTACGATATCGTCAATATTTTCACGATATTATTCATATTTTGAAGTCTCAATATGGATAACAGAAGTGAGTGATATTTCTTTCTAGAGTAGTATTTGTCAAATGTCTCCAATGTCCACAAATATCTATAATATCTGCGAATATCCATGAATATCTAGGATATTTTCACAAAATGTCTAAAAACTTGGGGAAATTTTTTTTTTTCAAAAATTTCAATTTCGTCACACATTGCATTTTTTTAAATATAAATAAAATGTATCAACATACTACCCAAGATGAAGATCATGATTGTAAGATAGTAGGTGAGGGTATTGGGTAATTGTAGCATATAAGAAGACGTGTTATGAATGAGTCAAACTGATGAGGATTCGCCTCAAATTTTAATTTCATGAGCTTAAGAATCAAGCAAAGTTCATACGGTTATAATTCTCCTTATGATTCTCAAATTGTGTTTAGTTTAGAAGTACAAAATCGAAAAGGTTTTTTCGATATATATGTGTATCCTCCACCATAAATTGATATCAAGATGTCATTGCATACCGATCAAGATTACTCATCAAATTGAATTGATCAACAATATCCAATTTATGAGTTAATCGTTGGTAGATACCAAGAAACATACATGTAAGACATTAACAATTACCTTTACAATCATTCAAGAGTAATATCTTGACAATGTATTGTTTATCTTAGATCAAGATCGACATCTACCTAATGTTTTCCAACATGCTAGAAACTCTTTTTGGATTAAGTACACTCGAAACTTACACACTTTTATGTTTGACATTTAATTTTTATGTATCTATTATATTGTAGTATGTTATTTGTAATGATTAATTAGTATGTTATATCATATTAAAATTATAATCAATGCTTAATTATTATGTTTTACTATTACATCATGCGATATAGCTCTCATATTTAATTAAAAATATATTGTTTTTGTAAAGTTTAAGCAAAAAAAATAATTTTTTTTTAGTATCTATTTTTTTTAGGATATCTGTCGACATTGATATTTTTATTGATATAATCCGTAAATCAAAACCTCAATAACTGGATCGACGTCCACATTTTCATAGTTGGTAAGTACCAACAAAGTGATATGTACTGGAGCACAGCAGGAACCATGATAACTTGATTAGTAACAGAAACGACATTCTGCAAACAGGCGATAACGATCAAGGAAACGCCATGAATTTTTTAGAGCGAAAACAATGATCTTTAAAACGACAGAAATTGTAAGAAAACGACAACATTTGAACAAAAGGTCAGTAACAACAATGAACGACATAAACTGGACAATAATAGTAAGTAGTAACAACGAAGACGGAAGAATGGCATTGACCCCAAACGACTTGGATCAGACAAACTAAATGAGAATGAACAAAAAACGAAATTGGAAAGGCAGCATTACTATTCACGACCCAATTACGATAATAAGCTACAAAAAGGATGGAAATTCTTAAAATCAACAGCTTAACCCTGGAAATTCTTAAAAACGACAGCATATCCCCAAACAGCCACCACCACCACCGCCAACAACAATAACAATAATAATAATATTACAACAAAGTAAACTAAAAGAAACGATGCTAAGCCTTTTTTTTTTTTTTTTTCCCCTTTAGGGGATAAACCATGCTAAGCTTGCTTTAATGACTTTGATTAAAAGAAACATTATTCAGAAAAATAAGTCCCTCAAACGACATCGTTAACGTAACGACATCGTTTCAACCTTATAGAAACGACTTTTTTTTTTTTTTTTTTAAATAAAAGAAACGACATTTTTGGTATGATCTCATCAGATGTTGGACACCATTACAAGAAGGGGGCAAAAAAAATACGGAAGAAGGGAAATTGGAAGAAACGCGAAGAAAAAAAAAAAAAAAAAAAAGGGGGGGATGGGAGCAGAAGGAGAGCAGGGAAATAAGGCGAAGGAGAATCCGAGGCCCAATGCCATGACGGAGTCTCAGTTCCTCTCTTGGAAACGCCAAAAGGTATTTCTTTCCATTTTTTTTTTTTGGGTTTTCTTTTTTCCGGTAAATTTCGTTGCCTATTATCAGAATTCAGGGGATTGTCTGTAAAGTTATGTATTACAACATTGTTTTGGGCTTTGCCTATGTAGGGATTGGTAACTTCAAACCTGATTTGCTCTCAAATTGTGTTTGCCATATTAAAGATTTGTTTTTTGTTTTTGTTTTTGGAGTGACCAAGTCTGAAGCTTGCAACCATAATCTTGTTACAATTTGGCAATTAAAAGTAGTTATGAAAACTGGGTGTGAGGCCAATCTTGTTCCTGCTTCTTGTGTTGCTTGTTTTGGAGAGAGAAGTTTGTTTTCTAGCAGTAAGGGATAATTGGAGCAAATTGATATTCATTATAGATGAAGTAATTCAATTGAAGAAAGAAGAGATAACCCAATTGGCAACTGGTTGTGTTTGTGACGGTTCGTCGAAAAAGATGGGATCGGATCGTGTGGAGTTACTAAGAAAGTTTTCCATGTTAATCTTATCTGCATAATGTAGGTCAATCATGGTAGCTCATTAGCTTAGCTTATATGATTGGTTTGTTTCCGCTATTATTTTGGCCTTGGTTCTGGTTAGCTAGCCTTCTTTGGAGTGATGTTATGTGGCCCCTTAAGAGAGTTGTTAGATATTCCTTCTCTACTAGAGAGAACTTGCAAATAATCTTTAAAGAAACGGCTATTATGTGGATATGTGTGTAAATATATATATATATATATATATATTTTTTTTTTTTCAGGACACGGATGCATCAGCTAGAAGAACTGAAGCTGCAAGGAAACGTGAGGAAGATATAGCTGCTGGAACAGTCCAAATGAATGGCCGGGAACTTTTCCTTCGTGAACCTTGGGTTTTTGATAACTCTAGTTATTGAGGTAACCTTTTCTAAAGTAACAGAATGAACAATTTTGTCAAAGAAAAGATGTTTAATTTGGATCAATTCATTTTTTATATAGTATTTCGTATCATATGAGAAACTATCTAGCAAAATCTGACTCAGAAGTTGCTTCTATTTTTAAGAGGGCTCTGTAGTTATAACTCCATTTCCCTTTGTTATAACTATAATCTCCTTGCTTAGGTTTAGGTATACATTCTGCAGTAACCTGTAGCAATGAGTGTTTGGTTCTTTGCAAGTCCTCTCCCTAACCAGAGAAATGATGTTTTTCTTACTTGAGTATTTTACTTCACAATCAACAACTCCCTTTTTACGGTCCTCTTCATTAGCTAGTTTGCATTGTTTTCCGTGACCTTGCGCTTTCTCAGTGAAGTTGCACCTCTCATTCAAATGTTTATCCCGTACCGAATCTAAACTGGAACACAATGGAGGTGTCGTCCTGCTCTTTCCATGAGAAAAGCTCCAGATTAGCCTATACATCGTTTGCATTCCCGAATAGCCTCATTTTAGTTCTCAATAAACTTAAGCCCTTTCTTAATTGGATCAATCAGCGTTCTTAATCCATTTAAACCAAGCCTTAAGAGATTGAGTTTACGTTAATTAGCAAAGTGCATGAACAAAAGTTTAGCTTTCCATTAACTTTCATTACTTATTTGGTGGTGTTGTTTATCATGTGTAGGCATGCTAATTTATGTTTCATTTACGGCAGGTAAAGAAAGAGAGCATTGAAGTAAAGTTGGCACCAAGAAGCAAAAGAAATCATCAGAAACTTGCCACTCTCGGGGCGACCTATTTAATGGACACAGATTTGTCAAAATACTTATGCTTCAACATGATAAACAGCAAATTTAATCCGCTACTTTAGAGATCTATGACCGTTATATAATAGATTCCCAGACTTGTATTTTTTTTTTTTTTTCGATGTCAATAACATGTGTTCTTGATAACTGATATAAAGAGCAGTAGTTCTCTTCATTTGAAGGTCTATCATTGAAGATTTGCATCGGTAAGAAAGGCGATTGGGGTTACACTACTACCACAGTTTAACACAAAGTACATATATAGGTTGTTACATAAGATCACAAACGAAGAAAGCCACGTGAATAACGCACCTTTTCCCTTTGGGATACATCACGGAGACCAGCACTATTTGAGTTCTGATCATTATTTACTACTTAAAAGAAAAGAACAACACCTAACTCCCAAGATTACCACTTGAAACCAACATAATAGACTGCATAAACACCACAACTTGCTAAAAAACTGAGAACGCCGCAAATTACCAAATCACGCAAACTCATCGACGAGACCCTGGCCTTCATGCTTCCCTTCAATCCCAGGATCAGGCACCTGTGCCCGGCTTGCAACTGCTCCCAAGCACATCAAATCGTTAGTTATAAATTCAAGTCATGAAGTCGTATGGGATACTTAAGTCTGCATATACACACGAACAATAACTTGTTATATGTGATGAGATTGTGTTTGTGGCAAATGTATGCATAATGATATAGAGCTCATCTGCTAATGTTAGTGCTGCAATAGCTCGGTAGTACCTATGACTCCGCTGTAAGGAGGATAGTGCATGCCTTGATATACTTCATGCCTTAATTCCTCGAGCCCTTTCAAGATCTCTTGAATGGTAAGAATAATGGTTTATTCCGCAGTTATAAAATAAAAAAAAAATAAAAAAATAAAAAAATAAAAAATTTCCGGATTAATCCAGATCATTTTTTTAATGAAGATTTGAGAAGAATTCGAAGTGCTTGGCAGGTGTTCGTTACCTCCATCCTGCAGTTGGAAGCCATTTAGCGGAATGAGACTCGTACAGAAATGGTACAGGAAAAAAACATATTTATTCAGATCAACTGCTCTAACTATAAATATATTACGATAGTTAATTACAGATAAATTGACACAGATGATTACTAATATAGAAGAAAGCAAAAGAGACTAAACCAGTCGAGCATGAAGTCGATTTCCTGGCCAATATATAACTTGGTAAGTTTGTTCCTCACTTTCTGTAATATTATGCCAAAAAATAAAAATAAAAAACCCAGAAAATTAGATTAATGGAGAATATTTCTAACGTACATAATTTTAACGAGAAGCAAAAATTCATGTTGAATAGATACAAATAGAAACCGAGGTTGCCATCGAAAACAATCACCTCTAGTATATCCGTATCATCATCCTCACTGTCGCTGCATATATGTCAGGAAAACAGATCAGTTAAGAGACTAAACTATAAAAGGAGATGAAAAATATTTACATTACTGAAGGGTTTTCAGTTACCTGCTAGATTCGGAATCAGAAATGCTGATACCGTCAGCGCCAAGGTTTCCAAAAGTTAGTGAACTGGATTCATGAGCAAACATAAATAAAAAAAATATTGGTTTGGACAAAGATCGCCACCTCGATCTTTTGATCACGCAAAACAGGCTGGTGGAGGGCAACTGGGATATATTTGTGGTGTTTTTGAGGTTAACAGTAGCGAGAGTTTCGTCATGATCTGCGGCAGCTTTTCCTCTTTTCTCTTCTAGATTACTGCTGTCCCCGACCGAAGCCATGTTAGAACTGTTAAAACTTGAAAATTAGGTATTGAGAGAATGGTAATAAGGGGGAAGAATTTATAAAAATGGTTAAGTGTTTGAACTTGGACAATTGTTCTGTGAAAAAGGGGAGTGCAATTAGACATAATGTGAACTTGAAGCCGTTTTCATTTCTGGAATTTGAAGGGCAAACAAGTTTAATGTGAACTTGCGACGGTTTGAGTCTGTTTATAATATTTAACTGTTTCTCCATGGTAGAAGGGTACTTGGGGGAATAACATAAATTGTTGCATCTAATTTTCTATCCCCAAAACTTTGAGCTGAAAATTTTCATTTTCACTATGCAATTTTGATATCTGAAAATGTTATTTAGCTACCAAATTTACCTTTAGCCGTGAATCAATTTTTAATTCGCGCCATATCATGCGCGCGACCAGACACTATAGTTTGGTTGCAGTTTCTCCAGACTTAAATGATTTTGTCTTTCAAGCAAAAGGAAAAATGCGGCGATTATTTCGTTGCTTCTGTAGTCATGTATATGGAAGTGATCACTGGATATGTAGTAGTATAGCTAGCTAGTATAAGCAATAGGTTAAATAGGCTACATAGACTTATAAACGCGAAAACTATTACCCATATCTTTACCATTTCTTCGGAATTTTCCGCTCATATCTTGATGGAATTGTCAGACTGTAGCCCGACGCGGCATGACACTTTTGTTAGGCCAACTACTATACTACTACTTCTAGCTTCTATAGTGGCCCTTCCTAATTGCTAATTCAATAGAAAGATTGGTCACATTCAATAACTTTTGTTTGTAGAGTTGTTTGTAGAGTGCCATATCTACCACATTTGAAGCTTCCTCCTTTTATAAGTTTTACCAAATGGTACTAAAACCACTCAGCTTTATGGTCGAAGTCAATCCAGCATTATTGAAGTTGATCAATTATCTTGTTTCCAAATTTATGTGGAGTAAATATTCAGTGTACTATATTTTTGTAGTATTTTTGTGTTGACAACTTATATTGTGAAACATCTTTTCTTTTTTTTTTTTTTTGGGGGGGGGGGGGGGGGGGGGGGGGGGGGTGGGGGAAGCACATGAATGTGACGGCAATATTACTATTTTTTTTTCTTTATTTGTTGAGTTTTTTTTTAATATTAAATACCGGTTTGTTATATTTTCATTGCCAACAACTGATAATTCAATATAATACGGGAAAATGAAGCTAAGTGGCTGATTTTAATCTCTCAGTCTAATAAATGGTCAAAATTTTCTTCTTTTTTTTTTTTTCCCTAACAAAAATGGCCGTTTGCCTTTTATTTTTATTTTTTATCAATCAATCTAGGGGAGACTGTGCTTGTAGAGATGTCGTAGTGGATCGCGTGGAGATGGCATCGCTTTGACGTTGAAGGACTCTAATGACTTCGACGACACAGATTTCCTCTGTGAGATCTCATTCATCATGCCGAAGAACTTCAATCATCACAACTCCAATGTGGGCAAAGATGATGGTGGCACCAATATGGTGGAGACAAACGCCATAGTTTTCGAGACGATTCAAGCAAATTCCACCATCGGATTTCTTCTCTCGGTGCCGAATCTATGGCTGGTATGGTGGTCTAGGGTGAGGAAGATGAGATTTTACGCGTCTTTATTTTAATGTTCTTTTTTTAAAGGTAAATCAATGATTTACCGTAACTAATAACTGATTGACCGAAAAATTGATGATTTATAGATTACGATTAATTACTGATTAACTGATTTAACTATATTAGATAGTCGATCAGTGATTGATCATTTAACAAAATTGATTGATTATTGAACAAAGGAATTTTTTTTTCTAGATTATTTGGTTTTCTTTTAAAAAAGAATGGGCTCCACATAAAGTAAATGCTTCGTTTTTTTCATCACATAACTTTAAAAAAAAATCTATAGGGTTGTTATTGTAATATTGGTCAAAAATTAATGTGCACATACTGATTCCATTCAAAATTAATGAAAATGACTAATTTGATGATTTTTAATAGTTTAAGATCATTTTAGTTACGAAAAAAAAAACATAAATTAAAGTTGTATAAATTTAAAAAATTTTAAAGGCCAACCTAACAATTCACCATTTGAAAAAAATGATCATTTAACTAAGGGTGCATTTGGTATTTGAGTTAAGTTTAAGATATAGTGAAATTTTTATGTTGAAATTGGTTGATTTTTCAAAAATTAATTATAATTTTTATTGATTTTTTCAGAAAAGATAAAAAGCCAACCGTAAAGTATAATTGAGTTTAAACTCAACTTGCATTCCAAACGTCAGCTAAATTTTAAAAACTTCGATCATTTGTTATTTATAAAAAAAAAATATAAAAAAAATATAAAAAAAAAAAGTAGCTATAAATCCTCAAATTCTAGCAAGCAAACCTGGAAATTACCAAATTGGTATGGCAAAGTACACAAGAAGCTTGAAACTGAAACGAGATAATTCAAGGAATCCCAGTCCCTTCGCCTGATCCAATTTTATGACAGTAATGGATAGTCTGACACGAATCTGTCTGGCAGCTCAGAAAAATTAAAAAAAAAAAGTAAAAAAAGCATTAATTAAAAAGTAACGGAAGTGAAACGAATCCCAAATGCAAAGCGTCATAGTAATGTATAAAAAAGCGTTGTAGTACTTATGGCATTTTTGTGTCAGACAAAAGAGATGTAGATTCCTTGGCTGATTCCTAACTAATCCTGCCACGTTTCATGCGTTTCTGGAATTGGTCGAATAAGGAAAACGAGTCACTGTCACCAAAAACCTGCAGTTGCATATCCAAAAAAAAAAAAAAAAAAGTATATAAATAAATAATTTTTAATCTGATTTTAATGGTTTTAAAACAGGATCTTGTTATTTTTCAATAGCTATCATATAAAATTCTCTTTTGTATATCATATTATGGTGCTACTTTTATACGGAGTTGAGGTGCTTCTTTTTCCGTTGATTTATGAGTAATATTAAATCCAGATCTTTTATTAATTAAATTGTCTGTCTAACAAATAAATGATTGACGTCTCATCCACATACTGAAACCATCAGCAGGAGAAAATGGCTAATACTGAAAATATTTTTTTAAAAGAAAATTAATTTTGAAAAAAAATGGCTAATTTATAATTAAAAATACTGAAAGTATATATAATTTTTTTTCAAAGAAAAGTTTGAATAGAAAGAAGAATCAGAAACTATTTGACCCAAAGAAAATGGAATCACAAATAGTATTGGAATCCCAGTTTACTAGATCAAATTGTTATCAAAATAAAAACATAAATTATAGTAAATAATATTTCTACGAAACTAAATAAAGTAAATAGTAAGATTTTAAAATATTTGAAATAAATAATAGTAAATAACAAAATTAGTAGGTTATTAACCTATTTATTATTAGAAGTAAATAATAAATTTACCTAGTAAATTTGTTATTCACTATTATCTATTTTAAATATTTTTAAAAGATACAATTTACTTCAATCATACACAGAGTAAAACTGCTATTTACTTCAAAATAATAGCAAGACTAAATTGAAAGATTATAACCAACAGAATATAGCAATCCTAACTCTTAAATGCATTAGCAAATCTCCATAGTGCGCATCAACGAAAACTACTACAATTAAACAGTACTACTCTCTTGGAATAATCCAGAGAGAGGAAATTGATGTCTATTAAAACTACTGGATTTTTTTTTTTTTTTTTTTTTAGGGGAAAATGTCTATTAAAACTAATTCGACGATATTGAGTAAAATAAAAGAAACAAGCATTCTTATGAAAAGCCAAATTCCGACCCTCTTCTTCATGCGGTCTCGGTTACGAGCAATTATTCCGTCCAGCTCATTTTTTAGTGCCCTGCAAATTAAAAGGGGTAAAGGAAGAGGTCAATATTGTGTTAATTAAGATAATTGATGTTAAATAAAAGAGTAAATTATCGGGTGAAAATTAGAGTACTATCATAAAGAAAAATGTATCTCAAGAATTTGAACCGTTAAAAGGATGTCAACCGAGTCGGCATGTCTTAATACACCTACTGATTCCTATCACTATCATTTTATTCAAAAAACGAAAAAAAAGGGGGATTTGCATGACATACCAAGTTTTTGGTGAATGAAGCAAACATGCGGAGATGGGGGTCAATAGGCAGACCCATCTCTTCATATTTGGGGTCGTAAACGGCATTTGTTATCCTCCTGAAAACCAACATGATATATCTATCTTATACGTTAGGCCAATTTGGACTGATTATATACACGTAGACATATATTTATACACACACACACACACACAAGCTTTATAAAATTGTAAACGTGACTTGAAATTTAAGTAAATAGATATAACCTTTGGTCAGTAGGACGACTGTAAGCAGAAGCAGCAGCACTTTCAGCCTCATTGTTGTCTTCAAAGTTCTTAGAAGGTTCAACCTTCACGGCCACGTTTTCAGTAAATTCGGCTGCTGGTGAATCCCTTTCTATCCCCACAACTTCTTGGCCATCCCTCTATACGACATTCGCGATTAGATCATTAGTACAATAATAGACAATTATTGAAACTAATTGTACTAATTAACTAAACAAGTTTTCACAAATTTTTCAAGGAAAGCAAAAGTTTATGTACCCTGACGCGTTTAGGCAGCTGCAGCATCGACTCTCCAATGTTCACTCGGTTTGGAGCACCGCGGGGACGTGCACGCCTTCCCGACATTGCTTCTCCCTAATTATATATTTATTCCCAAAATATGAGGACTATTACTTTGAGATAAATGTTTGTTTGTTACAATTTTCTTTCTTAAAAAGAAAAAAAAAAAAAAATACAATCAATCTTAGTCAACATTTTAATTTAAATTTTA
Source organism: Ficus carica (assembly GCA_009761775.1). Taxonomy (NCBI): domain Eukaryota; kingdom Viridiplantae; phylum Streptophyta; class Magnoliopsida; order Rosales; family Moraceae; genus Ficus; species Ficus carica. The sequence continues at coordinate 10,632,339 of CM019745.1, read as the reverse complement.
CTCAAGCAACATACCGGCTCGTTCAGTGGTGATGTCACACTTTGTTCAGGGATTGCAAGTACTCCACTAGTCTGATGCCCACTTCTCAGCTGAAAATCAACATTCTGCATTTATACATATATATAAATATATTACATAGCATATTTGCGTGCGTTAGATAATGTGTTTTATATAAAAGATGTACATTATTTCTGAATTATTGAATATAGTTATAAGCAAGAAAGAGACTTACTTGTTGAAGATGTGAGTTCAGGTTCAGACCATCCTGAGGAACAGGGAAATTACCCGCTGAAGTACCACTTTGTCTAGCAGCACCACTCATCGGCTCTCTTCGGAGACGATTTTCGGTGTCAAATCTACAAAGTTTACCAAATTGGATTATAATTGACCGAAGAAAATTTGAACTCATTTGGTCAAATTAGTTGTACCTATTCATTAAAGATTCCACAGGAGCAGTTCGATTAGCCATCGCAGGGAGTATATCACGGGTCTGTTGGCGTGCAGCTGATGCTCCACGGGACCTATATTAATCAAGAATTAAAATATATATATATATATATTTGTATGAAAAGGAAAATTTCAAGTGCATGTATTCATTCAAATATATAAAAAATAAAATAAAAAAAAAGGTTTGTACCTAGTAAGGATAGAAGGCGTTGGCATTCTGGTGCTGCTACAATGCTGCAGTGGATTAGGAAGTATTTCACGCTGTCGCGGCGGATTAGAGTAGGACAACCTTTGGGGGAGATTTATAAAAGGAATTATTAAAATAGAGAGAAAAATATCTTGAATAGAAAATAACAGCTTGGCTCAAGCAACTATACCTATTTTACCACTTAATTCTTGTCCCTAATATTGTATAAAAATATATAAAAATTCATGAAGATTATACTTACCTAGACATTGTCAAATTTTCATTTCCAGTAGGTGTCACGGAATTCTCAGAATGTTCTTGTGAACCGAGCATGTTCGGAGACACAGGTGAGTGGCCACGTTGTTGTGCTCCGGCGTGCATCGGCGAGATCCTATGTAAGGTCAAGATAACCAAAAAAGGTAAACACTTACCAATGAGTAAATTTACAACACAAAACGAAGAGATAGAGAGAGAGATCGGAAATGAAATTTATCATGAGGGATTTATTTTTACACCAAAAAAAAAGGTACCTTGAAGACTGTACTTCCCTATGTTGTTGACAAGGATAAGAAAACTGTGGAGACCTAAATTCATTAAAAAAAAAAAATCACATTTAGTTGTCACAACTATAAAAATTTGCCTGTATAAACTGATTAAACAGACAATACTTATACAAATATACACACATATTGTATGTATGTATGCATATATGTATGTATACCGTATACGCGTAAAGTGGGAAAGACGAGTACGTACCTCGGATTGGAAGCTTCAGGCAGCAGCGAGTTATAGACTTGTGGCCGGTCATACACAGCAGGTGCAACTGATGGTTGATTAAAATGATAATACGAGATATTTTGGGGCCTAATTAAAACATTAACAAAAAAAAAGGTAAGAAAAAAGAAAAAAATTTCAGTGTGCATGCATTTGGGGAAAAATAAAATTGTCAAAATATTAATTAATTAGATACCCGAGATGCGAAGAGTAGTTTGAATTTAGTGTGCATGCATTCAAGGAAAATAAAAATATCAAAATATTAATTAATTAGATACCCGAGATGCAAAGAGTAGTTAGAATTTGTGTCCTAAATAAGATTTGGCATTGGTGGAACTTGGCTAATTTGTTGAGGCTGATTAGGTAAGTACTGTTGGGGCCTAAATTAAATCAAATAATTAATTAACATTTTCTTTTTCTACTATGTACATGCATAGTCCTAAATATTTCACATATGTATTTGTATAACCCAAAAAGATGACGTCTAAGGAATTACGAAACCAAATGAATACCAAAATCCGGAAGAAGCAGAATTCAGGATGTCGAAGCTGGGATTGAAAATAGGTTGTTGAGGATAGCTCAACGGAGAAATCTGATTAGCAACTCCCATCCCAGTCATTGTCTGATTTCAACGTAATTAAATTCAAAATATCAAATTAACTTAATCTTTCAAACTTAAAAATCTTGTAAAATTAAGAAACTAATAGCTAGTTTTAACAATATCCAAAGTAAAAGTAATAGTTCTTACAGTGTTTTGGGGGAACAGATTTGAGTATGGTTGCTGAGTAATATTGTTGTTGTCCATCAAGTTATTGCTTGAGATTATTGGGAATTGTTGAACATTGTTTGTGCTATACTGACTAATCTCACCCGTACTTCGAGACCTAAACGTTTGAGTTAATTTCTAAGCATGTTTTAAGTTGAAAAATGAAGACAAAAATAAAGGTTAGGAGACTTAGAAGGATAAATGAGCAATCAAGGTAGTTATAACATACACAGGCAGGTATGGCTCAAGAATTTGCAAAACATTTTCAGGGTAAGCATTTGGTTTGTAGGGGTAATTCAGGTTTAGCTGATTTTCACGGCGAAATGACTGAACACTTCCATCTTGCGCCATCGACATTCCCATCTGAATTTGATTTAAAAAAATTAAAAAAAATTACAAAATGCAAGATCAACGGTAATGCAGACTTAATGTGTTAATTCAATGGGGGCATGGATGAGACGTACCGAGACTATAGGCATAGGCGTCGAAATGCCATTGAAGAAGGAGGATGTTATCGAATTATCAATCACAGTCGGAGCATTCATCCCAAGCGAAGTATTGGATCCGTGAAATAGATAGTTTGAAAATGAAGGTTGCATGTTCACCAGGCCGTTCGGATTGGTGTTTGCGGCACAGTTTCCATTGGTTCCAGCTACTAAACTTGACTCTGGGTAGGCCTAATATATATACAAGACCATAAAAGATCATTGCTAACATAAAGTAACCATTAGATCACGTATTAATAAGAAGAATTAGATAGATTGACAGTTTTTAGACACTTCTTTAAAAACAAAAAACAAAAACCAAAAACCAAAAACAAAAAAACCAAAAACAAAAAAACAAAAACCAAAAACAAAAACAAAAAAAAAATAAAACTTCAATTTTTTATTATATGTTGGTTATCATTTAAAAATTGGTTGATCTCATGCAGTTACCTAGTGATTGACTAGTAAAAACACATATTGATATCGATCAACCAATGAATAACTGATTAAATATTGAATGACCATTTAAAAAAAAAAGGATCATTTTCCTATTAATTTAACAAAACTTTCAGATATTTACTAAAATATATTTAAAGGAATGTAATTTTTCCTACATCCCTATATTGCTGCAAGCAAAATAAGAAGGAACTTTGACACACACACACACATATATATAAGGTATATGTCAAATATTACCACAAAATACATGTAACATATATAGAAAATTATTAAGATTCGAGTGTTAATGTAAATAAATATCGGTACCGGAGGACATTGCTGTTGGGGCACTGGAGTCAATGCGGGAGGAGCGCCGGAGGTAGAAATAGTTTCCAGCAATGGCAGCAAGTTTGGAGCATTCTCCACTGGAGTGCCAGACTCGATTTGACCACCATTATTCTCTTCTCCCGGATTCATAACATCCGAATTCTGCTTCTCGGGTTGTCCATGATCCGAATTAGTATCCTGATCACCAGCATAATAATAATATTTAGTAAAAAAAAAAAAAAAAATCAATTAAAACTAGTTGCTTTATAGTGAATTGTGCAGACATTACGTCGGAGTTGCTTGGTGCCAGCAACATTGAAGTGTTATCACCATCAGAAGGCGAAGTAGTCCTCTCTGGTTTCATGTTGGTTTCATTGTTCTCAGTAGCTTGAGGATCAGAAACTGTGACGTTTTCTACCTCAGCTGGTGAGGCCATCGCTTGATTCGTCGGAGGCTGCTGAAAATTGGTACTCCCACATGATGATCCCCGTTCAGCCTTCCCCAGATCTTGCTCGGCCTGCTCTTGATCCTGCTATGTATGGATACAAAGGTGAATCCAATGTTTAGAATAAACACAAAATTATCAAGATGTTAGAACAAAACGCACATTGTTGGGCATCTCTATTCCAATTTCGGTTTGTTGAATCAGAGACATCTGGATTGTATCGTCATTGTTAATAGCCTCCGTTTCAGCCAAAATGACGGAGTTAAACTCCACAGGAAGAACTCCTTCTTGATCAGTAGCCGGGTTGATGTTGTCCATAATTGATTCTTTCTTCATCTCATCCTCCAAGCTCATTGCTAGATTCGCCAGAGACTGCTGAGGATTAGTACTCCCACATGATGATCCCCGCTCAGCCTGCCCCGGCTCTTCCACAGCCTGCTCTTCCTGCAATATGTACAAAGTTTATTTGAGCATGTAAAAAAAACTAAGTAGAATAAAATCATACATATTTTATTTAATATATGTAACATGCTTCTAAACGTTACTTAATTTATTCAAAATCCATAAGGTAACTTTTTCTCCCCAAAGCTCTATTTTTATTCTAATTTGTAAGAAATAGGAATTGAGATTAATACAAGCAAAAATACAAAAAGGTAAGAACAACACGTACATTATTGGATATGTCCATTCCTGTTTCGGTTTGCTGAATTATAGTCATCCAGGTTGGGTCGTTGTTGTTCACAACCTCCATCTCGGCCAAAATGGCGTAGTTAAACTCCGCGGGAAGAACTCCTTCTTGACCAGTAGCCAAATGGATGTTGTCCATATTTGATTCCTTGTTCGTCTCGGCCACGGAGGTCATCACTTGATTTTCTGGAGACTTTTGAGGGTTAGTAGTAGTCCCACATGATGATCCCCACTCAGCCTTCCCCGGCTCTTCCTTGGCCTGCTCTTGATCCTGCTATATGTACAATGAAGGTCATTCCAACATATCTATAAAACTAAAGTAACCTAAAATCGTGCAATTTTTTTTTTTTTTTTCAATGTATCCTTATCGGTAGAACATGTTTATAAATGCTAATTAATCTAGTCAAAATCAATAAGTTTTTTTTTCTCAAAACTATTTTTTTTTATATTAATTTGTAAGATTCAGGAATTGAGATTAATGCAAGCAAAAGCACAAAAATGTTAGAACAAAACGTACATTGTTGGCCATGTCAATTTCAGTTTCGGTTTGTTGAATCAGAGTCATCTGGGTTGTGTCGTCATTGTTAGCGATCTCCGTCTCAACCACAATGGTGGGGATTAACTCCATAGGAAGAAGTACTGCTTGACCAACATTCAAATCGATGTTGTCTATGTTTGATTCTTTCTTAATCGCATCGCCTGAGCTCGTCACTTGATTCGCTAGAGGCTGTTGCGAATTAGTACTCCCAAACGATGATCCCCGCTCAGCCTTCCCGTGCTCTTGCTTGACATGCTCTTCATCCTGCTATATGTACAAAGGTTATTTCGACACACACACACACACACATATATATATAACTAAGTAGCATAAAATTGTACATATTTTTAAATGTACCCTTGTTATTAGAACATGTTTCTAAATATTAACTAATTTAATCAAATCAATTAGGTAATTTTTTTCCCAGAACTTCATTTTTATGTTGACTTGTAAGAAATTACAAGAATTGAGAATAATACAAGCAGAAGTACAAAAATGTTAAAACAAAACGTACATTGTTGGGCATGTCCATTTCTGTTCCAGTTTGTTGAATCACAATCGTATTGGTTGTGTCGTCGTTGTTAACGACCTTTGTCTCAACAAAAATGGCGGAGTTAAACTCCACAGGAAGAACACCCTCTTGACCAGTAGCCGAGTTGATTTTTTCTGATTACCTGAGTGAAATAAAAAGTTTGAAAAAATATGTCATGCAAAAAGATTATTAATTTGACAAAAAGGTTGAATGAAAATGATTGGAACAACCTTTGGGATTTGGATTATATCCTATTTGGCCAAATTCAGTCCCCATAATTGGACCGTTAATGAAAGTAAATTAGGCAATGTTTAATTGTTTATTCTTTCCTAGTAATTGGTAGTGTGGGTCTTATTAATGTGAGATTTATACTATGATCGAAGATATAAAAAGAAATTAAAATTATATTAGTCACTGATATTGCAGTTAGCAATAACACATTAACATTTGCATAGTTGATCTCAATATGTTCGAATCTACAACAGAAAGAAAACGCCAACATATAACGTATATATATTTTATTATTAATTGAGAGTTTAGGATTTTGAAATACAAATACTAAATATCGTTGAGACTATTATGATCTCATGATTGCATACATTAGTTTGGAGAATTTTGGAGGACTGGTACAATAAAAAAATGAAATATTGGTATCATAAAATCATAGACTGTATAATTATCACATTGAAATTATACCATACTTAAGCATATACATGTATATAAGTAATGAAGTTAGAAATTTTGATAAATGGACTAATAACTTTAAATTTGTTGTTTTAGAGGAATTAAATGAGGTTTTTAAATTTTTTAGAGGGACTACTATATAAATTTGAGAAATAAGAAAAAATTAAGCCCCTTGGCCCTTAGTGCCTATGTCTACTTTGAAAAGCAACGGCGGTTTCAGCAGTTTCAGAAACGCACGTCTAGGGTTTTGTTTTTACCTTTCAAATAAATTATCAAATATTTTTATCTTTTTCTTACATTTTTGCTTTTCCCAAATATAAAAAGACATTCTGATATTGTTTTATTATTCTGACGGCGTAGATGAGATTTTTTTTTTTTTAAAGCTAGGAGTTTTATTATAGAGTTCAAAAAAATACATTATTGATGTGACACAACTTAAAATCGTTCAGATGACAAAACAATAATATAATTATTTAAAAAATAAAAAATAAAAAAATCTCATAATTTTTTTTTTCAAAATCCCTTCCATAAAATACTCAAGAAAAATAAAAAATATATATATATATTTTTTTTTTTTGGTAAATAAAATATAAAGTTGACTCAGGCATGAAAGGGATAAAAATATTTAGTGAGATGTGTCAGATATACAGCCGGATTTTCTATTATAGCATTTAATGAAATGGTGTGGCACCTGCCAATCATGAGCGACGCCCTCACCCCTAAAAAAAAAAAAAAATAAAAAAAAAAAACTGACCCTGTTTAAGGCTTACATCTTTCTGATGTCAAAAACCCATACGAAAATTACCAAATAATAATATATACACTCAGGGCCTGTTTGGTGCACAAATTGAGTTTGAGTTGAGTTGAAATTTTTAAGTTTAAATAGTGATTTTTGTTGACTTTTTCAGAAAAGACAAAAACTTTTGGGGAAAAGACAAAAAACATGATGAAAAAAATACAGTTTAGTTTAAACTAAACTTACCAACCAAACGGGCCCATACTCCCAAGCGATTTTTTTATTTTTTTTTATTTTATAAAATCTAAAAACTGTGAAGTGAAAAAAAAAAGTTTTGATAAATAAAAAAGACTCCGTTTGAAAAAATAAAAAATATATGTATTTACATGCATCGACATTTTATTTTTTATTTTGGGAGAAAACATATGAATACAAGACTGACTATTTTTGTTCTCTAGATTTTACCCTTTTTTAAATATAGGTTTTACCTTTTTTCAATATGTGATAATTAACCATGGAGTACAAACTAAAAAAAAAGAGAGAGAGAGAGAGAGAAAAGCTACATATAAATAGTCTTGATCTTTATTTAAAAAAAAAAAAACCTACCAATATTGAATATCATATATATTAAAACGGGGGGAACAGAGAGAGAGAAAGAGAGGGAAAAACCACCCCCCCCTTCCCCCCCCCAGGTAAACAGATTAATTAACAAGACATTTGCAATTGATGAACGGCGTAAGAGATGCAATTTACTGCTGCTTATGAGCAATCAAGACTATCTAAAATTGGAGAAATATAACGAAAAAGAAACGCACATTTATATAAATAACTTTAAAACAGAAAAAAAAATTGAGTGAAAAAAGTCGATGAAATTGATACGTACTTTGCCTGCAACAATGGCGGCATCTTTCAGTTTGCAGCCTGAAGGTGGCTCAACAAGGGGCAAAAATTTGAAGGAGATGGACTAAGAGGTTCAAAAATCGAAGAGCCTAGTTATATCAAAAGGAAGAAGAAAAACAGAACTATTTTGGAGAAAGAAATTTGAAAAATGGGATAAAATGTCTTCTAGTTCATGAGCTTTTATAGGCAGATGTGCACATGAAATGTGTCTCATGAAAAACTTGTCTGTAATTTTTAATTGAGATTTTTTTTTTTTTGGGATTTTTCTTTTCTTTTTCAGAATTTTTTTTCGGTTTCCTTGATTCTTTCTTTTCTTTTCTTTTTTTTTTTTTTTTGGCTAATAAATTATGAAAATGCACAAAAGGGAAAAAAATCCAAAAAACAAAGGTATGCATTTGTCATTGAGTTAGATGACGTCGCATTGCTTTTTTACCGTCAATGCCTAACACTGAGTGACATGTGCAAAAATGGTCAGAATTGCGCTACTTGGTAATGCAGAATCCTCTTCATATATATTAAATTAAATTACATACTATATTCGCATTGACATATTTTCATTTATTTAAAAAAAATCATATGTAACCGTTCGCTTTCATGTTAAGTGTAATCTTATAACAATTCTTAAACCGATGCACAAAATCCATATATTCCTATGTTGGATCTCCTTGGTACTAAAGAAAAACAAAATATACAAAAATAATAATAATAATAAATACACCGATTCTTATCCCAACTTTTAAGTACCAATAACTCATGTGCTATGTGGATTGTCATATTTTATTTGTATATATTTAAAAGATTGTCATATTAATTTATTATATATATTAATGAAAACATGATAACTTATCACTATGTGAATTGGACAGTTAATATTCAAAAGTTGATATTAGAGTCGGTATTTGCAGCATAACTCATGAACTCATTATGAAAATATTGGTTATTGATGTGCAATCAAGGTGACATCTTCAAGACGTGTACGATGTAACCCCAGTTAGAGTGGTGATCATATTGCATGCCCTTGACAATATGTGATCGATATGATATACATATATAGGATGAATCTAAAAACAGGCAATTGTACAAATTCGATAAATGTGAATTTTTTTTTTCATATTAATGTAGCTATTGGTTGATTCAAACATAAGTTATATCATTTTATGTATAACATGTTACATTTAAAACTTTTACTACATGCAATAAATATTAATAGAAAATGTTATCTATTATTGACTTAGTGTTATACGATTTTATTTTAAATATTACATATGCTGGATTGTATAGCTGTCAAACAGAAGACGAAAAAATTATTATATTTTACTTAATTATTTTCACTTCAACCACCTACCAGATATACCTTACGTAGTACTATTGCTATTTCTTATATGCTTAGAGATATAACATACATACAAATATGCATGCGTGTTATTGACATGACAAATTAATAACTAGAAATTTTAGGACGATACATATCAGCTAAGTCATTAAATATATTGTGCCGGCATCTTCTATTTCCTTTTTTTTTTTTTAACAATTTATATATCTAGCTAAAAAGTAGATCTCAAATTTTAAAACCGATGAAAATCACTTTCTAGCTTTGCCATTGGCGCTCATCTGTTCATTGAATTCATGATATGCATATGTATATATATATATACACACACACACACACGTTAATTAACAATATTATTAGGAAACTGGAGGAGGACGTACGGTAAGCCATTTAATTTATTTTTCCTCTGGTTATAAGTCGAATTTTTTAAGGGAAACACAAACGCATTTAGATCTTAAATAAAGGCGGAGAATGCAAGCTACCAATCATGACCAGAAAGGAAATGAGAGTAGATTAGAAGTAGTTTTAGCAAATGTCAAAAAAAAAAAAAAAAAAAAACAAAAAGAAAAGAAAGAAACAAATAAAGTCTAACAAATGACCTAGATTAAAAAGATACTGTTCGATTGAAATGATTTTTTTTTTCCGTGTCAACGTGTAACGCCCATTTGAATCATGACCCAACTCTCATAATGTTTGGTAGAGATGAAAAGTAGAAGAAAGGAACAAAGGAAGGAATGAATTGGAAGGGAAAAGATAAAGATTTTAGATTGAAAATTGAAAATTTGTGTTCTAGTGATTTTTAGAAGTAAAGAAATATGATAGAGACCAAAAAAAAAAAAAATCCCTTATGAAAATCAAATAGAGAAAGATTAGAGTGGCATTGTTTGGCAGTACAAAATTCTCTTCCAATAGAAGTAAATGAGATATTACTAGATTTGCATTATTGTTCTATTTTCATTTTTCAAAAAGGCAACTGTAACCATTTCGCTTATCATATCAAGTGTAATTCTATAACAATTCTTAACCCGATGCCTATAGCCGGCTCCATTAAAAGAGAAACAAACATGAACTAAAATTGATTATTGATATGTGTAATCAAGGTGATGCTCGACATGTATGATCTAACGTAACCCTAGTTAGAGTGATTGTTATACTGAATACGATTCATAACAAATATAACAAAAGACGAAAGATAGAAACTTATTTTCCGTTACTAATTTTACTTCGAACATCTACTAGAGATATATATAGCTCATGTACTATATGCATACATATACAAACACATACGTACATATATGTATATATATAGTTATGATATGAACTTTTTAAACATCCAAATTTTGTGACTGATAAAATCAGTTTCCAACTTTCCCATTGGCGCTCTTCTGTTCCATTGAATTCATGATAGGCCTCTGTATGTACGTTAACATAATTTTCTGTTTTTGCTTAATCAATTATATTTTACTTGATTGATCGATTCGTTATAAACTTGATGGAAAGTGAAGCAGTGGACCATAACGAGGATAGGTCCTAAACCAAGAATTTAAGAATTAAATGAAGTAAAAGCCATTAAATTTGAAACAATTAAAATTACTTGATGGTTTCTATTCATAAGTACTTATAGGAAAATATGCACATGCATGAAATGTGTCCCATTAATAAGTTGAACCAGTTTTTTTTTTTTTTTTTTGGAATTTTTTCTTTCTTTCTTTTCTTTTTTCTTTTTTTTTTTTTTTTTTTGTGGGTTTCCTTTGATTCTTTTAATTTATCTTATTTTAGGGGCTGATAGAGTATGGAGATGCACAAAAAAAAAACAAAAAAAATTCGGAAAAAGCCAAAGGAGCACATATTGTCATGTATAAAAAATCAACTAATTCCCTCTTAACAGAAGGCTTCTTTTTCGAGTTAGACGACACCGCATTACTTTTTTACACACAGTGTCTTTGCGCTAACTGATACGTGCAAAATAGTCAGAGTTGCGCTCTTTGGTATGCAAAATCCTCTTTTATATAAATTTGGATTGTCCTGTTTTCAATTTTTTTTTTTTTTTAAGTCAGATGTAACCATTTCGCTTATCATGTCATGTCAGATCAAGTATAATCTCATAATAATTCTTAAGCCGACGATAAAATTTCATATATTCCTACCATGGATCTCCCTGGACCCTTTAAAGCAAAAGCAAAATATGAAAGAAAAATAATTCAAATATCGACTTTGATCCCCAACTTTTAAGTACCAACTTATGTGGTATGTAAATTGTCTTTTTTTTTTTTTTTTTGTTAGTAGGTATTTAAAAGATTATTATATTTGATTTATTGTTTCTACTAATAAAAAATCACCACCATATATTAAGTTGATACTTATAAGTTGGGATTAAAGTTAGTATTTCTAAGTACTATTTAATATAAAAATATTGATTACTGGCGAGCATAGTCAAGGTGATATCTGCAAGACATGTATGATGCCTGGATAGAGTGGTGATCAATCATATTGCATTCTCTTGGCAACCAATGCCTTGCACTGAATGACATGTGCAGAATAGTTAAAACTGCAATCGTTGATAATCTAGATAACGTCCAACTATATGTCTGTGTGTGTGTGTGTATATATATATATATTAATAAATGAGATACTACACATATATAGTCCTATTTTGCATTTTCTTAAGCAGTCATTTGTAATTGTTTCGCTTATTTTGTCAAGTGTAATCTCATGACAATTTTTAAGACGATGTACAAAATCCAAGGGAGATGCTTTAGACTTCAAAACAGTCATACACACGTTATAATCAATGTCTAATAGATTTTGTGGACCACTGATGCTAATCATCAACTATAATAGCCCGTGTATCAACTAATCAAAATACATATGCTCCCACTCTGATTCTTTATTTTTATTTTTTACTTTTTTCTTTTTTAAAACTCTCTAACGGTTAAGCCAAGTTTGTAAAGTAAACTTAAATGGAAAACATGTTCGTTTCTTTGCAAGCCCACACCAGCAGTGCAAACGGCTCAAACTATACAACACAAATAAAACAACTAGCTGATATTAGAAATATCGACTATAATTCTTACTTTTAAGTATAAATTTACGTGGGATATGATGTTGTCATTTTTTTAATTTGACGTAGGTGTTTAAAGCTTGTCACGTTCATTGATTAATACTACCTTGATTACTGATTTGTAATCAAAGTGATATCTGCAAGATCATAATGCATACCTTGACAATATGTGAATAATTAAAGACATAACACAAATACATGTGTATTATCAAGGAGCTATTATAGGACATAACAAGTATATAACTCTTTTCTTTTTTTCTTTTTTTTTCTTTTTTTTTTTTTTTTTTTTTTTTTTGACAATTCTTATCAGCCAAAGTCAAAAAATAAATGGGGATGGCATCTATTTATTATATGTACTTAATTCGCTCCTATTGTAACGAAACTTAATGGAAACTGAAGCAGTGGACTATAAGGAGGATGGTCCTTAATTGAGAATTAAAAAAGCCATTTCATTTATTTTCCTCTAATTATAAGTCAACTACTTTTTGAATGGAAACGCATCCTCATTAAATACATCAAGGCAGAGAAAAAACTAATGCAAGCTAACAATTTTGGCAAAATGTCGAAAGAAAAAAAAATCATAAATGACTTGGATTAAGAAAAATGTCCATTCTCATGCATCGTTTGGTAGAGATGAAAAGAGGAAGGACTATGGAGGGATCATTTTAGAATGAAAATTGAAAATTTGTAAGAGAGAGAGAGAGAGAAAAAACTTGATGGGACCCGTACTTTTCTTACCTTTTGAAAAGTCGAGAAAAAAATAGAGTAAAAATGGTTAAAAATCATAGTTGCGCCATTTGATAATGCAAAATCCTTTTCATGTAGAAGTTAATGTGATACTATTCTTGTGCTATCTTCTTCTTCTTCTTCTTCTTTTTCTTTTTGTTTTTTGTTTTTTGTTTTTTTGTTTTTTGTTTTTTTTTTTTTTTTTGTTTTGTTTTGTTTTTTTTTTTTGGAAAGGCACCATAACCGTTTAATCCTAAAACAATTCTCAAGTCAATGCACAAAATCCATTTTTATCCCTGACCGCCCCAACCCGTCTAAAAGAAAATGCAAACATGAAAATATTGATTTTTGATGTGTAATAAGGTGATGCAGGACAAGTATGATGTAATCCTAGTTATGCCTCATTGTTTCTATCCTATTTCATGTCCTTCAACAATATAATGATACGTCAATTAAATATGAAGTTAATTAAAACTTCGTATCACAACATCTAAAAACCTTATGCAGGGAAACCGAAGAAAATGCTTCACGAAGGGAACTTGGATTTATTTGTTACTACTTTTGTTTTCTTTCATCCCTTGAACGTTTCACTTTAGTCCTGAAAGAAACGAGGTTGCCTTCTCGAATCTTTTTGTAATCCATATTTTTTAGCTAGTAGTTCGGCAAGTTATCGTTGGTTTCACGGTAAGATACGAACAGTAACATGATAGACTACCATTAGTAACACAATGTATTAGTGCATGGAACAGGATACTTCCAGTAATACGGCAGACTACTGAAGTAGTCAAGATACGGCAGAATCGTTAGTCACATTGGCGCTGTTGCACAGATCTGGCACAATCGGTATGATATAAATTTGTGTATTTAATTATGCATGTCAATGGCCTGATTTCAAAGAACGTGACGGAACAATAATTAAAGCAAATGCCGTTAATATACAGAAATTTCTTCTAGTTTATATTATATATATATATATATGTGTGTGTGTGCGCTGTTTTGAAGTACGAAGTAGAATTAATTTGGTCTCCAAGTGGCAATTATATCGAAAACGGGGAGGGAAAATGATATAATTTGTCACATCGCAGCTTTCGCGAAAAGAAGCGGGAGAAATAAATAGCGATTTCAGAGCATTTACAATATAATGTTAAATTGGAAAATGATATAGATTGTCACGTCGCAGTTTCTGCGAAAAGAAGCGGGAGAAATAAATAGCGATTTCAGAGCATTTACAATATAATGTTAAATTAATATGTTAACATTAAACTTGGGTATTGATATAAAACATGTATATTGTATTAGCATTACATTTGTATGAGAGATGGTATAGAGTAGACCGTATCTCATGTATCATGATACACCTGCTTCCATTTTACTTTTTTCTATTTTCCTTCTTTCTTTTTTTTTTTTTTTTTTTTTTTTTTTTTTTTTTTAAGCTTTCTACGGTTAAGCAAGTCTGTAAAGTAAAACTAATGTGGAAAATATGTTAGTTCTTTGCAAGCCTACACCAGTAGTGCAGGCGGCTCAAACTATACACAACACAATAAATTAGTAGAGCAGAATTGAGCTGTTTGGGAAATGTGGAGCATATAAAGTCGATGCATTTACGGCTTCAACTTGAAACTTCATTCCCAAAATTTGCAGTTTCATCAATATTATTGTCAGCTCCTACGTTCGAGTTGCCAATTGGGATCTCCATGTGTTGGTGTGGTATATTCATCCCAGCCATGTCGGATGTCCCCAATCCATGCTGATCACCCCATCATTAACGTCCCACGTAATTCATATACCACGATCAAAAAGTACGTGAAATCGTATCAGAATCAAATAGTAGGCAAATTTAATGTAACGCTGCAAAAATTCTTATAAAGGTATTGAAATATTAATTCGGGGACGTAGAAGGAAAACCTGAATTTGAGGGTACAAGGTGGGTGGCAAGAGGGAAGGAAGTTGGCCAGTACTAGTTGGAGGGTAAGGCTGAGGCCAAGCTTGTAGGTGGTCTCCGTCGCTTGCATTCGGGACATGACACTCTCCTCCCATGCTGTTTGGATCCACATTTGAGCTAGTTCCTTGTGAAAATGGATCATATACAGTTGATGCTAATTCTCTAAATCACCAATAAACAAATTAAAACAAAATTAGTCTTAATGGTGAAGTAAATCAGCTATTTAGGAAAGCATCTTTCCTCGGGTTAGACGACGTCGTATTGCTTTTTCGCAACCAATGTCTTCTACCGAGTGACGTGTGCAAAAAATAGTCAGAGTTGCACTGTTTGAAAATACAGAATTCTCTTTGTACTATATATAAGTTTTCTTATTTTCATTTTGTAATTATTTCCCTTATCATGTCAAGTATAATCCTAAGACAATTCTTGAGCCGATGCACAAAATCCAAACATTCCTATTTTGGATCCCCCTGGTGTGAGACGGTGACAAATGACATCTTGTAGAGGTTCGATTTTTGCATAACATCTAATACTGTGAAATAATAAGATTGTGTGTTTGATATGTATATTCTAATAAGGTGGTCTTTTCATTTTACATGTAATTCTAATAATTACAAAAGTGGTGTTAGGTGGGACGTGAGGACACTACTGTTTTTTTTTTTTCTCTCTCACTTTTTCTTTTAACGAGCAACAAGAGAGAGAGCTAACTTATGTCTTGAACAAAGTACCTAAAGGTATCCAAAGAAGCAGATCCGTCGAAGATTTGGGCATTGCTGTTTGGCATCCAACTGGTTATTGTGTTCTCGAATGAGCCTTGAAACATTTGCTGTTAGTCAATCCAAGAAACAGGAAAAATTCAGATTCTACCCTAATTTCACAATTTGAAGGAAAAAAAAAAAAAAAAAAGAAACTTATTGACGATATTTCAAACATTTGAATTACCGGTACTCCTGATGGCTCATAAGAAGATAGCTGGCTACTCAACAAGTATTCCTGCAACAATAAATAACCACCCCATCTGTCAGTCTTTTCTTTTCTTTTATTTACTTATTTATTTATTTTTATTTTTTTGTTGTCTTTTAAAGAAAAGTAAAAACTGCATCAAATAATATAACAACAAGAGGTTTTATATGAACCTTTCTCTGCATGACGGTTGCCAAAGTATCAACAAGATTTTTCTCATAGGAATCCATCTCCTCCATTGATGTGATTTTTAACGGGTCAGGTTCATACATCCTATTTTTCAAAAACCAGAAATCGCATTATGTCAATATGTTATATTTCTTCAGAAAAATACCTAGAGCACCACCGGTATTAAACATCATCATTAACAGAAGGTAGGTCCCATATTTAGGGCCTATAAATCACGGGTACCCTTCAGCATTGTTCTTTAAGTCATGGCAAATTAAGAAATAAGAAATTGTGTGCTTTGGCTTTATCTCTTAAAGGACCTTATTGTTCCTCTGCCATTTGAAGCTGTTGCTGTAGCCGACAAATTTCCTGATGGAGTTCCTAAAAAGATAAAATTGAACATATCAAAAAGGACAAAAACCCACTAAGACAAGATTGAACAAGCTCTAAAACAGAGTTCAAATAAACTAATTACCTCGATTTCAGAATTCACCGCGGTCGGACTTTTTTTTTTTTTTTTTGGTTCCAAGCATTTGAGATCATTCAGGAAATAGAACAAACATTAGTCGTGCTAATTGAGATCAATAATTTCTGCATGAAAAGCGCACACACAAAAAAAATGGCCAAAAAGCAGAGGAAGCACAAACTTGGCAGTTGAAAAGCTACATCGCTTTCGCTTCTGAGCTGCTGTAGTGTCCGAAGCAAATACTACACACAAACAAATCACATGTTCTATGTGGTTTTAATTGTTTTAGCTAAAACCAAAAAAAAAAAGAAACAAATACAATAAAGATTTAGAACTAGGTACGTGCCATAAGGCTAACCTCTTTGTTTTGGAAATCACTGCAACAGGAGACGGAGATTTTGGATTAATTAAGAATGTAATAATGAGATAAAAACAAATTAATGAAAGTAACAAAAGCAACTTGAAAGGATTAGGAGAGCTTACGGATGTTTGCGGTGATCAGCGAAGATTATAGCACTGTGCAACAAATAGATCAGTAATTAGTAATTAGCATACTTATAATTAACCGCGTTTAGCAAGTAACTAAAAAAATTAAGTTAATAAATGGTTAGATGACGTACTGTTCTCTTTCTTGGTCAGGGAGATTTATGAAACGAGTGAATACATCCTCGATCCTGGTTTTTGAGGATAATAAGGTATTAATAATGTCTCTGTACTCGTATAATCTGATTACTACCTAATAATTTAAAACAAAAATTATGATAATCTGAGTACTCTGATTACCTTATCGTGTGACTTTCTTTGTTTTGTGTTTTTCGTTTTTTATTTTTTTATTTTTTATTTTTGTAGTTTTGAGTTATTGATAGACTTTATAACAGCATTGGTGTGGATAAAAGTGAGGGGAAAGAAAAGGTTTTGGCCTGGATAGGGGATGAACATGATGAATTATGAATTTGTAACTATGATTGCAATTTCACCCTCTTTTTTTTTTTTTTTTTACATCGCTAGCTGTTCCTAGGATTTTAACCCGATCGGAATCTCTCACTTAATCCACTTATAAATGTAATCAGATTATCATGATTGTAATTTCACTTGTAAATGTAAGATAAAAAAAAAAATCTTGATTAAAGAATGTAATTGCATTGAGATGATAATAATCTGTACATAATTAGACTCGCCAAACATATTAACTTTGATTGAAAAAAAATGTAAATAACTAATTAATTAAGCTAGTTAAACAAGGGACATGAAAATCTTGTTCGGGTAGCACTGATTAATTAGAACAATAAATCAAAGAAAATTAATGAGGATGGTAATCAATATTTATATATACATATACATATATACATATATTTATACACATGTAGTACGTACCTTCTTCTGCCAGAGAAGTGGCTAAGACGACCAGAAGGAGAGAACATGATAAGAGCAATATCAATGTCGCAGAGGATTGAAGCTCATAGGCCTTCTTGATGAGTCCATTTCTACGCTTTGAGAAGGTGACTTGTCGGTTGGTGTTGTTTTCTATTCTCTTAATCTCCAGTTTAACACGACCCATAATATTCTAATTCTTAAACTCCGCTCGACTCTAGGTGATAAAATAAATCATTTAAAAATGGAAATTTATATGATGATCAGGTAAAGAAATTTTCATGATATCAGAAGAAGCCAGAAAGGGAAAAAGGACAATAACAAGAATTTCACAGAATTGAGCTAGAGCTTTTCTTTCTTACGTGTATATAGGAGGAAATGCATGGATAGGAAGATCCTTAAAAGAAGGGTCCATTGGCCGTACGACAGAGAAATAGATGGTTATAAATGAGTGGGAGAAGAGAGGGGACATAAGAGAGATCCATGGGGTTTGGCAGTTAATGGAAATGTCATTTGTGACTACCACTACCCACCCTTTGTTGGTTATATTCTTTGAATCCGTATTTTTTTATTTCGAGTTTTAATGACGGGACCTTATATTTTGTATTATTGGTGAAAATTATTCTTTAACTATGAGATTAATTTTTTTTTTCAATCTAATTTATGAATAAAAATTTACAGTATAAATATATAATTAGATCGTTGAAAAATTAATTTAATAATTAAAACTACAGTTTCTATGAATAAAATGTTATATTTCTATATCTTTTAAATGATGTCATCTCATTATTTTAGATAGGACCCAACTTATAGACTAAAAGAATGTCATATCTAGTCAATTGTATAGGACAGATTTACCGGGGGAAAAATAAAAAAGAAGAGAGGGAGGGGGTAAATTGTATAGGACAGAGCCTCTACGGCTAGACCTAAGTATTTTTGAGAGATCATTGCCAAAAAAAAAAAAAAAAAAAAGGTATTTTGGAGAGAGATAAGAATATAAATATTTTCCTTTTAACAAAAGAAAATTTTTTTGAAGACTAAATCCCTACGGCTAGAAATTTAGTTGGTTTTGTTAAATAAAACTAAATCTCTCACTTGAGCTAGCTAGCTATAATTCCCGATTGCGCTTCAATCACTATCAACGCCTCAACTTTTTGACCCCTAGTCTTTATGTCACGTTCAGCAATGTGTAAGCTATTTATATTATTAATCCATAAAAGTAACTTGCCTTGATTAATATCATTTATGAGAAACATAAACAAAAATTAAAAAAAAAAAAAAAATTTCCTGTGTTTTAGAGTTCAACACGTGCAATTCCAATCTATATACTTTCATTTCCCATGTAAAAAGCCTTAGCGCAGGACGATAATGGTGATTTCAGAACCTGGAATTAGAAGGATAACGACCAAGTCAAAAAAAGTCTAACATTATACCCTTAGCGGACGTGTATATATATTACATATACAACCAAAAATTAAAAAAAAAAAAAAAATCCAGCTGTTACATGTTTGCCTTTCGTTGGGAAGGGGCTTAATGACAAAGTAGCCAAACAAATAATTACACAAACATGTATATCTATATATATATATATATATAGATATATGATAATTTATATGGTCTGTATAGCAATGGCTCTTGGTCGGACGTCGAAGTTAGTTTTTGGAGACTCTCTCCAAAGAGTATACGAGATGCTCAATTTTTAATGACTCCAATTTTGCGGCTGCAAACTTTCATTCGTTCTGAGTCATGCCTATAAATAGCAAGGAGACTTGTTGGTATTAGACATTAGCTAGTAGTTTGTCAAATGTTTTTTGACATAAAAATTGGAAATACCAACTTCTATATATATGTTGGCTGGGAGTGCGTCAATTCCACTTCATTTGTTTGATTTGATTATCAGAGCTAGCTTAAACCTTTTTTTTTTTACTTTTTTGTCCCAATATTATATTTTCTTTGGTGGAAAGATACGTATGATTTTTTGGATTTCATTTGATGGTGCAATGCAAAGCAAAGCAAAAAGTTGATATACCGCCGTATTCTTTCTTTCTTTTTTTTTTTTTTTTTCTTTTGCCGGAAATATACTACCGTATTCATTAACTCAATTCTTGTCATTCTCTGCGGCTTAATTTGTTGTTTAAGCACTCTTTTAGCTTTATAAGCAAACCTTGGGCCGAAAAGGGCGATGGAGAGCCCAAATTTGCCTAGTATTAGACTCTGGGCCATCTCGGCCCACACCCCACACGCGGAAAAGACGGGACAATTAGAGAGGGAGAGAGTGAGAGATTGATTGATTGATTAAGCACTCCTTTGGTGCTTTCCAATAAAAAAAATTTAAAAAAAAAAAAAAGCCTTTCTGTCTATAACTATTTTTTTAAGTACTAGGCTTGTTTGATTCACAAGTTCAAACTAATATTTTCAAATTTTTTTTATCTTTTTTTTTATTTAAATTTTGTCTTTTTTTAAAAAGTTTTTTATTTTTTCTGAAAATTCAAAAAAATTTACTATTGAAATTTAGAAATTTCAACTCAA
The DNA here is from genome assembly GCA_009761775.1 of Ficus carica. Lineage (NCBI taxonomy): Eukaryota > Viridiplantae > Streptophyta > Magnoliopsida > Rosales > Moraceae > Ficus > Ficus carica. The sequence continues at coordinate 10,611,837 of CM019745.1, read as the reverse complement.
ACTCATGAACCAAACGAACCCTTAAGGTTTGTTTGGTTGATAAGTCCAAACTAACATTTTAAACTTTTTTTGATCTTTTTTCTCAAAAATTTTTATCTTTTTTCTAAAATTTTTTATCTTTTCTGAAAAGTCAACATAATTTACTATTTAAACTTAAAAATCTTAACTCAAACTCATACACCAAACACTCCTTTACTTTTTTAGAGTACGTTTGGTTTTAAAGTTAAAATTTAAAATTTTCATCATAATTTTTATGTTTTTCTGAAAATTAATAAAAAATATATTTAGTTTTTAAAAAATCAATAAATTTCAATATAAAAATTTCATTTCAAATCTATATACCACATGTAAGTTTAGAAGTCTACAAAATAATGATAAAAATAATTGGCTTGTCAAGGATAACGATAAAATTGATATCTTTTTTTTTTTTAATAAAGGGGAGTATTAGCTCCATCACACTCTCTTAAATCTCATTGTCTATTTAATAAAAAAACTTCGGAACATATTAATACAATAAAACGAAAGGGGGGTGACTTAATCCGATTTTAAAAAAGAAAATCGATATTCATTCACATAGCACCATAATCTAGTAATCATACAGGATCAAGGGTTACTGATTTTTGAAATGGGATTGGTTTGAACCACTTATTACCTTTTATTTGTTTATTTATCTATTTTTAGAGAAACGCTTGGCTATCATGAGCAAAGGCATATGGGGCCAAGTGGGGGTAATTTTTACTTTTATCCACAACCAAAAAATTGATTATATTGATGTAAGTTCTTATATGGATATAAGTTTCTACTAAAATCGTTACTTTTTATTCTTTATATAATCTCCTTATCATATATAGAAGAGCAAATGAACTTAAAAAAAGTATTTTCGTCTTTATTTTTGTGTTATCATCACTTTTTTTTTTCTTTTTTTCTTTTTTTTTTTTTGCTTGTTTTATTTTTGTCTCCAAACGTGCTCGTCAACTTAATAAATAAAAAAAAAAAAATCATCGATGTACGCATTAGCCAATTTATAGGTCTCTTGAGTCTTAGGTGTTGTACACTTGTACCTTTGCTGTTTTATATTAATGCAGCGCTTCAATTTGCTAACGTAGGATATGCCTGAATCGGTACGTCAAATGTCTTTTTAATATATATATATATATATATATATATATCAGTACCACGTGTCAACGGTTCAAAAGCTTGTGGCATTAAGAAGAATTAAACTGTATTAATTAATGATGGAGATTCATTGTTTTTTAGTATTAAATATTATGCCCCAATAGTCAAAAGGTCGGTTTACCCTAGAATTACGTGATATAAATACGTACAAACAAATAGATATATATGTATATAATCTTGTCGAAAGGTGGGTCAATTTTGAAATTTAATTATATATTCTTAAGCGCGTAAGGTTCTGGTATTAGTTAATGAAATAATTGGCTGAGTTTCTATGTAGAGGAATAACGTTTTGCCATATTGATTGAGCTAAAAATCATTTTTTTTTTTAAATTCTCGTTTTCACTTTTTCTTTTCTTTTTTTTTTCCTCCTTTTTTTTTTTTTTTTTTTTTTCTGAAACTGTGTTTTTTCCTTTTATATGTGTTTTTTTTCCTTTTATATTTGAATCTACAAAAATCATGCCTACGGATGAGCGACAAGGTTCCACTTTCGTGATCGGTCTCCATGTGCCCCCCAATATTTCTTCTAATATAAGGTAGCCTAGCCCACTCTTTGCGCTTTAAATCTAACTAATTTAACTAATTTATCTCTTACCGTCGCTAGCTTTAGCCCACTTAACGTGTACCAACCAATTTCATTTTTTCTTAAGAACTATATTTAAAGATCAAACCATTTAATCATGTAATTGAATAGTTTTTATTCCTCATAAATGTGTTGTTATAATTTTACCTCGATTGCTCTTTCTTTTTTATATCAAAATAAGAAGATATAGATGACATAAAATGAAAACTCGAACCTAATTAGATCATATCTTTCTTTAACTTTAATGAGAGTTGACCTCAAAGTCAAACGTCTTATCAATATGAACGCCATTCTATCATACATAGTGCTAGCTTCATATATATATATATATATATAATAAAACATATATACATACACAAAATACAAGAATAATAATATTATTTATATACCGTGATCAAATCCAAAATAATGACCCAACGATTTCGCTTATCTAGCACAGTACATGCATTAAACGTTGAAAGGGTCCCATATAATGGCTTGCATTAACAAAATATTGCTCATTTTGAACGTACATGCATAATTTTTATATTTTATTTGTCCTACATGATGGAGCAAGCATTAGGGTTTTCATCGCTGAACATGATGGTGTAGCGGTCGTCGACGGTGGTCTCGGTGACGGTGGCGGTGTCGCCGACTTTCCTGACCATGTTCGGGGGAGCCTTCTTGTCGTAGGCCTGAGAGACGTAGGGATTGGCGACCAGAGTGTAGGGGACGTAAGGCCACATTTCCACCTTCTTCTTTGTCGACTGAGCCGCCTTCAACACTTTCTTTGGCTCCACGTACCCTGTCACTGTCGCCTTCTGCTGTTTCAAGTCCACCTCCACGGATTTTGCCCCTGCCATACGTATACATTTATATTTTGCAGGGCATATATTAATTCTCCAAATTTTCAACAAAAATTATTATAATAATTTACACCAAATTAGTTATATATATATATATGTATATGTATATGTGTATACCTTTGACACCGGAGAGGACACTCTTGACCTTGCGAGCACAGCCCTCGCAGTCCATCCTAACTTTGAGGGCTACGGTTTGCATTTGCTTCTTTTTCTTGCCTTTTTTGGAACTCAATAGATTAGAGAAGTACTCCAAAGTACCTTCAACTCCCATTTTTTTTTTTTTTCTTCTTTTTTACTAATCACTTTTTTGGGAACGATTACTGATCAAAGCTTTTCGAGACTGAACAAGTTGAATGATAATGGAGGGATAAAATAAGCTAGCTTTAATACACACACACACACAACACAGAAGAGATATATTATGGAAACAAGAGAAGGGATGAATTTATGAAAAGGCCTAGTAGTAGTATTTACTTCAAAGTACTTCTTTTGAGCTTGGAATTAGTTGAGAAAGCTTGAAAGGAAAGAGAGAGAAATAAATTATGAGTGACGAGAGGGTAGGAGACAATACAATAGTCTGGATCCTGCTGGCTTATGTGGTTTTTATATAGTGACCAAACAGATAACTAAATGGAAATATCAAAATTTAAAAGTATTTTAAAGTTTTTTTTTTTTTTTTTAAGGTAAGGGGGGGTGCAGGAACCTTCTCTGGTTACCCTGGTGGATTCCCAATTCTTTCAAGCTGCTACTTAGTACCCCACTTTATTTTATGTCCCATTTACATGTATCATGCATATATATATATATGTATATATTTTTTAATACATATATGATCTATAGACCCCTCTCTATGTCTAGCTAGGCATTTCACCCAAGTCCACATGAAATGAGATAATATATAAATATATATGTATGTATGTAGTCAGTCCATGAGATAGAGAAAAGCATCAATATAATAAGTAGTCAGTTAAATCTGGTTTTCCTTCCAAATCCCAATCACGCGCGTTGAAAGAAAGAGGGAGAGTTCAATGCTTGGGAACACGAAAGGGAAAGTCGAAACAGTTCTAGATAAAGCTTGAGAGCAACACTAGTGGACAAAACCCGTCCAAGGCTTTGAAAAATTATTCCAACAACATTAATTTAATGCGATTATATATTTGTGTACATATATATATATATATAATGTGCATTATATGGCTGTGACATGGATTTGATGGCATCAGCAGCTCATGCCACGTATCGGATGATCATACGAGACATTTGGTTGTTAGGACATCCAACGGCTGATCTGGGGGGCCACGTGGCCACCAGAAATTCTAATGGAGCTGGTAAAGTAGCTTCCGTATTGTACACTAGTGATTGTCTTCTACTGAAATTGCTTGGTTGATTTGGTTAGTGATTGGGCGGTGGCGCTGTAGAAAAAATTTTCTTTTCTTTTCTTTTTTCATTTTCTTTTCAAAAAGAAAAAATAAAATAAAGTTGTGAGGAAGACGGAGGAATAATAAACAAAGCCAGATGGCAACCAACAAGCTGGAAAATGAGTATAATTTTTTAAAAGCAATAGTGCAACATCTCTTTTTTTTTTTTGATGATCAGATTAAGTTTTTAAAAGTTTTTCCGACTCTTCGTGACTCTTATCTTCCATGAAAACGAAGTTTTCTATTCTTTATTTCTACATGTACATCGCATATATATATATATATATTATATGTATATATCTTTTTGGAGTCTTTTAACAATGTGTGGTCGATATATGCCGCAAGCTTTGATGGCATATAAAGTACTGCAAATCATTTCGCTTGAAAAAGGAAAAAAAATAAAAAATAAGAAAATAAGTCGTGAAAACATTATTGTTTGAGGGCCCCTGTACTTTGAAGAGGGTACAAATGTACAATCTGAATTGCAAGAAAGCATGCAAATTGTTCAATTATAAGGCTGTAATTACTTCAAGTACTTCCAAGCTGACATGATGGCCTATAGCTACAATCCTAGAGAGCTTAGCATATAATATGTGGAAAACAAATCAAATCAAATCAAATGGTATTGTACTGCTTACCGTCTAATCTAGTGTAAATACTTTAGCAAAAATTAAAAATTAAAAAAAATCTATAAATCGGCCCAAGAAAATATGTGCGTCCCAATTTGGAAGCATGCATGCATAGCTGGCTAGCTATGATGAAAGATCCAAGTCAATTATTGGTCAGTCATGTGCGTGAGGATGTACATAGCTTTAAAAACCAAGAGTCCCGAATTTAGAGGTAAATCTCGTTTTGCTCATGATATATACATAACACCTTATAACTCTTCGTCCCCAATGTTAGTATATAATTGTCATACTAAAATCCTTCCTTTAAGACTGTTGTAAACCATTAATTTTTAAGGCATTTTTACTTGTTCATGTGTGTATAAGTATATTACATGATTACAGAGACACACTAATGATAAAAAGTGTCTTGATTTAATTATTTAATTTTTCTATTATATGTTCAGATTCTATACATGATGTTTCCAATCAAATGAGTTATTTTATTAATAAATTCTGCTACTATGCAATTGAAAGTGAGCATTTAAAACCAAAATAAAATAAAATAAAATAAAAACAAAACAAAACTGAATTAGGGGGTGTTTGACATCAAAGTTCCACTCCAACTAAACTGTATTTTTTTATCTTAATTTTTATTTTTTCTGAAAAATCAATAAAATTTTTAACTATTTTTTAAAAAATTAATATTATTCAAACTTAAAAATTTCAACTTAATTCAAATTCAATTCATTCACCAAATACCACCCTCTGATGAAAAAACAAAGGACACTAATGTTAAAGGTAATAGTACTACTGACCAATATCATGGTATGACAGACATCCATGTGTCCTTACTCGATCACCATCACCAAGGCCCTGCTGCTCCTTCCCTGATCACTAATTTACCAGCCCACGGATATCACTGTTTCCAAAGCTCCAGCAACAAATTACCTCACCTTCCTAACTTCTTACTCCTATATTTATGTATGTATGTGTTTGTGTATATATATATATATATAGCCACAAGTTTGTAACATATTAGTGGTTAGAGATCTTTGTAATAATTTCGAATCGACTTCGTCATTAATAATTTTGGAATAAACCAAAATAACCCATTTTTATGCTATCAATTCATTTCTTTCTCAAGTTGTTTTTCACCAAAGAAAATTTGGATTGCTAGAAGCATATATAATTGATGGATATATGGATAGGATTAGACAAGTCTAAGAAGTCAGAGACACTAGTGTTGATCTTTTCCCAAAATTCACCGTACAGAAAAAGACAACCTAAATAAGTTTATTTTAATAATAATATTAAAGAATATCAATAATATTTAACATCATGTATTAACAGAATATATATCTCATAATATAGTATTCACTTTTCTACTAGTATAATGTTTTAAAATTATTTTTCTTATTTTAATGGCAAAACACTGTATACCTCCTAATGTGCTTTATTTTTTTTTCATTTATTAAATTGTGAATTAAAAAAAAACGATGAGAGTCATGTCACTTAATAAAAATTGTAAAACGATTTTTCCCAAAAAAAAAAAAACAAACCAAACAAAACAAAACACAAAGATCCAACTATTATGAAAAAAATCAACTTGATCAAAATAGATCAATCATTCAAAAATGAGAAAGTACAAAGATTAAAAAAAAAAAATTAAAAACACTGCTAGTAATCTGATCTATTCTTTTTTTCTTCGGAGAGGCACACACCACTCCACTCCATTACCAAAGTTCCGACTCTTCAAACTCACGATAGGAAGAAACCTAAAAAAAGCACGAGTTAGATAGGATTTAAAAAAAACAAAACATTGTTTATACACACTAGCTGATCACTGAAACGACTAGCTACACACATATTTTATGGAACCAGGCCCCTCCACGCCCAACTGAACACACACCCCTCCCCCCCCCCCCCCCCCCCACCCCCCCCCCCCCCCCCCCCCACCCCCCCCCCCCCCCCCCCCCCCCCCCCCCCCCCCCCCCCCCCCCCCCCCCCCCACCCCCCCCCCCACCCCCCCCCCCCCCCCCCCCCCCCCCCACCCCCCCCCCCCCCCCCCCCCCCCCCCCCCACCCCCCCCCCCCCCACCCCCCCCCCCCCCCACCCCCCCCCCCCCCCCCCCCCCCCCCCCCCCCCCCCCCCTTTTTGCCCTTTCTTTTTCTTTTCTTTTCTTTTTTTTTTTTTTGGGGGACCATACAAATTAGCTTCTTTTTTTCTCTGAAAAAAAAAAAAAAGAACCATGAACAGTGAGGACTCCCCAAAAATTCATTCATCCTAGTATTATTACTTTCGCCTAAGCACATTTAATTATACGTGATTTTTAGGAGATTCAATGTATTAATATTGGTATAATCGCACCTTAAAAAAAACAACATATGCAAATTAGCTTATTTTATCCTCTATCTATGTCTCAATAAAATCTTGTGGAAGCCAGTACATAATCTCAGATTTCATTATATACTTATTTAAAAAAAAAAAAATGGAAGGTGGGCATATTATGTGCATCATGGTGTCAGTACACCAGATCAGAACAAATTTTATTACAAAGAATACCTTATCTATATTTGATCAGCAAAAAAAATGAAATAATAATAATAACCTCAGCTATATTTAACTGATCACGACTGTGGTGAGGATTTCCTTGCCTCCACACTTTCTGCTCGAAGACAAAATTATAACTTCATATACTTCCATAGTTTTACAATATAATTATAATTAATTTAGTCCAATATTTTCCCTAAGTTTTTAAGATGTGTCCATATCCTTTCAATAATACAAGATTAAATATTAATTAAAATATCACTATCAATGGCCCATGGCTACAAACACTCCCAATAATTAGACAACCTGTCTTACACAGAACTCAAGTTTTTTGTTCTCCTTTTTTTTCTTTTTTCTTTATTTCCCTCATAATTTCTCTAGAAGATGATTTCTCTTAAACTCAACAATAACTAAGAGTTAGATGAAACGAATCTGAAAAGCTTCTAACCACTCAAATTGCAAAAATAGACCGTTATAAATAAATGAATACATACTCTCCCCTTGAAAAAAAAAATACATAGATAAACAAAAAAAAAAACAAAAAACAAAAAAAAGTGAGAGACACCATTGTTTGCATCGAAGTAGATACACCAAAAAGAAGAATTTTCTAACAATCTAATTAAAATGAAAAAACCATGGAATAAATTAACAAGACCCTTGTCAACTTAGGACAGCAAGTTCGTAAGCATGTCTGTATTGGCAATGTGGTATAATTAATAAAACCATTTTTGCAAATGCTAATGTTCAGTGTCTTTTTTTTTTTTTTTTTTTGGAGGGAATGTTGAGATTATATTTGATACAAAAAGAAAAGTGAAGATAATCTATTCAACGATTGATACATCATTTTATGTTATATTCCAATATACATAAAAGTTACTTTGAATATAACATTTACTTTTTGTAATAAATTTGAGGTTTGGAACTTGTAAAAGCATATTTTTATTTTTAACTAATTTACAAATGACAGTGTCTTAATTTACATTTATATATGTATATACTAAATTTAGTACCAAATATTGTACATGTAAAATTTAACGCAAAAATTAACATTGTACTGCAGACGGGTTTTTTTACATACTAAAATGCCAAAACTTAATATTCACATATTAATTTTACACTACAACACGAGAGATGCTTATTTATTTATTTATAATTTTTTTGAGGGAAGCATGAGAGATGCTCTAATATTCACTCTAAATATTCGAAATACATATCTTCTACAATTATATAAAACAACTAGGGTAGCGCCAATAAACAAATAGTTCTAATTCCGAATGTCATGAATAGAATCATCCCACTCCAACTTGAAGCACATTACCGGACCTTTTGCATCAGAAGGCAATTTATTCAACAAAAGATTCCAATGCATAAGCTGCAGCCTATCCAAGACTCCTCCAAGGCTTTCGATTCTGGCAGATTTTAAGTCGTGTCGCCAGCACTTAATGCGAAAAGAACCGCAGCAGGTTGGATATTTTTTTATGTCCAATAGCCTCTCACAAAGAATCTATCCAAGCCAACAATGACAACAGTTCAGTAACTAACTTTCATGATAGAAAGTGGAAAAAAATAAAATTCAGAAGAATGACTAAGATTATGTACCTTCATGCAACTTTTTCGGGCTGTTGTACCCGAAGAGATGGATATTGTATTTGGATGACAGCTCCAAGCAGGCCATCTATTAGATAAAATTTTCTCAAATCATAGCAGGAAGTCAGATTGATGATTGTACGTGGCGAATCAACACTAGAACAAGAAAAATTAAACTCTCGATCGAAGGTTCGGGGCATCAATTTCAACCCTCAAAGTTCAATGGACGCCAGAATCTCAACCGCCTCAAGTTTATCAAGCTTGGAAATGTCTGGCTTTTTTAGTCCCCTTAAGTTCCCAAGACACAGAGACCTTATGTTCGGACAATTGCCGACAATATCCTTGATCAACTTTTCGCTTATACACATCCCCTTGAGCTTCAGTTTTCGAAGAGAAACATATTTGATCACGGGATTCGAAACGTGGAACATGGTTTCAGGCGAAATGTAACCACCAGTAGTGATCAGCCAGTGATCAGGTGTGGCAACGTAGAGAGTCAAGTTGATCTCGACGGTACCGCATTCGAGAACTAATTCTAAACATTCATTAACTTTGGAAGCCAAGTTCTTAGGATCAACAAAAATCGTGTTGAGATGAAACTTGTGTTAGAAAATAATGAAGCATAAACAACGAACAAGTACGATATAAGAAAAATTATTCAATCGGAAATTCAATCTTAACTCAAATGTAACAGCACGAAGATGAAGAACGTTGAGGCACGTGTGTCATGCTTTTCTTAAAATAAATTCACCCCCTCCAGTAAATGCATGAAGTTTTAACGAGCGTCTGTCTCCCAGAATACAACGATAAATAGTGGTAGTCTAACACGATCAAAAACTGCTTTCGACGAACTTGAAACCAAAGTCTTCCCCCTATCACCAAAAACAACAAAACCGACTATAGGAAAAATGCTCAAAAACAGAGAATAGCAAGAGAGAAAGTGAACTTGTATTGTGTGTTCAAGTGTGTGTCAATCATGTTTGTGGATGCCTCCTTTTATAGGCTTTAAGAGCAAGTGTTACAAAACTAAAATTAAAAGGTTTTTAATCCGGATTAATGAGAAAATTGCAATCCATTCATGTTCTACAACCATTCATCTTCAAAATTAATCTGATACAAAATAACAGGCTCGTTGGACCGACATTCGCGTTGTCCACGTTGTGCGGGCGCCACACATTGAGTCCCAACCCACCGGGGCCGTGATTTGCACCCCTCCTGCACGTGAGAGAGCCTCTTGGTACACCATCTTACCCAAGACCACAAGTGTAATCACTTGTAATGTCCATTTTTATGCCTAAGCAATGTAAGACTCCACATTCTTAGCAATTTTTTCTAACAAATTCCAATATCAATGGACATACTTTGAGCATCAATTTCTTATTCATCTGATTATTATTTTAAACGTATGAATATAAGATTTTGATCTCTTTGCGACGGAAAAAGTATATCCACAAAGATCCGCCACTTTTTGTAAGTGAATCCTATTCAAATTTGGACTTCAAAATGGCCCCTCAAAATGGTGGTTTGTTTGTTTTTTTTTTTTTTTTTTTCAACAACTTGTGCACAATTTGATTACAGAGACAGAATCTCGTCAAGGAACTCTTGACGCCATTAAGGAATTTGCAAACTTGTTGAGGATGAAGCCGAGGAAGGTGCGTAGTTCGTCGCAGAGGAAGGACAGTACTCTGATAAGCTTAGTCACGAATCAATTGGAGCAGATTAGTGTTGAGATAAGTGTTTTGGTCAAACTCCAAAATCGGGAATGATAACCAAACAGGATTCCATCGCTTGGACACCACACTAGTTCTTGCACCATCTTTTCTGGGAAGATTAGACAATATCTCGTGTAAAATAAATTCAGGCAAGTCCGAAATTCGATCAATCTCCATTCGGCTTATTTCTCTGATCCCAAATTTCAGCAAATACGCCTTCAAATAAATAAGAAAAATTAAGCAAGTAAAAAGATGAAAAATAATTTTTTTTTAAAAAAAAACATAGTAAAAGGAATTGTATGGGTTAAACTTATTGGTTACCTTTCTCAGTTTGTTGTTGTTGTCGACGGCAAAAAACTCTTCATGGTACCCGTAGAAGGCTCTGGCAGCCTGTTTCAAATGAATGGATTATAGGGCTTTTTTTTTTTTTTTTTTTTTTTGTGGGAAATTTGCACATTATAGGCCAATTAATTGGTTAATTGAAGGTAAATAGTATAATTTGAAAATATTGAAAATTAATAGCATGGTTAAATTTTGGTATAAGCAACAGTTCCTTTTTATCCCTTAAATTTTTTTTTTTTTCATTTTTTCCAGTTTTTTTCTTACTATACGATTAAATTGGAGGATGATCGATGCCTCCAATAGTGGCTGCCAAGGAGTTCGAGGAGAAAGACAGAGAGATGGAGGAGAGAGAAAGAGAGGGAAGAGAGAGGAATGAGATCGCGAATGTAAATCAAATATTTTTACATGTAAACAAAGGATTTACAAGTAAATCAATGATTTATAGAGTAAAATACAAGATTTACACAATAAAGAGGAAAACTTTGTCACATTAAAAACTAGATCTATCGTGGCCACTGTGACGTTATTAGAGTCGTCGATGTCGGAGAAGACAGTCAGAGGTTGGAGATGGTGATGACTAGCAATGAACGGCACATGCCAGAGCTTCAAGAGGGCGATGGCTATGGAACGACGATGATGAGACGAAAAGTTTTGTCGAAACATTGCGATGGTGACGGGATGGCTAGACTGCGAGTTGTTGGATTGCATCACAATCTCGAATCATGAATGGTGGGAATGTGAGAGAATATGAGAAATCATCTTTTTTATACGAAGGGGTATTTTTGGAATTTTAGATGTGCGTGAATCTTGATTTATCATAATTATACTATTTATCAAAAGCCCGAGACTTTTTTGCTATTTATTTTTACTAAAGTTGATTTTTGACCTATTCCCTCCTTCTCCCCTTTTTTACCCCCCCAAAAGATGGGGAAAAAAAATCGGTGGTTACCTTTAGTAACTTTCTTCTTGGGCTTATAGACCAGATAAGAGTGGCTTAATCTATTAAGCCACTTGGACTAGTTCGTTGGTGAAATAGGGGGATTATTGGTTATGTCCGATTAATTCAAGATTTAATCATTGACAAGAGTAAAAAAAAAATGTGTAGATTAAGATAATTTAAAGGGATATTGGGTGCTTACCAATTAAAAAGAATTGGGGAATTTGTGATTATTTTTAACTTTGTCCTTAATCATATGGTGTCTAAACTCCTGTATTCCAATTCAACAAAAATAAAATCTCATTATTTACGTAAAATATTTTAAAATATGTAATCCACCTTAAATATTTTTGTAAACTTTTACTGTAACTTTTGGGTAACGTTCCTTTGATTTTGGCAGAAGCTCGACAACCAAGCTGGAAACGATTGGGCCCTAACAAAAAAACGTTATTGGGCTAATAAAACTAGAAGAGCCGGCCCATTTAGAAGATCAACCCATCTTCAATCACGTGAATAGCTTGAACATAAACCCTAAAAACCATCAAATCCTCACCCTCTCTTTGCTGCCGAGCCGACTCAGACCTGGTAACTTCAGGCTCCATTTCAGCTCCAACAATGGTGACGGCCAAGAAAACTGTACGTCTCTCTCTCTCTTGATCTCTATTTCTCTCTCTAACCCTTTTTTTTTGTCGTTTTCAATCCATTTTGATCTGAATATATTTTTGGGGTTGTGAATGCAGAAGAAGACCCATGAGAGCATCAACAACAGGCTCGCTCTCGTCATGAAGAGCGGCAAGTACAATCTCGGTTACAAGACCGTTCTTCGTTCTCTTCGCAACTCCAAAGGTTTTTTTTTTCCTTTATTTTTGACGATTTTTTTTTTTTTTGGGGGGGGGGGGGGGGGGGGTTAAAGTTAGCTGCTTTGATATGTTTGTGTTTTGAGATTCATATTGGTTTGTTATTTTTGATAATTTCAAAAGTTCATTAATGGAAATGCAGGGAAGCTGATTATAATCTCCAACAACTGCCCGCCTCTGCGAAATCGGAGATCGAGTACTATGCCATGCTTGCCAAGATTGGGGTTCACCATTATAATGGAAGTAAGTTTTCAATCCCTGACTTTGTTATATGATTTTCGTTTTCAGTTGCTAGTTATATATATGTTTATTTTTTTAGTTTAGCTTCTTGATAGAATGTTGTTAAGTTTGATTGGTTTTTGCTTTTCAACGTATTTGGCTAATTGGCAGGCTACAATTGAGAGGTGTATGTCGTTATGCTGTAATGATTTCATAGTCTGGTTGATGATAAGATCATTTTAGGATGTGAGTGATAAATTTGTTTGTTGTGGAAGTTAATGTGATTAAATTGGATAAGGTTTAATTCCTTTGAATGGTGTGTCGGGATGCTGTTCGTACTAGATTTTCGTGAATAGAATGCCAACTGTTTTGTCAAATTTTTAATCAAAGAATTCTACTTTCCAATGGGATTCTGCATCCACTTGTTGTGTTTGGAATTTAATCTGTTCATTAAGCTGTTCCATCTCCTACTTATATTTTTAGTGACTAAGCCTAACACTGAGGTGATACGGGTTTTCACATATGTTTGCAGAAGCCTTGTTATCTTCTTGTTAAACTGACTTTGATTGACCACTTTCATCTTAACTGATACTGCTTGCTTTCAGACAATGTCGACCTAGGGACAGCATGTGGCAAGTATTTCCGCGTTTCATGTCTTAGCATTCTTGATCCAGGTATGACTGAAATTTACTCCTTTTATCGAGATATATGTTGAATGTGCGCTAAAAATTGATGTGAAAAACAGATTTGGCTAACTTTGTACTATATTGTTTAGGTGATTCTGACATTATCAAGTCACTGCCTGGTGATCAGTGAGGAACATATGGATCTCTGTCTCTTCCTCAAAGTAGCACTATTTCTCTTAAGTCGTTTGGTACTGTTTTCTCTGAGTTTGGAATACTTCAATTTGTCCTGTAACGACAGTTTTGTTTTATAACAGACCTGTTCTTTTTGTTGAATCCATGTGCTGTTTGCTTGAGAGATTGGTTTAGTGACTTGATGGTTGGTCGATTCTGTTTCTTAGCCCGGTTGTTACATTTAAAAAACCAATTGTCTTTTCTTCACAGGAGTATTATATTGAAAAGACCAATGGGATTTCACCCCGTCCGATTGAATACCGGTTACTTGCAAAACAGTGACCTACCCACCGGGTGTGAGTAACGGGGTTGAATCCCATTTTTCTACTGAAAATGATAACTTGTGTAATTTGCAAACGAGAAACTATTATGTTGGTACCCTCTATCTCTATGACAACTTTTACATCCAGAAATGTAAGCTTACCATTCTAAAATGTGTGCTTATATTTTGAAAAAAATGAAAAATATGATACCCCCAAATTCTTATGAACCACAGCGAAGAAAACAGAGAGCTCACGTTGACCATGCTTCATAGTCAAAGGCTCGTAGCTAACTTTGGTGGACTGAAACGGTGTTCCATCAAGCAAAGTACTGATGTAATGTGCTGTACATTTCGACTCTCACAAAGTCATTTCTCACTATCAAAGTAGATACATTTTGAATAAAAACCCTGGAAAGCGTATGAACCGCGATTACTTATCGGGACTGTTGACTAACACTTAGCACTAGTAGTTTTATCGTTGAACCCGGAGGTTTTCCAAGTGGTACCACGTTTACTCCGACTTTGTCTAGGCTGTTTGCATACTTGATGTCAAACATGTGCGTGAATTCCAAACCAATTCTGTCGTCTTTGTTCCTTGCTCTTGAACTCATTAGTTTCTTATGAGTCTTGGATTTTCAATTTCTTCATTCATCTCGTGAGCTTCCATAATCTATGGCAACCAATTCCCACTTCATTTTTTCGGTCAATTTTGAAACTCAAGAGCTTAGGTTGTGTTCAAAGCCAGAAGGCTCTGAACTACTGTTTTCAAAAACACTTCTATAAAATTTTTAACGGGGGCTCATCAATACTATTTGCGGCATGCTTGCTCTCTATTTGATTTGTGCTTTTATTTTCATTTCAGGGCTAAACGATTGCATACCCGGTTGGTCTAATCCCAACGGGTGAAAAGGGAATACAGACTCTCTCCTATTTGAAATTTGAAAATTTTTCTTTCAAAATAAAAGTAAATTTCCCTCGAAACCCTTATATCACCCAAAAAAAAAAAAAAAATGCCAAGGATAACAAGTGTAGGAGAATATTGTCTAATCATTCAACACTTGAGCGGTAATAATCAAAAGAGGTACATTACCCAATTTGTTTTAAACCATTTCCCAACATTTCAAATGCTTCCATTTCTTAACTTTTCATATGGAAGTTTAGTAATCAACATTTAAAAATTACGAAATGTTACCCTTTGCAACTTTTAGACAAAATTCTAATCGTTATAGGGTGACCATTAGGGTTTTTTTTTTACAGTGCTAAATGTTTTCATCTAAAATGTTTTTATTCAAATATTTTCATTCTAAACGTTTCCATTAAAATGTTTCTCCCAAACAGTTTGCACACTCGATGTGAAACACTAAAAAGTATCTTGTGTTTTGTATCCGTTTCTCAAAGCATGCCCCTTCACTCTAAAATTGTGTTTTCTATTTGTCTCTCAAACACGCCCATCACTTTAATATAGAATCAAAGGTTTGACAAGTAAATCATATCATAATAATATCAAAATCAACAAGATGTTATTATTGATGTATTTTGGTACTAATAAACAATGATATTTTACCTACCGCGCGCCATTAGTAAATGTTTTTATAATCAAATTAGTATATATATGTATCCTTCAAAAAACAAAAATTAGTACATATATATATGTGTGTATATATACATCTATTTTTGTAGATAGCCAATGGAAGCATACTTTTTAATATCTACCCCATGTTAATTGTAACGTTTTTTAGTTGAAGTAACATACTTATTGAAGTCGAGTTGCTTAGGAATGGGGCATATTGATATGTGCGTCAAGCCCTTCCCTTACAACCCGACTCATCTAATTCACATTTGTTAAGAGTGCTCTTTTTTATACCTATTGCATAACACTAGTAACGTACTTGTGTATTTTTATACCAGAAAATATTAAAATATTTTTCATACCTACTATAGAATGCACGAACAAATCACAACTACCAAGTTAATCCTCTTATGTCTTATTTGGCAAGAAGAAGAATTTTCCATTTCATAACGTTATTAAAATAAGGTGAATAGACATTCATTTATCCAAAATAATAATAATAATAACAACTAAAACACTCAGAATGACGATATTACATCTTTTATTGCATACTTACAGTTGATACTCTAAAAACTATTGACCATTGTGTTTCTTATTTTGGTTCTCAAAACATCTCCATCACTTTGATAGAATCAAACGTTTGAGTAGTAAATCATATCAAAATAACACAAGATGTCAATAATAATAATGTACATTGGTACTAATAATCAATGACGTTTTACATATTGCACGCCATTTGTAACGGCTTTTCTTTAGTCAGATTAGTAACGTTTTTTTAACAAACAACAAATGCTAACGTCTTTTAGTATAAGTAACGGACTCGTCCTAGTTGAGTTAGCTTGTGAATGGGGCCTATGTGGGTCCCGTTTCTCTTATAACCTGACTCATCCAAGTCGGATTTTTAAAATTGCTCCCGATTGATATTGGTAACGTGTATTTTCATACCTGATAAGTGACAGATGCAAACACATTTTTCACCCCTACCATGGCATGTGCCGACAAAAGTAGTTAAAAAGTTACTATTTTTATGTCTTATCTGGTAAAGAGGATAATTTTTTAATTCACATCTCTAATCTAAACTTTTTTTTTACTTTTTTTTTATGAATTCTCTAATATAAACTTTTGAGTATTAATGAGTTTAAGTTGTCATTCTTTTATTATAATAAATGTTATAATATAGTCACATCAATTAGTTTTATTTGCCGATAAAAAAAAACTGATCGACACGTGAGTTAATACTCAAAAATTGGAATTAGATTTCATGTCTATAGCACTTAAACCATGTTTGGATTTCCATTTTAAATTCATTATTCAAAACAATCGTTGAAAGTTTTTTTTATTTATTTTATTTTATTTTTTACGGAGATTGGAACAAAACATAAATTTTGAAATAATAGAAGTAATGTTTCTCAATATGGTAAAAAAGTTATGCGGAAATTCGTTAAAAAAAAAAAAAGGTTATGTGGAAAAACTTGTGATTGCATTAAAGTAAAAGAAATTATGTGGCAAAACGTTTGTGAATCTTATCTGGCATTGAATTGACTAAGATTTTCTTCTCGTCTTGTGTTTTCTTCAACCAAAAAAGAAAGAAAGAGGGAAAAAAAATAAAAAGAAAGTAAAAATTGCAAGTATGTTATCGTTCTCGCATGCCCATTCGGGCTCGGTTCGCGACCCTAATCCTCCCCCAAAAAAAAAAGAACTCGGCCTTGAAATAGGCTTTTTCTTGCTCCTCAATGCCAGAGAGAAATTAAAGAGAGAGAGACAGAAGAGAAGAGAGATTCTCTCTCTCTCCTGCCCTCTTCCAACTCTCTCTTCTTCTTCTTCTTCTTCTTCTCCTTCTTCGCTGTCTCTCTCTCTCTAAACGTCGTCGTATGATCATCCTCTTCTCTCCATTTACAAGGCATTTAATTCTTTTGGTTTCTTCAACGCTATCCAAACAGGACGTCGTTTATTCTTCTCTCATCGGAATTTCTTATTCCTTCCCGGGTACGTTTCTCTCTCTCTCTCTCTCTCTTTTTATTATTTTTTTTACCCTTTTGTTATCCAAACAACCATTTTCTTTTCCCTTTCTCACTGAATGTTTGTGTTATTTTATTTTCTTTTGCTTTGTTTTGTTCTTTATCACGATTATCTTCTTAACATTTCGTCCTTTTTTTTTTTTTTATAATTATCATCTTAACATTTCTGCAAATTAAATTTTTTTCTTTTTTATTTATTTTTATCCGATTTAAATGGCCACCTCTTTTTTTTTTTCTTTTTTTTTTCATTGGTGTTGTTTATAGAGTGGTTGTTATTCTTCGCCTTTGGTTTCTCCAGCCATGCAAATGAAATCCGTTCACGGATACTTGGTCAAAGTTTCCATTCATCATTTTTGCTTTTTTTGTTTTCTATTTTTTTAATTTTTTTAATTCTTTTTTTGTTTCTCTTAGACATATAAATAATATGGTGGTTTTTTTCAAAATAATAATAATAATAATAATAATAATAATAATAATAATATGGTGATGGAATAAAATCGTGAAACAATGAAATGAATCATGGAGTAACATAATCCTAGAATTTTGGCCTCCACAAGGATATCCGGTTTTGACGTTTTTTTTTTAGAATAAAATAATTAACTTGGTTTTAGTTGCCTTTTTTGTTGTATAAACATTATGTATGATTGAAGTAGGACATCGCTTCTTCATTATTTTGTGTGATTTGTTTTTCAAGGTTTTGCTTGTATGTTTGTCTCTCCCTCTCTGTATATATGTGTATATGTATATATTATTTACTATATAATATTTGTGTATATGTTGTCCAATATGCCAGTACATTGCAAGCTCATCTGTTTTGTTTCGTATTTCGACTGTTGAAGAACTTCGTCTGTTAGCACGCGTATACGTTTCGTTTAATTTTCTTTATTGTACTCTCTCCCTATTTATTAAGCACTTAAAAAAAAAATCAGCACTTTAAAAAAAAAAATCAGCACTTAAAAAAAATAATTCAGCACTCTTCTGGATTCTGTATTAAGAAAACTACAAAAAAAAAAAAAAAAAAAAAAAAAAAAAAAGAAGAAGGAATTTTTAGTGTGTTTGGCACACCGTTTTAAATAAAAGTTTTGATTTTTAAATAACAATCTAAAATCTAAACTGAATAGGCGCTTGGGAGAAAGAAAAATGAATTTGACGATTTAAAAAACAAGTGAATTTGAACTTGAAATTTTATTTTATTTATTTGAAATAGTATGCCAAACACACATCTTTTACTCTTATTTTATTTTTATATTCCTTTTTTTTTTTTAATCTTTTATAAGAATTAGTTTGATAAAATAGTGATTTTCTAAATTAAAAAAAATGATTATATAAATTTTTGGAAAAAGTGATGTTATATGGATAATGCCATTTTGATAAACTTTTTTTTTTTTTTTGTTTTGTTAATACACGGTAATAATATCTGTTAATCTTTTTTTTTTTCTTTGGCTAATTTTTCGGTTAATCTTTTGGGTGTACATATGGATGGATAACAGCACTGTTGATATATTCAAGACAAACTCCACCAATTAGCATGGTTTTCCTGGTCAAATGGCCACAAAATTCGTTAACACATCGTCATAATCACCATAGATAGAAAGAGGCAGATCTTTTTTTTTTTTTTTAAGAAAATAAAATGCATCTGCTTGGGTAGGCCCTCAGAAATGCCAAAAGGGTTAAGTTTAGCCAAGTGAAGTAATCACATCCTACGGTCTAAATGACTCAATCACACGTGACTTGACGACAAGAAACAACACGGAACACTTTTCACGATGACCTGGCAACACAAGTGTTTCCTCTTTATTTCTATGGTTTATAAATGGTCAATTTTATTTAATTTTTAAAATTTTGTTTTGGATAATAGTTGTTGAATGATCACTTTTTAGCGTCACCCATCTGTATTTCCATTGTGTAATTGCAATTTGGATTTTCTTTGCCTAAATTGTAAATAACCTTTTCATTTTCTTTCCTCAGTTTCTCTTTTTTGACATTGTCCAGGTAAGTAATTATCGGAGAATAAGCCAAAACCAGATTCCGATTTTCCCCAAATAACCCCATCAAGTCTTGACGTCAACACCAGATTATAGATTAGCTGGCTCTGCTCTTATCTTTCTCTCTTTAAAAAAAAAAAAAAAAAATCTCTCTCTCTCTCTCTCTCTCTTTCTCTCTCTAAAATCTCATCCTTTTTTTTTTTAACACACTGCCAGACTGTCCCTTTCTCCATGCAATACCTCTACACACCACATTTAAAACCACCCCTCCACCCATCTCTTCAAAATCTCTTTCACAAAAATGCAAACCCCCCACCACATCGAGAGTGGTCTAAACGACCTCTCTCACTTCCCCCATGAACCCAGACGACAAAATTCCTTCTATCGTTCCTTCAGCAGCCTCTTGCCCCACCGGGACTCCTCCTTCGGCCTGCCGTACCATTCCTTCTCCTCCTCCTCCATGATCGGAGACTACATCGGCATGGAAAGCTGCGTCGACGTCCTCAGCGACGGCGACCAATTGGAACTATTAGATCGCAGCCGCGCACCGGCGGCGAGCACCGGCGAGAGAGAGATTCGGCACCGGCTGTCCTCGTCGGCGGCGGGGTTGGGAAGGGGGTGCAGGAGGAAGTTTCCGCCGCCGATTCCGTCGCTGGCGCAGACGGAGAATCTCCACGCCCGGATGCCTTGGGTTCTGAGGCGGCACTACACCGGCGACGGGCGGTTGATCCTGACGGAGGAGAAGGTCGGCCACCATGAGTACTTCCGGGCCCACCGCTCCAACGGCCGCCTCACCCTCCACCTCGTTCCCCTCGACGGCGCGGTTTTGGCCCCCCCGCTCGCTGATGCAAGAGAAGACGAGGGCAACAATATTGAAGACGGTCATAACGACCATGATCAGGAAGAAGGTGATGGTGGTGTTGATGATCGTGATCGTGATAGTGACGAGGTGGACGGTGGTGATGAGGATGATCAGGTGGAGGAGGAGAGTTGTAACGATAATAAGAATGGGAATGAGGGGAATGGGATTGGATCGGGATCGGGATCAGGATTTGGATCGGGGGGGAAGTGCTATAGCTACAGCGGAGGGCGTTTTATATTGGGGGTTCCAGTGCCGGCAATAAGGCCCGTTCATAGTTAGAAGTATTTTACCCGGTTGATCATATTTTTGATGTTTTGATTTTCATAAAATCATGTGATTTTAGAGAGAGAGAGAGAGAGAGAATACATTGATCGTTGAACAATTATCAGATCAGATTCAGATAAAGGAGTGTGTTTCGCAATTATCGGGTTTAAATTTGTGAGCTGATGATGGGCAAGAATCAGGACCAGCTCTCTTCATTTTTTGATGATCATTTTTTGTTCTTCCTTTCTATCATCTCGTAATACCATTTTTTTAACTATATATATATATATTTAACTATATAGGACATTTATAATATTTAGAACTAGCTAGTATTTTACTTCAAAATCAAGAAGTAGATGAAATGCCTTATCCCAAAAAAAAAAAAAAAAATGATTTATGAAAATGAAGTTCAAAAAAATTTTAAAAAAAATGTCCAGAGATTGATGAATATAAATCAAAATCGGTTAATATATATTGCTCCGTTAAAATTGCTTATAATATATTAATATAATGTATTTTTTGAAGTTAAATTTATATAAGATTTAGCATGTAAGGAAATAATTGATTATGTAGTATTTGAATTTGATAATGCTTCGAGTACACGTATGTCGTACTTGTTCAATAGTGTCAAAATTTTATCACTACCATGATACATACCAAATAAAATATAACTTCAAAATAAATCACAACATATTATTTAAAAAAAAAAAAAATAAGTATTCATAGTCAGCTTTTCAAGGATAAGTCATTTTTTTTTAAGTGATCGCTTATTTTTTTTAAGTAAATGATCTTATTCTTGATAAAATAAGATTAGTGATTTTTTTACCAAAAATCTGATTAAAAAAAAGTGAAAACACTCTCAAACATAAGAGATCATATCCAATAATGGGGTTAAAAATTTGTGAAAACACTCTAAAAAAAAAGTGATAACACTCTAAAAAAAAAGTGAAAACCCTAAGCGCTATACATGCTCATCAAATTAGTTGCATAAATCCAAATTTCAAAAATATAAGGGTAATCCCTCTGGGACTAGCTCCATGTGTGAGAGGGGAGAAGTTTGGATAGGTTTCATATTCGTAATTTGAGAATGTTTTCCTAGGAAAATTAAGATATTAATTAATATAGCAATTTGATATTCACATAACATATATGTACTAATTCAAAATATGGACGACGTCGTATCACAACTAATGCCTTGCACGGGTGACATGAGCAAATTTGTTAGAGTTGCACTAATTTGGTATTACAGAATCCTTTGCATATATATATATATATATATATATATATATGTAAATGTAATACTATATTTGCACGGTCCTATTTTCATTTTTCGAGAAGTCGTCTGTAATTGTTTCGCTTGTTATGTCCAGTGTAATCCTATAACAGTAATTTTTAAGCTGATACACAAAATCCATACATTCCTGAATTTCTATGGACCTTCTAAAAGAAACACAAAATATGAACAAAAAATGTTGGGAATACTAATTCTAATATTAACTTTAAAGTCCCAATCGCTATATGACACATGAGTTATTGTTTTTTTTTTTTTTTTTTTTTTTTTTGTAAGTGTTAAAAGTGCATTGTCATATTAATTGATTGTATCTATTAATAAAAAATAAATTTAACTCGTCATAAAGTTGGTATTCAAAAATTATAATTAGAGTTAGTATTTTAATACATACTAATCTTCTAAAAAATAAAAATATCTTACTCGACATAACCACACCAATTTAAGATTAGTACAACCAACTGGAGGATAAGGTGAAATGCAACTTTTAAAAAAATCCAACTCTTGAGACCCACAGTGGATAAGATTTTGTTCGATTTTAACTAAGCCCTTTCTCTCTTAAAGAGTTTGAAAGGATAGAACTTTCAAAACATAAAACCGAGTGCTGGTACATAACGTAATTGAAAAAGTACAATACTGAAATACATGTCTATTTACATACATACACAGATATACATTTTTTATATCTATTTTTGTTCTATGATTATTATTATTATTATTATTACAACAATATAAGATACATAATTTATAAGAAAAATAACACACTCTTGGATTTTAAATTTGAGAGTTTCATATAATCCAAATCTCTCTCTATCTCTTTTCGTTTTGTTCGCTAAGCGGTCATAACGAGATAAATAATTTGTAAATATTATACAGATATATTAGATTCATATAGTGTTTATTACTGAGTGTGGTGTTCTAGTAATAATGGATTACCTTAATGAGTCAATAGT
Source organism: Ficus carica (assembly GCA_009761775.1). NCBI lineage: Eukaryota > Viridiplantae > Streptophyta > Magnoliopsida > Rosales > Moraceae > Ficus > Ficus carica. The sequence continues at coordinate 10,588,947 of CM019745.1, read as the reverse complement.
TAAAAGTTTGAGTGTTAAATGACCCTCTTGAGGGTCTTAAAAGTTCAAGGCTTGTTTATTACCAGCCTAATACTTGATAAAGAATGTTTGAGATCACGCTCTCACATATCCTTATCGTCAACACATTCAGTGGGGGTGTTTAGCATAGATGCCCCCTAAACTTGTTACCCTTTGGTAACTTGCCCCCAAACTTTTAATTTTGACAATTTACGCCATGAACTTACTAAATTGTTGCAATGCACCACTTTTAGTTAATTTTGCACTAAATTAAAGATTTAAAATTGAAAGATTTTCATTACGGTTTGTATTAGATCTTGAAAATTTTGATTGGAAATGGGTTTTTTTTATCTTCACATAAGGCGTAAGTGAGTTTTCATAACTAATTTAACCGAAGATTAATTAGGGTAACATTGCAACAATTTAACAAATTCAGAGGGTAAATTATCAAAATTAGAATTTGGGAAGTAAGTTGCCAAACAATAACAAATTTGGGGGATATTAATACTTTGGATGCATTCCATAGGGTCTCTCGTAGAGTTTTCGACAAATATTTCTATCAACATTTGAAAATCCCCTCTAATAACGATTATGAAAGGTATTTTTTAACACATATTGTTTCATTTTCAAACTTTTTTTAGAAGGAAAAAAAAAAAAGAAAAAAAGATTCATATATGTAATGTCCGCGCGTGTGTGTGCATATATGTATGTATGTATGTATGTATATGTTTGGACTATTTAGCATTCACTGATGAGGGCTGAGACGCCACGCCCCTCAAGGAAAAACGAAGGGAGTGCCAGAAATATAGCAGTAGCAAGTACAGGGTGCAATTTACGAGGAAGGGGCCTATTTGATATGATGTTGGGGAAGATAAATGATATAATCATCTATCATATCATGGATATATGTAGTACAGCTACTCTCAATATCAGAAAACCAATTATTATTAAGTGTCAGAACTCATGATTGGGCCTGTCCCTCTTCTTATTTGTACGCTCTCGCACAAATATCTCACTTTCTCTACACACTTCAAAAACTCGCAGTGAAAGCTTTAGATATATCAACTAGTCCTATAGTGAATGACGCTTGACCATATATATATGTGTGTGTGTGTGTGTGTGTGTGTGTATGTGGTGTCATATATGGTTGGTCCGAATTGCGTGCTTTATAGCTGTCGCTCTCATCTGGATTCATGATAGTCCATGCAAGAAGTTAAAGCCAACCATTCATGCATGCATTGCGTTATAATTATTTCACTCTCGATCGATGATGATAGTTTCGAGTCAATTGAATGATTTGGATGACAGCTCGCAAAGTTTTTGCTTCTTTGGCAACTACATTTCATGAATTTATGAAATTCTATTTTGGAAGTATAAATAAAGTATTTAGAGAGCTTTTGGTTCATTCACCCTAATTAATTAATTTTAAATTATTTATGTTTTTTATAAATAAATTCAGTTTTATTATTTATAAATATATATATATATATCTAATTCTAACTTAAAATCTCAAATTTAAAAGTACGTAATTTTATTATTTTAAGTTTAAATAAGATGTTTTTATTTTTATTTTAAATTGTATAGAATTTTGAGAAGAATAAACAAGATGTATATTGATTTTTGTTTCCTAAACATATTTCAAGTTTTTGCATTTGTAATTCCAAACAGTTTATTTTCAAACGCACAATTTCAAAACTCAACTCAACTCTAATCAAAACAACTTTAATTCTCCAACTCAAGCGGATCAACCAAACGGTCTCTTAGTATTGTTACTCCCAAAATTTGTCTCTCTTTATTTACATCCAAAAACTTTTAATATTAGCAATCTACTATCCAAAATTTCTAAATTATTTCAATTTGCCCCATTTTATCACTATCCATTAAATTGAAGATTTGAATTTAAAAAATTGTACTAGGGTTTGAATTAGGTTTGAGAATTTATTTTTATATTAAAAACGTAGTTTTTCTTCTTCACAAGAGTCGTATGTGTGCTTTCCATCATCAATTTAATGTGAATGTTAAGTTAAATGGGACATATTACATTAACTTAAAAAGTTCAGTGGGTAAATTGTCAAAAATAAAAATTTAGGGGGTAAATTATCAAATGGTGTCAAATTTGAGAGGTACCGTGATTACATATCACAATTTAATTAGCATCAAGACTAATTATTTAGTACAATAAATCAATATTTGTTGTCCCAGATTTCCTATCTCATTGGTTGTCCTCACAATAATGTCATGTCATATCATCTGAATTTAAGAATTTAATTATATAAAAAATGTTAAATATTAAAAATTCTTAAACAAATTGATCAGTTGTCAAAAACCTATTTTGAGAACAGTTTTTGAGACAGAAAAATGGGACAATAGATATGGACTCAATACAATGATCCCCAATTTAGCTCAGAGAGTGGGATGAGAAGGGTTATGGTAGAAACTGGTCATGTTTTTGTAATATTCAAGACTAATTATTTAGTGCAATGAGTCCCGTTGGGATTGTCTCTTGGAGGGGAAAGGTTTAGATAGAATTTTTAAAAATTAAAAACTAGACACGTTTTTGTTTTTTTAAATAAAAATTATAGGTCTCACAACATTTATATAAAACAAAGAATAGATAAGAATATGCATTAAGAAAGAAAAAGAAAAAGAAAAAGTCTTCCATTTCTGGCGTTTGGTTTTATTTCCTTTTATGTCGTCCGAATTTATTAATAGAATCGATTATGGTGCTGAGTTTCTGTTATATATAGGAGATTTTGTGTGTAAATTTATAATTGCACTCCATTTTATATTTGGAATATAATTTTCATTTAAAGAAATTATGCTTAAAAAGAAAAAGAAAAGAAAATCAGATAGGTACCCTCGGGTAGTCTTTTTTGCTATATGTTTTGCAAGTTTATCATTATCAAATATATTTAATTGTAGGAGTCCTAGATTAAATTAAAAAAAAAAAAAATATATATATATATATATATATCTAACAGAGAAAAACTACATAGGGCAATTATGTAAATTAGAAAAGAGAATTTGTATTTGTATTAAAAAGAGAGAGAGCGAGGAGAGTGAGAGAGAGAGAGAGATAGAGAGAATTTGTGTACGTTTCTACTCCACAGTGAGCCGCCACACCCCTTCGTTATTATTGTTACGTATTTGATCTGCCCTACAGTTATTAACTGTTACGCGTGGAATGTTATTGTTAACAGTGCGCTGGCTTAATACTCACCGTTTACTTACCCCTGGCCCCACAGTAACTTTTGGCTCCTTGAATCCACTAGAGTTGGTTTTTTATTATCATTATTTTCTTTTTGAAATTTTTATTTTATTTTTCTCCCGTCAATTGCCTTTTTTTAACCGTTATATTTGTATGATTTTGTGATTAGTTTTATTTATTATTATTTTTATTATATCGTTCCTTCTTCTTTATAGAAAGAAGTAATCTGTAACTTAAATAAAAAAAAAAAGATTTATCATCTTATGTCCTAAAATCAAAATTGTCTTCTTAAATTTAAAATTTCCTTCAAATCCATCACTTAATATAACAAAAAAACTATTATTTAAGAAAAATGGTCGCTGCAAAAGTGGAAGCTAGTAATTAAAACGTTGCAAAACGGGGATATCTATTTATTACGGGAAAAAAAAAAAAAAATGCGAGGTTTTGGAAAATTTTCCTAACAAAATCTATTATTCAAGAGCACACATTTCCTGAAGGTTGGTAAAGTACATGATAGTTTTCGAATGAAAACAAAAATACACAATTTTAAACCATAAGTTTGTATAATAATAATAATAATAATAATAATAATAATAATAACTTAACTGAAAACACGTAATAATACGAGATTATGAAGGGGGCCTATACGTAAAATTGAACAAAAATATATAGGATAAAAAGAAGAAAAAAATATTTGGGGTGGGTGGGTGGGTTTGTAAGGGTTTTAATATTTAGACTAAAAATTAAATAAATAAATAAATAAAAGAGAGAGAGAAAAAGTTGAGGGGGGCTTAGGTCCCGAAGTCTTTATTGGCTTCGTCCCTGATTCCGATGCAATACGAAAAAAACGCAACATCTATAGATACCTATTACTTTTTACCTCATGAAGCTCCTTGCTTTACAGTGTGTGATATGGGAAGAAGAGTCACGTACGTGTCCAATAAGGTTGTTAGAGCTGGAGAAGAAAGGGAGCAGACCTGGCATCAAAAAATGGAAGCCAGAGATCATATTTCAAAACCAGACAAATTCAGTTCAGTACCTCGGTGATCATCTGTTCAGGTATTTTTCTGATATAGGAAGCCAACTCAATCAGATTGGCTTCCAATGTGGGGTCCAATTCTGATCTCCCCATGGTTGATGCTGGTCACAGTATTCCAATGGTGAGGGCACTCGCACATGAACCTAGCCCGAGAACTGCCGTTTCTTGTAGAAATGAAATAACCCTTGTGCCATTGCTAGACACGCTCCTCTGGAGGCAATTAACCAGGGGCATTTTAGGGAATCCAAATCAGGTATGCTGTAAACCTTCTGCTATAAATGAAGTTACCATCTATGTGTTGAGAGATCCACATTGTATTCTTTTCTCTCTGTTTTTTTGCAGTTTTTTTTTTTTTTTTTTTTCCTCTCTCCTTTTTGGTGAGAGAGAAATAGACAAATGCATTGAGCGGCAATACTGAGTAAGCAACTAGTATATTGCTTTTCTTCTACGTTGATGGCTACGTACTGCAATTAATTATATACTACATTGATTTTGACGATTTCCCCTTATTTTTTCTTAATTAATTTTGTATATATACATTCATATACATATATATAACTGTGTTTACTTTCTGTGCATCACTTGTGATGTTCTACTTGTTTTTCTGTGTCAAAACTTCAAGTTACTGTTTATAGTGAATCAGTTGAGCGCGCGCACACATGTATAATATCAATTAGTTTTTAGTTCCAAATCGGTTATATAAACGCATGGACATTTATTGAGTTCTAATAGTAGAACTTATTTTGGGAGCTAAATGATGAACACTTCAGAAGGATCGCCAGATAAATTATTTTTTTATAATTCAAATATATATATATTTTTGTTTAATTTCTTCTTCTTCTTCAATTTTAACTTTTTTTCCAATTACTGTTTCTCCTCATATTTTTTATGTGTATATTGCCAGATCACTCGACGTTGATGACATTTACGTACAGGGAACTACATTCGACAGCTGCCTCATTGCTTTTTCTTGACTCAGACTGTATGCATCTTTACCTAAAAATTTCCCCTTTTTTTTTTTTTTTTTAAGTTTCTTGATTTATGCTCAAAATATCTATGTGCTACATTTATGATCCTTTAATGACATAAGTTCTGGTTAATTCATGTATTTGATAAACTTCATCCTCATTAGGAGAAGGTCTATCTTCTATTGTGAGCGAATCTTTCTCGCTGCTTAAATTTTTCCGCCTGTTAAGGTCTTGTTTGGCATTGCTTTCATTCTTGTTTTCGGTCCGTTAAGGTTTGTTTGGTGTTTATTTGATGTTTGTTTTTTGTTTCTAAGAAAGAAAGAGTAATTATTAAACAAGTCCTAAGGCGGTTGCCCTCATTGTTTGAATTCAAGTTGCCTCCACTGTTTTAGTCAGAATATATGGACAATTCATTTCGCGAATGATCCATATATCATGTGGAGAAGCATCCATCCTTGGGTTATCTGGATATATCAACTTCTACCTCCATAACTTCTTCTTCTTCTTCTTCTTCTTCTTTTTTTAAAGAAAAAGTTCCTAAGCGATTGTCGTGTAGTCGGTACAATTTTTTTCTTCTTTATTGTTTTCCTTTTATTCTATTAAAATCATATGTGGTATATTCCTTCAATTGAAATTTAAAAATAGTTATTGGAAGGGAAGTTTTGTGCGTTTTTTTGTACATCCACGTTTAAGACGTGATACTTTCAGTTCAGAATCGTGGCCGTCTGTTGTGTTGACAAAACATAGACCGTATTATAGGTTACTTCGAATAAAAACAATACTTGATCTGAACAGCCGACAAATATAGCGAATATATATGACAGAAATAACATTTATAGCACTTTACTATATATATATATAGTCCAAACGATCGAACAGTTCCTACTCGTGAGGATGAATATTATTATTTTTTATATCATAAGCATTTTTCTGTCACAGAGTAACCTCAACAAAAAATATAGGCCTTGTTTGGCAAAAAACTCTGTTTAAACTAAACTGTACTTTTTTCATCATGTTTTTTGTCTTTTTCTCTAAAAAGTTGTTTGTCTTTTCTGAAAATTCAAAAAAATTTACTATTTAAACTTATAAATTTTAACTCAAACTTACACACCAAACTCACCCTAGTTTTCAAGTTTAAAAAAAAAAAAAATTCTGATATTATTATGTTTAATTAATTATGATTTGTATATCTTTTACAGGTGTTGCAGGTATACATATAAAATTAATTCCAAGAAAAGCTACAGCTCTAATCCTAACATTATCATTCGAGTTTAAAACTTCGTCGTATAGCAAAAAATAGGAGAACATGGAGTTCTTGAGTGAATTTTGCTCATATAACAAAGCTAAATCAATGATTTCCTCCCTTTCCGGAATGGTAATGTTGTGGGCAACTGGGTCACCATCTCCCATGCAAACCCCATTGATCAAATATCAAGATCTCCAACTTGCAGGACTCAAAACCCTAATTTACACACAACCACAATGTAGTCATCATCAAGTAATCCTATTCCGCTTCTGCTACAAGGCTTCAGTTTCGCCGACACCGTCATTGCTGCCGCCGTCGACTTCATCTTCATTCGCAATGCTGTCGAAAAACACCTGGTCATCCTCGTCTCTAGAACTTGACGACCTCATAGGAACCGACAGTGGTGTTCACACAATCAGCATTAACTCCGAAATCGGACAAATCACGACATCCTTAGAGAATAACAATAACATCAAACACTTCTCTTACAAGGATAGGATACACGACAAGCGGGCTAGCCAACGAGCTGCATCTGTGGCGAAGAGCGAGAAGTATCCGCCGCCTATACCGCGCCTTGCACGTGCTGTAAATGCCGCCGCGGGCCGATCAACATTGCCTTGGGTTTGGACCAGGCATTACATGGACGGCAAGCTCATCCTCCAAGGCCAGCCTGTGGATCGCCATGAGTACTTAGAAGCTCGCCGCCACGACGGCCGTCTGATCTTAGACCTCGTTTCGAAAGAAAATCGTAATGATTTTCATCAAACAAAATCAAGATCAAGATCAAAATCAATATCGAAATCGTGTAGCGAAGAGGAGTTGATACAATTCGGCGAAGAAGATCATAAGCGAGATGATGATCATCTTGATCATGATGAGAGTACTGATGATGATGAAGATGATCAAAGCGTGGCTGTTTTGGCATCGCTTGTGGAATGTTTAGGTACGGATACAAAGGGATTAAGTCATGGTTGTGGAATGTCTATGGAAATGCATGAACGAAGCAACCCCTACTGAGGACAGGCCTCTTCTTCAGCTCCTCTAGTCCCGCGTCCTCTGACTAGTGTTATCATGTAATTAATTAATTAAGCTACCTAGATTTTCCTTGTTGTATATGTACTACATATATTACCCGTTAGAGTTTGGTGACCCAAATTCTCTTTGGTCCGGCCCGAAAAGCTTGCGGTATAACATTTGTGGTGGAGCTTTAATTATGAGAATTTTTTTTGACCTCTGTAGTGGTAGTGGAGGCCCCCGCAGTACGGACCGACCCGGTTTTTACCTGAATCCAGTTTTAGGGTGTTCGAGTATATATATAATGTAATTTTAAGGTTTTATGATTATGCTCTTTTGTGGTAGTCGCTCTTTTTGTACCAATCTTTGATTTAGTGGATTTCTTTTCCTCTGTCCATGATTTTTTCCCGTTTAGAGTTTTTCATGTAAATCTGTGTGTTCTTCTTTTTCATTTCTTTGTTGCCTATTTTCGTGCTTATTTCATAACATTATCGTAATTAAGACAAGATTATGATTTATGATGACGATCATGATTATAAGATTAAGTTCGCTATATAATTTTAAGTACTGTTATTGTAAGAGGCTGGCTAAAGTTATATTTGAAGTACATTATTCATTTAACTTTGCAAAAAATAATAGAAGTCTTATGATATCATCATGAAATTGATCTTAATTATTTCTAGAGTTGCTCATTATAATTCGATGTGTGTCTATATATATATATATATATATATATATATAAGTTTTCGGGGTGAGTTGGGAGGTGGTGGTTGTCTCCAACGCACCTTGCAATGGATCATGAATCATGTAACACTCCACCGAGTACAGTTGCCATGAACAGAATGATCCACATATATTCAAGCCATGTACCTGTCTCTTGTGTTTATTTATATTTTACTTTGAAAGCATGTGGAAAAATAAAATAAAATAAAATACCTAAAACATACCTCTTATATTTAGTCGAGATACCAAATTTGTCTTTTTCTTATAATTTATATTTTTAACTTGAAGATACAAGATGAAGTGAGATGTGGAGTTAATATTCTATGCTTACAAACGTTGTCCTTTTCTTATTAACATGTCACCTGGTCATATGTTTGTTAAAAAATAAAATAAAAAAAATCCAAAACCAAAAAAGATACTTGTTACTTGTATGTTATTTATTTTTTAAAGTACCAGGCACTACGCTTACACTCTATATTAAATATTATCTTAATATTTATATTACGTCTAAAAAAATTATTTTAAACTTGAATTCAACTGATGAAATAAAACAAGCTTATACTAAAAATAATAATAATAATAAAAATGGATCTTATTTCGTTTCTCTCAAAATTTTATATCTATTCTATTTCGATTTAAATAACAAAATTATAAACTTTAAAAGTTTAACTTTTTCAGAGAGATTTAAAAATGTGAAAAGTGAAGCAGTTTTAAGTTGAAGAAAAAAAATGAAAAAGTTTTCGAAAGTATTTTGGAACCACTCTCCCAAATGGCACCTAAGCTTGTGGCTAAGAAATTTGAGTGTATAATCATCCTTTAAGAAGGAAAACATAACTTTTAGCATGCGTTTGCGATCTCTGCTTGAGTTAAAAAAAATTTAGTTGGAGTTTAGTTGTGTATTTAGCTAATTGCAGTTAAAAAAAAAGTAAAAAAGTTGAATTTTTTTTAAAAGAATATCGATATGGATCTTGTTTTGTTCGTCTTAAAAGTCTATGCATTAAAAAAAAAATCTCATTTGGACTTGTGTATATATTTATATATATTTATGGACTTTTAAAATTTGAGTTTTTAAATTATAGTTGAAATTGTTAATAATAAAACTGAGTTGACTTTTTAGAAAATGACAAAAACTTAATTGAGTTTTTTTTTTTTTTTAACACAAATCGGTAAACCAAACATCAACTTAATATATAACCCACGAAGATTATAATGAAAGTAGAAGACAATACCTCAAAAATGAATTTATTGGACTCCAACATCGTTCTTAAGTGTCAATTCTTTCCCTTAATTTTGAGACGAGATTCAAATTCAACACCTCATAAATTACATATAAAGTTATTGTTATATTATATCTATAAATATTTTTAAATTTCTAAGAGAGCATAATATTTTAATTTTTTTAAAATTAGCATACATATATATATATTTTAAATTTAAAGATAGAGAATTTAAGTTATGCTTCTTACGATGAAATCATGTATGAAATTACACTCACAATCACTATATATATATATATATATATTTTTTTTTTTTTTTGAAGTAACAATATTTATTAATGTAATGATAACGTTTTTTTTTTTTTTTGGGACAGTGGTAACATCGTTTTTTCCAAATAAAAAAAAATATAGTAAAATAAATTTTCGCTTTATTTTTATGGACAAAACTGTGGTAGAGCCTCATTGAGAGTCTCTACCATAGAGTTCTTTTTTGAGCCACTAATTTTCAATCGTACGGTATAAAATTGAGGGTGCATATGATGAACCGTAGACTCACCCTTATTGTAACAAAGTAAGTTAAAAAAAAAAAGAAAAAAAATGAAGAAGATCGTGAACCCATGGCCACCCACCTTCGGCACCCCCCACCACCGGCCCCGCCGGCCCCCCCACCCTGCCCGGCGGCCCCCCTCCCCTGGCCTCCCAACCCCCCGCCTCTCCTTCTCTCTTTTCCCCTCTCTCTCTCTTTCCTCTCTCTCTTCCCAACCCTTGGCCCCCCCACCCGCGACTCCCCCTCTCTTTCTCTTTCTCTTCTCACGTCGGGGGTGGTGTGGGGGGGTCGGGGCTGGGGTGGGGTAGAGAGAGAGAGAGAGGGGAAGAGAGGGGGAGGCGGGGGAAGGGGGGCCGCCGGGCAGGGTGGGGTGGCCGGGGGTCGGGCTGGGGGCCGGCAGGGCTGGTGGTGGGGGGATGTCGGAGGTGGGTGGCCGCGGGAGAGGAGAAGAGAGAGAAAGGGGAAGAGAGAGAAGGGGAGGCGGGGGGGTGGGGGGGCCGCCGGGCCGGGGGGAGGGGCTGGGGGCTGGTGGCCGGCGGGGCTGGTGGTGGGGGGGTGCCGGAGGTGGGTGGCCACGGGAGAGGAGAAGAGAGAGAAAAGGGAAGAGAGAGGGGAAGAGAGAGAGAAGAGAAGAGAGAGAGAGGGGAAGAGAGAGAAGGGGAGGCGGGTGGGTGGGGAGGCCGGGGGAAGGGGGGCTGGGGGCTGGTGGCCGTCGGGGCTGGTGGTGGGGGGGTGCCGGAAGTGGGTGGTCGCGGGAGAGGAGAAAAGAGAGAAAGGGGAAGAGAGAGAAAACGGGGTCGCCGGCTGGCCGGCCAGGGTTGGGGCCGGTGGTGGGAGGCCGAAGGTGGGACGTCGGCGTCGGGGGTGAGTCGCCGACGTCCGTCGCCGGCGGCGGGAAGATCGCCGGCGACGGAGAAAACTTGAGGTGAGAAAGATTATATAAGGTAAGGTGTATAATAAATATGGTACACCAACAATATTTCAACCGTTCGATTAAATCATAACGGTTTAAAAAGTGACTCTATCGGTAGAGTCATTTGGAAGAGGCTCTACCACAGCCTCTCCCTATTTTTATTCTTGAAAATATTTTTATTTATATATTTTTGAGGAGCAATATATATATATTTAAAGGGATATATTTCTTTTGTTATCTTGTCGAAATGTTATTAAGAAGTTTTTCTTATGAAATAATTTTTTTGAGAAATATTTTCTTATCTAATAATCGACTAGTTATTTATTTACCCAAAAAAAAAATTTTAACAAGTTATTTGCCTGCTTTTTGAAAAAAAGAAAAAGAAAAAGAAAAAAAAAGAAAAGGTAGTAATAACTTTGGAAATAGAAAAAAGGAAAGATGATAATTTTCGGACCGGTGGCGAGGTCTTCTCTCTCTTGAGAATAGTCAAAACTTGGGATGCAATTAATAAAGAACAGATGATCTTACCGTTGGCTTGCTTTGGGCGCAAGATTTATTATCGTGGGCGAGAGTATTTATATACAGAGCGCGCCATTGACAGAGGTCGAGACAGAGAGTAGAGAGAGAGAGAGCACCAGAGAGTAGAGAGAGAAAGCACCAGAGAGTAGAGAGAGAAACAGAGAGCGCCGCCGTTAAAAAGACCTCTCCGTCGCGATAAAGGTCTCACGAGAGAGAGAGAGAGAGAGAGAGAGTGATCTCCTTCGTTAAAGAGACCTCTACATCACGAAGAAGGTCTCACCGGAGAGAAGTAGAGAGAGAGAGAGCGCCTCCGTTAACGAGACCTCTACAACGCGAAAATGGTCTGGTCGCGTCAGATTTAAGCTGTTTCTTCACCGTTGGATCTTCCTAGGGTTACGACAAAAATAAGGTAAAATTTACTCTCCGCGATTGATGTTTGAACGCTTGCAACTGCTCTTGAATTTTCTTTGAATTGCCTTTACCCAGAAAGTTAATTCTTTAATTCCTCTTTTGATTTGATTCGGAAATTCTTCCTGTGTGTTTGTTTGTCTGTTTCGGAAATAATTATAGCAACTTCCAATAGTTTTGAAGTGCGAACCATTTGATCGCAAAGGTATGAAAAGGGTTTTAACCTCTTGCCATTATTATGCTTGAAACTTCTCTTTGTAGATATTGATTCTAAGTTCTCAAATTCTAATTATCTTGTTTATTCGTTTCATTCTTATTTGTTTTCAGGCCTACAAAGAAACTGAGGATCGTGCAAATTAAACATTTTCCTGCAGAGACATACTTTTAAGTTTTTAAGTGTGAAAAGATATGAGGTTTAGGGGAATTCGATTTTATATTTTAACTGGAAAATGTGCTTGTTGCAGGCTGACTTCAATTGGGCTGATCTTGACCAATGCTTCAGTTCCAAGTTTCTCAAAAGTGGCTGCTTCGTTTGTGGCAACTACTTACGTGCACTTCAGATCTACAGTTTAGTCTCTTCGGTAAGAATATTTCCTTCATATCCATCCTTTTCGTTTTCTGAAAGTGGTCCACTAGTTTAATAATCTCTAAAACAGTATTTTATTTTGTGGTTTCTTGCTTGACACGTCAGGTTCATACTCTCTTTCAATAGGATGGACAAACTAGTAGCCGGTGCAGCTCTTCTACTGTAGGTCTGTGAAGCTTTTAATTCTCTTCCTAGAAGGTTCTGTTACGATAAATTGACAAAACAGTAGCTGGTCCAATGGCTGCTTCAGCGGCTGCAATGGCTATTACAAAAATGGACAAAATATTTCCTTTTAATTGGCGACTATCAACAAAATCAGAAAATGTTACGAAATTTAGATTAACCGCATTCAATATAAGTTCAAGACACATAAGAGCTCTAACCATATTTCGGCCGGGGATCAATCCATAGATACCGATAAAAAAATAAATAGGTACGTCTAGTTTAATTGTCCTTGCCGGTAAATTTATGCTTCTCAGATAACTTATATGTGCAAATAATGCTCTGTTTGTAATTTCAGTACTTTTTAACAGTTTGAGTCTCTGTTGGAGCTCTTGGAGATAAGCAGACTCCTTCCTCACTCTGGTCCTCTAACCATTTAGTATAATTTTTGCGTGGGATTCTTTTTCTTGATTAGTTACTTGTTTCTTTTCACTTAAATGTTTATCGTAATGCCAATGTTTATCTATGTTGTCATATATATTTGTTTTCTATCTTTCTAGCTAGTGTATCAATTCATCCTTACTTTCTAATAGCCTATATAAGGAGCAGACACCAGATCTACAAAGAAAGCTCAAGTATCGGAAGGTATGATCCATTGACTTCGACTTATGTTCATTGTGTAGTTTCTTAAGTGTATTGCATGGATTAAAACTTGTCTTTCTATTCTGTGCAGAAATGCGTGACAGGGAAATTGCTGAAGAGAATTACAGGATGCTATCTTCACCTGCAAGTGAAGGAATTTATCATTTAAGATGCTCAGGTGAGGAACTTAAATGTTGTTATAGATCAAACTGCAAGCTGCTGCATGTGAACGTATGATAAAGGATAAGGAAATTAAGCTTTAGCCTTGACATAAAATGACCCTTTTTTTTGAATTATTCGGTGGACTTGAGCTCCTCTTTTTTCTTTCTTTTTTTCTTTCTTTCTTTCTTTGTTTTTTATTTTTTGGGTGCTTAAGAGCTAACTGAGTTTATATCTCTTATTGTAAATGAATTGTCTTGAAGATGGAATTTTCATGTTACTTCTGGCTAGGCAAGAAGATATAGCGGTTCCTTGGTGTATATTTGTCTAGGTAAAGAAGATATAGTACAGTATACTACATTTATTTATTGTTCATTTTTTTTTTCGTAAAAGTATTGTGGCTGAATTATATTCAGGGATTAATAGTATTTATTATTCATACAGAAGCCAACATTGAAAGTTTAACGAAGAGCGTGGATACAGAATACTAACATTCCTACCAAGAGGCTTAGCTTTAACTCGTGTAAGGGACAAATCTTTGGGTTCTCTTTCTAATGCTGCTTGCTTCTTGAACTTCGTTGAATCAGGGTTTTTTTTTTTTTTACTGTGGTCCACTAATTTTTATCTCTAAAATAGTGGTTTATTTTGTGGTTTCTTGCTTGTCACGTCAGGTTCATACTCTCTTTCAATCGGATGGAGAAACTAGCAGCCAGTATAGCTCTTCTAATGTCGTTTATAAAGCTTTTCATTCTCTTCTTTGAAGGTTTGTTTTTTTTTCCCCATAGTCTTGTCGTTACCCCTAATTTTATATTTTTTATCCGTATATTTATGCTTCTCTGATAACTAACGTTTGCAAATAATGCCCTGTTTGTATTTTCAGGACTTTTTAACATTTGAGTCCCTGTTGGAGCTCTTGAAGACTCCTTCCTCACTATGGTCCTCTAACCATATAGTATACTTTTGCCATGGGGATTCTTTTTCTTGATTAGTTGCGTGCTTTTTTATTTTCAGTTAAATTGATTTTCGTATTGTCAGAGGTTTATTTTTTTTTGTCATACTATTTTTCAGGTGTATCATTCGTTTTACCCTTACTTTCTAATAGCCAATATGAAAAACAAGCACTAGACTTGCTAAGAAAGCACAGGGATTGAAAGGTATGATCCCTAAACTTGGACTTATGTTCATTGTGTAGTCTCTTAAGGCTCCGTTTGGTAAGATAAGACTATATTTGATAGGATAATATTAGAGATTTGGATTGGATTGTATAGGAAAGGATATGATTAGATTTTACTTAATCATATTTTATGTATGGTGTTATACTGTCAGGATAGGATAAGATTAAATTTTATTTATTTATTTATTTTTTTTTTTTTAAAATTCCATTTTTTTTTTAAAGAAAATTTGATATTTTGATAAACTTGAAACTTTAAATTTAATTTAAAATTTATCAAACAAAATTTAAAACGAAAAACAATATAATATACCCAACCCACAACTTTCCTTTAAAAAAAAAAAAAGGACAATACCTGATACATTCTCCTTCCTCACTTTAAATGACAACAAAAATTAAAGAGATTTGTAAATAGAGAGATTGCCCAGCCCAATAAACAATGTTGGCCATTATCAATCGTGGGCCTCGGCAAGGGATAGTTTAAGGGGAAAGCAACTCAACACAATCACACAAATTATAATATCATTACATCAATATAATAAGAAAAATTAATACTAGATTAATATGACACAAAATTAAACTAAATTTTTATAAAATTTGTGTCATGTTGATTAAGAATGAGGAATATGGGTTATGTTGGTTAATAGATAAAAAAAAAAGGCAGTTATTTAGGTAATTTTCTCATAGTTTTTTTAATCCCAAGCTCCAGCGGGGCGATAGATGAATCCCCTTCCAAGGGGATTCGGTCCTGGGCTGGATAAAATATATCTAGTTCAGTCATTTAAAATATCTCTTCAAACAAAGGATGAAAATCCAATCCAATTCTATACTCCTTAATCATGTCTACCAAACAGGTCCTAAGTGTATTATTGCATGGATTAAACTTGTCCTTAAGTGCAGAAATGCGTAATGGGGCAATTATTGAAGAAAATTACAGGATGCTATCTTCACCTGCAGGAGAAGGAATTTTCATCTTAAGATGCTCGGGTGAGGAACTGATATACTATATATCAAAGTTCAAGCTTCCGCATGCTCCATTGCTATGTGAACGTAGGATTGAGGATAAGGTGATTAAGCTTTACATTAAATGACCTACTATTATTATTATTATTATTATTATTATTATTTGCTGGACTAGAGCGCTTTTTTGCTCAAGAGCTAACTGGTCATGTAATCCCTTATTGTAGATAAATTGTCTCGAAGATTGAGTTTTCATGTAGCTTCTGGCTAGGTGAGAAGATATGCGGTTTATTGGTAGAGATCTATAGGTAAATTGCTTTGCTTTGTTGAAAACTTATTTAATATTCATTTTTTAGTAAAAATGAATGTGGATCTCCTATACGTAAATTGCTTTGCTTTACTGTAAATTTATTTAATATTCATTTTTTTAGTAAATATGAATGTGGCTTAATTATTTTCAGGGTTTAATGTTATCCGTTATTTATATAGATGACAACAAGAATACTAACCTTGCCGCCAAGAGGCTTAGCTTTAACTCAGGGAGGAGACAAATCTTTGGCTTCTCTTTCTAATACTTGCTTCAACTTTGTTAAATTAGGGATTTTCCTCAGTTGTGTTTGTGTGTGTGTGTGTTTTTTTTTTATTTTTAATTAAGTGTAGAATTTAAGGGTGTGATGTTATTTTAAAAATATCAGTACTTTTGGTTACATTCTTAATCCTGATCCATGTTGTTTGAAGTTCATAATTGGCAGTGCTCTCACTTTTTACTTACTTGGGTGATTTGTATATTGACCGTCCTCTCCGTTTTTCGTTTTGGATTAACCAAACTATATCAACTAATCTAGTTCCATGATATTCTCCATATGCAGTCTTTAATATCTCATCTAGCTTATCCTGTGAAAGAGAGTATTAACCAAAGCTTCTCCTGAATGTGGTCAACTAATTTTTTAGTCACTAAAATAGTGGTCTATTTGGTGGTTTCTTGCTTGTCAAGCCACGTTCATACTCTCTTTCAATAGGATGGAGAAACTAGCAGCCAGTGCAGCTATTCTATTGTTGGTATGTGAAGCTTTCAATTCTCTTCTTGAAAGGTTTGTTTTATTTTCTCCATAATAGTCTTGTTGGCAACCCTTACTTCATCCTCTTTTCCAGTAAATAAATTTATGCTTCTCTGATAACTAACTTGAGCATAAAATGCTCTGTCTGTAGTTTCAGGACCTTTTAACAGTTTGAGTCCTCGTTGAAGATCTTGGAGAATATCGGATACCTTCCTCCTTATGGTCCTCTAACCATATGGTATACTTTTGCCGAGGGGATTCTTTTTCTTAATTAGTTGCTTGTTTATCTTCACTTCAATTGTTTATTGTATTGTCAAAGGTTTATTTTTGTTGTCACATATTTGTGTCTTTCTACTTTTCTGGTGTATCAATTCTTCATGTTACCCGTACTTTCTAATAGCCAATGAAAAGAACAGGCACTAGATCTACAAAGAAAGCTCAAGGATTTATAGGTATGATCCATAGACTTGGACTGATGTTCATTGTGTAGTTTCTTAAATGTATTATTGCATGGATTAAACTTGTCACTCTGTTCAGTGCAGAAATTCGTAACAGGGTAATTGCTGAAGATAATAACAGGATGCTATCTTCACCTGCAAGTGAAGGAATTTATCAGTTTAAGATGCTCGGGTGAGGAACTTATGTTGTTATATAGCATTATATATATTGGCCGTTTTTTTAATTTTTCGGTGGACTTCTTCTTCTTCTTCTTTTTCTTTGTGGATAAATTGTCTTGAAGATGGAATTTTCTTGCCAGAAGTCTTCCATATAATCTCTTATTGTGGATAAATTGTCTTGAAGATGGAATTTTCTAGTCACTTCTGGCTAGGCAAGAAGACATGGTGGTTCGTAGGAGGAGATCTGGGGGTAAATTGCTTACATTGATTTATTGTAACTTTGTCTACTATTTATTCTTTAGTAAAAGTGAAAGGAAGATAGAATAGAGTTAATTAGTACTTGTTTATAATTATAACAAGTTTGATTTTCTTTTTGATTGTTTGTTTGTGTATGTCCTGTTTTTAGTTTCGAGGAAACCTTGTTCTCCCTCGCTTGTATTTGATAACTTTATCTATGATTAACAACAAAGAGGTTTTTTTTTTAAAAAAAAAAAAAAAAGTGAATGTGGCTGAATTAATTTCCGGTATTAATACTATTATTATTAATATAGATGCGCCAACATTGAAAACATATCGAAGAACGTGGAAGCTGGTCTAGGTGTTCGAAGGATGATTCATCAACAGGTAAAGGGAGTAGTTCATCGGAAATCATTCCTCTCTAAAGTTAAGGAACAGAATACTAACATTGCCATCAAGCGGCTTCGCTTTAACTGAGGTAGGAGACAAATCTTTGGCTTCTCTTTCTAGTTCCATAATCTTTTTGTGGATATTGCCTCTAAGTACTCAAATTCTAATTATCTTATATAATTTATTCATTCTTCTTTGTTTTCAGGCCTACAAAGAAACTGAGGGTCACTCAAAACATTTCATGCAGAGAGACTTGCTTTTAAGTATGAATAGATATGAGGTTAGGGGGAAAACAAAAAACTTCTTTACTTACAGATTAGAATTTGATTTTCGTTTTTAATTAAAAAATGTGCTTGTGTGCAGGTTGAGTTCAATAATTTCAATTAGGTTCATCTTGACCGATGCAACAGTTCCAAGTCCTCAACAGTGGCTGCTTCTTTTGTGGCAACTACTTACGTGCGCTTCAGGTTAGGCTCTTCAGCAAGAATAATTTCCTCGAAAATTTTTCTTTGAAGGGTGGAGATATTGTCTTTCAGCTTTGTAGCACCCTACCCATCAAAGCTTAGCTTCATATTTGACCTCCTCCTGTTATATTCATATGAGAAGGGACAACGCAAGATTTGGGAATGCTTAGCAGTACAAGTACTAGCCATTAGGAAATGTCTCCTTGATCTCTCCCGTTAAACCTATGGAATTTTTCAAAGCAACTTCTGAGCATAATTTTTTGATTGAGAGGAAAAAATATACATGTAAAAATAATCACCAAGAGTCTTTGTAAAAAATAAAAAATAAAAAAATAAAAAAAAAGGGAGACAAAAAAATTTTCTTTTCTTTTTTTTCCCCATGAATGTGGTCCACTAGTTTTTTAATTTGTAAAATAGTGGTTTATTTTTGTGGAGTTTTGCCTGTCATGTCAGATTCATACTCTCTTTCAATAGGATGGAGAAACTAGCAATCAATGAGCTCTTCTAATATTTATCTGTGCAGCTTTTAATTCACTTCCTGGAAGGTTTGTTTACTCTCTCCATAATAGCTTGTTGGCAAACCCTGATTTAACCGTCTTTTCCAGTAAATTTATGCTTCTCTGATAACTAATTTGTGTATAAAATGCTCTGTTTGTACTTTCAGGACTTTTTAACAGTTTGAGTCCTTGTTGGAGTTCTTGGGAGACTCCTTCCTCACTAAAGTCCTCTAACCGTATAGTATAGTTTTGTCATGGGGATTCTTATTCTTGATTAGTTCCTTGTTTATATTCACTTAAATTGTTTATCGTTGTTGTCCACGGTTTATTTATGTTGTCAAATATTTTTCGTCTTTTATTTTTCTGGTGTATTAATTCTTCATTTAACCGTTACCTTTTAATAGCCTATATAATGAGCAGGCACTAGACCTATGGAAGGTATGATTCTAGACTTGGACTTATGTTCATTGTGCGGTTTCTTACGTGTCTTATTATTGCTTGGCTTAAAACTCGTCTTTCTACTTCACCTGCAGGGGTAGAAATTTATCATTTTAAGATGCTCGGGTGAGGAACTGAGATGTTTTATGTCAAAGTGCAAGCTGCTGCATGCTACACGCAATGTAAGCAGGATTGAGGATAAGGTAATTAAGCTTTCTAATTATTTGGAGGACTTGACCCTTTTTCGCTCAAGAGCTCCGCCCGGTTTCAGCATGCGGGCCTCCGCCCGAATATCCGGCCGTAACCCGTTAATGAAGGTGCTCTCCATCACGTGCTCCGGTATATTCAGCGATGACGACGCCAAGGATTCGAAAACCCGGCGATACTCCTGAACGGTGGATTCCTGCTTTAACGACAAAAACTTCTCGCACAAGGACCCTTCCTGGGTGGTTTGACTGAAGCGATCCAGCAACCGGAGCTTCAACTCCTCCCAACTCCGAAACGGACCACAATGAGATCCAACCGTTTCGGCTCCTCCGACAGCCCCCCACGCTCCCCCAACGTCTGATCGCCTCCAAGCTGACCTTCCGAGCCCTTAACGACGTCGCCGACAGTCGTCACGGCACCCGAACCGTCAGAAACCTCCATCGACGGCCCTCCCGTCTCCGGAACCGCAGATTTGCCCCGATCGCTCAACTCCGGCACAGGACGGTCCCGATCGTTGGGATCCTTCACCGAGCTTCCCCGATCGCCCTTCCTTAGCCACTCGTGATCCAAACGGTCCAAAATGGACAGCTTCTCCATCAGAGCGCCAACACTCCGCTCCAGAGAACCCAGACGCTGCAAATCTTCCTTCATCGACTCCACATCACCCTTCACCGCCAGAAACCGCTCCTCAACCGAACCCATCCTCTGGTCCATCTTCTTGCCTGCCCTTCCCAGAAAAGTACGTGCTCTGACACCACTGATAGACACCAGATACTCCACGGAAAACAAAGAAGCAATTAAAGAAAGAAAGATAGGGAATAGATAGAAGAAAAAGCAAATAATAGGCTGATAAACGATTACTGAATACCACCGGAACAACGGAGAACATTCCAGAGGTTCTCTTCTCTCCCCACAGAATCCAATACAATATTCTGCTTAATTCCCCCTCTAGACCTCACTCCTTAACATTTATTCATCTCTCCCCTAACCGACTAACTAACTAGCCACTGACATTGACGATATTGCCCTCGACCCCCCTGCCACCTCAGCCGAAGAAGCAGCTGACTTGGCCCCTTTAGCTCGCCTGGCATAAGTGAAACGTATCGGTGGTTTATCAATATCCTAGTTTCCAAGTTGTTCTTCCGACAATTTTAAAAATTTTCTAAGAAAGCTTTTTTTTTTTTTAAACCCACTCTAATGTAGACAAGGGCACTTATAAGAAGTTGGGTTAAGCCTTCCTGATGAGGATGGTCAAGAGCTGGTACGTACACAGATTGTGTATACTTCTCAGTATCAAAGAAAGAAACCAAAGGTATTAGAATATCTATTAGACAAACCTAAAATATATCTATTAATCAAATGAGATTGTTTATAATTCAATCCTGAAAAAGAAATTTACAAGAAATGAAAATAAAGGGAAAAGAAAAGGAAACTAAAGGGAGAAGTAAACAAGAGTGAAAGTAAAAAAGAAAAATGACACAGAAATGAGGCAAAAACAAAATCGATCAAAGAGGACTGATGTTTAAATTAGTATGTTTTTGTTGCGTCTCGGATACTAGATAACTTACTCAAGTCTGATTTTACACGGTATGCAACAGGTATAGTGTAATAATTGTGGTGATGGAGGTCTTGCACCTTCTAAGTACTTTGTGATCTCTGTAGTCATTATTTTTTGTTATACTTTTAACAGAATTATTTGTCTGACCACATATACGTTAAATTTTAAGACAAGTTGCTAAGGTTTCACGAGATAGCTCATGCATGTTGTTTTATGCTACATGCTGTACACGACTGTTAAAATAGCATTGTGGTAAGCCTTAAACAACCAACATTACTCTTTATTGTTTGGTGTTCGGACTAATATCGTGCGCTGCAAAAGATAACTGATCAAATGATATCCTATTGTAGTCATTAAATCATATCAAATTGTTGTTGTGAAAAGAAAAGTGTGCCAAAGACGAATGTTCCATGTAATTGTAATTTGTGGTTCTGTTTTAGAAGTGTGTACTCCGTTAAATCTTAAAGAGCTAATTTTGTAACGTCTAGATAGGTCCTGCTTGAGGCATATTTGGTGTTGTTTGTGGAAAATTTTGGAATTGTAACAATACAGAAAGAAAAAACCCCATTGGGAGGATAATAATATGTCAAGATGTTTAAAATTTTGTGGTGTGTTTTAGCTAATCACACTTTTATATAAACAAAAAAACAAAAGAGGTTGCTTGAAACTTCTTCTTGTGGATATAACTTATTGCACGTAAGAGTTCTGGCCAGGGATCCAATATAGTTTCTGGATCAGTGCGCTCGTAAAACTTCTAATTATCTTTGTTATTCATTCTTATTTGTTCCGGTCTACTAAGGAGATCGATGTGCTTGTATGAAGGTTGAATTCGATCAGGCTGCACTTCCTGACTGATGCTGGTGCCACGATTCCAAGTACTTAAAGGAGGTTGCTTCTTTTGTACTGGTAACAACTACAGGCACTTTTACTCTACTGTGTTAGGTTTCGTCTTTTTTTTTTTTTTTTTTTTTTTTTTTTTTGGCATGTTTGATATGCAAAAACCTGCCTTTTGGATCTTGCAAACATCATTGGGATTTCTTTGGCCTTGAAATACTCTTAGGTAGGACTATTTATCTTCAAGAATTAATCGGTGAAGGTTGGATATTGTCTTTCTTCTTTATTGCATCCTACCCCCCAAAACTTGGCTTCGGATTTAAGTTCCTCCTATGAAATTCATAACCGAGAGTACAATGCAAGTGGGATGCTTAGCTTTAGTGAGAATATTATGATTTTCTCTTTTTTGAATTCGTAATACGACTGTTAGGACATGCTTAGCTTTAGTGGTAATGCTTAGCTCTCTCGTTATTTTTCATTTCAACTTCCACACATTTCTGTTCTCATGCCTTCTATTGACCGGAAAATATGCATGTAAATAGCCAACAAGAACTAAAGGAAAAATATAAATTACTTTTTCTGTTCGTTTTCTGATTACGGTCCACTAGTTTTATTGTCTCTGACGTGTGTTCTGTTCTGTGGTTTCTTGCTTTGATGTCAGGTTCATACTCTCTTTCGAAAGGTTAGAGAAAATAGATGCCAGTGCAGCTCTTCCAATGTTGGTTTGTGAATCTGTTAATTCTGTTCTTGGAATGTTTGATTACTTTCACCACGTAGTTTTCTACATTTATGCTTCTTTGATGTCCTTAATTGTGCATATGCTCTATTTGTGGTTTCAGGACATTTTAGCAGTTGAGTTCTCGTTGGACCTGTTGGACAATAATTCCTTCCTCCATAATGTTCCTATAGCCATGTAGTATACTTTTTCTATAGGGATTATTTTTCTTGATTATTTGCTTGCTTGTTTGTTCCTTAAACTTTAGGGTCGCCCCCACTTTGCCTCCTAAACTTTGAAAACTCTCACTTGATTATCTGAATTTTAAATTTAACCTCACTTTACCCCTTTTATGAAAATTTTAGCTAAAAACAGACATGAAAAAAAAAAGGCAAGTTAAACACAGTCATGTGACCTTTTCTCATTTGCTTTTAACATAAATCCTAACATAATGGACTTAGTAAGACAGTATTTTTCTTTCTGTTTTTAATTTAAATTCTTATAAAAGGGGTAAAATAGGGTCAAATTTCGAGTTCTTATAAACCATATGACTATACTTAATTCATTTTTTTCCCTTCTGTTTTTAACTAAAATTCTGATAGTAGGGGGTAAAGTTAGGTCAAATTCAAAGTTCGGGGGGCGGGCAAAGTGAGGTTTTTTTAAATTCAAGGGGTATATGAGAACAATCCTTTTTAATTTATTTGTTTTTTTTTCCCAGCTATTTATGTGTCAATAATTCTTCATTTTACCCTTATTTTCAAATAGTTTGTATAAAGAACGGATGCTAGATCTACAAATTAAGCTCAAGGATTGAAAGGTATGATCCATAGACTTGGACTAATGTTCATTCTGTGGTTTCTCAAGTGTATTATTGCATGGATTAGAACTTTTCTTTCAATCAGGTGCAGAAATGCGTAACAAGACAAATTTTTGCGAGAATTACAGGGTGCTATTTTCCTGCTGGTGAAGGAATTTTATCATCTTAAGATGCTCAGGCGAGGAACTAAGATGTTGAAGAAATATATCAAAGTGCAAGCTGGCTCATGCTCGTACAATGTGACAGTAGGATTGGGGATCAAGTATGCATATAAAATGACCTCTTTCCATTTTTGGAGTTTGAGTTTTTTTTTTTTTTTTTTTCAAGAGCTAACTGATCATGTAATCTCTTACTGTAAGATAAATTGTCTCTAAGATGGATTTTTCAAGTACCATTCTGGCTAGGCAAGAAGATATAGCGGTTCATTGGGGGGAGATCTGCAAAGGTATGTTGCTTATGCTCTCTATCTTTGTTGAACTATTTAGTACTCATTTTTTAGCTTAAAACGTGAATCTGTCTGAAATTTTCAGGCATTAATTTCATTTATTATTTCTATAGTTGCCAACGTTTTAAACATGTTGAAATGTGTTAGATACAGAAGAGTGTCATAGCAACAACGTGGCTTAGCTTTAACTCAGGTAAGAAACAAATCTTTGGCTTCCCTTTCTACTGCTATCACGGCACACAGCTTGGACATCCCCTAATAGAAATGTTGTTGTTTTACGACATGTCATTTATCGAGAACGTATGCTGTCCTTGGTACAGTAAAACGATACTTATGGTTTGTTTTGGGATTAAGTTTAACTCCAACTAAACTTTACTTTTTCATCGCAGTTTTTGTCTTTTTCTGAAAAGTCAACAAAAATTATAACTAATTTTTAAGAAGTCAACTAACTTCAACTTAGGGTTCGTTTGGATCGCAAGTTTGAGTTGATATTTTGAAGTTCAGTTTGAGTTAAGTTAAGTTGGGAATGAACTTTTTGTGTTTGGGAAAAAGTATGAGTTTAAAAGTTTAGTTTGAGTTGAGTGTTTGGATGTAAAAAAGTTTGAGATGAAAGTTTAAAAAAAACAAGGGCCCTGTTTGGATGGTAAAAATATGAGATTAACAAATTTTTTTTTCGTATTTAACATTCTGTTGTAGTTTTTAGTGCTTGTTTGATTCACAAACTTACCTCATAATTTCCAAATTATTTTTTAAACGTTATTCCCAAAAATAATTTATGGTTTTATAAAATTCACAAAAATGTGCCGGCGTTAAACTTTGAAGTTTTAACTCAAACTCATGACCCATACGCCTTAAAAAAACCCAGATAATAGATTTTTAACATGTAATAGTAAGCATACAACTTGAAATAAAATTTTGTAATTGTCATTAATTAAGTCTTACAACAAATAAAAACAAAAGCTCCTGCAGTTCGTCTGTGGGCATTAACATAAACAAAATACAAATCAATAACTACATTCATTATCTGCTCCAATTAGATATAAATCTTAATCGTTTCACATTTGCCTATACCATGGTGATACTTGATATCTTTCCCACATCTCATTTGCTATGTGGTCTCTCATCCCATTCATTGCTTCCCTACTCGGGTCATGTTGGTGTGATCCTGTACTAGGCCCAGTTCCATCGATCCCGTCGCTAAACACGTAATCCGCGTTAACATCGACATTTTCTCGTACAGGCTCAGAATCTGCTTCATACTGCTCAAGAATAGGATCCCCAACCTGCACCATTCTTATGAAATTATGGACAACTGCACACGCGACGGGGATCATTTTCTGCTTGTCCATTGGATAGTTGTTTATGCCTTTCAGTATTTTAAACCGGGCCTTCCAGACACCGAATGTGCGCTCGATACAGTTCCGTAGCGATGAATGTGTATAGTTAAACACTTCACGTCGGGTGCCTAGCCCGTCACGCCGTCTGCGAAATTCCGGTATATGATACGTCTCGCGTCGATATGGGCTCAGGAAACAAGCCTTATTTGCGTATCCTGAATCTACCAAGTAAAATTTACCTGCAATAGTAATCTCATAATATTAAAACAATTAACTCCCTGGTGGTATTGCAATATAAAATATTAAAAAAACATTTATTTTCTGTTTACCTGGTGGAACCAACGGGAATCCATGAAATGCTATCGCCTCATCCAACATTCTCGCATCATGACAAGATCCCTCATATCCTGCCAATATATAAGTGAATTTCATGTCAAATGAACATGCTGCTAATATATTTTGCGAGTGATATCCCTTGCGATTTATCCAAGCGTCAGAATTTTCGCGCTTAGGGACACATGGTACGTGGGTACCATCTATAGCACCAATACAGCCCTGCAAGAAACCAAAGAATATTTAATATGCGTACTGGCATCAACAATAACAGATTTATATTAAAGCTCTTTCGTACGAGAATGTAATTATATTACGTATGTAACGTACATCAAACCATGGCCGATATTTGTCTGAATGCTCCAGAATCAAATTTTGAACCGATGTGTAGTCGGCTGGTCTGATGAATTCATCCTTTAGCGAACAAATAACGTTCAACACTTTATCAAACCAACGTGAAGTTGTCTCTATCGAATGTTGGAACAAATAAGAAATGTGCCGGTTCGTAGCGCCTCTTGCACAAATGGATAAAAATATAAACAACTGCTCGTTCACATTCATGTTGCGAGTTGGCTTCAATAACTCCCTACTAGCTAACAGGTTACTTAGTGAAGTGAATGTTTCTGCTTTCATACTGATCAATCCTTGAATTATTTCCGCATGACCATTCAAAAGCTCGTCCACACGCATGCTCCCAGTTAGAGTTGAGTTATGCATTGGTTGTGGCTGTCGTCGCCTGTTACGTCTGCTGGCAGTTACGGCTACCACTGCCTTCATCAGAAAACTGTTATGGTCGGTATACTCGTTTTCGGAGTACACATCATCTTGTTCCTCATCGGATGCGGAATTATACTCGTTCATTTTGAGAATATTTTTATATCCGCACTAAAATTTAATTTTTACCTGGTACAAGAAAATTGTTAGCAAACTATAAAAAATTAACTTGTATTTTTTCTCATTACCGGTACAAACCATTAGCAGTGCATTAGCAGTGTAACATAAAATATCAGATAAAAATAAACATAAATTATCCGTCTCATCTATGTTCTCACACATGAAATACATAAATAAATAAAAGTTAATAATGAGCTCAAGATTTAGGTCTCAAATATTCATAAGCCGTGGATAAAAGGAAAAAAATATTTGTCGGACAAGAAAATCAATCGGTGGGGGGCCGGTAGGAGTCAACGACGGATGAAACAATTTCTCGCCTATCAACCTCAGGCAGCTGATAGAACGTACGTTGGAGCCGTGGATGAGCGTCCAGGTAGTGCCACATTTGACACCGTTGTTTTGGTGGAATACCCATCTCTGTCATAATGTTCATACACAGTAGCATGTGGTCCGGTCGGTTTGCGGTTTCGTTACTTGGGCCCGATTGCGACTGTCCACGGAAATGACTCACTATTTCCTGCATTGCTAAGAATGTCATCTCGTCCATTTCGTCTCTTTGTTTTCTCTTACCGGAACTTGCCCTTGACCGCGACGGACCTGCATCGGCTCCCGAACGTAAGTTGCTACAACCGCGCGCACCGGTGTTTGGCGTTAGAAACTCTTCAAAGTCGACCCGGGTTTCAGAGTAGTCCATTGAAGCTTCAACGTCGCCGTACGGAGTACTATCAGCTGGCATGGTTACTGATCCATATCCCGAAGCACCGGCAGCGTGATTTTTCTCGAACACGTTACAATAAAGCTCCCTGTTGCGCAGCCCCTCGTAGCGTAGATGGTTACACTCCTTATGAACCTGTAAATGAAAATTTAGCTTAGTACAAGTACGATCATCGCGTTAATTAACAATATAACGTAGGACCTTATATTAGACTACGCATGTTACCCCTATAAAAGTTTGCCACGCTTCGTCAGAGCATGTCACACGATCCGTCGATGGATCGTAGCCTAGACCGGTTTGTTTTTGCAACGCCTTCCAGCCCCTATATATTTTTTTCATCCTTTCTTTCTTTTGATATAATGTCTTTTCAAGTGCTTGTACCCCACCGAACTCAGCATTAAACTGGGCGGCCCAAAGTTCAAGAGTTGCTTTGGGGGGATGTTTGCCGCCACTGCAGGCCAGGTACTCATCAAGTTGCTCCAGAAATTTTTTTTCTTTAGCGGCGTCCCAAAAGTAATGATCCCCCGATGCTTTGCGCGGCATCTCCTTAGGAAAGAGATAACCAAACATAGGAAAATAATTTTAAAAAACGGTCTGACGGTCGATTAATTGGCTCAGTATAAATTGATTGACACGTTTAATCTGAGGCATGTCAAATACCCGATACAGAATCGGCTACCATGGCATATAAACCATGGGTTCGGGTTTTTACTTGTTCATGACTAGCACAACCCATAGTTAATGCCCTTAACACCAAACATATGCTTATATACCGGTAACTGACATCACATATCGGGTAAATGACTCACCAGTCAGACTATAATACAATTTTATGTATTGTTGTATACATCATCGCCAACAAGGTGTAAAGGTGAAAGAACACCTTTACAAGTGCAAAACGTGTGTAAATAGGGATGAAAACAGGTCAATGGCCAAAAATGAGGATTCTAGTACATCAAACAGGATTAACAAGTGCCAAAAGTGACAAAATGGAGATCAAAACATCACAATGGCAGCAAATGGGGATTATAGTACTTCAAACATCATTTACAAGAGCAAACCGTGCCTAATTGGGGAGCAAAACAGGTAAATGGCCAAAAAGGAGGTTTCTAGTACCTCAAACAGGATTAACAAGTGCCAAAAGTGACAAAATGGAGATCAAAACATCACAATGGCAGCAAATGGGGATTATAGTACTTCAAACATCATTTACAAGAGCAAACCGTGCCTAATTGGGGAGCAAAACAGGTAAATGGCCAAAAAGGAGGTTTCTAGTACCTCAAACAGGATTAACAAGTGCCAAAAGTGACAAAATAGAGATCAAAACATCACAATGACAGCAAATGGGGATTATAGTACTTCAAACATCATTTACAAGAGCAAACCGTGCCTAATTGGGGAGCAAAACAGGTAAATGGCCAAAAAGGAGGTTTCTAGTACCTCAAACAGGATTAACAAGTGCCAAAAGTGACAAAATAGAGATCAAAACATCACAATGGCAGCAAATGGGGATTATAGTACTTCAAACATCATTTACAAGATCAAACCGTGCCTAATTGGGGAGCAAAACAGGTAAATGGCCAAAAAGGAGGTTTCTAGTACCTCAAACAGGATTAACAAGTGCCAAAAGTGACAAAATAGAGATCAAAACATCACAATGGCAGCAAATGGGGATGACCCGTACTTCAAACATAATTAACAAATGCAAACCGTGGCTAATTAGGGGTCAAAACAGGTCAATGGCCAAAAATGAGGATTCTAGTACCTCAAACAGGATTAACAAGTGCCAAAAGTGACAAAATGGAGATCAAAACATCACAATGGCAGCAAATGGGGATTATAGTACTTCAAACATAATTAACAAATGCAAACCGTGGCTAATTAGGGGTCAAAACAGGTCAATGGCCAAAAATGAGGATTCTAGTACCTCAAACAGGATTAACAAGTGCCAAAAGTGACAAAATGGAGATCAAAACATCACAATGGCAGCAAATGGGGATGACCCGTACTTCAAACATAATTAACAAATGCAAACCGTGGCTAATTAGGGGTCAAAACACGTCAATGGCCAAATAGGAGGTTTCTAGTACCTCAAACAGGATTAACAAGTGCCAAGAGTGACAAAATGGAGATCAAAACATCACAATGGCAGCAAATGGGGATGACCCGTACTTCAAACATAATTAACAAATGCAAACCGTGGCTAATTAGGGGTCAAAACACGTCAATGGCCAAATAGGAGGTTTCTAGTACCTCAAACAGGATTAACAAGTGCCAAAAGTGACAAAATGGAGATCAAAACATCACAATGGCAGCAAATGGGGATTATAGTACTTCAAACATCATTTACAAGAGCAAACCGTGGCTAATTGGGGAGCAAAACAGGTAAATGGCAAAAAAGGAGGTTTCTAGTACCTAACCCAGGAAAAGCACACCTTACAAGAAGAGACGAGAAGAAAACAAGAATACCCAGTTCAATTAATGAGGTGAAAAACACAAGAGAGCAACTGAAAAAACACAAGAGAGCAACTGAAAAAATTAGCAGAACCAAACCCATGTATGAGCCGAGAAGAAACAACTGAATTTAACAGCAACCATTTTCCAAAGCCACAAAAACACTTTCTGAACTTTTGAAGTACCAAGTTTAACTTACTTTCCTCTACCTACACAAAGGAAGCTCTCCGAAGACAAGGAAACTAAAATATCCGATACACCCACGGACAACCCACACACAAACAAATATGAGAATGCAACCATAAATTTATCGAATTAGGGGAAGATTTTATACTAGGGTTACCGAATTGGAGCCCGAGGACGAGTACCCACTATCGAATGTCGGATTAGGACAGGAATTGACAGGTCGGTGAGCAGATTTTCGAACTCGGAAATACTGGGTAATCCGGCCAACGTTTCGCCTGCATTTCCCAACCCTCCCTCGGCGCCGCATCTGCTTGACGGGGTGGGCGAGG
Source organism: Ficus carica (assembly GCA_009761775.1). Classification (NCBI taxonomy): domain Eukaryota; kingdom Viridiplantae; phylum Streptophyta; class Magnoliopsida; order Rosales; family Moraceae; genus Ficus; species Ficus carica. Next base: position 10,558,943 of record CM019745.1, on the reverse strand, counting down.
GCAATACCTCAAAATTTTAAACTCAGCGAGGGGAGAAGAAGGACGACCACAAACCAGAGCTCATGCTACTCAGCAGATGCTCGATGGGATGGGGGCACAGCCAACAGACCCACTGCGACCCGCACATGGGCGCCAAGAGGAGAGGCGTGAGATTCGGCCACAGGAGCCAGGCACGGAAGCTTCAGATTTGCAGGCAAGATTCCGTGAACAGTAAACCCCGTTGAGGTTACTGTATAACGGGTCGAATGGCCACTGAAGATGAACGAGAAAGCCAAACACCATTAGCTGGGATGGAACTTCGAAAACACCACTTGAACTGGTGTCCCAAACATGGGCTAAAATTTTTTTTCTTCAACTAGTGAACCAAACGCAAGACGCAAGCTTAGTTTTGAAATCTGCTAATAGAAACGTAGTCGTTTTAAAAGCATATGCATATCATTAGTTTGAAACGACATGCTGCTCTTCTGTCCTTTGAAACGACATATTGCTCTTCCTCTTCGTTCATTGCTTGAAAAAACTTGAGCCGGTTTGTATTCAAATTTCATTGTCGTTTTCTTTTGAAACGGCATGTTGCTCTTCCGTAATGCCCTTTGAAATGATATGCTGCTCTTCCTTAATGATACTACTGATAAATCTTCTTCTTCTTCTTCTTTTCTTCGGTCGTTTTCCTTTGAAACGACATGTTGTTCTTCCTTAATGTCCTTTGAAACGACATTTTGCTTTTCCTTAATGATACTACTGTTAAATTGTTTCCTTTTAAGTAAAATATTTTTAACGACATGCAGTTTGCTTTCTACAACCCAATATTATAACTTTTTTTTTTTTTTTTTTGGTAAATGAATATTATAATATTTCTATTATCATGAAGTACATCGTTTAATATCCAAAACGACATATACTTCTTCTACGTTTGATGTCGTTTGGTTTTGGAAAGGACGTGGCAGGTCAGGTGTACCCTCAATTATAAATTTGCACCCATTTGAATCTGTAGTTGTCCTTAATGAATTGTTATTATTTAAAGGGTAAATTACTATGTTAGTCCTGAATTTTTTATTTTGTGCTAACTTGATTTTTGAACTTTTATTGTAGTTAGAATGTCCGTAAATTATTAAAATGTTATTACAATAATCTTTTACGTTAATTTTTGTACGGAATTCGTTAATTAACATCACTTTTTGACTAAATTACTAATAGATTTTGTTTTAAAATTAACAAAAATTACCATTATAACAATATTTTAATAGTTTACAGGCATTTCATGTTTTTTTCTTTCGTAGTTGGAATGACCATAAATTATTAAAAACTTTGTTACATTAGTCATTTTTATTAATTATGGGCATAATCAATATTTAGCATCACTTTTTGACTAGATTACTAACATATTCCATCTAAAAATTAACATAAATGACTATTGCAGTAACATTTTAAAAGTTTAGGGGCATTCTAGCTATGAAAAAAAGTTTATGGACCAAAGTTACATAAGATTAAAAATTTAAAGACTAAATGAGCAATTTATCCTTATTTAAATTTTCTAAAAGTCTATTCCTTAAAAGATAATTTTTTTAGAGAAAATTACCTAAATAACTAAATTTGTTTTATCTATTGACCAACATGACACATCATTTAGTTAGCTTTAATCTAATTTTATGTCATATTAATCTAGTGTTAAATTTTTAAATCATATTAATGTAATGGTTTTTAAACTTATGTCATTCAAGTGTTTTTATTTAATTTTTAAAAGAGAAAATATTGGCCCAATTCAAGAAGGGGCAAAAAGTTTAGAAAAAATAAAAATAAAGGATCCAAAAAACTTAAGATCAAATTTTTTTTTTTTTTTTTGGAAATACCTTAAGATCAACCTCTTAATAAGCATTAACTTTTTTTTAATAATTGGATTATTTTTTAACCATTTATATATAAATATTCACCTAAAAAATTACAACACTCTATAGTTTTAGATCGAATCATTAAAATAAAATAATTTGATGAAGTGACAACGATTTTAATTGATAGAATTAAATAAAAGGCCTAATACTTAAAAAATAATAATTTGTATATTTAATTCTTGAATTATGAATTATTGTCTATTATTTTAGTCTCTAAATTGGTTTTATTTGACATTTTAATTTAATTCCAACTAAATTATATTTTTTATCTCAATCTTTTTCTTTTTCTAAAAAATTAATAAAAATTATAACTAATTTTTAAAAAATCATTCAATTCCAAATTAATAATTTCATTTTCAACCGATAAATCAAACGCAATTCAAAAACTAAAATGACAAAACATACTTAATTTAGGGACTAAAAGAATAAACTACGTCACCGTAAAAACTCTGTGATTACAAATATAATTTAATGATAATTTTACATAATTGTATTATAAAATATATAGTTCAAATCTTTCTCATCTAAATTCAAAAAAAAAAATCCTTAAATATATATATATATATATATTGACAAGAAAAGAATCTTCAAGGTACGTATAATCACTAGCACAGCCACGTGCACCAAACCACCACAAAGACTTGGGGCGTCGTCATCGTCTCCATTATAACTTGTATGTGCTGATTTCTCTTCTCTACTTGGAAGAGGACGGCAAAGAAAAGATAAAATATTTTTCTTAAATTAGTCGGCTATTTATTTATACATGTTCGGCTGCAAAGTTGGAAGCTTTTTCACACCCACGATCTTCTCCAGCTCTAATATCAATGTCCCATCCTCAATTTTCTAGATCCTTCCCCGAAGATCCGCGCATTGCGTAAATGTTCGAAAACTTTCTTTTGTTTCTTCAAATCTTCGCCTTTATTTCGTTGATTCTGCTGATTACGTTATTGATTTTGTCTTTTTAGTAATTTGGGGGTTTTTTTTTTTTTCTTCTTTTTTTGGGTTTAATTTTCCAATTCTGGTTTGAGTTTGTTCGTGGAATTTGGAGTTTTTTTTCCTTTGAATTTTCGAAATTTTTTTTGGGTCTGCGGAGTAATTTGACCGTCGTCTCTTAGAATTGGACTATTCTATGAACTTTGCAGGCCACTGCTAAACCTCTGTTTGCTTGGGTCAGGGAAAAAAAAAAAAAGTGCCCTTTTTATTTTATTAGGAAAATAAGGGTTTGGGTGCTTTATACGTATAATTTTGGCCTAGTTAATTATATGTTATGTTAATGAAAGTAAAGGAAGCGAATAAGCGAATTGAATCAGGTTTTTTTTTTAAATTTAATTTAGATGATTCTGAGCAGATATTGAAAAGGTCAGTTGTTGTTTTTTTTTTTTTAATATATAATTTAGTACTGTGTATTTATGTGTTATTTGATTTGGTGTATTTGCTGATGTAATTGTTCTCTTATTTGTCCAGAATTCTGTTGTAATACATGAAATACGGTGCCAAAAAGGTGGGCAGCACCCGACTTTAGTTCATATATTCAAACAAGTTCCTCCAGAGTTGTGTGGTCTTGCCCAGTTCTATTGATGGGAGGTTTTCTGAGTTTGGCCGGTCCAAAGTCCGAGACAAAAGAATATCACGAGGTCTCTCAGTATGAAACCTGCAAGAGGCAAAGACTGTCGCCAAGCATCGATGAGGAGAGCCCGAGACTGATTCCCAGTCTACCCGACGAGCTATCAGTCCAGATTATCGCTAGGCTTCCTAGAATTTGCTACTTTAATGTGAGGTTGGTGTCGCGGAAGTGGAAGGCGACCGTAATGAGTCCTGAACTTTTTAAGTTGAGACAAGAAATTGGGACGACTGAGGAATGGCTGTATATGTTGACGAAGGTTGAAGAGGACAAACTTTTATGGCATGCTTTGGACCCCTTGTCAAAAAGATGGCAGAGGCTTCCTATGATGCCGAGTGTGGTTTATGATGAGGGATCTAGTAAAGGTTCTTCCGCGCTTTGGATGTGGAGCATGTTGGGGCCTAGCATTAGGATTGCTGACTTTATTAGAGGCTGGCTTGGGCATAAGAGCTCGTTCGATCAAATGCCGCTTTGTGGTTGTGCTGTTGGCGCTGTTGATGGATGTCTTTATGTGCTAGGTGGATTTTCAAGAGCTGCAGCCATGAAATGTGTCTGGAAATTTGATCCAATTCAAAATGCATGGATTGAAGTGCCTGCCATGTCTACGGGCAGGGCATATTGTAAAACAGGTATTTTGAATGATAAACTATATGTTGTTGGAGGGGTAAGTCAGGGACGAGGTGGATTGACTCCTCTTCAGTCTGCAGAAGTTTTTGATCCTTCTACGGGAATATGGTCCCAAGTGCCAAATATGCCATTCTCCAAAGCGCAAGTGTTACCCACTGCCTTTTTGGCTGACATGTTAAAGCCTATCGCCACGGGGTTGACTTCATACATGGGAAGGTTATGTGTGCCTCAAAGTTTGTATTCATGGCCGTTTTTCGTTGACGTTGGGGGAGAAATCTATGACCCTGAAACAAACTCGTGGAACGAAATGCCAAATGGCATGGGAGATGGTTGGCCTGCACGTCAGGCAGGTACAAAGTTGAGTGTTGTGGTAGATGGTGAATTGTACGCTTTTGATCCTTCTAGTTCTTTGGACAGCGGTAAGATCAAGGTGTATGACCAGAAGGAGGATGCTTGGAAAGTTGTTATAGGGAAAGTCCCTATCTATGACTTTGCAGGCTCAGAATCTCCGTATCTTCTTGCTGGTTTTCATGGAAAGCTTCATGTCATCACCAAAGATGCCAATCACGAAATTGCAATTATGCGGGCCGACCTGCATGATACAGATTCGATACCATCAAGCTCGACTTCTGACATAGCTGGCTTCTCTGACTCTCTAGCAGATTCAGATGCCGTAATCTGGAAAATCATTGCGACGAGGGACTTTGGGGCGGCTGAACTAGTCAGTTGTCAAGTTCTTGCCATTTAGCAGAAGGCTAAATACCACATTTTCAGCATCTTTGTGAGTAAGCTGCATGTAGCGAAAGGACTAAGATACCGAGTCAGGTTTCTATGAGCTACGTAATTTATATATTTTACTATATATATAAAATGAGGTATATTGTATAGTGTATACATATAAAGCGTTATTTACAAACTGATATGATTGCTAGAAGCTGTTTTGCAAGTTCTTGATATCTTTGGATATGATGATTTCTGCATTCAATGAAATTTGCTATTATTCTCAGTTCTGGTATGTTAAAGCAAATAAAATTGAAATTTCAATACTCTGGCCAGAATGTTGTCCGCTCTTATTCTTAAAGACGGATGGCCATGTCATTCATCAGTAGAAAATTCAATCCAATTCCATATTTTTCTGTACTTTGGTCAAGTAAATTTCAGAAACTTGAAAATTAAGGAAATAAATGACAGGTTAGTAGTCAGTACCTAAGCGTGACTGTATCACTGGAAAATGTACAAATCTTTTCCATTTTACCTTCTTTAACTTCTGCTTTGTGCGGTTGTATCGGAATTCCCAACAACATTTTCTCTACGCAACGCATTGCAGACCTGTAGTTGAGCTTATTCTAGGAAGAACCCTTAGAATTCTATACATCTTTGCCCAAGGCCCTGATTTCATTAAGTGATCTTTGACCCGAATGCTCAGGTAGTGAAGCCAACTTTGCTTGACTATCTTGAGCCAGCTAACGTTTCTCTGGTAAGGCATTTCTTTTCATGTAGTTGATCTGTTAAATAATTCACATAATGAACGTGTCAAGACCACGTTCATGTTGTCATGATTTAAGTGATTATGCATTTACAGCTTCATAATACTAATTTCTTGATCAAGTTGATAATATATATATATATATATATACATATTTGTGTGTGTATGTGTGTGTATTCTTCTAATCGATAACAACCAGTTGACATTCCCTGCGAAGGTGGATGCTGAAGCAAGTTCAAGATAAGACCTAATGCCTTTTGACCTTTTTCTCAGATAAGGAAAGTACATATTTGTCTGGTAATGGTACTTCCTTAAGACACACTTATGTATAATACACATATATATATATATATATATATCATATATATGTTTTAATCACATCAACACTACAAGCAAGAATTGCTAAATCTCAATGAAGTTGCGAGATTGCAAAAGGGTATTATCATATTTTTGGTAAAGGGAATAGTTAGAAGGGGAAATGTGATGACAAAGCAGAAACTTGAAAAACTGTCTAGCTGTATTAGAAAAAGAAGTTCTGTTCTATTTTGGGTCTGATTTGCACCATAGAGTTCAACCTTTTGATCATGCGGTTATATCATATCGATGGTAATGAAATTAAATGTCTTCTATTTTACACTATCAATAGAAACAATTATTATAGATTATAGACGTTGGATTAATTTTTATAATGATTTAATTTACAATTGGAGATCTTGTATGGCGTGTCAAAATGATTCTTATCGATGATGTAAAATAGGACGTTCTACTGTAGAAGATCTTATTCATTTATTGCAAGCATATGTAAAACAATCATGCTTAATAGTTCTAATAATATGTCAACAGCTGAGTAACACCGTTCTCCGGCTGACATTGGATTTGTGAAGTTGACTTCTAGACATCTAGAAAGGGGTAGAATTTGTTAAAGTCAAATGTAAGAATCGGGTTAGCTATAATTTTTGGTAACATCCTCTTCTCCTACCTATTTTGGTAACATAGATATATAAAAAATAACCTATTGATAGGGTTTACTATATGAACAATCTGTTTTACATATATATATATATATATATTTATGTAAATTTGATCCGACTCAGCGGTCATAAAAGTATACTAATCCCGTAGAAAGATCGTGTTCGAAATTGGCAGTGCAATGTTTGTGCATTAAGAACCAAGTGTCAAAATCAGTTCTTTATTGCTATCAAGACGAACCAGGCAAATTGGATTCCTCAGTCATCAAATAGAATTATTAACTCTTTTTCAACTATCTCAGTTGGGTCAATTTTTTGGTGGGTTTTGCTGTTAGGGCTGCTTGCCATGATAAAACCCTCTTCTTAATCAATAGATTTAAGTTGTAAATTATAGACAAAGTCGCAGCAATAATGATTTAAATATGACAACAGGAAGTGCATAAAATTGGGTCTCCTGTTGTTCTTAGTTGTCCCTTGTTGAAGTCACTTACCTCTTTTTTTTTTTTTTTTCCTGAATAAAAGTCCGAGAAGGGACGATCAGTATTAGCATATCACCTAAGCGTTATAAAAGAGACTCTCCAAACACTGATAGGAATGTTCGTTGAATGTCATGATGATTCAATTATGGTGATCACTATGTTTTAATTGGGGCATAATGATCATGAAAATTAAGTTATTTATTGGTTGATGCTTGATGAAATTGGTACAAACTGGAAAGTGAAAAAAAAAAAAAAAAAAAAAAAGGTCGTGGTGCTTTGGTGGCCACAGTAGACTTGGTGATCATGGAGAATGATTTCCAAAAGCAATTACTTGTAGATTCTCTTTGTTGTCAAAATTGGGAATCTTTCTAGCAATTACAAGGAACACTTTTTGAACAATATCCTACAATGACCGACAAAAAATCGAATTTTGAGATAAACAAAAAAGAGAAGAAAAAAAAAAAGAAAAAAGAAAAGTAAAGTTGGGGATGAAGCATAGGAGAATATGAAGTTGAATGCAAGGGATAAGGCATTGACAATTTTACTTCCATTAACAGATTCTTTCTTTTTTTTTTTTTTTTTACTTTCATGTTCTTTTCGTTGGTGGGAGTGAGTAGCTTTTGAGAATATCAGCATATGTATATATATATATATATATATTTATATTATAATATACGTATATAGAGTGGTGTATATACATATATCTATATATATATGTGTGTGCCATCTCTGCCTATAATACCTTCCTGGAAATAATGTTCTGGTGCTTGTTATTACTAGTAGTACACCTAAGCACAAGAAGGCATATTCTCTTCATGTGCATCTTTTGCAAATCCTGAAAATTCTTAGGAAGTTTGGCTGTGATGAGTTTTATGACATGTTCATATATCAATTTTTTGAGAAACCTTTGAATTTATATATTTATTTATTTATTTTTGGGTAGAAGAGAGACCCTTTGGAAATTGGTCTCTAGATGAGAGTACTTTTACTTTACAGATATTAATATATATCTATACATACACACACACACATATCATTAATCTTCACATCTTTCCACTAGTACTTTTGAAGCTTCTCTGCTAGGTGGCCTACAAAAAACTGGCATTATTGCTTTTCTGTCTAACTTTAATTGTTAGTTGTTCTTGTCTATGATTTTAATTTAAAAAAATTGCTAAGCATGGTGCGCACATCACTAAGAACTAGTTCTACTGGGACCATCAACTAAGAATTAAAATTTAGTCTTGTATTAACTAATAATTTTTAATACTATGACCATTAAATTAAAAATAGTGTATGCATATGCTACATTTGGAGTTATATATATATATATATATAATTTTTTTTTTCATATTGACATTTCTTTGTTGCATATCGTTCTGAAAAGGTTCCCTGTTAGGGCTAATCCAACAGGTGTTAAAATTTTTTTTTTTAATTATTAAAAGTGATTGTCCATATGACCCCATGTTATTATAAACATATATATATATATGGGTACGTACATATACATATTATTTTCAAAAGATTAAAATTCTGATTCTCGAAGCAAAGTTTCAGTGCCATAAGATATAATATTGTATGTATATGCTAAATTAGGGAAAGAGTTTGCAGAAGACCTTAACTTGGAATGAAAATTGACGATGTATACTTATTTATGATCTTGGATTCTAGAAGGCCCTAAATTGTGTTAAACCAACGCAAGCATATATTTTCCACAATGGAATGGCGAATTGTTTATTTAGGGCCAAAAAAAAAAAAAAAAGAATGGCGAATTGTTCATATAAAGATGTGTCTTTTTTTTTCCTTTGTGATTATACAGAATCGATTCAAAATTCTCACTCCATTTCTTGGATTCCCAATCCACTCCTTTGTTCCAAACAAGTTATAGATGTAACTTGATTGCAAATATATATTTCAATGTTCTAATGCTACTACACAAGAACCAGGCCTAGCTAGAAATCTATACTAATATAATTAATAGTAACTTACACCTTTTAATATTAAAAGCATTTTTAGTTTAATCTAATCCCTGATTTTCTCATAATTAAGATTTCAAAAACATGTTTATGGGGGTCTAAGTTGAACTGTGATTATGGTATTCCAGCAATCATAAAGAGGAAATTGTTAACAAATTGGTAGATATATTATATAATGTAATTAACATTATGAGAAGTAGAGCCAATAGAGAAAGACCGTTATTCAGCCACCGAAAAAAATAAAATAAAAATAAAAATAAAAAAGACAGAAGTCTTTGATCTCAAACATCCAACTAGAAAGTGATGTGCTTGAGGCACTAGCTTCAACTTGCATATAAAAAGATAACTCGAGAAAGAGATTTGAATAATAAATAGAGTAACAAATTGACGTTCGCTTGCCAAAATATAATTTTGACTTTTGCATTCGCGACCAGGTCTTAAGCTTCCTATTATAGAGTCAGTTTGACAAAGTTTTTGAAAGCTATTTTTAACTTTTTAAATCAAAAAATTACTTCAAGAAATCCGAAAGAGTTTTCAATCAAAACCAATTTTGTAGTTTCTAAAAAAAAAAAAGGTCTAGAAAAATATTCTTCTAACTAAACTTTTATACTTATATCAGAGTTTTGATAAGTACATTATTCTTAGGGCAATTCTACAATAGGCACACCTTACTTTACCCCATCAATGGAGAAAAAATTTTAACCATCCGATTATCTTTGAATGATTACGATTAAAAAGATTCATCAAAAGATCCTAAAACTCATAACCCCTGATAATTTTTTTAACCAAACATTAAAATAAAAAAATAAAGAGAGAGAGAGAGAGAGAGAAGCAAAGCTCCCCACCGGTGGCCCCCTCCAGCAACCTCCCCACCACACCTTTCCCCTCCGACGGAGGCCGGGACGAGATCTTGACGGCGGTCGGGACGAGATCTTGACGGCGGTCCTGATGAGATGGCGATGGCGGCCGGGACGAGATCGCTAAGGAGGCTGTGACGAGAATCGCGTCAGTGGCCAGGACGAAACCGCGACGGAGCCGGACGAGAATAGGGCGGTGAGCTCCCGATTTAGGCGGTGGCGGCGCTGGGGTTTGAGCGACAGCCGTTCTGATCGCTGATGGCGTCTCCGCTGTCTCGTCGAACCCCCGCTTGCCGTCTGTGAATGGTTGTCGGGAACCATGGAGGGCGTCGGGTCTGTTGCAGATCTGGTTCCAGTGGCGCCGTCATTCGACAACAATGTCTTCTCTGTCGCCGTCCGTTGCCGTCGCACCATGGGAGCCTCTCCGCCTCGCAAGCCACTCCCCCCTGCAAGCCACTCCCCCCTGCTCACCGGAGTCCTCCCCTGCTCGTCGTAGCAGATAGGCTTTTTTTAAATTCTGGCAGAGAAATTATTCTGGCTGTGGTGGTGGGGTGTCGGTGGAGGGGGCTGCCAGTGGGGGAGGCTGACGGAGTTTAGTGTTTTTTTTTTTATAATTTCAAATTTTTGAAATGTTTTTTAATTGATAATCAGATGTACTAGGCTTTATGTTTAATTGGTGTTTCTTTTAAATCTCAACCATTCAAAATCAATCTGGTGGTTAAATTTTTTTACCACATTGATGGATAAAGTAAGGTCTGCCTATTGTAGAATTGCCAAAAAAAAAAAAAAAAAAAAATAGAGAGAGAGAGAGGATATAAATATTGTTTTGTGGGACTCTAAAATGATCCTCTTTTTTTTTGTCACTCCTAATTAATATTTTCTTACTTTTGAGGTCGTAATTTTCTGTCTTCATAAAATGTTCCAAAAGATTCTTATGACACGAAATATGTTTATCAGAACAAATTAATAACGTTTTCCTAAGGATAAATTGGTTACAAGCATGTCGACAGACCGAATTTTCTGAAAATACGACGACTTTAACGGCCTAGAAAAAGCACATAATCGAATAATTTTTTTTTTTTTTTAGTTTTAAATTTTTGGGATGATTATCTTATCTAATGACTAATCACCACAGGAAAATCATTTTTTTTTTTACCTCGAAATACATTCTGGCGTTTAAGAAACCTTCTAATAAGGTTTTTTTTTTTTAAGTAATTGGTTTAAATAGTCCTTAAACTCTTTTAAAAGTAATAGTTTGATCCTCATTTTTTTTTTTTTTACCGAGATAATCCTAAACTCTTATTTCTTGATCATTTCAGTCATTTTCGTTAAAAAAACTAACGGATTGGTCACGTGAGAAGCACGATTCATACTTTTTGAAGGTCAAATAGGTAATTTTCTATCCAAATTAGGTTTGGTCCTGTCTCCCCACCCCCCCCCCCCCCCCCCAACCCTCAAGCGTTGGCGAGTTTTAGGTCCCCCCATCTGGGTCAGCCTCTGCGATTAGGCGTCGGCCCCTCTACACCGGCGAGCTCTCAACCCCACCTCCATCTGGGTCTCCGCACCCCTTCCCCCCATCAGCGATCTGGTCTCAGATTTGACGAGCCCAATCGCGACGTTTGGGGGGGGCAAGAACCAGATCGCAACTTTGGGTGGGGGCCATATTAGAACTCGAGGGAGGGGGGTGGGGAGAAGATTGCAAATGTTTGGGGGAGGGACACCCAGATCAGAACTTGGCGGGTGGGGGAAGGTGACGACTGGAGATGATTTTGCCCGAGGGGGACACCCATATCGAAACTTGGCAGGTGGGGGGGGGGGGGGGGGGGGGGCGACGGCCGAAGATGATTTCGTGGGGGTGGGGGGGACACCCAGATTGGAACTTGGCAGGTGGGGGGGCGACGGCCAGAGATGGAGGCTGTGGGGAAGGATGGGGAGATAGAGGAACCTTGTTAGGAGATTTGAGGGTATTTAGTCTTTTTACTGCAAAAAAGATCATTTCAGCAATATTCCATGAAAAATTTAAAGAAGTTTGACGGAAAGGACTGAAATGGTCAAGAAATAAGAGTTTAAGATTATCTCGGTAAATAAATAAAATAAAATAATGACTAAACCATCACCTTCGAAATAATTCAGGGACTATTTAGATCAATTATTTTTTTTTTTTAATAGAATGTCTTTTGAAAAGAAATAATAATATTTGCATGAAAAAAAAAAAAAAAAAAAAAAGCCATTTGTTTGTAAATAATTAAGGAAATGTGGGGCAATTATGTAAAGTTATCACAATCCATATAATAGGAAACTTCTGTTAATTCAGGTAGTAAATCTCCCTCAGAAAGTAGCCCTTTCCTTTGGGTTTCTTTCTTTCTTTATTTCTACATCAAGCAATTCAATTTCAAAGGAGAGCTCTTTTGTTTTCTTCATTCTTTGCAATTTGAGATGTCGGATTTCTAGTCTCTTTCTGCTTTTCAAGTTACTATCAACAGCTCTGGATCTCCATGTCAGGTAGCTATGATATATACGTATACACACACACACATATATGTATATATCCTTACGGTGCTCATTGCTTTAATGAGTTATGAAAGTGTTCTGCTCTTTTGGGTCTAATTGATTTTTTCTTTTTTTTTTTCTTTTTCTTTTTTTTTTTGGTGGTTGTGTCCATTTTTGACAGATTTGAACTGGGTTTTTCTTTATTGTTTGATACCATTTTGGACTCAAAAAATTGATTTCTTGGAGGGTGTTATGAGAATTTGAGGTGGGTGTTTTTGGTGGAAGATTATACATCAAAATCCGTTTTAATTAATGGCTTCCCAAGATTTGATTGAAGTCAAATTCAGGCTCGCTGATGGCACTGACATCGGACCAACCAAATACAGCCCAACTGCCTCTGTGGCATCTCTCAAAGAGAAGATACTTTCTCAATGGCCTAAAGGTCTGTTTTTTGATTTTTTATTTTTTTTTATTTTTTTGCGTCTGGGCTTCTTCAGATTAGACCTTCTTCTGTTGAAGTTTTTCAGGAATTAATATTATCTTGTTGTTGTTGTTTCATTCTTTGATATGTTTGTGGGATTGTTTGTCTATGTATTGTTTGTGAATCATGATTGGATTGGTTGTTCATATTTTGGATTGATTAGAGGAGAAACTTAATGAAGCCTTATTAAGCTCTCTCATAATTGTTGTGTTCAATATTTGATGGTGCTTTTTATACCTCCGTTAATGACGTGAAGTTGAAAGTTTGCTGAGACATTTGATGCTGCAAAAATTAGAACCCCACATGGAATTTTGATGAGTTCAAGCTCAATTTTTGAAAATAAATGGTATAATATTGCTTACATTTATTCAAGCTTGAGCTGTGAAATCTGTTGGGAAATATTGTTGTTGTTGTTGGTGTCCATATTATTTGTATCTAAAATATTTGTCAAAATAGATGGTGCCCTTGTTTCTTTGTTATCAGTTGTTTAAGGAAAATAGGACTAGCTTAATATTACTCACCTCCTCGAGAAAAGGTTGTAGAAACAAATAAAAAGAGGAACAAAAATGGACGGCCAAAATTTTCGCTCCTAGTATGATCTTTGATCTTTGGCTTTGAAATAGACTTGGCATTTTCTGATGAAGTTCCATCTTTTCTTTCAACAGACAGAGAAATTTGTCCAAGGACAGTAAATGATTTGAAGCTAATAAATGCGGGCAAGATATTGGAAAACAACAGGACACTTGCTGAGTCAAGACTTCCCGTAGAACTCCCCGGAGGTGTCATCACAATGCATGTCGTTGTGCGACCTCCTCTTTCAGACAAGAACACCGGTAATCTGTCTACTGTTTTGTGTTTAAAGTTTCACAGCCTATATATCTTCACGAGTTTATTTGTATATTTGCATACCGCATTTCACAAGGCATGGTTTTGCTTTTGATGTGGGTAATTTAAGATTTGATTTGCAAAGACTGGAAACTAACGATATGAAAAATATTGAAATAAGACCATTTTTATGTTTAAACACAGAACAACTTAATGAAAGTCGATTCAGTTGTGAGCTCTGACACAGTATTAACACTAGCGTTTTTCAATAGACAAAATGCAGAATGATTATCCGAAGAAGACCATGAACCGGTGCTCATGCTCGATAATGTAGCTCCTGTTGACCAGAATGACATAGCTTGTTTTGTAGCGTTGGGGTCGCTTCATTTGTTTCCATTAGCTGGTGATGAGATGCAAATCAGAAGCTCAGTTTGTAATCATGAGTGGCCACGCGGTTTATCCGTCAGACGTTTGCTGCTTTGAATCCTGCAGTTTCGTCGAGTAAAGCATATCTTTAGTTGTTTGTTGCTCGGGAGCAAGAAACCGGACTGCCTGTGCAGTTGGATTGGTAATACTTAAAGTTACCAAAAGAATTTTCTTGGACCCATTTGAAAAAAGTATAGAGGAAAACTACAGAAGATGAGTAAATTGGTTTTGTTTTTCGTTGATTATAAGCAAACTCTTCTTTTTTGTGATTTACTGGAACAAAGAATAATTTTCTTTACATATTATTGAATCAAATATTTTCAAAATTTGCAGTTCCATTGGGTTTGTTTTAATTCGTTTGCCTTTGATATTATTTTTGTACAGATTTAAAAAGAATTTAAGTACATATTTTTTACTCAATTTTTCGACAACCGTGTTGACAATTTTCCAAGCACGTCACAAATGAATCATGTAAAACATTTTAACATTTCTAAAGTATAATGATACGGTAGAATTTTCCCCTTCTAACGTATGATAGAACATAGTAGAGAGAAAAAAAATGAAAAGAAATGTACAAAGTGGGCTCGTTTCTAATTGCTTCTTCTTGAAAAAGATTTAAAATAGAATGACTGTCTAATGAGAAAAATGATATTCTATACAGTAGAGCAATTTTACACCACCGAGATGATCAAAACTCTCATCCTTCTTCCCGAAAGGAAAGAAGAAACTAAAATAAAAGAAAAGGTATTACATTACAGGGACTTTACTAACGACAAGGACACATTTAAACGGTGACAATTATTATTTACACAAACCCCCTTTGCTTAGCTTTTGAAAGTTGATCTACATGATTAATATATAACGAGCAGCGACGCCGTGTGTGGAAGTACTGAAACTTCTCAACTCCAAAAAAGGGCTCATCTGGAGACTTCACAGAGGGCGAGAAAACTCCAGGGATACGACTTCTGTCTATGAAAATGGGCCACCAGGAGGGACTGTTGAGGAACGATTTAAAAGCGGCACTTTCTTTGACGCACGAACATTCTTGAGGGTCATCATGAGTTTCTGCCGCTCTCCTTCGACCTCTGCAAATTGAAGGCTTAGTTGAGAGTATCGTTCATGCATCTCCTTTAACTCGGTCTCCACAGCTGCATATCGTCCCTTGACTTCCAACATGTCTTTGATTAGCTCATTTATGTCCCTAAAGCTTTTAAAAACTGCTTCTTCGTCGCTATGCTGTTTCAAGAAAGAACTGGTACACAGAAAAGAGAATGATAAGTTATAATTCCCATTATTCTTTTCATTCTAAATATGAAGATACGGATTTTTGCCTCGTACTAGGTGACTATTTTTGTCCAAATACGTAAAAGGAGGAATCATCTAAAACTTGCCGAATGAAACCTTTTGGTGACACCCTATATAGAGTAGTTATTGTGAATAAGATTCAAGTTTGCCTGAGTTTATCACAGATGTTTAAGATGGTGTACCTCTGAAAATGAGTACTTGACTTCTTCTTTTCCTGCAAGGCCTCAGCGAGCTCCATTTCCAGAGCTAGTACCCTCTCTAATGCATTGCCATTGCAAGGAAATTCATTGAATGAGGGGAATTTGCCTCCCAGTTCTTCATTTACCTAAGCAAGAAACAGAAATAAGAGTGAGTTTAAGAAAACTCGGCCATCATATTGTTGATAATTAGGAAGTTTGATTTACCTTGTGTAACTGCATCAACTCTCGTTGTAAACTAGGAGAAACCGGATCAAATTGGTGATCATCTTGAGAAAGAAGTAAACTTTCGTGTTTCATCTTTTCCAACTGCATGAAGATGAAAAGAATTTTGAAAATTCATTCAACCGTCTTCTAACTATACAAATGTGTTAGCAAGACAAAGTCATCTGTTCCCATCCATTTTTTTACACGATACGTACCTCCTTGTTTAAGTGCTCCATGCTAGATTTCAAACTTTGGCCCTTGAAGTGGTCATTCACGAGAGCTAAGTGCTTGGTGTCACTATGTTGCATGCCGTCTTCACTTAATTGTACGTTATTTGAATTTACAGACCCGGATGTCAGAACGTCCTGATGAACAAAAAATATGCAGACATTTTAGAGTCAATATTTCCATGTCTTAAATGAAAAAACAATAATTAATACGTAAACTCTTTTTTTTTTTTTTTTTTTTGCTAAAAGGATAAAACTAAACTAAGGAGTTGTAGTTGTACAAGAACTCCTCCAGATGAAGATTCAGGGATAAAGCCCTTGACTGCCTAACCGGCCATTACTCGTCTCAATTCTCCAAAATAGGATATATGCTCAGTTATACAAATGAATGCTATGGAACCTCTTAACATTTTTACCACTATGCACAAAATTTAGATGTATGAATGACCAAGAATTACTGCAAAGCAAACAATTACCTGCTTTCGCTGCACTTCGATGAGTGCATTTGACTGGTCAGCTTCATTGGTCGGAGTGAGAAAAGCAGATTCAACTTCTAGGCAGTCATTTGAAATATTTTGGTTTGAGAACTTAATAGACAGTTCATCCTTCGCACCACTCCCGTGAATCATGTCTGCATTAAATCTTTCAGATGTTGGATTGCCTGAAACTGAATTTTTCTCCTGAGGCGTTCTGCTGACTGACTCATCAGATATGGAACCGACTTTATCTCCCTGGTTATTCACTGCAGATGTATACCTCTCAAGCAAATCTTTCATTGAGGTAAGTTCTACAGCAAATTTAGACTTTTCCTCGGAGCATTTTTGTAAAGATGCTTCAAGCTCTTCCTTGCAGCATTCCAAGCTTATCAATGAACATTCGTTTTCAGCCTTCATTACGTCATATGCCCTCATAATTTCACGTTTATCAGAAATTGCAGAATGCAAGTCAGACTCCAATTCCAGAATTCTCATTCCTAGCTCTTCATTTCTTTTCGAGTGAGAAGCCTCAGACCTCCTCCGATTCTCAAGTTCATCGATCGCATCTTGTAATTTCATCAGTATTTCCTCGCCATGCTTTTTGGAGATTGAGAGCTGGAGTTTTAATTCTTGCAGCTTGGTTTCATACTGTTCTTTGATAAATACAATTCTCAGGGACTCTTGCACAGCAGGTGGCGGTCCTTCTGGTTTTCTTTTTTCACGAGCTTGGAGACACTCCGCATCAGCCTTGTCTTTAAGCTCCCTCAAATGGATTGACAAATTCTTGAACTCTTCCGTCTTCAAAACTTGTTCGGAGAGCCTGTGAGTAATCTCATCATATTTCTTCTGCAACGTTAGTAGCTCATGCTTATATTCCTCCAGCAAGGCTATCTGTGGTTGCTGTTCCTCCAACTTGAATTTGAGTACTATAAGTTTGACTTCTAGTTCTTCCTTGACGAGCATCAGCTTATCAATCTCTTCCTCGTTTTTGACCAACATACCCTCCAACCGTTCAATTTCGAGAGCATGCTCTCTTGTATTTACATGAGAAGTAGCCCCCGTACTTTCAGCCCTATTCTTGAACTCGTCAACCCTTATGCTATTGTTTGAATCAAGAAGTGTCCTATTTTGAGCAGTGGAAGAATCCAATGTGAATTTGAGTACTAAAAGTTTGACTTCTAGTTCTTCCTTGAGGAGCATCAGGTTATCAATCTCTTCCTCATACTTCACCACCATACCCTCCAGCCTTCCAACCTCAAGAGCATGCTTTCTAGTGTTTACATGGGAAGTAGCCTCCATACTTTCCGCTCTTTTCTTGAATTCATCAAGTTCAGTCATTATGCCGCTGTTTGTATCGAGAAGTTGTCTATTTTGAGCAATGGAAGCATCCAACTCAGACCTAAGTAAGTCAAGACTAGTCATCAATTTAGCATTCTCTTCAATGTGACGTGCTTCTGCAGCAAGACAGCCGTTGAGCTTACTCTCTATGTTAAGATACTTCATCCGAAGCTCCTCGATATAGGACTCATATTGAGTTTTTGTGAAAGTAAATTTCACATCTGACGCTATTGATAACTGATGCAATTCGGATATTTCTGCTTCCAAAAAAGAAATAGAAGAGCACTCTTCCTGAGCGGCTTTTAGACTTCTTTCAGATGCTGACAAAGTACAAAATACACTTGATTTCTCTTGCTCCAAATCTGTTACCAATTGCCTGAGATGGACCAGCTCAGCATTCTTCTGATCAAAATTTAGCAACGCAGAATGCTTCTCGTTCAGTTGGGCGGTTAGATCTGTTACTTTACTTTCTAACTTACTTTTACTGGATCTTTCCACATCCAACTCATCATGCAACGATTGCAAACTTGACCTCAAACTATTAAGCTCCACTTCCAGCTTGGCAGATTCCTCGTTTTTATCCTTCAAGGTCATCACCAGAGTTTCTTTATCCTTGAAAGAGCTGCTGTTTCCAGCTTGAACCTTCCAAGCTCTTCACTTACACCCTCGAGCGCCATTATTTCTTGAGCAAGATCTTTGTTTTTAGAAGTCAGTTGCTGCAGCTCAACCTCCAAACGATCAAAAGCAGACAGAAGTTCGCCGTGCTGCTGTGCATAAGTTTCTTCAGCTTCAGAGCTAATCTTCAGTCTGTTAGCAATAGCTTCAACTTCTGACTGAAGTTTCTGCATCAGCTTACCGGACACGTCCAGTTTGTCCATTATATTCCGAATATCATCTTCAAATTTTTGTTTCATATCAAGCTTATCTGACTCTGCTGTATTTAAGAGCATCTGAGCCTCGTCTCTCTGGTGCACTAGATCTTCCTTCTCTTCCAGCACTCGTGAAATCTTCTCACATGCAGTATGCTGAAGCTCTTCTAATCGCATCACAGTACCTGCTAAATCTTCGGATTCCAGACCCCGACTGACAGATTCACTCCAAATGGGCAAACCATTGTATCTTTCATCATAAAATGCAAGGAGATTCTTCAACTTATCATGCAGAAAGTTTACCGTACTCTGCAGATTCTCTCGTAGAGAAACTAGCTCTTCAAATTCACTTCTCATAGCTCTCATCTCTTCCTGCAAAGAGGAGATTTTATTTTGATGATTTCCATTTTCTAGCATCTCCTTTTTCAACAATTCTTCCAACTCTAATTTTTCCATGGAGCATGCTTGATATTTAGTCTCACAACTACTCAATTCTTTAATCAGTGTTTCATATTCAGTGATCTTCTCGGAAAGTAGAAAATTTTCTCGGGTGACATTTTGAAAATTGGTTTCTAAAAGTTGGATCTGCAGAGCCATGTCATTGAACTTCACCTCACATGCTTCCTTGTATTCAGTCAAACGGCGAACCTCATCCATAGAACTTTGAAGCCTCAGCATCAGCAACTCCTTCGATTCAGTTGAAAACTCCAGCTTCTGTGTAAGCTCATTAACTCTCTCTTTCAGCAATCTAAACTCAGCACTTGCCTCGAGTAAAGTTCCCTGTAGAGTCTTCGAGAAAATGTCTAAATGTACGTTCACCAGATGAACTTCATGGACTTCTTCCTCAACTTTTTGGTAAAGACCCTTTTGCAAGATAAGAGATCTCTTCAAGTCCTCCGAAATAATTTCACCATCTAAATTTCGTTTCTTAACCCCCTCAAATCTATTCTGACGCAGAGAGGGTTTCATAGCTTGAACTTCCTTTGCCTCCAACTTTTTATTCTCCGTCACTTCATCATAACTTAGAGTGATTGGTTGTGAAGAATCTGAAAAGGCCTGCTTGAGGAGGTTTTCATTAGTTTCATACATGGACAGAACCTGGACGGAAAGCAGCTCAAGATCCTTCTGTAGCTGGTTTACCGCAATAGAGTAATTTAAGCGTGCCCTTTTCAGTGCTGCTTCTCCAGCTAGAGCCCTTCTTTCAAGATCTTTGTTGAGAGAATCCAAATTAGACTTCTCTTCAGAAAATAGCATCATTTGCTTGTTCATGTCTTTGTGCATGTTCTCCATCTCCGCTTTGGTAGCAGAAATGGTGTACAAGCAAGTAGAATGCTCATTCCTGAGATTCTGCAACTCCCCCATCATCTGCCTCTGATTTTCCTCGAGTTCCTGAACAAGAGCTTCATAGTAGCACTCCATCTGGTCCATTTTTCTCGTGAGGCCTTCCCGCTCGACTTTCAACTCATCCACCTCTTTTATAAGCTCAAAGACTTTTCCCTTCATTACACTATGAGCATCTGCAGGATCAATTTCTTGAGACACCAGACAAGGTATGTCGAGACAATGAAGCATATCATCTGGCTGATAAAAATCTGCAGTCAACCTGGTCCCCGGTAGCAGTCGATCAGCCTTATGTAAAGTCATTTCTCCAGTCTCCTTCCCACCAACCATATTCAAGCCTGAAATTGCCTGTCCGGTTCCTTGTTTGAGATCGTGCAGAACACCCCGTAATGCCTCTAAGTCTGAATTGAAGGACCTGATGTCCCTTTCCTGAAATCCAAACGATCCCTTGCTTTGGATCTCTTTAATCTTATCCTCCACATCCAGAAGCCCCTTGAGCCACCTGAGTTGTAACTCTTGTAAGAAGGACTCCTGGCCTGTTTCTATAGTTCCTTTGGTGGTAAAGGGAGTGTTTAATTTGGAATCTTTTAGCTGCTCAAGATCAGCTTTGAAATTTGAACATTCTGATCTCAGTACAGAAACTTCCCTCGCTAATTGTTCTCCTGAAGCCAGTTCACTAGCAAGAAGCTGGGCAAATTTTTGCGCTTCAGTGCCGATATCATCAGCATGGCTTTGCATAGAACTCACCTCCAGCTTAAGATGATGAATAGATGACTCAGCTGTTTCCAAGCTTCTTCGAAGTCTGCTATTCTCTTCATAGACATTTGCCATGTCAATATCTGCAGAATAATCAGAACTCCAGCCATGATGAGCCCAATCATTGCTTCCATGGGGCAGAAGCCGCTGATCTGAACGATCTCCTTTTTCTGGCTGAGGACTTTGACTAAGGGACGGCCCAACTAAATCACCAGAGGCTGTACTCTTAAGGCTTTCAACTTCATGGGTGCTGGACATATCATGTTTCTCAGTATATAAACTTTCTGAAGTACTCGACGAACCATCAAAGCCAACAGCTGAGTCTGCATATTCTTCACTGGCACCCACCTCTTCAAGTGGAGGCAATTCTTCTTTAAATCGAACTCTTGCATTGACCTATTTACGGTGAAAATACATTTTGTTAAAACCAATCAACCCTTAATCTGTTGGTTGTAAAGAAATAGCTTCGGCCAGCAAAAGAGCTTTAGGACACTGCATCTATCTATTGCATTCAGTTACCATAAACCAGTTTAGATATAGCAAAATGAAAGGGATAAACATAACCCAAACCTTGTCCGTCGGATCATTGAGGTTGTCTTCAGAAGATGATAGTTTCCTAGTAGTAGATTCATCAGACGTTGACTGCAAACCTCTCTCTCTCAGCTCCCTCTGGAGCTCAAACTCTCTGAAAAGGGATATAACTACAAATTAACATATTGAAACTAGATAAAACACAAAGCTAGCAAGATGATAAATACAACACCTGAAGCCAGTTTTAGAAGTTAGCAGCTGTACAGTAACCTGGCATTAAAGAAAAGAAGTTCGTTAATGGGAGCTCAAATTATGGAAGATAAAAAAACATATAGTAGCATAAACTGTAAACGCAAATATATGCTGTCACTGTTTAATGGAATCCAGGAATCCTCACATGTAAAATGGCTCCAGAGTCGCTTCCCTGAAGAGGAAGTGCGACCACCGAGGGCTTTAATGCATCAGCATAATGACAAAGATTGATGATAGCCTCAC
Organism: Ficus carica; assembly: GCA_009761775.1. Classification (NCBI taxonomy): domain Eukaryota; kingdom Viridiplantae; phylum Streptophyta; class Magnoliopsida; order Rosales; family Moraceae; genus Ficus; species Ficus carica. Next base: position 10,537,082 of record CM019745.1, on the reverse strand, counting down.
CAAGGACACTAGACCTTGAGGAACCCTGACACCAAATAAGATTGAGCCAGACACAGTTCATTCAGTTTGAAGCAATAATGGCCAGAGTGATGTTTTTAACAAATTGAAAGAATCCTTGATTCAAACAAAATCTAAAAAAGAAATGTGAAAGAACATCGTCATTTATACTTACCATTGCTACCACAAGCTTATAGAACTTCTCATCATATTGCTTTGTTTTAATATCTTGGAGAAGTCTCGTGGTCTCATAGATAGGGTCTGCCCATTTACAGGCCCCACTCCTTACATTTGCTTTGGTTGTCTTGGAGGTCGCCTTCCCAGAATCAGCAGGAATGAAAGAGATAAACAACTTATCCCATCCGGGTTGCGGAATCTGAATCACAGAGGGAGAAATAAGGCATTCAGGCCTTACATAGTCTGCCATTGCCAAACGTACACCAAAAAAGTACTTTTCAAACATGAAACACACATGCATTTTAACCGTCACAAGAAACAAAAGCTAAATTTGATTCAAGCTTGCAAAAATGAATCTTCAAACTCTTTCTTCTTCATATACAGAAGCTTCATAAGAAGTTGAAAAGAAAACTTACATGGGTAGCATGGAATTGTAGCCTAAAAACCACTTTCACTTTAGTTTTCTCAAACTTCCACTTAGTGATCCTCGACATTCCTGCTTAACTCGTCTACCGTAAACTTGAAATGTGATCAAGGTTCCATTTCCATCCCCCTGCCCCATCCATTCATTCTAAATCAGTTCAAGAATAGCTATATCATTCTCACAATGAGCTCAACAAAGACAGAAAGTGATTCCATGGAAACGAGGCATCTGTTTTCATCCTCCGCATTTTTCTTAAACTAAAGAAGACAAAGATAAAATAAGTAGGCCAGCTAAGTAGATTAGTCAACTTGAAGAACTAATAGAATGAAGCCTCTAACCAGTACCTAATAACTTCATACTCTCACAAACACTTCGAAAATCACTAAATCAAAGAAAACCGGTGTAAACAAATAGGCCATGGTAAACAGTACAGAAGTTTGGAGATCAATTCGAACAATTAGAGAAAATGAAAGAAAACCGGCGTCAACGAAAGAGAAAGAAAAGAATTCCTACCAAGGCAGGTCCTACAATTCCCTGGTCTAAGACAAAGCCATTGCAAAAATCAAATTCAAATCTAAATCAGCAATTACTTGCCCGCGATTTCGAATCGAGAATGCAGATTCAAACTAGAACAGATCTCAAAAGCTACACAAACTATATTGGAATTAAACGCTCGCTATACACTAAAACTTGAAAAATTTTCGCTTTCGCAAGCCGCTAAAAGCAAAATCTTCACTTGAATGAGCTTCAAAATTGCTAGTGAGTGGTCTAGACGAGTAGAGCTTACTATTTTTTCTCTCCCCCCATTTTCTCAGCAACCAAACATCGGGATAAACAGAATTCAAACGAGGAAAACATTCAGAAACAGAGAAGCAAAAAAGTTTGTTTTCGCATAAATACCTTGTTGTCGTTAAGGAGGGAATGAAGAGAGATTTCGCAAAGGCCAAAGCCCAGAGAAAAATTATCCGGATCCAATTAGTCCCGAGGAAAACGCCGTGGAAATTTCAGATTTTCAGAAACCGACAAGACTGAAAAATACCCAGATCAAAATAATGGCAACGCCAGTACTGCTGCCTTCACTGAACCCGAAGCCTGACAGAAATAGTAGAGAGAGAAAGAGAGAGAGAGAAAAGAAAAATGAGAGAGAGAGAATCCGAGAGCCCAAAAAAGAGAAAATGCGTACCCAAAGGTGGAAAAACAAAAAGGGAAAGATCAAAAAACTGAGGGGGGTAAAAAAGGAAAAGAAAAAGGAACAGTTTTTGCTTCGAGAAAACGTCAAAAACCCAGATTTGACGGGAAGGGGAAGAGAAAAAGGAACAGCCCAGATGTTAATACAGTAATGCGAAGCTAAAAATTGTGAGAAACGCCAAAATAGAAACACCGCTCGAAAATGCTATGGAGGGAACAGTACTGGTGACCACTGGTAACAAAAAATAAAATTAAAAATAAAATAAAAGTAAAATTCGATTTTGAAATAACGTTTGTGTTGATTAAAATAACAAAAAAGGGGAAATGTGGAAGTGTGGGTTGGTTAAACGGTACCAAAGCTGAGCTGCGGATCTGCAGGTGCTTGAGATGGAAGGAAAGACCAGGGGAATCTTTACTGGGAAGGCTCTGACTTTCTCCTGAAACTGAGCAGAGAAAGAGAGAGTTTTAGAGAGAGAGAGAGAGAGAGTTTTTGAGAGAGAAAGAGAGAGTTTTGAGGCGTTGTGGGAGGTTAGTTTTGGTTGTTGGAGGGGATTATTGGGAAGATGAATGATTATAAGAAAGAGTAAATGGAAAGTATATGAGAGGAGACGCCATTAATGAGGTGAAATGGAGCTTTTTAATTGTTTTTAGCTCAGATATCAACTTCAGCCCGCCAAAAAAACAAGCCTGTAATCTCTCTTGTCTTAATTTAATCTTATTTTCTTTTTTTTTTTCCCTCTTAATTTTAGTTGTGAATTTACTTTTCTCTCACATGGCCTTGTGGGTTTATTACTGTATGTACCCTTTTTCATCGTCATAAATCTAAAATGTCCAATTATATCAAAATTATATTGAATGAAATTTGATCAAAATCTTTTTTTTTTTTTTTTTTTTGAAATTGGGAATGCATTTTATTTTAAACTTATTAATTCAGACTTGACAAAAGGCCTCAAAAACTTAGGGAGAGCATCAAGTCATACAGAAGAAGTAGAACTAGAAATAGCAAGTCTAGTTAGAAAGTGGACTATATCATTTTCTTGACGAGAATCATAGTAAATCGTATCACTTTAAACCTGCAAACATGCATCTCTGATGTCTTCGATCACATTAGCTTCCAAAGATCGGATCACAATTTCTATTACAAAATCTTTTTGTTGTCTAAAAAAAGAGGAAAAAATGGGGAACATACTATCTAATTATTTTTTTCTTCTAATAACCATTTAATGATTGGATCTTTTTTTAATTAAGTAAATAAATAAGATATATTTAGAATTGAACGTATCTAGTTTCTTCAACGAAGCAGTCCTTACCATGTCCCTACAACTAAAAGGACATTTATCTTCTGAAAAAAAAAAAAAAAAGAGAGACAGTAATAATCGGTTGACATGATGATATTGATGGGCAATTATTGTATAGTACCACATTACCAATCTTTGGAGATAATACTGTCTCAATTCAAGTCATAATGAACAAGTAATTATTTTATTGCAAGATTCCTTTGGTTCTTAATTGGTCATATAATTCATTTAAAAAAAAAAAAGGTCACCAACAATAATAATAAATAAATAATCTTTTAAAATTCATAAAATGTATAAGTCAATAGTATGTTGGTTTTCTATCTTGCATGCATTGTGTTTTGTCACCCAAAATATACTCTTTTTTAATATTAATATTCTTTTGAGGCGAATTTGGTAAGATAAGTATTGAAATACAAGTAAGAATTGTTTTTAAGTCTCTCAACTTTTGCCAATTAACGTTGACTAGCTAAAAATTTACTTTTCAATATCAATTTTCATACATTTGGTGAAAAAGAATATATTTAATTTCAGGTAAAAATAGGTACTATATAGCAACACCTATATGTGGGATTAGGTAATTGACCCGAATCATCAAACAACCACAAATTGAAAATTAAAGGAAAATTAAAGGAAAAATAAAAACTTAAATAAGATATCCTTTGTCCTTACTTTTTATTCCTTATAATGATATTATAGAAAACTCACAATGCAAGTCACTCTTTACAATTCTTTAGGGTGGTGCTTAAGTTTCCAATGGCTAGCCATCATTTTTTTCATGAAGAAAATAAAAAGGTTGTCAGATTGTCCTCCTCTGCAGCCATGGTTTTTTTTTTTTTTTTTTTTTTTTTTTAATGCTGAAAAAGAAAATGAGGGACTTCAACGGCTAACTTCAATGTAAAATTGACTATATTGTCATATTTCAAGGCACGACGCACTACTTTTTAAAGCATTCACTTTAAAGGTTCGGCAGTGCAAAAAAATGTATATATTATTTTTCTTTTTTTTTCTCCTATTAATCTTTTATTTTTAGTTCCTATTTACAATATTGGTAATGAACTTTGAAATTTAATAAAAGTAACATTGTATTCATGATTACATGATAATTTAACATTTTAGAGAAATAATTGCATGAGGTGCAAAATCTTTACTTCACTGCTTCTAAAATCTTTTAAAATTATTTAATCTTCTTGTAAAATTTAAATTATATTGTGACGATTATGTGTTAAATTACACAATTTAATCATTCAGTTTAAGATTAAAGGACTATAAACTACAAAATTAAAAAAAAAATTATATATGTGATTTCTATCCAAATCCCTCTCCTCCTATCAAAGTCATATGATAATAATATTAATAGTTTATGTACTAACTACTAACAATTTAAATAGCATTAAAAAAAAAAATCAAAGCATTCCGTCTACAAGAGATATTATGCCAAATTTTCATAGCAAAAATTAAAGAAATATCACATCTAAAAGAAAATTTAGAAATCCAATAATAATAATACTAATACTCTAATAGGTCAACGACTAAACATTAATAATTTAAATAGTAGTAGTACTAAAAAATAATAATAAGGGTATGTTTGGCATACCAACTCATTTTAAATTAAATTGTACTTTTTTCATCATATTTTTTGTTTTTTCTGAAAAAAAATTTTGTCTTTTCTGAAAAAGTCAACAAAATTTACTATGCAAATTTAAAAATCTCAACTCAACTCAAACTGAACTTGTGTACCAAACGGACCCTAACAGTTACGTACGAATGCCAATAGAACATTAAAATCAAATCATGGAGCAATTATAAATATATAATTTAACCGTAATTTCACAAATAGTATTTATTATAAAATGTAGAGTTTCAACGTTTATTAAAAAAAACAAAAAAAAAAAAAAAACAAAAAAATTCCGTGTGTGAGAGACATTATGCCAAAAATTTCAAAATACCAATCGTAGTGAAGTGTAACGTGGCCGGGTCAAGTCCAACAATTGGACATAGGATAACCCCAAGGCATACAAAACAACAGTTGGCGATTGCATGATTGCTGCCGATATACAATGGAATCAACATGAATTTGGACAAGTTGGGGGCCACATCAGTGGGCCCCTTGATGGCCACCATGCACATGGGTTTGGTGTGGCCAACTGCTATTTTTGTCAAAATTCTAATCGGGACCAAATTATCCAATTCCACCCCAAAAAAAAAAAAAAAAAAAAAAAAAAAAATCGATTTTCAGACTAAAAAGAAAAAAGAAAGAAAAAAAAAGAAGTCCATAAAAAAATAAAAACTTATAGGTTGATTTATAAACTTTTAAATTTATATAATTTTAATTTTTTTTTAGCTTGAGTGATTTAAATTTTTAAAAATATTGTTACAATAATTATTTTTATTAGTTTTTTTACACTCTTTACAATTAAATTATTGATTTCGTTCAAAATTTAATAAACAAAGATTATTACAGTAATATTTTAATAATATATGATTATATTCTAGTTATGAAAAAAAGAACTTGAATTAAAATTGGATAAATTTAAAATTTAGTCACTAAAATAAATAATATATCTAAAAAGAAAAAAAAAGTTCATTTGTCACGCTCTAAAGATTGCCATCACAATTGCATCCTCCACGTGACATCACCAAGGAACACGTGCACCAAAGGGCTGCCTTTTATTTTATTTTATTTTTATTTTTAATGTTAGAGATGATTTGGCATTAATTAGGTAAAGTGAATTGGTGGATGGGAAATTAGGACAAAATCCGGTGCATTGCATGGGATAGAAAATCTGATTTTACTATTTATGAAGAAACCTTTATAATGGTACGTTTACCGAATTAATTTTCAATAATAGACTAATAGTACTGCTAAGAGGTCAATCTGATAAGACTATCATTTCAAAGCTTCAATTTCACTTTATGGTCCCTTCAAAAAAAGTGCAAAGTAAAAAGTAAAGAAGATGTCACTTCATTGATCGTTTATACAAATTTCAACAATACAAATTTACAGTGATACATATTGCCTTCATATAAAAATGAAGAAATCATTAAAAAAAAAAAAAAAAAGGATGTAGCGGTTGAAAATATCAGAAGATTTTTTGATCTTGAGTAAAGTAGGAAAGGACTAGAAAGATATTCGTACAACAAAAAAAAAAAAAAAAAAAAAAAAAGGAGAGAACTAAAATAATTGAGAACAAAAATAATGAAGATAAAATGTTGGGTGTATTTTTAATTGCATAAACGAAATAGATTTTTTTTTTTTTTTTTTTTTTTTTTAATGAATCAAAGGAGTACAGATCTTGAAGCACCAAGAGCAATTGGACAACATTAAAACCCGGAATATCAAGACCCGAAACATTAATAATCGAAGTACTAAAGTCTAGTCTCTTTAATAAAGGAATTTAATTAGTGATAAATATAATTATTTTAAGATGCAATGCAAATTAATTTATTGGGCGATTGATGTAACACCTTGATGCCTAATATTTCTAGGTTAGCAAAGATATTTGTGCTATCATTTATCTGTCACCTTTCTCCTACCATGAATACATAAGTATAAATGTGAAATTTTAAAACCTTCAGGTTAAACAAGTAAGCGAGATAAAAATGGCCTTCCATTGAGAAAGTAGCATAATTAAAATTAATCAAATCACTTTAAAAATCATATCACATTAGTTAAATATCACACCAATTTATTTACAAAAAAAAAAAAAAAAAAAAAAAAAAAAACATATCATACCAATTTATTAACATGTATTGATATTATTATAATAACATAAAAGAGACAGAAAAATAACAGATCTATAAATTTTCGGATAAATAGAAAGGATAAGATAGAAGAGAGAGAGAATTGGATAAAAGTGACATGATTTTTATGTCCATATTAAAGAATGGAATTGGCTAAGTATTTTACTTGTCACAACTCTATTGCAGTAGCAATTATACTTCCAAGTGTACTATGCAAAATTGAAAATGATGCACCAACCATGTGAAAATTTCAAGCAAAAAAGAAGAAAAATCGTGTCATAATTTGATTGTCCCTTTTAAGAAGATTAAAAATAATCTACCACTGGTCCACAATCACAAGTCAAAACAAGAGATTTTTTTTTTCCCGAAAAAAGAGAGAATTATTTACATTGTAACTTTATTCTTAAAATCATATTATTTACTCTGTTTAATTTCATTAAAAAAAAAAAAAAAACTATTATTCATCACAATTTCTGCTTTAATAATGGTCCACCTTCAACCATCTGGATTGAAGTGAATGTGAGCCTGAGGCCCTTCCACGATCCAACCATTGAATTCCCTCTAAAGAAACGACAATAAAAACAGCTTCAGTTTTGGCTACTGGAGTTCAAGAGGAGACATTATCCACTTATTTCCCCGTTCTTTTAGCTTGCTCAATCTGATGTATAAAATCAAAACGCAATTTTTGGGTGCCTTAAAGTACAAAACGAACGACAACATTCTTATATCAAAACAACCAATGAAACAAATATACAAACTCAGCTCCTCAGCATTCAACAATAATCAACAAAGCAATAGAAGAGAACCCATTTCCAAATGGGAATTACATATTCTTCCCTATCTACAAGACCTCAAATACACCCATTCTTACAGACTTTAGCCCCGTATCGAAAATTCAAATTTTTATGACAGAAAACACTGCAGGAAAAAAAAAAAAAAATTTTATGGGTTTAAACTGTAAATCTGAACGGAGACTTATAGTAGTCAAACGCCATAAACCTTCCGAATTCAAGTTATTGATATCCTCTTGAGCCGAGCCCATCCTCAAGAGCAGCAACATTACTGCTTGGGTGGATTTTCCTGAACATCCCAAAACAGCCAATAGTAGATGATGATCTTTTCACCCCCGAAACGACGTCGTCATCTTTGTCGTCGCTGGATCTCTTGGTTGTTTCCTCTTCCATACGCTTCATTTTCTCCTTGTGGAGCTTCCTCATCACGTGAGCTTCAGCGATGTAGGAACCAGCTGTTGCCATGGCAGTAGATAAGTTCTTAACTCGGGAATTATGTGAAGTGGCTTTTGAATGGAGGAGATTTTCGAGCTTGGTGGGTATTTATAGGTGGCTGTGTTCGGCCTTTGCCTTGGGCACCAAGAACTGATCAACGGCCTACTGTTGAGGAGGGCCCTTCTTTTGGTTTGATTTCAAAAATGTTGTGCGTCTTTTTTAGTTTAAAAAGTTGACTGCTTCTTGTAGTCCAAGTAAGATGACGTGTGCCAGTTCGTAACCGGAGTAAGACCGAAGAAGTTGACGTTTTCTTGCTCACCAAGTTTTTTTTCCCCTTCAATAACCGGAGTCAAGATCGGTAGTGTTCTTACTTCTTCAGATTCGGTCATTGAGATCACTGATAGAATACTTACACGCGAAAATATTCGAATCTTGGATGGATAGAAATAGAGGCTCCAATTAATATTTCTCAACAATTATACATCTTGGATAATAGATTAATTTTAATTTTAATTTTAATTTTTTTTGAAAATTCTACTGCAATTATGAAAAAAAAAAAATACTTGTATGATATAGCTTTATTTTGAATCGTTTAATTTATATTAAATTTTGTCATGTTTGACAGGTACTTGTATTTTACTTTAATAAAGATGGATAAAAGTGAGAACTTTATTTGAGGAAGTGGAGTATTAACTTTGGTCTTTGAAATGTAACGATTGCTCTAATGAGATCAATATCTTTCAATTAAAAAAAAAAAGAAAAAAAAAAACTCATTGTTACGTAACTAATTGGTATTTAAAATCAAAATTTGATCAATCTTTTTACTAAATTAAAATGGGCAGATTGCCACAGTGGATGGGATTTCCTCATTTAGTCATTAATAGCCACAAAAACAAACTGTTATAAATTGAATTATATATAATTGAAAGATTACAAAATGTTTTAGTATAATTATAAAGTTTTATCTACAGCCAGTTAATGTAACACCTTGATGCCATTTAATATTTTTAGGTCAGCAAAGATATTGTGCTCTCCTTTTTCTTCCAATTTTTTCCTACCATGTACAGCAGTATAAATGTAAATATTTTAGAACTTCAGGTTAAGCAAGAAGCAATCGCAATGGCAATAGAAAGTTATGCCAAAACTGCTAAATTTTAATATTTTAAATTTCAGACATTTTTATTTTGAGGTTGGTGGATTATTATAAGATATTTCTAGTTTATTTATTATTATTATTTTTTTTTTTTTTCAGAAACTAAGTTTTGTCATTTACTTGGATTCTTTTTATAGATCATAAGCTGTTTTGATAACATATTCTATTTGAAAAACAAAACAAAACAAACGACAATATTCTTATATCACAAACAAATATACAACCTCATATCCTCAACATTCATTAAAAGAGTAATAGAAGAAACCCATTTCCAAATATATGGGAATAAATATTCTTCGATCTTATATCCCTATCTACAAGACCCTAATACATCCACTCTACTCTTACAGACTTTGACCCATTCGATCATAGATTTAAATCAAAAATTTGAACATAAACTTCAAATTTTTATGTGAGAAAACACAAAATTTGAATTACGAGTTCAAACCGCAGATTCAAACGGGAGCTATAATAGCTAAATGCTATAAACCTTTAGAATTCCAGTTATATATTGACTCCTTGAGCGGTGACAATCGTCTGATCAGGAGCAGCAACATTACTGTTCGGGTGGATTTTCTTGAACATCCCAAAACAGCCAATACTAGTTGATGATCTTTTCACTGCCAAAACGACGTCGTTTTCGCCGGATCTCTTGGCTGTTTCCTCTTCCAGCTTCATTTTCTCCTTGTGGAGCTTCCTCATCACGTGAGCTTCAGCGATGTAATAACCAGCTGTTGCCATGGCAGTTGTAATTAAACCAAGATATAAATTTAACTTGGGAATTTTGTGAATTGTGGCTTTGAATGAAAAGAGATTTTAGAGCTAGGTGGATATTTATATGTGGCTGTGTTGGGCCTTTGCCTCGTGTACCAATAACTCGTTTGCCTACGGTTGAGAAAAGAAGATTCCTTCTCGTTGCTTGATTTATAAGTTGTTGTCAGTCTTTTTAGTTGAGAAAGTTGACTGCTTCGTGTTGTCCCAGAAAAGAAGACGCGTGCAAGTTCGAAACGGCAAGTTCAAAGAAGTTGCGTTTTCTTGCCGATCAAGGTCTTTTATTTATTCATTTTTTTATTTTTTCTTGTGGACAAGGAAAATAACCTTTTGAAATACCAGTTTGAAATAAATTTTTTAAGTTAAAATTAGTTGATTTTTCAAAAATTAGTTATATATTTTTTTTTGATTTTTTAAGAAAAGACAAAAACTGATATAGAAAATTTATGTTCGGACCTAAGAGCCAAACATGTAGTAAAAGTAATATTCTCTTGTCTGGTGATTGTACGGTCCATCAGTCTTGTTTATTTATTTTTTTTGGTTGGATTTTTGTCTTTTTCTGAAAATTCAACAAACATTATAACTAGTTCTTAAAAGGTCAATCAACTCCAACTTAAAAAATTTAACTCTAACAAATAATCCAAACAGACGCTAATATCTTATAAAACTGATTTATCATTATACGTAAAATTTTGTGTTGATGATTGCCCCTTGTAGTAATAAATTTCTTAAATATAAAGTTATATAACATTATTACATGTAACTAGTAATTACACGAATATGAAAAAAAATAAATAAAGGTTAAATTTGTCAAATCTTTACTGCTGTAGAAGTCTGTAAGAAGATATCTTATTAATAGAGTTCTATTTTGAATCATTTGATATATATTATATTTTGTCACAAATAGATAAGTATTATATTATTTAAAGCCGCCTCTTTTTTTCTTGTTTTAAGTGCTCCATGACTTGTATATATATGCATTATTTACAGTATTTTACTTTTATAAAGATGGCAAAGGTGAGAGATTTTATTTGAAGAAGTGGAGCATTAACTTTGGAGTATTGGGAAGCTTCGTTGTATAATTTTACAAGAACGTTCTCGCGGGTTTCCAATCAAATATCAAATCGTGCAAAATTTCTCCAAGCACCAAAAAAAAAAAAAAAAAAAAAAAAAAAGGTGCAAAATTACTTAAGAACACTTATATGACCAGCATTGCCCGTTCTACCAAACAATTATTTTACAATATATGTAGTTTCCACATGTTTAATGATTACCTCTTCAAGATACGAAGAGACCTCTAGTTCTAAGATTGTCCTCGGATAAATAACCAAGAATAACAATGAAAAAAAAAAAAAAAAAAAACACATAACTATGTTAATTACATATAGTAATAAATTAATTTCATTTGTAAAGACTTTTTAGCTTCCTGGAGGCTTCCAGTATATTTTCTCTACGCCCAAAAGCACTAAATCTCATGTACTCTTCACCAGCAGGGCCGAATCCGCTACCAGGAATGGTCACAATGTCTGTTTTGGCAAGAATTTCATTGAAAACATCCCAAGATCTCTGCCCCGGAAAATGCACCCAAATGTAAGGCGCGTTTTCGCCGCCGTACACCTTTAAACCTAGCGACGTGAACGTATCTGCGATTATTTTCGCGTTCTCCTTGTAGTAGCCAACCACCGTGGTTGTTGCCTGTTGAAAAACGATTTGCACGAAAACTAATTTGAGTTAAGCTCGAATGCTCACATTTGTATAGTCCTTATAAGTATTATACATATGTGAGTAGTCGAATTAATTTAACATTTTTTCATTAACACATGATTAGAAATGGACACTTCTGTATAAAAAATGATTAGTACTTGTGGATCACGAGCACTATACTCGAAATCGTAGCTGCACAAAAGATGCACAATGATAAATAAAATTATTAAAGTTAGCAGGTTGCTTAACTTGATATGACAGGTCATATAAAATATATTGTTATCAATCAAAATTATGGTGTGCCCAAAAAAAAAAAAAGAAAGAAAGAAAGAAAGAAAGAAAAAACGTAATCACTGAGGGATGGAAAATTAACCTTGTAACCTTGAGGAGAAAGGCAAGCAAGCCCTCCAACCTGAGAGATGCTAGGTGCACCATTGAAACAAGTGCAGACGATGCGATCATAATCCTTGATGATCGGAACTCCATTTGAGTACTTCAACTCCTCCGGGACAACGGTCCAACCAAGGCGGACCCCAGTGAACCCCGCAAATTTGGAGAAGGAAGAGACCTCTATTGCAACCTACATAGTGAATGTTTTATCAGATCTCATTAAGCATATATGTGGTATTTGTTTTCTAATTTATGCAATGTGACGTTCAGAAATATGTATACCTAATTTTCTAAGTTGAATTGGTTAGTCACATTACCTCTTTAGCCCCAGGAATTTGGTAGATAGATCTGGGACTGTCATCCGAAATGTAAGCAGCATATGAGGAGTCATAGATTATAATGGAACCGTTTGCTTTTGCAAATTCCACCAGTTGTCGGAGTTGCTGCTTGGTCGCAGCGTTACCGGTTGGGTTGTTTGGAGAGCAGAAGAATATGACATCTGTCTTCGAAGTGACTGACAAGTCCGGGAAAAAATTGTTCTCCGGACTGCATTTCATGTACACTATGTTCCCGTACTTGCCGGTTTCGTCTTGAAACTTTCCAGCTCGGCCGAAAATGACACTGGAATCGATGTATGCCTGAAAGCAGGAACACAGCGATCAACAATCAGAGAAGACAGAGAATTACGTATGTGTGATTAACGTAAGTTATACTTAGATTAATGATTGTTGAAAAAGAGGATCATACATACGGTGTAACACGTTTTTTGTATTTTTGTATTTTGTTTCCTTGTTTTGATCAATGCTCAAAATCAATAGAGAAACTTGACATGCATTATGATTAAACTTAAAATCTAATGAATTGAAAGGAAAAAAAAAAAAAAAACAGAACAAAAAACAAAATATCAATGACACATGCATTCGTCGGGGAAAATGTACCGGAAAAGAAGGGTCTTGCACAGCCACCGTCGCATCTGACCCGAAAAGCAACTGCCAAAATGGTAAAGGGTCAGGATTACGATCATGTATACATAGCATGCCTTGTTTAATATTTATTTACTATTTGGCTTAGTATTAATTAATCGCTTCTTATAGCTTGTCAGAGCATCTTCAACAAGTACTAAACTAGTTTAATGCCAAAATTTTGACATATGAATAGGATAATTACTCTACAATGCAATATTATTTTTGATACTAGCTTTGATGTATGTGTTATAACGTATGCCGAATTTTAGTATTTAGTTGCTATTAGTTAGTTGATGTATTGACCTTTTTCATTTAACCATCACAATGTTTTTATTTTTAAATTTATTTAAAATTAAAAGTTTACATCTGTTAGGTTCAAATTTTAATAATTATAACAAAAAACATTAAAAAAATATATATAGCTTTTAAAATAACATTATCACAAAATAGAAATAAAATATCAAGGAAAATCAATTTGACCACATGAGTTGTATTTAATTAACCTGAAGTCGAGAAATGTCACATTGTGCACCGTCCGAAACAAAAACTTCATTGCCTTTAATTCCCATATTTCTATAAAATGTTTCTGCAATTGCCACTCTTAATTCCTGCAACGGGGATTTGAAGGAGTTTTAGTACTCACGATAAGCTCAAAATATCAATATTCAAGCTTAATTTGAGAAGTTATTTACTGCAAATAAGTTGTGTGGCATGTAAAGAAAAAGGTTCACAAATTAATTAAGAACATTTTAACGGAAAATTCGTGCAGGAAGGCAACCCATAAATCATCGAACTTGTCTATTTAATCAGAATTCAAGACTTGAAAAGTTTGTGGAAAGTATTATATCTAAGAAGAAAGTTTAAGTGAATTGCCTATGAAATAAAGTTGCATACTTTACTGAATTATATGAGAGAGGAATTTTATTTGAGTTTGAATTTTCAATCGAAGATGCATGCAGTCTGGTAGTTTTACTTTGAAAAATGAAAATTTTGACTAGAGACTATTTGTTTGTATCAGAAACGCTCAAAGACTTGGTCAATACAAATACACGCGCGCACATATATATATATATATATATATACATACGCGATCTTACTTTCTTTGGGTTTTCCTCTTTTGATATAAAAAACTAAAAACAACGATAAAAACATATTACATGTCCATCCGCCGCATATATATTAGTTTTTTTGTCAAAAACTACGTACGATTGTATAAATGTAAATGACAAATTTTTCTTGCCCAACTATTTAAGGATAATGACAAAACTTCTCCCATGTTTAATCTAGTGTAATATATATATATATATATATATATATATTTATAAAATGTTGAGATTATTTTTTGTCTAATCCACCAAAATTCCTTATTAAATTTTTCTAATCACATAATATGTAGAGTTAGATTCAGTCAAAATCAACTATGTTAATTAATTATTAAAAAGAATAACTAAGCTAAAAGACTTTTTTGTCATGTATAAAGAAATTATTTGTTTGATTTTAAAGATAATAACTTTTTTGTAGTATATATATCAACAAAAACAAAACTTCCCAAAGAAGCAAAGGTAATGACTATTCTCAAATATCGGGAAAACTAAGATCAAAATTACTACCTTTGAGATAGAATCAAAACTATTTTTTGGAGTTAATTGTGTCTTTTTGCATGTAGCTAATTTTACCTCATTCTGACGTAAGCGTGATTATAAAAATACAAGGATGAATTTTGCTGATTGGAAGACCACATAAAATAATCTCAACATATATTTCAAAATAAAAAGGATATACTCAAAATGATATATTTTAAAACACAATAAAGGATGAATTTTTCCCTCAAGCTGACATCAGAATTAGTAGAATTTGAGCAATTACAAAAAATTCTAAGTATGAATTTTGCTGATTAGGAAAACAAAAATAAAATAATATCAACACATTTTAAAACACAAAGGATATACATACAATTCAATTGAACATAGAGGTTTTAATCTGTCAGTTTATATATATATATATATATATATATATGTGCAAAATGTTAATTGGTGCTAGCTAGAGCTGAATATTTTTTTTGCATGTGAACATACATATTACCAAAGAATATTTATGTGAGTTCGAACCTACGACCCCGCTCGTAACCCTTCCCATGCAATTAGACGAAAGGGTGAACAGAGTAATAATTTTTTGGGTATATAATCAAATGTTAGGTGTTCAAAATTCTTGTGAAGAACAGAAAATTTCCAAGGAAACGACAGAAAATGACCACCAATTCATTTTGAATTTTTGGTTTTATCTATTACGTGAAGCAGTCATTATCCATGTACAAACGTCCTGTCCGCGCTTAACACCAAAAATATCACGTGACAACAAGTAATTTTGAAGAAAAAAAAAGGCATGTTAGAGACAAATTGGAAAAAGCAATTTTTGATATATATATATATATATATATATATATATATAAGACGAATAGTACTCTTGACAAATAGTACATAATGACCGATAGAAATTTACATATTTGACATGGCCATTGTTGATCACTTTCCCATCATCTTAGATTCTTAAGTCATAATGACTAGCATTTGTACATATTATATATAAATTAAATTGTATATATTGTTCTATATTTTCAGCCATATAATTTTTATGAACTTAATTATTGACCCGCTTTGCAGAAAAGAAAAATTTAATATGAGGTTATTAATTTCTTAGTTTGAAACAAAACATGTTAGGTTGTGAATATGGGACTTACCATCTTAAACCGTCTTTTTACTTGATGAACTAGTCTTAATAGAAAAGAAAATTTGTAAAATAAATTTATATTTATCAGTTTTGTACTAGCTTTTTCCATACCCTATATATATGTACTAAATTTGATGGATGATCTTATACATATAACATACTCTAATTAAATTGGATGATATCCCATCTAAATTTTCATTCACTTTATCATACTAATTAAAGGAAAATCAAATAATAAACATGAAAAGTTCCAAATCATATATTGTATATATACCGTGTTGCCTTGTTCAGCTCCATAGCCGTTGTAACCTTCAACTGTTGATAAAGCTTTCGCATACTGCCAAAAGTACAAAGGGAAAACAAGCAAAACAATTGAAATATATATATATATATATGTATATGTATATGTATATGTATATGTATATGTATATAACATATTCGGCTGTCTAATAGATAAAAAGATGAAAAATAAACCCCAACAAAGGGGACAGATCGCGGAAGACGATGGTCATGTTATAGTATAACATAATCTATTATTATTTTGATCTCTGCTTATCCAAAAGCCAGATAATGATGGCTTGCAAGAAAATATGAATTGGACCATTAGTTATACTATTGATAAGAATAATAACGGTCCAATTTACAAGTGTTGACGTAAAAATTTATAAAATGCAAGATAAAGCTGTTTTTTTTTTTTTTTTTTTTTTTTTATGGATCCGACTATTAAAAAAATTAATTATTCTAATGATTTACACTACAGTTTTCGATGTGATAAATTGAAAAAGAAAGTTCGTAATGTAGAAATCTTCTAATAATTAAGTGAGAAATTATTTAACGGTATGTAAAAAGTTAGTTTGTGAATACCTCAGCCATGGCCGAGGTTATGAGATCTGGAATAGGCTCAGTGGTATCGCCAATACCAAGACGTATCAACCTTGCATGTGGATGCTTCTTACTATGTTCAAACGCCCTTTTCGATATCTGGTGAGATCAGACAAAATATATATACACACACACACACACACACACACATATATATATGTTAATATATTTGGCTAGATAATATAAATATATATAAAACAACACAACGTGATCTATACAAATAGAGAATAGCCTACCTCAGGAAACAAATATCCATTGCGCAGGTTCTCCATATTCACACTGCGTGAGACTTTTGTAAAATGGCCTGTGTATTTGTGACGGATCACATTAATACATAGGATTATTAACAAAACTCTCTCTCTCTCTCTAAGAGAAGAAATATATATGAGTAGTAGTACTCTAGCTAAATATTGTTCTTTTTCTTGATATATACATATATATATATATGTATGTATAGATACCATATAATGATCAAAGGTAGGAAAGGAGGTGATGTTTATGCGTGAATGAAATTAAAAGTTCGCTTACCCACTCTCTTCTCATTGTCGGACGACGTTGGGCTGTGGAGATTGTCATCCCATTTTGTAAACAAGAATAATGATCAGTAAGATAAACAATTAGAGGTTCAAAAGAAAATTTATAACAATAACATTTCTAATATTTAACTAAAATCATGACAATATATACATATATACATATATATATCATAGGTAAACTCTAGATTAATCGTGTGATATAAACCTGATGGTGAAAATTGTTTGAGGTTGTAAAGAAACTGCATAAGGTCTGCAAATGGTATATGGCAGCTGAGAACAATGCATCATTTTCTTTCCACTGGTTTTTTTTTTCTTTCTACGTATGTATCAAATCTCCAAATAAATGTAAAGTTTGAGCCCTCCCACCCCTATTTAAAAAATAAATCTCCGGATACTTTTGTTTTCAGTGTAAACGAATATTTTACGAAACTACTCTCTCTCTCTCTCTACATATATATATATATATATATTCATATACGTGCACTTGAGGGGTGGTTCGCCCATGTGTTAAATATGCATGGTCAGCCCACTTGGAGTTGATATTCAAAGAAGAGAAACCTGCCGAGCCAAGGCAACAAATCATCAATATTAATGGTCTTTGTTTTCGTTTTGGTCTTCTTTTTTGGTCCTCCTTTTTTTTCTTTTTTTTTTTTGCGGGTGGTTTCTTGGACGACGGCACAATCTTACAAGGATATTCAATAAGAA
Organism: Ficus carica; assembly: GCA_009761775.1. Classification (NCBI taxonomy): domain Eukaryota; kingdom Viridiplantae; phylum Streptophyta; class Magnoliopsida; order Rosales; family Moraceae; genus Ficus; species Ficus carica. Next base: position 10,519,198 of record CM019745.1, on the reverse strand, counting down.
ACTTTCTACAATACACACACACAGTCACACACACACAAAACGTATAGCTTTGATTTTCTGTGGAAATTTCACACATAATTATTAATTGGTTTTGTTCAATTTTCCAAAGTTTTCACATAAATTTCGCTTTCAATAATAACTAATAAGTAAGAGATAGAAAGTGAAATGTCCAAACTCCACACACATACAGAAAACCACGGAAATTAAAGATAAGTTGTAAAAAGTAATAGGGCCACCGCCCTGGATGGTGAGATCAAGTACTGATCGCTTTCAGAGCTTTTATTATATATACATACACATATATATACACGAATTGTCTTCTATCTGACCAATGAATAAGTCTATCAACTGTAACTTTATAATAAACTACTTATAATAATTAATTGATATATTTAAAATTTTATGTAATATGTTATTATTTAACAACTGTTAGTGTAATTCAATCAAAATAACTACTGTTAATATAAAAGACAAGTATATATTATTAAGAATTATTACATAAAAATAATTATTTATTATAATAACGTATAAAAAAAGTACAAATCCAGTATTTAAATCAGAGAATATTATTTTTATCTATATTTATCTAATATATAAAAGAGAGAAAAAAAAATTTACTGTTTTTTTTTTTTTTTTTTTTTTTTTTGGGTTCAAAACGTACATTTTGGTGGGGTGGCCAGGGTGGGGTGGGAGAGGGGGGAGGGATGCATTGGGAAAGAAAAGAGGGGAGGTGGGGAATGTGCATGGGCCCCCTTTTTTGTTTTTGTTTTGCTTCTCTTTTCGAGGGAGTGCGTGAGAGAGAGAGACCTCTTTTTTTGTTTTTATTTTTTTCTTATAATTTTTCAAATTGTTACGCTCTTTTTTAATAATCGGTTACTTGATTATATTAAATTCTCTCGGAGATAATAAATAAATTAAAATAATATTGATTTTTTTAAAAATTTAACATACACTATTTTTTTTTTATAAAAAAATTAACATTTGTTTTCTTTAAAAAAAATCATTACATTGAATCCGCTCCTGCAAAGCACGTTCTTAAAAACTAGTACATATATAAAAGTTGTAAAAAACGACATGAAAAGATCAGTACTGGAGATGAGAGAGATGGTACATGTTCGATCTCCATTAGAGCAATACATTGTCTAAGACTAAACAAAACAAAAATTTTGACAACACAACCTTTGTACCATATAGGGGCACAAGTCTACGTCTGCTGGCTGCTAATTGACAAAAAAAAAAAAAAAAATTAGGTAAATTCCCTTTATATATATTGGAGTCGTGTGGAACATTTTTTCAGGCAGCCCTCTTCTACGTTTTGAAAAGACGTGCATGGATATGTATATTTGCAAGGACTAACTATTAATTTTAGTTTTGGTTTTCGATTTCATTTTAATCCTTAAATTTTAAAAATGTTTTATAATCAGTTCCCACATTATCAATATATTTAATTGTAATTTTTTTTGTACAAAAATATTATTAAAAAAATAAATGATAGTTATGACGTGAAAATCATTTGCATTTTAGTTTGATTAACTTTGTCATTTACATCCCAAAACTTTTTATTAAATTTGGATTTCAATTTTGCAAGCCGTATATTATCAAAACATTTGTTTACTGTAAATGATAAAATTAACCCTAATCAAAATGCATGCTGGATCTTCACATGGTGACAACCATATATCCCTTTTTAACCGTGTTTTTGACCAAAAGATTATATTATAACAAATTGATAGTTTAAGGACTGATTTCAAGACATTTTAAAATTCAAGGAATAAATAGGATTAGATTTATAGTCCTGAGACCAAAAATAAAATTCTCTATTTGTAAAGACCACATCATGATGCTTTATTAATGATTTCAAAATTCTCCATTTTTTTTAAAAGGAAAATACCATATAATTCCGTTATTACTAAAAACCTATTCTACTTAAGTTATTTTGTGTACATATGTCCTAGTTTTAACCTATGAAAATTTGACAATCTGTATGAGTTCAAAACTCACTATGGTACAAATAGAAGTGCTATTTTTACCACGTAATAGAAAATTTAAAATATACTAGCTGGTCAGATTAAGAAAAACTGACGTAAATTAACAAAAAAAATATCTTTACTAAATCGTCAAAAAACTATATGAAATGTTAGTAAATTAACCAAACACTCGTATTCAAAAATTATTTTTATATTCGATCAGATCAGTTGTCATTTCAAGGTGTTGATTCAAATTCTATCGAATATGGGTATTTATTAAACTCTTGGCGTGAATTTTACAATATTGAACATAGTTTGTGTGGTTGGAATAAAATGCGTCAAATGTCAATCTACTTGAACTTTTCTTAGAACTTGTTTTAATTTGGTGAGGAAAAGTGGAAGTATAGCTAGCGAAAGGGGTGAAAAGGACTAGTAGAAAGACTTTGAGACTTTATGTTAATTTGTTGGAAGGAGAGAAAAGATGAGAGAATAACTCGGATGACGGATTTTAAATTCTTCGATTTTAATCTTTCAAAATATTGAAAATATTAGAGCGGGGATATCATGGACTTGTTATTGATCATGATGTGGCAGGGATGTCTAACTACAGATTTGTTGATTAATCTCAACTTTTATCAAGTTTCTTTAATGTTTGAAGATCAGATAGATAGATCGTGCACTCTTTTTCTTTTTAGATTTTTCTCTTTCGAGTTTTACTGATTAGAGGTTTTAACAAAAAAAAAATTTTAGAGTAGATAATCGGGTAGTCTATTTTCTTAACTTTTAGGTTTCTTGTCATCTTTTAATTTATTTTCAAAGACTTTTGCTCTTTTCCTTTGGACGTATTAGAACTTTTTATTTTTATTTTTTGTAATTTGTTCTTCTTAATATTTGAATAATATTCGCGTGGGGGGTGTGATGCAAGATGAGGTAGGAATTGATTGTTAAAAATTAATTTGGGATGTTTTTCCTGTGTATGATGCGTAATTACTCCTCTCATCATTTATTTAAAATAATAATAATAATAGTAGCAATAGTAGTAGTAATAATAATAATAATAATAATAATCTTATTCAAAATAATAATAATAATAATAATAATAATAATAATAATAATAATAAATCATACCAAAACATAATAATAATAATAATAATAATAATAATAATAAATCATACCTAAACACAATCAACGATAGATTATTTGCCTTTATTTATCGTTTATTTTTCTTTCCCTCTTACCAACGATAGCCTTGATATTCTTTCTAGCTCAAGGGGAGGGATATTTCAATTTCATAGGGATTTTTGTTGTTTAGTTTTCGAAAATGAGATATGGTATATATATATACACACACACACACACATTAACTATGTGATTTTGATTATACCCAGAAAATAACTATGATTGATCAATTCTGTGCCTCTAACTGGTCCCCTTTTTCTTTTTCTTTTTCTTTTTTTTTTTCTTTTTATATATTATGCTAGAAAAAAAGTCTAATTGGGATCTCTATGAAACTCACACAATTTTGAGTTTTGACGTGTAATTCTACCGAATTAAATTGAATCAAATTACTTCATTTTTCATTTATAGAATTTCAAGAAAGGCGGACCATATAATTAGTTATCCAGAAATTGAATCATGGCCAAATAAAATTTATTATGTGGTTCATGATGGATCTATTTATAATCATCGATTATAATTTTTTCCCTTTGGACAGGTCAATCTTTCATTTTAGTTTCCTAAATATATGAAAATAATTGATGCCTATGTAGTAGTGTTTATACATAGAAATTATCTCATATTCAGCAGGTTTGATAAATGAAACATTTAATTTTGTTATTTTGCATCTTATAATAAGCACAAAACATTACTAAAAAATATTACGTTAATTTTAACTGATAATTACAAAAATGTATAAAAATATACCAAGTGTAAGGAAGTCGATAAGAAAGTGCATATTTATATATTTGATTCAAAACACAGATCAGACCAAGACAATGACGATTAAAAATTGAAACTAGATGAGATCAGCAACAATAATGAACTAAAATGAAGATGCTGGCAAGGGGAAGAATGTGGACTAGTTTTGGGATAAAGCAGTCATATTCAATGTCAGTAAAATTACAAAGAAAGCAAAGAGTTTTGTGCACATCCCGTCGTCAGTGTCACCAGCCATGGAATTCCAACACCTACATATATATGTATATATATATATATGAATTGAAAGAGTCTTTTATTTTCCACTGAAAATACAAGACATCCAATCGGCGTCACTCAAAAGTTGGCAGATTGGAAATCTTTTTCCCCTGTGACAGAGAATTAGCTTACATTTGATTTGAAGGTAAAAAATTTAAATTAAAATAGGTAATTTTTTAAAAATTAATTATAAATTTTATTAATTTTTTAGACAATGATTAAAATTGATATAAAAAATATAATTTAATTAGAATTAAATTTAAATATTAAATAAAATCTTAATAATTATGTTAATTAAACTGAAGCATCTTATCAATATTAAATATCATCCTTGGAAAGTCAAGCTTACCAATTTTTTAAAAAGTGTCTTTAATGGGAAATTGATTACAGGTATATTTTAGTGATAATTTTATACTTATTTTATCATACTATATAATTTGATATCCTGCTCTCAAGTTTTATTTAAAAAGAAAAAAGAAAAAAAAAGGAGTGGGCCGGAAAGGAATCGATCCAACGACACATGTATCAGTTGGGTAGATTCAACAATGATGAGTCAGTATAGACTCTATATATTGGGGAGGACAAATAATTGAAGAAACTGTGGAAATCAAATTGTTGAACTTGAATATAATAAATGGACAAAACTGTGGTAGAGACTCATTTAGAGTCTATATTGATACAGTCTTTTTTTAAACCACAGATATTGAATCGGATGGTCTATATAGTGAGGGTGCACATGATGAATTATAGGCACACCCATATTATAACAAAGTAAGTGAAAAAGAGAAAAAAAAAAAAAAAAAGTTAAAGAAGATCATGAACGGGAAGAGAGAGAGAGGGGAAAAGAGAGAGGAATTGTAATAACCCGAATTTTGATGACTCTAGATTTCCTTTGAATGAGGAAAACTTAAGTCTAGATCATGTTTGGAATAGAGTATCGATATAAGTTTGAGTTCTCGGTTAATTAGCTACGAGACTCAACGATAGATTACTTAGCCTAGTATAAGGCATTTTAAGGAAAATGGCGTGATGAAATTTCATGATTTCATGTTGGTCAAAGTTTGACCAAGAAAGTCAAAGTTGACCAAAAAATCAAAGGGTTGACCAATAACAGTCAAAGGTATGACTGTACAGTAATAGGATAAGCAGTATAAGAAATATACTGCTAAAATTGTCTTTTTGGACAAAATAACAAGAATAAGCTATGAGACCACCCTAGAAAAATCAAGCACACTAAGTTGGATATCAAAGTCCTAATGACTTTCAAAAATAAGAAGAAAATTTTTACAGTCCATTTTTACGCAGATAAATTTTGGACTGCAGTCAAGTATAACAGTACTGAATTATACTGTGTATTAGTAAACACAATATTGAAAATATCTGTGTTAGCAAGAAAATAGACTGCATTTTAAGGATATCGAAAACCCATAATAAGGATAAGAGAAGGGAGTAATAGAAATAACCCAATAAATTATAAAACCCAAGGTTTTTAAGAAAACCTAGCGGTATGTCAAGGGCCTAGCCCAAGAGGTTATCCAACGTAGCCTCTTAAGGAATAATCAAAGTTCGATTATTCTTAATCAGTAGGATGACTAATCGTGACCAAGTGAGATATCAGAAGGACATACAACTAAGATTTTGTAGGCATGTTGGTTAGGACACCAACATTCCACAGCAAGGATTAGACTCTTATCTATATCCTTCATCAAGCAGGAGGAAACCTGCAGCTGTACCCGGAAGAGGAGCAGCATTACGTAGGACATAACTGGAGATAGCCTGTCGTTGTGCCTCACCTTGGAGTCGCACGAAATAGGACACAGCTAACCAAGTAAGTACAACTCCGCCTACAGCATAGGCCCTTTGTTGTTACTTGCCTAATGTGATGGTATGTGATGATATGTTATGGTGTGTAATGTTATGGTATGTTATGAATGAGGTTATGTTATGTTATATGATATAATATTGTGACGTCATGAAGCATGTTCACTAATATTAAACCACCTGGTAAGAACAAGGCAAGTAGGATGTTGTGTCGTGTCGACTTGCCACAAAGGCAGGTTTAAATGGTATGGTTCATGGTTTGAGTTGGATTGGATGGCTACCTAAACTACTCCATGTTAAACTTTGTGTTTTATGGTTTGAGTTAAAACGGACTGCCGCCTTCAACCATTCCTTGGCTATGTACCACGATACGAGCACACATGATAAGTAAAGGAATAGACCTAAATTAAATTATGAATTCATAAATGATTCATAAGAAATCATAATTGGTTCATGCATAATGATTTGTTTTGTGTCGCGGATGTAACAGTTGTACTTGCTGAGCGAAAACTCACGTCTTACGTCTATGCTGTAGGTAAGCAACCTGCCAGCAATCTCTGATGCAATACTGTGGAGGGCTGGTTCAGCGGGCTGTGAAATGTGGGATGAACACTGCCACGGCTTTTGAAGAAAAAAAAAATATACTCTATAAAATATGTTGTAATGAAAAAGGGTTTTCATAATTTCATAATATTTTAAGTATGAATGACAAAGTTTATGTATGTATGGCAAGCAAGTTGCCTCTTGTGGAACCAATCCACATTAGTTCGGGTTTGGTCTACAATTTGATTATGATGGCCTTCAAGGAAGGTTTGAAAGTTCGGTACTCGAGTAAGTACCTATCAGTAAGTATGAGTTTGAGGATGAAGTTCAAGTTGAAAGTTTTAAAATAAAGTTTAAAAGAAAAAGAAAAATTTTTCCCAAATTTTCCGCAAGTTTAAGTTAAGTATGTAAGTAAGGTGACGACCCGGCGTGGGAAGTCGGGGCGTTATAGGAATGGGGGGGGGGTTCCCGTCGGGGGGGCTGGGGGCAGGGGGGCCGGCCGGGAAGAGAGAGGGGGGGGGGGGTGGGGGGGGTTCCCGTCGAGGGAGGGGGGCTGGGGTGGGGGTGGCGCCGGGCGGGCTGGGGGCAGGGGGGCCGGCGGGGGCAAGGAGAGAGAGAGAGGGTGGTGGGGGCTGGCTGGGGGTGTGGTCACCGGCGACGTTGAGCAGGTCACCGGCGTCGAAGAAGATAAGGGTTGAACAGGAAGAGAGAGGGGGGGGGGCGCCGGGCGAGCTGGGGGTAGGGGCAGGCAGGGGGCCAGGGCAGGGAGAGAGGAGAAGAGAGGGGGGGGCCGGGGCTGGCCGGGGATGGGGTGGGGGCTGGCCGGGGGTGTGGTCGCCAGCGTCGGGGGTCTCAGGCGACGGAGAAGATAAGGGTGAGAAAGTTTATATGAGGTAAGGTGTATGGTAACTATGTTACATCAACAATATATCAACAGTTCGATTAAATCTAATGGTTCAAAAAAGAGATCTACCGATAGTTACTCTGAAATAGATTCTACCATAGCCTCTCCCATAATAAATATTTCAATACAAAATGGTTAATTTTTTAAAACCATTAATTAAAAAAAAGTAGTAAAAAACTAGCAATTATTTTCTTTTATTTTACTATCACAGTAGATTTTTATAGTAGTACTTATAATAATTATTAATGATACACTCTCTCATTTATTATAATTACTGACGTGATAATAAAAATGACATAAACAATGATAGAGTCAGAATTTATTGGTGAACGAGTCAAAAAAAAATATTTCTCGATCAAACCACTAAGTTCACTAATGTTTATAGATTTAATTAAACTGTTTAAGTTCTTAAAGTCTAAATTGTTTGCCCAATAAAATATAAATGATTATATTTACACGCACAATATTGATAAATATCCCCATCTAATAAATGTTTCTAATATAAACATAGTAAATCTATCATTTTATGGATGATTTTTATATAATACCACATTTAACATTCTCATACACCCACTTTTAATTTAGTTTTAATTTATTTTGTAAAAAATAATTAACAAATCTAAATAAGAAAAAAGATAAATTTTCATTCTCAAAAAAGAAAACATAAAGCCATTTCAATAAATAAAAAAATAAAAAAAAGGAAAAGAAAACAAAAAGTATCTCTAAAAAAAAAAAAAGGAGAGGAACTAGTAAATAAGAAAAAATCAAATAATGTCTAAATCAAACGTCAAGAAATGTCATATTATATTTAAAAAAATACGTAAATATATAATTATATAAACGAACATAGCAAGAAAAAAATAAATTAAAAGAATAATCATATAAAAAATTACAGAAAATCATTTTCAAATACTAAAAGAAAAGGAAAAAAAAAACACAAAATATTAATGAATTAAACAATTTTAAATACTTATTTTAATAGTTGTTGGCTCTTCAAGAGACATCTTTCTTTTATTTTTATTTCACTTAAATCCTCCATTGAAATTTTTCATGTAGTTATAAAATTTCTTAAGAAAAAAAAATTGATGAAGAACAATTTAGAGTTTATAAAATTAATAATTTAGAGTTTAGAACAATTTCTTATGATCTTTTTTTTTTTTAAATATTATTTCTATTTATAGTTAATGTGATGCATGTTTTTTAATTATTTTATAAAAAAATATTTTCATTTATAGATATATGAGGGTATGAGCATTCTTAATGGTCTTAAGGTAATTTTGTTGTAGGGTAAAAATACAACAAAGTTTTTATTGACTTTATAGGGATATTTATCGATATTGTTGGTGTAAATAATATCTCCTTAAGATATAGAAAACTATTAATTTATTGGGAGCAAGACTAATTTATACACATACCTATTATATTATTATTATTATTATTTTAAAAAAAAACCCACTATATTAAAATAAAAAAATAAAATAAGAAAAGAAAAAAAAAAAGTGCAGGAAAATCATGGCCAATGTTATTTATTAAAATAACTTTTATGGGTGCAATTAAAAAAAAAATTCTTAAATCTTCCAGACGTACCGGGATATTCAATTTCAACAATTTGATTTCCACATAATGGACCATATGTGAGTAGTGGAATGAAGAATATTAAACACATAAATTAGTTCAACTAAAAGATTTGACTTTCAAATGTATTTTATGCGACCATATAATTTTTATAGTAGTAGAATGGAGAACATGAAAAACATTAATTACGTCAAAGAATACACACGTCGATTGGCCACAAAATGGATCATAACGACTGATACTGCACATTCCATAAGCTGACACTATGAAGTATGAATATAGATTATAGTGTTTTATTTTTTTTATTATTAATATTATTATTTGTATTAATGTGCTTGATTTAACTGTTAGTCTTTTCTTTTCTTTTCTTTTTTTCAACTTGAGAATGGAACGTTCAAACTCTACATTCTATATAAAAAAGAAGTTAGATGTGAAATTATCATTAGTCATATCTAAAATCACTTGATTTGAACTGCTTGTTAAATCTCAATCTGAACTTTTTTCATAAAATTATTTTCCTTTTACTTAACCTCAATAATTTACTTCAACCGTTATTTTATTTCATTTTATTTCTTAAAAATATGAGCGGCGGATTCAGACTCTATACCTTTTAACATAATCAAGTATGAAATTATTATTAAATTATACATACAACCACATATTAACATTTTTTTTTGAAAGGACTGTTATCTTAAAAATTAAGTAGTCACAAAATTAAATAACAAATAAACATTTCCTTTCCTCCTCTGCCCCACCTTCCTGCTCTCATCACCAATTCCAAGTTCCCATATTAGATAGAAACATTTCTTTCCTTTTCTCTCTAACTTTCCTTTACAATTTCCTAGGGTTCTTATCCTTTTTTTTACTCTCACTTTCTCACCAACCAAACAAGTGGACCCAAAAGAAAACGTTCACATAGTTTTCTAACTAACCGTCATAAACGAAATGAAAACTCTCAAAGCAAAACATTCAATAATCGACACTCTGAACTACCCCTCTTTATGGTTTCCATCATAACCTTTCAAAAATGAATATGAAAAATTTAACATTAAGGTTTCTTTCTATAGGAACTTGGGAATCAATATAATGAGATAAAGTGAGAAGTCCATATATGATGATCTTAATTTTCAGTTTTATTATCTGTCATTCACCCTTATTTACCATGGTATCTATATTTAATTGGCTTCAATAGTCTCTAAACTCTTTTAAAGGTGATGGTTTGGTTCATATTCTTTTTTTTTTTTTTTTTTTGTCCGAAATAACCCTAAACTCTTATTTCTTTTACCGTTATGGTCTTTTCCGTCCAAATCTGTTAATTTCTAACAGAATGAGAGGATATTTTAATAATATTAATAATTAATTTTAAAAAATAAAATAACTCATAAAAAATGAAAAAATTTATCTCTTTCGTCCCCCCCCCCCCAATGTGGGTTTCTAGCACCCGCGATTTGGGTGCGAGCTCTCGCGCCCCCCATCTGTGTCTCCACCCCCCTCCCCCGCTACTGATTTGGTCTTAATAATTTTTTTTTTTGAAAGAACTGTTATTTTAAAAATTAAGTAGTCACAAAATTAAATAACAAATAAACATTTCCTTTCCTCCCCTGCCCCACCTTCCTGCTCTCATCACCAATTCCAAGTTCTCATATTAGAAAGAAACATTTCTTTCCTTTTCTCTCTAACTTTCCCATACAATTTCCTAGGGTTCTTGTCCTTTTTTTACTCCCACTTTCTCACCAACCGAACAAGTCACAAACACAAAAATACTCGCATTAATTTATTTCCATCTTTCTCCAGAATATATTTCTTTTTGCTTTCCAAAGCGACTATATTTTTTTTTGCTCCTACGCTTCACATAAGTCTTTTGGCTTTATTGGACCTAAAAGAAAACGTTCACAGAGTTTTCTAACTAACCGTTGGAAACGAAATGAAATCTCTTAAAGCAAAACCTTCAATAACGGACACTCTCAACTACCCCTTTTTATGGTTTCCATCATAACCTTTAAAAAATGAAGATGAAAAATTTACCAAAACATTAAGGTTTCTTTCTATAGGAACCTGGGAATCAATATAATGAGATAAAGTGAGGAGTCCATTTATGATGCTCTTAATTTTCGGTTTTCCTTCACCTTTATTTATCATGTTATCTATGTTTAACAATCTGACCATATAAGTAAGAACTAAACCTAAAAATCCTTGAGCAGTTTATTAAGGTGTCAAAGTTTTATTGCGGGGACAACTGATAAGACTTGAAATGGAATATCAATCTAAATCTGAAAATGAAAGGAGAGGAGGAAGGGGAGGAGAGGGGAGAGCAAATGTTTCTTTCTTTATTTGTTTGTTTTTTTTAAATTGTTTTATTTAAATTTTAAGTGAATTTGTTTTCAAAATAATGCAACTGGTGTATCGTTCTTGAGAAGACGTCATGAAAAATCAAATTATTAGGTGTTAAGAGCTTTGAGATCTCTCCACAGTTTTATGATAACATACCTCAACTTGAAGGCAATCTTATTCGAATTTAGACACCATTTTTTTTTTTTTTTTTTTGGCTAAAAGCACCAATGTATTTTAATTCTGCTAAAGCTCAATTATCATTTAAAAAAAAAAAATCCAAAAGTACTGTATACAACGTTGGACTAACGTTGTTTACCCTGTTTAGGAACAATGAATGCATCAAATATGCAACTACATGCCGTTTCTATGATAAAACGACAGCGAATTTTAAATAGATTTTGTGTCGTTTGAAGATATCTGAACAAGAAAACATGTTGACTTTCCTATAAACGACTGCAAATTCTCTAGTGAACAGATTTTATGTCGTTTGAATATACCTGAACACGAAATCATGTTAGATTTCACTATAAACGACAGAAAATTCTCTAGCCGTTTTCTCCACTGAACATTGTAGAAATTCAAAAGTGGTCAAGTGGAGCATTCAATCAAAACACCTTCGAGGATCTGTAAAATCCTTTTCAACTATGAACTATACCAAAAAAAAAAATATATATATATCACAATGTCCCAAAAACAAATTCTACAAAGTCCATGATCTACTTATTTTGACAGTTCAGGCAATCCTTCGGCTTTATACCAAGATCACAAAATACATTTCTCATGTATCATCATGTGCTGACATAGTAAGATCGGAATCGAAAAGCTGATAATAAAGACATTGTCAAAACTTCTCCCTAAGCTTTTTGTCTAAAAATGGAGAGCTTTGTACGCTGTATACTAGTAGTGTAAGTAGGAACGGCTACAACATTAGAGGTTTAAACGCCAGTCGTACGGTTTATAAGTCACCTTCATCTGAGTGTTGGCAAGAGACTCCAGAAGAGCTTCTGAGACAGGCTTTGGCAAGTAGTTTGATACAAATTTGAGAACCTCTAGCTCATTCTTACCAAAATCTATACTATACCTGAAAATCGCATCGATGGGAAAATATTAGGGAACGTCTAGATTGAGTCAGCAGAAAAATGCAAAAAATTGCTCAAGCTCAAGATAGAGAGGGGAAAAAAAAAAAAAAAAAAAAAAAAAGAAGAAGGACCTTTTTGTTAGATAGAATGACTCACCATTTGAGTACCTTGCTTAGCGAGACTACTTTGCCTTGGAAATCAATGGTCACTTCACCACTCGTTAGGAAATTGAAGGCTGCTTCCGTTAACTCTTTGTCAATGTCTCCTGGCGAGTAGCATCGAAGACCAGGGCTAGATCGGTTACCGGAACTCAAAGCAAAGTGAATGAGGGGCTCCGGATAAGGAAGAGCCACCTAATACGAAGAACAATGAAAGGTAGAGCAAATTCGAGTTAATATAGTATAGTTATCTCTATTTCAAGACAATAAAATGGACTTGAGGTAACTTTTGTCTAACTTTGCCCCTCAGAAGCTTGAAACAAAGCACACTTATCTCTTGATCCTTGTTTGGTAGGAGGGATAGGGGTAGATTCGAAGACGTATTTAAAGATTTATGGTTGTTAGGAGGGATTAGAAGAGGGAATGGATTGGGTGCGAGTTTCGAAATCCTCGATAGAATTCCAATTTTAATCCTTTCAAAGTCAAAAGGATTAAAGGAGAAAATTCACACCAAAGACAAAAAAGAAAGATCCTCTCCTTCCTCTCTTTTTCTCACCTAGTTCCATACCTTTCCTTCCTCTATTCTTCCCTCAAACCTAAAACTTCCTAAAGCATACGTTACAGAGTTATGTAATTAGAAATGGAGTTGCATAATTTACACAAAGATCTATATACTTTGCTTGCGGGTTGAAATTGTAGATGGTAAAGAACCTTATTAACAAGGTTAGTACCTGGTAATTTTAACTCTAAACAAATACTTTCAGGAACTGAACCTGTCTCCATGTTTACTTGAATAAGAAAATGCAAGATTCACATTTCACACAAAAACTGGAGATTGTCAGTGTTACCATCTTACCTTGGAACGTTTATCTTTTGCACCAAATGGCTTCATGAGATTGTATGGTGGTCGCTGGTTGCCCCGTAAAATTCCATTCTGAATAGCAGAAAGGGAAAACGCGGACCCACCAACAACATACCTAAAGTCACCAAAAAATCTTCCTCTATCTAGTGGCCCAGCTGGGTAACCAACAAATATTATTGCATGGATGACCATCATATTGTAGAGATTTATAAAGAAAGCAAGTTTCTCCTCCCTTGACATATCGTGCAAGTCAACTCTTTGAAGCTCCTCCACTAATCTCAAATACCTATCAATGCCATCAACAATTACTCCAAATATTACATACATGCTATATTCATCAGAAAACTAAGCTGATTATGCACAGTCGTAGGTATCAAACAAACCTTGCAAATTCTTCGGTTCGTCTAAAACTTACATAATCAACATACTTTCCTCTTGCCATTGTGTAGACTTCAAAAATTGCAGAAGACAGAAACCTCAATCTCGATGCAATTTCTGTTATAGGCTTTGGCTTCACAACAATTATACCCCTTGGTATGTTGAAACATCCAGAGATTATTGGATCATCATCCAAGAACCGATAAAGGTGGTTTCCATCTTCAAATTGATTTTCACTGGTAAAAGAAGAGACGTTTTATTGAGAACAGAAAGAACACAGACATGTTAATCATGACATGATTCAGTTTTTCAGAGATTGGGTTCCAATCTACAATTTTAAAAGATAATGTAGGAAAAAGATAAAGTTGTTTTCCTACATTGGTCATTCGGTTGGATACAGGAAACAAAGGTTCTGTTAACCAGAAATACCTATCTTCCCTTGAAAATGACTAATATTTCTAAGAACATAACACATATACGATATTTTAAACCTTTTCTCAACACTTCTTTGAACCAAAAGTTTACCGTAAGGTAAGCTTAGTTTCAGATTTCTTTGAACTTTTCTCCGGCCTCAATCTTATAGTCAACAACTTCCTTTTATGACTTACCCAATAATGCAAAAATTACTATGACACTTCAAAACTGAAACTCACCCAAGAACATGTTGGAAGAAGAGCTGGCATGATAACTTTCTCCCAAATTCAACAGCCTGTCTCATAACACCAGAAAACAAGAGAACGAAACACTAGAATTAGTAGATGAAAAAAATTTATGAGACGGGAAATGAAATAAAGTCTATACCTACTTCCTTGAAAAGTGAATTGATAATTAAAACAAAAATTTATTTGCTTCTCCCAAACCCGAACATAAAATTCCAACTAACCTCTTCCCTTTCCAGATACTGATCCTCTGATATGAAATCCACAGCTTCTGAACCTAGAAAACATTTGGTGAACATACGCATCTTATAGAACCGGTCCTTGACAGCAATAGACTCTTTCATTTTACGGACAATCAAAGCTAGCTCATCAATGACCCCACTACTGGACAAGTCATCTTCACCAGGAAGTGGCGGCAAAGGAGCTTCGGAAGACGGTGCTTCAGTAATCAGGTAATCAATTTTCTCATCGAGCTTTCCTGATTCCTCCAGACCCTTTAGCTCACTCAGGCCTCCAATAAGAATTTCATTAAAGAATACCTTTGGAACTGCAGAAGACCCAGAAATCTTCTCTAGCTCCGTCTTTCGGGTGGGATAAACATCAATATTAATCTCAACATACATGAGCCTCTTCCTGAATAAAAATACCTAGCCTCCTTGCAATCTTTGCACCCCAACCTCGTGTACAGAATAACTCTTCCTCTAATAGCTATACACTCTACTGGTTCGTTCGCAACTTTCTCCTTCTCCTCAGTGTTTTCTACATCAACATCACGTGAGAAAGTAAGATAGCTTAGGGGATTCCATGCAGACTTTTCAGCTGTTTTCTGAGAGACTTCTTCTGTTGCATTATCTGTAGCAGAGTCTGAAACATCCTTACCAACACTTTCAGAGACGTCTTGTCCATCTTCTTCATTGTTTTTACCAGAAAGGCGACGCAGAAAGTTTGAAACAGCAACTGCTCCCTTCTCCCCTTTCTCCTTAACAAGGTTCTTTAATGCCACCGCCTTCTCAACTACCTTTTGTGTCTCCAAATCAAGATCTAAAGATCGAGTGGATGTGCTTCTGATAGCTTCCAATCCAGGAACCTCCGTCCCATCGAAAACAGGCTCTTGCTCCTTCTCCTCCACAAGAATCTCCTTGGTCTCATCTATCTTATCCTTTTCCCCATCATTGTCCGACATCTCTTCTTGAGAGTTAGCCTCAAGATTCACACCGTGGTCATTCGTCTTATCATCATCGCCAGACTTCTCATCCTTATCTTTATACACCAAGTCCTTCCTCTCATCGGCCATGTCAACTGATTCATCTCCATCCTTGTCTAACTTCACATTATCGCTGTTGATGTCCAGAGTCTTTATTCCCTCCAAGGGCTCTCCTTGATCTGCTTTCTTGGTGACTAAGCTCTCTCCCTCCAACTTCTCGTCAGCCGGAGTATTTGTAACATCTTTCTCGGTCGAGTCATGGGCTTCCATAAGGCCAACAAGAGTAATAGCCTGAGCTCTAAGGCATCAAAATGACTGTAATTTCAACGAATTTATGCAGATTCTGCAATAATTAAAACAAAAAATAAGACAAAATTATAACTCGCAAACCTACACAAACTAACCAAAAGAACGAACCAAGCAGACGTTAGCAATATATATATATATATGAACAGAAGGGTAATCAAGAAACTTCCTTTATATGTTTCCGTATCATTTACTACTCCAGAATTGCAGTTACAAGATTTCTTTCACTCGCAGAAACCAATACAAAAACAATAAAGACCCACCAAGACGGTAAATTAATGCACTTTAAGACGCAGAAAAAAAAAAAAAAAAAAAACCTTCCCTGTATTTTCCCTCAGTTTCTCGTCAAACAAACAGAAGGCAAACGCCAATGTCTACTTATAACAACGCAGAAAAATCTCAATGGCAAAATTACCGCAAGAAAAAGGAAAAAGAAAATGGAATAGAAACTAGAAATAAGAGAGAAACCTTACGGATCTGCAAGAGCCAAGAGCGGAATCGGAGAGAGAAAGAAAATTGCGAGATTAGAGAAGGGTCTGAAAGGCACGATTTTTATTTTCTTTTTATGTATTAGCAAGAGAGCGGGGGAGAGGATTTTCAGACAAAGGCGCGGCTGCGAGAGAAGCGGGAAGTCCGTGGGCTGAAAACGAAGAGAAAAAGGAATGGGTTTTGACTTTTGACTTTCCCATTTTTTTTATTTTTTTTTTAACCCCATTCGATTTTGTACACGTAGACATTTCTTTTGATTTTGTTGCACGCTAACCCCACCTTGTTTCGTGTTTTTACAAAATCATTGCCCAATTTTTTGCGAGATTTTCGATTTAGATTTTACTATCTGGTTCATTTTTATTTTTTTCTTTTTCCTTTTCTGGAGCCTTTTCTTTATTTTCACAAGATTTTATGTCTTGTAATATTTGTATTGTTGTACCAAAATAAACTTAGTATGACAATTTCTTTTTCATTTATACTTGTTCTACCATCCTTTATATTTCTAAGGAAAATTAGGTTGGGTAATAGATGATCAAACTTTTTTTTATTTAGAAAAATGATCGTTTGTCATTTTTTAGATTCGATTAATAAGTGATTAACTAAGAAATTTAATAATTTATGTTGTGATTAATTAATAATTAATCATAAATTAATCATTGATTAACTATTATATGATCAATCACCGATTGATTATTTAAAAAAATTAATTAACAAGTTTAGAAAAACATGTATTTTAATTAATTTTTAAAAATTTCAATCATTTATTAAAAAAGGTTAGTTGGCTATAAATCCCTATTTCTAAATACAAATTTTTTTTAGGGGAATATTTTCTGGCTTTTACAAGTAATTGAATGTGTATTTGGTTTCTTTTCTTTTCTGAAATGTCTTTTTTTTTTTTTTCCTAGCACGTTGTCTCTGGTATGCGTTGTCGTTTTCTGTCATTGTCGTCTTTGAGAGAATATGCGGTTACTTATAAATGTCGTTTTTATTCTTTGACTTAACTATATTATGACGTTGTTTCTGTTATATTATCGCTCTTCAGAAATTAGTATCGTCACAGATACACACACATATTTTATGTAAAGGATACCATCCTTTCTGTCCGATTGTCTTTCGCTAGTTTTCGTTTTCTGAATTTAAAGGATCTTGCCATCCTTCCAAATTGTTGTCGTTTCTTGCTACGTTGTCGTTTAAGTATGTTTTTCAGTCGTTTGCAACAAATGATATCGTTTTATTTTATTTTATTTTTTTTGAAGGAATTCAAATTTTCGTTATCGTTATCGTTATCGTTTTTTTTTTTTTTTTTTTTTTTTTAGTTTTCTAAAAAAAAGCTCATTTTGTTCTTTCCGTTATTGCTTTCCAAGAAAATATGTCGTCATTACTAAGTTGTATTATTTAAAAAAAAAAAAAAAAGTAAATGATGTTATGTTCCTCACGTTTTCCGTTTGTTAGATGCATTGCTGTTCATTAATCTTAGTTTTCAATCCTTGTCGTTCGAAAACGACGTTCAAACACGATGTCGTTTCTTTCTTTCTGACATATGTCGTTTTTTTTTTTTTTTCAAAATTGTTTTATTAGAGAAGGTGTCGTTTCAAGCGTGCCTCTTATTATTATATAATATACCAAAGGAAAGGGGATTTTCTCAATTCCTTCTACAGTGATTTGACTCAATATACTAAAGGAAAGGGGATTTTTCGTCCTTCCACTCACGTGGAATTTCGGTTGCTACAGTGGAAGGATGCTTCTATCCTCCTTTCTTTCTCTGCCGGTTGGGCTGCCTACAGTGAATGAACGGTTTTGTCCTTGACTCACTTTTGAGGACGATTTTGCTCTCACTACTTAGTCTACCTATCATCTCTCCATAGTGGGTGAACCTTTTTGCCCTCCAAACCCTAATGTCTCATTCTCTTTCATGCTTCTGTCACCAATTATGTAGTGTCATTTTCTCTCTACTATTGATGTTCTAACTCTCTCTCTACCGCTCTCTCTCTCAGAAACCGTACTTACTCTCAGATATATGATCTCTCTCTAACTTCCTCTTTTCTTCATAATGTCCAATTTTTTTCACCATTTTTTCTCCTTTGGCTTTCCTGCTCTCTCGCTCTCCTATTCTTTTTTTTTTTTCAATGGACACTGCTCTCTTTTTTTTTTTCTTTTTTTCTTTTTTCCCGCTTCTCTTCTCTCTTTCTCTCTCTCTATTTTTTTTTTTCTTTACTGTCATCTTCCTCTGCCTCTCTCCATCATCTTCTTTTCTCTCTATATATTCTGAAAAAAAGCAAACCAAGCCATGGTCATTGATTCACTGGGACGAGAACAGGGTCAAATATAGGAACAATGAAGGAATCCATTTATACCTGTTTTTTAATCCCACTTTTTCTTTTTTTTTTTTGATCTCTTCCTTTAAATTTGTATATCATTTACAAAATTTTTTATACGACTTCACATGTGCGCACGAAGAGTGCGTACTCCAACTAGTAAGAACTATAGTCTTCTTCAAAAATTGTCGTTTCTTTTTTAAATGTCTTCATCCTGCAAGTGATAGTCAATGTCATAAATGAGATATGCTGTCCATTGCATATAGATTTTCATTTTATAGCAGCTATGGCTTCTAGAAAAAATGATGTCGTTTTTGCTGCTGTTAAAAAAATAAAAATAAAAAACTCCTACTGCTTCTGTTATTGTTTTGCTTTTGATGTGTTTTGCTGTTACAGTAAATTGTCGTCCACAACCATAAGAGAACCTGAACCCCGAACCGTAACCGGTCTGCCGGCCACTGGCCTCCCCACAAAATCCTGCCTATGAAGAAGATTTAGGATCATTTAAGTAATTGAATGCTTGTTAACATGAATGTATATTTACATTGACACAACATATTTCCTTGCGGCTTTGACAATACAAATAGAGACAAGCCCTTCCTTTTTTCTTCTAGTCCTATCTGAATTAACAACACCAGATACTCCTTTCTCATATGTACTTTGTTTTCTCCTATTCATCTGATTCACATTCTTCTCCAACGCATATCAAGCTGATAGAGAGTACGTATTGCTTAGGCATTATCAACCTGGCTGCAATCTACACACAGACGAGTGGTCAGTATCCCACTCAACGTCTCCGTCTCCACACGACGTGAGAACTGTTGTAAGGATGTAATCATCCACCTCGAAACCTTCAGCTTTCATCCGATACATGAGCCTCAAAGCCTCTCGGCACAGCCCGTTCCTTGCGTACCCCACAATCATGGACTTCCAAACGACCAAATTCCTCTCTGGCATGTTGTCAAAGACCTGAAATGCCTCTGCCACGTTTCCGCATTTCGCGTACATGTAAATCAAAGCATTGCCAACAAACACATTGGACATGGAAGGAGTTTTGTTCGCGGACGAGTGAATCAATCTACCATGAAGAACGGCTTCCATCTTAGCGCATGCTTTCAAGGCTGACGAGTAAGTAAAAGAATTGGGCTCTACACCCTCCTCCATCATTTCTTTCAAAAATTCTAGAGCTTCTGATTCATGTCCGAGATTTGCACAACCGGAAATTAGAGCTGTCCATGAGAAAACGTCTCTAATAGGCATTTGTTGGAGGACTTTGGTGGCATTGGAGTACTCGCCACATCTGCAGTAGAACCACACTAGTGTATTTCCCAAGTACAGATTTGTTTCTACTGAGTTTTTTACTATCTGTGCATGCACTTCCCTCCCCGTAAGCGATTCCCTGATCGAACCACAAGCTTTTAGAATGCTTACAATGGTCAAGTGGTTAGCGGATATATTTCGTTTCTTCATCACTCGGAAGAGCTTTAAGGCCTCATGACCAAGCCCCTTCCGTGCATATCCTGCTATAACAGATGTCCATGTGACCGTATTTCTATGCCTCATTTTGTTGAAGACATTTCTGGAGTCTACAATCTCCCCACATTTTGCATACATATCCACCAGGGAAGTTCCTACGAGAACATCATTCTTGTATATTTTCTTAACTATGGCACCATGTAATTGTCTCCCAAAGTTTAATTCCTTCTCGTCACCACAAGCCTTTAAAACGCCACAAACCGTAAACTCATTAGGACAAAATCCTTCATTCAACATTCGCAAGAAGAGCGAAAACGCCTCTTTCCCATTCCCTTGTTGGGAACAAGCAGTGATCATAGTCGTCCAACAAACCACATCCCGCTTCGACATCTGATCAAATTTACGGAAAGCACCCAACAAATCTCCACATTGACCGTAGAATTTCACAATTGAACTGTCCACAATCATGTTACTCCTTCTACCTTTCACAACACCAGCATGGATTTTTCTCCCAAGCTCAAAATCCTTCCTCTTACTGCAGAGATTCAAGAGACACACGAACATCTTCTCATTCGGTCGAACCCCGTTCTCGATAGAATCACGAAACAAGCTCAAAGCTTCATCATCAAAGCCAAAGCTCATGTACCCGTTAATAACCGCAGTCCAAGTAACAACATTTCTAAGAGGCATTTTGTCGAACACATTGCGTGCTTCACTTATCTTCTCGAATCTAAAATAAACACAGATCAAGTTGTTATACACATACGCGTCCAGGTTTCTCAGGCATTTCAGAACAACCGCGTGGACCCTTTTGACATCTTTTAGACCACGACTCGACCGCAGCCAAACCGCAAGCAGAGAAGGACAGAGATTTTGCCCAACAGACTGATAACCTGAAGATTCAGAATCTGGGTTTTCTCGGAAACTGGAGAAAATCATCGAAAGTCGGAAAATTGTACAAAGAAAATGAATTTCCACAAGAAAAGCAACGAAAATTTTTACTCCTCCCCGGTTTTTGGCTCCTCCTGGAATTCGAACTCTCTGTTCTTGTTGGCAATTTGGTTGGTTGAATGGCCAAAAGAGGCGGTGGCTGAGAAAGATTGAAATTTATTCGCGGTGACAAGAAATTAGAAGAAAGCATTGCCCGTTTCAGAAAGAAAATTCATACGAAAAAATCAAAATAATAATGAAAAAAAGGGAATTAATTTGAAGCTCTCGACGGACATTAATAAATATCAGAGGGCATCCTTATCCTTAACTTTAAAACAAATCTTTTGCTATTGTGAAAAGACCGTCTTGCCCTTCCACGTGGCGCGATTTTCTTCAGATTTGTGTGCAACTCGAAACGACGCTGTCTGGGCTTCGAAATTCATCGTGGTTTTGTCTGTGTTGTGGGGGATAAAAATCCTAAAAACCTCGAGAGAGAGAGAGAGAGAATTGTGTAGAGAATCGTGGAGAAAAATGGAGGTTTCTACGGCGACTCTCCGGCCGTCGTCGTGTTCGTTCTTATTCCAAGCTCCTAAGCCGCCGCTTCCAGAGACCGTGTTTCTTCTTCTCTTTCTTTCGTTCCGAATTCGAATTCGACTTCAAATGAATGTTTCTCCAAGCTATGCTTCATAGGTATACAATATGATCTGAACTTGTTGGTTTTCTGTTTTTGGTGATTGTCTTCAAGTATTGTTTGAAAACCTTTTCATTACTTGCTTTGATAAGCAGCTTATGGTCAAGCATAAAAATCTTTAGATTATTTCTAACCGTTTATGTATTTATAGATAAATATATAAATATATATATGTGTGTATGTATGTATGAATATAATATGTCTTAGAAAGAAAACTGAAATCTGAACTTTCTCTCTGAGGGCGCAATTTCTTATTAATGTGTATATTATATATATATATATATATATATATTGTCTAAAAGAATTTTTGGTCAAGTGTTCAGAGCTCAATTAAGATGAATTTTGTTTTTGGCTAGGGTATACCGTAAACTAATGCATTAAGTTAGCTAAATTAACATTGAATTAAAGGAAAATTAATTGAAGCAAATATGTTGAATGAAATGATATGTGGTATAGAGTTTTTTTTAGGGGTTTTTTTTTTCCCAAGCTAGGTTTGGTCATATGTATGCCTTTGAATTGAATGATGCCAAGGAATGTTATTATTGATCTTAATGTTTCATAGTCCAAATAAAGTGAAAAAAATTGATTTGATGCACTATGTTTATGATTTTCTTTCATCCATGGATTACTTGTGAAATTCTGTTGAATGTCTTTTCTACCCCACTCTGATCAATGTTGTGGAATACTAGGTTGTCGTTTGGCGGCTAAACCAGTTAAGCTGCGACGGCCACGATCCTTTCTTGCAGCTGCTGCCGTTGTGGGTGACACTGCTGCAGCACCGAGTAATTATAGTGAAGAAAAGTCGTCAGATTCCGTTTCTTTAGATCCCTCTTCGAGTGGAAACTCTAGCACAAATGGTCAAAATGGTGAAGAAAGAGATAACGTTGGGTGCTTGGATTACCAAAAAATGATCAGAGTATGTGACAAGCTGATCGGGGTTTTCTTAGTTGACAAGCCCACTCCGACTGATTGGAGAAGATTGTTAGCTTTCAGCAAGGAATGGGACAATATCCGGCCTCATTTTTATATAAGGTGTCAGGAGCGAGCGGATAGTGAGGAAGATCCTGGGATGAAGCATAAACTTCTAAGGCTTGGACGGAAACTAAAAGAGGTGGAGCTTGCAATTTTGTTTGCTTCTTCGGTTGTTTACGTTTGTTGTGACGGTTTGCAGGAATTTAACTACGCTTCTGCAGGTTGATGAGGATGTGCAGAGGCATAATGAACTTCTTGAAGTAATCAAAGGGGCACCTGCAGAAATAAGTGACATTGTTTCCAGGCGTCGCAAAGATTTCACGAAAGAATTTTTCGTTCATCTTCACACTGTAACTGAATCCTACTTTGAAAATCCAACAGAGCAAAATGGTGAGACTGGAATTTTTTTTTCTTTTCTTTTTTTGTTATTTAATGATGAATAATTGAGACCAACACTACATACTTGCTTTTTGTACGTGTCAAACAAGTGGATATTGTTGGGGTTAGACTTCGTCTTCCCTTTACAACGTTAGCTTTTAACAGTTTATCTAACGAACAATGAACTCTTGATTTCAACATCTTCGTATTTGGGCCGGATCCAATCCATTACTTGAGTCAATCATGAACGTAGATCACTCGTATAATGGGGCCGGACCCAGTATACCACTCTAAACGCGGTCATTCACATTTGAACGTCGAACATCGGACCGACAGAGTAAACATGATCTTTCACACATCGACTCTACAGGCCGCGAACGGTAGATCACAAGGACAAAGTCTTGTTTTCAACCCGTCGTTCGTTGTTCATACCCAACAAAGCTTATAGGGTATATTCTTCACAACCGTCGAACCCAATGTCGACGATGATGTGTCATGCCCATTATGAAAACTGACAAGTTCATAACTGACGACGGCATTACATTCATAACTGCAAAGATCATGGTTTGAGATTAAGGTTTACTCCGGTAACCGTTCAACCTAGATCATAAATAGCATGCGTACACGTGTCCCTAAGGACAGCAGAAGGAAACTGCTCATTGACAGTTACGGGCTCAGACCCATCTTCCTCTATAAATAGAGGAAGACCCCCTCCTTTAAGGGGGCGGATCTTTTTTTTGGAAAAACTCTGAAACTTCTAAAATTCTTCCGAAATATTCCCAGAAAGTATTCTTGTACTGACAAACGTTCATATATAGCTAAATCACTCTCACTCACAGAGGAAGTAGCACATTGTCGGGCGAACCTCTTTATATTTTGGTGTTCATTAATTCTCTGTCCTTTTCTGATTTGATTATCTTATTTATATTCATTCTCTTATATGATTAACTCAGTTATTATGTTGTTTTATAATTTCATTACGATGTCCAAGGGCCCATTTAATCAATGATTTCATTCTTTATACTAACACTTCTGTTATATATTGACCGTAGATCACCAAGCATCTACAGGTATATTGACCGAAATCAATGGCAACTTCTAGAAATTCAGCATTTCTTTGAAATAGTACATTTTGGACTGAATGTGATATGGAATTTGTTTATTTCTGTACAACTAGCTTTGGCAAAGCTTGGGAATACATGCTTGGCTGCCGTACAAGCTTATGATGCTGCAACTGAAAGCGCTTGAAGCACTGAATGCCGCAGGGTTGAAACTCCAAGATATCATCAGCTCTCCTTCTTTAGGTGCTGCCTGTAGGAAGATAGACCAATTTAGCCGAGAAAAACCAACTAGACTCGGCATTGGTGTTGATGCTCACAAAGCTTGGTCAGCTGCAAAGGAGTCGAACATGGTGAAAGATGAGGTAGGCAATAGCTTTGCTCAAGAAGCTCATCTCCACCTGAAAGTCAAATGTCTGCGTAGTATTTCTGTTTTATTCTGATAAACGGATAGCCTAGTGAACACGGGAAATGCTAGAAATTTCTTAGAGACATTTTATCTACTTGGTGTTTAATTACTGCTGATAGTTGCTTTGTTTTTTCTCCTCTGGGTAGGTTAAAGACGTGTTGTATCACTTATACATGACTGCAAGAGGCAATCTCCAAGGATCATGCCAAAAGAAATTTCGAATACTGAAATATCTTCTCACAATCGTGGATCCCGAGGAAGAGACTGAGCGCGCTAAAACGACGCTTTCACTCCAGGAGAAGAACTTGAAGGAAAAGATGTAGATTGTCTCTACACGTATGTATTTGAATCTCAATGCTCGTAAATATTTTAAGTGGTTGTTCAAAATTGTTTGTGTCGGTAACATCATGATATTAAAAAACAAACAGCTACTTTTCTAAGTTCGATTTTTGATTCACTTGCCTTAATGTACTCTTTGTAGATGTTCATTTCATTTTTTATGTTCTAATAGACTCCTGAGAAGCTTCACACCTGGATTAAGACAATCGTGGATGCTACCATTTCAGCAGTGAAGGCACTCTCATCAAGGAAGCTCGGGACTTGATGAATCCAAAGATCATTCAGAAACTTGAGGAATTGAAGAAGCTGGTCGAGAACAAGTTCATGTGAGATATATATATACACACACACACATATATATGTTGTACCTCCCAAAATCGGAATCGAGTCATACAAGACCTCAGTCCTTTGATTGTAGTTGGTTAGTTTTAAGACAGCTGTTAGTTGAAATTTAAGGGTATGAAGTTTATCTCTAAGCTTGAAGTTTCAATGAGAATCATTGGTCGGAAAGAGATGAAATGTAGTTAGTTGTTGGATTTTTGTATTCTGATGTATATCAGGTCATGGTTTTTACTTCTAAGATACATTATTTAGTGAAGAAAGGGCAAGCCTATGTGAATTTTTGAGATATATGTCAAGCCTAGTTTCATGACGGCTCCATTTTTACTTTCCGTTTCAATCTCCATTTAAACTCGCAACTGTAGATTCAAATTTTTGTGATTGAAAACACCGTAGAAAAACGTTTGAACACGTTTGAACAGTGGATTTTAAACAAAGGAGATCCGAACGGGGGCTTAATTATTTGAGATACATGTTAAGCCTCCTCAAGAATGTGTCGTTTTTAGGTGTATTGGTGTTACAGTTGATGTCGTTCTTAGTGGGCTTTTTTTTGGTGTGTATTTCCTGAAAAACTTTTCCTTAATTTTCTCAACCGCAACAATATTGTTTGTTCTAGTGATTTGTCGTTTAATGTATATATTTTCATTGTTTAAATAGATTTCGTCGTTTTACAATTTCTGTGCCCTTGATAATGATGTCGTTTTTCCAATTTGTCGTTAGACATTGTGTTGTTACAGTCCTTAAAAAAATAATAATAATCTAGTATCGTTTGCTCTTGGTCGTTTAGCATGGTTGTCGTTCAAGATTGCCTCATTGAGATTTGAGATCGTTCCTTTTTTTTTTTTTTTTTTTTTTTGCCAGATTCAATTTATTGTCGTTTTAGATGCTATGCGATCATCTTAGTTGCGTGATTTGTCATGTTTTTGTCGATTTAAAAAGAAAATGTCTGTTTTCTTTTTCTCTTTTATTTTTATTTTTATTTTATTTTTATTTTTTTAAGATGGCGTGGGTTAGTTTAGTGACTTGTCGTTTTATCTATACACATTGTGGTTCAAGAGAGACACCATCACCGATAAACCTTGGAAAAATGATGTCGTTTTCCTGAATATGATTCAAATGTAGTTTTTGTCATCTTAATTGTGACGTTGTTTATTAACGATGTAATCGTTTATTAAGCTGCGTCTCTCGTCATGTTCTTCTCGTTCTACGAGATGTCGTTACTTTCCAAGATTATCTAGTTATAAAAGCTATCATATATTTTAGTTTAAGTCGTTTGCGACCAAATTTTAGTTTTGTAAGTGTTTGTAGTTTTCATGTTTAATGTCGTTTACTGTATTATCGTCCTTTTTTTTTTTTTTTTAAAGGATCGTCCTGTTCTTTATAATAATATAATAATAACAACAACAATAGCAACAACAATAATAAAACACTAAAGTTTAGTTTTTCATCATTTTTCCTAAAAAAAAATAATAATAATAAGTTTTTATCGTTTGAATTAGGTAGTCTAAAATTGGTCGTTTTAATGCTACTTTTCCCTCACGGTCATTATAATGTGTGTGTGTGTGTGTGTGTGTGTGTTTTTTTTAATGCAGTTTAGTAGAAGATGTTATCTAGTTACTATTATTATTTAATAATTTCTGAGATAAGACGTTATCTTCTTCACGAAAAAATGTCGTCTGTTAGTCTTAAAATATTGTCATTTTTGACAGTTGTTCTTCTATGAACGTCTTTTTATTATTATTATTATTATTATTGGCAAATTCTGCGATGAAGTTTTTTTGCCCTATTAATGGTGTCAGATCTAAGAGTTGAAAACGGATTAATTGATAACATTTACTAAATTAAGATGTAGGTGTTTACATGTATTATAGTTTTAAAAAATCTCCAGTAAACTTCCCAAAATCCTCTCGACGATGATAAATCAATTTCTTTTGTC
Source organism: Ficus carica (assembly GCA_009761775.1). NCBI lineage: Eukaryota > Viridiplantae > Streptophyta > Magnoliopsida > Rosales > Moraceae > Ficus > Ficus carica. Next base: position 10,491,886 of record CM019745.1, on the reverse strand, counting down.
TATTTTTTTTTCTTAAATGATGTTTATATTATGGTCAAGTCATTTAAAATTTTAAAATGTTTTATAATTTGTTTTTTTTATATATTAAGATTTAACTTATTTTAATAATGTATTAAAATATGACTGGTTAGACATTATTTAGAACACTAAAATTAAACATGAGATGTGAACCCAGCCCACCCCTTCCCACTCGGTTCCCCCCCCTCCCCACGTGAGTTCTGGGTTTTGCCCCCACCCCGCCCCGCTGTCGCGACTCACGATCGCAGTTGGCCTCGCTTCCTTTGCACGATGTTGGCGATGTCGTCGGATCTAATCGCTGGCTGCTAGGGGCTCGCCTGCTCGCGACGGAGGCATGGCCATAGGCGTAGGAGAGCTTCCCTTTCTTCGGTGACTGCTCTGCCTCCTTCGTCGGCCGGTGAACTACAAGATGACCGGAAGAAAAGACTTTTTTTTTTTTTTAATCCTTTTTTTGCTCTCAAGGGTTTTGCAAGAATTTCATGTGGTTGGATACACTATAAGTTTTGTGTGCACATAAATCTAAACCGTTCAAGTTAATCTAGTGGTCAAATTTTTGACCCCATCGGTGGGGTTGTAAAAAGACCTTATTGTAGAACTCTCTCTCTTTATTTTAAAAATAAAAAAAATAAAAAAACCCTTTCTTTACGAAGAGGACGCCAAATCCCCTAAAATCGGTAATCTAAATTGGCACAACGAGGGAAAAGCACCTGAGCTAAAATTCCGAGAAAACGACAAAAGCTCTCAAAATTCAATCGAGTCTTCTAGGGATTCAGGTTCAATATTTTCGCAAATCAATTTAAACTTTTTTTCTGGGAAAATTTATACTTTAAATTGGATTTTTTTTTTTTTTTTGGGTGAATTTATTTGGTTCAGTAATTGTGAAATGCGCTTAACTGGATTCTGCGTTAGGGTTCCCACTTCCCGGAAGTGAAGGATTGGGGTGATTTTATTTCTCACATTTTCTCAGGAACCAATCAGTAAATGAGTATATTGGAACTTGAAAAAGGGACAGACTTTCTTGAAGGCGGTGTACTGTGAGAATTGAGAATTCAGACGATGAATCGAAAACAAACTAGTTGCGCTCTTTGCGAGAGTTCGAATCAGCCTTCAATTTGCTCCATCTGTGTCAATTACAAGTATAATCTCCATTAATTATTGGGTTTTTCAAGTTAGTAACTGATTTTCTCAGTTTTTTTTTTTATTTTTTTTATAAAATTTCTGAGCCATGATTTTATATGGTTGTTTATTTGCCCAGATTAACCGATCATTACAACACCTTAAAAGCAAAGAAGAGTTATCGGGATTCGTTATATAGTAGATTGGAAGAAGTGCTTCTGGCAAAGGTTCATTTTTATTTCATTTTATTACGGTTTGCCTTCCCCACCACACCACGCGCCGCACCACACCCCTCCACACCAACCCCCCCCCCCCCTCCCCCCCCCCAACCCACCACCCCCCCCCCCCCCCCCACCCCCCCCCCCCCCCCCCCCCCCCCCCCCCCCCCCCATATTACACCTCTTTATGAAGGACTTTGGGCTGATTTTTTTTTTTTTTTCACTTGTTCTTTTTTGCTTTTCTTGAGTGCCCAAATTTCAGGCAAGAATGATAGTAGACTCAGCTCTAAAGACCCAGAATAAAAAATGGAAATGTTTTCCATGTTAATGTGTTATGTATAACTGAATAAAATCGCTCTCTCTGTTTATGGACAAGAGGGCATTTTTTTCACACAATTTATATGGTACCTTAAACAGGGGAAGGCAGATGATCAAGCTAAGTTGGAGAATGTCTCAAAATGAGAAGCTTGCAAAGTTAAGGGAGAAGCATCGCCGTAGTAAAGAACGACTTGTACAAGGTGCTGTAGCAGTTGGTGTGTCGGTCGGTCTTAAATTTAATTTAGTTGAGGAATTGTTGATATGTGACTTTGGAAGTTCTTAATGTTTTACAGGGAAGGCTAAGGTTGAGAGATTGCACTATGATCTAAAAGTGAAATCTGGGGTGCTTGAGTCAGCTCGTTCTATGGTATGATGCGCTTTTGTTGTGTAAAATGCGGCATTTATTGCTTGAAATACTTGTAAGATGACAGAATTTAACTTTGCTACTGTTCTATCCTTTTTGCATTTTTTTTCCCTCTTTGCAGTTGGAAAACAACCGCATGGAACAACTGGAGAAGTTCTTTCCGAACTTTACTTGCACTCAGACCTTAGGACACGTGAGGGTTATCAATATCCCTTTGAATTATTTTTTATTTTACTTTTTTACTTGCACTCGGAATTTAAATTTTTTTTTTTACTGCAGATGGCGATTACCTCTGAACGCCTTCATAAACAATCTGTAGTTATAAAACAAATATGCAAATTGTTTCCCCAACGTCGGGTAAGCACTTTAATTATAGATTTCTCTTGATTTATGAATACGAGGGTATAGTTGGCTGAAAAGTGCTAATAAGTATGCGTGTCTTTTTACGTTTTTTTTTTTTTTTTTTTCCCTGAAAATGAAAGGTTTATTGTGATAACTCTCTATAATATCATTTATAAGTACACCTTAAAAAGTACCTAAATGCTGTTGTTTCAAGGCAGGGTAGCTTATTTTCGAGCTTTAAGACCTGCAAGTTTAGATACATTATTCTGGTTTGTGTTAAATTGCTGAAGTGTAGAATGATAGGTCTCCTATTTTGATTCAATTCCCTTTCCAGTAGTGCATTAAAGGCAAAACTCTGCACATACTGATGTTCTTTAGAAATCTAAATGGTACCCATTCTGCATTTTAGGTGATAGATGGGGAGAGGAAAGATGGGTCTGGTGATCAGTATGATCAAATTTGTAATGCACGCTTACCGAGAGGGCTTGATCCACACTCTGTTCCATCGGAAGAACTTTGTGCCTCACTTGGGTATTCCTATGATCATGCCTCTAGAGAACTTATTGTTTCCATATCATCTTGCTGAACTTCACCATTAATATTCAAATAATATCTTGAGCCTACAGTTTGTCTCAGTTGTAAAATCTTAATGCCTTTGTTTTGTTTTTATGCTTTCCACATTTCATTGATCACCATGGTTGGAGAACAGATACATGGTGCAACTTCTAAATCTTGTTGTTCGAATTTTGGCTGCTCCAGCTCTTCATAACTCAGGTTTTGCGGTATGTGATGCATTATTCTCTCATGTATAAAATTCATCTAATTCCCGATTAAGACCAAAAGTGTCTGCATCTTTCCTAACCATCTAGTTTTACCATAGGCCAAATCAAAAGGGGTTTGGGAGTAAAGATGCTGATGCTCATCTTTTATAAACATTGGGTTCTTGAAAATGTTTGGCAAAAAATGTCACTGCTTCCATCAAATATATTTTGTAATGTTCAATACCATTATTGGATTGCTGTTGTTCTGTGTTTTACTGAGGTATTCTTATTTAGGGTTCTTGCTCTCGGATATGGCAAAGAGATTCTTATTGGGATGCACGTCCTTCTTCTCGAAGGTATTCGATCAGACATATTGTTTAATATGATGCCTTGGGATTCTTGTTGGACTAAAAGAAATTTATGTTATGCAGTAATGAATATCCCTTGTTCATCCCGCGCCAAAACTATTGCTCCACTAGCGTGGAAAATTCATGGTCAGATAGAAGCTCGAGTAATTTTGGTGTTACTTCAATAGAATCAGAGAGGAAGGTTCGCCTTGATTCTTCAGGAAATAATAGCTTTAACTATTCCTCTGCTTCTCCACATTCTGTTGAAACACACAAGGACTTGCAGAAAGGCATATCACTTCTCAAGAAAAGCGTGGCATGCATAACAACATACTGCTATAATTCATTGGGCCTTGATGTCCCATCCGAGGCATCTACTTTTGAAGCATTTGCAAAATTATTAGCCACATTATCTTCGTCTAAGGAACTTCGCTCCGTTTGTTCCATAAAATCAACTTGCTCGAGGTAAATTATCCACAAATGTCTTATTTTGAATATTGCCCACTAATCATCTTTTGTTTGTTTCTTCTTTTGTTTATATATTTTCTTTTTCTATCTGAATACTGCCATTAGAAGAGGTTTAATTTTACATTTCCATTATTGGAACTTTTTCGTCATCTTGTCACTTCCTAGAAAAGGTCATCTTAATACTGGGGTGCTAGTTATTTACTAACATTTACACATGATCAAAGTATTGCAATTTGTTACTGTAATCTTCCTTGTATCAGATTTCTTCACAATAATATTCCCTTTTAAGCAGATCAAACAAGCAAGTTCAGCAGTTAAACAAATCTGTATGGAATGTGGATTCTGCCTTTGCCTCAACCACACTACTGGACAGTGCACATACAGTGATATCAATGGTATTAGATGGTGACGCAATTCATATTTTTATTTCAATCCCCGAGTTTATAGCTAATTGACTTTTTCGTCGTCTAAATTTTATTGCTTTTTCATGCTATTCTCCATTTGACATTTAAAATTCAAGTTCTTCTCCGATATGGCTTCCGGGGGATTCGTCCCCAGTTTGCATTATTTCCTGTCTCTCCCTTGCATCTTCTTTCTTTCGTTATACATATTTTTTGTGGTTCACGTAAGAAGTCAGTTGGATCGGGAAATAAAAGCCATAAAGTTTTATCAAAAAGGTGATCTCTAGAAGATGCAAGACAGCAATAGCGCCACTTCTATCGTTGTCCCCAAAATGTTAAGAAGCGTGAAGTGGGCTTTTAAGAGTTTTCTTCACTGCAATCTTGTACTACTACTACGTATGTTCTTCTTGGGTTTGGAGTCAGGAGTGAGTTGGTTTTTCGGAGTGGAGGAATAGATCATTGTATGATTGTATTAAGCAAAGAGAAACAGTATGCTATTTGAGAGTGTGATGCTACTTTATTTAGCGCACGAGTACGCCGAACTTTTTGTTCATATTTTTTTTTTCCCGGGCTTTGCAGAGGAACATCAGTGAAAACAACCTTCCTTATCCTGCCACCAGCTTTCTTTATGCCACGGAATCTGATGCTGGAAAGAATGAATTCCTTATCGAAGGATGGGATCTTGTGGAACATCCGACTTTTCCTCCTCCCCCATCGCAGGGTGAGGATGTTGAGCATTGGACTCGAGCCATGTTCATTGACGCCACTAAGAAATGACTCGGTCATGTGGGTTTTTTCTTCTTATGACCAGTAAGCATTTGAATGTTTTCCTTCTGATGTAAATAACGCTGAGATAATTTTAATCACATTGCTCGTAATGAACAAAGTCGAATGCTGAAAACAGAAAATCTCTTTCATATGATTGTCTAGAACTTGCCTTTTTGAGTTTTCCATAGAGTAGAATCTGTATATTCAGAACGAAGGATTAACATCACCCATCCCCCCCCCCCCCCCCTCCCAAAAAAAAAAAAAAAAAAACATCACAGGTTTGGTAAGGAGTCACCCGACCAAGAAAACCGGTGGGCACGGGAGGATTGAGTCATAGAACTCTTACCGTGTTTGTTCTCTCATGTTTTCGTGTAAATAGATAATTGTTTGTGTACATAAGAAAGGTTATCTATTTTGAAGATGAAAAATATTATTGATTCTCAAGTAAGTCAAGAAAATTGACATGGACTGGGAACTGCGGAAAGGGTGTCGTGTAAAAACTGGCTTTTGGCCTGATGTATTCAACTTGTATAGACCGTTTCCATCGAAGGAATGTTTCAGGCCAACACATGTTTAAGCAGACTCGATATATTATTATATTTTTATCTAAAATTTAATTGCATTTACCTGGAAAAGGACGAAAATGGTGGATGGAAAAGTAATGTGCTTGTGTGTGTGTGTGTGTAAATTGACTAAAAGAACGATGAAATGACTAGAAAATTGAAATTGGCTTCGTAAACCATGCAATTATCTTGTTCTAGAATAACAGAAATCCTGAGAAAGCAGTGGGAAATCATCTTCTTCAAATATATATTACAACGAAATATGCTTGCTGAAATACAGAGAAAGCAGCCTAGCTAGACGGTTCTTAGCTCATAAGAGTTAAACTGCCGACGCATAACATTTTGGAGTAGTAATCATTCAGTTTCACTTCTTCCTCTTCTTTGGGGGCTGAAGAGCCTCCTCTTCCCCGTCGTCTTCCTCATCATCAGGATCTTGATCGTGTACAATCTCTTCTTCTTCATCCTCGTTTCCACCTTCATCATCCTTATCTTCATTATCTTCATTGTCATCACCGTCCTCGTTATCATTGTCATCATCATTCTCGCGGTGGTCATTATCATCTTCGTCGCCTTCATCGTCCCCATTTTCCTCACCCTCTCCTCCACCATCCACTCCTCCAGGCCCTTCTTTGGAATCGTTGCCGTTGCCATTGCTATTGCTATTGGGATTGTTTCCACCACCTCCGCCCTCCTCAGAAGAAAAGTCCTCCTCACCGTCTCCCAATCCACCATCCCCTCCTCCGTCAGTGTCATCATCGTCCCTATCTTCCCCGTTCTCCCCGGCATCAACTGCTTTGGATTGGTACTCGCGGTTGTAGTCTCCCCCGCTTTTGGGTCCGGAAATTGTTGGCATCTGAAATAACTCCTGAAACCATCGGATGAGAAACTCAAGAACTTGGAGGTCATGCAAGCATGGAAATAGTATATTGTATTAATAAAACGACACTCAAAAAGTGTTGGATAATTTTAAGTCTCAATCTTGCTAAGCCGAGTGTTGGTCACATGGCAAAAACGAAAACAAAAAAATTAATCAGGAAAAGAGGACGAGGAACGATCTAATTAGTGGGAATAGTTAGAGTTTCATAGTGATGAAAAGGCCAACAGAGCTTCACACAATTCCAACTCAAAAAATTAAAAAAAAAATGTGTAATAAGGTTTTGGGGCGCCAAGTAATTGTAGAAAATAAGAGCAAAGTCATTTAAAAAAAAAACAAAAACAAAAACAAAAAAAAAAGAGCAAAGTGGAGATCGCTACTTGCCCCCTAAATATAAATAATAGACGACCACATAGACCAACAAGTCAATCAACAAATGCATATTCATTGGTAGTTGAACTTGTAAAAGATTTTGTTGTGCAACAACAGGGACCCAAATTTCACCAAAAAAAAAAAAAAAAACACACACACACACACACAACAACAACAACAACAACACCACCACCCAAAAGGGTAACTGTGCAATGTCCTAAATTAGATCGAGATTGGCCCCAAAAGGGCACCTTTTTGCTTTGCTTGTAGGGCTGGGAACCTTATCCTTAAAAGGGTTTTATTTATTTTGTACCATTAAAAAAAAAAAGAGAGAGAGAGAGAAGATTTATGCGAGAATATAAAAAAATGTCCAATTGAAAATACTATTTTTTCAGCTTTTTACTGTACATTGTATGAGTTGTTTTTTTATTTATTATTATTTTGATGTGATTTTTACATCTGGACGAGATATTACCATATAAAGATCCGAAAAGAACTATTTATATCAGCACTACGTCTTTTATTTAAAAAATATATTTACTCTTCTCAACTGGGACCGATTTATTGTCCTAACAATGACCTCTAGAAGAGTAGATCAAATCACATGGGACAAGATGGAGTAGGATGTAGATTTACAAATGTGTAAAATTCTACTTCCCATCGTGTTAAATATATTATCTTCAATCTTTTTACCAGAAGAAAAATATAATATTATCTTCCCAATAACTAAAAAAATGTAAACTTATGCCACCAAAAATAAACTAAAACTAAACTAAACTAAAAATAATAAAAAAAGATAATTGTATTTTGTCCGGACTAATTGGATGTTTTCCCCCTTTCTTTTCGGAAAAGGCCAACTATAAGGATTATAATATTATTCTCTCAAAACTAGGACCCACTGAAACTCCCCAGTAAAGTCACACACAACAAACCATATCTTATATTTCACTCAGATTTTTTTTCCACTCTCCCAGAAAAAAATAAAATAAAATTGCAAAAAATAAAAATAAAAATAAAATCCAACTTCTGACCTACCAAACCAAAAAAAGATAACAAAAACACAAACACAATTTTCAAACTCAGAAAAAAAATAATAATAATTTAAGGAAATAAAAAGAGAATAATGAAAGCTTTACTTGAGCCGAGGAAAGAAGGGCCACAAGCATAGCTGAGGTAAGCATGGTGGTGGCTGGAGTCGTAATAGCACCCACGGCGCACGTTAGCAAAGAGCCCTGGTTGACAGCCATGATAACTACACCGGTTTCTGTTTTGGTCTCCATTTGTACGGACACTTTTACCCCCCCCGTCAAGTTTCAACCACGAGACAATATCACTCACCAACCGTCAGATCTGTTCCCCCTTCGGTCCCACCGTTAGATCTTCCCACTAAAACACAAAAACAAGAGAAACAAGATATTTTTATTTTTATTTTTTGTTTTTATTTATGAACTGCGAGCTTCAGGGTCGGAAACAGAAGAAATCGGAGAAAGTAGAGAAGAAAAGACGAAAGAAAATTGCTAAATTTGTTTGAAGTCAGATCTGAGAGGAAAATGTCCAAAAAAACGATAATTGTGAGCAAAGAAAATGAACAAGAAAGCTGCGAAACGCCGGGAAAAAGTCAGAGAAAGTGCGAGAAATTTTCTTAAGCGTAGAACCTGAAAATTCACATGGAAAGGGAAATTTCACCGTACCTGCTAATACTGATATAGAGAGAGAAACAAATAGAGAGAAAGAGAGAGAGAGCAAAGTGAGAATTTGTTTAAAGTCGGAACCTTGTTTGTTCTACTTGCGAGTCAATTCCAAGAGTCAGTAAGCTAGCGTTGAAATAACTCTTATTCTGGACCGTTTGATTTTGATCCGACGGACAAGGAGGCACTCTCTTGAGGCAAGAACCTTTCAGGCTTTTAGCTAGAGAGAGAGAGCGAGAGACAGAGGACTGCCCGCACAGTTTGGAGTCAGTGGAAAGCAGGCCAATGGGCAGTGACAAAGGCATCATGATCTTCAGACCGTGATACGAATTTACCAAAATGCCCTTCTGAATGGTGTTGGAAAAAAAAAAAAGAATTCATTCCTTCCATAAAATAATTCTACTTTTATCTTGAGCAACCAAAAAAAAAAAAAAATATATATATATATATATATATTTTCTCTTTAGGTTATTAGAGTATTTGGTGAATGAGTTTTAGTTAAGATTTTTAAGTTTGAGTTGGTTGATTTTTTAAAAATTAATTATACTTTTTATTGACTTTTAAGAAAAAAGATAAAAATTAAGATGAAAAATGTGAGTATAAACTTGTTTGCCAAACTCCCTCTATATTTGATAAGAGGGTTGGAGCGATGGAGAGAGTTGTAGGAATCCCTTATATTATTTGATAAAAAATAGGGAGAGTTAAAAGAATGTATGATAATTATTTATATAATTATATAATTACTATATTGAATATTTATAAAATCTTTTTAAATTTTTTTTAGGATAAAAATGTTTTTTCATTGAAAAGACAAAGGAAAACTTGCATCCTTCCCTCAATGGAAGGATGCAAAATAGTGGGCTCAGACATAGAAGGCATCCCTCATCCCTCCATCTCTCCTCTCCTTCCTCTCTTCCCTCCAAGCAAACAAGGGAATGTGTCTTCCTCCACCCCTCTCCCTTCATGTCTCCCTCCAACCAAACACAGCCTTAAACTATTATTAGGAACACATTCTTTGTATAACCGCTTTTTAACTTTACTTTTTAAGGCTAAATTCAAATAAATGCAAGGAATATAAGTTATCTTAATCATTTAGAATTTAAAATGTGAAATTATTCTTGAGTTTATCAAACAATTTATTATTAATCTTTTTATGATAAAAACATTAATAAATAACCGAACAAAACACATGAGACTCATATGATGATAAGTAAAGGGTAATTTGATCAAATAAATGTTGCACGAATGATTTAAACTGGATTTATGTTACCCAAATGATCCAACAAATGAAAATCATAATGTTTAATTAATTAAATATTATGGATCTAGTCCAATTTACTTGTCTAATCAACCATCTAACTATTATTTGATCAAATTATCCTCCACTCATGCATTATATGAGCCTTACTTATTTCATTTTGTCATATTTTTTATTTTTTTTTACTATTTCTCTCACATAATGACCAATAATGAACTATTTAATAAATTGGAGTGCTAATAATTTAACATCTTAAGTTTAAAAAGGATAAAATAGACAATATATAATTTTAAAGGACTAAAATTACTTTTAAGCTAGCATTTTAGACCATCGAAACCATAATTTTTTATGAAGACCATCCAATGATTGATATCGTGCTCTTTTTGAAGTTTCTCCTGTCAAAAGAAATTATTATTAATTTTTTTTTTTTTTTCAGAAGTTGACGACAACCTTGTCCTTTGATTTAATGTGATCCCTTTGCATTTTGAACCACCGCCAAACTCGAATTTTCAACTTCCTTTTTTGTTTTAATTGTGAAATATATCTTCATAAATTCTCCGTTATCAAGTCTAACTATAATTAAATTATATTTTTTATCTTATTTTTTATTTTTTTTAAATAAATAAAATTTATAATTAATTTTTAAAAAATCAATCAACTCTAATTTAAAATTTTTATTTCCAACTAATTTAGTAAACATAGATAAAGTCTTTATTAGAGGGCTTTTTTTTTCCTTTAAAATAAGATTTTTATTAGCTTTTTTAGTATCAAATCGATATCCTTGTCGGACATTCTGATGATATTGTTATTGATCACTTCGGTCAAAAATAGCAGACAATCATGATAACATGGTATACAGTACGTGCCTTGTTACTAGAAAATAAAACATTTGCTCACAAAGCTACACTTTTTTTTTTTTTTTTTTTTTTTTTTTTTTTTGGCGTGACCTAAATGCTTGCAGGTTTTTCTTTGGTGTGGTTAAAATGGTTGAATAGAATAAGTTTAAATAGTAAATTTTGTTAATTTTTTAGAAAAGACAAAAATTTTTTGAGAAAAAGACAAAAACTTTTGGGGAAAAAGACAAAAAAAAGTTTAAACAGGACCGGTTACCAAACAGGGCCTAAAAAATAAAATAAAATGTTGAAGAGGGTCAGTACTTAGTATGATAGTCAGTGGTTGTTTTCTTTTGTGCTGGAAAAGAACTTGGGATGGGTTAGTGACTTGAGTTAGACTTTTTTTTTTTTTTTTCCTTAAAAAATAAAAAATAAAAAATAAAAAAAAACTGCCAAGGGAGTTGAATGAAAATAAGTAAAATCAATTACTTGCCCCATTTGGTTGATTAAGTGAAGTTCATATTTATGTTACAGTAGGGTATATCTTTTGATAATTCACATTAAAATTTTATCGAAGTAAAAATTATTAAATGAGATAATTATTTATTTTAAAAAATTTATTCTCTCAGTATTTGAATTCAAGACTTTAGGACATTGAAAAATAACTCATAGAAACAGAGTTCTATTAATGGGATATTATTTCTTTTATCCTGCGGTAGACTTAGGGGAAAAAAAAAAGTTCCATCAAATTATAAATTAAAAAAGGTTTTAACATTATATGGAGAAATATATATATATATATATATATATTTATATATAACGTTATCTGTACACGAAGATGAGTCTTTTTGAATTGGAAATTAAGTAAGAAAGTAATAATGCTAGGTGTATTTTTGGAAAAATAAAAGTTAAAAAAAAAAACAAATATTTTCCCTATCATCCTTAAGCTAATCTTGCGTTAATTAGAGCGCCCTATCCATCTATATTTGATAGGAAAATGAAAATATTAATTTGTGCTCCTAACACCATGAATCTTGCTCTGACAAAGGACATTGTCCCCCCACCTATTGATTCCCAACTCTTTGGACACGACCACTTTTAGGAGCACAAAGAAAATAGAGAAATAAAACGAAAAGGAATATGAGTACTTTGACAATAATATGCGTTTTTAACCCTAACGGAGAGGATTTTTTTTTTTTTTAACCTTATCGGTAAAGTAAGTTTTATAATTGTATTGTGCTTTTTTTTTTTCTTTTTTTTTTAAATAAGAGGAATATTCATCCATTTAATTGTTAAAATTTTAAAAATCTAATGTATTTTATTGATAAGACAAAATAACGTGTCTTATCATAAAATTAAGCGAGGAATGTAATCCCAAATGCTAAAGGGGGATTGATTATACCTTAGGAAATCATAGAAAGTCTCGACGAAATTCGAAAGGCATATATTCTTTAAGCACTTCTGACTCTCATGTTTTCTTCACTCTACCACCAACTTGAAGCAAACATTCATAACTTTTCATGCCAAAAGCTATGCTCCTCATATGCAAATTCAATTTATAGGAAAAGGAATTTTCTTTTTACGACTTTATTGAGCATCCCCGTAGCCCTACTTTTATATACATGCATGTATACATAGTGGGAGCATATATATATATATATATTTATTTATTTATTTATGTATATGTATATATATATATATATTTTAACTTATGTATATATTTCTTTGGAGTGAAATGAGTTTCTCTTAACCAATTGAGTAATTGAAATGAAATACTTACACAAAAAGTCTATTTTTAGAGTCCTATTTTAAAATATGTCCGTTTTTTAATAATACTACGTAAATGTTCATTTCTAAAAAACAACTACTTATAGTATCTATTTTGGCATTTTATTATATTTAGCATCATTTTTGCTTTAATAAGATTCATATTTTTTTTCCTTGTTTGTTCATCATTATTGTATTTTTATCTCAATGATTAATTTTTTATTATAGTGATGGCTTATTAGTATAATTAAGTTTTTTTATAAACATATTTCTTAAGTATGATTTAGATATCTTATAAATATATTTTTTTAGTATCTTTAGATTCTTTATGATAATTGTAGCATTATTGTGATAATTTATTTATTACTATTAGTATTTTTTTAATAGTTAGTTTTTAAAGTTTAAATGTGTAATGAAATTGTTTATTTCTTTATGATTATTACTTTATCATTATGATTTTTTTTTTAAATGTGTTATGCTTTTTTTTCTTTATGATATTACTATATCTTTATGATGTCATTTTCTTTATGATAATTACTATATCATTATGATGTTTTTTTAAAAAAAAAAAAAAAAAGTGTTTCAGAGTTCTTTACAATATTTTTTTTATGTTTTTATTTTTTTATATGTTCATTGTGAATTTTATTTTAATGAACAATTATTTATTATAATAAATGTTTTTCATATATCATATAATTTATATCAATTATGGTTCTTTTTTCTTTATAATAAAGCAAGTAAAATGGTCTTTTTTTCTTTTTATAAAAGATTTGTTTAGTTTTACATTTTTTTTAGAGATTTTTTCTTTCCTTTTTTAATCAATTCTTTATTTATTTAGTTTCAATTCTTGATGAAAGGGTAATATGATCTTTATAAGTATCAATTTAGATATTCATATAAATAAATAAATAAAAGACATTTTTTAAATCATTGTTTTTAAATTTAAACATTTATGTAAATAATCCAATTGAAATTGGGTTAACAGACGTTAGTCTGGCCCAGTTAGTCATAGGCTTAGAGCTATGGGTTGGGCTTTTTGAAGGACTTGGTTTTCTGAGAAATGCCAAAAAAAAAAAAAAAAAAAAAACACATTTATGAAATATTACATTTATAATGACTACACGATTTTCATGCTCTTACAATGTGAAAAATATAAAGTAGTCAAATAAGGTAAAAATTTGAACTAGTAATTGAGTGGGACAAAAATCCTAAACATGTGCATTAAAGGGATTTTTTTTTTTTTTTCAACTTTAGGGGTGGGGAGATTCGAACTCTATAACTTTAAGTGAAGTCAGTTATGATATCACCGTTAGGCTATGCCTGTAAACAAAAAGATTATTCTAAAAATTTTCTTACTTGATAACTAAACTAATTTTATTTAGGGAGAAATAAGTAAATAGCATTTTTCTCAAAATATAAATGGTAAAGGGGACAGTATATTTCTCCTAAATAAATTATTTATACTTCAAATTTTTTTAAAAAATGTACTATTTGCAGTGATTTTATTTTCTTTTTTGCTTATACATGATGTGATTTTTTGTGTGCCTATTACTTACTTTTTTTTATCTTAGAATTGTTATGAACGCTTCATCTTGTGATGGAATCGAATTTTAAATCGTTGTTAAACTATGCTGCAATCACTGCTAGAGTTAATGTTCTGTTTGATAATTCTTTAAGATATTGGAGGCTTCTTTGCTTATGATTTTATTCATGTGAGCTACATAGTTTTGTCAAGAAGAAAACTTTTCCTTCATAGTTTTGTCAAGAAGAAAACTTTTCCTTCAAATCAAACGAACCGAGGGAAACAAAAGTAATAAATAATTAAAGAATAAATAAAATGAATGTGTGAAAACAGACACTAGAAGCTAGCTGAGCTCGTCCGTCGCAATTGGTATTTGAAATTGGGAACGTTGGTATTTTGACTCGCAAAGAGTGTATCCAATTTCTGCAACCAACAAATTTAAAACAACAAGAAAAAGAGAATAAAAACATATTATCAATTCATTGGTCTACAAATTTGTTTAACAAATAATTGAAAATTAAGAATAAATCTGTAAAAAAATGTGCTTGATACAAAAGAAAATAAACCATCATCTTGAATTTTACATTCTAGAACAGCCAAAAAAAAAAAAAAAAAGAGTAGATTTGGTTTGAGAGTAGCTCTTAGTGCTTCTAATTCGAATGCGTTGCAAATGCTCAAACTCTTTTATATTCACGCATACTATAGGAGTAGCATTGTCATTGATATACTTTTTCAGGCGAATGGAAGGATATTCAGAACAGTGTTGTATATTTATGAACATTAGATATGAATTAAAAACATCAAATTAAAAGTACGTGAAACTGACATATAATCAAATCCTCTATTAGTATGGTCTTTTTTTCATAATGTAAACATTGGTAGGGGTATGAAACTAACTTCCCAGTAAGGTTTTGTTTTTAATCGTTAAAATATATATAAGTTCTGTTAATTTTATATATATATATTTTTTTTTCTTTTATGATTTTGATAAGATCTAATATTAAAAAACTTGTACTACTGATTGAATACCCTGTCTTGAAAGCTCCATTCAATGAATTCTATCTCTTAACCCCTCTCTTTGTGTCACCCCCTCCCTCCTTTCCTCAATTATAAAGTTTCAAGTTTGTAATAATTTGCAGGAGAATTCTACCATAGGGTATAAAATTTGATAGGGTTATATTTTCAATGTCAAATAGATATTAAATTATGTTAAGTTATATATATGTATATTTAGTTTTGATGTGATTTTAATCAGATTTAACGTTCAAAAATATACATTATCAATAAAAGTACTCTATCACATAAAACTCCTTTTTGTAATTGAATTCCACGAAAGCCCAAAATTTCTCTAAGAAAAATTCAACATTCTCATTGCATATTTGATTTTGATCCAAGGATTGACATAAATGATGAGAACAAAACAACAACGGAAAATAATTCAGACAAAGCTTTGCCATTTGTGGTACCTTACTCTTTTTGAGCAAGCCATTCAGCTTCCTCAAGCGATACACTTCCTCCTCCAACCGATTAGTATGGGCCTTAAATCATCCAAACAAAAAACCACATTTAGAGATTAAAAATTACGAAAAAAATTTAATAACTCATGTGTCACCTAATTATGGTACGTCTCACTAGTACTGACGATCACTAAAAACTTTTTGAGTTTAGAGCTATTGTTTCATTTTCTCGTCTCAATATCTATCCCCTCAATAGTGTTTTGATAACTCATCTATTTGGTTAAGAATTTTTAGTACTCCTCATTTTTTATGTGACAATGAAATATAACATTTAGAACAGCAGATCTCAACTCAAAGTTTTTGGACTCCACGCCCATCTCTCTATTCGGAGCAAAGATGGAAATATCAAATATATGTTTTGCGAAAATATCAATGAAATACAGTAGAAATGATGAAATATGGTAGAAATTGACGTAAAATGTGAAAATCTATCATCAAACACTGAAATTAGACATCTACAAAAGTAACAATTTTTTTTTCCTTAATAAATCAACACTAGTACTTGAAATAAAGTCTGACTATCACTGGCTTTAAACTTTTTATTAATTAAGAATAGAATGTGATTTAATATAATTTAATTAAAAAAGAAAAAGAGAAAAAGAGAAGAGGCACCAAAGTAAAACCTGCTTTCTTGCTCTTGACCTAGCAGCGGACTCACGGTTCTTGATCATCCTCTTCTGCCTCTTCTCGATACTTTTCTCCTTCAAAATATCCGAAGACCACTGGCACCTTTTCTCCGCCTGAGAATCCGACGACGATACGGGAAACGCCGGCACAGAAGAACCAATCTTGTTCTCCGAATAACCGACGTCCAAAACCGAGTTCTCATACTCCGAAACCGGACAATAGCCCGAATCCACCCCTGTCATCTGCTGCTGCTGTTGCTGCACGGACGCCAACTGAAACTGCAGCCAATCCGGCTGCCCTGACGCCGCCGCAACGATCGGATCAATGGCCATGATCGGCTGCACATTATTGTCCCCGATCGGGCTCCGGTTTTCCAAGCCGCTCACACCGCTCCGAGCTAAAAAATTCTCGATCACGCTTGTATCTCCTAAACCGATCAGCTGTTGCTGAATCTGATTCTGAACCGATTGTTTGTGATCGTCGATCGTTTTAGTCTTACTCAACGCCCCGCTCGAATCGCAATTCGCGAAAAGAAGCGAAGCGGAAGAGGAAGAGGATGAAGAGGGACACGAAGGGTTTTGGTGGTGAAACTGCATTTTTTTATTAATGGATTTCACGTCCTTGAGAAGCTTAAGCTTGTTTGGATTGTAACTTAGGCTTTCCTTGGATAGTTCCTTGCAGAGACGGACTACATGCAACATTTGGAGACACCATAATCTGCAGTTTAAATTTTTATGATAGCCCAAATTGGTGAAGATTCAAAATTATATTTATTAAAATAATTAAAAGTTTTTCTCTCCAAAAAAAAAAAAAAAAGAAGTTTTCAGGAAGAGAAATCTGAGCCGCCAAAGAGATCTAAGTTAGCCGATAAAAACGGTCCGATTTGTTAAAGATGATCATAAATTCAGAGAGAGAGAGAGAGAGAGAGAGAGAGAGAGTTGTAGTGAGAGAAGAGACTATATCTCTAACAGTAAGATCTGATATTCTTGCTAGTTTTGTGGAGTTATTATAGAGAACATGAAGTTCGAGGCTCAACAAATAAATTAAGAGAGAAAGAAGTAAAGCATAATTAAAAAGAAAAAAAAGATAGAAAAAAAAAAAGAAGTAAGTAGCATTAAAGAAAAAAGTAAATAGTTTTTTATAATAAATAATTTTTTTAATAAAGAAAAAGGTAAATAGTATTTTTTTTATAATAAATAATTGAAGTAAGTGGAAAAGAAGTAAGCAGTTTCAGTAAATAGCAGTTAATTAAAAAAAAGGGTAAGAAGTAATTTTCAGAAAATAAATAAAGCAATAACATGTTTTAAAAATATTTAGAGTAAATAATAGATTAGGTAAATGATATATTTACGTTAAATTTATCAATCATTTATTGATAAATTTACTATTTATTTCAAAAAAAATATAATTAAAATATAAAACAGTCATTTATATATTAAAAAAAATTCAGCTATTTATTTAGAGAAGTTGTCAAAAAAACGGCCACCCATCTAATTTTTTCTAATAAGATTTTTCTTTACTCAATCGTGATTTTACTGATCACTTAAAAAAATATTACAAACATAGTGATAATTCGACATTATTTAGTAATTATACGGTTAGATGTTCAGTTTTAAGTTGAAAAAAAAATGGTGGTTGTTAGCATAGCAAATCTGTAATTTTACATTAGAGTTC
The DNA here is from genome assembly GCA_009761775.1 of Ficus carica. Classification (NCBI taxonomy): domain Eukaryota; kingdom Viridiplantae; phylum Streptophyta; class Magnoliopsida; order Rosales; family Moraceae; genus Ficus; species Ficus carica. Next base: position 10,474,070 of record CM019745.1, on the reverse strand, counting down.
GAATTCACAACACTCAAATTAAAAGAAGGATAAATTGCTCGGCTGCTGTTGATGTCAAAAATCTCTGGCATAACACTCGATGTGGTTGCTTGACTTGGTCGGTCTTGCACAGTCATTCTGCACCTGGTCACCTACAAAAAGGAAGCACCTCGAAGTGATGGGGACACCAGTGGGGTGTTGCTAAAGGCACTCCGATGCTTAAGTCCGTAATGGTACTGGTGAGCAAGCGGAGAGGCAGAGATTTGGCAAGAAAAAATTATCCATACCTGAATAGGTGGTCTGACCCTCTATTTATAGACGTTCCCCGTGGGCTCGAGTGTTCGGGTAACCCGATTGGGTTGAACTCCGAGTGCTCCCAGCGGGTAGACATGTTTCAAGCGTACAGACACCGTAAGCCTAATAGGCTGGTGCCACGTGTCCCTATGATCTGGTGACAGGGGACACAGAGGCATGCTAGTATTGGTAGGGGTGATAAGTACTGTGTCAGTCTGGCCAGACGACGGGTGCTGGCGATATGACAAGTGTAGTAGCAAGTGGTGTCAAGTGTCAAGTGACGGATGCGGGATGTCGTGTCGATGTACTATCGTCAGCCTGTACGGGGTGACATGACGCGGACAGTAAGGGACCCACAGAGTAGGAGGTGCTCAACAGTTATCGGGGGAATACTGTTCATGCCAATAACACGGGCCCGGACCATGTCCCTCTCTGGGTAGGCAATGGGGAGCGGCGTGCTCTTGGGGAAGGGTTTGACCTGGTATGGTTATGCACCATCGACTATTTTCCGTTGTAGAACTTCTTCATTTATACAACATCTTATCTTCGACGGTGAGGCGTGCTCGTGGACCTCAAAAGATTGAGACAATTGGCGAAGCTCATTATGAACCATCAACAACTGCTCTCTAATATTTTTATGAAATTCCGATTTAGTCCCTGATTTTTTTAAAACTAAAAGTTCCTTAAAAACTTTTTTTTTTACTAAATATCTACGAACTCTTAAAATTCATTTTTCTTAACTAAGGTTAAAAATAGATGGTACAAATCACTTGTATAACACGTGTAAGTTAAATCATGTAAAATATTTTTTCTTAGTTATCTTTCGATAATAAATTATGTATGATTAATGTGATATTTTCTATTAATTTTTTGAACTTCGGTTAACGAAAATGACTATTTTGCATATTTTTAAAGAGTTCATGGAGTTTGTGAAGAAAAGAGAGAGAGAGCTGAAATTTTTAGTCAAGAAAAGCTAAAAATCACATGTAAGTTGAATAATGTATTTTTTTTTTTAGGTCATGTCTGGGATGCCATATCTGAATGTCATTTTACTATCTGGATTTCAAATTTCTAACTCTACATCAAACTTTTTCTCTCTTCCATTTTCAAAAAACTCGAATTTTAAAAGTCTGTAACTTTCTTATTTCAAATTAGAATGAGATGATTTTTATGTCAAAATGCTCGTAACGACAAGACTAACAAGACAAAATTATTATTATTTTTTTCATGAACACATTTCAAATTTTTGCATTGTTTTTTATATCACAATATTTTTTCAAAAGTTTTCTCCCTAAACACACATTTCCAACTAAATCTCTGAAACATTATCTTCAAATATTACCCAAATGGATCCTTAGTTATCTCTCAATAATAAATCATGTGTTTGAACTTTTAACATACTATTTTGTACCTTTTAAAAAAAAATTATGGAGTTTTTAGTCAAAGAAAAAAGATTAAGAGTCAAATCATAATTTTGTAAAAATATTAGAGACCTAAAAGACAATTTACATTAAAAAGACTATTTTTTTTAATAAGGAAAAAAAAAAAAAAAACTTTGCTTTACGAGCAAGTCAGCCAAAAACCAACCCTTTTCTGGTTTTCTATCTCTCTCTCTCTCTCTCACTCACTCACATCACCCAGAAACTATATACATATTGGAACCAACCCTTTTCTGGTTCTCTTTCTTTCTCTCTCACTCACATCACCCAGAAACTATATACATATTGGCTCTCCCTCTCTGTTTGACACAAACACCCGGAATCAGATGGCGATCGCCATGGTAGAGGAGGACATGAGCTTCGAGGACGACCAGTTCGCTACCATGACTACCGACGACATCGTCAGAGCCTCTCGTCTTCTCGACAACGAGAACCGAATCCTCAAGGTCCATCCGCTCTCTCTCAATCTCTTCTTCTGATTTCTCAGATTTCTATTCTCTGCGATACCTAGGGTTTCCTTTTTCTTCTATTAATTTGTTTTAGGAATTTGAGTAATCATCAGATTATATAGCCGATGATTTTTGCAATTTGCATCAATTATTTCTTAAAAGTTCTGAATTTGGTTCTTTTTTTTTTTTTGGTGGGTTTGAAGGAAGAGTTGCAGAGAATAAATTTAGAGTTGGAGTCGTTGAAGGAGAAAATAAAGGAGAATCAGGAGAAAATTAAGCTCAACAAGCAGCTACCTTACTTGGTCGGCAACATTGTTGAGGTATATTTATTGCTCATGAATTTTAAATGCTTTTCATCTTTTATCGATGAATAATAATCCGGAGTTCTATAAAATTTTGGTTCCAGTTGAAGTTCATTTTTTTTTCTGTATTAAATAAATGATTGAGTAGAAGATTTAAGAAGAAAATGAAAAAAAAAAAAAAAAAAGTTCTTAAATTCGGCTCATTTATCCCCTTATTTGCGTTCTCTTCTGTGTCACCCCAATAATATCATATCACATATTTAATTAACAAAACCATTTACTTGATACGATATAATTATTTAATTGACGTATCATGGTATCATTAGAGGGACGTCAGAGGGATAAAGGGATGCAGGAGCTAAGTACATATATGATCAATGTAAATGGGACGAAGTGCCTGTTTTCTGTCTTGAAAAGTATATGCACTCAATCTACTATTTCCCTTTGTTTGCAGATTTTGGAAATGAATCCTGAAGATGAGGCCGAGGAAGATGGGGCTAACATCGACCTTGATTCTCAAAGGAAGGGAAAATGTGTTGTTTTGAAAACATCTACCCGCCAGGTGAACCAATCTTCAAGTGTTACACTCATCTGGATTTTAACTTTTCGTATTTTTTTTCCCGTCCGTTTGATACTAATTGCGATTGTCATTTTTTGAATGGTATTCGTGTTATGGTTTCCTTTCTCCCACCCATTGAAATCTTGAATTTTGAAGACAATAACTAATCGGGGATACCAATGAGAAAATCTGGAAATGCATTCATAGTGTTTATCTTACAAATGAAAGAGTCTCAAGAGTCTTCTTACGGTGCTAATCTCTGTATCTCCCTCCCGATCGCAGACAATATTTCTACCTGTTGTTGGACTTGTTGACCCTGACAAGTTAAAGCCTGGAGATATTGTTGGAGTGAACAAAGACAGTTACCTGATTTTGGACACTCTACCATCTGAATATGATTCTCGAGTTAAGGCAATGGAGGTTGACGAGAAACCTACTGAAGACTACAATGACATTGGAGGGCTAGAAAAGCAGGTATGCTCTAAGTTGAGCCGTGCAATTTAGAGCATTCCCGACTTATTGTTCTTAGATCTCTAATGCTTTACTCTTGTACTCAATTTTGGTGTTATTGCTCAGATCCAAGAACTGGTTGAGGCCATTGTTTTGCCCATGACACACAAGGAGCGGTTTCAGAAATTAGGGATTCGTCCACCTAAGGGAGTGCTCTTATATGGGCCTCCTGGTACCGGTAAAACTTTGATGGCCCGTGCTTGTGCTGCACAGACGAATGCTACTTTTTTGAAACTTGCAGGCCCACAATTGGTCCAGGTAAGATATATTGCTACCGTTTTTCTTCTTGAGTACTTCATCATTTTTCTATTCTTGACTATCTTTCTTTCTTCACAAATTTCATCTAATGCCTTTTGCTGACTGTTTCACTGAACATGTGTAGATGTTCATAGGAGACGGAGCAAAGCTCGTCCGTGATGCCTTCCAGCTTGCAAAAGACAAATCTCCCTGCATCATTTTTATAGACGAAATTGATGCAATTGGGACAAAGAGATTTGACAGGCAAGTTATCATTTACATTCATTTCAATTTTACTACTTTAGATTTTTTCTGAACATGGAATTGTGAAGTTCAATGGCCTCCCTCAATAAACTATTCCAACTTTGTTTTCTACAGTGAAGTGAGTGGAGATAGGGAAGTGCAGCGAACTATGTTAGAATTGTTGAATCAACTGGATGGCTTCAGCAGTGATGACCGTATCAAGGTTTGCCTGGCTTGTTGTTTCTTTTCATGCAATGGGGAACAGATAGAAGACTTTTTTTTTTTTTTTTTTGGCTTCATCAATATGATTTCCTAGTGTAGTGTGTCAAACGATGACCTACAGTAATCAGGCAATGGAAAAGATGATGCTAATGTCTGATTAGGAACATAATCAATTAATCATAGTGTTATTTTAAATCAGGTGATAGCTGCAACAAATCGCGCTGACATTCTGGATCCTGCACTCATGCGTTCTGGCCGTTTGGATCGTAAAATTGAGCTTCCACATCCTAGTGAAGAAGCGAGGGCTAGAATCTTGCAAGTATAGCCTTTCAGAATTGGTCTTCTTGCAATGTCTTTGTTTTTTGGAACATTCTTATTGAATGTTTCTTTTCCTATCTTGTAGATCCACTCCCGAAAAATGAATGTTCACCCTGATGTCAATTTTGAAGAACTAGCTCGATCCACTGATGATTTTAATGGTGCGCAACTGAAAGCTGTTTGTGTGGAGGCAGGCATGCTAGCCCTTCGTCGTGACGCAACTGAGGTGCTCTATCCTTCTCATTTATGATTTTTGAATTCACTTTTAGAAATTGGACATAAGGGCTGCCCCCTAGTTCCAAATATTTTTTGAGTAGCCAAGAAAAATAACTATGATCCAATGCCAGGTGAACCACGAAGACTTTAACGAAGGCATCATACAAGTTCAGGCCAAGAAGAAGGCGAGCTTAAACTACTATGCATAAGCGGGATCCAATTTGAAGTAGTCCATGTTCAATTCAAGTTTAGGCCTCGTTGAAATATAAAACTATTGTTAGTCCACCTCTTAACAGCTTAAACTTTTGGGAGAATTGGTAAACTAACATGGTCTCAGAGCAGGAGGTTTTGAGTTCGAACCCCTATAATTGTACTATTTACCCCTTTATTATCATTGCAGGTTGAACCTTTAATATGTTTTGACTTCTTATAATTTGTGTTGAACTTTTAAATTAATATTTGTGTTTGCTCATTGCACTATTTACCCCTTAATTATCATTGCGTGTTGGATCTTTATTATGTTTTGGGCTTCTTATAATTTGTATTGGACTTTCAAATTAATATTTGTGTTTGCTCATTATCTGGTCTGCACGTGAGGGGGAATGTTGAAATATAAAACTATTGTTGTCCCAACTCTTAATAGCTTGAGCTTTTGGGAGAATTGGTAAACTAAGAGGCCTAAAGAAAAACCAAGGCTCGAAGCTCTTTATGTTTTTGGAATGAAGTTTCTATGGAAATGGTTTTGCAAACTTTTCTAGAGGCTAGTTGAAAGCATGTCAAAATACTAGACCAATGTGTCTCCTAACATAGCTTTGTTTTTGTTATTCTCTTCTTGTCTCACACTCACTAGTCATTTGCTTTTGGTAAGAGGATGTAAGTTCTGTTTGAACTTGTTGCCATGACTTCCAACGATGCAATGCCTTTTGTGACCCTTATTTTTACGGTAATTTGTAGAATTGTCATTTAAGAACCACATATCTGGATTATTGCCCTAGCTGTAATAGCTTTCATTTTTTTTTTTAAATACCTCCAAGAGGATAAATATGGAGGGTTAAAAATTCAAACAAGCATTAGAGGAGGACAAAAGGCATAAACATGTCAATTTGAGGGGTTTTCACAATTTTCTGTATTTTTTTTTATGGACCAAAGCAAAGGTTCACTATACTTGTTACTTTCATCTTGGTTGCGTTTTTTTTTTTTTTTAAATGAAGTTTCATCTTGGTTGCTGAGTTGCTTCAAGCAACGAGAAAACAACATGGGCTGTAGATAAACTATCTTATTCAAGCGACGTATTTGTCCAAGACACCAAAGAACAAGCATGCACAAGGATAACACGAAGGCAATATCTGCCTAGGCTTCATGTTTGGTTTTCACCTTTGGATTTTTGTAATCGAATTTAAACAAGATCCATATCACTCAGATTAGGTAAAGACATTCCATGAGAGGGAATGACTACTTTTCCCAATTAATTAGGCACAAATATAAGGTGTAGACTTGAGTATTTTCCATGTTCAAGCGTTTACACTCATAAATCCGATCATTTTTATCCTATGGTTAAAAAAGCTTGCTCTGTGTATAAGCGGGCATGACAGTTTGAAACTACTATAAGGACAGGTTCAATGGGTTGTGATATCGACCAGCTCATGATGAGTGGTTGGGTTTTTTTTTTTTCCACTTCACCTCCAATGCACATCGAATCTCAAAGGAATCATAACAATAAAAACACCAAAAAGTATGTTAAAGTAGAATAAGTTTGTTTTAAATGCATAAGAATAAGCCAAGTAACATTTGTTATAGCCCTCAGTTTCTCCTGTCACCACTAGCCACTTGGGAATATTCCAAGTGGTATTGCCACTTTAACTTTAAGCACTGCCCTTGGACCCACTTTCCATGCTAATAAAACTCTTTAAAAGTCTTGACAACTCTTAAAAAGTCTTAACAACTAATTCCTAAGAGAATCATAGAGATTTTAATTCAGGTTCTTGGACCAACCAAGATTTTCATTTAGCATATAGTAGGGTTACAATAGTACAAGTTAATGCACCGTATAGAGGATTTCAGAGAGAGAAGAATAATAAAATCTACTAAACGTCTCTTTAGAACCTTTTCCTATTAAAATTTAGTATCAAATACCCAAGAAAAAACTCTAGTATTGGTATATATCCCATGACTTCCATATTATCAATACACATATATCAAATCAAATAATTTTTTGGATATATATGTATATCAGTGAATGCACAAGCAACGGTTCCGCTGTAGTTTGGCGCTTATTCCCATGAGTTTCACTAGAGTCATACTTAACAAGGACTTGGGAATCTAAGAGGAGAAATATCTATGCAATTTGTTGGAATTAATATTGTTGAAAAAAAAATTAGGTACTAAAAGGAATCCGCACTCAAATTGTCTATTTTCTGTTTATGCCTCTCTTGGTTAATTAAAAAAAAAAGATATATATATATATATATGTGTGTGTGTGTGTGTGTGTGTGTGTGTGTGTAGAATCCTTGATCTAGCAATTATTTCCCTTAGTTTATGCCATCTTAGGACTAATTCGCTAGTCAATTAAGCTAAAAATTGCATCTTTCGGTACTCTTTGCGTGTACTTTGTGCCATCTTTTCCCAATGCCAAAAACAACCACTTTCTTTATAAAATAAAGTAACAAGGGAAAAAAGGGAGAGTGAGAAAAAGGAAGATAAAAAGTAAGGAAAGTGGGCAGGTTAGTCCAAACAAAATACCTTTACTATATATTTGTATGGAGAGAGAGAGATTTGTTTTATCAAGTGTATATATTATTACTAATGTTATCTCTTAAATATTTCAGATGTCTTTGGCATCAGTACTTTGAATTTTTCTTTTTTTTTTTTTTTTTTTGAGAGTAAAGAATTCGAACCCAAGACCTCAATGTTTGAAGTTGTCGTGTAAATCATCGTTAGGCAAAAGCTTTTAATCACAAAGAAAGGCTTTTGATCTCATACGTGACGGAAGTTAGGAAAGAAGATGCCACTAATCATGAAAAATTAGAAAAAAGTTTATTGAAAACAACCAACTGAGCCACCTTGAAAACATTAATAAAGCAAAAGTTAGATCCTTTAATCCTCTAGATCTCTTTTCTTTATTATTATTTTTTTCTCGTAAGATTTTATTGACCTAATTTTCGTCTATTTTAAGTACTTTTTACCATGTAAATAAATACGTCCAATAGCACCAAAATAATCTTAAATAAATTAGGTACGAAAGACATTAATATTTATGTGTACACACACTTTTTTTTTCCCCTTTATAAATATGAGAGCAACTCAATAATATTTTTATGGGTTTTTACACTTTGAACCTACGAAGCAAAGGCAGCATGGTAAGTTTCTTTATCAGATATCTTTGTGAAATAAAATACATCAAATCATACTCCAATAATTGGTTATCAACTCAGTGGTGATCATGCAACGAAAAAGCCTACATATCCAAATGGCCAAGTCTCAGTCATGTTTATGCCACTTGGCCAAAGTAGTTTTTCTTCCTCCCTAATTTTTTATTTCTTTTCTCTAATTAGAATTAAAATATGGAATTTTTTATTAATTTCTGCTTTGTCTTTATACCTTAAATGCTAAGTTGACGCAGCGTGTTTTCGTCTGACATGGGGTATCCACGATGCAGAATTATATACCTAAATATATATAGCAGTAGATGGAAAACTAAAAAGTAATATACAATATAAACTAAATTTGTATTTGATTCGTTTCAATATGAAAATTTTTAGAAATGATTGATTTTTTTAAAAATTAATTATAAATTTTATTAATTTTTTAAAAAATAAAAATAAAAATTGAGATAAAAAATTACAGTTTAATTTAAGTTAAATTTATATATTAAATGAAATCTTAAAAAAAAAAAAAAGAGTAAAGTAGTCCTTGGAAAGGGACCATCTTCTCCACTTAATCTGTAGAACAAGGTGTAAGATCAAGAAATTTAATAATTATATATTATGATTATACAATTCAGACGACAGTTTTATATGTTGACACAAATTTATATTATGTTTTTCACTTTTAATGTTACGTTGGAGAGTATGATCCTTCGAAAAATTAAGATGGTAACAAATGTCTTTGTGTATATGTGTGTGTATATATTTCACCGGCTCACCAAACTTGTTATATATATAGATATTCTACTGAAATGAAACTGTGGGTGATATGCATCATAGAACTTCAAAATAAAGTGAGATTTTCTTAAGAATTGTTTGTTTGACAAACAGGTTTTCTTAGGAAGTTGTATTGGTCTGATGATATCCCCATGCACATACTTCAGAAGCATGAAAAAGAGAAGAAGGAAAAAAGACAAGTGTCAAAACCTGAATTTATGTGAAGTGCAATATTTGCATGTCTTTTCCCTTCCTAAATAATAATAATAATAATATAAAAGTAATAAATAAATAAGGACAAGAATGTGATAAAGACTCTTTGAGAGTCATTGTCGGTCATTATCATAGAACTTCTTTTTAGGCCGTTAAGATTTTATCTGATGACATAAAAATTAGGGTGTATTTGAGTTATTGTAAAAAATAACTCAAATATACCCTAATTTTTAATAAAAAATTTAAAAGAAGAAATTTAATTTTTAATTTTTTTTCTATGATCCAATAATTGAGTGCTTCTTTTAATTATTGTACATAATTAATATCTTATCTATTATATTAAATTTCAATAATTTTAAATAAAAATATATCGATATGATATATAAAAAAAAAAATTACCATAATTTTTTCTAATAAATAATAATATGTCTGTCGGATATATATGTTTTTTGACACCTTATCTGTAAGCAGTACTAACTTTAGTCGCTTTTATAAATGATGGGAAAAGTAGACCCCACTTCCTTAAATTATTTAGTTTGTTCATATTATGTGGAAATGACAATGACTCAGAGTTGCAGCCCTATTGATCGTTGAACATTCCTTAAGGTTGTGGCGGTGAAGAAAGCAGTTGGGAAACCTTCAATTATTTTTCTTTTTTTGGTTCCTTGGTCTGATCAGATCAACTACCTTGAATAGTATTATAGCAAAAGTGCTGTACATGTTCTTAGATACCCAAGAGAAAAAAATTAATGTCATCAGTACTTTTATTTTATTGTCTTCTTATCCTGTCACATTGGTTTGGAATATCTACAATATGCATATATATGTATATATATATATATGTGTGTGTGTGTGTGTGAAAGCTATATTTGTGTGGCTTATTTGGGAAAAATATTGGAAAGAGTATCCAACCAACAATGTTTGATAAATCGATAAAGCTATCCAAGTTTTTTTCTCTTTTTTTTTTTTTTAATTTTTTATTTTTTACCCTCCTCCCTTCTCGGGAAGAAAAAGAAGCTTACCTCTCTCTTAAGTTAAATCTGTTATCTTATCTTATCTAGCTCAGACGTGTCAGTAAAATAAACATTTACCACTAAAAATAAATTAGTGTTGTCTTTCTTCATAAAGCTGTTCCCGCTAAGTTGATAACTATCATAAAACTTATTGAATTGAGTATAGGATCTTTTCTTTGTTTAAAAACAAAAAATTGTATCACTTATTTGGTTCAAGTGGGAAACTTTAATGAGGGGGTTGGGTTTAAAGGAGTTTAATATAATTATAAATACTATTCTTGTGTGGTTGCAGATTTAAATGATGATTTTATATAAATCATCTATTATAATTTGAAATAAAAAATGAATACAACATTTTGCATCAAGTATGAAAGTGTCTATGTCATTCTAAATTCACCATTTTCTTTCATCATGCATATTATATGTGAATTTATCTCATATCGTTAAATTATTGAACTGTTATGATGTTTATGTGAATTGAGCTTTATTTTCCTTTGAGTTTGCTTTTAGGATGAGTTATTACTAAACTAACATAATATTAGAGTAAAATCTTGCATTCACTAGAGAGTTTGAAGTTTTTTGACCCATTTACATGTCAAACTAGTCGTGAAAGAAGATATTAGATTATGAATCTATCTCACATTACTAAATAATTATTAGGTTATTGTGATATTTATATGTGAATGAAGCTCAATATTTTAAGTTGAGTTTTATTCAAATTCTTTTAACACATCAAAAATTGTATAATTTGTGAAAACATCAAAATAGTAAAAAAATAAATACAAATCTCACGGTAAATTTATATACATATATCTATGTATATACAACAATTCAAACAAAATCTATCAATCCTACTTTTTATTTATGTCCTAAGATTAAAAAAAAAAAGTGTATGGTAGCATATGTGTATCAAAAACAAAGTTTTTTTTTTTAATAGGCTTTATAATGATAGTATATGTGTATGATTTTAGATCTTGATTTTTTAGATCGAATCAAGATCACCTCAAAATAAAAGCACGTAGAATATAATTCTTATATTCACTTGATAATTAAAAAACATAATCATATCAATAATATATTTTTTCAGATTTTATTGCAGAAAAAAAAAAAAAAAAAAAAAGGAGATTCGACCATTTTCTTAGCAAACAAAAGAAAATCAAAGGGGGGACTTGAGGATAGGAGACAGATTGGACGCGTGTCGGGCCTCCATCACAATTTGCCAACAGTTGCTTATGTGTACGGACCCACTTTACGTTTTTTTTCTAGAAAGTAAAAAAAAAATCCAAAAAAAAAAAAAGAAGTAAGGGCCTGTTTGGTGCACAAGTTCAAGTTGAAATTTTTAAGTTTAGTTTGAGTTAAGTTAAGTTTAGTTTAAAATATGAGTGTTTAGTAAAAAGTTTGAGTTGAAAGTTTAAGTTGAGTTGAGTGTTTGGTGAAAAAATTTGAGTTAAAAAGTGAAAAAAAAAAAAAAAAAAAAAAAAACAAGGGCCTTGTTTGGATGTATAAAAATTGAGTTAACCAATTTTTTTGCCTTTTGTGTTTGGTAACTGATCTAAACTTCAACTGAATGGAAATTTTACACCTCAACTACTGTCTATTCATATTATCAACTAAATTTATTTATTTTATTGAAGAAAAATTATAATCAAACTACTCAACACTTAAATTTATAATTTATCCTCAATTTATCATTCTATTATAGGTTCTATTACCGCAAAATGTCGCGATTAACAATTTCACTCTATAACACCAATCAACTTACGTCCGAAATTAGTTTTATAAATATCGTAAATAGCCGTAAAATACACGCACCATCAGTATATATTAGGTCAGTGAAGTTTATATTAAAATTTTTATTAAGCAATACTGCCATAATGTTGTCAATAGTGACATCACGACGCCAACGCTTGCGTGGTTCTATACCACGGGGCTGATTGAAATCTGTCCCACATATCATCAGCCATCATATCTCTCAGCATATTCATGGCATCCCTCCTCATGTCATGGTGCTGCGGTCCTGTACTTGGCCCTGTACCGAAGGCTACGTCGTCAACTCCATCATCTGCGTTCACATCGACATTCTCACTTACAGGCATACAATCTCCGGCGTAATCTTCGTGTAATGGATCCCCAACCTGCACCATCCGTATGAAATTATGTAGAACAGCACAAGCCACGGGGATCATAGCCTGTTTCTCAATCGGGTAGCTATTGGTGCCTTTTAGTATTTTAAATCTTGCCTTCCAGACACCAAATGTCCGCTCAATACAGTTCCGCAACGATGAATGTGTGTAGTTAAACACCTCTCTTCGGTTGCCGAGCCCGTCGCGCCTTCGTCGGTATTCAGGTAAATGATATGTTTCTCGGCGATATGGGCTCAGGAAACAATCCTTATTAGCGTACCCTGAATCGACTAAGTAAAATTTACCTACAAAATAAATACCACTTCATGAATTGTATGTCGGCAATTTTCTATTTCAACCTATAGGGAATATGAATAATTTACTGACAGTTAAAGGGCAACTATTTTACCTGGCGGAGGTAGTGGGAAACCCTTGAATGCAATTGCCTCTCCTAACATTCGAGCATCATGACACGAACCCTCATACCCGGTCAACATGTACGTAAATTTCATGTCAAACGAACATGCCGCTAATATATTCTGTGAATGAAATCCTTTTCGATTAATCCAGGCGTCCGCATTTTCAAGTGGAGGCACACATGAGATGTGGGTCCCGTCTATCGCCCCAATACAACCCTGTAAAATTCGCAAATATATAAAACATGAAATACAATCCACTTACATCTGATTTTCTATTAAGTATTGGAATACGATGATATTAGTACTTGTTAATTGATAACTTACATCAAACTACGGTCGATATTTGTACCCGTGCTCTTGAATTAATGGTTGACCGATGTGTAGTCGGGTGGCCTGATGAACTCGTCTTTCAACGAACAAATGGCCAATAACACTGCATAGAACCACCTCGACGTTGTTTCTTTTGAGTGTTGGAATAAGTATGAGGCTTGTTGGATTGTGGCGCCTTGGGCACAAATATAAAAAATAAATAAATAACTGCTAGTCCACTGTCATGTTATTAGTTGGGGATTATCCGCAACTAATAACATGATTAGATATCGCTCTGAATGTGCCGGATTCCATACTTATTAAACCTTGAATTATACGTGGGTGACCATTTAGTATCTCGTGCACGCGCATCTGTCCTGTTAAGCTTGAATTATGCATCGGTACTGGATCCCTGCGCATGCTACGCCGCCATGTACGATACGCAAACATTGACATTGCAGCCATAGCCGGTACGTTTCGTTGTCCATTTTCTGCCCCATGGTTGTCAGCTTCACGATTGTGTGCGGAACCACGGTCGTTCATGTTCTTCCCGAGGTGCACTATACTTGATCTACAATTCCTGTTATGCATTAACGTACATAGGAAAAAACTTTGTATTAGTTTCGGAATCCGTTACGCATTTACTTAATTTTGGCAACTGCCAACATAATATAACGTAATTAAAAACAAATTTAGCATATAAATTGGTTACACCATGAACTAATATTTATCTTTTGAACAAATACTTATAAAAATAGTCTCAATGTTGCTGAAAAGAGCAATTAAAATAGAAACAAACAGGGATAAACATGTAATCAATCATATAGCTGGCGGCGGCTAGGGTTTGATGACGGAGCCAATAATATCTCGCCGAAGGTCGTTGTCAATCTGACAGAATGGACCCATAAGATGTTGGTGAGAATCAAAGTAGTGCCACATCATCATCTGATGATGTGATGAGTAACACATTCCCTTCATTATGTTCATGCACTGCACTAGGCCACCATTTTGGACTGATTGCTCACTGCCACCGCCAGTTTGCGATATGCCTCGGAAGTAGTCTCGGACTTCCTCCATAGCCTCATACGCCATCGCATCGGTTGCATCCCTTTGTTTTCTCTTACCCAGGCTGCCACTACGTCGGGACGGACCGGCGACGTCGGGCCCTTGACGCGTGTCGGCCTGCCGCCCACCGGCGGTCGGGGGTACGTCCTCCTCTAAAAACGGGTGTGTTTCAGAGTTGACGAAGTTGAAATCGTAGTCAACTGATGGATTATTGTCGTCCCCCATCGTAACTGATCCATAACCGTATGCGCCAGCCGCGTGCGTTTTATCGAACACGTTGTACTGCAACTCCTTATGGCGAAGGCCCTCGTAACGGAGATGCCTGCATAGTGGATGCTCCTGCAAAATGGGATATGTCACATCAGCCGTCTCTACTAGTCAAGTGGTTAATTAATATAATAAGCATGAAATACTTATTAGAAAATTAATATTACTTTGATGAAACTCTGCCACGCCTCATCTGAGCATACAACTCTATCGGCTACAGAATCGTACCCTAGGCCGGTCTGAACTTTCAAGACCTTCCAACCCTTATAAATTTTTCGCATGCGCTCTTTTTTTGGTATAAAGTAGAGCCGTGAGCGGGAACACCACCAAATTCGGTGTTAAACTCATTGGCCCATAAGTCATATATCTGCATGGCGGGCTGTCGGCCGGGATTGGATGAGTAGAAGTCATCCAATTTTTCCAGTAACCGTCTTTCCTTGACGGAATTCCAAACATATGTCTCACCCGACGATTTACGGGGCATTTCCTAAATATAGGGAATACAAGGGAAAAAATATTTATAAAATACAAGTGAATAGCAGATTGGGTCACTAATACTTATATTTCTTCTAGGAGTTGTACTTCAATATTAAACACAATAGGAGAAGCAGAGCTAACATTTTTTCCTTTCAGCGTCTCATTATAATTTATTAGACAGCAGACTTTATTTTCCAGTTCATGTGTATATGCCTTCGTAATAAGGAATATTGAAGCTAAAATCCAACATAAAAATACCCAGGAATTTTTTTTTATTGAAAGAATATAAGAAAAACCACAGCAAGCATTATATCATATTCCAAATTGCAACTCAACAACAATATAAGAATCCTCTAAACCCGTAGAATAGAAATTCCGAATTGTCGCACAGGGGTGGCGAAAAAAAACTCAAGAAGTTCTAGAATTAACTATTCAATGTGCCGCTAGCAACGAAACCAACAATTACAAAATAGCCTCCAACTTTCCAAATTCGAATATACAAGGAAATCATATACAATTTTATATGCAATAACATAAAACCAAAAAGAAAAACGAACGAGAGAGAAAAAGGGAAAAAATTACAGGGAAATGAACAACACACACGATTGTTGAAACAAAAGCATCACAGCTGAAACGAAAGCACCAAAACTAAACCAAAACTATGGTTTACGTCACGGGAACAGGTCGTCGCCCAAAAAAATGCATCAACCAACGCAAATGAATCAGTCAAAGTAACCCAAAATGTGATTCAGGAAACAAAACACACTTATTGACCCTAAAAACGCATCACAAATCCAGAAAAATAAACTAATGAACATGAACTAAATGTACAAAAAACCAGGTTTGAAGCTAACAAAATCAATACAGAAATCAAAACAACCACCAGACTAAAATTATACACAAACAGATTTCGGATTCAGCATACAACATCAACACAAAATCGAGTGGAAACCGAGGGTTAAGTAAATAAAAAAAATTTCACATCCCACCAAAGCCCGGCCTTCCATACACCACAAATCTTGGACAATTTTACAGCCATGTGAAAGGTTAAGATACTATACTTGAGTTACGGAGTTGGAGTCGGAGGAGGAGTAGACCGTCGATGGAGGCGGAACAGGGCAGTTCGGATCGCTCGTGGGGCTGATTTCCTTGCACGGAGAAAGTGGGCAAAATGACGTTTTGTTCGAGCTTGCTTAGCCTTCCACAGTCGGTGCCGCATTTGCCTCCGGCGTTACCCAGCCAAGATTCCGATGCACAGAACCCGTGGGTTTAAAAGGCAGAAGGTCGGAATCGAATATAACCCAGGTAGAAGAAACGACACAGAGTTGGCGGATCTCCGACTCCGATAGCTGAACCTGCTTTCCCGGCCGTACTCGGACTTCCAGAAACTGATTTATATGTCGTCCTGTACCGATTGTATTTGGATTTTTTTTTTTTTTGAAATTTCTTTCTTTCTCGGTCTCACTGAAACCCACAGCTCCAGAAAATCAACGCCTTTATTGGATTTGACTGAGAGAGACAAGAAAAAACTCAGAGCAAGACGAAGAAGAAGTTAGGAAGTGAGCAGCGGAAAGCATGCCTTGGACAAGTAGAAGGACTATCTTTGTCGTTTAAGTCATAAAGGTGTCGTTTAACGCTTGGAGGCGAGAATCTGAGACATTCTTCGAGATTTGGGTGGGAGTTGAAAAAAATAATGGAAAGTAAATTAAGGGGTGAATAGTAGAGTTTAAATTCGGGGATGCTTACGGAACTGCAAAAGGCAGGGGCAGAGGGAATCGAATATATTCGATTCCCATACCCAAATAAGCCAGGCCTGGCTTCGACAATGAAGACAAGACTGAAAGCGAATGGGAAAGAGGAAGGTTAGGCGGAGGAGCAGCAGCGAAGCACCAGATAGGCAACGAGGGAGGTAGAGGACGAGCGGCTTCCCGAGATCTGCAGTCACAGACATGGCATCCACTGGTTGCACAGTAACCATGGTTTGGATTACTGTATAACGGTTCAGTGGAGAGTTTAAGTTGAAGTGAATAACCAAACGGAAAAGTTCAGTTCAAACGTCCCTGAAAATTGAGTTCAAACCAAAGCACCAAACTGGCCCTAAGAAAGAAAGAAAAAAAAAAAAAAAAAAAGAAAGAAAAGGAAAGAAAGGGAAGAAAAAAACAACGTAAATTCTATGTTTAATCCCTCTAAAAAAAAAAAATGTATGTTTTTATTTTTGAGAGAATTACACTGACACCCCCCATTTAATTTTGCTTAAATTATAGAGACAAAACCCATTGATCAAAACATATTTACGGTCCACAGCCTTTCTTCTACCTCTATTGACTTATGATGCAAAATGACTAAAATATCCAAAGAAATCTCAACCATAGATCTGATGGTGCTTTCCTCCTAGCCCTTGGTTCCTAAGCAATATCCTAACCTACTAGTTAGGAACCACATGAGCCGTCATCCACAAACTGATCGCTCCCTGTACTGCCATCATCAAGCAGAGATGCCAACGGCCGATCTCTCTCTCCAGCGAGCCCATCGCATAATGCCGCCCCACACGACACTCGTCGTCCTCCTCCTGTCCTGTCGCCAGCCCAGGAGCCCTCCTCCCCTTCTCCGCCCCTCCCTTTGAGCTGCCACTCCTCCGTCCCTCCCCGCAAGCCGCCACCTCTTCGGTCCCTCTCCGCGAGCCGCCACCACCATCTTCCTGCGTGAGCCGTCTCCTCCGTCGCAAGCCTAGGCGGCCCTTCTCCTTCGGCAAGCCATCTCCTCCCTCCCTCCCTGCACAAGCCCAGGCGACTCTTCTGCAAGCCCAGCATATTATAATGGTTGATGACTTTTTGTTAAATAAAATTTTTTTTTTTTTTCAGGAAATGAAAGAAAATATGTATTTTCCCCTTCCAAAAAACATCTTTTTAAAATACCAAAGTACTTGAATTAACAATCTCTTTTTTATGAATTATTAATTAAATTGACCAAAATATGAGTTTAAAAGAAAATTTTTTAAAATTTTTTCAGAAGCAAAATTTTGGAAAGGAACCTTTGAGAGGAACACGTGAACAACATAATTTCTTGAATGAATTATTGGTAATTATGATTAAATAAAAATATATGATTATATTTACATACCATTTTTTTGAAGTGTATTTATATATGATTAAACTTAAAAATATACGATGATAAGTTAATCTCATTTTTATGTTGACGTTGAAAAGGAAATCATTTTTGGGCTAAAATTAAGGGTAAAAATGTCATTTTCCAATCCTATATCAGCAAACAAAACGTTTTATGAAGGAGATGATGGTATTTTTGACATTTGACAAATATTTAGCGGTCAGAATACACTTTTCCATTATAATTTACTAACAGAAGGGTCTCTCTATAATTTGTTTTAAAATCAGGGGGTGTTGACATAATATATTTTAGTCAAGGGGATATCTTTGTAATTTAAGAAAAATACAGGTGATATCAGTGGAATTCTTTCTTTGTTCTTACAAGACCCAAACAGTCAGCCACCAACGACAACTGTCCACGTGTCACCACGATTCCTCTCTCCAGCTCAAAAAGAAAGGCCTACCTACATCCTGGCCACCCATTACGCTACCAGATGACGTCATCACTTATGTTACTCTTTTTTTTTTTTTCAATTCCAATTTTTATTATTGCTAATAATTTGTGTACGTTTTTCAAAAGAAGTATCAATGATATTTGCAAGTGGGGCCAAAATTCGGTAAGGAAGGACTCAAAAGAAGTGAATTATTTAAATTGGAGCAATGTTTCACTGCTTTTTGTTGCCTCTATAATTCCTCTCTTTCATTCCCTGAAATTTTTGGGTTCCAAAACTCTAGGACTGTTTAAATACTGTCCTCTCTCCCTCCTCTCTTTCTCTCTCTTGGGGTCCAACAACTTCTATGATATGATACTGGCATTTGATCAAAGGTTAGTGTAATCCCACTTCAAAAAATGAAATAAAAAACAAGAATTTTTCTCAAAGTTCAAATCTCTCTCTCTCCTTTTATTTTTTATTTTTTTTATTTTAGTGTTTTCTCGGTTTCCAAGAAACACTAGAGAAGAAAACCATGGCTACTATTTATTAAAATGTGAGCTTCAGCCCTTTCTTCTTCTTCTTCTTCTTTTTTTTTTTTTTTTTTTTTTTTTTTTGTCTCTTCAGTCTTTAGTTGATTAGACCTTTTTTTTAATTGCATGTTACTAGAGGTAATATTATATTAGTGTTTCTCTTCTATGATAAGCAATTGTATTTCAAAAAAAAAAAAAAAAAAAAAATTTCATAGGAGAAATATTGAAATCAAGAAATACAGGCCTGCCATCGACACTAGGATAAATGAAGTTTTCCGATAAAGTCTGCTAACGGAAAAGGACCTCCTAAAGAGAAGGTCGAAAAAGGATCTTTCGTGTACAATACTGTATAATCGCGAATGTTATCAGTAGACGAACTGATACAAAATGCAAGCGAAGGTTCTGGCTTAGAGATCATTTCAATAGAGGAACATTTTTTTCTTGATTTTTAATTATGGATGTAATTTTTAGTTAATGGTAAGTTATTTGCTTGACTGACAGTGTATGAATGAGCTCTTCATCAGCTCAGTTTGCGACCTCAAGGCCGATGGGGATATATGAGCCGTTCCGACAGGTTCCCATGTGGAAAAACACCTTCGAAAATGATAGCATCTTGTTTGCAGCTGGCGCCCCAACGATCGTTGACGTGGAGCCTAATCAAGAAAACAAGGTAGTTAAATCAGTTTTAAAAATAAAAAAAAATAAAAAAAAGACCAAGGTTTGTTTCTCAAATTCGTCAAGAGTCACTGACAATCTTTTCTTTCTCTAGCTCGATTGCGTTTCTCATGAATCGATGGTTCCACCTCCCGGCAACGAACAAGAAGCGAACAAACCTCTTGATGAGAAGGTTAAAGGCTATGTCATCTCTCAGTCCTATTTCTTTTGTAACAAGAAACAATCAGAAATTGTTTTTCTGATTGTGTATATGTCTGTTTCTAGGTACAAAGAAGATTGGCACAAAATCGTGAAGCTGCTCGAAAGAGTCGTTTGCGTAAAAAGGTGAAAATGATGCATATTCCCTTGCAAGCCTCCAATGATTTTCTAAATCTTAGGACTCGAATTACATAGTTTTTATCTCATAACACTCTTGTATTATAATTTGTAGGCTTATGTTCAACAATTAGAAACCAGCCGGTTGAAACTGGCGCAAATAGAGCATGAACTGGACAGAGCTAGGAAGCAGGTAAGGTGAAAAAAAAAAACTAAAAAAAAAAAAAAAAAAAAAACCAAAACCCCACCCTTTTTAATTTCTTCTATTTTTTCAACCAAAAAAAAGAATTTCCTCATTATGGTAAATGAAAACTATCGATCTAATACGCCACAAACTGTAAAATTGCAGGGTATATACTTAGGCAGTGCTTCAGTGGGCAGTAGTTACATAGGAAATTTTGGAACTTTAAATACAGGTTTGTAATCTAAGCTCGGTAATCTATCTCGCAATTTGTGCGTACGTATGTGAATTTGTGATTTGTTAAAAAAACAAAAATCGGCGGTGATAATTACCAATAGTGATGCATATGATTTTGGCGGCGGATTTTTAGGGATCACAACATTCGAAATGGAGTACGGATACTGGGTGGAAGAGCAACACAGACAGAATGGTGAGCTGAGAAACGCGCTTCAAGCCCGAGTGACCGATGTGGAGCTCGGTATGCTTGTCGAGAGTGGCTTGAACCACTACTACAACCTCTTCCGCCTCAAAGAAGATGCTGCAAAAGCCGACATTTTCTACTTGATGTCTGGCATATGGCGGACATCTGCTGAACGGTTTTTCCTTTGGATCGGGGGGTTCCGCCCCTCGCAACTTCTAAATGTACTAATTCTAGTTCCCTATTAAAGATCGTGATTTTTATGGTTAGCTCCACAATACAACAACGTTGAATTGACTAATTGCGGAAGTTGGTGGTGAATAAATCAGGTCGTTATGCCGCATATCGAGCCATTGAGCGAACAACAAGTCGCGAAAGTTAACATGCTGCGACAATCGTCTCAGCAAGCGGAAGATGCTCTGACGCAGGGAATCGATAACTGCACCAGACTCTGGCCTTGAGCATGGCATCCGATCCGATGAGCGAAGGTGGTTACGAATGTCAAATGGCTTCTGCAGTAGAGAAGTTGGAAGCACTTGAGAGTTTCGTCAACCAGGTAATTACTGAGATTTCATGTCACACTAGCTTAGTTTAGGGAAAATGCTTATGAAATGTGGGGCTAAAGAAAGACCATACTATTTTAAAAATAGCTACTAAAACCACTGACATGTTGGCATAATGGTTAAAATGTCTTTTCTTCTTCTCTTAAAATGGACTCAAGGTTCGATATTTCATAATTCCACTCATGGTGGGTGGGAGCGAATTTGAGCTCACCTTTCAAGGTAGAATTAAGTCGAGTTCTCTCTGTTATGTTAGTGGGGCTCTTGAATTTATGACATAGATGAAGAGAATTGAAAATGAGATGACATTAATAATCTTTTTTTTCTAGCACAAAAAAAAAAAAAAATGGTTACAGATCTGTTAAAAGAGTTTAGTGTGAAAATTTTGGTGCAAAAATTAGAATCTTGGCCCCCTCTGACTCACATATTTGAATAGTAAGTTCAAACTTTTTCCAAAAAAAAAAAAGTATAGTTTGATTGTAGGTTCAAATATAGTGTTACTCTATTATTTGAGATATTGAGTATCAAAAGGAATATTGTAGAAATGAGCTTACTTCTGATACAAAATGCTTGGCAAATTGAATGGGAACAGGCAGATCACTTGAGAAGGCAAACAATGCGGCACATGTCGCGCGTCCTAAGCACGAATCAAGCTGCGTGCGCGTTGCTTGCAATGGGGGAGTTCTTTCACCGTCTTCGTGCGCTCAGCTCCCTTTGGGCTGCTCGTCCTCGCGAGCCGACCTAATCGATCTACCATGCCGCCGCCTGCTTCATTATCTGCATTATGGATTTAATATTTAAAGTACGCAAAAAGATGTTTTATGAACAATGAAACATGAATATGTGTATACCAAGAAAGGTATTAATTTTGTTGGATAGGACAATGTGAAGCGGCAAGTTTATGTTTGAATGGATTAAGATTTAAGTGGTACGTATTGTGTAAAGTTATTTATGATTTCCTGTATATATAAAAATAAAAATAAAAGTTTACGATTATGGACAGTAGTGTTTGCGGTTTTTGTTAAATATAAATATATATATATATATATATATATTTTTTTTTTACGCTAGCATGCTTGCCGGTAAAAGCCACAAGTAAATTATAAGTAGAGCCCTAAAGAAGTATCATAATAAGCTAGAATCACTACTACTAATGACGTATAATTCGTTTTGTCACATAAAGAATAGTAATCACTATTAGTACTAATGATGTTATTTTTCTTATAAAAAAGACTATAGTTTAGCATTTAAAATCAGAGATTTTTGGTCCTTCTCGTTCTCTTGGATCAAAAGGACCGACAATTTCATAGCTCATAAGCTCGCTTACTGGGCCTAGACTGCACTGGCCTGTTCCTGTGGAGGTGTTTTCCATCGATCCTGCAGTTCTCTGGCTATTCTTCCTTTCTCTTACTTGATGCTATGCATGCACAAAAAAATTAAAAAAATTAGTTGTGGACAGGGGCGAAGGCAAGGGGGTGCGAGTGCGGGTGGCCGCCCCTACTGAATTTTTGTTATTTTAAATTTACTCTAAAAATTTTATGATTTTTATAATTTACTCTCATTAAAAATAAAAAGTTCTCATATACTTCTCACTCTATTTTTGTTAAAAACAATAAATTCTTATCGTAATCTCTACTTAAATAAATTTATGCTTATAATTTTACTGTTTTTCTTCACTAAAATAAAAAAATTCTCACATAAACGCACTAAAATTAAAAATTCTCATACTAAAATTTATTTTATCTTGAAATTTTTTTTTAACATACACCCATACTAGAATTTATTTTTAGCTCCGCCCCTAGCCGTGGAGTTAAATATATGGAGGACACTCTATTATTATGAGCGACGTGCTTTTTTCCCCACCTAGTTATGCTGGAGTCTAAGAATGTTTTTTTCTTTCCTTTTTTTTTTTTGCCCAAGATAAGAACATTTTTTTTTTCTTTGTTCTAACTTTCGTACCCACAAAAAAAAAAAATAAAAAAAAATAAAAAATAAAAAATAAAAAATTATAGCTTGAAAAAAAGAGTAAAATGTCGTTTCCAAATGCTATATGAGTAAACTCACTGTCTCTCTCTCTCTCCTTTTTTTTTTTTTTTTTTTCAAGAGAGTACATTATCAGTTCTTTTTCGATGAGAAATTTCTGGAATTCTAGTCCAAAGGCCCTGGTATTTTGAATTCAACTCTCCTATCCTCTTCTTTTTCTTTCCTTTTCTATATTCTTCTAATAATATCATATAATTTGAATTAAATATCATATCATGTTATTAAAAAAAAAAAAACAGTTTTATTTATTCCATAAAGATTATAATCTCATTCTTAGGCGTCAAAATTTTATAAAATAAAAGTGCTTTTTTTTAAACCTTTTTTAAAGAAAAACAAAAACTCACACATAAGCATCTAATGGAAATGAGATTCCATGACATTTTTCTTAATTAATTAAAATATCATGTCGCTTAAACTATTTTAATTGTCGTATGATAAAACGAACATGTGGCTTGAGTTATGAAAATGAACACGAAAAAAAATACTAAGCTAGTTTTGAGCCCTTTCCCTCCTCCCCCCCCCCCCCCCCCCCCCCCCCCCGAAGGAACTAGTTTTGAGCTTTGAACACCAGCAAATTTAATTGAAAAAAAAAAAAAAAAAAAAAAAAGTGAACGCTATTACTTTCAACTGTTTTTTTTTTTCCCCCAATAATTTGAGCGGGTGAGTCCCAACTGCCACGCTACAACAAGCCCAACCGTCCACAAAAATTTCCCGGTAAAAAGAATCAAAAAAAGAAAAAAAATTTTTTTGAAGGATCTAAAAAAGAAATTAGTTGTAAAAAAATTACTAAAAACTGAAAAAGGAAAAAAGAAAAATCAGAGAGAGGGAAAAAAATTAACAAAGAAAAAAAATATATAAAATCCGACACTCAATTTAGATTCTCAAAATTTCCAGAAATAAAATAAATAAATAAATAAGATTCCCAAAAATTTATGAGAACCTCTTTTGTCCGTTCACGTCTTCAACCCTGAGAAGCTAACCAAATCGAATCCGATCACAGAACCATATTCTCCAAAAATTAAATAAATCCTCGGCGAGAAATCGAAGCCATAGATTTTGGTGTGGAAACTTGATCGAAACCGATTGGTGGCGGAGAAGAAGTGTGGAAATGAGCAATCTGAGAACAATCTGTAGGCCCCATGGGGTGTTCTTCTCGTCCTTCCTCTGTTGCAGACACCAAGTTCGTTCTAGGGTTTCCTTTCGGAACCCTAACAGCAAGCCTCCTCGCTACACTTCTCCGCCCTCTTTCTTCGATTCGTCCTCTTCCATTCGGACTGAGCGCTGGTTTCGTGCCAACCAGAGGCGGACCTTGGTTATGGCCGCCAATTGGACCCAGACCAAATCTCCTTACGAAACTCTTGGTAGTTTAATTTTGCGTCTTTTTTTTTTTAGTCTAAATTTAGCTTCTTTTATTTTATAGAGAGAGAAAAATCTGGTAGTTGAACTAAAATTCGATCTTTTTCAGTGGTCTGTCATTGAAATGAAAGATTTAGGCATGGGAATGACGGGAAAGTTCAGTTTTTTTGCTTTGCAATTTCTTCATTTTATTAGTGTTTTTGATGAATTTTCTTTTCCAGACATTGTTAATGCTCGTATTGTTCGTAATTAACGTTATATGTCTGGAAAAATTTTACGTTTAATCGCAGAACTAGAAAGGAATGCCGATGAGGAGGAGATTAAGGTTGCATACAGACGGCTGGCCAAACATTATCATCCAGATGGTTTGTCCTTTTATCTTGGTTGAACATCTTTAAAGAACTTCAAAACTTCTTACATATTTTCTTATTCAATTCTTCAACATTTTTGTTCGATCAACGGAATCGTTGTTGCGTTTTCCAATTCTCCGTCTCGGAATTGATTAAGTCGAATTGTTATGTGTCAAGTTTACGATGGAAGAGGGACCCTAGGGGAGGGGGAAACTGCGGAAGCTAGATTCATTAAGATTCAAGCAGCTTATGAGTTGTTGATAGATGAAGAGAAACGCAGGCAATACGATATGGATAACCGGGTCAACCCGATGAAGGTTAGATAGTGGGTTACATTTTTGGTTACTGCATTAACCGCATGTGTTACCTGTCATAGTGCAAAAATGGTTTCTTTATCATCGTTTTTATCAGGCATCACAAGCTTGGATGGAGTGGCTTATAAAGAAGCGAAAAGCTTTCGATCAACGAGGCGACATGGCGATAGCAGCTTGGGCCGAGCAACAGCAGAGGGAGATGAATCTTCGTGCACGCCGTCTTTCTCATTCAAAGGTGACCAGTAATGCTTTTTGGAGTAAAAAAAAAGTACCCTTCCGATAATTACAATGTTAACCCCTTAAAAGGGTCTTTTTTTGTTCACTTATGTTTTTGGCTGCATAAATTCTTTCTCAAGATTAATGGTTTGGGATTCTAGGTTGATCCAGAAGAAGAGAAGAGAATCCTGGCAAAAGAGAAAAAGGCTTCAGCAGAATATTTCCATAGTACGCTTAAACGGCACACTCTTGTGTTGAAGAAGAGGGACTTGATGCGAAGAAAAGCAGAGGAAGAGAAGAGAAAGGTCATTGGCCAGCTTTTAGCTTTGGAGGGCCTTGAGCTTGAGACAGAAGATGAAAAGTAATTAGACAGTAGTGCCCTACTCATTTGACTTCCTGAGTAGTATAGCAAAAAACATTCTGGGATTATCTGTTTACTGGTACACCAATCCATATCTTTATTGTACACATACAAAGAAGGGAAATTTGTAGATAAATTTTTTCTTCGACGAATCCTTAGAAAAGCATTTTATCATTTTCCATGGACCTGTGAGAAGACACCTCTCGAGGAGGAGCTCTAGTTACAATGTGAAAATCCATTCTTAACACAAGTTAAGAAATTATTAGCCAAAAGACGATATCAGGTATCTCATATCATTGATTAGAAGACTCCATATAGGCGGAGTGTCTTTCAACAATAAGTTGAATAAGGGGGTTTTCCACCTCGTCGACACCCATAGCCTTGTTTCGGCGAACTAGAATCTTCTCCTCGCTTGTGACAACCACAACTTCCTCTTTGCGGGTTGATAGCTCGTTAGCTACCACCATATTCATATTGTACTTCTTTAGAGCTGCATCGGCCTTCTCCAGAAGAATCTTTGAATCTGTCTCAAGCTGTTCCACCCAGCAAGGGGCAAACTTCAGTCCCAAAAAGTAAATCTTGGTTATTTCTACTACAATCATAATGGCTGTATAGCTGACCTTAAATGAAATGCAAAAAGCCAAAGGAGCCCAGTCTCTCCTGAGCACTGACAGCATTTTTGGCACCTGAGCAAGTTGCATGTTTAAAGGGCCAGATGCCGATTGAATTTTGTGTTCTGCCTGCACGGTTAAAACTAATGCTTCAATGATATCGTTTAGACGTGCCATCAAAGTTTTTTAACTCGGTATTCAAACAGATTATCAGTATAGTTAACTCCTACCATGCTTTGCCAGGGAACATAGAAATCTGAAACAGCAGCTGCCAGATAAAAGATTGCATTTGGTCCAAGATTGCACATTGGTAGAGCAATTATCCGCAATATCTATCCAAATAAAAAGACAAAGTAAGAAATGCATGGAAACACTATAAGTCGAGCCTACAAGATACATACTAACATAATAGTGGCAACATTAGAGCGGGAAAAAAAAACTTAGCGTCCAAAATAGAAGAAAATTACGTCGCAAAGCACTTAGACATCATTAATACAAGAACAGAGTGTGAATTATACAAGGAAGACTACACAAGGCTTTGTTGATACGAAGCCAACTTGGATTATTTGCAGACTAGTGCAAAAAGAAAAGAACTGTCTGAAATCAATGAGCTCAAAAACAACCTTAAAAAAAATATAACCACCAAAAAACTCAGAGAAATCAAGGTTAAACAAATAGTGACGACTAAAGTCAGTTATATATTCCTTTCCAATTGATGAACAGTACCTTAGCTTCTAAACCAAACTCCACATGTTGAACAAATCGTTTATTTATTTATTTAAAGTAAAATGACTACGTTGGGAAATGGTTCAAAATAAGTAAAGATACTAAAGTCCACAGCAATCAAAAGCTAACCTGAAGATACTCAAATATAGTTGTAAAAGGAAGTTTCAGCAACAGGCCTTGTTTTACTGCCTGCAATGGAATAAAACCACATAAGACAGTTCAGGTTATATTATGTTATCTTCCATTGCAGTATATACTAAGAGAGCCAAAACTGGAAATAAGGGGATAACTAAATATATGAATAAAGGTGAGGTATAGACAGAACAAACATCACGATTCTCAACGATGGCTGTTTTCACTGCTTCAGAATGTTCCTGGAGCACTGCAGAGTAAATTCGATTGGTCATTCTCAGTTAATCAAAACTGAAAAGGAACAAAATATTTAGCATGTTAATTTTGCGTATCAATTTTATCGCTGAAAGAAGCATTTATCTTTCAAAAGGAAGTGCGAGTTTATGCGGCCATCACTAACTCCAAACCTTGAATGTTTGACTCGTTAGTTGACTCAAAACACTCTAGCAAGGGATCGTCAGGAAGAGAGCTGCAATATGGCTGGCAAGTACCCCTGCATAAGTCACCCACAAGCCTCCACATTATGAGAAAACAAATTATTTGACCGAAACGCACAATACCTCTCAAACCGAATTGACCGCAAATAACATGGAAAAAACAAGAAATAGGAATTACCTCCGATACAGAAAGATAACAGCATATCCAGCCTTCACAAAATACCTGCAATCTTATAAGAAATTCAAATTGTTAACTCTCTAATATAACAAGAACGACACCATTGCTCCATAATGTTGGTGCACATACTCTGTGGATGCTGCTCCTCTATGGCCTGAGCTGAAATTATCGATGTACCGAACACACCGTTGCTCTAGAGGAACTGTGGTTCCGCCTGATGTCACACACACAACCCTCCTAGGTCCTCCATTTCCTATTGTTTATAATGTACGAAATTTAAATTTAAAAAGAAAAAAAAGGATCAAAACCCAACAAACAGAACCGAAAGGAAATCAAAGATGGTTTATTGGTTTGATAACACACATATATGATTGAATCAAAGTGGAACTTGCCTGATGCCACCGAATTCCTTTTGATAAATTTTTCTATTTTTTCGCTGAAATCAAAACTGTTTTTCAAAGGAGGAGCCGAGCTGAAAAATGATTCGATTTCTGCATCTATAGTGGCTGGAGTACCCTCCAATTTATTTCTTGAATCCATCTGAGATTTCCCACAAAAAACATTTTATCAGCAACCCAAAATACGATCTCATATGTGAACGTAAAGGTTCATAGAATATCAAATCAAACTAATATGATGAACAAGACACAATATTTATCACCATAAATTTTACATTAACTTTGGTCACTTTTTCATTTTGTTCCTCCCGAACTTCAAATAGAGGCTTACCCAACGCTCAACAAACTCTCTCTGTGTGCTTTGTTGGGTTTGCTTTGGAATGAAAGCTTAATTTGTCTGAAAACTACCCTTTAAAATCTTTTAAAATTACGACCCCAAAAGGACTATTTTTTCAGATTGGGAGGCAACATTTAAGAAATATATTTACATATATATATATATATATTATCAAAGTTCAAGGGAAAATAGAATTTATGCTTCTATTATTGAAAAACAATAATATTGAAGCTGAATAGTGAATAGGACCAAGAAAATTACAGATAGCTATTGAATTAGAACCCCAAAAAAATTAAAAAATTTATCAATCGGGTAGAGTTTCGCTACAATCTTATATATAGTTTTAAAAACAAATAATCAAATGGGTTTGAATTTAAAGAGCAATTTCAATGGAGAAAACATACCCGGATAATTTTCAAAGCTCAGGTAAAAAGCTTCAGACACTGTTATTATGAAGCAAGCCTTTGAGTAACACTCGCACACTTTCTTTATCCTTTAAATAATATCAATTAAAAACTAAATTATGAAGAGCCGGCGACGGAGTGGGAAGGGTCGAGGGGTGGTGACGGCAACCTCGCCTGAGGAGGCACACGACAGGATAACGACGGCTGCGGCGAGATGACGACGTCGCTCCGTGGTGGGCTCTGCGACGACAACCTAGCTCGCCGGGGAACGGCAACAAATCTCTATGGGCGGATATTGGCGGTCCGTGGTCTGGTGGTATGGTGGGAAGCGCCAAGGGCGGTTGATAAAGTTGGAGAGAGAGAGAGAGAGAGAGAGAGAGAGAGAGAGAGAGATTTCTCAAATACTTTATTTTATTTTAATTTTTATTTGATTTTTTCTTTTTTAATTTGGAGATGGTGGTAAACTCTATATATTTAGAAAAATCGTGCGTGGTATTAAAGTTATGTTAGTTGCCAGATTAAGGTTAATTTATTTTTTCATTAATTTAATGGTTTTGCCATTTAAGTGATTCTATTATGATTTATATATTATGGGCTGATGAGAAGTATATTATGACACTTAAAAAGAAAAAAAGAAATATGCAAGAAAGGAAACAAATTTTATATTTGTTTATTAGATTATTCCCATTTATGATCTTAAATTGAGTTATTTTAATTACGGTAATGGTTTTGTAATTTTATATCGAAACAAAGGATGAGTGTAGTTATTTTTTTTAAATCAATAATTCTAAAAGCCCATATTCTAATCCTAATTTTTAAATGTAAACTTCTATGATATTAAAGAAAGATGATAAATAAATTAGTATTTAAATATTAGAATTGGAGTAAAGTTAATTTGGAGCTTTTAGGTTTTCCTTTCTCTCTATCCCTTGTTTTCTTAAATTTCTCATATCTAGGGTTTCTCTTTGTGCGGGACTTCCACCGCTGCTATGGCTGTGGCTAGTAATGGTGATCGGCAGTTCGATGATTTCGGCGGGAATGGAGTCGGAAGGTTCTAGATCGGAGTTTTTCGATCAGATCTAGCCGACAAGCTTCCTATGGTTTGGGATCCAACGATACCTTAGTTGTCCGATAGTAGGTCCAGTGATCTCTTACCTCGAGCCGGTTGTTTTCCTCCGAGTTGTGGCGTGCGGTGGAGTGGTTGTTTCAAGTGGGACGAGAATTTTATAATTGATGTTTTTAAAATTAATGGTTTGTTCTTGTATTTTAATTTTAAATATGTAATAAAGGAGGTAGTTTCCTTACCTTCGGTTTGTTTTTCTGTGTGTGTTCCGCTTGAATTCTTTTCTAGCAGTACATGTCTATTGGTTCCGCTAGTGTTATGGTTAGAAGGAGTTTGTTGCAATCTCTGTGCTACAAGTGACTGTCTCTCAATTGATCGGAATATTCCATCGATTGTTGATGTTTTTTTAAAAAGAGCTTTGTACATGCTCAATTATAGGATTGTCGAGGAATTCGAGGAATTTTCTCATCAACGAGTCTTGATTTATGTCTTCCTCACTGAGTTTCATCAGATTTTACTGATGGAATCAGTCTTAGTCGAGAATTATATATCTTATATACCACATGGTTGTTTTATCTTTGATATTAGTGTTTGTATCCCATTTTATCTTGAATAATAATTTTCATTTCAAAAAAATATTATATATATATATTAGAATTGGAGTTCATATTCCTGATCATACTCTCTCTTTTATACAAATTAAGTTAGATTTATGAGTTTCTAATTAAAAAAAAAAAAAAGAGTTAGATTCAGGGGTTGTGACTTGTGACTTGTTTGGTAGCTCATTATAAATAAAATAATATTTTTGCATTTTGAAATTTGCGATTTACTGTTCCCATCGCCCCCACTAGCAAAGAATAATGAGATAAAATAGGCACGTCTACGATTCTTAAGCAACCAACCAAGATTTTGACCTCACCATCGTCTCTCTTCCAACATGTACCATCCGTAAAAAACAAAAATCGTTTTTGTGATCTTTTCTAGACGAGACAGTTATATATTTGGATGAAGCTACTTTTGAAATAATTTATTTTTATTTGTTAGATTGCATAATTATATTCATTTTTTAACTGCGTTTTAAATTGTAAGATTTAAGATAAATGTTGCGTTATTATGTAATAAAGGGACAGCATTAATGGGACAGCGTATTGGCGTTTATTGTACCAAATGGAACAGTTATTAGGATTTAAAAACTAACTACTGCCTACTGCCTAAAACAAACGGCCTGTAACTAACAGCTATCAAAGTGCATTTAATCATCTTTCAAAAAAGAAATAATAATTGTCCAATTTTAGTGTCCTAAATAATGTCTAACTAGTTATTTTAATACATTATTGAAATAAGTTAGATTTTAAGGTATAAAAATCAATTATAAAATATTTTTAAAATTACGTGTCATAATATTATTGATTAAGCACTATTTGAGATACTAAAAATTAAATAAAAGATTTGAATCCTTCCGAATCCAATTAAGAGTTTGAGGATCCAAGCACCAGATCATCAGATTAGAAAAACAAAATTGGTTTTTAATAATTTAAATTTGTGTTTATAATCTGCTGCCAAATTTTTTTATTTTAAATAATTAACAAGATGGGTTGGGTCTTCTATGTAGAGAACGGGCCACGATTGGGCCCGTGGTACTGTTGCCCAAAATTGAAAAAAAATTTAAATACGTGAGGGAATTGAACCCGACGTGAATCGAACACGCAACCTTCTGATCTGGAGTCAGACGCGCTACCATTGCGCCACGGATCCACTTGTAAAACTGCAGCATCATTTTTAATAAATACAAAATCTTTTTTCTATTTTTCCTATACTTACTTCTACACCTTATTACGTTCTTTTTTTATCCCCTGCCTTTTCTTTTTTTTTTTTCAATTCAAAAGAAGAAAATTTGAAGGAAAAAACATATGTATTTGTGTGATATAAAAAAAAAAATTTAAGCAATATTTAACCGAATATAAAGCCTAGAAGACGAAAATCAGATTGAATCCAAGACAAGATATATTGATGTAAATGTTAACACAAATTTTTCTTCCCTTTGGGACTAGAAGAGGCCTCTAATGTAGTTAAAATCAGCGTATGCTACTACCATTTCTACTACTTGTGGATCAACAATTGATTCAACCGTATCTACTAGTTCAATACTAGTCCTTTCTTTATTATAATTTTTTTAGGAAAAAAAAAGTTCAAAAGAGAGTTTAGGCAGAACCTAATTTACTGTCTTCTGTGGATTTACTTGACAGTAGGGGCAACAGTGATTGCTTAACTACCAAGTACATAGGTTTTATACCTCTTAATCTTTGAGCTTGGTAGTCTCTTGTATCAAACTACTTGCCTTCTTGTAGTTGAATCTCCAAGTTTTGGAATGCTCCAAATTTCACTTGATTATCCAGATCAATACCAGCAAAAACATCCCTGAATAATGTTTCAGTACCATGCCAAATGTGTCTAAAGAAGAAGAACAGAGCAAACAAAGCATGTCCAAAAATAAACCAACCCCTAGGTCGGAAGCGGTTTTCTAGCTAGGTGCTTAACACCAAGATAGAGATTCTTCTCTTTCGAGTAATAAAATACCTAGATACTCCATCCATTTCAATAGTGTCTTGTCCATATGAGGTTTTTTCATAAGTATTAGATCCACCAGCAGCAGGATATTCAGGTTCGAAACTCGAAGTAAATTTTTCTACTTATTCATTCCTAGTTGTCACGGGAAAGAAAGGGAAAAAAAAAAAATAAGAACCTTAACCTGTAGCTTCATGTGAAAGGGAAGTGCGAAGTTGGGCTAATTGACATCGAGCTTGTGACATAGATCATACACTAAATCTAACAATGACAAGCATTGATTTTATTTTTATTTTTTATTTTTTATTTTGGAACTTGAGGTAGAGGATTCAAACTCTATAGCTAGTGGTGAAGTTAGGTATGAATTTACCGTTACTCTATACATGCAGCCACAATAATTTTACTATTAACTCCATCATGAAGTTCAAATTCATATTTCCTAAATAATAATAATAATCATCTTCATCGTCGTGTAACCACATTTTCAACGAAGAAATCTAGGAGTCCCACCAAGGTACGAAAGCCATGATCTTTCTAAAAAATGATTTTCTATTCAAAAAATGCATAATCACATGGATAAGTTCACATTAACCCATCAATTTTGCATCTAAATCGGATTTTGCTTGGACTTGGGAGGTATCAGGAATTAATTGAACTGTAAACATATATAAATATGAAATCTTAGCTATTAACTATTCGTTCTTAATAATTTTTTTGTGTCTTTCTAACACCAAAATCTACTCTCTTTTTTTTTTTTGTTACTTTTCTACATTTCAAATATAATAATACATACATCCGGTCATCTTTTATTAAAATATGAAAAAAAGAAAAATTTTCGGTGACCGGCGAGCGAAACATGATACATCCCGTCATCTTTTGTTAAAATATGGAAAAAAAAATTTCTGACAACCCATAACCGGCGAACAACTGGCGATCAAAGACCGACTGGCGACCGGCCGGTGAACGGAGTCGGAAATATAGAAAAAAATATTCCAATTAATAAAAAAATAAAATAAAAAGATATGAGTATTTTTGTATATTTATTTATTTAATTATTTAATTATTTAATTATTTAATTAAATATTATAAAATGATAAAATTATTAATTTTATTCTTATGAATAAGAGTCATAAGTAAGTGTCAAATTTAGGACATTCTTGTAAATCCCCAAATAATAATAATAATAATTGGTTTATCGTCAAATCGGTCCTTCAGAATGCAGATCCGTTGAAAGACTTCCCGCCAATCCTAACCGTCACTGAGTCCGTACACCATAATTCATATAAAAGGAGCCAACTTTCTCTCTCTCTCTCTCTCTCTCTCTCTCTAACATTCTGCCTGTTGAACTCAGCCAAGAGACCCACGAGAAGAAGCCAACGGCGGAGATGGAGAAAGAGACAGAGTCAGAGGCAGAGACTCACATCGACATCAAGCCTCCGCCGCCGCCGATCTTCGCCGACGTCAAGCCTCTGAAAAACCACCCCACCCAAGAACATCCCCCGATCCTCCTCTCCTTCTTCAGCTCCGGTTCTTCTCGGCGGAGACGCCGCCGTGGCGACACGTGGGTCGTCTCCGTCTTCGTCATCCTCCACGCCGTCGCCTTCGCCGCCACCATGTTCGTCAACGACTGTTGGCACAACTCCAACGAAGACTGCGCCGTCTCTGCCCTCGGCAGGTTCTCCTTTCAGCACTTCTCCGAGAATCCCCTTCTCGGCCCTTCCGATTCCACGTAAGCCTTACTCCTTTTTCTTGGACATTTTCCTCTCTGATTTCAACTGGGTTTGAGTTTGTCTGTGAGTCTCTTCCGATTTCTTTCCTTTTACTTGAATTTCTTGGAAATGGTTTTTTTTTTTTTTTTCTTTTTTCTCTTTGTGGGATAAAGATTGAATTTTTCTCATGATCATCTGAAAGATCGAGCTTTGTTGTCACAGTTTTTGCTATTATTATTTTTCTGTTTTGAGTTCTGAAATTAACAGACATTTATATTACGTTATTTTCAAGAATTAAGGTAACGGTTTATTTAACATAACAAAGCATTAAATTTGCTTCTTTCTCAATTCTTTAACAAATGTGAAATCTTGATGAGGAAACGAGCTTTATCTGTCTTCAAATTGTAGAAAGCGAATTTCGGTGTAATTCAGTGGCTGCTTCTCTATGTGTAAAACTAATTTTAATGCATATTGCAGGCTAGATGAAGTGGGAGCGCTTCGACGGAAATTTTTGACGGAAAATCACCAAACTTGGCGGCTTTTCGCATTTCCATGTCTACATGCCGGATTGATCCACCTCATCATTAATCTCGGCAGCGTTGTCTTCATAGGGATTCACTTGGAAATGGAATTTGGACCATGTAAGATCTCTTTTTCCTCTAATATTCTTTGTTGCAATTTGCATGACTAAATAACAAGTCTTGATAGGAAATTAGACAATTGTTTGGTCTCATTCTTGCCTTTCTGTTTTTATTGGACAGTTAGGGTGGGAATAATCTATGTTCTATCGGCTTTTGCTGGTACACTGGTGGCTGCACTATTTGTTCAAAATAGGCCAGTGGTTGGTTCATCTGGACCTTTGTACGGCTTAATTGGAGCCGCGATTTCCGAGCTTATTTGGAACTGGAGAATGTACACTGACAAGGTCTTTGATCTGTCCTTTAGCAAGAGATTTGATTTAGTAGATTACTGCTGTGATACTGACTTTCTTGCTTCTGTTTTCACGTCAGTTTGCTGCTCTGGGGTCACTTTTCGTCGTCTTCACAATCAACCTAGTTCTCGGATTTCTTCCATATGTAAACAATTTCGCAAGCATTGGCGGGTTTATAGCAGGAATCCTACTTGGATCGGTTCTTCTGTTTAGTCACCAGATCAGTCAAGTGCCTCAAAATAAAGGAGCCCTTTTTGAGTATAGCGTCAAAAGCTCTATCAAATCGAAGTTAAGGCAGAAGATCCACTGGTCAGCCCTCAGGAGCGTAACTCTTATTCTATTTTGCCTATTGTGAGTAACTTGCGTTTGTTGTTATATTTTTTTTAAGCTTGTTATTTTTGTGTTTGCTTAAGATCTTACAAGGAAGCCTCTACTTTTTGTGCATAGATTTGCTGGATGCCTAGTAGCCTTTCTACGCGGCATTGACATGAACAAGTACTGCAATTGGTGTCAATATGTCGATTGTGTTCCAACGGAAGGGTGGCGCTGCGACGATAGAGTAACTTCTTGTGAGGTATTAACAAACGGAAAATTGGAAAAAAAATAAATTAATTAATTAAATAAAAGTAGATCCTACTGGTGTTCTCTGTCTTGAAATGTCTATAACTAAGAAGCTTCATGATGTTATGCAGGCTATGGTAAGCAATACGGAGTTGACGTTGACTTGCATGAGTAACGGGAACTTCAGGGTGTTTCCTTTCACCAACGTTTCGGAGGCCAGGATGAATGACCTTTGCAATGTGATCTGCTGAGTGTTGACCAAACATCTCCTGGTTTGGATTTTGTCCTAACAAGTGTACAGATTTTCTGTCAATCTTCGTTGATGGCTTTACTACACAGTTTGTACATTGTAACATTCTGATGCTCTCATTTCTCCATCAATGTACTTACATTTCATGATCCGCTGTCAAACTTATTCCAAGCATTTTCGATAATATTTCTGATGGATTTTAGGGGGGGGAGATGAAGATGCAAGCTTGGATTAGATTAGATGTTAGTACAACCGTGTAAGTAGTTTCTGTGAAGTGTTGGATCTCTATCAATTGGTCAATCAAATTGAAGCATACAAAACTGATTTTTGCAAGTTTGGTTCATCTTTTTTCTTTCCTGAAGAAGAAAATATAGAGATTGGTAATCAAATTTGTTAATATTTTAAAAATGGCTATTGCCTAACAAAAAAATAAACAACTATAAACCTAAAATTACTTTCAAGTTTTAAATTAAATGTTGTGGAATTCAAATTATGACAATCATAGGGTCCGTTTGGTGAATGAGTTGAGTTTGAGTTTATATGAAATTTTTAAGTTTGAGTTGAGTTAACTTTTTAAAAAATAGTTATAAATTTTGTTGACCGTTCAGAAAAAAAAAATTTAAGATGAAAAAGTATAATTTAGTTGAAGTTAAACTTTGTTACCAAACAAAGCCATAGTTTGTATATTATCAACTATGCAAACAGCTGTAATTCTCTTTTCCTGTTGATTATTTTTCTCCAAAAAAAAATAAAAAAAGATTATTAGTTTTTCCAATAATTATAATATAGAGAAGAAGGCTACTCAAACGCGCCCGTGGCCTAATGGATAAGGCGTCTGACTTCTAATCAGGCGATTGTGGGTTCGAGTCCCACCGGGCGTGCATCTATTTTGTTTTTTTCCTTTTGAGTTCATTATGCCTTCTGCGTTTTTTTGGTACCCTCCTTGTTAAAATATTTTTATTTTCTAGATTAGTCTTCCACTTCTTCAACGTGCAACTTCTGTTTTCAAAAATCAATTTTCCCTTCGCAAATCAATGCCCGTCTAGAAGAACTTTTCCGGATAGAGTTTTACGATACGATCTAAAACTACTAATTTTATATATTACTACCTCTTTCTTATATTTTTAAAAATCTAAAATTTTAAAAGTTCATAACTTTCTCATTTTTATATTGAAATAAGATAGTTTTTTTTATTAAAATTCTTATAATGACAAAACGAATAATACAAGATTCATTTTACATATTTTTTCCGAACATATTTTAAATTATTGCATTAATTCCGATATCACATTTTATTTTCAAAAGTCTTTCCTCCAATCACGCATTTCCAACTCAACCTCCAAAACTCCGTATCAAAAAGTCCCCCAAACGGACCCCAAAGCATATATCCTAATATAGTATTAAAATGATGTGTCAATAGTAATTTTTCACAATTAGTTAAAAGAAATGTTATTCAATAGTAATTGCCCATAACGACAAGATAAATAATACAAGATCTATTTTGTATATTTTTTTTCCGAACACATTAAATTTTTGCATTAATTTATATATCACATTTCGTTTTCAAAAGTCTTTCTCCCAAACACACATTTCCAACTCAACATTCAAAACTTCATTTCAAAAGTCCCCCAAATGGACCCTAAAACATATATCCTAATATAATATTAAATTGATGTGTCAATGGTAATTTTTCACAATTAGGTAAAAGAAATGTTATTCAATAAATAAATTGCTATCTTAATGCCAACTTTTTCATATGCTCTCTTTGGTGGTAAATTTTTCACCAAGTATAATCAATATTAAAATTCGCTATTTGATTTTTATTGCTTAGTGTCTCAATTTTTAATCTAATCATTACAATATTTTTTCATTTTTAATTATTTAAATATTAAAACTTTATTTTTATTAATTTCAAAATTTAATGATAACGATAAAAAGATATACTTAGTATTATGTATTGAAGTACAAATCTCAATATACATAATATTTTATACTTTTTAATATATATTGACACGAACACAAATTGTAGATGGCCTTAGACTTACCTTTTTCTTTTTTTTGTTGTTTGTACAGACTAGAGAAATCACACTCAATTTCTTGTTAGTTATATTATACATTTGAGTAATTGACCTAAATAGTCTCTGAATTTTTTTAAAGATGACAATTTGATCCATGTTTTTTTTTTTTTTTTTTTTACGGAGATGACCCTAAACTCCTATTTTTGACTGTTATGGTCATTTCCGTACGAATTCATTAACTTGTGAGGGTATTTTAGTAATATAATAGTAATTAATTTAATAAAAAATAAAAAAATCCTTTAATTTCTCTCTCTCTCTCTTCTTTTCTCAAGACCCAATTTGGGGAGAATCTGTGATGGAAAGAGGGGGCGTGAGTTCAATAGGGGGGGGACTAGATCGGAAGGAGAAAAAGGAGGGGCCCTAAAACCCAGATCGCGAATTGGAGTAGGGAAAGGGGGGCAAACCAGATCGGAAGGAGCGAGGGGCACGGGCATCGGCGTCGCATTGGGTGGAAGGGCCCAAAAACCCATATCGCGAATTGTTTTTTTTTTTTTTGGGGGGGGGGGGACCTAGTCTTAGGGTGGGGGGCAAACTGCGGTGGGAGGGGAGTTGGGGGTGGAGGGCGAACGGCGGCATGAGGGGGGCGATGAAACTGAGAAAGGGAGTAGGGGGAGACCGAGAGAGAGAGAGAGAGATAGAGAAAGAGGGGGGAGAGGGAGGGGGTGGGCGAAAACAGAGAGAGAGATGGGAGGGTGGAGGGGGGGAGGGAGACAGAAGCAAAGGTATTTTAATCATTTATTATAAAAATTAATTATTTCAGAAAGATTCTGTTAGAAATTTAACTGGGTGTGAACGGAAAAAACCAAATCGTCATCTTTTTAGAGAGTTTAAAATCTGCACGGTAAAAAAAAAAAAAAAAAAATAGAAACCAAAATATTACTTCTTAAAAGAGTTTAGTTATCATTTACGCCAAATACTCCGT
Source organism: Ficus carica (assembly GCA_009761775.1). Classification (NCBI taxonomy): domain Eukaryota; kingdom Viridiplantae; phylum Streptophyta; class Magnoliopsida; order Rosales; family Moraceae; genus Ficus; species Ficus carica. Next base: position 10,435,118 of record CM019745.1, on the reverse strand, counting down.
ACATTTTTGCTGGATTTGTTGTCCACTTTTTCACCTAAAGCCTGAAAACCGAGAGAGAGAGAGAGAGAGAGAGAGAGAGTCACAGGCCTTGGGCTTGGTTGTCCAAGTGCCTTGGCCCTTAAAGAATGAGAAAAGAAAAGCCCAAATCACTCCATATCTATAGGCCTTTTTTTTTTTTTTTTGGTTGGGAAAATCCCTCTCTCTCTCTTTTCTTCTGAGCCAAACAGGCATGAATGATGATTATATATTGCTCTAGCAGCACCTCTTCATTAAGCCGCCCCCCTCACAGATCACTCACCTCTGCTTTCATCGCCAACAAGCCGCCGTGTCTTCAATAAAATTACCAATTTTTTCTTTTGAAAAAAAAAAAAAACATATTCAACTAACAAAAGAGAGAAGCTGCAATAGAGCCTTATTTATATATCCTATCGATAAAACTCATTTTTAAACCGTTAAGATATAATCAAATATCTGAAATGTTGTTTATATATAATAATTATAATACACATTACCTCATATTATAGACTAATAAAATAAAAAATTAAATTAATAAAAAGAAATTATCAAAAAAAAAAAAAAAACTAATCTCGTTTACAATTGACGGCGTCGGGGGGGGGGGGGGGGGGGGGGGGGGGGTAGGCTTGTAGTTGGTTTTTGGGCTGGTAGCCGATGGGAGGATGAGTGCGGATCTGGTTTGGGGGAGGGGGCACGGGGCAGATCTGGTTAGGGAAGGGGTCTTAGCTGACATCGGGCGGGAGGATGCGCATATCTGGCGTTTGGGGGGGGGAGGGCTGGGGTTGACGCAGGAGGGGGACGAGTGGGCTCATTGCCGGCGTTGGGGAGGGGCCTCTTTGTCGATATCGGGGGTGGGGGGCGCAGATTTGGTTGGGGAAGGGGGGTCATCGCCGGTGTCGCTAGGGTGGGCTCATCGTCGAAGTTGGGGAGGACGGCGCCTACCACTGGCTAAAGGTTAGTTTTTATGATAGTTTCTTTTTTCATTTTTTAATTTATTAATTTATATTAATACGATGTAAGATGCATTATAATTATTATACAGATTTAAGATTTTAACCATTTAAATATATCTTAACAATTTAAAAATAAACTCTATTAATAATATATATAAATGAGATTCTACTGTAATTTTTCTCTTAACAAAATACCTTTTTCCTCTCTTCAGCCTAAAAGCAAAAAGTACATTCACTATCACAATACAAGCCCAAATATTCGGGCACCCAAAAAAAAAAAAAAAAAGAGCATCTTCAAATATTAATTGTGTTTAAGGCTTTAAACCGCCCTTTATTTCCCGCCATTGATTCCCAACTGACGGATATGACTATATAATCTTAGAGTAGGTGTTGGTACGGAGTATCCATTTGAGAGCATAAAGTGAACCTTTAGCAAACAGATCAAATGCTATCGTAGTATTATTCGTATTTATTTTGCGAAATCTTACAATGACATGCTCCGACTTTAAGAATTGTTAATTTCGAACTCTTAAATCGGACAGACACTTCTAATATAGGTATAGGTATAGAGGTACAATTCGACTAGTAACAGAAGCAATTCGACAAATTATTTATCATTCAATCAATATCGCTCATATCATAAAAATTCTTCTAATCTAGCACTAAAATTTTAATTAATGACCCTATCACATCTTACGATGGGTTGGGATGGAGTGTTGTATTTATTATTTTGGACTATAAATTTTTCAGGTCAAATTTACGGCTAGGAATTGAAGTCTGGCTTGGACCATATATATAGGACATGGTACTACCTTCCTTGCGTTAAAACCATAATTCTTTTTGGACCATTATATTTCCAACTAGAGCCATAAATAGCCGACGATCTTACATACTGCATGATAACGTTTTTTTTTTTTTTTTTTTTTTTTTGGCAGCCTTTAACGCTAACTACTTTATCTTATTTTGATCGTTTTGCCAGCTAGTCCTTAGCTAATACCTCAAAGATAAACACCTTTTTTTCGGTTTAAAAAAAAACTTTTTTTTTTTTTTTCCTCCCCCCGCCCCCCCCATGAAGAAGGTTCCCATTTGTCCCCAAACATTGGCCTTTGAGGAGAGAGCATAGTACCAAATATATGGGTGGTTATTTTATTTTATTTATCTCATATTGGAACTCCCATCATCAAGGCTTGCATGGTGAAAATTGATAAAATGATAATTTGCATAAATGGGAGGATATGGGGTTTTTTTTATTTTTTTATTTGATTTTATTGGTGGTCTTTTGGACCACTTTAGGGGGTGAGCTATGCGTTTGGGTTTAAAATTCATGCAATTCTTGCCTTTTAGTGCATAAATTCATGGCCTTCATGATCAAAATATGACTAGGACAGTTTTCTTCTTTTCAAAGGGGGTGTGAGTTGGGTCATGGTACTTTCATGGCCTGGATGAACAAGCAAATCATCTGTCAAGGAGTTATATTTTGCTAAGCATCTCCCACGAGTTTCATGATCACTCTTATTTTGACGGATCGTGACCCACTCATCTCGCGACACGTAGGGATGCCGTCTCTTTATGTTTGTTCATGGCAATGTAGGGGAGGGGGCTGATTAGTCAATTTAATTGGGAGTGAGAATTTTCAATTTAAGAAAAATCACAATCATGAAAAAAATAATAATAAATTAGTAAAGAGAGAGAGAGAGAGAGAGGGACCCGTATAGCTAGTTGCTATATATGTAGAGGGAAAGTTGTCCCTTTTCTAGTTGAATCATAAAAGCCTACTATATATTCAAGCACTAGTAGAGAGTAGCCCTAAAAAAAATAAAAAATTAAAAAAATCTATTGTTAGTATGAAGGTTGGGGGCTTGATTGCAAACATTTTTAAGATTTGGAAGAGGAAGTCTCCCTCTTTTAGGGGTGGAGAAACTAGAAAGGAGGGGTTTAAAAGGCAACAATAGTGGGAAGGAATCTAGAAGTGGGTTTCTCCTAGTTGAGCCAAAAAGTAAAAGCAAATAGCCACCTTGGAAGCCTCTCACTATCAAATGCTTGGTCAAAAATTGGTAATAATAGGCCATAGGATGTAGAGAATAAGCCCTAAATTAACTATATGTATAAGCTTGGACTTGGATTTTTTATTTTTTTTTATTTTTTTGGTTGGGTCCTCTCTCCCTTCTCTTACTATCATTTCGAACTATCCTTCTACTTTGTTCCTCTAAAATGTACATGCTACTTAGTAGTTGACCCTCCCTCTCTCTCTCTCTCTCTCTCTCTCTCTACATATTTGTGAAACTCATGTGTAGAACAATGCGCATTTTATCAAACGTGTATATATATATATATATATATATATCAAGATATGCAATAAGTAAATGGTAGAAATTTTTTGAGGTTCTTTCGTGGATTGACATGCAAATGTGTTCCTTTTTCATTCTATTGGTTGTGTATAGAAAAATAACAGATTCCACCTATTATTTTTGAATGATTATGTATATGACTATTCCAACTTCTCTTTCATTTACACGTAAGAAATGTCTCATATATATATATATATATATTCACATGTTATTGTTCAGTTATTTGTGTGAATGAGAAATATCACTGAAAAGAATTACATTCGAATCACCTGATTAGTACGTAAAACATAAATCATGTTACGAGTGACATATAAGAGGAGTGTCATATAAAGTTTTATTGTGTGTGTATATATATAGATATAAATATATAATAATAAGCTTTTTGGTCATGCCATTATGTGTGATGTACGTGTGGACCATATTCCTCTGCACAAAACTATCGGAAATTCATTTTATATGATTGAATATTATTTATCTTCAATCCAAGCATCCCTTTTTAGTCAAATTTCTAAACAAGATTTGGTGCGCAATCAATTAATTCAATTACGTTAGACAGTTTAATAAAATAATGTAGCTACACTACGATATCTATGGGAATAATGTATTACGATATGCGTTGTATTGAGCTCAAATCTGCTTTTCACCCAACGATATATAATTATATACACAATTAAAGAATCCAAATATCTTACTTTAAAAGGAATTAAGTAAAGAAAGAAAACAACAGAAATGATTCCGCTAAATCATTTATATCTTTCTGGTTTTATTAATTCTAATAGTATTATTATTTTTTTTGCTAAATTTAATCAATATTATTATTTTCAAGCCTTTAACTGCCACGGTTAGAAACGAAGATTTTCTTAACGTTTGTTTGTTTGTTTTTTTTTTTTTTAAATATTCAGAGACCATTTTAGCGCCTTCAATATTCAATTTTTTAGGGATTTGTATTTTAAAATAATGGTTATAAAACAATTATTTATGTATGTATATATAAAGTAAACTAGCTGGACTTCAACAAATAAGACATTAAATAAAAATGTTAATGATTGAAAATGATAAAAAGGAATTATTAATTATTAATTTTTATAAGTACATATGCCAAATAAATAATGGACACTAAAGGAAAATTTTTTTTATTTTTTTTCCCTGAAAGGCACTACATAATTTGTATGATGTCGATGTTAGCCCACTCCCTATTACATTACTGACTAAAAATTATGTTTTTTTTTTTTTTCCGTTATTTTTTTCATTATTTATTCATTTAAATTGTCGAATCTGATCTGACTAAATGGGTGGTTCTTTTAATGGTAAAGTTCATAGGTGGCCTTGAGCAAAATTAAAAAAAAAAAAGTTCATTAGGTGGCCCAGAGGAAAAGGGAAATTATACTTTTAGAAGGTTGAGAATATGATTATTATCCAGTTGTATAGTTGTATGGTTGCCACGTATCTGTAGTGTGTAGGCACGTAGCACTTTTATAACCGAAGCATTGGTTTTTTTTTTTTTTTTTTTTTCTCTTTTCCCGAAATAGCGAATGATATTTTTTGGTCTCTGTTAATGGCAAGTGGAGCACATCCGACATGCAAAATGCTATTTTGCCCTTTTCAATTTCTTCATACATATATGATATATACATATATAATATTTTTTTATAAGGGAATTTTATAGTTACGTAGTAGGATGCCAAAAAAAAAAAGTTAAGTTGTTCTTAATCTTATTAGATAAAAAATATAATAATATAATATAATTCGATGGAATTTTATGATTTGATACGATATTTGTTTACCATATTAGAGAATTTTTTCTGCTTGTTTAACATATTAGAAAGATTAATATTAAAAATATAAGAGGGCGTCTCTTGACACCCCTCAATTTACTTTTCCTATTAACTTATTTAAATTACCCTTTAATTAAATTTTAAATGTCAACTATCTACTTCTCACACCCCTTTGATTATTCCAAAAAATTTATTTAATTAAGTTTTTATTTTTTTTACCCACCAATTAATAAATAATCCTCAACTTTTCTAAACATTTATTTTCTTATCAATTTTGTTGCTTTTCTTCATCAACTTCTCTCTTTTTTTTTTTTTCTTTTTTTTTTTTTTGTAGAAATTTATTTATTTATTTATTTTAGATGTACATATTTTACTTCTTATTCTTTTATTTTTTGGCTACTATACATATACACTGGCGCAATCGTTTATTCACAAGTGAAGTAAGTAGTTCAGTTTGACTAGTAAAATATATCGTTTTAGATGTATATTTTTTATGATGTAATTTTAAAAATGAATCAAAATCTTGAATTTCTTTTTTTTAAAAGTAAGAAAAACTTCCTGATTTATTTTTTTTAAAGAGGCTACTAAAATTAAAAACTTTATAGGGATTTTTATCCTCTATGTCACGAGCAACTACTTTCAACAATAACTAAAATGAAAATTATGAATTCTAGTATATATATAGATATTTATATATATGTAGACATTACTTCATGAAATGGATACAAATAAAACTATGATTTTAATTTTTTTTTTCAAGTAAAATAGGTTATCGGGAAAAGGAAAAAAAAAAAAAAAAAAAGACTAAGAATAGTTGGATTTCTAGAAAAAAAAAAAAAAAAAAAAGCAACGAAAATAATTAAAAAAAAGATTTGTTTTAAAAAAAGGGGGTAATTTATTAGTTAGTGGGTGAAAAAAATAATAATATTAAATTTTAATTGTAGAGATTTTTTGGGAATAATAAAATGGATGCAACAAGTAATAATTAACGCTTAAAATTTAATTAGTGGATAATTTAGAAAATGGGTGGGAAAAGTAAACAAGGGATGTTAATAAACGCCCCCAAAATATAAATATATATAAGAAAAAAAAAACAGACGAAACCTATTGAATATATGATAATCCAAATAACGCAAATATAAAAAATAAAAAAATAAAAAAAGAAACTCCCCACAAATAAATTGTTTTGTAATCGTGCTAATATTGAAACCAAGTCTGCATCTAATGTTTAACAAGATACAATTGGAAATTAAGTTTGTGCTTTCCCAATTATAAAATAGATTCTTGAATAGGAAAACTAGCTGCATGACTTTTTTTCCCCTTATGTTAAAATGTGTAGCAAGATTAGCTACAATACAATTCATTTCATCTATAATCAGAAGAATAAAATCAGAACAATCGTTTAATCAGTACCTATCTTCGTTGAGGGAAGAAATAAGGAAGTGAGTTGACAACTTTATTACCCTATCTAGAAATAAAGCAAACAGAATCACCACCAACTTTTCTAACAATATACCTAACATCATAAACAATATGATTTTCAGCCATCTAAATTGACGGATGATTAATAGAGAAAATAACGCCATTACAATTACTCTATAAAGTGAGCCAATAAACCACTTTCAATACAAGCCAAACTCCTTCCCTAATAGCTATTAGTTCAGCTAATGAGACTGTAAAGCAACCATTAAATCAAAATACTGTGCCAATCTCACGAAAGAATTCCCTGGTGTAACATAACAAAAATAATTAAAATGTGAAAATCTAGGCCTAGTCGGATCTAACATTTTTCTCATATTTAGTTCAAAGAAAACTGCTCGAACTCGTTTTCAAATAGTAAGGCTAAAAATATAAATTTCTACATTTTAATCATATATTTTGTTGAAGTTTTTATCCTAAGTAAAGTATTAGCTATAATTACGATACGTTTGTCTTGAAAAGTGATCATTTTTTTCACTGGAATCAATTTGTGCTTCAAAATATAATGAGTTTTTTTTTAATTGAAAAAGAATTAAAAAAAATATATAGTTTGGATGCAAAGCAAAATCTTTAGCTTTAGTTCCCACTTATTAAAAGTAGTTTTTTAAACAAGAAACTTAATACAAATGGTCTAGAAGGCGGTCAAAGATTTAACTCCACAATATATACATTTCATTAGAGATTTGCAAATCTCTCTATCTGAAGAACAAAGTAGGCTTTTGAGAATCCCTTTATCTTCTTCATTAGCCGAAAAATGGAAAGACGAGTCAGTGGTCCCAATATAAACCCTCCCAATTGAATTGCTAATTAATATGGGATATACGCAACTTGTCAAGATTAGGCGTATCAAAAGCCCAATCCTCTATCTTTTATGGATTGTAGGGATTTATTCAATAAGAGCTTTTATATGTACTCAACATTGATGTGCCGGGGTATTTTCCGCTTTTAGACCTCGAATTTACGTTTTTCATTCGTTATTAGATTTAACTGATGAAATCAGTCTCAGTTGAGGATCGTATATGTTGTATTATGCAATCATCGCATTAGCTGATTTGAATTGTACTATTTTATTAGTGTAAATTAAAAAAAAAAAAAAAAGAAAAAAAAAAGAAAAAAAAAAAAGAAGCCCACTCCTCCTCTCCACCCCTTACTTGCTCGAACAAAACTGATTGGATATATGCATTTTTGCTCAATGCAACCTTTTCTTTTTTTTTCTCTTCTCTTCTTTTTATTTTTCGTTATAATTTAAAAAAATAATTAAAAATAAAAAAAGATTTATGATTTCTGTAAACAATCATTCCTTGATATCACTTTCATTCATTGAGCGGTTTGAGACCATCCAGTTGTATCCATCTAAGACCATTAAGAAGAAAATGAAACATTCTTCCATGAAGACTATTTTGGGACAATTATCATGATGGGAATGAAAGGGATGTTGCCAGACAAAATCTAGCCATCCATTGCATTTACTTTGACCCAATTTGATGGACACACTTATGGTAGGCCACATGTAATATTGATCCACCCTATAGACACAGTAAATGAAAAATTCCATATTAACCAAAGCAAACCCACACTTACTTGACAGATTCTATATCCACAGTTACCACATATTGCTTGACAATATTTGGATTTTGTCACAAATGCTTTTGTTTGCTTGGCAGATGTAGGAAGTTGCTACCAATTTTGTCCTTGGGGGTAACAATTCCATATATTCCAAGGAGTTGAATTTAACAGTTGTCTCCAGGATTTATTTGTCAATTTTAGTACCAACAGATTTTGTATTCATAGCTAAAGAGACTTGCATGTTTTGAAGAATTATATGGAGAGACATTTGCTTTTGTCTGCGGCCCTCAAGTTCATTGTGATGGTTAGTCTCATTTGGAACTTGAGAATTATAAGGAATTTGAACTCTTCGTTTTATGATATAGTTAAGTATGAAATCTGTTAAGCTATATCTGTAATCACAAAATAATTGATTTTTAACTGTTAAATTTTTATCATATTCTATTAAATTAAAATACTTTTCAATTTAATTTGATTTTAATATAATCTGAGAGTTAAAAATTGTATGGAAACAATATTTTTTTTAAGCCTCACCATAAGATTAGTCATAAAAAATTCCCCTTAATCGTAATCCTTGTACAACGTGTTCTTAATTTTCAAAACGTAACATCCATTTTGCCATCCATGAAACATTAACGAAAAATCTCGTTGTGTTGACTAAAGGGTATTTGCGTAATCTCATTCTATTCATTATCTTTTTTTGATAGGACCATTATATTCATAATCTAATTTGAACTTAAAACTTTTTTTTTTTTTTTTCACTTTCATATGATTTAAATCCTAATTTTAATTTAACATGACAATTAAAAATCATATCAAAACAGAAGTTTTGTTTTTGTTTTTTGTTTTTTTTTGTTTTTTTGTTTTTAAATCTCTTACCACAAGATTATCGAGAAAAACAAGGGCAAAAATGTGATTAGATCCCTACTTTGCTTTATTAAAAATAGAATAAGCATTTGGTTCTATTACCATTGCCGACTTTCTACCTGAATATGCCCGAGTACTTGGATAAGGCTCATCCCATGGAGGCATTTTAGCCGGGGTTTGACAATTCAATAATAGCAATTGACGCCAAAAAAGAAAGCTTGCCTTGCTGTATTAAATTCAGGGCCTTTTTTTTTTTTTTTTTTTTCAGTTTTATTGAGGAATTAATTTAATAAATGCCTTGTCAAATCATAAATATTATAGCAAAATTTAAGGGATCACTCGGTTTGCGTTATTTACCAATTCTCATGTGTCATGATCCATGACTCATATCACAACTCTCCTAAACACTTGCTTTCTTCAATTTTTTTACTTTTTTGCTTGTTGCTTGACATTTATTTAACTGAAGATGAGCATATTTACTATTTAATTCTTTGCTAGCAACAATGGGAAAAAAAAAACATACACAGAATTCAATCCATTAAAAAAACTAGTGACCGTAGACATAATCTTGATGATGATTCCATACATATTTTCATAATAAGATAAATAGTTCGAATCCTCATGAGTTTTAAATGAAAAAAAATCTATAAAAAAAAAGAGGGAAAAAACAAAAAGGAAGACCAAAAAGGACAAACTAATAATTTACCCGATGAAAAATGAAAAGACAAATTAACAATGAAGGGCAAATTAATAACATATATGAGAAATTAATAGTTTTTGTAAAAGGAATAAAATTAAGGGCGCCCAAATCAATGCCTTAAATATTGGTTCCAAGTCTTCGCTTTTCAATGAAATCTTAAAAGACCAACATACTCTTAAGATGTCCCATTCTCCAAAAACCCACGAGCACCCGACTTTTAAAACTAAAAAATTTAAATTAATATTAAAATTGTTTACATTACACAGCCCAATATAAATTAGATTTCCTGGTCCCCCCCACCCCACAACAAGAAGAAAGGCACACATAAATATAATACAAAGTTTTTTATTTATTTAAGAAATATAATTAGGCAAAATAATAATAATAAAAATGAAGAGGAATACACTAACAAAATTTTAAAAACCATTTTAATGGGTGTTTAGATTAATGTCTAAAAACTGGTTAATGATTGAGAACCCCATTTAGTGGACTGCAACAAAGGATTGGATTGGGACCCAGTTAGTCATTCCTACCAAGATTTTACTTTCTCCGCCGTTTGATGGGGTCCTGAGGAGTCCCAAACGAACGGTCAGGATTGAAGCAAATAGATATATTTGTGATAATATTCAATGCAACGTGAGGGAGTTGTGTAAAAAGAGGATGAAGAAGCACAATCCATTTTGTTGCCAAAAGGAAAAAGTGGAGAAAAAATAATAATAATAATAATAATAATAAAGAAATATGAATTGGTGTCCTAAAAAGACTGATTATGTATGGTAGAAGGTTACAAGACAAACAATATACAAGGAACCTCATCATTCCAACTTATCCTCTTTTGAAAAAATCAACAAAAACAATTTTTAGTTTAATAAAATTTTCTAGGAAAAACAAAACCCACCAAATTTCAATGGAATAGAGGGGGTGGGGGGTGGGGAGGGGAGAATTAAAGGGAGCAAAGTCAGTAGCTCGAGGAAGAAAAAGAGGAAAGAAGAAGCCAAAAATTGCACTCAAATCAAAAGGTGTACTACTCCTCAATTCTTGAATAGAAGAAGATTATATATATATATATATATTTTTTTTTTTTTTTTCTCTCTCTATATTGTGAGAAGTTATAGAAGCAGAATCCCAGTCAGTCAATTCAGTCAAACACTTTACAAACCCAATAGCCTCAAAATCTTCTATGATCCTTCCAACATTGCCAACTCAAAAAAAAAAAAAAAAAAAAAAAAAAAAAAAAGTTTTAATGAACTTACCATTTTGCCTTTCTCTCACTTTCTCTCTCTAACCCCACCCTTTCTATGTAATTGTGTCCATGTACATATATCCTATAAAAATTGATGAGGGGGTATTACTTTAAGGTGGTTTTGGGGAAAAAAAGAAGCTCAGAAAAAGCAAGAAATTGGAAGCGAGCTCATGACAAATTCATGGTCGCCTTAACCCACTTCTAATCTCTCTCTCTTTTCTCTTTTTATTTCCTTTTTATTTTTGTCACCCTCTCTCTCTCTCTTTTTTGCCCCAAAAATATGTTAATATAATATTCACAACAACGACAACAACAACAACACCAATATAAATATATTCTTTTAAAAGAAAAAAAAAAAAAAAAAAAAAAAACAAAAACAAATTTTTTTTCTTTTTTCCCCGTTCTTCCTTTCTGCCCATTAAACAATGAAAATGGCATATTACCAATCATCCTTTCCCCTCTGTAGGAAACACCCATCATTGCTCCCAACAATCCTTTTCAACCTTTGAAACCTGAGCTTCTAAGATATTCCCTCCCCCCCTCCCTCTCATTCCCCTCCCTTCTTTTCATTCTTCCATTTCTTTTCTTTTCCTTTCTCTCTTCTAATGCTTCCTCCTATCCCCACCATTTAAATACCTCCCCCTCTTTATAAACCTTTTCTTCCCTCCCTCCTCTTCTCGCTCCCCCCCCCCCCCCCCCTAACTTTCTCTCTCTTTATTTATTTTATTTTATTTTTCTGATAGGAGAAAATCACAAGAATGGATCCTTCATCGACAAACTCCGTCAATGGGTTCTACTCGTTTCTGACGAGAGGAATCGACGATCTGGAGAGAGTTTATCTGTCGAACAACTTCATGTCAATCCAATTCCTGCAACGAGCTCTCTCTCTCCTCCGATCGTTCCATTCCCAATTGACTCTGCTCGTCCAGAAGCTCCACCTCCCCGTCGGCGACAAGTGGCTTGACGAGTACATGGACGAGAGCTCCAAGCTCTGGGAGGCCTGCCATGTCCTCAAGTCCGGCATCTCCGGCATGGAGAATTACTACTCCGCCGGCTTCAACCTCACTTCCTCCCTCGACGGCCACCGCCATCTCTCTCCTCAGCTTTCTCGCCAGGTAAATAAAATTCAATTTCAATCATTTAGGCATTGCAATTGAGGTTTGTTTTTTTTGTTTTTTTGTTTTAATATTTCTGAGTGGATGATTTTCTTGCGTGCCAAACAAGCAGGTGATAAGAGCGATATCGGGATGCAGGAGAGAGGCGTTGGGATTGGAGGAGGAGAACAGGGCGTTAATGGAGACGAGAATCCAACCGCTGTCGCTGAGGTTCGACGAGAAGGTGTCGATCGAGTCGAAGCTGAACGGGTTCAACGGATTCAGGGGAGTGCTGTACGCGATGAGGAACGTGAGCTCGCTGCTGCTAATGATTCTTCTGTACGGACTGGTGTACTGCTGGCCAGAATCGAGCTTTCTGAGGGGCGGTTACGAGGGCTGCTTGTTCTTCGGATCGGCGTTCATGATCTCGACGGCGAGGTTGCAGCAGAGAGTGGCGGCGGAGATCGGCCAGATCGGGGGAAGGCCGGGGATCCTGCTGTACGAGTTCAGGAGGTCCAAGGCTGCCATGGAAGAGCTGAGGGGGGAGTTGGAGCGAAGATCGTCGTCGTCGTCCTCGTCCTCCGGCGCCGGCGGAGGAGCGGCGGAGTGGGAGGCGGCGGCGGAGGGAGGGATCAGGGAGAGAGTGGAGAATTTGAGAGGCTGCTTCATGGTGTTGAGATCTGGAGCTGAGAATATCGTCGCACAGCTCGATGATTTCTTCGACGAGATTGTTGAAGGTAGGAAGAAGCTTCTCGACTTTTGCAGCCATAGGTAGACCAACCAAACAAACAGATGATGAAGAACAAGAAAAAAGGGGGGAAAAAAGAAAAAAAACTCATGTTTGTTTAGTAGAAATGGTAAGGAAAAAAAAAAAAAAAAAAAAAAAAAGAGAAAAGAAAAGAAAAAGAGAGAGAGGTGGAGAAAATTTTACTGTGTTTAGGAGAAGAAGGTATTGAGTTGTTGTTGGGTTGGTTGGTTTGTGTAAACCTTTAACCCTGTCTCTCCACGTTTCTTCTCTCTTCTTACCTTTTTTTTTTTTTTTTTTTTGTTAATTTATTTTTTATTATTTTGTCCTTTTCTTTTTTTTTTTTTTAATTTTTTAAACTACCATTTTCTTTGTAGTTATGATAGTTGTAACTTTGTAGAGCTTTTCCTAGGAGGGGTTCCAAAGAAAAAAAAAAAGAAAAAAAAGAATAGAAACGTTAGCGTTTTGTGGGTTGTAAAGATTTGACATTTGAAAGAGAGTTGTGGTCTGTTCGACTTAAAACTACCAAGGAAGTTTAAAAGCTTAAAAAAGGTTATTTAAGGTTTGATGAAATGAACGTAAAAAGAATGGAATGCAATGGAATGGAAATTGGAAGCTAGCTTTCTTCGTGTTTTTTTTTTTTTTCTTTTTTCATTGGGATACATGCAAATTCATACATGTCAATTCCTTTTTTTTTTTTTTTTTCTTTGAAAAGATTTCCCTCCTCTTTTCCTTTTTATTTTTTTAATTTTTTCTTCTGTTGGAAAAAAAAAAAAACTCATTTATATAATATTTTATTTTAGTAAAAATACTAATCATTCGAGTAGGGAAATAATGATGAAAAGAGAAGCATTAGGGGGACTGTAGGGAGGGAGGCACTGTGAGATTCCTGGGTAGGCTTTAATTTCAAAGGCAGCTTCTTTTGCTCTTAGAAAGCTTTTGTCTGATTTGATTCACTTTGAAAGCAATTGATTTTGATGATGAAAGCTTCTAACCACAACCCTCTTCCCTGACATGTCTCCTCTCTCTCTCTCTCTCTTTCTAAATGATAATTTTTTGTTGTTGTTGCCAGTTTCTTTCCTCTTTTTTGGGTCTTGAGAGATATATCTATATATGTGTATGTATACACACACACACACACACAGGAGAAAATTTGGGGGTCACTTTCTTACTTGTAACCGTATCTCATGCTTTGCTTTTTGTCCCTTGCCGGAAATTCATGCTTTGCCTCCTTAAGAGGTATCCATAACCAGCGTCCACCTTAATCAAATCAATAAAATATTTGGTGCCAGACAAACTAGCAGACAAAAATAGAGCAAATATAAACAAATGCATCAAAATGCTACAACTTGCAATGAAAAAGCAAATTAAGCCCTTGAATCAGTGCACTCATCTTAATATTTAATTTATTTTTTATTTTTTATTTTTTTCCCCTCAACCCGGCAAACCGTGGTTTACAAACAATCATAACCAGACAAAATGCTCTTTGACCCTCTAGAAAAGAAAGAAAGAAAAAGAGGAAGAATATAAAATATCTGCGTAGTGAGTTTCAGTCAATTTTTCCCAATGTAATTTTTAAAAAATTGAGATTGACAAACATTACAGAGACATAGGATGTTTCTATGCGCACATAGAATTTGACATATATTCTCAGCAACAAAATAGGGACTTGAAGACAAAAATGGTACTTATTTAACAGAGCACAAAATTTAACAGGACAATTTTTTTATATTTTATATTTTTTTTTTGGAAGGAGAGACAAATAGCTTTGGATAGACCGCAAGGGCTCAAAAAAACCAGGAAAAAAAGAAAAGGTGTAGCTCTTTCCAAACAGTAGCTTTACTTGTTCTGCCAAGGTGTTACAATTACACGTGTATCCAGAAAAACAGTATGGGCTTATAGATCAACTACACCTAAACAAAGTCAGTTGCATCTTCACAAGATAAAAAAACTGTTTATAATTTTTACAAGATGGCAAACAAATAGTCAGGGAGACGGTCTACATTTTGGTACTTAAAATAGTATGGTAATGTCTTCAGATGAAGAAAAAAAAAACGAGTGACAGCTTTACAAGAGATAAATTGGGAAAGGAGAATTCGTGGAAGAAAAATGGAAAGGTTACCATGCAAGCCCATGGTAAAGCCGTAGAAGCAAGAGACTGAAGGTTACCATGCACGCATCCTTGCTGTACACCTCTTTTCCCCTCATTGTCAAATATCAAATGCAGGCATAGCGAATTGTGTGGCAAATGCCTCAACTCGATTTCGGAGATCAGTGATTTCTCTGTTGTTCTGAAGAACTTTGACAAAATCCTTGGCCAATTTTCCGTGTTCCTTGTGCACGATACACGTAATCTGTGCAGCTCTTATAAGAAAGTCGGCAATCGTCTCAAAATCAGCCTCTAAGCAACCTCTTGATGTCATAGCAGGAGTACCTTCATAACGTATAAAAAAAAATTAACATCTAAAAAAAAGGAAGGATTAACCAATGAGATAAAAGATGATTAGCCAACGCTTGAGTACAAGGATTTAAAACTTCAATCAGTAAATGAGTATGAGAAATATGGTTCTAGTTCATGAGAAAAGGCCAGCGGGTAAAGGAATGTAATGCTTAGTCTACATATTACTCACCAATTCTCACTCCTCCTGGAGAAACTGCACCAGCGTCACCGAATATAGCACATTTATTCAGAGTGATGTGACACAACTCACAGACCTTCTCGTAGTTCTTGCCTAAAACAAGTTACATTTTGCCAAATAATAGTTAGACCATATCAATAAAAATATATGCAATAAAAATGAAGAAAGATAAAGAAAATTGAAATTTGCATGATTTCCGTTAAAAAAATGGCACATTAAGAGTGATAAGCAAATAATAACAATTGCACTTGTCTGTTCAGCCATCTCCATGCAAATGGCTAAACAGTTCGAGAGAGTGATATATTCTCATCAAATGCAAGATTCCATTACGAATTTATGATGACTGTTATCAGAACTAATGAAAAGTTATGAGTTTCATATATCATCTACAAATCAACAAGGTTACCTCTACTATTTCCAAATTATAATAATTAAAGGGCAAAACAATGTCCCCTAGTAGAAACCAATATTTGAGAGAGAACTGGACATGTATGATTATTATACCTGCTAAGCCAAGGGCAGTCAAATCCCAGAGCAACAAGTGATTGTCGGTACCACCAGTCACCAATCTGCATTTTCTTCTCAACAAGGCAGATGCTAAAGCATTAGCATTTTTCCTCACTTGTTGCATGTATGCTTTGTATTCTGGACTGGCCACTTGTTTTAGGGCTATGGCAAGAGCAGCAATGTGGTTATTGTGAGGACCCCCTTGTAATGCTGGAAAAACAGCAAAGTTTATCTTCTCTTCATCAAATTGGCTGTTTCCCTCTCCATGAACCGAGCCTTGCTTTCTTGACCTAGTGCCTTTCCTATAAAAGATGATACCTCCCCTAGGACCTCGGAGACTTTTGTGCGTTGTCGAAGTGACAATGTCACAGTAATCAAATGGACTTGCACATTCCTACATTAGACAACAGCCAGCATGTTAGCAAAAGACATTGGGACTTTTTCTTTTAAATCTGAAATCTGCTGTGACCAAGAGGCTTTCGTACCCGGCCAGAATGTCTAACTCTTTATTGGAACAATTAATTTTTGCACAAACCAAATCATAAACGAAAGTATAACATTTGATTGATGCACAATCAGCTTAAGAGCTCAAACAAACTTTACCATTTGATATGAAATTAATCGCAGCTTGTGCTATATTAACATGTAAAGTTTTTAAAACTCCGGCCTTAAAACTTAACAAACAAGGATATTCAGCTATCCGTTTGACTACAGCAAAACAATTTCAACAGTTTGTTCACATTTCAGATTGAGAACCTCATAAAGCAATATCGGTAAATTCAATAGCAAATTGTATCTCTAGGTAATCAACCTAATTCATCCATCACGCTAACTCAATATAATAATTCAAATAGCATTGCAACCATGTTAACACATATCATAAATCTTGAGTGGGAAGCCATGCATATTTCAAACAATATCAGCCCATTTGGAAAATAACATTTTCAAAGTCACAAGTTTCCATACCTTAGCTGCCACTAGGCCGCTGATATGAGCCATGTCACACATCAAAAACGCGCCGCATTTATCAGCAATGTGCCGGAACCTTGCGTAGTCCCACTCCCGCGGGTATGAACTCCCACCGCAAATGAGTATCTTCGGGCGAAAATCAAGTGCTTTCTCCTCAAGCTTATCATAATCTACATATCCCGTCTGCGGATTAACTTTATAAGGGAGACTCTCAAAGAACATGGATGCCGCCGAGACTTTCTTCCCACTTGGAGTGTAATAACCGTGACTCAAGTGGCCTCCAGATGCTGAATCCAATCCCATAATCCGATCGCCGGGGAGCAAAAGCCCGGTGTACACAGCGAAATTCGCAGAGGTACACGAATAAGGCTGAACATTCACACCCCACTTATCAGAATCAAGATCAAAAGCAGCCAGTGCACGCTCACAGCAAAGCAATTCAATTTGATCGATATACTGATTACCCGTGTATAACCTCGCCCCAGGCATTCCCTCGGAGTATTTGTTGGTCAGATGGCTACCGAGAGCTTCCATAACAGCCTTACACACGAAATTCTCCGAAGCTATCAACTCGATTCCTCGGAACTGTCTCTGCCTCTCCTTCTCCATAATTTCGTGAATCTCTGGGTCCGCAACCTGAAGCGGCTCATTCCCCCAAGAACGCACCACTTTCCGCCTCGCTTCGTGCACCGATTCCACCGCAACGCACTTCGAAGGGTTTGTGGGGAACAACGGCGACGCTTCTCTCGGCCTCTTGAAGCGCATATGGTGCCCAAGAAGGCTGAATTTCTCATCTTCCTCTCGATCGTCGCCATTCTCAACCCTAACCTTGTTCTCATCCGTTTTCTCCAGCAATTGAAGCGGAACAGAGGCGCTCAGCGACAGGTTTGGCGGCGAAATTGGAGCGGGTGATAAATGCGTGCTGAAACCTAGCGAGAGACCCGGATGAGCATCCGTAAACTCCATAAATCCTAGGAAAGAAAGAAAAAAAATACCCAGAAAAATCAAGAAAAAAAGTCGAATCGTCAAATCGGAACCCAAACTTTCGGCGAATCCGAGACTAGGGACAGGTGCGGAAGCAACGACAACAGCGTCGGAAGAGGCTACAGTGACACAAACGGAGCGACGAACTGCGAGTACGAGGAGCGGAAGTTGTAATTCCCATGAAATGTGAAGAAAGCTTCAGAAACCCTAATCCCCAAATTCTCAAAGAGATTTTTGTCGGAGAGAGATTTGGAGAAGACGATGAGAAAGATATAAACGAAAATAAAAATAATATAATTAGGAAACGAAGCGCACTCCTTCGTAGGTGACTGGCAGTTGTTTTTGGGGGATGAACCTGGACGCAAAATCGTCAAGACGACTAAGGGTCACCGGCTGACTGGGAATAGCCGGTAGCGTTGAAATCGTTTCCGGTCAAGTACACGTGGATGGTAATTTATTGCCTCTAATCTGGATGGAATCACATCTAGGTTCAGAAGGAGACCGAGTTGTGAAGTGTAGTTTTGGCTTTGCGTTTGGTCTTAGATACGGATGTTTGGAGTTTGGCGTGACAGATTCGATAAAACATATGGGTGTAATAAATGGTTTGGCAAAATATATATATATATATATATAAATAATGTGGTTGTAATAAATGACGCGAGGCTCGACTGCTTTTTATTATTTTATATATGGATAAATTCCATTTTTAGTTTCTTTTTGTCCAATTTTAGGTATGCAAGTTACATTTAAATACAATTGTTTTTTTTTTCTCGTTTTAAATATTTACAGTTCTTTAAACTTTGCAAATCAAATTTTAAAAGTTCTATCTTTTTTTTTTTTGAAGAAAATTTAAAAGTTCATCTTTGTATATGTAGATGCGGGTTTTCTACAATCAAAATATTAACAGAAAAATTAGTACAAAAAATGTAATTATCGATTAATTAGGCCCTTGGACATCGTAATAAAATTTATAAAGCAACGTAACAGCAATATTCATAACAGAAAAATAGATATTGAAAGAAGCAGAAAATTAATTGACACCAATATGTAGAGAGGTTCGCCCAACGATGTGCTACTTCCTCTGTATGTGAGATTCGCTTCACTATATTTGAATGTTCTCAAATACAAGATAATTCTTGGATATATTTTGGCAGAGGAACAGTATGTCAGAACTTAGAAAAAGGATCTGATCCCTTTCTGAAGGGGGTCCTCCTCTGTTTATAGAGGAAGAACTAATAACTGATGTTGAGCGGTTTTTGCTTGTTGTTCCCTGGGGATACGTGTCACGATGTGAACTCAGCAGTTATTGTGATGTTCCACAGATTATGGGCTTAGCGGTTATTGATGTACTTCCATTTGCCAGTTACGAACTAGTCAGTTATCATAATGGCATGATACATTATTGTCGGCATTGGAATCGACGGTCATGAAGAGTATACCCTATAAGCCTTGTTTGGCATGGACAACGAACGATGGGTAAGAAAACAAGACTTTGTTTTTATGATCTATCATTCGTGACCCGTAGAATCAATGTGTTAAAGATCATGTTCGATCTGTTGGTCCGATGTTCGACGCTCGAATGTGAATAATTACATCTATAGTAAATCGGGTCCGGCCCAATTATACGAGCGATCTACCATCATGATTGACTCAAGTATTAAATTGGGTCCGGGCCAAATACGAGCGATCAATATTCATTGTTAGTCAGATACTGTTAAAGCTAACGTCGTAGTGGGAAGACGAAGTCTAACCCCAACAGTATACACAAGTTCAAATATGATGTATGAGCAAACAAAAAAAATACAAATAAAATGATTTTTTTAATTATATAGAATTTCGAGACGAAACAAGCTTCAATTTGATTATTATTTTCGAATACATTTCAAATTTTTACACTTTTTAGTTTCAACCATTCAAATCTGTACATCAAACGCATAACAATTTAACTCAAATCAAATATAAAAAAACTCAATTCAAACATGTACATCACATGTATATTTAAATTTGAAAACATTCTAAATTGCACTATAACCTTTGGCCTATCAGACACAAAATATTGTTAAATTGAAAAATAAAATAAAAAAAATCAACTACGATTATTAAATAAAAAAAATCCACTACGAGACGCTCACATTATTGGTTAACGTGGAGAACTTTACACTTGCAAGCTTCCTTAGCCACCCATCTGAGAGCAAATTTTATTTTCCATCTTTTAAATTTGTTTAGACGTAATTTGTTTATAGGTGTTTGGTATATTATATTAAGTCAAAAAATTTCAATTCAAAATGAATCTAAATCCACTTTTTTATTTTTTCAAGATTTATGTTGCACTTATTTTTCTTTCTTTTCAAACATCGCTACATTTTGGATTCTTAATTCAAATTTTTTTTTTTAATTTTAAGACGGAATGTCAAACTGATCATTAATAATATGAGTATTACACGGTTGATTCTTTGAAATTGTTAATGGTTGCGATAGAAAGGTCAAATATGGAACAAGAATCATTATTTATGATAGCACAATTTAGAACACGTTGGAAGATTAGGAGCTAAAATGGGACGAAGAACATATTTCGGGAGTCAAAATTGACAATAACTGTATTTTATTATATAATATTAATTTTTTAGTGGAATATAAAAATCAGTTCAATGAGTCTTTTTTTATTTTATTTAAATTTAACTCCAATTAAACTATACTTTTTCATATCAGTTTTTATCTTTTTTAACAAAATTTATAATTAATTTTTAAAAAATTAATCAATTCCAACTTAAAATTTTCATTATCAATCAGTAAATCACCAGAAGCAACCTTAAAAAAAAACAAAACAAATTTTCGTTTAAACGAGACAAGTTAAATCTGGGCTGAAGGCCCATATCTTAACAACGACCAGTGGGCCTGATGGCCCAAATGGTTAGCTCAAGAACCAAAACGTCCTCTGGAAAACTTGCGCAAGTCGTCAATGGAGGTATCGTTTTCTTCCGAAGTTGGTGTCTCTCGTTGGGACTATCTCAACCTTCTCGTTCTACGCCCAGCTCTCGCAATCGCCTTCGTTCTCTTCCTTATTTTTTTGGGTAACTTTTCTCTCTCTGATCAAATTCATTTGTTTATTTATTTTTTCAGTTTAAATCGGAATTTTTATTTCTCCTAAATCGGGTCTGGATCGGTTGGTGATAAATTTTCCTCTTCTTCTTTTTTTTTTTTTTTTTTTTTTTTTTTTTTTTTTTTTTTGGGTTCAGGTTGGTTGCTGGCGTGGAAGCTAGTGCTGGTACACGTACCTCTGGTTCAGGAGATTTTCGGTTTGAAAAAGAAAAACGCCAAACCGAAACCGCCGACTCGTCGCCTCTCGAAACTTTACAACTCCATTGATGCTCGTAATTCTGCTTCTTGAAAGGTATTTTTTGAGATCATTGATATGACTATGGAATTTGGGTAATGGAGTTTTCTTTTGTGGGATTGAACTTGCTTTCAATATTTCAAGATCAGTGTGCAATTTTAAGCAAAATCTTGGAGCATCGCAGTGTTAAATTAGTGTGCCAAATCTCATATATATAGCATTTTAGTAATAAAACAGCCCTCCAATGAGGTGTTACTTTTGGCATTACATATGACATTAGCACCAAGTTTAGCATATGTTACAAATTGATATTCAGCAGGTGGCAAAAAGGAAGGTATGAGTTTGGGTACGAGGTTGTAAAATTTGAAACCCCAAGACTGGTTTAATTTCCCTGAGCCAATATCATTGGTAAAAAAAGAAAAAAAAAAAAAAGTGTTATTGGTTGATAAATTGAACTTTTCATTACTTATACTATATATATATATATATATATTTTTTTTTTAATTATTCCAAGACTAGAAAGTTTATATTTACAGGTTTTAGACTAAGCTTAAAAATAATGCTAAAAAATAGATATAACATTTGGATAGCATTATTCATACAAAGTAATTTGTCATTTTCATTATTTTTGTATCAAATAATATTTAGTATTTACATCGATGGCCTAATGGTGGCATTTGGATATGGTGTTACAGAAAAGAAATAGATCGGACAAAGGAAGATCAAACTTCGAAGCTGTTGTGCTTAGAGGACGACAAAGGGCTCCGGAAGGACAAAGTGGGAAGAATCAACTTAATTGCTCGACGCGATGAAGTATTTAGTTGCATTGATAAGCAGGAGACAGTGATGTTTTTTTTTTTTTTCTGAATGGTGTAATAAGTTTTATATACAAGAAGTACCATGATGTGTCTTGAATGAAGATGTCCATGTTGAAGACGTCCATGCTTTCAGGTCATTTAGTTCCAACTTCTTCATGGGGATGTCAAAGTTCAAAAGAATTTTGATACTTGATCTGTTGATCGATCTCTATTCTGTCTACTCAAATGGATTTCCTCCCCTTGGAGAAGATTGTGCGGGTGCGGGTGCTGGTGCTGAGTATCCACCAATCGGTTGTTGACACATGTTTATGCCGTCAAAAATCGCCCTGTTACTTTCAAACCCGCCAATCCCTTGTGGCCTACAACAATTACATAGCAAAAAGGTTGAAATGTACCAGGCCTGAATTGGAATTCACATTGGTGTCACTTTGAAATAATGACCAAACTGGTCCAACGGCCAAAGAGAGAACATTACCGGATAGGCTGGACATTGTAATGCATCTCTTGCCCCGTGTTTGCACCTGAGATGATAATATCGGTCGTAAACAAAACCAGAATCAAAATCAATATTCAAGTATGCAAATACGATGGAAAAAGTGAATTTACAAAGAGACGAGGCTGATTCGAAGGAAGGTGGCTTCAACTGCAAAGAATAGGGTCCGAAGCTGGAAGCGTGAAGTATGCCAGTAGGAGCAGACAACACACTAGGAAGTGCTCCTTGTAATGCCCCCACAGAAGGAAACTACACGGACCAAAACAAATTGTGAAACTTACAACATTTCTTTTTTTCCCTGCGCTTTGAATGAAACTTCCGATATTCAAAAACACATGTTGCAAGAGTGCAAAAAGCACAAATGGAATCTTGAGAAGATCGATTTTGAAACTGAATCACATGTAACCACAAATCGCATGCAGTTTCGACATCTCGTACCTGACTTTGCTCGTCATTGATATCGAACGGATTTATTGATTTTGCTGAACTTGGAAATGCTGGAACAGGCTGGACAACAAAATGGCACGTCAAATACCTGCTTACGGAAAGCAAGAGGAGCAACAAAATGTATTGAACTTGATTGTTTAGGGCACGACTGACCATTGTGTTGGGGTAGTAGTTGTAACCAATTCCTTGAGGTGGACCAGTTTGCCAGCGAGAAACTGGTGTAGCAATTGATGGGTAGCTTGTAGTGAAAAGGTCCTGCAGAGAATTCAAGACTTATCACCAAAAGAAATGTACGAAACCTAAAAGTGTATTAGAAATGTTGTTTTACCGCAGGAAGTTCCATTCGAGTACTAGGTTTCGGTTCCACTGGAGGAGGTTGGGATTCAACTCCGGTGCTGGAATCCTGCACGGTCCTTGATACAGATTGAGATGGTTGTTCAGCACAAATGCTCGAAGATGCTTGCACGTTTTGTGCCAATGATGAAACTGTCGACTGGAAATGTGTGTGGAAGAAACGGAATTCAGTGCCATATTTCAACCATTTTGTTTAATTATTATCTAGTCTTGCAAATTCATTGACAGTAAAGAATTAGTGATGTCAGAGGTAAATGAAAAGAGATCCTTATCATGTATTTCACCTCATTGTTAGACAATCCAAGTGATGGAAGAGGCGGGTGCTGCTGGACAATGGTTACACTGCTGCTAGTAGCTTCTAGCAGATAATCAATAGAAGGTTGCTTTGGAACATTGGCAACCATTTCGACTAATTCCGGGATCTGTTGCATAGGTGCCGGAAGAGTAACACCTGAGGCAGGCATGTTGTCTCGATGTGCCATTGTGAGAACATCTCTGGCAGGTGCTTTGGAAACATCATCTGCAGGAACAACTGAGGGTACTGACAATCCAAATAGTAAACTTTCCAAAGTGTTTGCTTTTGAAGCCTGAGATGATATTGCTGAAGATCCAACTGATGCCGGGTTACTACCATTACCAACTGAAGACATTTGCTGTGTTTTTGATATCGATGCCGCATCTGGGGTCTCAGTTTCGGTACTAAAGTCGATCAAGCTTTGTGCAATTACCTTTTCACGTTCAACTAGCTTCCCATCAGCTGATTCCTGATTACATGCAAATGAGATCTTTTGTGACAGAAAAGGCTATGATGATACATATGGAAACCCAAAAAGTAGAAAATACTGTCGGCTTCAAAATTGACAAACCATGAAAATGGAAAGGTCAAGCAACCGGAAATTTCGTGATGGCATAAATTCTCATTCAAAAGCCAAAAGCAACTTAATATTAGGTAGCAGAAATCAAAGAAGACTTCACGCATAAACAAGCAATGACACTTGAGAGGTTGATAATCATATAGCTGTTATTCGAGGCTATTCAAGAGATCGATTGATTACTGAGCGCTCATTTGGATAAAGATCTAACAAATTGACTTGTAAACAATACATCCATAGTAACATTATAATAAGTAGCCTTACGTGCCACCTTGCCTGATTGCTTAGTAATAGGAGAACATGCAATCGAATAAAGAGAATAATTAGCATGCTTGAATTTGTTCATTTGTATATCAATAATTAAAACTATTTATGGAACTCAAGAATGGCAACCATCCAAACCAAAAAAAAAAGAGGAAAGCAATGTAAATTAGGAGTCGTAAC
This sequence comes from Ficus carica, assembly GCA_009761775.1. Lineage (NCBI taxonomy): Eukaryota > Viridiplantae > Streptophyta > Magnoliopsida > Rosales > Moraceae > Ficus > Ficus carica. The sequence goes on along the minus strand of CM019745.1, from coordinate 10,410,472 downwards.
AACTGCTTGCCTTGTTATGAGCAAAACCATCAGCATGCTCTCCATCGTTGTCTTTCAAATTTTCGCCAACCTGTAGATTAGAAACATTGTCCCCTAAAATCTCTTCAACAGGACGTACAACAGGGGAGCAGGACGTATCCACGTTTTTATAACTGTTAGGTAGCCTGCTTTGTAACTTGGAATCTCCACGTGAGAACCTGCGGCTTCCAAATCTGTCATCCCGAAACCGGTCATCAACGATCTCAAAGCGGACAGGACTTTGCTTGTAACCTCCATGTCTTAAATTTTCTCTCAAGTATCGAGGACTTCTTCTTTCGTCATAGTAGTATTTGCTATATCTGTTATCATTTTTTTCACGAGGACTATGTCTTTCAGTAAAAAATCGTTCATACTTGTCCTCATCGTATGAGCTTCTAGATCTACCATGATATGTATCAAACCTCCTGCTTTCATTGAATTCCTCCTTGCCACTCTGTAAAATATAAACGAGAACCTTCTAATTACCATTATCATTAAACTAATGAGGTTAAAATTTATTAAATCGGCTACGGTTATGTAACATTCAGATGAGGTTTGACCAAGATTTCCCATATTATTATACGAAACAAGACATAGAAAATATAAGTGTGAAGCCCACCAATCTCAGCCTCAGTAGTTCAGTACTCCTCTCGCCAGAATATTTTCTATCCACGTAGACATGCTTGATAAACTCCCGGAGCCTATGAAGGTTACTGGAGGCACTTAATTATTAGAAAACTTCAACATAAATGACCCAATTAATACCAAAAATACAAGAAAGCTTATTTCAAGAACCTGCCATCGGGAAGAGAATGATGCTGAGAATCCCATCCTCTAAAATATATTTGCCTTGCTCGCTAGTGAATTCAAATTTAAGACAGGAAACACAGGAAGTATATTTGAAGCACAAGAAAGATGGAAAGAGATCAAAAGAGGGAGAAAAATAAAGAAAAGGAAAAGGTGAGAGGGGGGGGGGGGGGGGGGGGGGGGGGGGGGGGGCGGGGATGCCGACCTCATTTCCTCCAACCTGAAGGGCACTAACTTCTTCTGCAGAAAACTTTGCCACAGATACTGATTTTACACGGTGAGTAAACTCTCGACTGCAATATGGAAAACCAAGTTAGTCAAAGAACACATAGACAGACGATAAGGATAAAGAAAACTACAAAAATGATATGAAGATCATCCATCGAGAGGTAGTGGAGGTAAAACCAGAATCGGTACTTAACTGTACTCCACTACAATTTGTGCAAACGAAAGTCCAAAACGTGGTGCAAACATATTGTGGTCCCTGCATGGAGAACACGTATGTTGTTCAAGATATCATAAAACGTCCCTTTACTCTTTGGTTATCAGTCATCCACAAGTATTTTATAAAACAAAATATAATCATTTTGGCCACCTCAAATCCATGATGGTTTAATTGACCCTCCAGAAAGAGTTTATAACAAAAGCTTTTTAATTGAAAAAAATAAAACTTGTAGCAGCATATAATAAGAATTAAGAATGAAAGTACAAGCGTAACAATCTCAAAACCTGGACAAGTTTTAAAACTTCTCAATGCTAAATTCTCACACAACACAGACCCAAAATTGCAATGGAAAGACCTCAAATTGTTATAAAGTCTTTTTAAAAAAAAAACATGTTGGAAGCCATTAATATTTCTTATATCTAGGTTCCATTAACAGACTTAACAGAAACCATAAGCAGCTACAAGGAAAAACTTCATCGGCGGACATAAGAAAACCTGATTCTGTCAAGCATCTTTTGAGTGTGTGTAGCCTAATTATTGACCTGACAGAGTTAGCAACACGGATCAATCTTTACTTATATTGGCGAGTGCTGGTTTTGGGTATCACGGTTCGAGAGATAAAACATAGAGAGTCTGAGAGACCTAAGGCATGTGATTTCTTGTAATCTTCTTCTTCATCATAGCGAAAGTGGACGTATAAGTCTTGTGTGCGCTTTTTTGCTTGCTTTTCTTCGATTATATTGCTCTCGGTATTAAATCGGGCGTCTAATTCTTAACATCAATCATACAATGTCCATTGATATGATAGAAATCTTTAACGAACATTAAAATAGAATCTCATACCAAACTATTGCAATTGATGCATCTGCGATTCTCGGGAAGTTTCAGAAGGCCCCGAATGATCTTCTCGGTCCTGTCATCTTCCTTTATCCGATTCCCCATTTTCTCGAGAAAATCGAACGGCCATTATCAGATAACAATAGAAATGCAATGCAATAAACAGATTGAGAAATTAGCATCTTCTTCTAGAATAATCAAACACCGAATTTCCTATCCTTTTCTAGTTTGTCAAATCAAATCAGAAAAAAAAAAAAAATTAAAATTTTGTGGACGAACCTGGTGAGAATCCGTGAATGAATCTAGGTCTACAGTGTGAAATGCGCAAAGCAGCCAAAGAAATCGGCGATGGCAAAGGGAAACGAACAGAGAATAGTTTGGGATCAGACATTCTGACGTGAAAATCGGAAATTATCGAACAAGGAGAGAAAGAGAGGGAAAATAGGGCAAAGGAAAGGTAAGGAAATTTGCCGGTTTTAACGGTAGCACAAAAAAATAATTAAAAAAAATGGCGGTTTTGGCAGTTGAAAGGGGATTTTCAGACTTATATTAAAAGAAAAATACAATTATAGCTTTTTAAGCGGGAACTAAAATATAAAAAATTTGTCTCCGTTGAATTTTCCTTCGGTAAACCTTTTACCACAATAATTATTATTTTTAATTAAAAAAAATAGAAAGAGAAATTCACATCAGCAAATCTCTAAACTGACCCTCCCCGTTCTTTTATTTTTACGGATTTTAACCAAACGACCCCAAACTAGAAAAACGTTGGCAATTAATGCATTTCCCTTTGGAGGACAAAATTTGATAAATAACTCTACTATGTAGAGGGGCTCACATAAATTCTCATACATAAACTGTTTGAACATCTAGGGCAACCCCTGTTTGTCTCGATCATTCTGAATCCCAACTCAGACTTAAGAAATAAATAAATAACAAAATATAAATTAAAACATCAGTATTACCAAACACACATATTTAAACTATTAAAAAAACAAAAACAAAAACAAAAAAATACACACATACACACATTTTTAGAGCGCTCATATTAATAATAGATTAAATGGGTATATCAATAAATTTATCTCCAAACTTTTAATTTTTAACAACTTTTGATCTCGATTTTTTTTTTCATAATTAGAATAATCACAAACTATTAAAATAGTTATCACAGTAATCATTTGCATTAATTTTTAAACAAAATTCATTAGTTAACATCATTTTTTTATCACGGAATTAACAGAAATAAATATTCTAATAATATTTTAATAGTTTAAGGTCATTAAAAAAAAAAAACTGACTAAAATTACACAAATTTAAAAATTTAAGGATAAAAGGCAATTTATCCTAGATTAAACATAAACAAGCATTAAACATAAAGTGAGGATCCTGACCCATGCTTGTTTTGATGTATGTTTCATTGATACTAAAGCGTTTTAAACATGAAATATAATAGTATTAATTCCCTATCCAAGTGGTGTTGTATTATTTCCGGAAACTGGATTTCTTTTTTTTCAATATCGAACAATTCGAGAAGAAAAGCTGAGGTTAAGGGGAAGAGGAATATTAAAAAAAAAAAAAAAAAAAGGAAAAAAAAATTTTCTGTACAAAAAAGAGATGGGAAGCCAAAAACCCCATACACCCCTAACCTGCAGTTGCACTGAACAGAGAAGTGCGCTATAAAAAGCTGGCAAAAAAAAACAAGTCATCAAGGAGAGAACCAGGGAAATTGCTGCTTTGTGAAGTGAGATCTCCTCTTCTTTTTACTGTACTGACTGCGCAGAGCTCTCATGTTAGTAGAAGCTCGAAAAGCCGCCACTGTCGTTGACAAAAGTGAAAACCCGATTTCATTCTAGCAAAAACAATGCCGAATTTCATGTTTTAGGAACTCTCTCTCTCTGGATGCAGAGAAGCGGGATGAACAAATTGGTCCAAGTATTTCTGATCCGATACCACCCATCAGTCGTCACTGTTCGAGTCATCATCGTCTTCGTCATCTTCAGGACAATCATTGATTGCTTCAGCAGTCATAAGAGCAGCCACAGCCCTGTGGATTGCAAAATCCGCCCTGCAAACCAATCTCTGAGCTCTTTCTCTCTTGCGCCTAGCCACGTTGAGAGCACGCTGTGCTACACCAGATGCATCACGCAATCTGTACTCGTCGAGATCAGAACCATCTAACTGCTCGATGAAATGCCTCTGGGTGGCCTCCGGTTGGAAATGCTGCTGACTTGGCCACTCGGAAAAGCCCGTGTTCCACTGATGAAGCCCATTTCTGCTTCCGTTTCCTACCATTCTATGACCGTATGAAGTCATCGTCTGGTGGTCACTAGGTGAAACAATACTCCCATATTTCTTTGACTTGCTCCTTTGAAATTTATGGGAATGATTTCTATCAAGCCCGTGATTGATCATTGACATGCTACCTGCATCCCGTGGTGAAAATATCCTAGGTGATGTCTGAGGCAACGGTGAATCCTCTAAAGAATCATAATTATAGCCTGGATATACAAACTTTTCGTCCCCAAGAGAGAACCCATTCAATCTTCTCCCTGAAAAAAACAAATATGTAAGGTTGAGAAAATATTCTGAGAGCAAAATAAGATTTAACTCGGTTTGTTTAAAAGAAAACCAAAGAAAGTACAGGATAGAGGAGTTTACCATAAGCATGGAAACCATCGTGATCCCCGAAGTTGAGATTACTCTGGCCAGAAACTGAGATCTTCCTGTGAGATCTCTGTTTTGACCCCTTATTGGGAACTTCCAGACCCCGGGGTTTCATACAGAACGCAAACATGGGCGGCTTCTCAATTGATGCAGCTTTCCCATGGCATCCATTAAGAAGGTTGGCATTGATTCTGCTCATAGCTAGCTCCCACTCTCTCACTTGTTGTTGGTACTTTTCCCACGATGGCGGCTGAATAGAACAAACAATTGGATCTACGTTACACTCGAGTTTCAAAGGAAAAGCAAACAAACAAAACAGAAGATAATAATCTTTCCTGAAATATTAAATAAGCAATAAGTTTGATAACCAGTTCATAGAATTATACCAGGTTGATACAAAAGTCAAAGGTGAACAAGCTAATAACCAACCCAAAAAATTATACCATTACATACTGTGCATATGAAATCGGTATTGGGATTAATGAAGTCACTATGATATTGTCAAACTCTTTTTTCTTATTTTTTTTTATTTTTTTATTTTTTTAAACCAATAGTTAAGAATTAAGATAACAACAAACATTGCTCTAAGGTATCTCCATTTTATTTTTTTTCACTTTACTTTCGACCTTATGATGCTGCATGTTTTAATCACACGTGATACGCCAAAAAGTGACATTAATACACAAGTTAACCAGAAAGTACCTGGAGATGTCGGATTAAAGGCATCCCATTCTTTTGCCTTTTCTGCCTCCAATGCTCATAAATCACTTTACTTACGTCCATGGGACCAACTCCAACCATGAGCTCCTCTATTTCTTCTGAGGTCAACTGATCACGTTGGTGAGCATATGCCTCCTTCTCAAACATGTCCATAGTCTTCTCAAACATGTCTTCCGAGATTTTTCCCAAACTTCCGCTATCAGAACTTCGGGCATTCATAATCCACCGTTCATCATCACTATCCATGTCATATAAAACACGTGATGGATTCAAAGCCATCTCAACATCTGTTTCAACCTGTCTGAAGTACTTAGCAGAACCCTGAGCAGATGCTATTTCCATTCCATGATCACCACGTTCCTCTATCAAACGGACACCAGGAATAGGAATGTTTTTCACAGAGGCAGCTCGAACATTCCGGTTGTAACATTCTTCATGCATATCTTTGAAAAGAGCCCACTGGCTTCTGTCCAGAAACTCCAATGTCCAATCTTTCCCTCCCTTCCACATCATAGCATGTGTAAAGCGGTTTGTTGACCCAGGCTGCAAAAATTGAAGTGCCTTGTAGGAGTATTTTGTTACACCTGAGAGTTTCACGGCAAGCCTCCACTCATTATGATCAAAAAGCTCTAGAACAACTTGTGCCCCACATTCTCTCCATCCCCTGTCACCGGCAGTTATCAAAATATTTACATAACAAGATAACAATTCCAAATTCCTTTGAGGACCTCTGGAAACATCTGATGGCCTCTTTTCACTGGCCTTTCTAATTCGTTTAGGAGGAAGCCCTTTCTGTATACTTTTTTGCTTCGGGCTGCTATCAAAGCCACCAAACGGCAACATATAGGAGACCTGAGTTCGTGGCTTCTTAGGTCCATTGCCAAAACCATTATAAACAAGGTCGGCCTTCCCATCTGACCAACCATGTGAGAGGTGTCCGGATGATGAACTATGCTTATTTCGATGCCCCGTGCTTCTGGGAGCAGTGGGGTTGGGGCTAGAGAAGATGTCACCATTTGAATTCCAAGATAGATCAGTAGCCTGCTGAGCACCATGTAACTCCTCATCAACAGACTTCACAAACTGGTTAAATGGAGGAATTTCAACACTGAGACCATTTGGAAAGGACGGAGAACCTGTATCAGACTTATCTCTGTCAACCACAGCCCTTGATGACAAAGCACATTGATCTGATTCTGAATGGTGGCCCTGCCATGCCTGCAACTGGACAGAAGCATCTGTTCTTGTCTTTTTATGAGCCGGAGAATCAGCAGAAGTTCCAGCCTGATTAGCATCACCATTGTGGTAAGGCTGGGAAGGTTTTATCTGATCCCTGTCACGGCAAACTGAAAGACCATTGCTTAGCTCTGGTCTAGCGGAGGAGAAATATCCATCAGAAGCAACTTCACTTGACATAGCCTTCTTAGTCTTCTCAACAGTGATTTCTGAACCTTTATTTGAGTATTCTTCCATACTACAACTGTCATCTGCCGTCGTACTGCCAGAGTTTTCTAGACGTTCCACTGAATCATGCTCCTGAGATCTAATATGAGCCAGAGAGTGCTCCATAAGCATCTGGACATGCAAACCAAGAAAGAAAGTAGACGCAGCGGTATCAGAAAGAGCAAGTGGAGGAAGTTTTTTGTAAATGTCATTGGAATGAGAACGGCTCAAGTCCTTAAAGGCAGAATCCCTAGAAATATTAATGAAATTAGTCCCCTGCCTGGACCTCTTCTGTGTACCCTGATTGATCAGAAAACTTGAGAGTTAACACCACATTCAGAATTTATGGAAAAAAGAACAAGGGCCATATCAATAAATCTTAGCACCCTGCTATGTGAATATCATAATTTAACATGCTAATGCATAGATATATATAACAAAACAACAACAACAACAACAATAATGGAGGACATGAATATAGAACCAAAGCAAACTTGAACAAAAATTCAAAGAATATGTGTTTCAAAATGCTAAGAGATATGGATAGCCTAAGGTATATAAAAAGGAAATCAATAAATACCTTGATGAAGGATGGCTTCCCGGAAACTGAACTAAGTGGGGAATGGATTGACATATTCTGAAGCATCTGAAGATTATCGTAAGTGCATTCAGACAGAGGTAGTTGCTTGGTGACTAAACAATGCCTCCCCAGTTTCCTATCCAGGTACGTCCACTTTGAATTCTCCACCTCAGAGAAGCTGTAAAACGCAAAATCGAGCTGCTTTCTATGATGTTGAAAACATGTTAACTTAAACCTGATTGAGGTTACTGGCGGTTGCATCTCAACAGACTTCACATGTTCAGTAGGTTGATGAAATGTCATCACCACCAGAAAAACAAAGGCTAAAGCCTGTTTCAAGCAACCTTCAAACAACAAAAACCTTAATCCAACTACACTATCGACAAAAAGCATTTCCAGATGAACCTGTGGCCATCTAATCATCACTGTGCCATAACGGAGCAGCAGTGCTGCATGACTCAACCACATGGTCTTCACACCAAATATGTCACACAGCCGTGAAAGAATTGGAAAGTCTTTATCGAACTTAAACTTCCCTGATTCTAACCCTGTAAGCGTCAATTTCGGCAAACCTGCATCATCAATAGACCACAATAGTCCATCTGAGTCCAACCTTCCCAAAAGTACATCCTGCTTTTCCAAATGCCCGGTATCATCAACAGCAGCAGCAGAAGAAGTACCAGGATCAAGTACGCTTCTACGCACACGATTCTCCTCACATCTATGAGACAATTCTAGACCAGTTTTACGGAACCGCCTCCTAAAATAAACAATGGGCTCTTTGCTATCTTTGGGGCAGCTGATGCTTTCTGAGGTAGAATCCTCCTTCATTGCATCATTAGCAAACCTGCCTGTCAAATTAGAATTTCTGGATACTTTTCTTTTATCCTTCCTCACATTACCACTTTCAAAACACCTATGGGAATTAACAGCATTGTTGGATAATGGTGGCGGCACAGTCTTCATAGATAAATCAGACGTTTTCTGTTTCTTCAGAGCACGGAAAGGAGATTTAACCCGGCGGCTCGATCGAGCCAACCAAGAAATGATGGGCTCCGAGTCCATGTAGTTGCTACCTATACAGCTATCATCCTGTGTTGAAAAATCTCCTTTTTTCTTCTCTTTTTTGGGCTTCGAGCTACTTTTTCTCTGACCAGAACGTCTATCTCGAACAATTGATTTTCTGCGCTGAGCTTTGCCAGGAACTTCACTAGGAAGTAGTAGGAGTTTGAATCTCTCATTTTGAAGATCGATCCATTCTTCATCACGGTCATCGTACTTAACATGATGAAGTTTCCTTTCTCTGTCATAATCATTCACAAGACCATAATACCAACTCTGGTCCAAGGGCCAAAAGACCTTGATTCTGCGGTTCAACACCCAATTAGCATCCACATCCCCGAAGAAAACTTCATAAAAATGCCGTCTCTTCCTCGGATGTCCTTTTTCCTTGTGTTGTTTCCTTGGCCTCAATACTCTGGCAGCAGCATCAATTGACGGAGATTCGGAGCCAGATAGAGACTTTGATCTACGACTAACAAAATCACCTCCAGAAGACAAAAGAAATGACAAACCATCCATGGTGGCCAAACCAGAAGCCTTGTTGTTTGATGAGAACCCAGTACAGTTTGGATCAAACCGTGATGAAAGCATCATTGCTGCATTCTCTTCAAGATTCTCCTCATCATCTTCCTGTGAGTCATTGCACATTGTGGTAGAGTTATCAGCCAAGGGCTCTTCTTCTTTGACAACAACCTTACCATCTGGTGCCAAATTATTTGTTTTACTCCGTTTCCTCCGTGACTTCTTGAACGATGAATCACCATTGCTTACAACCAAATGATTCACTCGCCCATGTTCTTCCCCTGCATGGCTAGTTGAGTTCGACTCACCATCTCTGTTTTCCTTGAAATCATCAAAACCTTTTTCCCGTTTAACCTTCACGGACTCAACCTGACTTCCAGAGTCATCCCCGCTTAATTTACTTATCTGATCAACAAGGTCCGGTTTACTACAAGACTGGTCATGTTGCTTCGAGGCCTGACCACCTTCACCTTTCTTCCGCCCCACAAAACCCCTTTTGCGCCTAGGAATTCGAATGACATCACCATTCAAACCAAGGGACGAAATGCTCTTAAACCCAATACCGCCGTTCAATTTCTGATTTGTCTCCGACTTTTTCAAGTCCTTGGAGTCATGCAAACCAGAACTCGACGTGCTGTGACAAACTCTATCTACACTCTTCTTGCTATCAGTGCAAATATTCTTCAAACTACTAAGAGACACCTCTTTTATACTCTTCTTCTTCTTCTCAACATTCTGATCACCATCATCTTCCCTAATCTTTCGCTTTAATTTCTTATTCTGGACATCTTTTCTGACTCCATGTTTGTACAAACTCTTAAGATCCAAAGATCTAGATTTCCTGGGAACTTCCGCGCCATCTGAGGATTCTATTCTATTTTCCATCAACAATCTCTCAAAACAAAATCCAAAATCGGAAACAAGCAATTTTCACATTCCATCGTACATGCCTCTACGCAATATTCAGATCTGTAACACCAATTTCACACCAAAAAAATCACAAAAACGGAAAAAAAAATTTTAAAATTTCCCAGAAAACGCATAACAAAAAGGATCACTCCCTTTCCCCCAAATCATTCAAATCAATCCTCAAAAAATTCAAAAAAAAAAAACAGAAAATGATCAAAATCAATACTTATCGTATACGCACCTCGACCGAAATGCCAGAGCCCATCGTCTGCCCCAACCATCACGCACGAGAAGCACGAATTAGGGTTTGAGTCCGGACCTCCTGATTTGAAACCCTAATTTGATTTCTCCAATTTCGAATTTGATTGTCGACAATTCCGATTTCTATTTCCCCCTTCTTTTTCTTCCTTTTTTTTTTTTTTTTTTTAACCGCGAGAGACGGAGAGAGCTAGGGTTTCGTTTTGGGTAGACGAGCGAAAAAGGGTATGGATCAAAAAAAACAAAAAATAAGTAAATCGAAAAAAAATTTTAAATAAGAAAATTTTCCAGGAATAGCTGGAATTACACGTGGCATCTTGTGAGCTGTCGATCGAAAACTTGAGGCCGAAGATTTGTTCTGGTGATCCGATTTCCATGACGAGTGGTTTAAAGATCAACGGTTCTGGAGGATCTTCGTATAGTTCGGTACGCGTGGACGGCTGAGATCAGGAGCGTATTTTGGGGGATACGTGCGACTTAATTAACTTAAATTGCTTTTTGATAATTACTTTTGGCAATTTCGGATTTGGTAAAAAATTCTTGCCAACTTTTTTGGCCTTTTTTCTGTTTGTGAGTTGGAAACTCGGCTTGAATCACTACGAAATTACGGAAACACCACGGCTTCCTTTGATTTACGACCCCGCCAGAAAAGTTAGTCAATAGAGCTAGTCTCTCGAGTATATGAAACACCGAAACTCGCTTTCGCTGATCACAACGTGGCACGTTTCTGGAGTATTAACGTGAGTTCGTCGGAATGAGTCTAAACGACCCATGGAGCTTAGACCGAAACAAAACCAAATAAATAGATAGATAAAAATAAAATCTGAAAAGGTTTTTCTTTGTTTTTAGAGATTTCTAGAAATGTAATTTTAATTATTAAATTAACTTTTTAATAATCTAATATATGAATGTATTTTTAGTATGTTGTGAACTTTTAATAGAGGAACTGTATATAAAATCGTTTAAAAATTAATCTAATAATTAAACTTGTGATTTTTTACCGAAATGATTTTTCACAATTCTCATAGTGAAAACTCCTTATTTGTTTTATACTTCTCGTTTCAATTTCATTTTTATTGATTTTATTTAATGAGTATACATGGTTGTAATTTGTTAACATGATACCCACTTGCATTTGAAGGTTGTTTATTATAAATAGAAATGTGCTAATTCATATTTTTCATGCTTTAAAATTTACTTTTTATTTACAAAACATACGTTAAACAAAAGAATTGCAAATTTACAAATGAAATTCCTGGTCATTTCAGGTGCTTTTAACATTAGCTCTTGTTTTCCCAAAAATATAAATACCACATAGTTTTTTTTTTATAAATAAAAATACCACATAGTTTTGCAAATATTAATAATATCATTTAAGGGTTAGTTTGTGGTGTAAGTTTGAGTTAAGATTTTTAAGTTTCAATAGTAATTTTTGTTGACTTTTTCAGAAAAGACAAAAAACTTTTTCAAAAAAAGATAAAAATTGAGTTGATAGGTGTAAGTTTGAGCTACCCTAAATTAGTTAAAATTTGAAAAAGAAAAATGCTGTTACTTTAATGTTATGTAAGTATGTAACATATTATGAACACTATGAATACATCTATATTATGAATACTTCATAATTTCTCCATTTCAGTCTTCCTTTTATTTTCTTCTTCCATTTTTCCCCTTTTTTTCCTTTGCAAGTCTTGATCTTTATCTCGTACGTGATCATCGTTCAATATTTTTTTTCCCAATTCAATCAACTTTAACTTCATACGTTAAGGAAATCACAAGATTAAAATTACTTTCATAGTTTAAACCTGGAACTAAAAAGAACTACATAATATCATTCGTGATGTTATCTATATTTCGTGATGTTATCTATATTCTGTGCTTCGTGTCACTCAAGTACTCAGTTGAATAAATCATCTCATCATTTATACAAAAAAATTCCAATATTGAAAACATGTTTTAAGCTCTACACCTTTTCCCGACGGTGCCCTCGTCATAGCTAATGGTAGAGGAATGATCATTTATTTCTCTAGATTTAAGGCCATTTAAGACCATGGCTATCGCAAGATTAACTTGTTAACTGAAATCGAGGCTAAGGTCATCACAAGGTAGGGGCGAACACCATTGAGGTGCAGTGGTAAAAAATTATTCGTTCAATCGACTGTGACTTTAGAAGGTGATGGTCAATCATCACCCACTTGAGACACTAACATCGATAGGAAAAAATGAGAGTGAGATGAAAGAAATAAAAGAAAGAATAAAGAAATAGGTAGGAAATATGATAAATGTGTATGATCCTAAGATTTTCCCAATCCTTCAATATGCAAATACTTAAAAGCCTGTTGGAGATTGGAAAAACCGACAACTAAGCGAGTATGTCAATAATTTACTAATTAGGTAAATAAAGAAATAGCAAAAAAAAAAAAGGGAAATAGAGCAAATGATTGCTTTACAGAAATTTAATAATTGCCTCAGTAAGTGATCATTAATTTACTTAACGTATTATTCGTCACTTGACTACTGATAGATTCCTACATATACAATAGAGAAGACAGTAACGGAGATGCTTGAGGCCAAGTTACTGTCTTTTTTGTTTTTAAAAATAATTTAAAAAATAATTTGTGATTTATTCTACGTTGTCTTTACTAATATTAAGTTTTTACATGTACATCATCACTGAGCTTTATATATATTTTTATTATAATATCTATAATTACTAATAGAAAATTAGTGTGCGCCTCAATTAAAGTAGATCATTGTTTCAAGCAAGGTTTTCGTGATCTTGTCCCTAATTATTGGTGATTTTAATAGCCCAATTATGCAGTTGGTGGTGGACTATATAACAATACAGGACTTTTCATTTAGCTGATTTTCAGTTTATAGTTTGTGAAATTCGGTAAAGATCATTAATTCTCATATGCAATCTTCAGACGGTAACATTGGTCAAACAAAAAACCTTGGATTAAAATCCAATCGAAGGGGATGTAGCTCAAATGGTAGAGAGCTCGCTCTGGGTTACTAATATTGACTCGTTTTCTACATTTGCCGTTGTTTGTTTCTTTGAATGTCGTTTTGTTCTCGCTGTCGTTTTAGAATTCTTGTAGTTTTTCTCTTCTGAGTTTTAGACTGTCGTTTTCTCACTCCGGGTCATTCATGTCGTCTGTATATATTTTTTCACTTCGTTCTAGTTTTCTCGTTTCGTGACGTTTCCTTTTCAATTAGTACCGTCGCTTTCTCATTTGCTGTACTTTATGTCGTTTTCTCCGTTGTTGGGAATTCTTTTTTACCTAGTTACAGTTCCTCTCTCAGAACCCCAATACATGTAGAAAGAAAAAAATAATTAGCCAACGAAGGGGATGTAGCTCAAATGGTAGAGCGCTCGCTTTGCATGCGAGAGGCACGGGGTTCGATCCCCCGCATCTCCATTTTTTTATCTTTTTTTTTTTTTTGAATTTTCTATATATACTCTTCTGCCAAAAAAAAAAAAAAAAGAAAAAAAAGTCCGCACTTGGATCGATAAAAGAGTGCATGAAGAGCCACTTGTCTCATGCATCCTCGTCCATAAGTTCACTACATCAGTGTGTTCCTTAATCCTTTTCATTTCCTATCCCTTTAATAATATTATAATGCCTCAATTAAAAATAAATATTTAATTATAATATCTTATTAAATCAATAAAAAAATTATATTAATTACACACGTGTTATATTATTATTAGAGAGACATAAATGTCTATATAAATAAGGAGACATATGAATTAAATCTCCCTTTTTAGGAGCAGCTCTAAAGCCCAAAACAGTTGTAGTTTTCATCAACCTACTCAAAGCTTGTTGAAAAAAAAATATATATATATATATATTTTAGAGCAATGTCTTTTACAAGTGTCTTTTAATTAATGAACATGAAGATACCAAAAGTGTTATAAGTTTCAAAATTAACTCAATGCCAATGATCGGAAAGAAAGAAAAAAAAAAAAAAAAAAAGGACTAATAAAACAATATTGTTGTTAATTTTCTTAATTATTTAATTTTTTGCATTAACACTTTGTGCCTTACTCGAAATTATAACAAAACATAACTACATCGTAAAAACAAGCAAAAAAACAACAAAATTCACTTGATGGGGCATCACTTCACGTGTAGGTCGCGACTAGCGTAGTAGGGACGTGGAGCAACACTGGGGCTCGTGTGATATGGTGCCATGGGGAAGGGCGAACCTACTTAGGGTGGCATGTTGAGTGACGTAGCGGAAGCATATAATCACTTTGTGGGGAGGTCGCAACTAGGGTCGTGTAATGGTTAGGGAGTCGTAATAGGGACGTGGAACAACATGGGGGGGCTTGTGTGATGTGGTGCCACGGGGCGGGGAGGACCTATATAGGGTGGCGTGGTGTAGTGTGAGTGATGTAGCGAAAGCCTATAATCACTTCGTTTTTTTTGGCTATTGAATGGTTACAATTTTTTAATTTTTTAATATATTTTCTCTTATAAAAATTTTAAGCGGGGACTTTGTTCTCATCACAGTCAACAGTCAAGTAAACCACATTTGTTGGTTGATTTGTCAAATAAACTACATGTCGTTTATGTGGCTTAAACGGCCTTTTTTTTTATTACAGCAAAAAATCTAGTTCACACTAACACGGACAGACAACACCACGCGGGGTTAGAAAACAAAAAATAAAGAACCAAAGGGCCTAATCGCAAAAACCCCGTAATAGGACGGTAGTGTTTTCTTCTCCCATCCCATTCCATCATCCAGCTCCTCAACAATATTCCGCGTTACAGAGCTCTTCGCTCCCACAATTTCCCAATTTCTATCAGATCCAGCCCCTGCATCAGAATTTCTCTTCAATTTCACCCCTAACCGCAGCAAAATCTCCTTCACATCTCTGCGATCTCGTGATCTCCAATCAGATTTGGACTGTTGCTTCCCTCCTTCCGTTTCCCGCCGGTTCGTGTCGCCATATCTCGAAGAAAGGCTCGAATTCGCGGTTCTAGGGTTTCGGATCTCGCTCTATTGCAGGTAATTTGGTTTTTCTGCGACAATTTTTATGGTATTTTTGGGGGAAATGGAACTTGATTCATGGTTTGATTGTGGAATCTGAATCGAATTTTGCATCCGAAGTTGTGTGATAGTTTTCTCTTGATTCGGAGTTGTGATTGATATGCATTGGTTGCGAATTTGTTGTTTCTGGAATGGAGTGGGATTCTGAGGATTCTGTGTGATTTCAGGTGGTTATGGTATTGTAGAATCTGAATTCGGAGGGCTTAGGGTTTGGAAAATGCATATGAAATCCACGCAATCGTCGTTTAGGGATCGGACGCAGGAGTTTCGGAGCGTAGCGGAGAGGCTAAAGAAGTCATTTTCGTCGGCTCCGGGTGCGAATGGGGCGAGTAGTAGCCGGTCGAAATCGGAGGAACAGCGATCTGCTATTGCAATCCAGTCCGAGTTCAATAAGAGGGCTTCCAAGGTCGGCTATGGGATACATCAGACGTCGCAGAAGCTTGCAAAGCTGGCAAAATGTAAGAAATTGAACCAACGGTACTACATTTATTTCTTTGATTATTATAATTGTACCTCGCAAATCGTGTTAATTGCCACATTTAAGCCTGGAAACCATGCATTTTGGCTGTATGGTGATCTGTTGTATTTTCAAGATTTAGCTAAGAAGAACAAGTTGGCTCGTTTGTAGTCTATAACTAAGAAGATTGTGGAATTAAGTTTATTTCTTTGATGACTAGAACTATATAAGAAAGTCCACGAACTTGCCGCATTTAAGCGTGGAAACCATGTATTTTTTCCGTAGAGGTAGCAGTTAATTTAATGTAATCTGGAGTTTTCGAGATTAAGCTACGAAGATCAAGTAGGCGGTCCATTGGTTTATTTGATATATCTCTTTAATGTATGCCCAAGAAGATTGTGGAATCATTATTTCGTTAGCATCAAGTTTAATTTATTAATAACTGTAAGCGGATTTTTATGCTGTTGATGATGTTGTGGTGGTCGATGTCGTGACTGTTAGAAGAAATATTTTAAACGTAATGGGATTCGTTTGTTTGTTTTTTTAATTGGTTTTTTATGTTATTTGTTTTTCTGTCTTTTGTTATAGTGGCAAAGAGGACTTCAGTTTTTGATGACCCAACAATGGAAATCCAGGAATTGACAGCAGTCATCAAGCAGGACATTACTGCATTGAATTCTGCAGTCGTGGACCTTCAGTTCCTATGCAATTCAAGAAATGAAGGTGGTAACATCTCAAGCGATACTACTAGTCATTCAACCACAGTCGTAGATGACCTGAAGAATCGTCTAATGAGCACCACAAAAGAGTTCAAAGAAGTTCTTACCATGCGTACAGAGGTAATACTGGTGTTGTTTATTTTCTGCTTGTTTGATTAGGTTGGATGTCTGCATGGGAAAACGTTTCATCATTAGACTATTATATCTGGATTTATTTTACAATCTAGGCTAAAGGTGCTATATTACTTTTGTGTAGAATTTGAAGGTTCATGAGAATAGAAGACAACTGTTTTCCTCTTCCGGGTCAAAGGATTCTGCAAATCCTTTTGTTCGCCAACGTCCACTAGCCTCTAGGTCAGCTGCTAGTACATCAAATGCCCCTCCTCCTCCATGGGCTAATGGATCATCATCTTCTTCGCAGTTTTCCGCTGGGTAAGGGCTTGTTTGGATTCTAGATTATGGTTTATTTTTGTTGTAGTCACTACTTCTACAAGTTTACCTTTTAGTGTGTGTGTGTGTTTTATTTTTATTTTTATTTTTGTATTATTGTTATTTAAGAAGTTTACCTTTGTAAACATGAGTTGTCCATATGTTTATGTATGGTTATGTTTAAGGATCACATTCGTTTTGTACATTACTCTAGGCTCTAGCCATCGTTTACGCTTTCTACAATGTTAAAAATTTTTCTTCTTAATGTGTTCTAGTGTTCGTGAAAAATATGTTCACTGTTTTATAAATAAAAATTAAAAATACCTATAGTTTATATACTTGCTAGTTAGTACGATGACGGCTTGCACCCTATGTAGCCATGCAGTCTTACTGATGTCACTTGGCAATTCGATTCACCCACAAAATTGTGCCTACTTTTGGTGGAACCTTTTCATGGTTTTTAAACTTTCAGGAAGCAGGCAGATGGCGAAAGTCAGCCATTGTTGCAGCAGCATCAAAACCATCAACAGCAACAGCAACAGCAACAGCAACAACTTGTTCCGTTGCAAGACACTTACATGCAGAGCAGAGCGGAAGCCTTACAAAATGTAGAGTCCACTATCCATGAGCTGAGCAGTATCTTCAACCAACTAGCAACTCTGGTTTCCCAGCAAGGAGAGATAGCGATCAGGTTTGCCTTTACTTCAGCTTTCTAGCTAGATGTACCCGTCAAGCTGACACACTAGATACGAGACTGCAATTATTGCCAATTATTTTTTGTTTTAGAGTAACGTTCTTCTGCATAACTCAGTGGTATCTTCGGTTATCAAGTTGGATGGCTTTGTAAAGCTTTGTTCATAGGTCTTTGAATGATGGTGAACTGCTGTAGTTTATGTTAATGATTTGTCTTTCAGATTATATAGTTGGTGTTTGTAAATTGACTATTGTGATGATAGATAATCAACAGAGAATTATTTCAGAGTACCATATTTTTTTGTTTGTTTTATTCGCTATCCTCCTTTTTCTCTTTCGATTGTTTATTAATGTTCAACTTTCTCTATCATGATATTGACGAGTGACGGATGTTTGGTCATTACATCATCTATATGTTGTAGGTCCTTTTCAGAATGAAAAAATAAAAATAAAAATAAAAATCCTTTCATGGAACACCTTCATTCTTCTTGTTTCTATGAATCACTGACTTTTGCTCTGCATAATTTATTTAATCACTGCCAGAAGATTATTTGAAATGTATAAAATATTAATTCCAAATAAAATGAATTACGGAGATTTTTTTTGTGTCATTTGCTGTGGTTCACCTGAATCTTCTCAGAATCGAGTCCAACTTTAATGATCGATTATGCTATCTTTTCTTTTCAGGATCGACGAGAACATGGATGACACATTGGCCAACGTAGAGGGGGCACAAGGAGCACTGCTCAAGTATTTGAATAGCATATCCTCGAATAGGTGGCTGATGATCAAGATATTCTTTGTATTAATTTTTTTCCTCATGATTTTCCTATTCTTTGTGGCATAGTCGTTTTGGGAAACAGAATCTAAAAGGAAGAAAATGACCGTTATTTTTTTTTTT
Source organism: Ficus carica (assembly GCA_009761775.1). Lineage (NCBI taxonomy): Eukaryota > Viridiplantae > Streptophyta > Magnoliopsida > Rosales > Moraceae > Ficus > Ficus carica. Next base: position 10,391,947 of record CM019745.1, on the reverse strand, counting down.
TCCTGATATTACAAGCTATTTTCTGCTCTTTTTTCTCCCACCCCTTTTGCTTGTTATAAATTCATGCGGACAGAAAAGATGAGTACCAGTTTGCGTTATATGTGATATAATGTCGGATACATGTAAGTGTAAATGTTACTGATAACAATGTCACTTGCAAAAACCTTTCCGTTCATCAGCTCCTCTGTAAACCTTTTTTTTTTTTTCGGTTAATCAGCTTCCAAATATATAAACTGAGCATTTATGTGAAATATAGTTTTTGGTTTTTAACTGTTGGATTTCTGGACTAGTTCTAGTATTATGCTACAATTATATGATTTATTTAGGGAGTATTTGGTGTTTGAGTTTGAGTTAAGATTTTTAAATTTTAATAATAATTTTTGTTGACTTTCAGAAAAGATAATTTTTTTTTATTTTTAGGAAACGATAAAAATGGAGTTTGAAAAATTTACACTTTGTACTCGACTGAATCAAAACGTCAGCCAAGTCTCTGGAGCTACTTATTACTTGATGACCGTTTATCGTTGCTTTTGACCAGAACAGGTTGGAATGAACAAAAGTGAAAAACAAAAGAAGAACATCACACCTAATGAATAGAATTATTAAAAAAAAAAAAAATTCCAAAAGAAATATGACAATTCGATCCAATTGCAAGCAGTGCAAGTCTGCAACACAAATTGTTTGATATCTATATATATTTTTTTTCTTAAAAGAAAGTGAGATTAACTAGGCGGTAGGCACTTTTTATATTAGATTAGAAGAGCATTGAGAATAGAATTAGATGTATATTTTAATTTAAGATCTAATGAAAAAAAAAAAAAAGGAATATCTAAAAAGAACAAATGAAAAAAAAAAGAGTAAAATATGAAAAAAAAAAATTTCCTTTCCTTTTTGGGTTGAGGACAAATTCAGATAATTATGTGGAAATTTCTCGAAAGAAATTATGTGGAATTTACTTCTCAATAGAGTTAAAACCCACAAGTTGGAGGACCATTTAGTAAAAAGCCAATCTCCTCTATCGTCATCGTCCGTTATGATATCTTCTCTCAAAATTTTGCCCTACCCCTTTCCAAAACGCAATACTTACAGCCCACACACACACACACACACACACACACAGATACACACAAACACGCGTCTGTCTCCACCAAATCTAAATCCAATCAACTGAAAATTCATATCATCTTCTCGTCACTGACATCCCCTCCGCCTCCATTACAAGCCCTTCGCGATCCCAAATCTCCCGCCATATCCGACAATCTTCTTCACTTCCGCCAAAATTTTCCATTCGAAGACTCTGTATTTGAAATTTTTATCGTACTAAATCGAGTTTCGGAGCTCCAATCGGGAGACGAAAAATCTTCCCTTTTCCGCGAAAATTCTGAGAAAAATTTGTATTTGACGCCTCCCTGATTTTTCGATAATTTTCGCGATTTTTTTTGGGTGGTGAGAAACTTGAGCTGATCTGGAAATCGGAGGAGAGAGAGATGTTGGGCGGAGGAAGGAGAGACGACGGGTCTTTGGTGATGAACAACACGAACGTGTTCGCGGCGCTCGATTCTCTGAGGAGGAAGAAGAAGTCTGACAAGGACCGCAAGAGCAAATCCTCCAAGGCCCAGTCCGCCGCCGCCGCCGAGCCCAAGGAGCCGGAGCCCCAGGTGTTCTGGTCTCCGGCGCCGTTGAATTCGAAATCCTGGGCCGATGTCGACGACGACGACGATGACGACTATTACGCCACCACGGCCCCGCCGCAGGCTGTCTGGGGATCGTCGGAGCCGGAGCAGAGCAAGGAGACTCCGAGCAATGTAGAGGTCGGAATTACAAGTTTATTCTTTTTTTTGTTTTTTTGTTTTTCTATATCTATATGTTGTCGTTGTGATTTAATACCGGTAAATTTGCTTGCAGTATCTGTTTATTGTAGAATCGAAAATTCCCTTTAATATTTCATTGTGATTAGGTTGTAGATTGCATATTGCAACAGAAGTTATACTGTTTTTTGGTAGATATTCTCATGGTTGAAAACTGGCCGAATCTGAGCAGGGTTTATTTTAACTACCTCAGACTTGGATTAGTTAATTTCCTGATTAGTTAATTCTATAGTTTGGATTTTGTGGTAGTAGTAGTACACACGTGGAGAAGAACATTCTTCCGGTCAAGTGGCTTGAAGGTTCTGGCATCTACCTTGAGGCCTGTTACGGGCCGTATCCGTTTTGAGCTAATTTGGTTTGATTTGATCGGAAACAGTACAGCTCATCGCTTTCTATTTCTATGGAAATGCCCGTTTTTGTTGATGATACCATTTTCAGAATAAAGGCCGAGTTTGTAGGAGATTGCATGCTATAAGTAAGTGGCTATAAGTAATTTGTATATCTTCGGTTGCAGGATACGGATAGTGAAGAAGATATTCTTGACGAGGGTGATGGTGATGATGACGTGGAAGAAGAACATGATAATGGAGCAGAGGTTTTGGTGCACCCTGAGCTGGCGGTGAAGAAATCTCCTGAGGTGTCTGTAGCCCCCAAGGAGGCAGAGAGGCAGCTTTCGAAGAAGGAAAGGAAAAAGAAGGAACTTGCGGAACTTGATGCCCTTTTGGCTGATTTTGGAGTAACGCCAAAAGAGAATGACGGTCAAGATGAGTCATCTGGTAATTGGAACAATTATTTTGTCTTAAATATTGTTATGATTCTTTTTAATTTGTTTCTCGATCGAGTTTTTCTCAACTCTTTAGTGGTGAAGCCAGCTGGTTTTTATATGCAAGCAATATTTATTGCTTGGTGCGAAAAAACTTAAATTGATCAAAACTGATTTACGTCAAATATGGAAGTGTAGGCGTTACGAGATTAGACAAGTGTCTCTTTAGTTATTCAAATATGGGATTTTGTCTGACCAAGGATCTTGGTTAATTTGCGCTTGCAGAAGCTGCAAAAGATAAGGATGTGGGGCCTAATGGAGATGGAGAAAAGAAGGATAATCCCAATACAGAGTCGAAGAGTGCCAAGAAGAAGAAAAAGAAGGATAAATCTTCCAAAGAGGTGAAGGAACTACAGGATCAGCCAAACAATTCAGAGGTTGGCAATGGATCAGAGGAAGCAGCTTCTGAAGCTCAACAGACAGAGGACATATCTGCTGTTGATGTCAAGGAGCGGCTAAAGAAGATGGCGTCGATGAAGAAGAAGAAGTCAAGTAAAGAGATGGATGCTGCTGCAAAAGCTGCCGGTCAAGAGGCTAAGGAAAGGAATGCAAGGCTTGCCGCAGCTAAGAAGAAAGAGAAGGGCCACTATAACCAGCAACCGCTGCGGTAAAATCTCAATTTTGTTCATCCTACATAGGAGCATGTGTCTCGTGTTGTCATTGACCAAAATATGTGCGAAATAAACGGTGGGTTATTTGGTCTTTTTTTTTTTTTTTTTTTCTATTGGAAAGTTGGCTCCTGACTGTATCGTGATGAACTTTAAAGGAAGTTTCATTTTCGCCTTTTGGGATCCTATTTTTTATTCGGTTGTCATGGTCACATATCAATTTGGCAATTTTTCTCGAATGGAAAGTTCAACTTGATCGGGTCAGTGAGTTGTAGTTCGTCTTCGTTCGTGTTTCTTTTTCGTGTTAAAGTTTTGGATATGTTGAGTGTTGGCGATTGGCAACATGAGAAGTTTCACTTCTTGTTTGGCTCGTCGGTTTTTGGTGTAAAGAATAGTTTCAAGCTTTCTCACGATGTTTGACTTGGCTATTTATGTATTCATATTCACGTCTGCTACTTGAACGAGAATGTCCAAAATCTCTGACATGTTGTTTATGTTGAAGATGACTTACAAATTCTGCCTTTTGCCAAAATTTAGTAAAGCTTTTTGTTATCTTATAATGTATGTGTTATTTTACCTTTGTGAACGGTAGTTGAAGGGACTAATAAGGCTTCGTCAGACAAGTGGCTTGCTTCGTTCTTCATCTTTCAGTCCTGTTACTGTCATTATTTTTATAATTTATTAGTGAAATGTCGCTCTCCGTCCTTTTTTCCTCTCTTCCCTGCCTCGTCAAACCGATCTGCACCAAGTGAACAAAATTGGTCTGTTATGAATCGGTTGCCAGCTTCATTGTTCGGTGTTCGATTTCCAATTTTTCCCACAATTTGGTTGGTGACCGAACCAACGAAAACGAGTACCAATTAGTGAGGCTTCTTTGGGTCATGTTATAAATGTCATAGCTTGATCGAGGTGGAATTTCAGTTTTTTAATCTCATTTAATCGAATCTCATTCTTTGTATATTATTTCAAGACGTTCTGTATACGAGCATCATTGGAAACAGACACATTGTTAAATTAGTACCAGCCACCAACCTATGAACAAATTCTAATTTAGAGGAACAATGCAATAAAAATTACAAAACAAATCTATATTTTTCTAATGAATTTTGTAATAAGGTATGAAAAACACTATGTGACAAGGTATATAATTATTTATACATTTTTTTCTTTTTTTTAGTGGATGCAAACTTATTAAAGAAAGTTTAAAGCTCACAACTTCTTGCTCATAAATTCAGGGCCTGTTTGGTCTATGAGTTTGAGTTAAGATTTTTAAGTTTTAATCGTAATTTTTGTTGACTTTTTCAGAAAAGACAAAAAACTTTTTCAGAAAAAGATAAAAAATTGAGTTTAAATCTATGAGTTTGAGTTTGGCATCCAAACTCACCCTCATTCTTTTTTTCTTTCTTTCTTTTTTTTTTTTTGTCAAAAGGCAATTCAACATGTTGGATTAGTCTTGAGATTCAGATTTCATTCTTAGAACAATACATGAACCTAGGGGAAAAAGAAATTGATTGATCCAACATTATTCCCAAGTCATTGTTGGATAAGGCCATTTTCGTCCTTTCGCGTCCTACAGGTGGCGGTTCTCTTCCAGTTGCCAAAAAAAAAAAAAAAAAAAAAAGTTTCCCTCACTTTCCCACCCTCACAAAAAAAGAAAAAAAGAAAAAAAAAAAAGTATCTATATATAAAAATAAAAAACATATTCCTTCCCGGCAAGTAATTCTTCTGGTGAAGCAAAGTGCAAATTAGCGAACCAAAGCGCAAATTAGCAAACCAAAGTACTTTCTCTGTCTCTGTCTCTGAAAGAGAAGAATTGGGGAAGAAAGAGAAAGAGACCAATACAGAGAATCTCATGTTCATTCGAATTCTGTATAATCTCAGTTCGAGAGAAAAACGAAATGCTGATTTCAATTCCACCAGGTTGTATTTCTTCCCAAAATTCCTTCTTTATTTGTTCTTTCTTTCTCTTTTTTTGAATTTTCCAGTCTTGTTTAGTTGCTGTAGAAAATGTTCATTAGATATGTAATGCGTTAACTCTATATATGTATTATCTATGTGTGTGTGTGTGTGTGTGTATTCGGAGGAAATCCCTGTGTATGGTTTTTGAGAAATTCGAGGAAAGTAAACGAGACTGGAATCTTGATTGATTTAGGACTGGTTTTAGTTTTTTTGCTCAAAAAAGGAAAATTTTCTCGAACTTCATGAATCGAATTCCACTGACAGTGACTAAAATTTCGCTGTATGTGAGACCAAAGAGCTAGGGCATTGATTTTTTTTTTTTTCTTTTTTCGGCTTGAAGTTTAATTTCTTTTTGGAGCTAGAATAAACTATAAGAAAATCCGTTTTTTTTTTTTTTTTTGGGGGGGGGTTTAAACTATCTTTAGTTACTGAGCTGAAAATATTATTGAATAATAATAAGATTATTATCATTTTTTTTCATCTATGTTTTAATCTCTTTGTTTTGCTTGTTCAATCCAGCGCATAGTTACCGGGCGCTATATATATATATATATGTGTGTGTATGTAAATATACATCTCATTTTGATAGTTTATTGAAAATAAATTTGCTGTTTATTTAGGATTGGAGTGGCTGTGCTTTTCGTATAGTGTAATTCGGTAGGGGGCCTAGGAGCAGCGAGCTTCTTCGTCCCCAACGTATGGGTGGAAATTGAGTATTTTGTTATAAGGGAAGGCCATGAGCGGGAAACTCCATTGCCCTTTTCTTGGGGTTCCACTTTATGGGTCTTCTCCAAAAGGTTGGAAGGTGGGAAATTTTATTTACTTGGGCGGAGGACAGCGGGGCCAAATGCGTTCTCGTAGGAGTGTATGTGCAAAGCAGAATCCTTGGATAACTCAAGTTATTAGATTTTCACGTTTCTGGGGAGATAATGTGGAATTGTTGAAGAAAAAATTGGGGTCTAGTTATGGAATTAAGGTTGAAGAACATCTTTTTCGAAGCAAGGCTTTGGTGAGCTCTATGGCGCCTTTGTGGGAAGAGGGGTTACTTCTTCTTAGATGCTCTGTTTTTGTAGCTGTCATATCTGGGGTGTGCTTGTTAGTGTGGTATGGGCAGGCAAAAGCCAAAGGGTTCGTTGAAGCCAGGCTTTTGCCATCTGTTTGTTCAGCACTCAGTGAGTATATAGAGCGTGAGCTAGATTTTGGTAAGGTTCGGAGGATTTCGCCTTTAAGCATTACATTGGAGTCATGTTCAGTAGGCCCTCATAAGGAGGAATTTTCTTGTGGTGAGGTGCCCACTATGAAAATACGTCTCTGTCCTTTTTCAAGTCTGAGGAGGGGAAAGATCGTGGTTGATGCAGTTTTATCTCATCCGACTTTATTGGTTGTGCAGAAGAAGGATTATAGCTGGTTAGGGATACCTGCATCTGGGGAAGCTCTTCGGAGGCATTTGTCAACTGAAGAAGGAATTGATTACCATACAAAAACCCGGAGGACTGCTAGAGAGGAAGCAAGTGCTCGCTGGGAAAGAGAAAGAGATGAAGCGGCTAAGAGCGCTGCAGAAATGGGGTTCATTGTTTCTGACAAGGGTTCTAGTCTTTCTGGAGGTGTTCTTTTAAAAGAAAGCAGCAGTCATTTTGTAGAAGCTACCAGCTCGGACTCTTTTTTATGCACGCCTGAGAAGATGCACTTGAGAGATCATCATTGCCAGGACACGGGTGTGGATTACCATACGAAGCATGCGGATTTAGAGAAATCATTTGGTGTGAAAGTTCCTGGTTCAGGGTATAAATTCTGGTCAAGAGAGAAACAGGAGCCAAAAAAACACAAATTCAAAAGGAATGGTAACGGAAGTGATATCTCAGAATCTGGAATTACTGCCAAAAGAAGAATTCTTGGGCGCAGTGCAATAGCAGCCGCTGCATATTTTCAAGGACTGTCAATTAGAAAGTCTAAAGGGCATTCAGCATCACCCGGAGGTTATGACAATAGTAATCTTGAAACCCTTTTGGTGGAAAGTGAGGTTGGTACCGATTCTGGCTCTTCTACCGCAAGTGCTGCTAGAACTAATGCCAATTGTTGCGGAAAAGGTGAGGATCTAGGAGGTGATGTTCTCATCAATGAGCGTACCGGTGGTGGTGAGATAACCAAGATCCAGGAAGGGCATGCATCAGGAAATCCAACCTCCGAACAGCTCTACCATTTGCTTGATTCAAACCGTTCAGTATCAATCTGGCCACTAAGAATTGATCCAAGCTTATCTGCTTTTTCTAGAAATATGAGGAAACAATTATATTGGTTTTTCTGTGTGCCCATTCAAAATTTGGCATCACGTATTGGTCCGAGGGTAGAAGATCTTGTATCAGGACTTGCTGATGAGGCAGATATAGTGCAAGATGAAGGTGTTGGAAAGACGCTTCCAGTTATGCTTGATTCTGTCTATTTCAAAGGCGGAACGCTTATGCTACTTGCATATGGTGACAGGGAACCAAGGTGCGAGGCCCTCCTGTTACAATTTTTAGTAATTTACTGTTGATGATTATGGCATTTTTAACCGGTTAAATTTAATCCATATTTTTTGTCGAACTCCAAAATGGTGTGTGTGTGTGTGTGCTTTTTTTTGTTTTTGGGTGCTGTAGCCAAATCGTGGTTCGTACGAAGTACTATCATTTTATGTTGTTGCCTTTAATTTTACAATTGGTGTCTTTGATACTCTACCATTGATAGAGATGAAAAAAATGCTGCTAAGAATAGCAAAGAAAAAGAAGGAAGAAAGAGACTAATATTTGACAAACCAAGAGGCCAGATGGCATAGTGTGGGAAATCTGTATTTCGTTCTATTTTTCCTGATTGTACTTGTGAAAGAACGGAAACTTCATATATGTGTAGGGAGATGGAGAATGTCGATGGACACGTAAAGTTTCAAAATCACTATGGCCGAGTTCATGTAAAACTGAGTGGCAACTGTATGATGTGGAGATCAGATTTGACGTCTGAGGATGGTGGCTGGTTGTCCACAGATGTTTTTGTTGACATTGTTGAACAGAAATGGCATGCCAACTTGAAAATTGCCAATTTATTTGCTCCGGTAAGGTATACTGCATGTTGAATATGCTACGTAATCAAGACTGTCAAAAGTTCTGTTTTCACTTTAGGTTTTCAAACTATTTATATATCTTGTGTTCTGTTGATTTCTTTTGTTTTGTTTTGTTTTGTTTTTTGCAGCTTTTTGAAAGGATTTTAGAAATTCCTATCGAGTGGTCCAAAGGCAGAGCCACGGGGGAGGTACTACTCTGCTTTTAACTTCCATTTGATTTTTGTATATAGTAAAAATAACTTTTCAGTTTATTATTATTATTTGTTTTTAAATGTACATACATATATATTTACTTTTAATCGTCTAAATTAGATGGAATGCATCTGAAACAGTTTTCCTCTGACCTCAATTGATGACTCTTATTTTTGTTATGATTCTGTCTTACATCAAGAAATTGCTTCGTTGGTTACTCTCAAAGAAAAAAAGTGAGAGATGCTCAGTTCATCATTATTGTCTGTCAATTTTTATCTGGTAGCCATGTTACATTTCTTTTTGTTATATGATTTATCACACTGCTAGACAGTAGAAAAACGAGTCATGTTTTAACTTGTTTCTAAGTGTCTTTAGTTATTAAAATTCTCTTTTCAAATTTGAGTTATTTGAAATATCCTCTTCTGGCAGGTTCACTTGTGCATGTCTACAGGAGAAACATTTCCAAATCTCCATGGACAGATTGATGTCACAGGGTTGGCTTTTCACATATATGATGCTCCTTCTGGGTTTTCTGTACGTTCTACTTTCCTTTGTTTGATAATGGAGGAAAAAATTGAGGGCCTTACTTTAACAGATACCTGTAGTCAATTAGCGACTTTAGGCATTGCATCATTTGTTATTTTGTATGACATGATTTGCTGACACAGGCTCACAGTAAATCATTTATATATGTCTATGCAACACACATATATGCACACACACACACACAATTTATGCATTGCTAGGACAATAAGCCTCTACCTCAAAATTGTAACGTTAATATCATGCCAACGTACAGGACATTTCTGCAGGTTTATGTTTCCGTGGTCAACAAATTTTCTTACACAATGCACATGGATGTTTTGGTGATGTTCCTTTAGAGGCTTCTGGAGACTTTGGAATTCACCCTGATGAAGGAGAGTTCCATGTTATGTGTCAGGTATGTTTTTGCTATGCTTTTAGTTTGTATGCACAAATTTGACAAGGTTAAGTTATGGATGTCACTCGGTTTTGGATCAGGCAGCAGAAGAATTTACTTGGGAAAAGTGGCTCTATTAGCAATTTTTGAGCAATATGGAGAGAAATTGTCGAATCTTTGAGGGGCGTGAGGAGGATAGCATTGTTATTTGGGATAAAGTTAAATATTGGGTAGCTATTTGGATCCATAAAGAAAAAGAATTTAGGAGCTTGCTGTTCTATTATCTTGTTAGGGTTGGGTACCTTTTTTGTAGCTTAGTTATGATTCTCTTGAGGATAACTCTTCCTCTTTTTGATTGTACATATTTTTTACTTTGATAGAATTTTTATTATTTCGTTTCAAAAAAAAAAAAAAAAAAAAAGGAAAGAAAATTTTTTGGCTGTTACTTATTTTCTACTGGGGATCTTTCTTTTCTTTTCTTTTTTGGTAGGAATCCTTCAGCATAGTTATTTGTAACTATCTGTTTGATTTGGTAAATGTCTTCCATAAATCATGATCAAATGACAATTGGCAGTTGTTACATAGAAGTTCCAGGAACCTTTTTTTAGTCACTCGAGACATCTTTTTTAGTTTATATAGAATTTAGTTTCTACCGGCTCTGGATTACTTATCTTTTCATATAATTGAGACCGGAAATGCTAGAGAATTTTTTTTAATTAATTTAATCATGTGCTTTTAGTGTTCCAGTCAACTCCTAATCTTTGTATTAAAATGTTATTCCCAGGTTCCTTCTGTTGAAGTAAATTCTCTGATGAAGACTTTCAAGATGAGACCTCTCTTGTTTCCGGTATGTGCATCTTGAGCTTATTCGTCTGTTTGTCTCTTCTTCCAATGCAAATGAGAATGACCCGTACTGTAGCTATTAACATATTCGTTCATGGAGTATAATTCTCACTCAGGAGGATGCCTAATCAAGGATTTAGTTTTGATATAAGTTCATCCTGCTATTTCTAGCAACATTAATTGCTATTTTCTTTGTTGTTTGCAGCTGGCTGGTTCAGTGACTGCTGTTTTTAATTGTCAAGGCCCACTGGACGCTCCTATATTTGTGGGAAGTGGATTGGTTTCTAGAAAAATGTCTTATTTAGCTTCTGATTTTCCTCCGTCCGCTGCTTCTGACGCTGTTTTGAAAAGTAAGGAGGCTGGTGCTGTCGCTGCATTTGATCGCATCCCATTTTCGTATTTATCAGCCAACTTCACTTTCAATACTGACAATTGTGTAAGTTTTGTTAAGGGCAACTAATTGAAGGGTCAGTAGTCGCTTTATATGTGCATGGTTTACATTTTTAAGTCTACTGTGTTTTAGGTTGCTGATTTGTATGGAATTCGAGCTAGCCTTGTGGATGGTGGTGAAATTCGAGGAGCAGGGAATTCATGGATTTGCCCCGAGGTAATAGATACTTTTATTAGACAGGCTGTCTCTCTTGTTCTTAATCTAGACGAATGTTCTGTTTTACTACGTCTTGTATCTGCTAAGATGTGCGTCTCCCTTTACATGTGCACATAAGCATTACTCATCACTTGCTGTTTTTTTCTTCATCAATTCTCGAGAGGTGTAGTTGCTTCTTATTACACTTTGAATTCTCTTTCGTAGTTTTACTTCTTATAAAACTTTCATCATATTTGTTGTAGGACTTTATTGTTAGGTACATTTCACTACGGTTGTACTAGCTTTGAGTTGCAGTCCTTGCATGGGCTGCAAACTTTTTTGTCTCTAGCCTAATTTATGTAAGCCTGACTAGCTGTTAGAAATGGAACAACATTTTCTTAAATAATTCTCTATGGTTTGAATCTTTGGGACTTCTGCCAGAATCCTTGTTCTTGAAAATTAATCTTGGTGGAGTGTACTTGACTTTTACAGGGTGAAGTGGATGATACGGCAATGGATATGAATTTCTCAGGAAGTTTGTGCATTGACAAAATTATGGATCGATATGTGCCTGGTTATCTTCAATTAGTTCCACACATACTAGGGGATTTGCATGGAGAGTTAAAACTCTCTGGTTCCTTGTTAAGACCGTAAGACTCTTCACTTCATACTTACATATTATTGACGTGGCTCAAAATTTTATCTTATAGATTCGCGTGGTTGTATGGAAAAAATTAAAGAAGAATCTCAGCAGTGCATGACGATACTCTGTTATTGATGTTCCTAGTCTCCAATTTTGCTGATATGGCATTCTTTCTGTATAGGAGGTTTGATATTAAATGGAATGCTCCAAAGGCTGAAGGGTCATTTAGTGATGCTCGGGGAGAGATCATAATCTCACATGATTCAATTGTATTTGATTCCTCGTCTGTTGCACTTGATTTGTACACAAAGATTCAAACATCTTATTACGATGACTACTGGCTAAGCATAAAGGATTTTAGTGCGGAGAAACCGATGCCATTTGTTGTCGAGGGAATTGAGTTGGATTGGCGGATGCGTGGTTTTGAATTCTTTAGCTTGGTGTCTCCTTATTCTTTGGATTCTCCAAAGCCTGTTCATTTGAAAGCAACAGGACGGATCAAGTTTCAGGGCAAGGTCCTAAAAAAAAGCAGTATAACTACTGAGCAAGATTTGGGTCTCGAGATTGATAAGCAACAAGCAAGAGTTGCAGACAAAAGTAACGGTCTTGCTGGTGAAGTTCAAATCACGGGGCTCAAATTGAATCAGTTGATGTTGGGACCTCAATTGGCTGGACAATTGGCCATTTCAAGTGACTGTTTCAAGGTAGTATAAAGGGGAGCTTAACTCACGGTACACATGTATATTACGTAAATATAGATAAATGTTAAATGTTTAGCGCAAGTTTAATTTGTTTGCTCGACTGTTTAAAATTAATTTAAGAAGATTACAAGAATGAAGACGCACATATAAGAGGGTATTAAACAAAATTCAAAAACTAACAGCGTTCAAGATACTGAGTATTTGACTACTCGATTTGGTGTTCCATTTGGTGTTAAAAATCCAGTATTTAGATCTTATTTTTCAGATCAGTAGATTACTGTCATATAAGTACATATAAGAGAGTCAATTAGACACCTTGTTCGGGTAAACGTGTATTTTCCGTTTCCAATGAAATGTTCTGTGAATGAGAAAAGTTTCAAATCACTGAAGTCGGACTTTGAGATTATTGTTTTTTTGGCAATGGAGAAGTTTTATGGAATTATTGCTGAAGAAAGTAGTTATATAGCGTTGGTCATAGACATACCTATCATTATCATTACAAGAATGAATTTCTCTGTATCTTGTTTTGATTACCAGGCTTTTCTGTAAACAACCCTGTTTGGTTAATGCAGTTGGATGCCACTGGTAGGGCAGATGAAAGTCTTGCTGTGGAGTTTGTTGGGCCATTAAATCCTAACAGTGAAGAAAAATCACAAAATGGGAAATTGTTATCTTTTTCCCTTCAAAAGGGGCAACTGAAAGCTAACATTTATTTCCAACCTTTTCATTCTGCTAATTTGGAGGTAATTGAACTTATTTATTGTTTGTGTTTGTATATAATCAAAGAAAGAGGAGCGGGAACAAATGCACACTCAAAACTTCTTCCCTGCTTGTGTTTGGCGGTTGCAGGTGCGCCATTTGCCACTTGACGAATTGGAGTTGGCTTCACTTCGAGGGACAATACAAAAGGTAAGCCAGCTTCAATGCTGCTTGATTTAGATATTTTCTTCATTCCCTTTCTCCACCACCGTTGCTGGTCTCTGATGCACAATTTAGATTATTATAGAATGGCTTAAAGAGCGGTGAAACGTTTGTGTAGACTTTTTTAAATTGAGTGTTCTCAATTCGCCCATTTCTGGCAGTTAAACAATTTAGTGATATCTTCAAAGTATTTTTTTTTCCCTAGAAAAAATTATTTTAATCAAAGTTAAAACTGAGAATGCAGTTGTAGAATATCGAGAGAAGGAATATTTTCTTATTATTTCTTATGGAAATACACTGCCTTTAAATAGAGAAAACAGGGAAATAACTAGACTCCACTAAAACCGGAAACTAAAAAAACAATACCCCTAAATGAGATCGAGAAACAAGGTCCCAAATCTCTTACAAATCTGCTACAATAAAACAGAAAATAAATCATATAACTAGTTTTCTAAAATAACTCAAACTCAATATCTTCGACACTCCCCCTCAAGCTGGGCTGAATATGTTGTTCATGCCTAGCTTGGAACTTAGATCTTCAAAATTCTTCCTCGGTAGAGCCTTGGTTAGAATGTCTGCAACTTGGAGACTAGTTGGAGTATACATGACTTGAACTTCTCCTCCTTCAATTTTTTCTTTTATAAAATGTCGGTCAATCTCTACATGTTTTGTCCTGTCATGGTGAACCGGGTTCTTAGCTATGCTGATGGCCGATTGGTTGTCTCATAACATCTTCATAAGGCCTTCTAGAGAAACATTTAACTGCCCTAGTAGTCTTCTTAGCCATATTCCTTCACAAATTCCGTGTGCCATAGCTCTCAACTCTGCTTCTGCACTGCTTCTGGAGACAACTGATTGTTTCTTGCTTCGCCATGTAACCAAATTCCCCCACACATACGTGCAATAGCCAGACGTGGATCTCTTGTCACTAATTGATCCTGCCCAATCTGCATTACTAAAGACTTCTACTCCTCTGTCTGGAGTTTTCTTGAAGAATAGACCCTTGCCTGGAGTTAACTTGAGATATCTCAAGATTCTATAAACGGCCTCCATGTGAACTTCCCTCGGATTGTTCATATATTGGCTTACAACACTTACTGGAAAACCAATGTCCGGTCGAGTGTGAGCCAGATAGATGAGCTTTCCTACAAGTCTCTGATATTTGCCCTTATCTACCGGTGCACTTTCTTCTGCGTTCCCAAACTTATTCGTAGAATCCATAGGAGTATCTGCAGGCTTACACCCAATCATCCCAGTGTCCTTTAAAAGATCAAGGACGTATTTGCGCTGAGAAACTGAGATGCCTGCCTTGGATCGAGCCACCTCCATGCCTAGGAAGTATCTAAGAGCTCCCAAGTCTTTGATTTCAATTTCCTTGGCCAAAATCTGTTTGAGTTGTGCTATCTCTTTATCATGATCTCCAGTAACAACAATATCATCCACGTAGACAATGAGAATCGCAAGTTTACCTTCAGAAGAAGTTTTGACAAAAAGTGTATAGTCGGCTTGGCACCGAGTGTATCCGTTCCTCCTTACTACTTTAGTAAATCTGTCAAACCATGCTCTGGGAGACTGCTTGAGTCCATATAGTGACTTCTTCAGTTTGCAAGCCTGGTTGGTTGTAGCTGGAGTTTCAAACCCGGGAGGAATAGTCATGAAAACTTCTTCTTCAAGATCTCCATTGAGGAAGGCATTCTTCACATCTAGTTGGTGTAGGGGCCAATCTAGATTTGCAGCCAAGGATAGCAAAACACGTATTGTGTTAAGTTTTGCTACGGGTGCAAAGGTTTCCTGGCAGTCAACTCCATATGATTGAGTGAATCCTTTCGCAACCAGCCGCGCCTTGTATCTGTTGCACTGCCATCCTTGTTGTATTTCACCGTGAAAATCCACTTGCAACCTACTGGATGTTTTCCGGGTGGAAGTAGCACAATTTCCCACGTGTTGTTCTTCTCCAAGGCATGAATTTCTTCAAGAACTGCAGTCTTCCACTTATTTGACTTTAGTGCTTCCTGTACATTGCAAGGGACCTGTATCTCATTCATGTTTGCTACAAGAGCCTGAAAACGAGATGAGAGTCCCTTATATGAGACATAATTATGCAATGGATGCTTAGTACATGATCTTACTCCTTTCCTCAAAGCAATTGGTAAACTCAGATCATCTTCTTTAATTGGATTATTTAGAGACTTAGTAATAGTGTTACCTTGATCAGTTGTTGAACTCGAATTGGATTCTTGAACAGGTCTAGGTTGTGCTCGTTCCTCTAATTGATCTTGAGTCTTACTTCTTCTCGAATAGACCCTGAGTTCACTCACTGCTGGTTGAACACTTTGGGCAATGGGAGGTTCGGACTCTTGGCTAGGAATGGTGGGAGGTTCGGACTCTTGGTTGGAAAGGCTAAGGCTTGGAACAATGGTTACATCAGAATATTGATCTGAATTAAACTCTAATGAATCCCAAAGTTGATATTCCGACTCATAGTTTCTCTCCCCCTGAATATCGGATTTGGTGTAGTAAGGGTGATTCTCGAAGAATGTAACATCCATAGTATGGTTGTAACGTCTTGTAACAGGTGAATAACACTTGTACCCCTTTTGGTGTGGAGAGTAACTCAAAAATATGCACTTGATTGCCTTAGGATCGAGCTTCCCTCTATTTTGTGGATAGATGTGAACAAAAGCCGAACACCCAAATATTTTGAGGGGAATATTGGATATGATGTGAGTGTTTGGGTAGGTTTTGAGGAGTGTTTGGCATGGTGTTTGGTGTTTCAAGATTCGGGAAGGCATTTGGTTTTTGAGGTAAGTGGCAGTAAGAATGGCATCCCCCCAGTGGTGTTTTGGTACTTGAGTTGAGAACATGGGTAATCTGGCTACCTCAAGTAGATGTCTATTCTTTCGTTCAGCAATCCCATTTTGTTGAGGTGTGTCTACACATGAACTTTGATGTACAATACCCTGACTCAATAGGTAATCACCTAAGACAGTTTTGAAGTATTCTTTGGCATTATCTGTTCTAAGAACCTGAATTTTTGTGTGAAATTGTGTTTGGATCATAGAATTGAAGTTCTTAAACACTTGGCCCACTTCAGATTTGTCTTTCATAAGAAATACCCAGGTAAGTCTTGTATGATCATCTATAAAGGATACGAACCATCTAGAGTGAGTTATGTGTCTAACCCGAGATGGTCCCCAGACATCACTATGAATCATAGAGAAAGGGTGTGGCATTTGGTAAGGCTGACTTGGATAAAAGTTACAAGTATGTTTGGCAAGTTGACAAATATCACATTGAAAAGAAGTAGGATTTTTATTCTTAAATAATGCAGGAAACAACTTTTCAAGGTACAAAAAATTTGGATGTCCTAGTCTAAAATGCCATAACATAACTTTATTATCATAAGGATTGTAAGCATGAAAGGAACAATTTTTAACATGACTATCGGGTTCACCAGCCTTGCAAACTTGTCTATGATTAGAAGTAGTCCTTTTGAAGAGGTAGAGTCCCGAGCACACATCAGCACTGCCAATCATCCTCCCCGAATCCAAGTCCTGAAATTCACAAAAGTTTTTGTAGAATTTAGTAACACAATTATGATCCCGAGTTAATTTGCTGATAGACAATAGATTCCAATCCAATTTTGGCACTAAAAGGACAGATATAAGGGTTAAATCCTTGGAGAGTACTACTGAACCGGTTCCAGTTACTCTTGAGAGCGTCCCATCTGCTATCTTTAACGTCCAATTGCCTTGGCAAGGATGTAAATTTGTGATGATTGTTGCATCTCCGGTCATGTGATCCGAAGCCCCCGAGTCTATAATCCAAGGACTTTTGGATTGCTTCTCAACATTTAGAGCATAAAAAATGGTACTTTTGTGTGCCATGGAGCTGTTGGAAATAACAGTAGGGCTGAGTGATTGCTGACCGAACAGTTTCTGCAGTAATGTTAACTGTTCTTGGCTGAACAGGTTGGTTTCGGCAACAGCAGCGGCAGTTTTTGGCTTCTCCTCGGCTGAAGCTTGATTCCCATGGCTTTTCCTCTCCCAGGCAGGTTTCCAATCAGCGGGTTTGCCATGGATATGCCAGCAGGTGTCTTTTGTGTGACCAGTTTTCCGACAATGATCGCACCATGGTCGGCCTTCCTTTTGCCAACCTTGTTGTTGTCGTTGTTGTCCTTGTTGCTGTTGCTGTCCACGAACAATAAGGGCAGAATTCTCTCCACTTGTACTTGATCCATGAGAGCCCAGCATGACTTTCCTTCTGCTTTCCTCCTGACGCACTTCAGAAAACGCCTCTCGGATGTTTGGAAGAGGCTTCATACTTAAGATTCTACCTCGAACCTCATCAAGGTTTTTATTAAGTCCTATTAAGAACTTATACAGCCTCTACTTCTCAACAATCTTCTTGAAATTGACTCCATCTTCAGGGCAGTGCCATTCGTAGTTCTCGCAAAGATCCAGTTGTTGCCAATATCGGTTGAGGGCGTTGAAATACTGAGTCACCGAACGGTCTTCTTGTCGAAGGTCATCAAGCATGCTCTCAATCTCAAATAGTTCAGACGTATTTTTGATATGAGAGTAGGCCTCTTTGGCTGCCTCCCATATGTCTTTTGCAGTTTCATAGAGCAGGAAATTTTCTCCAATATCATTGGTCATGGAATTGATCAGCCATGACATGACCTTATTGTTTTCTAGTTTCCATAC
This sequence comes from Ficus carica, assembly GCA_009761775.1. Lineage (NCBI taxonomy): Eukaryota > Viridiplantae > Streptophyta > Magnoliopsida > Rosales > Moraceae > Ficus > Ficus carica. The sequence goes on along the minus strand of CM019745.1, from coordinate 10,374,084 downwards.
TCTATACTTGGAATCCTCCTTCTTCGGCTGGTTGGCAGCACCGGTCAAGTAATCTTCTTTTCCTTTCCCACAGATGAACATCATCACCGATTGGGACCATTGTAGGTAATTGTTTCCATTTAATTTGTGGCCAGTAATGGAGAACAGAGAAGTATCCGAGGCTGTCCCAGTATTCTGGTTCTGAACTGGAGTGATTTCTGTAGATGGCAAGCTTCCTTCGGCAGCCATGATGAATAAGAAATTAGGGTTTCAGAGACTGCTCTGATACCATGTAGAATATCGAGAGAAGGAATATTTTCTTCTTATTATTTCTGATGGAAATACACTGCCTTTAAATAGAGAAAACAGGGAAATAACTAGACTCCACTAAAACCGGAAACTAACAAAACAATACCCCTAAATGAGATCGGGAAACAAGGTCCCAAATCTCCTACAAATCTGCTACAATAAAACAGAAAATAAATCATATAACTAGTTTCCTAAAATAACTCAAACTCAATATCTTCGACAGCAGTAATAGATGGGAGCAAAATACACTAATGGTTACAATTGTATGAAAGGCCTACTTGTTTAAGTTGGAAGGCATTTTAAGATTCTAGATTTTCACTTAAAATCTATGCTGCTGCTCCTAAGTATTTCCCAGAGAGAAATGTTATTGGTTTTATTCTATTTGCAGTTTTCTGTTTTTTGATCCAGTTTTTCCTAAGCCTTCTGATAAGTAAGTCAACACTGATTGGCCATTTCTTTTTTCTCTATGATACGTGAAAAGTCTTTATTTATAATCAGTCTTTTAAAGCTTGTTATGGCTTTCTGTGGTTATTGTTGGGTCTCATTTCAGTTTGAACTTAAATTAGTTGGTTGTTTGCTTTCAGGCCGAAATTCAGCTTAATCTTCAGAAAAGAAGAGGCCATGGAGTGTTATCTGTTATTCGGCCAAAATTCAGTGGTGTGTTAGGTGAAGCCTTAGATGTGGCTGCTAGATGGAGTGGGGATGTCGTAAGTATCTTTAATCTATTGTTGTGGGTTTAAACTGATCCAGCAATTCCTTCACAGAAAGATCATCTTTCTCCGACTATTTCTATCCTCCTCAAATTGTTATGTTACCATAATTTTGATTTGCTGTTTTCATGTGCGCACTCGTTTCTTGGCCGCATTTTCACATGTCTGATATGGTAATTGTCTTTTCAAATGTTCAGATTACTGTTGAGAGAACTGTTTTGGAGCAAAGCGAAAGCAGGTATGAGCTTCATGGCGAATATGTGTTGCCTGGCACCCGTGATCGAAATCTTGCTGGTGGGAAAAGTGGTAGCTTGTTTGAACGGTCAATGGCTGGGCATCTAGGCAGTGTCATATCTTCCATGGGGAGGTGGAGAATGAGACTTGAAGTTCCCCGAGCTGAGGTTGTGGAGATGCTTCCCCTTGCAAGACTCATTTCTCGAAGTACAGATCCTGCAGTCCATACGAGATCAAAGGTCGTATTCCACTTGCATGTTTTTAGGGAGGAGTGTGCACATAGTCTAATTATCAGATATCTTCGAAAGATAAAGTGATTGAAACTGAATTGAACTATATATGGATAGGAGATGGAATTGAATACTCTGGCCCTGCATATTTATAAAAAAATCACTACATCACAAAATATTGAAATATTTTCTGTTGATTTCACCTTCTTTTCTGGTATTATAATTATTCATCCGTACTTGTTTAGCTTCATCCATTACTGTCATTTGTTCAATTTTTGAAGAAACATGTTCTACGGGACTTGAATTTGTTTTGAAGTAATACTGTTATGCTTGAAATTATTTACAAGGCAAGAAAAGTTTTACTTGGAAGAAAGTTGTAATTAAGATAGGAGTTCAATCTTCATAGATAGGAATGAGTTAATCGAGCTTCATGAGTAGTGAAAGCTGTATGTAAAGTTGCGTTGCTCTCAACACTAGGATCTAGTACTTGTTCGTGTACAGGGAACATAAATACAACATTAGGAATATTTTTCTTGATACTGAAGTTTCAACTTCTTACAAGTGTTGGAATATACTCTTATGGCTATATGAAATTTTACTGTTATGATTGCAATATTCTAGTCATATAAGTTTGTTTCTCACTTCTATGCAGGATTTCTTTATTCAAAGTTTGCAGTCGGTGGGATTAAACACTGAAAGTCTTAATGACCTGCTTGAGGTAGTTTGCTTATGTAGCACTATTATATTTGTTTTTCATTTGAACTATATTTACCACACGCCAAAAAAGAGAGAACACCGGACATTTTCTACAAAATGGTTTGAGTCGAAACAATGAGTCTTGTTGCACACATACATAATTTTCATTTCCTAGAGTGGCATTAAATTTCTGCATCTGATCATTTCACTACCACTTTTTTCTTTTCGAAGTCTTTTGGTTGTCAACGATCTTTTTTCTATATCAGGTTGTACATAGCCTCTACATAGCATCAGATGAGGTTATTCTGGAAGAACTAAGTCTTCCAGGTTTGGGTGAACTTAAAGGTCGCTGGCATGGCTCTCTAGAAGCAAGCGGCGGCGGCAACGGAGATACAAGGGTATGTACCTTTCAATCTTTAGTGGGCACCAATCTAGATGTTACTTATCTAAAAGATGCAATGGTAAATTTTAGAATAGCATCAAGATAAATGTCTTCTCGAAGGATTTGGGATGCATAAAAAGGTGTGTAGTGAGGTTCTGTTGTGCATTTCTTGCTTTACAAATTGTTGACTTTAATGAGTTGTGTTCCCTTTTTGTTATTGTTAGTTCAAGGGAAAGTTGAGTTCTTATATTTTTAGCTAATTCCCTGTTTTTGGCTGGTCCTTCTTAGCAATTGTGCTCTCGTCTTTTGAAGCTTAGGTACTATGGTTGCCTTTTGTTGTCTGGGAATAATTGTCTGTTTGTTACTGCTAATCATGCTTCATTGGTCTTTGGTCAAAAGCTGTTATCTTCTTATTATTGGCTTTGTTGTTTACTTGTTTTTCAGGCAAATTTTGACTTTCGTGGTAACGACTGGGAGTGGGGAACCTATAAAACTCAGCATGTTCTTGCAGTTGGTGCTTACAACAATGATGATGGTCTGCATCTGGAGCAGCTTTTTATTCAGAAGGATAATGCGACAATCCATGCAGATGGGACGTTGTTAGGGCCAAATAACAACCTTCATTTTGCTGTTCTAAATTTTCCCGTTAGTCTAGTCCCTACTCTGGTTCAGGTTGTTGAATCTTCAGCTAATGATGCAGTTCAATCTTTGCGGCAATTTTTAGCACCAATTAAGGGTGTATTGCACATGGAAGGTGATCTCAGGCTCAGACGTACTCTTGCAAAACCAGAATGTGATGTGCAAGTTAGGCTCCTAGATGGTGCCATTGGGGGTATTGATCTCGGAAGAGCTGAAATTGTTGCTTCTCTAACTTCGAACAGTCGTTTTCTGTTTAATGCAAAATTTGAACCAATCATCCAGAACGGTCATGTACATATACAAGGAAGTATTCCTGTTACTTTTGTTCAAAATAGCATGCTCGAGGAAGATGTAGAAAAAGATAAAAGTCAAGTAAAGTGGGAACGTGGTTGGGTAAAAGAAAGAGATAGGAGTACGAGTGATGATGCCAGCGAAAGGAAACTTCCCCGAGAGAGAACCGAAGAGGGTTGGGATACTCAACTTGCTGAAAGCCTCAAAGGCTTAAACTGGAATATACTAAATGCAGGAGAAGTTAGAGTGGACGCTGATATTAAAGATGGAGGCATGATGTTGTTAACGGCTTTATCTCCTCATGCCAACTGGCTTCATGGAAATGCTGATATTATGATACAGGTAGGTCAAGAACGTTATTTACGGGTCAATATGTTTTAAGCATTTTGCTTTTCAAATAATCGTTTCATAACCTAATTCACTTTCATTGACTTGTGAGGTGTTTCAAATATATAGGTAAGAGGGACTGTTGACCAGCCATTGCTTGATGGTTTTGCATCATTCTACAGGGCATCTATCTCCTCCCCAGTTCTCTGGAAACCACTAACAAATTTCGGTGGCACGGTCCATATAAAGTCGAATAGGTTATGTGTCAGTTCATTGGAAAGTAGGGTTAGCAGAAGGGGTAAACTATTTATAAAAGGGAACCTGCCTCTAAGGACAAGTGAAGCAGCCCTTGGTGACAAGATAGACATAAAATGTGAAGTTCTTGAAGTACGGGCAAAGAATATTTTAAGGTTCCTACTATCTCTTTGCCGTTGTTTTTTCAATGGATGTCTTTCCTAAAAGCATAACAAACTCGTTAATGTCGGACTCACATTTTTCTGTCATTTCAATTTCTCACGATTAGCTCTCTCTTGGTTCCTGTGTGATGATGATATTCACACTGGAGGTGCATTTTATTTGTTTGTTTACAGAATGTGACTCTTTTGTAGCTGGTTTAGCTGCTTTTCCTTTCATATGCTTATCAGAAACGGCTAATCGGGTTCTAAAATCACAGTGCCCAGGTTGACTCCCAGCTGCAGATAACAGGTTCCATATTGCAACCTAATATATCTGGAGATATTAAACTGAGCCATGGAGAAGCATATCTACCTCATGATAAGGGTAGTGTAGCTGCTCCTAATAGATTGGCATCAAACGAGTCTAGACTTCCAAGTGGCAGTGTTAACAGGGTAGTTGCTTCGAGGTATCTTTCACGGTTTTTCAATTCACAACCTGCTGCTTCAAGTATCCAATTTCCTCAACCCTCAGGTAAGAAGGCATCAATGCTTTATCAGTTTGTGCGCATTAATGTTTTACTGTCGGTAAATACAATGCAAGTGCTGCTGTATAACCTGTGTAATATTTCACATTGGCAGTTGAATCATCTAAAGTTGAAAAGGAAATGGAGCAAGTGGATTTCAAACCAAATGTAGACATTCGGCTAAGTGACTTGAAGCTTTTACTAGGCCCCGAATTGAGGATAGTTTATCCTTTGATTCTTAATTTTGGTGTTAGCGGAGAACTTGAGTTGAATGGTCTAGCTCATCCAAAATGGATTAGACCTAAAGGCATCCTGACTTTTGAGAATGGTGATGTAAATCTTGTTGCTACTCAGGTGAGTCCTATGATTTCCTAAACTTGTCCTGGAATCATTTTTTCTTTTCCTGCTTAGGGTCAAAGGTTCCAGTTCAGAGCTAGTTCTCCCTTGTTTTTTGGTTTTTTGGTTTTTTTTTTTCCTTCTTGGCTGGCTTTTATGTTATGTTGGCTAAGACTTTTATCTGATGAATTCAGGTGAGACTTAAGCAAGAGCATCTGAATATCGCGAAATTTGAGCCTGAAAATGGACTAGATCCGATGCTGGATTTAGTGTTTGTAGGATCGGAATGGCAATTCCGGATCCAAAGTCGAGCCAGCAATTGGCAGGACAAACTGGTAGTGACTTCTACACGGTCTGTTGAACAGGATGCTTTTTCACCCCTAGAGGTAACATCTAGTCGCCAGTCAAATTTCAACTTCTTTCTTTCAGGAAATGATCAATCTGACCGGAACCAGGGACAACTTCCGTCTGTTCCTCTACTTCCTCTTCTTCTTCATCCTATTTTCCTTTTATCTTGATGTGGAGCCCAATACAAGAAAGCTACCTATTAAAAGAAACCCAGCCCACCAGGAATTATATAATTATTTAAAAAAAAAAAAAAAAAGGAAAAATAGAGGCTTGAGCTCAAACACCTCAGAGCCCAAGGCATCAGCCGTAAGCCTCTTTTATGCCTTGCGCCTCCAAGCTGCAATGAGGAACTCTAGTATTTGATGCATTTATATTTGTTTTTTGTTTTTGTTTGTTTGTTGTTGTCGTATCGTTGCTCCTTTTTTTTTTTTTTTTAATATATGCGGATGCACATGGAGTTACAAGTTGATAAAAAAATCTCCTTTTTCTCCTGTTTGCATAGGCTGCTAGGGTATTTGAGAGTCAATTGGCAGAGTCCATCTTGGAAGGCAATGGCCAGCTTGCCTTCCAAAAGCTTGCAACTACAACACTCGAAAAACTGATGCCAAGAATTGAAGGAAAGGGAGAGTTTGGTCAGGCCAGGTGGCGGGTAGTTTATGCACCGCAGATTCCTAGTTTGCTTTCTAATGATGGTGCGGTTGATCCTCTTAAATCTATTGCCAGTAGTATTACATTCGGTACAGAAGTTGAACTGCAGCTTGGGAAACGTCTTCAGGTTATCTTACGGGAAATCCTTCATCCTTGCTTTCAGTTCTTCATTTTCTCAACATGGATAAATTTCCACACTTTGATTGAATTTTTTGTGGACAACTGAATATTACAAAGTTATAGACCGCAACACACTCTCGTATTAGAAACTACATACATGATTTATTTATTTGCCATTGGAATATTATCAAGGAAAAGATAGAAAGAACTAGGCAGTTTTGAAATGGTTTTTCTAAGTCATGTATAGCGCTTATTTTATGCCCCTTTCCATTTCTCGTAGGCCTCCGTTGTCAGGCAGATGAAGGACTCGGAAATGGCGATGCAATGGACCTTGATTTATCAGCTTACGAGCCGCCTGCGTGTGCTGCTTCAATCTGCCCCGTCAAAGCGGCTCCTTTTTGAATATTCTGCTTCATCACAGGATTGATCTGTTCGGCTCCTTTGCTCAGTCTTTTCGTTCGTGGATGCAATTCCATTCCAAAATTAATATTCTTTACTAGTGTTTTTTAGTTTGTGGAGAGAAATAGAAATGGGCTATTCCCAAGCAAACAATTTTAGAAAAAATGTATATATATATTCCTTATTCTTTGCCCTTTGCTCAGAATTGAATGAGCTTTGTTTGTATGTACATAGTCCAATATTAATTAATGAAAGAAAAGTTGAGTTTTCATGTAGAATAATATTGAACAATGAGAATCAGATTCTGATGTCAAAAAGTAATTTTATTTTGCTATAACCGCTTTGTGTAAGTTGAATATACGTAATTTGTTTACTGAAAAATTGAGATTAAGAAACAACATTCCCTACCCCCACAATTTTATTTTATTTTATTTTATTTCCCGTCTTCCGTCTCTTTTGCTTCAAATTTATTTCGTTCAAAGCAGAACAAAATTCTTAAAAACAAGAGAAAGAAACAAGTTCAATGTCAATAAACAATTGTGTATCACATGAATAGGATGAGATGACAAGAATACAGTTGACTGCCCTCAGTAGCCTTTACCACCACTCACTTTTTTATTAGAACAGTCAGAACCAAGTAACCAAAAATTAGAATATTTGTGTATAAATGTAAAGAGTAATGACACTGTGTCTCTATTTTATCAAATTAAGTAAATAGATAATCGAAATTTTTTTATATTTAAAAAATAACCGTTGATCAGTCAACCAATGAAAATGTATCATTATTAAAATTAGAAAAACAAAGACACCATCTAAATAAAATATTCAAAACAAACCTACCTATTTTTGTCATATAATAAAATTTACGGTATTCATATCAAATAGCATATTTTAAAGACTTACTTTAAATATATGTAGCATGTTTGAGTATTCTTTTAAATTATAACATATTTTATATTTTTGAACATGTTGAATTACCTTTTAAACCTCATTAGTTATTTTGTGTATATTTTATTTCTGATATTCCTCCTCTCTCTCACTAGTTCCATTGTTTTCCTCACTCTCTCTCTCCTCATCGACTTCGCGCCGATGACGGTGAGGATCCCAACGACGACGAGATTGCGGCCGCGACCAAATGGTCATCTCTCGCTTTGTGACGGCAATGGCGACGAACGGTTCGCGAGAAACGCCAATCGACAACAGGTCCGACAGTCTCCCACGCGACAGTATCGCGATCTCCGGTGCCAAGCTCTCCGCGACCGAATGGCTCGTCTCTCTTTATTCGCGACGGCGATGGCAACGAGATCGTGGAGAGACTGGTGATGACACTACGGATCTATTTTCTGGGTTTGTTGGTTTTTGTTGCGGGTTCGGTCAGATTGCGATGGTCTCCGGCGCTGATCTCTGTTGACTCGGCAAGGTCTGGGGTTTTGACAACGACACGACGGTGTTGCAATCTCCGGTGCCGAGCTCTGTTAACTCAGGCAATCTTAGACCTGTTTTGAGGACCGGGGGATTTTTTGAATTTTGGGACTAATTTATGATTTTAATAAATATAAATCAAATATAGTATTAAAAATAATATTTGGTAATTATTTGTAAATATCCGGATTTAGTTTATAAAAATCAAATTTGGATTGTAAATAAATTTTTGTAGTTTAAATTAAAATAGTAAATAAACGTATTTACTTAGAAATAAACGTATATTAACAACGGATTTATTTGAAAATAATATTCTTTCTCTAAACCTACTATTTTGTTAAAATCTCAATATCAGCTTATGCTACTTAATTAATTCTCCCTAAAATTGTAAGTACGAAAAATTATCCACTTTAAACTACTATTCTAAGGATTTGTTTGGTGTATGAGTTTGAGTTGAAATTGATAAGTTTAAATAGTGATTGATATGTACTTTTTCAGAAAAGACAAAAAATTTTTGAGAAAAAAGACAAAAATTGAGTTAAAATCCATAAATTTGGACCTGTGATCCAAACGCACCCTTAAATGACTCACAAATTAAAAAAAATTAAAATTTAGACATCAAGCATTAGGAGGGGCCGCGCGAACGCAGGCCCCCACTACCACAAATTATGACGTAGGCTCCACCACTTGGGTAGACCTTAGGTCGGCACCCTTCCCACGTGCAATGGAAGTCACCGACCTAGGCCATAGGCCTTCTTGATCGCCCATTGACCCCGTCCAGGTAAGTATGTACTACTTTCCTACTTAACCCTCTTTTATACTACTTCTCCCACTCCCCCTCTACTCTTCCTTTCGATGTGGGACAAACACATTATTTAATTTGTTTTAAACTTTCAACTTCCCCATTCTCAATCTCAAGTGAACTGGGTTAAATCTTTGTTAGGTGTGAAACTAAATGGAACTTGGTCATAAAACTCGTTACAAGATAACAAACAAAGATTAAAAAAAAAAAAAAAAAAAAAAAAAAAAGAAAGATGTCCTCAAAATCCTAGGACTTTGCATTGGGGTATGAATTTGACAAAAAATTTGATTTCACCAAAATCTCCAGGGATCCTTGTATGGAGGAACATATTCTTCCGTTGGCGGGAGAAGGCGAAATGAAGCCACCGTCTTTTCGAGAACAGGCCCCATCTGCCACCACAAAGCGGGTAAAATATTATTGCAATTGCATTGTAAAACATACCTTATTGGAACTGAATATTGCTTAAAATAGGCAGAGAGAGAGAGAGAGAGGGAGGGAGGGAGGGAGGGAGGGAGTTACTGTGCTCCACTGCTTGTTGAGGGTTGAAGCATTCAGAGTGTAAAAATAACCTGCAAAGCGGTTTCTGTGAGTGTAGAAACTACTTTAAGATCAGAATTAACCAAGCGTAGTAATTGCGAAAAAGCATGTGTAGATTCACATATTTGCAATCTGGATATGAGAGGATTTTAACTTGTTGGAGAGGCGTACCATCTCGTTCAGCTGTTGAAGAGACATAACGCCGGAAAATGTTTGATTCTCGAGCCTGCATAGTTGTAAGAACATCAAGACACCCGAGGAGCATGCGATGAATGAAAATCTTTCTACTGGATTTACTACAAGGGGATAGACTTACTTGTTTTGTAGGCGACTTGCGAACGAGGTACTCATAATACCAGTATGGTTCACCATCAATCTGAATAAGAAATTATGAGGAAGCCCCTTATACACATATACATTTCATTGATATACATATACACTTCATAGATATACAAAAGCACATTATTTTCTACTTGTGGTTCAAAGGCGTACTTCACTAGAATGTGTATCAAGAACTGAACTTTCACTCATGCTCTGACTTGAGGTGACACGCTGCAAAAACACTGTGGCACATCAGTTTAAACTAGCATCGACTTCATGCTGTCGAATTTTTTTTGGGAAGAACTGGAGTCCGAGAGTACAAAATAGGACATAACAACAATTCTATCCGTAAAATTCAAGATAGATTGTCAAATAGTGATAATCAATATTTTAGAATTAGGTCTTTGTTTTTTGTTTATCCGAACAACCACATTTGTCGAGACTTTCATGAAAAACATAGTGAAACGTTACCAGAGCAGCCTTGTCGGACAAAACAGAATCGGCAACATCTTTTGCAGTCCATGTACTCTTGTCCTGGGATTTTATAAACCTTGAATTTGGGGGGCCTATCTGAATTAAAAAAAGTGAAATCATAAACCGCCGGAGAAAACATCCAAAGGAAATTACCTTAGAATTTAATGGTATCATCAGAAGTTACCGTTACAGAGATGATCAAATTATCAATAATGTCAACGCGCTCAGACACAATGCGCAGGCGTGCATTGGCTGTGTCATGTGCAAAACAGCATCCATTTTAGCACCATCAGAAAATTGATATGAAGATGGTACTTTTGAGTATCTTCAAGAAAATTTTGGAACATCTGAAAATGAACTTACGAGATAGTGGAGCAGCGGATGAATATCGTTCTGGCTTTCTGGATTCCACCCTTCAAAGGCATGAAAAAGAATCAGGATCCTATTATTCAAGATGAAGTGATACTAGCAAAGAAAGAAAGAAAGAAAGAAAAAAAAAAAAAAACAAAGAGAGAGTAGTTTGCTGTAAAAAAACTACCCGCTGTGAGCATTTCATAATGAAAAAGAACAAACGATTTGAACAATTCTGAAAATTATTCTTGGGAAAGAAAAAGACTACAAAGGTCTTCAGTACATGAATATTGGACTATAGAAAATATGATTTATGTTCTATAAGATCTTTGATTAACGGAAAATTAGCATAATTTCTTCAAATCAAAGTTGAATTAAAGTTATGAACTTTAAACGGGTATCAATGAAGACAGTTTTATTTATTTATTTTCCAAAGCTTCTCCATTGTTATAGAATAATTTCACAAACAACCATTTTATACTTGTGTACAACCATATTTTATATAGAGTTGCAAAGATGCATACCATTTTTTCTTTTTTTTAAAAAAAAGGAGATGCATACCATTTGAAAAGGAACTTCTTGGATGGCAACTCCACTGGATAGAGATAAGAATAAGCATTTATTTCATCAACCAACGAAGCCATTTTCAAATCCTCCTCTGCAAGTAACCCTGCAATTCAATTCCACTAATCACGTAATAACCATAATTGTCTCTCAACAATATAGAATTTTCAGTTCCCAAATTCTTAGCAGCACAAAAAAACATCCGTCGGTTACTCAGTTTGCATGACCAACTCTAATCCCAACTTTTTTATACCATCTAACGTAACGGTGAGGATTTTTTTTTTTTTTTTTAAATATATCAAAGTTGGGATTGGAGTCGGTGTCCATGGCATTTAGAAAAAGCTTACCTGAAGATGGGAAGAGTGAAAGTAGAGAAGAGGAAAGACCAAAGAGAAGGAAATCCCGTCTCCAAAAGCCATGTTCGGAAGTGGGTACTTCTGAAGCAAAACTTGACGATGGCTGTGATACTTCATTTGATCCACAATTCTTGTGGTGCATCACAATCCTACTCTGGTTTCTAAGGCCAGAACAAAGAGAATATATATATACATATATATATATGTGTGTGTGTGTGTGTGTGTGTGTGTGTGTGTAAATATATATTTTCAGACAGAATTTACAATTGGGATATTTAGGATTGAGCAAGAAAAGGAAAACAAAAAAGTACCTGAAGAAGATGAGGTTTTGAGGAAGGAGATTAGTGGGTGTGAAGAGAGAGAGGGAAGGAGAGAGAACCACCATCTTTTTTTTTCTTTTTTGGGTAAGCTCTCTTCGCCTTTGCCTTTCTCTGCTCTACCTCATCCACTACGCACACTGTGACTTTCTTCCTTTTTTTTTTTTTTTTTCCTTTCAATTTCTAGTTCTGTTTTGTTGGACTTGTCTGGGAAAGACATGAAAAGAAGATAGGTTAAGTCGACAGTTTCCCTACGGATTGCATGAATCTATTTCCTAGAACTAACCAATTAAATCTTGCCACGTTAGCAGATAGAGCGAACTTCCTAATTTCGTTACCTTTTCTGCGTCGTTTTATGTGTTTCCTTTGGTTATAGACTCAAGCAAGATTTTGTAGTTAATTATTCGGTCATATATATTATAATCTATTTTGCATTTTCTCTTTATATATTAACCTATATAACTTAACGTTTAAATTCTTATCCCGATTCGGTCATATTGGAATCCATCAATTTTCTTTTTATTTTTTTCTCAATCAAAAATAAAGCGCAAAAGGTCAACTTGGAAAAGTGTAAAAACTAAATAAACAAATAAACGTTTGGCCATGTCGGATAAATACCGGTTTGAACTATGAATAGCTTTAAGGAAAATTTTCAACTAAAAATATTTCTACAATAAGCTATATATTCCTTTCTAGAGGGAAGGGCCTAAATTGCTAGATACAGCATTAATATCTGATTTGTCATGCGTACACGACTAGACTTGTTTACAATACAGAAAAAGAGATCAAAACCCTCTACTTTTGGGAACATTTTGTTGCCATGACAAGCCAGGTTGACCACCCACCCCTCGGCTGGGTGCCCCGTAAAATTGTCCTGCATCAGGCTGTAAACCTACACTACTCGGCCGTATGCCACCCGCCTGACCCGGAGGAACCCACCAAGTTCCCTGCTGCTGCTGCTGCTGCTGCCATAAAGCCGGATTTTCGGACCCGTTTGTTGCGTTGATAGATGGAGGTTGCAGAGATTGCAATGGCAGCATAGTCTGATGTGTGCGCTGCTGAGATGCTAAATGCGAATGGTTTACAAGGTGAGGTCGCAGCATCTGTTGCTGAAAGTTGTGCACTTGCTGCTGGGGTGCTTGTGGCTGCCATTCTGGAATATCATCATCGTCGTCATTCCAGGGCTGAGCCGCAACCCCACTTCGTCCTTTGTCCTTCCAGTTTCCCGGAAGTGCAGAGGCATTGTTTTGTCCATATTTATGAATAAGCTCTCTCACTAGCTCAACAGGATGGGATGTTTGAGGTGCGCGAAGCACGGCCATTCCTGGCCCCCTAGTGCTTTTTTGGGAAGAAAAACGCGACATGGGTGGATTAGAACCACCAGAAAAATTAAATTCGGGAAGGTCATCTTCATCCCGGGCAGCCAGAGGGCCAAACCCAGGAGGAATATCATCCTCATCATCATCAAGTGAAGGTCCAGAGTTCGCAGGAGGCGGGCCCCGTGGCAGGGCCGATTTGGGTTCGAAATTGGAATTCAAAGGTGAATCCTGTTGTCTCCTAGACGTGAAATGTTGCTTTTTCGATACGTGCTTGTGGTGAGATGATGATGATTTGGGAGATATAGAACTTAATTTTCTCCATACAATAACACCAATTAGGCCATTATCAAGTTCGTTAAGTGCCTCAATGTGTTCTTTCTGGATGATCTTGCCGAGCATTTCAAGTGTCTTGTTATGTGGGGGGCAAAAATAAAGTTCTACGCCAGAAGCGGGCTCGGCAAAACCCACTCTCTCATCCAGAATATACGAATCTGCCACCTGCAGGCCAATACATATTCTAAGTATGAACAAAGAATCTTCTGCTAAGCACAAAAGGGTAAACAAAAACTCGGGTTTTCATCATGTAAATGTTACCTCTTGAAGAGCTGCGCGCTCATTTTCGGACGACTCCTTGAGAACGCAATGCACAACCTGCAAAAAATGAGGTCTCATCAGTTATAACATGTAGAAGACCAACAGTAAAATCTCTTTCTTTAGATTTGAAGTTGTAATTTTTCCTATAATTGCTTTGGTATATTTACATCAACAACAGTATCATCCAAAGTTAAAATTCTCCCTGTTTATTTCTCTTCCCAACCAGAAACACTTTAATTACATTCCCATGGTTTGTTCATCTCCAATAAGTCTTTTTTCCCAATTAAAAATGGGATTTAAATGAACGAATTTTGATGTGATTTCTTTCATGTTCTTTGGTTCAGGTTTCCAGAAGTCTTATATGAACGAAGTTGAAAGAAAATTATAAATCTGCGAAAACGTTTTTCTCTGCAGCATAATCTACAAGCCCCAAATATAGCAAGATCGAACGTAAATGAATTTTGATCCTGGAAAAGGGGAATCAATCGAGGGAACAGTGACGAGAGAAGGTGTCGACGGATAAAGCCTCTTTTTTTTAAAAAATAAAAATAAACCCGCAGAAGCAAAGAACACAAATAACCTATGGGCATATCGGCACATAACCCATGGTGTGGAAGGATAAAGCGAAAAGTTAGAACCCAAGTTTCCTGCTTTCTTTGTTCTGTTTATATAACTGTCACTGCCAAATGTATTGGATATGCAATTAGAGAAGAGAAACGAATCATTTCACCATCGGCAGACCACACAGCACGCGGTAGCAAGGCTGAGTGAATGAACATCAAAACTGAGAAAGAGGGCTCTTTAATTCTAGAGAAAAGAACGATATAACAGGATTCAGGTTTCATTGTACAATAAAAAGAAACTTGCAATACCATGACAGCACGGCTACGGGAAAGGGGAAGCTCTTGCAGAAACTTCTCAAATGCTTCGAGTCGGACTCTTCCCTTGATTTCAATAAAACCAGGCCACTCATTGGCAGAGGTTTTTTCACCACTGCAACAACAAAAATAGGATCAGCACACGGGGAAAGAGAATACAAGGATTTCTCATTCTTCATAGTCTATTCAAAGTTCAAAATTATTAAAACAAAAATCCCCTTAATAATGTACTTCCAGGAGGATTCATGTATGGAAATAATTAAAAAACTACAGTTCCCTTGAGTTTACTTGAAGAATTAAATTCTGGTAAATTTTTTCGTCACAACTTAATTCGCAATATCTGGATGTGTAAAATTCTTGTATGCACATATATCCAAGAGCCAACATTTAGGACTGCTGGTGAAGAAAGACGACTAGAATATTCAACTTTCCAACTGAAGTTTCGAGGACCACAAAACAGAAAGTTGCCCATAAAGACCAAACTATAACATCAATATTAAAAACCTAATAACCTGCATATATATACATATATTTTAGGAATCGTAGTAGTTAAATCAGAAGAAATATACTTTCCCTTTTATAAATATTAAAAAAAAAATCAATTTACATCAGGGAACTACTCGCAAACACTGTGACATGAATTTGCAATTCGGATAAAAAGAGGTACCTTTTATATAGGCAAACAACATCGGCTGTGCTTGAGACAGTCAACTGAAGCGAGCCTCCCCATACATGTTCACCCTTGGGTATGCCAGAGCGCGCTCGAGTTGATTCTGTTTTTAGAGGACTGTCGCTCGATTTCACATCGAGAAGATTGCCTCTAGGTTTCACATCAGTATGACCATCATCCAGTTCCGAATCAACATGGTTGTCATCAGATTTCACATCGGCATCTTTGTTCATCTGGGTCACATCGACATCGTCACGTTTTTTAGAGGAAGCATCAACTGAAGACTTTACCACTGAGCCAGTCTTGGAGTCGTCCTTTTCTGAGACGGGTGTCATTCTCTCAGAATCCAAGGGCAAATTCTCAAATGGTGGCTCTGAATCAAGTGATTCCATGAATTCATCGAGGGAGACGATTGGAGGAAGAAATTCCACATCTTTCAATCCGTCGTCAACCATGAGCCCATGCATAAAGTCACTCTCTTCATTTGAAGGAATAGTAAGGGTGCATGAAGTATCACGGCCTTCTAAATTACTATTCTCACCCGAAGCATTTACTTTGCCTTTCTTCACAACGGGTTTCGAAGTACGGGTTTCGATCTCCTTGCTTTTTGGCTGACTCTGAGCAAGTGAACTTGAACCGCCAGAAATATCCACGGGAGTGCTATCATCTTGATCAACCTCAACTTGGAACTCACCCTTATGTGTTTTTCTTACTAAACGTCTAATATCAACATCTGAATCTGGCAAAACTACCATCTGGGCAAGCTCTTCTGCTTTTGCCATGCGCCACTGAGAAAGCTCCTCCGAAGCAAGCTCCTCTGCAGTCATAGAACACAGCCGTTCAGGCGAAATTTCCCCTGCTACGACTCGCTCTCTAAGCTCTGGGTTATTGCGGTCTTTTAGGTTGAACAGAAGAGACCTCCCCTTCTCTTTGTACTTCTTATTCACGCCTCCAAACAATTTGAATAATTCTTCTTCGATATCAAATGCCAAATCTTGTGGAGATTGATAAGCTTGTTCAACACCATCTCCACCAACGTCTTCATGATCCAACTTCGGTTCTTCAGCATTTTGAATTTCTTTTTTCTCGGCCATATCTAAATCAGAATCCAGTACCCAAGAAAGCCCATTTCCCTGCAAGAGCTCATCTTTTACAAAAAAGTTATCACCAAATGGCACATCATATGACAAAACATTACTTGATTGGAATTCTCTGCCATCACATATTGAGGACAGTGTTGAACCACCAGTCCTTGCATCTGCCAAAATCTTTTGAAATTCACCTTGTGCGTCGTTATTTTTCTGAGCAGAAAAAATTTCAACAGAATTGTTAGATTGTTTATTTACTCTGTCAACAGCAGCAGCAGCAGCAGCAGCTAAAGCTGATCCGGCAGGTTGATTATTACCCCTATTTTCGGGGCAGCTTACAGCTTCACCTGGAGAATTATCTCTCATATCCAACGATTTATTGCCTTGTTGAGTAACTAATGACAATGCAGTAGCTAACTGTTCCCTCATCTTGGACCTCACGGATTCAGAGGATTCCGTTGAAACCTTAGTGGGTGGTTGTGCTCTCGCAGTTTGATTCTTTTGACTGGACATCCGCTGTGAACCAGATTTACTGGAAAAAAAATCTGTCTTTACCATTTTCTTATTAGCTGTCGGTGAATTATGTGAACCTGGAGAATTTGGCATAGACTCCAGCTGCATGGTTCTCTTATTCAGCGCAGATATTTGAGGCAACCATGGTCTATGCTGCATTTGTGCTACCCGCTTTTGTGACATTGACATGTTTTCCAGAGTTTGGTCCTGGCAAATTGGTTCCATAGGTGTCTTGCGCTTAAACGGTGCCGACATTTGCTCCTCATTGTTTAGCATTGATCCAATCTGTCCTATCTGCCCCGTTTGCATCTCCATAGATGGGAATCCTCGCGATAAGCTATTATCGGAGATTAGCGCCGTTTGACGGTTTGACGCAGGAAACGGCTGTGATACAGGATGGCCGGACATATATCCTACAGAACCAACAACACCCATTTGCATTTCTGATATTGATGAGTCCATCTTGTTCAAAATTGGTTCCAACTGACCCATTTGCATGCTCGGTACGGGTAACTGCTGCGAGACAAGGTTGTTCGACATGCTATACTAGTCAAACCGAAACATCAACTCTGCGATTAGAAAGAATACAAATTAAATTCTCTTAGCATAATTTCCCCTAAAATTGTCTTTTCTCTTGTAATAAACGAAAGTAAAACTAAAGAGTTCACCTTTTCCTTAAAGTCTATAAATTTCATTACTGTAGAGAAAATTCCCTAAATATTCGTTGAAAAAAAAAAAAAACGCACTAAATCGTAGAAAACAAATTAAATTAAAACCGATAGAATTCGCTAGAGAAAAAAATCTTAAACGAACAAAGCAAATAGCAGTTCCGACCAGAACTAGAAATAAAATCGTTAATTTTCAAGAATCTGAATTTAAAAACCCTAATTTCAAATACATACCGCATCGGAAACAGCTCAGAGGCGATACTATCACCTAATTCATATCGAAAATGTAAACCCTAGATAAGAATTGGTAGATTTAGGCATACCTACGAATAGAAAAATCCGCAGAAGATTAGAGTTTCACAAGGAAGAAAGTGGTCGTGAAGAGTTACCAATTCGCCGGAGCTGATCCGGGAAGACTCGAATTGAGCGGAGAAAGGCGGCTACAGACAGTCTAGGGTTTGGCTCTGAAAGCTCCGTTTGGTTTGAAGGAGGGAAGAGAGAGAGAGAGAGAGAGGTGTCAGAACTCAGAAGAGAATAGAGACAGAGAAGCCTAGAAGCCTAATCTCTTTTTTTTTTCTTTTTTTTTTTTGAGAATAAATAAGATAATGTATATAGATACATATATATATATATATATATATATATATATAGATAGACGAGACCGTTTTCAGTATGAGAGCTGAATGGCGCTATTCTACAGGACCGATTGCTACACGCATGTTTATCTGTTTTGCAGCTACTTAACACACCGCCTAAATGATTAATACGTGTATATATATTTTAAAAATTAATTAAAAAATTAAAATTTTACTATTTTTTGTATTATAAAATATACTATTTACTTTACTTATTTTTAAAAATACCATTTACTAGTTTTAAAAAAACTATTTGCATGAATGCCTTCTGAATTTTTTAAATTTGACAATTTAATTCCTAAATATTTTTTCCTGGTAATCAACCCCTTGAACTTCTTATTTTTAGCAATTTGTCCTTTTTACTTAAATTCATTAAAATTAAGACAATTTTTTGCACAATACTTACACATTATAGCTTAAAAGAGACGATGTTGATCATTTTTGTTTAATTTTAATATAAATTTCTTTTATAGTTAAGTGTTTAAATTTGAACATAATTGAATTAAGGTTCAAATTTTTAAAGGAATTTGTATTGAATTTAAACAAAAAATGATCAACAATGCTCTTCTTGGACTATAATATGTAAGTTATGTGTAAAAAAACATTCAAATTTTTACGAATTTGAGTAAAAAAGATTGAATTGCAAAAAAAAATTTAAAGACTAAATTATCAAATTTGAAAAGTTCAGGAATATATATACAAACGAGTCTTTCTCTTTTATAAAGTAGTTATGAGTTGAAACACTACAATGGAAATATCAATGTCAGAAAAATAACGATGGTCTGTATTTATAAAAATATTGATCAATATAATGATGTCGATGTTGATAAAAAAAATTTGACAGGTATTTATATAAAATTTGTTTTTATATGAAAATTTGTTTATGACAAGTTAATATTATATCTAATGCTTTATTATTGTAGTGGTTGTAGATAGTTATGGGCATAATTGTGAAGGGAAAAAATTGAATAATTTACGAACATCTGCTGACAGAGAACCATTTTTGTACCTAGGGTCATATTTAGGATATAATTTTAGAAATATTGACAAAATTGTCAATATTTCATTATTAGGCACTACACGTTTAGAATATTTTTTATTTTTCTCCCCTCAAAATGTATCCATATCCAATATTAAATAACATTAATTAACAGTAAATATGAAATACCAATAGAGTAGTTTTTGTACCTAAAAAATAATTATTCAAAATCTTGTGTTGCAGTCGTTTATCAAGCGAATTGTCCATTTTGACACCCACAAAAAAAAAAAAGGCGAATTGTCCATTGCATTATAGAGGTCATATATACAAGTAGAGAATAAAGGGTACATAAAAACAGCAAGCCGGAATGTGATGGCTCCAATGAGCAAATCTAAGGAATACCTTCATTCTTTATGTTTCTGTGTCGTAGTAAATACTAAATACAGATTTCATTTCAAGTCCCACTGCTAACACAAGAGAGCTATACATCGACCCGCGACACCATCAAAGGCAATTTCCTGCTTACCTACCTCGCTATCGCCTTGACCCCGAGAGGAGTAAAAAGAAACAAAAAGAAAGAAAGAAAATAAAGAAATCCAACAAACAACATCGGGGCAATCAGCCATCCACCGTAAAATTGATTCTTGCATTGAGATTTTTGCTAATTTAGTCATCTTATTGAAGTATGGTACTCGCCAAACCATTGCTTTCCCTAGAAATCATCGTTTTGGTGGCTGCCATTTGCCCCAGAGAGCGAGCCAAACAAAGGGCTTGTGCCTACCTCACTCTTGCAAAGAGGGCATGTAGCATTGATCTTTAACCACTTATCCACGCATTCCTTGTGGAAGAAATGAGAACATGGCAACTCCCGCAGCTCATCGTTGTTCGCATACTTTGCCAAGCAGATGCAGCAAACCTACAGAACGTAACCAAAATATATGAAGCCGAATCAAGTCCCCAGGGAATGAACCGACACGGAGAAGAATAGACATAGTATAAATAACTTTTCATGCATTATTTATGTTGGCAATGTCCCTATACCGTAGTTAAGTTTTGAAACATGCTAAAGTCACTGTGTAAACTTACCGCATCTTCCCCAGAAATCACATGCTCTTTATCAGTTCCTGCAGCGATAACTCCCCCGTCAGAGACACCATCTCTATCATCTCCATTTCTATTTTTCTTCAACTTGAACTTGTATGTTGGCAAAGCATCAATTGATTCAGAAGTGGCTCCTCGGTTCTGTGTTAGATCCTCTCTAAACCCAAGGGCGGATATTATACAAGGAAGACAGCAGCATATTGTTGCACATAGAATGAAAGGCATGGCATATCCAATACAACTAAAGGTAAGAAATACTATACATAACCTGCAAAGAGAAAAAACCGCAATGAGCCCGGACGTCCACGACTTCAGAAATAGAAGTTCAGATGCATTGACTATTAAGAGCAATACCTATACAAATTAGGAGCCTCATGCGCAGACGAATGTCCTCCAAAGATCCAAACGTTGCCAACCACAAACCAAATCGCAAAGAAGCAATCCAATGCCATTTTAAAGTATTCCACAAGTGCCTTAAGTCTGAGGAGAAGAACGTGAATTAATTCAGAAAATTTACATAAACAGCAAATTTTGGTCAAAGTGTATTTAACAAAAATATATATTCTTCTGCAGATGCCATGGAAAGAAGGGAAAGTGGCATTGGATTTAGGACTGTGTTAAATCAGTTTACCAAAGAAGGGAAAGAGTACAAATGCTCCAACTCATTCGTGCCAAAAACCAAGACCAGTAACACAACATATGTTCTCTAAATAGTTCAGAGGTCCTAAACAGACCAGAGGTTGAGAAATTTTAATAAACTATTTAGACAAGAAGAACCTGCATTATGGTGAATAGAAAAATATTGTAAAGAGCTCCGACAACTCAAAGACTGATACGCCAAAGTCAATTAGCTCTCCTTTCACCAACAATTTTCTATAAACGTGAATAGAAACGAAGGTGCAATTGCATATAACTACAAGTAAGCAATAATCAGAAAAATTACTCGGGTATAAAAAGAAAAGTAAGCAATGCAACACTTTGTTGAAGCCTATTGTGCCAAAGACAAAAGAACGAACTCAAACCTTGCATTCATTATTTCTGTGCCTAGGCGGCTTCTAGGAGTCGAAGCACCAGTCCGACGATCTTCTCCTTCAGGTGCCCGACTAACTGAAAGAGAAAACGGCACTGCAGGAACGTTAATCTGAGAATTCTGGCGAGGTTGAGCTGAATCTTGCTCGGAATGCTGGTTATGATGACGGTACCGCCAATAAAGAAGAGGGAGAGTGGCAACACATCCAGATGCATAGCCCACAACCCATGCAAATAACGGTGTTCGTGGATGCTCGTGCCTTGACAAAAACAACACAACAATGGATGCAACAATTTGGCCAATCGTGAGAACTAGTTCAATAGATATCCATAACCCTGAATTCAATGGACTTCGGCGACGGCGAGTATCCGCTCTCCTTGCAAACGAGGAGTTCCTGGTGTTTGATCCATTCGAGGAGGAAACTGGACGGATAGACGTGGGCACTATGGCACCATTCGAAGATCTCTCTAGCTGTGATGTATTTAATCCATTTGAAGGTCTACTGTGAGTATGAGATGAGCTAGGTGAGAATCCATCACTACTCCCAGCTATGTCAATAACGTGCTCGCCACCGTTAATACTTTCTGGCCGCTCCATTAACAAAGGGAAAGTATCGATTTGACTTTCAAGGTGAAGCCCAGGTGCAGCAATGTCCATCTAACTCCACCAACGCAATTGGGAATATAGAAAGCATTCATAGAACTCCAGAACAATAATAAAATCCAGTAAACAACGATTCACTCTCGTCCAAAAGACCCGTTTGATGACATAAATTTCAACCGCCACAAGACGTGGAGAACTTCAAACAAAAATCTGTTCTGCTTAGAAGCAAAAGAACCAGAATCAGCGTTCTAAAAGTATCAGGATCACTATAACAGGCAGACGAAATTATTCGGATTGATACAACAACACAAACCTAAAACAATAAAACAGATTCAAGAACTTGAGGACTAGCCCTTTGTTGAGAAATACAATTCAAATTTCAAAGCATCAATTTTTCATTCTTTTGACCTTCCAATAACAGATTCAAAATTATATATTTGGCCTAAAAAGGGTCGACTTACGAGCTACGACATAAAAGTTCAGTTTTTCACCCCCAAAGTTCAGTTTTCTCCTCTTTTCCCGGATTTTCCCAGCAACCAAACGGTGGATATACCATTTAATAGCATAAAAAAGATAACAAACTCCCCAATTCTAAGCAATGAGCTCAGCTTTACCATCAAAATTTTCCAAAAACCCTAAAATTCAAGAGTTGACTAAAATCCTTCAAGAATTATCCAATAACCACACACAAAAAAAGAAGAAGAAGAAGAAGAAGAAGAAGAACATCATTATTCATTATTTAAAAAAATAAATAAACTCTCGCCCCAAAGATTCAGCTGCTCATCAACTAAAATCCCTATCCAATTCACACAAAAAAAAAAAAAAAATCTTCCTACATAAACACACACACACACACATATATGCGTGCCTATTTATAAAAAAATAAAATAAATAAATAAAAAGAAGTACCAGATAGGGTTAGAGAGGAGGCTTTGAAGAATCGGAACCGCCATTCAAATAAGAATCGGGATTGAGGAGTTATCGGAACGGCGTCGTTTCGAGACGAGATTGATTGTGGTTTTTGGGAACACTTTAGACCAAAGATTTTGGAGATTAAAGCAAGAGACCAAAGGAGAAGAAGAAGAGACAAAAGATGACGTCAGCTTTCTTTGATATTTCTAATTTAATTTTTTTAATTAAAAAAAAACATAAATTATTTATTCATCGGGCTTATGTCGTATCTCCGGTTGCTTGACCGCGTGGCCTGAGAATATATAGAGAAGATAAAGAATAAAGAAGATAAAAAAAAAAAAAAAAAAAAAAAGAGAGAGAGAGAATTTCTTTTTGCTCTTTTCTAGTCGGCAAAAGGTTCCATTCGAGACAAAATGTCTATTTTACCCTCCTCCATTCCTCTTTAAAGTTATCGAAGAAACGAATATGTTTCAGGGTTTGTCGTCATTGGGTCGTAAATTGACAGAAAGTTGCGTCCAAACAAACGTATTGTTACGAGGAATGCTCTCTCACTGGCTTTTCTTTTGTTTTGTTTTGTTTTTTTTTAATCACAAGACACTGGCCTTTCTTACAGTTTTAGAGTTTCATGAGATTCGAATTTGAATGGATAAAAAATAATAATAAGAAAGATCATTGTATTTTATCAATCTATCCATTTTTATGAGTGTATTAACTTTTTTTTTTATTTTTAATTATAAAAATTTCCCCACTCTATAAAATTTTTATCTCTTATAATACATTTAAGCATCGTCTTAAATTTAAAAAAATTCATTGTTCCTTTAAATCTTAAGTTGTATTTAAATTTTACATTGAAATGTAAAATTTTGTATATTCAAATAAAATATGTTGAGATAACTTTTGTAAAATATAATATTTAAATAATATAAAGATAGAAAAATTAATGTGATACGAAATTTTTGTAAAATATAATATTTAAATAGTATAAAGATAGAAAAATAAGTGTGATACGGATTTTGAAAAAGTGAAATTTTTCTCTGAATTTATATTTGGATTTGTGTTGAATTAAATTGAATTTTCTTAAAATAGTTAAAATATTTAAATGCACTTGAATATTTTACCATCAAACAAACACACATTATGGGCCTGTTTGGTGCACAAGTTCAAGTTGAAATTTATAAGTTTAGTTTGAGTTAAGTTAAGTTTAGTTTAAAAGGTGAGTGTTTGGTAAAAAGTTTGAGTTGAAAAGTTTAAGTTGAGTTGAGTGTTTGGTGAAAAAGTTTGAGTTAAAAAGTTAAAAAAAAAAAAACAAGGGCCTTGTTTGGATGTATAAAAATTGAGTTAACCAATTTTTTTGCCTTTTGTGTTTGGTAACTGATCTAAACTCCAACTGAATGGAAATTTTACACCTCAACTATTGTCTATTTTCATATTATGAACTAAATTTATCTATTTTATTGACTGAAAAATTATAATCAAACTACTCAGTACTTAAATTTATAATTTATCCTCAATTTATCATTCTATTATAGGTTCTATTACCGCAAAATGTCGCGATTAACAATTTCACTCTATAACACCAATCAACTTACGTCCAAAATTATTTTTATAAATATCGTAAATAGCCGTAAAATACATGCACCATCAGTATATATTAGGTCAGTGAAGTTTATATTAAAATTTTGTATTAAGCAATACTGCCATAATGTTGTCAATAGTGACATCACGACGCCAACGCTTGCGTGGTTCTATACCACGGGGCTGATTGAAATCTGTCCCACATATCATCAGCCATCATATCTCTTAGCATATTCATGGCATCCCTTCTCGTGTCATGGTGCTGCGGTCCTGTACTTGGCCCTGTACCGAAGGCTACGTCGTCAACTCCATCATCTGCGTTCACATCGACATTCTCACTTACAGGCATACAATCTCCGGCGTAATCTTCGTGTAATGGATCCCCAACCTGCACCATCCGTATGAAATTATGTAGAACAGCACAAGCCACGGGGATCATAGCCTGTTTCTCCACCGGGTAGCTATTGGTGCCTTTTAGTATTTTGAACCTTGCCTTCCAGACACCAAATGTCCGCTCAATACAGTTCCGCAACGATGAATGTGTGTAGTTAAACACCTCTCTTCGGTTGCCGAGCCCGTCGCGCCTTCTTCGGTATTCAGGTAAATGATATGTCTCTCGGCGATATGGGCTCAGGAAACAATCCTTATTAGCGTACCCTGAATCGACTAAGTAAAATTTACCTACAAAATAAATACCACTTCATGAATTGTATGTCGGTAATTTTCTATTTCAACCTATAGGGAATATGAATAATTTACTGACAGTTAAAGGCCAACTATTTTTACCTGGCGGAGGTAGTGGGAAACCCTTGAATGCAAGTGCCTCTCCTAACATTCGAGCATCATGACACGAACCCTCATACCCGGTCAACATGTACGTGAATTTCATGTCAAACGAACAGGCCGCTAATATATTCTGTGAATGAAACCCTTTTCGATTAATCCAGGCGTCCGCATTTTCAAGTGGAGGCACACATGGGATGTGGGTGCCGTCTATCGCCCCAATACAACCCTGCAAAATTCGTAAAATGCTGTCATCATGAAATACAATCCACTTACATCTGATTTTCTATTAAAGTATTGGAATATGATGATATTATTACTTGTTAATTGATAACTTACATCAAACCATGGTCGATATTTATACCCGTGCTCTTGAATTAATGGTTGAACCGATGTGTAGTCGGGTGGCCTGATGAACTCGTCTTTCAACGAACAAATGGCCAATAACACTGCATAGAACCACCTCGACGTTGTTTCTTTTGAGTGTTGGAATAAGTATGAGGCTTGTTGGATTGTGGCGCCTTGGGCACAAATATATAAAAAAATAAATAACTGCTCGTCCACTGTCATGTTATTAGTTGGGGATAATAATCCGCAACTAATAACATGATTAGATATCGCTCTGAATGTGCCGGATTCCATACTTATTAAACCTTGAATTATACGTGGGTGACCATTTAGTATCTCGTGCACGCTTATCTGTCCTGTTAAGCTTGAATTATGCATCGGTACTGGATCCCTGCGCATGCTACGCCGCCATGTACGATACGCAAACACTGACATTGCAGCCATAGCCGGTACGTTTCGTTGTCCATTTTCTGACCCATGGTTGTCAGCTTCACGATAGTGTGTGGAACCACGGTCGTTCATGTTCTTCACGAGGTGCACTATACTTGGTCTACAATTCCTGTTATAAATTAACGTACATAGGAAAAAACTTTGTATTAGTTTCGGAATTAGTTACGCATTTACTTATTTTTGGCAACTGCCAACATAATATAACGTAATTAAAAACAAATTTAGCATATAAATTGGTTACATCATGAACTAATATTTACCCTTTGAACAAATACTATTAAAAATAGTCTCAATGTTGCTGAAAAGAGCAATCAAAACGAATACAAACAGGGATAAACATGTAATCAATCATATAGCTGTCGGCGGCTAGGGGTTGATGACAGAGGCAATAATTTCTCGCCGAAGGTCATCGTCAATCTGACAGAATGTTCCCATAGT
The DNA here is from genome assembly GCA_009761775.1 of Ficus carica. Taxonomy (NCBI): domain Eukaryota; kingdom Viridiplantae; phylum Streptophyta; class Magnoliopsida; order Rosales; family Moraceae; genus Ficus; species Ficus carica. The sequence goes on along the minus strand of CM019745.1, from coordinate 10,347,789 downwards.
ATTTTGGTTAGAAACAAAGTAGTGCCACATCATCATCTGATGACGTGATGAGTAACCCATTCCCTTAATTATGTTCATGCACTGCAATAGGCCACCGTTTTGGACTGATTGCTCACTGCCACCGCCAGTTTGCGATATGCCTCGGAAGTAGTCTCGGACTTCCTCCATAGCCTCAAACGCCATCGCATCGGTTGCATCCCTTTGTTTTCTCTTACCCAGGCTGCCACTACGTCGGGACGGACCGGCGACGTCGGTCCCTTGACGCGAGTCAGGCTGCCTCCCACTGGCGGTCGGGGTTACGTCCTCCTCTAAACACGGGTGTGTTTCAGAGTTGGCAAAGTTGAAATCGTAATCAACGGATGGATTACTGCCGTCCCTCATCGTAACTGATCCATAACCGTATGCGCCAGCCGAGTGCGTTTTCTCGAACACGTTGTACTGCAACTCCTTATGGCGAAGGCCCTCATAACGAAGATGCCTGCATAGTGGATGTTCCTGCAAAATGGGAAATGTCACGTCAGCCGTCTCTACGTAGTCAAGTTGTTAATGAATATAATAATCTTTAAATAAATATTAGAAAATTAATATTACTTTTATGAAACTCTGCCACGACTCATCTGAGCAGACAACTCTATCGGCTACAGGATCGTACCCTAGGCCGGTCTGGACTTTCAATACCTTCCAACCCTTATATATTTTTCTCATGCGCTCTTTTTTTTGGTATAAAGTTGTGCCGAGAGCGGGAACCCCACCAAACTCGATGTTAAACTCATTGGCCCATATGTCATAAAGCTGCATGCTGGGCTGTCGACCAGGATTGGATGAGTAGAAGTCATCCAATTTCTCTAGTAACCGGCTTTCCTTTACGGAGTTCCAGACAAACGTCTCACCCGACGATCTACGAGGCATTTCCTTAAAATAGCATATATACGGGATAGAAACACCAATAATGTATACGTGTACGATACGGAAACGAGCTTTTGTTAGGCCAATTTTAAATTATATACAAAATTTCTAAAAAATTATATATTTTTGGCATCGAAAAAATATAGCACAAATTACGGGCAATTTGATAGTGGAATCATGAAAGTCAACATTCCCACAAATTAACGGTTGTTCGATAACTTTAATAAAGTGTACCAGGTTAACGGAGTTCGAACCGGAGGAGGAATAAACTGTAGAGGACGGCGGATCAGGGCAGGAGGCAATGGGTCGCACCGATGCTTTCCTACGGCGTGAAAAGTGGGTAATATGGCCTTTTGTCCGAGCCTGAGTTGCGGACCTCAATCTACGACGCATATGCCTTCGACGACACAAAATCCGAGAGTATGACCTACAAAATAAGAGTAATATTTTTACACCAATATATAGCATAAAGATGCAATTATAGTATATAACACTACGTTGTAGTATAGAAGAATGATAACAGATGTACGGGGCATCATAAAAAAAAAACATTTTAAATGTGTGAAATAAAAATTATTCTTGAGACATGATACAGTGGCCAAAACATGCCCATTGTTTTTCAATATAAAAACAGAGGGCACAAATCTTTTCAGTTCTATACGTATTTTGCGATTATTACAAATTTTAATAGTTTCCCAAACAATAAAATCATACCCTGTCTATTATAAAAAACTAATTTTTACATTGTTGTAATCAACGCATAAATAATTTTTAAAATTCCTAGGTATTAATTTTTATTTTAACTAATTAGAAATAACCAAGAAGGAAACGAAAAGGCGACTAGAAAATAGCAAAACCAGCTAATATTGTTTGACTATAGAAACGACATGTCGTTTTTCATTCTTGAAAAACAGCACCATGGAACGACATCAATACAGGAAAAACGGCAAGAAAGCTTGATTAATCAAGCCTTGTCGTTTTTCCCTTAGAAAAACCCAAACGACGCGTCGTTTCACCCGGTTTCAGTTTCCCTCTGGCCACTGAAACGACGCGTCGTTTCTGCCGGTTTCAGTTTCCCTCTGGCCACTGAAACGACTCGTCGTATCTTCCGGTGCCACTGAAACGACTCGTCGTTCCACTCACTGCTCGTCCACTAATTGCTCGTGCCGGCGCGTCGTTTTTGACTAATTAATGCCATAAACGACGCGCCGTTTGGGTTTCCTTCATGGCATATTGCTGGGATCTGTCTATTAATGGCCGAAACCATTGCTCTCAACTCCTGGCTCGCCGGTGAGGAAAAAAAAGAAATTTTACTTCCTAGATCTACGGCGAGCAGGGGGGCGGCCACAGAAGCCATGGGTCGCGACGGGCTTAAGTAGAATCGCTGCGTGGGTAAGCCAGAAATTTGGTATTTTTTTTTCGTAGTTTTGCAGAATGTAAACGTTTTTCATGGATGGGTAGAGAGAGAAAGTAGAGAGAGAAAGCAAGGTAAACTTAACTAACCAGTGGGTTCTTCGTGCACGATCGTTTGGCTGAGCGGAAAAGGGTCTTTCCCACGGTTGTGCTTCAGAATGCGGTGATGGCTGGACTGGGGAAAGAGAATATGTTTGTGAGGAGAGAGCAGCAAAAATTGTAGATGGGGAAAGGGAAGAAAAAGGCAGCTACCTCGTGGAATCTGGTCAGACTGAGATTCGTCCATTGTTGATCTTCGCCAGCCCAAGGAGATTTGTTTCTTCGCTGACAGAGTAAAGGGAATCGAAGCACGTGGGCGAGCAGGGGGCGAGCAGGGCAACAGTGCTCCAACTCAGACTACTGTATAACGGTTCAGTGTGTAGTTTGGACTGAACCGTTGAGCCAAACAATTTCAGTTCAGTTTGAACTGAAATTCCCAAGTCTAAACTAAGTTCCCAAACTCCCCCTATATCAGAGTAAAATAATAGCTATGGGAGATTGTGATCCAAATGAATCATCATTTGAATTGAATTATATATAATGTGAGGGAATTTTAAAAAGAATAATGCTAGTCATTTTGTTAATTGACTCCTAATTATAATGTTAATTTTTGAGTACCAACTCACATGTAGCGGCGAGATATCATCTTTTTATTGGTAGCTGCAGTCAATTGATGTAACAATACTTTAAATATTTAATAATAAAAGAATAATGATTCACTTGATACATGACTTTGATACGCCAAACGGACACTTAATTTCAAAAAATAACATTCTAATAAACAATAACAGTAAAAACTCTTTTTATTGGTTTGAAATACCAAAACTACACATGTCAAGCATTAAGTTCCCGTGTGGCACACCGTCTTAATGTAAAACATATGAGAATCTAAAATGAATATGTGTTCGGAAAAAAGAAAAATAAGTGGTGTAAATTTCGAAAAAGTGAAAAAAAAAATTTTGAATTTGAAATAAGATTAATTTTGAATTTGAAATGGTGTGTTGAAGGTTGTTGCGGTACTAAATATACAATTACTATTTTACCCACATATTATAGTGCATATTTAAGTTCTTAGACTGACATTTTTACTAAACGCTTAGATTGCATTCAAAATGCGTATTAAAGAAACCTTTTAAGGTTTAAGGTTTTTTTTTTTTTTTTTTTTTTTCTTAGTATTAGATTTTTCTTAACAATTACATTAGTTTGAGATACCCCGATTTATGTGTCACAAATCAATTATTGATCGGAGGAAGAGATGATACGTTGTAAAGATTAAAGAACAAAGTGTGATAAAAGTCGTAGTTGAAGGAATTTTAAAATTAATCCTTTTCTGTTTGGAGAGGTTGTCTGGTCATACAGGTATGGTTCAACAAAAAAAGTGTAAGATGATTATTTGGTTCTTTAATACCAAATGAATACGGAATTTCCCCTAGAAGGATTTTTGGAAAAACTTATTATTTTTGCAAGAAAAAAAAAAGAAAAAGAAAATATTATTAGTTATGTTTGCTTAAATTCTAATGTGGGAGCACACCAGTACAAAAATCATTGACCAAAACTCAGCATTGGACGGTTTCGAGTTTCAAGTCTTGATGTTACAGGCCAGTGAAAGTAAAGAAGAAGAAGGAAAAAAAAAAAGAGGAAAAACGCAAGCGAAAGTGAAGAAGAGAGACTAACCCCTTAACTCGACGTAGAATCATACACCGCCTTGTTTGTTTGAAACAAACCTCTGTTATTCGTCTGTATACTTGTAGAGGAATAGATGAAAGAATGGGAACCGACTTAATGAAGGTTACAAAAGGTTACAAAACAACAAAGTAAAAATAAATAAAGAAAGGATATAATTGGAAATAAAAGTCACAACACAGCTGTCTACTTCATCATATTTTTATATATGTAGAGAAATGTAACGGTGTCGTTTAAGAAATTATTTCAATCATTTAGAGGCATATAATTCAACACTTTCTAGCAAAAGCAAGGTCCCCAATTACATGAGCAAAAGTTTCCATATCATATTTGCTTCTAGGACATGATTGTTGTTTTTTGTTGTAATTATCTCGTTTTACAGTAATAATTGAACATCACGCATTTTATACGTGCAGAATAGACAAACAAAATAAAACAAAAGCAAAAGCAAAAAAATAAAAAATACGTACAATCAATGGAAAGGGAAACAATACAGATATGATATCCCATTTTCCAGTCTCAATGCTTGGCCTCTCAATGGTGTTTTGACAACTCGTCAATTTGTTCAAGAATTTTTACTATTTAACTTTCTTTTATGTGGTTAAATTATATATCATAACACTATTTGGGAGGACAGTCAATAAAACAAAAAATCTGGGACAACAAATCTTGATTCCCCCAGATAAAGTACTCCTCATCGAAAGCCAAGGCAAGCAACCCAAGACCGTCGTTTGGTATGGGAGAACAATACACAATTTTGAGGGTCAAGGATTCCACAGGTTGTCCCAAATGCTCAACCTCCCGGGATTGATTTTTCACTACCACCCTTTTAGAATAATCTCTGTACCGCAACAAATGTTGCACTAACACCACATAAAAGAAGCAATTTCCTTTTGCATACCAGCTTTGAGGAACGTAGTATAGGGGGTGATATTTGCGTTCAATGTTGGTTTTATACTAGAACTTAAAAATATTCTAAAACCACAATAAATCGGCTTGTATACTAATACAAAACAATCATTCAATATAGTTAAATGTTCGTACCAATTTGGCGATCACAGTTTCTCCTTGTTCAACACATACGTCCTTACTAATTTGATGAGTTTCTAGACCTTTTAGTCTTCATTGTTCACCTTTTCAATAATTGATTAGCATGTGGGTATCATAAATCATCAAAACATCATTCTCCTTTCGATCTTTCTTGGCTATGATTTTTCTTTCTTTAAAGGCGAGAAAAGAAGAAACTTCATATGAATTATAGAGCTAAATGCATATATTTTAACGGTGACGGATAAGAAAATATTTATATATTTATTATCCAGTGAGAAACCATGTGTCAGCTTTTTACTGCGTCATGTAATCTTTTTTTAACATGTAGTCTATGATTTAAATAGCCAAGATATTTATTTAAATTATAGCTGATAAATAGTATTTTATAATTCAAAGTAAACATTTTTTCATGTCAAATATAATTATTTATTTTAACGAATATTTTCACATGTCAAACATAACTGCACATTATTTATTTTACTCAAACAAATATCATTGTGCAATTAATTTCCATATGGTCACATAAAGTATATGTGGCATAAATATATCAATGTTACATGAATCATGCCATCTAATGTCTTACACACTATCAGTGGGTTACGAACATGAAAAATTTGTTGGGCGTTTTTCATACAAAACGATAACTTAAGATGATGTATCCATCTAAAATTATTGTGGTGCTAACAAGGGTACCCAATGTACCCACATAATCAAAACTTCAATAATAAAGATCAGGTGGATTCAACGATCAGATTATACGAATCAGACCTTAATTTATAAATTTCATATAAAAAAATCATGATCTATTATCTATCTGTTAGACTTATAATCCAGTAAATTAATAATATATTTTACATATTGGATTAGCGGTTTTAAATGAAAGAAATATCATAATACAATCAAATTTAAGTATTTGATGATAAACTACTGGTGGATTCAGACTCTATACCTTGTGAGAGAATTAAGTGTAAAGTTAATGTCATATCTATAGCCACACTCATATAAGATTTTTAATCCTTACCTTTTTCATTTTATATTTTAAATACGTTTATACTATCATTTCAAAGGACAAATGCATTATAAACAATGTTTTCGTCCTTACTCATAGATTATCACGGAATAATCTAGTCACTTGTCACACGACAGTCCAATTACCTATCATGTTTTTTTTTTTCTTCTATATCATGCGTCTATTCCAAATGCAGGGAGTATGTGCTCATCAATTAATTTAAATATTTAAGAAACATAAAGTTAGAAAAGAAACACAAAATTAAAGAAATAAGTACTTCTTTGAAAGTAAAAATAAATTACTTGAGTAGAAAATGCTTTCTATTATTATTGTTGTTGTTATTTTGAACTTGAAAGTGCTCTGTATTTGTTCACGAATAAAAGGAAAATTTACAGGAACGCCTCTAAATAAGCCCCTAAAAAAAACTAAATAAGTGAATTAGGTGGCAAAGTTCCCCACCTTTGAGTAGAAAATGCTTTGTATTATTATTATTGTTATTTTGAACTTGAAAATGCTTTGTATTTTTTCATGAATTAAAGAAAACTTTAATGGAATGCCTCAAAATAAGTGAATTAGGTGGTAAATTTCCCCCTTATTTTTTAAGGGAAAGAAAAGAAAAGAAAAGAAAACATTTGCTGATCCTACGGCCTTGATTACATTAATTTTATCGTTGCATCAGATCCATCCAGTTATTATTTTAATTTTCCTTAAAAAAGCATTTTTTTCTAATAAATATTATAGCCCTGGGATTCTTTAAAAAAAAAAAAAAAAACACTATCATATTAATCTAATGTGAGTTTGTCTAAGAAGCACCCTGCATTTTCCGAGAAAATGCCAAAATTGTCTCATCCACCGAGGAAAGCAACCCAAAAAAGAAAAAAAGGTGCTTGAAAAACCCAAACCTCCCCCTTTTGTATCACATTCTCTTCATGAACATCGCAAAAGATTAATTTTAATTTATTTTTAATTTAATCAATATATTATTACCAACGTTTGAAGTTTTCTCAATCCTCTGATTCTCTTTACAAAACTGAACTCCTTTTTCGATCTCCATCTTTCCCCCAAAACTTGCTCGTTTTCAGCTCCAATATCCTCTCTCTCTCTCTCTACACACACACACACACACACACACACACACATATATATATATATATATATATATATATATCCGTCTCTGCTTCGTTTTCTTTCGAAAAGTGTGTTTTATTTTTGGAAATCTACGAGTTTCAGGTGTGGATTTTCGGATCAAAATCTGGAATTTTCGTCGTTCGGAGATTCAAATTCCGACAAAGTTGAATTAGGAACGGAGCTTGATTTTCCTCGTACGTCCTCGAATGTCGGCGAAACCGACAGCTTTTTTGAAGAGATGATGATTTTCATCAATGTCCGATGCAATTTCCTAGCTTGCGGTTGTTTCTCAACTTCCCATCCCGTGGATCTCTCGCCTTGACCGACCTTGATCCGTACATCAACCCAGATCCATGTCCGAGATCTAGGTTAGGGTTTTCCTGTTCTTTGATTTCCCCATTGATCCCCATGGGTTTGATCTAGGCCTCTCTTTGTGTTTGATCGGTATTCATCATCATCGTCGCCGTCGCCATGTTCAAGCAATTGCTCAGTAAACTTCCTCGGAAGTCGTCGAAGTCCGAGTCGGCCGGGAAGTCTGAGTCGCCTCGCTCGAGCACTCCGCGGTCGCAGTCGAACTCTAGGGCTGGCTCATCGGGTTCTAGCGTCGAGAATTCGAAATCCAATGGTACGAATTCGGCCTCGAGCCGATCGAATTCGGCGAAGCGCATGTCGTCGGCGGTGTTCCCGGCGAGCATGGTGGCTGGAATCGAGCCGTTAGTGCCGTTCAAGGACGTGCCAAACGCGGAGAAGATGAACCTCTTTGTCAGCAAGGTGAGCCTTTGTTGTGTGACATTCGATTTCACTGATCCGAATAAGAATCCTGTAGAGAAAGATGTTAAGCGACAGACATTGCTTGAACTTGTGGAGTTTGTAGCTTCTAGGTCGATGAAATTTAGCGAGCCCGCTATTTTAGCAATGTGTAGAATGTGTGCTGTTAATCTTTTTAGAGATTTTCTGCCGAATTATCAGTCTAGCTCGATTGGTGGGGGAGAAAACGATGATGATGAGCCAATGTTTGATCCTGCTTGGCCACATTTGCAGCTTGTGTATGAATTACTGCTTAAGTTTGTTACTTCTTCGTGTCTAGATGCTAAGATAGCGAAAAAGTACATAGACCATTCGTTCATTTTGAGGTTGTTAGATTTGCTCGATTCCGAGGATCCTAGAGAAAGAGACTGTTTGAAGACCATCCTTCACAGGGCTTACGGGAAGTTCATGGTTCACAGGCCATTTATAAGGAAGTCTATAAACAATGTATTCTTTCAGTTTGTGTATGAGACCGAAAGACATAATGGGATTGCGGAGTTGTTGGAGATATATGGGAGTATAATTAGTGGGTTTGCGTTACCTCTGAAGGAAGAGCACAAGATTTTCCTTTGGCGGGTTTTGGTTCCTCTGCATAGGCCCAAGTCTTTGGGGGTTTACTTTCAGCAACTGTCATACTGTATTACACAGTTCATAGAGAAGGAGCCAAAGCTGGCAAGCGTTGTGATAAATGGTTTGTTGAGGCACTGGCCAGTGATAAATAGTCAGAAAGAGGTGATGCTCCTGGGTGAGTTGGAAGAGATTTTGGAAGCAATTAACATGGTGGAATTCCAAAAGATCATGGTTCCTTTGTTCTGGCGGATTGGATGCTGCATTAATAGTTTCCACTTCCAGGTATTTTCCCCACATCTCCCCTTTGGGTTTAAAAGTTGTTGTAAACGTTTCTTCACTTGGACAGTTCTATGTTGTTTCTCCATTCAGCAGAAAAAGATTTGTCTATTTTAAGCTTTAGTAAGTAATGTTGCAAAATACGTTTCTGCTTGTTACCTAAAGTAGCAAACCGTTATAGAAGTAGATTTTGCGTAGTGCTCTCAACCAGGAAGCAGAACCTATTTTGTTTATCAAAGACTATGATGGCAAAGTTGGCATTTTTACGTTGCTCCGTCCGGTTTGGTGAAATCTGTTAATTCCATGCTACTCTTTGCTAGGCTTCTTTGGATACTTCACATATAGGCACTATTTTTTTCTCAGCCAAAAATTTTTTTAAAAAAAAATGTCGAGGAGGATGAATTTGTGCTTACTCTCGTAATAATGTTTGTATCAAATAGATAATTTGGACATTTATTTGTTCAGGTGGCTGAAAGGGCTCTGTTCTTTTGGAACAATGACCATATTGTCAACTTAATTGCACACAACCGTCACGAGTTATTGCCCATCATTTTACCTGCCCTAGAGAGGAATGCCCAGAACCACTGGAACCCAGCAGTGCTCAACTTAACTCTGAACATTAGAAAGATATTTATCGAGATGGACGACGAGCTATTCGCTTCCTGCCATGCTCAGTTTAAGGTGGAAGAAGCAAAGCTAAAGTTGGCGTCCGAGAAGCGGAAGGAAGCGTGGGAACAACTAGAGAATGCAGCTAGTCATCAGCCAATCGCTGGAAATGCCGTCTTGGTGACTCCTTTAGCAACTTCAATTCCGTGTTAAGAAATGTAACTTTCGAACTAATGAAGTCCCAAGGTTTCTTCTTCTTCTTCGGTTCCCTCCTCTCGGTGGGGCGGTGGTGGAAGAACTGGGAAAGTGATGTACTGAAAAATGGCTGTTGTTAAGGTGGCATTTGTTTTTTTTATTGATTGTCCTATAACAGCCTGTTGTTGTAACCTTTTTTTTTTTTTTTTTTTGACCGTGTAAGCTTCATTACTGCAGAAAGGGTTATGCCAAGGGCTGTGGAATGAATTAACAATCTTTTGTGTCAGCTAATTGTTGATTGCCGTTTGCCCATTTTTCTTTCTTATTACAATCTTCTTGTATATATTCTCCTATTTTTGAATAAATTGCAGTCAGTCTTTAGAGTACGTTTCTCTTGGATTTTTTTTTATTTTTTTATTTTATAATTATTTCTCTTGTTTTGAGCTTTCACAGATTGGAATATGTAGTTTTTGGATATGTTTTGATTAAAACGTATTGGGGAGCACAAATTGGATTGGTTTTTCGAAAGTCATGGTATTAATTGGCATGTTTCGATTGGAATAATCCCGGGCATGAAGGTATTATTTAGTTCCAACTATGTTTAAATTACTTTGTTAATATGTCTAATTCATGATTGAAATTATGCATTTAAAGGGTCAGCGTTGCGGCCCACTTTAATATAAATGGAAATATGGATGACCTGGTCATTCAATATTTCTAATCAAAATGTTTTTCAGTGAAAAACTATTTGCAACTATTAGTTTACTTACGTAACTTTATAACGAAATCAACTATTTGTTACAATAACAAATATAAGAAGTTACAAGAGCAGAGAATGTGCCTATATACATACATATATATATATATGCACACACACACACACACATGATATGAACGGTAAACTATTTTCAATATATATTTTTTCATTATGTTAGAATTCTGGATACAAGATGATCTTTAAAAAGCTACATATATTAATCATATCATGTGGCAAACTCAGAATTGGGAACATAAATCTTGGTTGGGTTGAGGGCCACCACGATTCCCGAGGTAGGAATGGGAGTTTTGCAGGAATTATTCTGCCACAAGACATGTGCTTTACTGTCTTAAATGTGTCAATTCTCTGAAAGAATTAGGTTACAAGGTGTAGAAGAAGAAGAAGAAGCAGCAGATCTGGATCCTCCTCTGGAAGCACCAGAAGCCGTTACAACGGGTCGAGTTAGACAAAAAAAAAAAAAAAGGTTAAAATTTTTCCCATTATTGGAAATCTGGTTAACCTTTTGTGTTCCTGATGCCAAAGAGTTGCTCCAAATCAGTTGTCTTATAGAATTGGCTGCTTTGATCTTTGGAATACTGATCCGACGGGTTTCGTTGAGGTGAAATTCGCCACGCACTTGAACTGCACGATAAGTAGAAAACATATCACTGCATTCTGCAAAGTTTTGTAATTTGAGTCGACTTGGTTTTAACATGTAGTTACCTTCTGTTGTCTATATTTTTCTCGAATCGCCTTAAGGGGGCAGGCAATGGTGTTTAGTAGCAGATCTTCGAGAGCAAGAACTGTATTTCTCAGCTCCGACGCCTTGTATCTGGTATAGTGCTCTAAAGTAGAGTTCTTCGAGCGTGAATGAAATGTTTCAGATACTTTTTCACGAAAGGAATAGGATTAAAGAATGAAGCAACTGAGATGATGGAAAGCATGAGGGGGACAGAATTGCATACCCACGGGTGGTCTGACTGACTGAGTGTCCATCTGGCGAGAAACACGGCCGAGGCAGCTATGAGTGAAGGTAAGAACTTTAAGAAGCTGTAATCAACAAGGGTCAACTCTGCTAAATAATTTGCTAAAAACTCCAGTTCGAGACACGGAACCTGCATAACGCAGAGTAATTGACGAGGAAGTTACTACTTTTACGTTGAAGTGATGATTTAGAAGTTAAAGTGACTAAAGCGAAGATCATCTAGAATACCTCGTACGAAGATTGAGCTGCTTGAATGAATCTCCTGAAAACCAAAATTAGTTTAGTCATTCCACTCTGGATACCATATCGAAACAGAACTATTAAAATACGAGACTCAAAATCCGTTACCTTAGAAATGTTTTTGTTGTCGGCACAGACAAATGAAAGTGCAAGAAGTTCAAAACTTCACTCTCCATTTTCAGCACCTGCAAATCATAACTATGTAACTGACAAAAGATCGGGCACTCTTAAGTATGATCTCAATACACTGTTGATATAGAAATACGCAATATTACTCAAATAAGGCATACACCTAATCACCTAAAGCTTGCCTCGGGATTAAGTCAAAGAGATCAGAAAGTAATAACAAAAGTCTCATGCAAAATGGCGGACCTTTTAAAGTTCATCATTATCTGCCTTATTAAACTGAAACAGACCAAAAACCGACAAGAGCGAACCAAGAAATGATGACATTGACATGACTAGTTAGAAATTAGACAAGAACATACCTCTCCTCTTGTGTAGGTATTGTCTGTGATGAAGCAAAATTCTTCAGCTCGTGGTGCACAGATTTCTTCATACTTTCTACAAGTCATAATGCAAAAAGCAACGTGAGTTTCTGTTGTCAACGCTAGCAGCATAAAATCTACTAGGTAATGTCATACACTATTACCGATCTCAGATGATTAGATCAATGAAAATCTCTCTGTTTATAAAAGCAATCAAACAAAAATTACATCTTTCCAATTAGACAACAATCTACTACAGAACTTACGAGGCAATTAGCATGCAAGTAACACCAAGCAGTTGGAGTCTTTGTTTTTCGATATGTTTGTGGGAGAGAAAGCGATCGATCAGATTCACTGTGAGGTAAAGCGTATCTGGAACCAGCTTATACTCTTGAGAAACCTGAAAGATGAGTTATGTTATCACAGGAAATACGGTAGTCTATCAGTCAAGAAAATGCAGCCTGCAGTGCAACATTCATGGCTTCAAGCTACATGACATAGAAGAGGTGAGAATAAATAAGAGGACACTTCTTGTCCTTTGATTTGAGAGAAAAAAGTAAATTAGCGATATAATTTCTTTTGACGTGACTCAAAATCTGCCCATCTAACCTAAGGGAAAACTAATCACAATGTTTTTGTAATCTCAATAATTACCTATCTATGGGCCATAAAACGTTAACAAAAAAGAATGGATGCCTGTAACAATTCCTTTTTAGTAACAGAATCTTAACTTTGTTAAAATGATAAATTTGCTTCCACTTAGCAACAGAAAAATGATATCGTGTCTTCAGCACAAGAATGCTATATTACATGTAAAAGAGATACTGACCTCAACAAGCCAATCGATCAAAATCGCACGCATATTTGGACTGATATCGCTCTGCAACTCTTCCATATAATCAATAGATGGTCTTCGCTCTAGCTGAGGTGGAAAAGTTTCTTGCTTAAATTTGCTTCAAAAATGTTGCTTAAAGGCAGTAAAGAGTATTAACAGTTTTATCTTTATAACCCACCAGCTCACTTATTTTCTTTTTCGTTAACTTGGAAAACTTGTTTTAACAAGGGCATTAGTTAAAGTTCAGTAAAAAAAAAAATGTTCGAGAATTCGATAAAAAAATAATAATAACGTCAAATTAATTAATCGTAAACAAATTCAACATGTGCCAAATAGTGATAGCCACGGGACAAACCTCTGCAATGCGTATATTATCATATATATCAGGGGCATACAAGCTGCAAGCTTGAGGATCCTTCAAGTTTGAGTCAATGTCCACAACGTCCTCATCTTTTGATACTACTGATTTCTCGCATATCATATCTTCTGCATAATCCAAGCAAAGCTGTTAAGGAACAGTTAATTCCTATAGCTAAACCAACAGAAAGCCTTTGCTACCATGCTAACTATCATTTATTCCACAATCTAAGTTGATTTGAACGAGCCTAACACCTGTTATGCAAGATAAAACAACTACAGAAGCAGAAGAATGACCTTCATTTTTGTTGCTTCGAAGGCTAACATGTATTTTAAAGGCCTGCACCGGAAGCATCTTATCTACAACACCATGTTGCCTAGAGCGTGATGCTTGCACATGTTCCTTTGAATTTACAGGCATATCTGCCACCTTTATTTTGGACAGTTCCTCTGCTAACTTTGTTTTTGCATCCTCTTGAACAGGTAGAACGTTAACAGAGACATCGGCACCCACCTTTGCATTCTTTTTTGAAAGATCTTTTCTTGTATTCTGTCAACGAGTAATTGCCATGAGGAACCAAGTTTAGATTGATCAACACCAATCTCAGCAGATACAAGCATTCACGGTAAAGTGTAATTGTTATATTCTAGAAAAGCCAGGTTTCAATGACACTTTTCACAATTCAAATTTTGTAAAATTGGCTACAACTAAAAATAGAATATACGGGTTTACCGGAACTTTTGTTGTACCAATGATGTTGACATTGGAATTTTCACAGGAGCTGTTGGTAATATCCTTAAGTACTGCCCGTCTCTTATGCTGAAAGCTATCAGTGACAACTGTAGAACCGATATTCTCATCGAACGCCTCTCTTTTGGACTTCACTCGAAGGACACGCTTCTGGTCTTGCAAAGGTTTTGAGGAGGGGGGCACCGCACTAGATGTGCCCAAGGCTTTAGCCCGCGCTCGCGTAACCCGGGCCGGAGGCGCTCCAAAGCTGACAGCATTTGTATTTTCTTTGTTCATACTTGCATGCCCCACAGGAGAGCAATGCGTGATTGACTTCAAATCGAAACCTTTTTCATTGGACCTGCACTTCTCAGTGTCAAATACTTGCGACCGGGATTTGTAGCAAATTAGCTAGCAAAAAAGGTTATTTAAGGATCAACAAAACTTAATTTCCCTTTAAAAATGTCTCGAGGGACAAAAAGATTTGAGCCCCCTTTAATTTACCTTGTGTTCAAAGTGTTCTGATCTGTCATAGAATGACTAGAAAAACATGAAGAAGGAAACAAACTCGCATAGTTTTATCTAAGCAGTTTACTATTCGACCCCGGAAAAAAAAAAAAAAAAAAAGGATTAAAAAATAAATAAAAATCTTTTTAGTTTGAAGAAAGAAAATTTCTTCTAAATTTCACCCCCTTTTTTTCACCCTAAGTTTGCTTGCTGAGAAAACAACGTTATCGAGAGTAAATGCGTTAAACGCCTGTAGCTCTCTTACTTTTCTATGAGAGAGAGGGGAAACAAAAAAAAAAAAAAAATCGAATCAGCCACGGGAACAAAGAAGCCCAGCTAACAAACCAAGAAAATGAAAAACAATCACCGAATAGTTGTCTACTTCTGGTTCATATATTTTCTCGGCAACCAAACAGAAAATAACCATCCAACTGGAATCGAAGTAATATATGCATATATATAGATATATGTGTGTACATACGAGAAAAAAGATGGATTTTGGATAAGAATCAGTACATTACAGGAAACCAAAAACCCTAAACCCTAAAATTTCCATCTATTTACCTCACCTAACACCTTAAACCATACATAAACCCAGAAGAAGCCAACTTTCTCAAAACTCAGCCCCCCAAAAAAATTTTCAGACAAAAAACGTACTCGGATATACACAAAGCCAAACCCAGGCACGTGAAAACGCACTCAACTCAAACACGAACATTTTTTTTTTAAGCACACAAAAAAATTTACAAAATTGGTGGAACAAACATCTTTTAAAACGGAGAGAGAGAAAGAGAGAGAGAGAGGCTAAAAAAAGCTTTAAAAAAAACATGAAGAATCAGCAATGCAGATCTACGTAGCGAAACGTCAAGAACATCTAGAACCGGCATTGCACCGAAACGACAACGTTCAAACACTCACAATGCAAAGCAAAATACAAGGAGAAGCCAAAATATAAAAATAAAATAAAAATAAAAAGAAGAAGGTCGGTTTTTTGCGGGAAGAGCTGAGCTTACTCTGTTTCGGGAGCTCCGAAACCTTCAAATGGCGGACCAGAGAGAGAGAGAGAGACAGACAGACAGAGCTCGGAAGAGACAGAGCAAACGAAAAAAGAACGGGGGAGAGAGAGAGAGAGAGAGAGAGAGAGAGCTCAGAAGAGACAGAGCAAACGAAAAAAGAACGGGGGAGAGAGAGAGAGAGAGAGAGAGAGAGAGAGAGAGTGTTTTGGTTTATTCTGAGCAGAAGAGGGAGAGAAGAGAAAACGATGGAAGGAAAAAGGTGAGTGAATGAGTGAGTGAACAAAGTGTATGCGTGTAAGAAGGCGTTGAGATGTAATATGAGAGAGAAAAGAGAGAGACATATATATATATATAGAGAGAGAGAGAGAGAGAGAGAGAGAGAGAGAGAGAGAGAGCGTTTGGTTGGGCGAGAGCGGGACGGGACACAGTTTGAACTTTGCAAAAAAGATGGTCCAGTTAGGAGCATTTTCGTCATTTCAACTTGCCGGTTTTGTTTTCCATTTTTCTTTTTCTTTTTTTTAATATTTATTTTAACTTTACTATTGAAACTGTATTTTGGCTCTCTCTTTCTATAGATATATTATTTTAATTAGATCAACTTTTTAATAATTTTATGCTTAAACAGTTTTACAATTGAAACTTTATTTTTGCTCTCTCTCTCTAGAATGTTATTTTAATTAGATCAAATTTTTAATAATTTTATCCATGAACAGTTCCGCATGTTATAATATAAATTTTTAACATAATTTATTCATATTTTATACTATTAAAAAATTAATATAATAATTTTAAGAACAATATGTATCAATATAATAAAAGTACAGTATCAATCGTCTTGTACGATCTTTGTAAGTTTTTTTTTTTCTTTTTTTTTCTTTTTTCCCTGATCTTTTGCTGATTCCAGGGTTCCACTCTACACTCCCCAAAGTCAATACATACTTCTTCTTTTTTCTTGTCCAATTGTCGCCGGTTGTGTCAAGGTTTGACCTGACCCCCTCCGGTTAGGAGCGTCCGGTAACGCACTGTAGTTACCCAAATGGTTGAATGTGGGCCGTCCGATGACAATGATTAATCATTTTGAATCGTTTGATGGTTGTTGAGCGCATTGAATCATCATAAAAATGGTATTTAATTTGTTGGGCGGGTTTTGTCTCTATGCTCTTATGGTTTGATTTATTTAAAAAAAAAAAAAAAAAAAAGGAGTTCTTTGGTATGATTTTGATAGAACCTAAACGAATGCTTGGATTTTCCTCTGAATTTTCTTTCAAAATGACAAAATAATGCAGTTTTTTGAATCGAGATAATGTAAGATCCGTGGACCACCAATCCATCACATTGCAATAGGTTCGTCCTAGACAAAAAAAAAATAAAAATAAAAAATTTTGTTTTTTTCAATGTTTTTCCCTCTCATTTTTTCAATTCTTGACTAATTATTTTCTTTTTTTTATTTTTTGTGACTTGACTTTACAAATTTACTTTGCCTCTAATCTAAGGCTACAATCCATGTAGTGTACAGCCCATGCATAGTTAAATGTGTAGTATATATATAATTAAATATAAGCTTTAAACCTTTATTTCTTTTACTTTTTTTGAGGGTGTCATTGTATTTCATTCCCTAGGAAATAGAACTAAAAATATACTGACTAATTTGACTTATTTCTATAAGTATCATCACCTAATTTGCTTAGTTTTAGCAGTGTCTTGTCTGTTTGTTTATTTTAAATGAGAAAAATTTATGCTTCTTTCATTTTCTCGAGGTCTTGGTCTTGTTTTTTTTAAGTTTCCCCAGTTTCTTATTAAATAAATATGTGTATAGATATCTAAACTTAAATTCACATTCCTATCCTCGATATTGAGGTTTAGAGTTTGAATATCTCAACAACCAATTTTTAAAAAACAATTATAAAAATATAAAAAAAAAAAAAAAAAAACTTGTGGCCTTAGTACATTATGAATTTTTGAAGCTAAAGATAAAGGAATAAAAAAAAAGGGTCAATATAAAGTGTATGGGCTGTCAAAAGAAAAAGTAATCATCGAGTAGTTTTAAGATGGAAGGTAAATTTTGACTAATGTATAATTTCTGGTAAATACAAATGCGAAAGTCAAATAAGGACAGTAACTATTCGAATGGCTAATGTCAATGATAGGCAATAACAGTAGTGCAATTTTTTAATTTTTTAAAGGTAAACTGCTCACGTGGCATGATCAGAAGATACGCCTTAGATCCAGAGAACACCTTCTCTTTAATTCAAATTAAAATTCATCCTTTTTTAATTTTAGGAAATTTTTCTTTATTATTGTTCCTCAATAATTACTTTCATGTGTATCTATTGTAGTCTGTCTCTAGGCTTTTATGATGATACCATATGAGGCACTAATTTGTTTTATTTTTATATTCAGGGGATAATTGAAAATTGATATCATCCAGGGAAACAAATTATGTGTTAGATTACAAGATGTTAAAAAGATTGGAGAAAAATTATTACCAATTCCTCCTAGAATTTAGTATTTTCCTATAATTGCTCCCCACTTCTTCTTACTTTTATAAGAAAATATAATATCTTTTATATCATTCCAATTTTCTATCGTATCATCCTCCGTATTGGCAATGTCATATTTAATAAGGTAGAAAAGAGGAACGAAGAAAATGAGAGAACGAATGATTGGATGAAAAATGGTAGAATAACTTGTTTGGTAAGAAGGTAAAGACGAGATTAAAAAAATATGATAAATAAAAGATACAGTGGAACCATCAATTTGTTTTCAAATATTAGGTGGAAAACATAAAATCATACAATGATGACTAAAATCATCATTTAAGCATTGTTTTTAATGCAAAATAAATACAAGTAAATTAATGAAATAATAATTGTACGGATCTATCATTTTCTTTATTTCATGTCTATTAAAAAATCTATAAAAAAAAACTAATATCCTTCCCATTATTCCAAAATTTTACCTCTTATAAGTTTTCTCTCAACCATTTTATTTATTTTTCTTTCATTCTTATCCAACGAAATTTTAGAATTTGAATCTCCCACCAAAAGTATTACAAAAATAGGAATAAATAAATAAGTAACTGCCACCTAACTTGGTATTTGGCAAACTATATTTAGTTAATAAATTGATAGCACAATAGTTTTTCCTTGAATTAATCATCTTTTGTAACCACCCCTTGCATACTTATTTTTTCAATAATAAAAAAAAAACATATAAATAAAAAGGATTATCTTTATCTATGCCTCATGTATTTTAGAGTCTTTTTCATGTTGTTCCCTAAACTATAAAAACTCCCACTCTGCTTCATGACTTTTGAATAAATTCTCACTTAACCCCTTCTATTATAATATTATTACAAACATACGGAATAAAATGAGTCAAGTGATTTTTTTATATTGTTTTTAACATAAATT
Source organism: Ficus carica (assembly GCA_009761775.1). NCBI lineage: Eukaryota > Viridiplantae > Streptophyta > Magnoliopsida > Rosales > Moraceae > Ficus > Ficus carica. The sequence goes on along the minus strand of CM019745.1, from coordinate 10,328,779 downwards.
CTAATATTCTGGGTTTAGTAAGATTAGTTCCTATTTTTTGTTTGTTTGTTTTTTAACGAAAAATTTAGTAAAAAGAATTAAGTGGGACAAATTAAAAGTTTAAAAGGTAAAATGAGAATTTTTAAAGTTTGAAAGAGAAAATGGAAACGACCGTATAGTTCACGAATCCAACTCATGTGTCCCCTTATTCATGTATTCTTTATATCTTTTTAATAATATCATGATACATCAATTAAAAATATATATTTAATTGTAATACCATATCAAATCAATTAAAAAATTATATTAGTTATATATATATCATATTATAATTATAAAGATATAAATATAAAAACAAATAAGGTGACATATAAACTACCACCATAGTTCACGGGTATGCATGGGAATGATCCTCAAAAAACAAACAAAGAAATAAGTGTAAAAAGAGGGTTGCCTGCCACTGAATTCTGTAGGGCCAGTATCGGCAACTAAACGTGGATGTTAATAGCCCAAAAGTCAAGCCGAGCCCATTCGGGCTCTTTCGAACGCTCCTAAAGGTGGGCCCACGTTAGATCCAAATGGGAAAAGTGCGAAAAAGAAGACGAAAACCAAAAGGGTCCCAAAACATAACTAATGACGGCTACGAAACTAAATGAGACCTTTAATTTCTGTTTAGTTCATGATTAGAGAATAATTATAAGGATCTTGACCTCAAAAGTAGTAATTAACTAATTAAAGAAAAAGAAAAGAAAAGAAAAAAAAAAAAGAAATGAAATAAAGATACCACATTAACCTACTTTACAAGAGCTAAAGACATGACACGACGCTCCTTCCCCATCACCTTCCCACCCATGTGATTATGTCATTGTGCAAATTACAGAGAAAGTGGTTGTAAAATATTTAGCCAAAAACAAAATAAATAAAAAGAACTAGAAAAAACGTGTATGCATACATAGGATTTGTTAATTGCAACATTGTATTGTGCCAAATACTTTGTCACACAAAACACTCCATGAAATGAGTGTAAAAAATCTTCATTATTACTTAAAATTAAATAGATGGAACTCTAGAGGCGGTAGGAACTTTTATTGGGGGCCTTTGGAGGATTAAAACTCTTGGAAGTGTTTGTTTAGGCGAGTCATCATCGGATATACAAAGCTAAAATAAACCATTATTACCGGAATGTATTTTTATTGGGTGGTATAAAGGAGATTTATGTGATAGAATAAAATAAAAGAAAGAAAAAAAAAAAAAAAAAAAAAACTCTACCAAGATGTTGAATACTTATATTTTTCTTAACATGATATAATTTTGATGTGATCTAATAATCCAAAAACGTAATACATCAGTAAGATCATACCCTGTTATATATATAGAATGGTTAGACAAATGGCTCCTCTCTAGAGCTTTGGTTTAAAAAGTCGAAAGAGTGGAATTATTTAATGGGCAATAGCCAAGAGCTCCTAGACAATTGAGTGAAGATGATGGTGACATTTTGGTGAATGGAAAAACAACGTAATGGGATTACTTTCTTCACAAGAGAGCTCTTAAAAAAAAAAAAAAAAAAAAAAAAAAAAAAAAAAAAAAAAGCTTTCTTTCTAATTAATGATGCATTTTTTGCTACAATAATGTCCTCCACCCACCACACACACTCCACGTCAACCAAACACCAAAACACTTCTCTCTCTCTCTTTTGGTTGCTTAATAAATTCCAACCCTCCATAAAAGAATCTCAAATTGTTGGACTGATTAGAAAATCATTAGCTCTCCCCTCAAAAGCCACATAAATTGGCTATCAAATTTTCAAATATGAAAGATTTGAAAACATCCATCATTTTACTTCCTTTCTTTGGTTAGAAGAAATAAATGACAAATGTAAATTAAATCATATAATTTTTTTTAATTACCTATATATAGTAAATCATTTGTTATTAATATGATATTTTTGTTAAATTTTTAAATGTCCGTTAAAAAAAATGGACCATTTTACAATAGTTTAAAAAATTTAGAGACAATTTAACCACAAAAAAAAAAAAAAGATTGGGGACCGAATCGCAACTTCATAAAAAGATTACGGATCAAATTAGCAATTTATTTATTTATTATTTTTTTAATACGCATATGGCTTGCATTGCTGACTACAAGGCGCCTCTTGAGTGTTTGGGGACACCACACCAACACAAAATTGTTTGGTGATTGGTTTTGTCCCTTTTAAGCTCAGCCCAATAGTTGTAATCATGCACTTTGTGTTTAGTGGCCGTGGCCAAGACAAAGCAGAAACCTTTTTTTTTTTTTGTCTTTTCTTCTAACACTCTCTCGGGCTACGGTTTACGACATTTTAATACGCCCGTGAGTCTACAAAACGACAGCCCGATCGCCCTAAATTGCTCTATGTTGTTTCTTATGGACTTCAGTTTGTCACGTGGAAGAGGAAAAAGAGAGAGAAAAAAATTTGAACAAAAAATAAAAAGACACTTGAACATACTAATGATCAGCAGCAACTATAATGTCAAAAGAAGAAAAAAATTTTGACGTTCCATATGTCGTACGTAAGGAATATTTGTGTATCTATTACTAGACTAAAGCAGGGATATTAAGGTATAATTATTTACCACTTAACTTTATAGTGACATTTTTGTATCTAGATTAACTTTTATTTATTTTTGCTGAAAAAAGAAATTATTGGCGTCTATCTTGTCTTCTACCCTCTTCGTCCATAGCAAATCAAGGGGTTCGCAAATAGGACGCAAAGGATTTCACCCCAGTTATACTCAGAAGGTAACCTCGGTTTTACTCTCATCCTCATAGAACTCAACTGTGCAATCATATTGACTGGACAAGACTTTAAAATGGAGCCTGAAATATCGAATCTTGAACTTTTCTTGTAAAGACAAAAAGGAAAGGCATCCTGATTGATGCACTAACCTTTGGTGGGTATCTAGATCAACTTAAAAGTTATAAACGAGTTCCGATTTCTAAGAACTAGTGAATCTGCAGATCAGATCAAGTCATATTGGAAGCTGGCAACTCGTGCTCTCAATACTGATGTTCCAATCACGGTTAAATATAATGCGAGTCTCAGAGATCTTACTTTCTTTCTTGGGAGTTGCCAAAGAACTTGATTCACTAGGAATATTGTTATTATAGCTCAGCAAATTCTCGCAGAAAAATCTGTGATGAAATTTGATATGAAGCTTCGATCTGTTTTGTTGCATTTCGTAATCTAAACGGCAGACGCTAGTTCGATTTACCAAAACGACTAGAGACTTTTCTATGATGGAGAACAAACAAAGTAGTTAAGGTTTCTAAGTTTTATGTTGTGCAATAGAGTGAATCCATAAATATACAATGGCATATGGCTCTCAATTACTTCTTCCACTGGGGTATCCTCTGAACCACAACCTGGAAGCAACAGAAAGACCGGCATCGAATTGAAAAATACGTCTTTTTGTAAAAATATAATGACATCCTCTGCACATTTGGAGTGTATAAGTAGAAGAATAAATTTATGGAGAATACCTTGCCAGAATTTTCTTTGTTCCCCACAATAGTTTGACAAGCAAGCCTCCAAGATTCGGGTTTCTGTAAAGTTTTAACCATCGTTATATTTGCGTTAATTACACAGATTTTGTTTATCCGATTCGATAGTATTCGATAGTAATGAGTGTCTTGTTACATAACTTGGTACCAAAATTTAGTAAACAATTTATCACTCCACAGCTTGGTTGGAGATTGTTTTTCGAGAGAGCGCGAAGAGAAATCAAGCGTACCTTCTTAAGATAACGCAGTTCGGTATTCGTTCTTTCGTTCAAAAGATCCCGTCCGTCAATAATCTGCGTAATAGAGGAACAAAGATGTAACACAATCTTAGGTAAATGTTACATATGGTTATACATAGATTTGTTGACGAACACGGGCATAAAAGGTAAAGGAAATGAAAAAGAAAAAAAGGGTAAAAAAAAAACAGTTTCTTAAGAAATGAAATTAAGTCATAGTTGAACAAGCTAAGTGTTACCATGATTTATAACTATATATACCTCTACTATACAAGTTCCACAGCTTCCACCGCCACCACAGTTCATCACTTTCCCCTGTTGAAAACGACACAAATTCCTTTTAAACTCAATAAAAGGACACAATACAAGTAAAAAAGAATAATGTAAAAGGACACCGTTCAAGTATCATCTCTTAATAAAAATTGGGTCCTACGATAAAAGATTAACAGATAGATCTACTTTTTATTAGTAATGATATTTTATATCTAGCCATAAGTGGTGCCCTTTGAAGTAAAAGTGCATGCATGAATACTGCATGGAAAATTAAAAAAAAAAAAAAAAAAAAATCCTTCACGTTATAGTTGAAGTTTCTAGAAAAAACTATTTTAATGTTGCCATGGAACTCCGCAAAGATGAGTACCCTCAACAAACAAATTTTTTTTCTTTTTTTGGTTAACACTACATTAAATTGTTGTCAAATTCTGTATATATTATTTTTAGTTTCATCACACCAGTAAGGCAAGAAGAAACAACACGTAACATAACATAATTGGGACCAAAAAGAAAATAAAAATTTATGAAAAATTGTTTTTTATTTTGAAAAAAAAAAAATGTTTTCGCATGATTTATGTGGCGTGAAATTTGAAATAGAATTGTTTTTACGTCGCATTCGATTAGTAAATATTTTCAAAACGGAAGCGAAACAAAAAATAATGATAATTAGGAATGAAAAATATTGAAAATTGTTTTTTAATTTTCAACTACTATATTACTTAACGCATACTTTAAAAATATATCAAAACACCTCACATTCAAACTAAGGACCCGTTTGGTATATGAGTTTGAGTTAAGATTTATAAATTTAAATAGTGATTTTGGTTGACTTTTTCAGAAAAGATAAAAAACTTTTGAGGAAAAAGACAAAAATTAAGTTGATGGTGATGAGTTTAAACTCATCACCCAAACACCCCCTAACATCTCTAAAAACACAATTTAAAAAACGATTTCAATCTCATTTACATTTTTATATTAAAAATAAAATTATTTTCAAAAAACTACAAAATAGAAATAAAATATTGAAACGAAGTGTGCAAAATTATAGTTGTAAATTAAAAAATGCATTAAAAAAAAAAAGAATGTACAGGCTGGCATTGAGCCACGTGGAGAGAGAGAGAGAGAGACTTACATACGTGGCGTAGAGCTCAATCTTGTTATCCAGCATGATGTTCCTCAGCAGTTTCTCTCCACTGATCGCTCTCGCCCTCTCCACCGGATACGACCCGTCGTTTCCCGGTTTTGGCTGCCAACAGTTCACACTCATCTCCATTACTTTTTTTTTTTTAAGGTATCAAACTCCATTACTTTTCATAAACCATTCCCCCAAAACTTTTTACGAATTTCTTAACCCCAAAAGGGAAAAAATAAATAAATAAAAAATAATTTGTATTTATTTATGTAAATATTATATCGGAAATTCCATCCGTGGAAGTTTAAGGTACGTACCCCTACGAATTCGAGCTCGATTTCTGGCTGTTGGGGTCGAGAAGGAACCACTTCCGGCGAAGTGGCGGCGAAGGAGAGCGAGATGGGCTTCTTACAAGGTTTGAAGTTGGTCGATTTTCGCTGAATTCCGGCGCCGTCGCTGAATTCCGGTTGTCGGAGGGACATCGCCGTCGTCAATTTCAAGGAAGCCATTTTTATTTATTTTTTAATTATATATTTTTTTTCTATACCAATTGACTTGGCTCTTGGTTTCCTCTGGTTTTCTTTCTTCTATGGCTTTACTTCTTTGATAGTTAGTTTGGTTGCGCTTTCCTTAAATAAAAAACAAACGACGTAAGATTTACACATAAACGACATAAATTTTAACTGAAATACGACATGTCGTTCAAATGATTAAAGCAGGCAAAACTTATAGAAAACGGCAACCATTCGAAATATTAGAGAAAGACGCTAGTTTCAAATAAACGACTAGATTATATAAAACACGACGCGTCGTTTTATATATCAATACAGGATGGCTATTTGGGTCACATGACACGTGTCGGACGGCTCTTACGCACAAAATTGTAAAATGTGAGCCGACACAATTTTTTCTTTTAATTTTTTGCTTCTGGCAGAATTTAGATGATAACCAACAAGTTAGTTTTTTTGGAACGTCTGTAAAAAGATGAGAACAATGTGTTTGATTTCAAAGGTTAAACAACACGCATTATCTTAACTAAAACGACAGTAAATCTAAAGTAAGAGCTAGGTGTCGTTTTCTATTTCTAAAGGACCGCAAAACGTTGACTATAACCAACAAATGAACAACTGATTTGAAGAATAAACGACCTGTAGTTTCAAGCACTAAAACGACAGCGAATTTTATGGTGATCAACGACACGAAGTTTGTGAAGTAAAATGCCAATGAATTTTATTCTAGAATAAAGGCCTTATGTCATTTCTACTGCTCAAGGATATAAAACAGTTGTCATAGGTATACCTAAAAATAAATCCAAATTCGACTGCACCATAAATTATAGAGTTTGAATTATCGTTTTACCTTAATAACTGTAAATGTAACGAACCAAGAAGAAATTGACAACATCATTAGATGACAATGAAGGTTGAAAATAATTTATCGATTTTATTCATCATAAAAAGAAACAATGTCGTTTTGGTTTAAATGAGGACGACAACAATAGACGAATCTGATAGGTTTTTGTTTTTGGTTTTTTTATTTTTTTTTTGGTTACGCTGACTGTAGAAATTTGAACAAAAACGGATGTCTTTGTACCAAAAAAATTAAGAACAGTTCTATCGAGAAAATAAAATGTTGTTTATTCAGCATGATAAATAGCTTGTAAAAATTAACTTTTAAAATTCAACACCTTGAGAAAAAGTTGTCCACTTCACTTTAAAAAAAAAAAACAAAAAAAAAAAAAAAACAAAAATTGTCAGTTTGCTTGAAACTACAGTCTTTGTTTGAGTATTGAGCATTAGGTTTCCCCTTATATTTTGCCTACCTTTGAGGGCTTCTATTAGATCACTAGTTTGTATATATTAAGAAAAAAGGTTGGCTGATACAAACATATGAAAGAAAGTGTAAAATAATAATAATAATAAAAAAATAAAAAGAGAGAAAAATTTTCCAAAAAAAAAAAAGAGAGAGAAACGTGAGAGAAAAAAAAAAAAAAAAGAAGAGAAATTACATAGATGGACATTTATATAAAAAAATAATATATATATTTTTAAAAAATGATCGATAATTATTCAAATGTTGGTTGATTCATGACATATAAAAACATATATTGTTATCCGAGTTAATCAATTATTATTTTTTTGATTGAAATTACGATTGATCACTATTAAGTTAATAATAATTAATTAAATATTTAGACTTTGTTTAACATATTAGTTTAATTCTAATTAAACTGTATTTTTTTTATTAGATTTATCTTTTTTTGAAAAATAATAAAAATTATAACTAATTTTTAAAAAATTAACAAATTATAACTTAAAAATTTTTACTCATATTAACGATCCAAACGTACGTTTAGTAAAACATTCATTTTTCTAATTTAACAAGAATTAAGATATTTATTAACAAAAATACTAAAAAAAAAAAAAAAGCCATTTTCAAACCAATTCCAATTTTAGGGAAAAAGAAAATAGAAGTTGGCGCTATAAAATATAAATCCTTTCGAGAGAGAGAGAGAGAGAACTATAGCGCTAAAAATTACGTACTCACCATCTCCTTCATATATTCCGTTTACCTTTTCCGAAAAAATCCCGGCAACTTCACCGGAGAAAAAGCACAGAAGAAAATTTGTTTCTGGAAATCTGTTTAATTTAATCCACTTTTCCTTCTTTATATATATATATATATATATTTATACAGCTTCTTCATGCTAGCCCTCTCCTCTCTCTCCTTGAAACACCGTCACTTTCTCTCTCTAACCTCCCTAATCTTCAAGCAAAACCCTAATCCTAACTTCCAATTTCACACGCTCCGATTCTTCTCCTCCTCCTCCGACCAGTCATGGCTCTCCGTTCCCGGTAAGCCTCTCATCAGCTGGCCCCGAGAACCCTGCGCTCCCCCAAACCCGCAACCAGACCCGAACCCGAACCCGAACCCTAGCCCAGGTGCAGAGTTCTCGCAGAATGAATTCGCTGCAATTTCGGAGCTGCTCAAGAACCCTAACATTTCTGGCGGTTTGTCTCTCCATACCGCCCTGGACCGGACCGGAATTGAGCCGAGTCCGACTCTACTGCAAGCCGTGTTCGACCATTTTGATTCTTCCCCCAATTTGTTGTACTCGCTCTTTCTCTGGGCCGAGAAGCAACCTGGGTTTGGAGCCTCGGCTTCGCTCTTCAGCTCCGTGATCAATGTTCTCGCGAAATCCAGGGAGTTCGACTCGGCATGGTCTCTGATTCTCGATCGAATCGGCAAACCGGAGGAACTCACGTTGGTTTCTGGGGATACGTTTGTGATCATGATCAGGCGTTACGCTCGCGCAGGTATATTTCAATTGGTATTGTATATATTCATATATATGTGTGTGTGTGTGTGTGTGTTTATATCTATTTGCATACGATCAAAATATTTGTTATTCGTTGGATTAAGATCGAATTTGAATGTTCAAGATGGAACCCTTGTTTGATATCGTCGAATGCAAAACTCGATAGGTGGAAATGATAAAATTGGCCAAGTTGTTCAAAATAAATTGCATTTGATGAAAATTAATGTAGTACTGCAATTTGTAAATATATGGATTCAGGTCTGACTTGGTTTTCGTTTAGAATTTCGATAAATACTTGGTGATACATTCATGTAGGTATGCCCCAATCTGCAATTCGAACATTTGAATTTGCAAGTAATTCAGCTCCAATTATTGGTTCCATTTCAGAAATAAGCTTGTTTGAGATTTTGTTGGATTCCCTTTGCAAGGAAGGGCATCTTAGAGCAGCTTCGGATTATTTTGATAAGAAAAGGAAGTTGGAACCGAGTTTGATTCCGTCAATTCGGGTTTACAATATACTGCTGAATGGGTGGTTCAGGTCGAGGAAGCTCAAACAGGCGGAGCGGCTTTGGATGGAGATGAAGAGGGAGAATGTAAAAGCTACTGTTGTAACATATGGTACCCTTGCAGAAGGGTATTGTCGAATGCGTCGTGCTGAACGGGCAATCGAATTGGTTAATGAGATGAGAAAAGAAGGAATTGAGCCAAATGCAATTGTGTATAATTCGATAATCGATGCACTAGGGGAAGCTGGGAGGTTCAAGGAGGCATTGGGAATGATGGAGCGCTTTTTGGTTCTGGAGTCAGGCCCTACTATCTCAACATACAATTCTCTGGTGAAGGGTTTTTGCAAGGCGGGTAACCTTGCAGGGGCTAGCAAGATCATTAAGATGATGATAGGAAGGGGTATTATTCCAACACCAACAACTTATAACTATTTCTTTAAGTACTTCTCGAAGTTTGGGAAAGTTGAGGAGGGAATGAACCTGTACACCAAGATGATTGAATCTGGGCATTCTCCTGATCGGCTTACCTACCAACTTTTGTTGAAAATGCTGTGTGAGGACGGGAAACTTGACTTGGCAGTTCAAGTTAGCAAAGAAATGAGATCTAGGGGTTATGATATGGACTTAGCAACAAGCACAATGCTGATTCATTTGTTGTGCAATATGCATAGACTTAAAGAGGCTTGTGCGGAGTTTGAGGATATGATAAGAAGGGGTATAGTGCCTCAGTATCTTACTTACCAGAGAATGAACGATGAATTAAAGAAACAAGGAATGACTGAGATGGTGTGGAGACTAAGCGACCTGATGTCTTCGGTTCCTCATTCTACCAGGTTGCCAAATACCTATAACAGAGATGGAGATGCATCTCGTGCTAGGAGAAACTCTATAATAAGGAAAGCTGAAGCTATGTCTGAAATGTTAAAGTCTTGTACAGATCCAAGAGAACTTGTTAGATATAGAGGTTCATTTGAAAATGCTGTCTCGCTTGCAAACCGGTTGATAGACGATATTCAGAAGAAAAACTAACATACTCTTTTCTGGAGGGCCTTTGAGAAAAGCAGTTGTTGGATTGAATGAAGCATGAAGTTTTGAAAAGTCTACGCGAGTGCCTACATCAAAGATAAAGGACAGGAACAAAGCTACTCAGGAGGTATTCTGTCTACATCTTGGTTGATTTATTTGACATCTTTTAATCTTGTACTCATGCAGCAATCTGATTGATTCTCTAATGTTGGAAGTTGGTTTACTTGCATTACTTCTATTGTTATTTCTTGCACCATATATCCAAAAGACCAAATTAAAAGCTTTTCATCTGAATCTTTTCTGCTTTGCCAAAACGGATAAAACATGACTGACTCGGTAATTTGTGTCGCCTTTGCTGCTGGCATGTCTATGTGTCGTGAGTCTTCTTGAGTTTTGGAATTTTTCTCAATCCATGCGGTGTTGGTGTTGTGTTGGTAGCGGAGATTATGCAATGGAAGGTTATACATCCATCCTTGCACTTTGATGTTCTTGTTGTCTTCGCATGTTTAGTTGCATGGTGCCTTGGGTAGAGGAAAGTGGGCCTTAAAATGGAAACCTTGTTCAGTAAATCATCCCAATTTTGAGTCTTGTGCATTTTGCTGAGGGTTTGTTTGCAAATCAAAACGAAAGAAAAAAAAAAGCCATAAAATATAGTTGAATGTAATTTCCACGTTGCATTGTGATTCTGATTTCGTTCTCATGTTAACTGATTGATTTGCTATCATGCCCTCTTTTTATTATTGAGTATGTCATCCTCTTTTCTTCTTATCTTGTTATTCATTTTTGACAAAACTTGTACAAGTACTGTACTTTTACCCCGGTAACAGGTTTTTGATTTAACAGATGGATTATTTTTTAGCGATTTGATCTGTGATAATCCATATTAACAATTTACAGCGCACATGTAAAATTATTTTCATTCGTAAGATATAGTGTTTATCATAAGTTTTCCTTTCATTTTTATGTACTTTTGTTTTCTTTTTTCTTTTTAACTACAGGGTTGCGCACAACACAACAGCGATCAAGGATGAGGCTGTCTCCTGGAAATCTGGGTACTTGCTAATCCTCACTTTAATGGAAAATTTTTTGGTAGGCACATTATTTTTACCCTGTTAGTAGAGCAAGTTTTTTAACGTCAGATTAAATTCAATGATTGGATCTATGAGTATGAGAACTTTTATATCACACGGTGCATGATTTAAGTTAAAAATACTTGCTCTATTAAAGTAAAATTACTGGTCCTACTTCTCTCTCCTTTTTTTGGGGGTTCAAGGGTTTTTTAAGTTTTATTCGATGCGATGATTTAGCAATAGAACTCTACTCATTTTCGAGCTGCCAACTTCTCTCTCCTAAAAGCGCAATCATGCCAAATAAACTTTATCATGATCACTCCTTCAGTTGGCACGTCTTCACTTTCAGGCCTGTGTTCCCATTGACCACCAACTTTCTATAAAGGGAAACTGGTCAGCGACCTAGCCGGGGAGTAGATTAATAAAGAAAAGGCCTCAGAAATTATATTTTCACCTAAATGGAAATTGTACACACCTATGTCATGCTTTTCCTAAAGTTCATTTTTTTACTTTAATTTTCATAGAGCAACTAGACATGAAATCATCATCATCAGCAATATATATATATATATATATATTTACTGCTCTCAGACATTTCACTGCATTACAATTGAAATGTGGAGTCTGGTGGTGGGCATAGGGGAAGGAATCTGATCCAATCATACACTTGACAGAACCATGGCCCACGTTGGGCATACATGTAGTTGAGGGGTGCAAGAAACAAAAGTATTTATCGTACACTGAATTTTGTTCTAATTATTGGTGGGTCCTGATTGGCTGATTCTCATTGTTTATTAACTAATCAATATCCTTATTTATAAAATTTTAGCAAGGATGTTTGTATTATGTAAAAAAAATGTAAGAGATATCAGTTTTAATCCTAAATTTTGAATATTAATTTACGTGACATGTGAGTTACTCTTTTGTTGGTATGTCTTTAAAATAACCCTTTGTTTGAAAGACCTATCTAATTTCGAAAATTGAATTTTTTTTTTTTCAAAAAGTGTTTTTCTCAACATTTTGTATAGTAAGTTTGAAAATAAGATAATTTTCCTTTTTCAAAATGAGATAATTATGAAAAAAGTTGAGAAAAACACTTTTTTGTATTTAAAAATTGATATTGAAATTAGTATTCTAGCATTACTCAATTACATATATATTACATAATGGCTTTAGTGTACCAGAAGAGATTTTTTTTTTTTTTTTTTTTTTTGTATTTTTTATTTTATTAGAGAACCAGAAGAGGTTTGAAGCTTTAGAAAAGGCACCTTTTAAATCAAGTACTTAAAATGTTAGACAATTCCACATGTGAAAGTCTAATTCACGTGGAAACTGATGGTCACATTTTCGGATATTTTTTGTTCCTGATATTACATTTCGGAGTAAAAAATCAGTAACACTAAATATTGGTTTAAGAAGTCGAGTCATATTGTGGAGATATGTAACAATAAAGCCAATTAAGAATAACATAGGAACATGGCTGTCTGATGTCTGTATAGTGTTTTGCAGCATTTATTTTTTCTTTTCTTTTTTTCAGTGTTTACTTTATAATGACTAATTTAACGCCGGCTTAATAGTGATTATATGAGAATTGTTGTAGTACCAATTGACGTTTGATTGATCTTGCTTTAATTGATTTTATTTTATTAGAAAGCAACTCTTGGATTCAGTTTGTTTGACAAAAGATTATACAAGTGAATGTTTTATAGAAGTATACATTATTTTCAAAGTAGTTTTGAAAAATGCAAATTCTAGATCTTTTTTCTTTATATTTTGTGTTTGCAGATGTGGAATCCGGAATTATTTAAGCAGCGGTAATATCAAATTAGTGTTTGTAGAGTGTATACTATTTATTTTTTTCTTTTCATGTGATTTTTCTTTTGTTTGAAATTGCTCGTGGCAATTTTTCCGCTGTGCAGTAAAATGACTTTTAAAAAATTGATTTTTTAAAAAAATTTTATTTATAAAATGACTTCGATAGTAGAATATAAAAATATTAAAAATTAATTTAATTATTAAAATAACAGTTTTTATTGATAATAAAAAAAAATCAGAGATCTACACTTGTGTAGGTAGATATTCAAATGGGAACATCTTAAGGTCTGTTTGGTATACAAGTTCAGTTTGAGTTGAGTTGAGATTTTTAAGTTTGCTTAGTAAATTTTGTTGACTTTTTCAGAAAAGATAAAAAAATTTTTTAGAAAAGATAAAAAGTATGATAAAAAAAATACAGTTTAATTTAAAATGAGATAAATAATCGGACCCTTGATGTTATATCTTTGAGTTATTATAATATTTATAAAATAAAAAAGCTGGGTCAGATCTACGGGGTGAAGTGATGCAAGATAAGAGGAGAACCAATGCAAAAGGAGAAGGGGTATATTTGGGGTTGGGGCCCAAAAGCCCCTAAGGGTAAGTAGGACAATGACAATCTTGTAGACTGCCAAAATAGTCATGGGTCACTGTGTCCATTTTTTGATATTGACAGCTTCACGACTTTCTTCGATACGCATGGGTGGGGCTTTGGGGGGATATTTGTCCATTTACCTACGGCCTATGGGGTTATTTCTCTTCCTATTCATCTTTTTCCAATTAAAATAATAATAAAATATCAGCAAAAATTAAAACAATAATAAAGATAAAAGGAAAAGGAAAATTGCAACTACATTGGTAAAATGCAAATCTCATCCCCTTCTGGCTTCTTCAACGCCTGTCACTCAGGAATCTGTATGACATTCTCTTTCTTTCTTTATTTTTTCTACTCTTTTGCTTGTCTCGGCTCAATTTACACATTTTATTTTTGGTAAATAAGAAGAGGGGATGGACCCTTCACTCCCCGGTCCGGCTTGTAAAGAGTGATTAGCTGTTGTTGAGATCACCGATGAGATGAAACGACAGTAAATAATTTTAGTTCTGGATTTTTAACAACTAATAAGTCTGGAGTTTATATAATCCGTCTAATAAATAATTATTAAAGTGATAGACCAAGTGGTAAACGTACATGACATATGATTGGAACTTTATATTATCCCCGTACCCTCACTATCACTATTGGTGGTAAATATACTTAGATTGTGAAAAGTATCCCCACTTCGAAAAATGGATGTCATTTATCAACTAAAAAACTGCTGAGTATCAACAAGTGTCCGTCCTAAAAAATGAAAAAAAAAAAAGGGTATTTTATGAAAATGTACCTAACATACTTTTAGTAACACTAATTACCGATCCCTTTCTAGTGATTAGAGATTATTGGAATATTGGCGAGAGAGAGAGAGATTAATAGGAAATGATGGGATGGCTTTGGGTGGGGATGGTACCAATGGGTGAAAGGTAATTAGGAAAGTGTGTGTGAGAGAGAGGTGGTGGATGCAGTCAGCCAAACAGAAATGCTTGAGAGAATCTGAGCCTCATATATATATACACACACACACACACACACACACACACACACACACATATATATATATATATATATATTATATATTCTCCCTCCCACTCTGCCCATTTTTGCTTGCTCCTCCCACTCCCACATTATACCAATCAAATCCTCTTAAATCCTACCAAAGTGCCATTTTATGCTTTTGTTTGGCTGCTTGTATTTCTATTTGTTGGTTTTATTATTTATTTTTACCTTAGTAAGTGGAGAAAGGAACCGCACTATGTCGTAAATTTCTGCATTAAAAATATGCCTTTTTTTTTTCTTTAAATCGAAGTCCCAGGTCAAACTCCTCAAGATATTTTTTTAGTACTATTCAATTAACTGGAAACACAATCTAATTAATATAATATATTTTAATGTGAACAATATCAAAGACATAAACTATAGTTTTAATTTTTGAATACTAATATATAATAAATAAATTATCATTCTTTTATTTGTTAATGAAAAAATGATAGTTCGTCACTGCTTAGGATTGGAGCTAATGTCCTTATTACTAATTCTATAATATTTGAATAGGGAACTAAATATCACCATAGTCTTTGACTTTTAACAATTCAGTTTTAACCTAACCAAACTCTTTACTCAAATTTAACTACGAGATTCAATTCAATAATAGAAATTCCTGAGAGAAAGGTCAAGTGACTTTTCATTGTCACCGAAGAGAGAACAAAACAAAGTAGGTAACATATGAAACGTTCATGGAAAATCCTACTAATGGCTATTTAATTTTGTCTCTATTTGAAACACTGGTTTGAGATAAAATTTTTAAATTAAAATTGGTTAATTTTTTAAAAATTAATAATAATTTTTTTTGAATCTTTGAAAAAGTTAAAAACTGAAATTAAAAATTTTGATTCATACCTATAATCCAAATGCATGTTTAGATGGTAATGTATAAATAAAAAAAACTGTGTGAAAGAGAGATAAATTAAAGTCACAGTCTTATATAGATGGACTGCGTAACACTTGGGTTATAATAAACAATTAAAAATAAATAAAATAAAGTTAAAAAAAAAATCCATATTCCTCGTATCTTTTGTTTTGCTCTTCACTTCCCTTCCCACCGTGTTAATTAAGTAATCACATAAATTCCCAGAAAAAGACACACACAAACCACACTTACGAACCAAACAATTATTCTCAGACAAACACAATTTGTGTTTTATACACCGAAAGAGAAAAGAAAAAAAGAAAAAAAAAAAACCCCATTAAAATTGAACAGAAACACTCTGCAAAGAACCTTTTGCTTTTTATTGCTCTCTCTGTCTTCTTTCTCTCTCTTCCTATTGTGTCTTCACAAAAGAGTCCGATTCTCTCTTTCTTTCTCTTTCCTCTCTTTTTTCATCTTTTCTGAAAATCGAGCTCTCTTTAATTCCCTTTTTTTGCTCCTCCCCAAGTCTCTTTACCTTCTCTCTTTCTCTTTCTCTCTCTAGACTGGAGAGAGTGAAGTAGCAGGAGCAGAAGCAGAGCAGAGAGGTATAATCATGGCGATTATGATGATGAAGAAATGGCTGTGCCGGTGGTGATAATGGCTCAACAAAGCATGCCTAACAATGCCGACAGCAATGGCGGTGGCCAACAACAACACCAACAACAGAATCAGCAACATAAGCACGAATATCAGCTTCTTCTAGCCAAGCCCATTTTCCATGACTTCTTTGGCTCCAAGCCCAACGACTCCTCCTCCTCCGCCGCAGCCGCCGCCGCCGTCTTCGCCCCAAAAGCCGCCGCCGAGCCCTCGCCGTCGGCGTCTGCCTCCTTTGGGGCTTCCTCCGGCGGCGGCCGTGGCCCCATCTCCACCACCTCTGATCTGGCCTCCGGTCAGTCCCTCTCCCTCATTTTCCTCAAAATAAACACTTTCTTTTTTTTTTACCCTTTCAGAAGCTTTTTTTTATTCATTACTATTTTTTTTGCTACTATTTCTATATTTTTAACATGGTAATGTTAGGAAAGGGATTGGGACTCTTTTCTCTATTATTGTGGAGTGGGTGTCTTTGCTATGGATTAGTTTTAGTGAAGTCAGAGGTTTTTTTTTTTTTTTTTTAAATTTTATTTTTAATGGGCTATGTTAAATCAGACATTAGCTTTCACTGTTGTTTTTTTAAATACTATTTGTTGATTCTTGGTGATTTTGAAGCTCACAAACTGGAAAGAACTCAGCACTGCAATGTGAGATATTGAACTAAAGCAGCTCGCTTTGATCAGCATTTGGCTTCTATGACATGTCTCATTTAATATTACCTGATCTTATTATATAGCAGAAATTGTAGCATACTTAGAAAGCGCTTATTTGTTTCTATGGGATTTTAGAAAATGAGATTGGAATTTGATTGTTGGTTGTTGGTTGTGTGAAAATTTGTTAGAGAGACGGGGTGGAAATCATCTCGAAGGGGTTCCGTTCTATGGTGCGAGGAGCGATATATCGGGGCCGGAAATAAGTAACAAGATAGTGGGAAGTAAGAGAAGTAATTCGGACTCTACTTTCATGGGGTCATCCAGAGATGGGATTCCTCAAATGGGACCAGACTGCCTTGAGGGCTCTCAGTTGATGAAGGTGTAAATGCTCATCAAATTGTACTTCTATTTTATTGTTTTAATGTTGCAAATAACCGTAGATTCAAATCCTAGTGTTGAAATTATTCCCAAAATGCAGTTACTTAGAAACGGATCCGGGGGAGAAAGGCTTAGAAGATCGAATGAGGAAGACATGGTCTTTGGTTCACAGCAAATGAGGCCCAGTTCTGCTTCTCTCATATTTCAGCCTCCCTCGGGTGTTTCCAAATTGGACCGGTCTATTCCCATGAATGCAGGTCCAGCAGTGCAGTACCCTCCCCGTGGGGGTCATTTCGTGCCATTTGTGCCTCAAGTACCTTCTAACAGGTTTAGGGATGCTAATGCCAGTCCTTCAAATATCTCTCAGTCAGCTGCTGATGAGGGATCTAGAACCGGAATCAAAGGCCCGGGAATTTTGAGTTCCATTAATGCCAGCGGTGGTGCTTCTGAGAGAAACGCGTCTGGGGCGCTGCCCAGTGGTAGTAGGCAAAAGGGTGCGACAGTTATTTCAGAACCAG
The DNA here is from genome assembly GCA_009761775.1 of Ficus carica. Classification (NCBI taxonomy): domain Eukaryota; kingdom Viridiplantae; phylum Streptophyta; class Magnoliopsida; order Rosales; family Moraceae; genus Ficus; species Ficus carica. The sequence goes on along the minus strand of CM019745.1, from coordinate 10,311,185 downwards.
AATCTTCAAATCCTTCAAGGTACTGTAAATTGATCCACTTAATTAGTTGTTCTCTTTGGTTTTCTCTCTAGTGAAAGCACTCTTGATGCTAACTTGTTCCTCATTTTTTGTTGCGGCAGTCGACATGGATTTGCTGGTAGTCGGCAGATGACAATATTTTATGGTGGCCAAGCTCATGTTTTTGATGACGTTCATCCAAACAAGGTTTGCTTTCTTTTCTGATTCTACTAGAGACAGCTTTAGATTGGCGGTGTATATTTAAATAGCTCTTCTACTTGAAAGTATATTTCATTGGTTTTATGGTGAATAATCTTAGAAGAACAATGTGACCGATAATTTGATATCAACGTGGCTGACTTGTACTTCAGTTGTATGTGATTTAACTAATCTAAGATTACGGATCAAGGTTGGATTTAAATCATTTTAGATTTAAAATTTTATTTAACTCTTTGAAACATTAGAGGGAGATCACCATAAACACTCTATCTCAGCGTGTTTTAGATTTGCTTAACTTTCAGATATAGAACCGACCCCCTTGGTCCATCTGTTCATTCGCCGTCCAAACGTTGGTCTAGGGCTTCCATTATGGATTAGAATTCGTCATTTGTCATCCACTCTCTGTTTATTTAACTGATAGTTGAGAATTCTTTGCGAGGCAGCTTTCGTTTTAACCTTTGCAGTCGAGCGTTTCTTCCCTTGAAACAAGTGTTATGGACTGGATCTCTAAAAAGTTTCTTTGGGAAAAACAGTGTTGTGCTTTCGAATTTCTTAATCTATTTTTTGAAGACTTTTCTATCAAGGGCCTTTCTTAGTTCAGACGAATGGCAAGTTTTTCTTTGATCAATTAGTTTAAGTGCAAATTAATCAAGAAAGCAAGCAATTTGAACATTGCTAGTTTTGTATCTTTTTCCACACTTGGATCATATTTATTTTGCATGTTCTTCTATGCTCATGCATCAATTTGTCTGAAGCAGACAGTGCCTCTTGTGTCCCCGCACACGACACTTTGTGACCATGGTCCTTGACACTTTACAGGCAGATGTTATAATGGCCTTGGCAGGATCAAATGGAGGATCTTGGTCAACAACATTCTCGCCAAAATCTACCGCGAAGCTGGCAGGTGAAACTCATATGCCCAGTGGGGAGGTCGAAACTGGCAATGCCAATAACATGACACTTCTGCGAGACTATCGCAGGAGGTTAAGCATCCCGGGAAGTTCTAGTCAAGGAGTTGGTTTTGGTTCTCCAACAGGTAACCCTTTAACCTAATTCTTTTGGTTAAGGTCCTTATGGATTATGCTTGTTTCTCTTCGAGTCTAATGCTAAAAAAAATGTCACATATATGTATATATACACGTATGTATGAAAACAATCGGCATATCTTCTCTTAAACACAATTACTTTTAAGATGTCAGGCATAACTCGATGTTTTAGTAGTAGCTTTTCTGATGAAACATATAAAATCACTCGAGTTATCGACTGTTGGATACTGATTGTAGGTGGTCATCAAGTCAGCAGTGTGGGCAAAGACATGAGAAACTCGTCTCAAGCTGCTGAACCCACTTCCAAAGAGAAAAGTGAGCTGTGATATTGGGCAGTCTTTTGAGTAGTGTTGCTTATTTTAAAATCTATGAACATCCCTTCTGTGAGAGAGAGAGAGAGAAAGAAAAAAAAAAAAAAAAAGAGAAAAAAAAAAAAAAACTAATTGGAAGTGAACTTTTTATTTATATTAGTTTCTCTTTCCCCCTTTTCTTTTTCTTTTTTTTTTTTTCCCTTTTTTTGTAATTTAATGTTGAAGCGGGAATAGGTGGGTTGGTTTTCTTTTGTTTATAGAAACCCACTAGTGCCATAAGTTTTCAGATCTAGACAAATATGAATCATAGCTCAACCGAGAGTTCTACCTTTTAGTTTGGTTAAGAAAATGTTTTTTCACAGCCCAATCTGCTTCCTGTTTGTGCAACAAAAGTTCATTTATTTAGGATCAGATTCATTATCCTCGTACCATAACAAGTGCGTTTTTGATATGAACTAGTTATGTTTGTGTACCCAGTGACTTGGACGAAAATTCAAACAAGCATTAAAAAAGGACAAAAAATATTTGGGTGCTGATTTCAATACCAAGTGGAGGGAAAATCTATTACAATCTATTGATTTCAATAGTTGGCTTTCAATGCCTTAATCTTAGCCTTATATATGTACTAAATGAGAATATAATTATATTACGTCTCTTGATCCTACGTGGCTCTTCTGTTGTCATTCTCGTCGGGTTTCCCATTTTTCTTATGTTTCATGTTCTACCCACTCTCTTGTCTGAATGTCATTGTTATCTCGACTTGCCATTTCTTAATTCAAAGTCTATCATATTATCTTTCAGAAGCCATTCCCACAGTTCAATAGGAGAAAATTATAAGAAAAAACCCTTGAATAAATTCATTATTATTTTTTTAATAAGGAGAAAAGAAGGAAGAAATAGTCATTTTTAAAACTAAATCTTAATATTAATTTTTTAAGTCGGAGAGATTATTGGATGGATTTTTTCTTCTTGATAAAATAACCATTTTTATAAATAAAATATTTTCTTTCTTTTGCCTTGTATCTTTATACCAAAACAAATTACATGATTTTTATTTTTATTATCACTCTTTTATTTAATTTGAGAAGGGAGGATTTGAACTATGGATCTTATGATGGAAAGTCAAAAACTATAAAATTGTCACTAGGTTATATATCTACAACCACGATTTTTATTTTCTTTTCTATGTCAAACATCGTGAGACAAATACCTTTCTTGCTTTCCGCATTTCCCTCGCTTAAATTCTCTACCACTTCTTCTTTTCAATTTTCTCTCCCTACTATCAAACACAACTTTAGTCCCATTAACTTTGCATTAAAATCATGAGTATCTAATTCAAAAAAAAAAAAATAAAATCATGAGTATCTTAAAGAAAGGATACACGTTTCTGAGCTCAACAACGTATCACAATCAAACATAGCCGTAGCCCATAAACATAAACATACACATTTGACGGATTTGAATGACATGTTAAAAGTTAAAACCATAATCAATTGACTGTAAATTTGTCACGTACATTTAAGTTATTAGGCTGTTATAATATTTATATATGAATTACACCGTCTTTTTGATCTAGTTTTTAGAGATAAGTTTTACCTAAATCTATTTAACATAATATTAAAGTCCGATATTTTCATGACACGTTAGGCGTGAAGGAGGATTATGATTGTATTTTATTATTATTATTTTTGGAATTTCAGTGGTGGTGAAGGAATTTTTTCATCATAAATAATAACTATCTTTTAACCGTTTGATTAACTCTTTAACTATCAAAATTATAACTGAAAGCAGTTCCTTTATCACGTACTGAAGTACTGCAAATTTATAATATAAACACTCATTAACCAGATCATCGTTGAAAAATCAAACGTTGTAGTTGAAAGAAGAAGAAGTGCTAGTAGCAACACAGCCCAGGAAAGGATTATTCTAGAGCTTTGCCTGTCGGCATGACGGTAAAGGTCCTTCATTGGGTACAGTTGATCCATTGAAGAATTCAGCCAAAAAAACAGTTGACCCAATACAAAGACGAGTAAATATTTGCTGGAACCCATTACCAAAAATTTATATTATGTGATCGTGAATAATTGTAAAAGATACTCATAATCACCAATCGGACCATTAAGCCCTATGTTATTATTATAATAACTAAAAGAAAAATTAATACTCCCTCCACCCACATATTCAAAATAATAAAAAATAAAAGACCTAAAATAAGAAAGGGTTAAATTTTTTAATAGCCTTAATTAAAAAAGTTATTTTATAAATTACACTAGTTTTGGTTATTTTTATATCTACATCATGAGTTACTACAAGAATAAATTATACTAATTAATTACCAAAAATAGACTATTAAAATTACAGATTATTAATTGATTATTGTAGTTAGCTTTTACGTTATTTTACATTATTGGTAGAAATTGTTTTTAAATCATTAAATTTAATGATGTAACAATCTAATCTATGAGTGTCTACCTTCAAATCTGTAGAACGCAAAGACTACAAACAACAGTTTACAGATTAAAAAAAAAAAAAAAAAAGAAGATTCTATTGTAGAAATTTCCTTATGATTACTAGTGATATAATCAATATATTATCAAAATCAATATTGTATTTTAATTTTATTTTTTATTAGTGTTTGCAGGTATAATCTAATGATAATTTCATGCATGACTCTAATATAAAGTGTAAAGCTCAAGTCCTTCTATCCTAGATAAAAAAATAAATAAATAATAAATAAAAAAAGAACTTAATTGGCGCAATGATGCACGTATATAGCGAGTTTTTGACTTTGAAGCTAGAAACTTTGGCCTTGTCCTTTGGGAACTTATGGAAGGAGATTTGAATTTGTTCTGCTAATGACTTTTAATAATGATAAAATTTTATGAAAATTTAATTTAGTTTTACTCTTTGTTTTTGATAACTTAGTTTTACTATTTGTTGCTGTGTATAATTAGGTACGTCAGTAAGTTAAGAGATAGACAAATGAAGCACTTATCATGATATGCACGCGTTGATTATTTTTGTCTGTCTTTGCTTTTTTATTTAATCAATATATTCCTTTTCAGTTTACATAAATTTTTTTTTTCCCTACAATTTTCAAAAGTATTTAAACCTTCACAACCTCAATTTTGTCCTCTCGTACCACTTAAACTGATAAGTATTAGGGTTAAAATGGATTAATTTAATACGCAATTAGTTCAGCTTCTCTTACTTTTCCAAATTGGACTTTTGCAGTACCCCCATTGAACCACAAACGTCTTCTTCTTCTTTTGTCGTGGTCGTCGTTGTTGTTTTGTTCCCTTTTTTTTTTTTTTTTCCTGGTTTTTTTGTGTGAGAAAACATAAAATTTAAAAGGAAAATGAAAATGGCTCATGAAGGCTGCAGAACACCAAGAAATTGTATGCAAATCCCCAATGAAATGAAAGTATGCTTTAGAATTCTTGAAGAGGGGAAATTAGTTGAAAAAAAATGAAGAGTTGTGAAATGTATAGTACCTCCAAATTTTGACAATCGGAATATATGCACACACACACACATATATATATATATATATATATTCAAGTTTCCTTATAATAACTAATTATGTGCTACTTGACCCTAAAGAATGGCAAATTTTCCATGAAATAATTGGCTGTATACCATTGACCAAAAAATAATAAAAGGAATTCAAGTTTGGAAAATGTTGGAATTCCCTTTACAAGGCCCAAATGGGTGGTCAACTCGTGTGATTCATACACCAAACTTACAAGGATTTGCCGAAATAAGCTTTTCTCACTTTGGAGTTTGTTTATGTGCTTTTTTTAAGTCAATGATGGAAGATTCGAACATCTATATTTTTTAATTAAAAAAAAGTTCAGATTTCTAATCTCTTTTTTTTTTTTTAATTATTATTTTTATCCATTTGGTTGTATTTTCAATTTAAATTTTGACATCTAATTAAGTGAATTGTTTAAATATTTTTAGTATTTAGTTCTTAGTTATGTGATTAGGTTGTGAAATTCAGATTATATAACAAATAAAGAATGAATGGACAATCATGGAGAGATAGATCAAAATAAGGATAAAAGATCTAAATTCAGGATAAAATTACAAATAAAATTACTATTAAACTATGTCTAAAATCATAGTTTGGTCATACGCGATGAACTGAATATTAGCTTTCTCAAGGCAAATCTCTTACTTGATCCCGGTTTTGTTTGTATGTGAGTGATAGAAAAGAATAATACAATAAAAAGGGAAGATTTTGAAATAATTTTAAATCAAAATTTTCAAAGTTGATCGTTGATTAGAAAGCATGATCGAGATCGGGTTTTCAATCTTAAGCTGTACATATATTATGTTCCTATCATGGATGAAACAATTATTGAAATTATAAAAAAATTATAATCACCGAATCTTATCAAGCTTTTTTGGAATTAATCACCAATTAAACTATATCTTTTCCAGTAATCAATTAATTAACCCTATAATCGTCCAAAAATTAGGTACTGTAGCATTTTCTTTTAATAAAATTAATTTGTTTCTATAGGGAGATGGGTGACATCTTTATTTTTGTCTGTATCTATCAACACATGTAATTGATCAGGATTAGCAGAATTAAACAATTAACAGAAAAAAAAAAAAACAAAATTATCTAAAATTAACAGAATTTGATCCGGATCGGACAATTTAAAAATAAAACTCTAATAATAGAATATGAGTGAAAAATTATTATTATTATTATTATTATTATTTTAACTTAACGGTGAGGTAATTCGAACTTATCTACACTTTATGATATAATCAGATATAAAACTATTATTAAATTATATCTATAAACGTAAAATATTATTATTTTCAAAGACATGAATCCTGCTTTTGATGTGAAAGCATGTCAATTTTTTTGGGCCAACTCTAGCCAGTCGCTTATAAAATTCCTTTTTTTCTTCAACTTGTGGACAAGTCTTGCACGTTTTTTACAGAAAGCCGAACAGTATATTAAAATTATGAAATATTAATTACTGAGATAATAACAAAAATCCCGTCCCTATCATGGAACCAAGAAACATTTTTCAAAATTTTTTTTTAAAGTTAAAAAAAATAATAATAAAAAAGTCTTTGAGATGCCACAACTTTCTCTGAATTGTTTTGTTGTTTCTTTTGTCCTCGTTTCAACCATAATCCTTCCAAAACAGCATCCAGACACCACTCAGTCCAATAGCCACCCTTTCCCAACTGTACAAATTTTAACCTAATTCCCCTTTGAATATCATTTTGAATTTTTCTCTTGATTTATTTTTTCCTCTTTTTTTATTTATTGTAAATTATATATATATATATATATATATCAATTAAATCCCATTATTTTGTGTCCTATAAATTACAATTATTAGCAACACCACACCACACACCCAACACTCATATTTTTGCCCACATCACCACTTTTCCCATTTTCCTTTTGTTTCCTCTCTCCAACCAAAAAAACAACAACAACAAAAACAAAAGAGGGCTGGTACATACATACTAAATTACCAATACCAAAATATGGCCACTCTCTCTGAGGCTTACAGAGACAATCCTCTCCTCCTCCACCACATCATCCCTCTAGACTTCCGGTCAGCCCGGTCGGTGCCGGAGTCCCATGTCTGGTCCCCGTCGGACGGCTTCTCCTCCGGCGAGTTTTCCGGCGAATGGTTTTCCCTTCCGGTGGTTGACCTAACTGACCGGGACGCGCAGGAGCTCATGGGCCGGGCCTGCCGATCGTGGGGCGCGTTCCAATTAACGGGCCATGGCATTTCGGGGAGGTTCATGGAGGAGGTGGAGGCGGAGGCCCGGAGATTGTTCGGTCTCCCAACCGAGCAGAAACTGAAGGCCCTCCGGTCTCCCGGCGGCGCCACCGGATACGGCGCCGCTCGGATATCGCCGTTCTTTCAGAAGTACATGTGGCATGAAGGGTTCACCATCATGGGGTCTGCGGAGGATCACGCCAGGGAGCTTTGGCCCCATGGCTATCAATGCTTTTGGTGAGTAACCCTCCCCATGCAATTCCATGCACGTAGCTATATATATATATATATAGATATAGAGGCAGAAAATTAATAATGACAAAGTTAAACAATATTATGGATTACGTTAGCTTTGTTTAAAATCCATTTATTGAGTTTTATTATATTTTCCTTTTAAGTTAAAAAGTACCAAATTTAGTTATCTTATCTATAGATGCTATTTCATTACTTGCCTGAGGTCTTTTGTTAAATATTATATATATATATATACACATATATGTTTTATAGCATTTGATATTATTAAATTCTGCTAGAAAAGATAAAGATCAACAGAAGCATGCATGCATCCATCATATATGATACATATCAATTTAAAATCTAGTTTTGGCATTCTCTCTCACCTGCCCATACGTATATATAGATGTACACATATATATATATATATATATATCTTTTGAAAAATATATATTTGTATGGTATATAGATGTCTCATATATATATATATATATACACATATAGTAGTGTACTAAGTACTTACCTTATTAAACAAAATGCATTTACCATGATGGTTTATTATTATTTCAGGTTACATTTGAAATTTTAGGAAGATAAAAGCTAAAGTGAATAGTACGACGGAAATAAATAACATATGAACTGTAATCAGCCATCGGGTTCCTTATATTATATATGTACATATATTAAATATGTAAATTCAACAAACATTTTTAACCGAATATGAAATTTTTTATTGCTCTTGCATAGCATTTCTATATAATATATATATATATATATGTATAAATATATCTACTGGGATTTTGACACACCTTGGTCAGCGAGATAATGGAAACTTATCAGAAACAAATGAAGAGCCTAGCGGAGCAACTACTACGAATCATGTTCAAGTATCTAAACATACCTGATGATCATCAGCAGAAACAAATCAACTGGCTCATCAATACAGCAAACTCCTCAGCTCCTCCCTGCACCGCCCTGCAGCTCAATTCCTACCCGTCCTGCCCCGACCCGAACCGTGCCATGGGGCTGGCGCCGCACACCGACACCTCCCTCCTCACCATCCTCCACCAGACCCAATCCGACGTCGGACTGCAAATCCGCAAGGACTTATTAGGAGGAGGTGGAGGTACAAAACCCGACCCTGACCCCAACCTCGCATCCGGCGCCACGGTGTGGGTCCCCGTGAGGCCCGTCCCTGGGGCGCTGGTGGTGAACGTGGGGGACCTGCTCCACATAATGTCCAACGGGCGGTTCCCTTGCGTGGTGCACCGAGCCGTCGTCAACCAGACCAGGCAACGCCTGTCGTTCGCCTATTTCTATAGCCCGCCAACCGATTTCACCGTCGCACCGGTGGCGGCAGAGCTTCCTCTTTATCATTCCGTCACGGTTAAAGAGTACGTCGGTATCAAGGCCAAGAATCTCGAGAAAGCGCTCTCTTTGATTCGGATATAATTTGATCATGAACCTCATCAATTTTTCATATTTATTACTGCAGCCTCTAGTAATTTTTTTTACTACGAAAATTATTCAGTATACTTGTTTTATATATATATATATATATATATATAATATATATATGTAGTCTGGTAAAAGTAGTGTCTGATCATAATGTGTTGTAAATCGTTGATTGGTTTTTTACTTAGCTAGCTAATTTTTTATGAAATTACCTTGGGGGAAATTTGAATTTTGTTCTTTAGCTGCTTGATTGGAATAAGGAGGAAAAGTCCGCATGAAATGTAGCTTAGCTAGCATGAAATATATGAGCCGAAAGAGAGACTGGATTTTGTGTCAGTATTATATATAATAAATATATATAAATCTATATCATGTAATTACAAGATATTATGCTTGTATACCAAACAAGATTTGGTTGTGTATTTTTTTTAATCTTACAATTTTGCACGGTAGGACCTACAGTTGATCAGTGGTGTTTTCTTGTGTCAAAAATAAAAAATTAAATTGGTGAATGTATTTTTCATCCATGATCTTTAGCATTTGTTTGGCTCTTAGGTTTGGACACAAAATTCCTTTTCAGTTTTTGTTTTTTCCGAAAAGTTAACAAAAATTTTAACTAGCTTTTGAAAAGTTAACAAATTTCAACCTAAAAATTCCATTTCATGCACCAAATGCACGCTTAGTTTCTTTTCTTTTCTTTTCTTTTCTTTTTTTTTTTTTTTTTTTGAAGGGAAATGCACGCTTAGTTTCTTGTTACAAATATAACAAAGTGGGAATATTAGGAAAATAGAAATTTGGGGAATATATATTATATATGTATACATATATGTGTGTGTATGTATATATATGTAGATATATATATATGATCTAAATTAAAGTAGAGACATGTTGGTAGGGACAAAAACCATGTTCTCAATTCTGATACGCAAGTTGCAAAATTGAAACATATGTTATGTTTGGATGTCGGGGTTTCGTCAATAATGTTAAATTATAAATATCTTTGCACGGGGCATCATTCTTATGGTGCACACTGCACACACACCTTCTGCTTTCAAATGTTTTTTTTTTTTTTTAAAAGAAAAGTGCCCGGAAAGGGTAAAGAAGTGTAGTTTTTTCGATATGAAAATCTTCTCAAAATTTTAACTATCTCTAATTATCAAGTTTGCAATTTCTTCTATATTTAGCAAAATACGACAACATTTGCTCAAGTTCTTTCAAGTGATTTGTACATTTAATGATCAATTAAATCTTTTGCTATATCAACCGTATATAAAGAGCTCCAAAAACAAAAACAAAAACAAAACAAAAAAAGGGAAGAAGAAAGAAGAAAGAAAAAGAAAGAATGAAGACACATTGGAATGATTTGATCTATACTTGAGTTTGCTTATATCAACTTAATCCAAAGCCATGATTGAGGATAGCGACAAAGTGTTATACAAAACTTTACACATGTACATGTCTGAGTTGTGATCCCCAACTAAAAATTTTGAAAAATGCTCGAGCGCAATATCAGTGCTAAACATCATCATTAATTAAAGATGAATCTTTTATTTTATATATATATATATATATATATTTGCTGGTTGATGGATCCTTTATATAAATCTTTTATCATAAGACCTATTTTTAATTAGTGGTTGATGTTTAACTGTGACAGTCATCAGTCCCTATAAAGAGAAATAATAAGTTGTGCAGTCATACATCGCTTGGGGATGGATAAATATAATGACTCATAAATAAAGAGACCACCTACTAATGATATGAGACCTTTTGGAATGAGCTCAATAGTACCGATTTCTCAACTAATGGAACCCAAATCAACCACGTCGCAGCATTAATTAACTGTACACGGCATAATAACATGCTTAATGTTTTGTTTTTTAGCTCAACAAATTAAAAGAATATCTCGCGTACCCTTTTTTGCCAATAAATTTCCTAGCTACTAATTTCAAAGACTTTTATGTATTTTCACGACTTTTTTAGTCCTTTGCAAATTGCACTCTCGTTCATGACTGTTTCAGTAGGACCACAAAAAAAAAAAAAAAGGAGAAATATCATGATAAAACAATCAAACAAATGGAAACCCTTGTCCACATTTTGATCATTAGGTGGGCATGCATGGCACGTGATTTTGTTAAACTATGTTGTGGTACATGACAAAAGTTTCAACTATTTAAAGCTCAGAGGATATTTTAAACAAAGATTTTGTCTGTTTCTTCCATAGCATTATAGGTTTCATCCAATCCCACAAGGGCAATGGTTCAACCATTAATCATTACTACATTATTCATTATATCTACATATATATGTTTATCATTTAATTTATTAGGTGTGAGATTACCATTGGTGAATCTTTTTCTCTTCTTTTTTTTTTTTTGGGTTTTCGATCTACCTAGTTTCATAGAAGCTACTACTAGTCTAGTGGAGTCGCGAATTCTTTCTCACGAGGGATTGACAAACAAACAAATACGACAAGCTGTCTCCAAAATTTTGTGCACATTTTCTCCACACAAATGGCCACAGCCTGATCCCTAATCCCCAATCCCATGTCCCACATTCATTGCCCAATCAAATATTTACTAGAGACTTGGCAGAGCAAAAGCAATAATTGTACCATTTACTTTGGCCCCCTTCTTTTTTTCATTAGTTTTTATCTCTCCATCTTAATTTGAGTCGAAAACAGTGACACAACCATTCTACCTAGAAATTATAACTTTAGGTGGGAGACACAATCAAATTATTTAAACACCACCTAAAACCAATCACATAAATTCACCACAAATATTATTCGTTTGGGTTCTTACTGCAAGAAACCACTTATGAATCCATGTACATACTCAAAACGTAAAGGCTCGAGCACTGTTTTGAGGTCCAAACCACATAGACTGCGTATGCTTTTGCATTATATATCTGCCCATAAAAGTGACAAGAACGGTACTTAAGAAAAGGATCCCTCCACTCCACAAACCGTGGTCAGGTTGAAACTGCTAGCTAAAAAAGTGACAAATACGAGCGAAAACTGCCTCACTGAATCAACGAATAGAAAGAGAGAGAGAGAGCAAGCTAGTCGGTCACTTTTTGAAAAAAGATACGTGTGGTCCAATGATACCAAGTGCTTTGGCTTTTGGATAAAATTTTTTCTTGATTGGAAGATTTTCTCCCTTTAAAAAAAAAGGTGGAAGAAGAAGAAGAAGATAAAAATTAGTGTGTGCCTAACATGAAAAAGAAGCAGGTTGTCCAAATGAGTAAGTGGCGTAGGGGAGAGGCTAGCTAGAAGAAAGAGGTGGGCATGCATTTTCAGTTTAACATGTGCCGACAAAACATGTCATTGTTGCTCTATTTGTTTTGTAGTGAAAAGCGATGAGAACAGATCCCGGTTTGATATCCCAGACAAATTACATCAATAAGCTACTGTTTCACCCCTAACATGAACTGAGAGATCCTCCAAGGAATAAAGACAATCATCCCTATCGATACAGACAAACAAAAGTTGCTTTGAATCATTTTTACACACACACACACACACACACACTTCAATTCTGTATATGCTGTGATCGTGTGGGTGTATGTGATAATCGACAAATAATGGATGCAGCTTTTACAAGCGACAAACTAATGTGCAAGAAGCGGTGCAGGATGAATTATTATTATATTAGGAGCAAAGAATCATTTTTGGTACTTATGACAATTATCATCAATCTACAAACCTTTTTAGATCAACCAATACCGAAAAGCGAGCAATTATTTTTAGTGCGAGCACGAGATTTGTGTGCACCAACATGATCTTTTGGCAGAGATGTTTCTAATCAGAAGTTAAGCTCCTTAGTCTCTCATTCTTCGCACATGCCTCCTGGACATCGAAAGATCCGATTCGGTAATTAGAGATTTGTTGTAGGATGGTGAAAACAAATCTTCTACAAATTACCTCGTGTAGCAATTAACACAAACAAACTCACAGCAGACCAGAGAACATCCAAAAGTCTGGATTTTAGATTTTTGACTTCTGACAAAAAGTTATCATTAAACCGACAACAAGATTTGGACCTGATTCTGTTTCTTTTCCTGTGATTCTAGAAAGCGCTATTCTGATTTGTATTACAAGAGGTATTATAGAATAACCACAAAATATTACCACTTGCTGCTTACTTTTTCAAAAATATTGCAAGACTCGTACAAGACTAGGTGGAAGCACTAGGCTTTGGTTCTCTAACATCAAAGGAACGTGTAAAGAAGATACTCTACTACTAAAGTAAAAGGAGAAAGAGTATTTACCAATAGATCAGGAGTATTTCCAAGATTAAAGCGCATACCTGAAAAGCTTTCAACAGAGAATACCATTGCCTTTGCTCTGCAATTGCTGCAGTATACCTTTCTTTCAGACCGTCACGTATCTTTTCTTGTTCCTTAGGTCCAAGTTGCAACTTTTCGAGTTTCTACAAAATATATACAGCAGTAAGACCTTCAGATGCATAGGGCACTTGCACTTCCATACAAAAGTGTGTCATACAAGCTGAACGAGTCGGGACAAAAGACCTAATGGAACTAATTTTGGACCGTGATTGATAGAACATAAGTACACTTCAAATTGTTTCCCCACGTTTATTTCAGTTTCATCATTGTCAAGTGTGTGATTGTTTGTTGTTGTTGTTGGTTTTTTTTTTTTTTTTTACCCTTCAAAAGATTCATAATTGTCAGGTTGTATGTACATATATTTAACGCAAATGTATGTGCTACTTTATGGGTGCCACTTGTCAGTAATATGAGCTTTTCGCCCTTATGTGAAACCAGAGGGATTTCTCATAAGAGAAACATTTCTAACTTCCTATGGGGGAAAAAACTGGCAAATACCTGTTGACTGCCCTTCACAATTCCCTCCATGGAATCAATTAGTTTCATACGACCAGCAGTGCTTGTAATGGCATTTTGAAACTGAACAACATCACAAAGATTGCACCAGTGCCAGTTAGAATATGATCACAGACGAGAAACATGTAGCCAACTTTTTCTATATTACAATAAAGAACACCAATTTAGCCTCCCAATCCAGTTTTAATCACATAAGTTTATTTTATTTATTTATATAATGTATTTATTTTGTAAAACTTAGTATAAAGAAACTTTCAATTGCCAAGGCTGTTGCATTTAACGTCACAAAGAATTCCTACTCCAATTGCAGAAGTATTTCAGCTCTACGTAGGCATTAAAATACTAACTTCTATTTTTCCCCCCTCCATTTTTAGATATTAAATTTCTTCTCGAGTTCTCAAGCAGAAAATATTTTCCGAAAATTGTAGAAAAATCCTGCATCTACATCTTAAATCATAAAAGAATCATTCTCATTCTCTTAATTTCTCGTTTTGAGGTAAAAATTAACTCAAAAAGGCATTCTGAATCACCTCCTAGAAGAATTGCATACATGAAGAGAAAAGCAAAGAAAATTAAGAAAAACTCGAGGCCAGAAAATTTAACACCTGTGAATGTGATGACTAGTTCTCAAACAGATCCACAAAGGAAGATTTTGATGAGACACCAGACCTTGCGTTATCCATACCTGTGAACTTATTGAATTCAACAATGATGTTTCCTTTAGCATCAATTCCTTTATTTCCAAGAGTGCATTGTAGGTATCATAGTGCTTTTGAGTTTGTTGATGTTTTCCCTGAATATGACCAGACAATTCTGACAACCTACGCTCATATCTGCATAGAGACGGGCCAAATTCTTATTTCTGAAAAGAATGCAAAATGAAAATAGAAAACAACGACAACAACAACATACTGGATAAGTTCTGATTGGGACGGCACATTGTCAAGCTGGCTGTTTACTGCCAGTATTGCCCTTAGTGTAGCGGCAAGTTCCTGCAAGAAGAATTCACAATTTCATAATTTATCCGATTATAAATTGAAGCAAGGATCCAGCTCAATATACTCTCATAAAACAGAATTTGCAAGACACAGTAACGTTAGTATTCAGATTCAAATCTCTCATGACTGTATTTTTTAACACTGAAACTTAACATGATCTCCTGAATTAGTAGTCTAATAGTAGAGATTAGCAATCAGACACTATGCTCCTATAATCCGGAAGAACTATAAACATACCTTCCTAGCTGAATTCAATTCTTCTGCTGATTCACTTAACGAGTGATTCAATCTATCTGAGAGACTCTTGCTATCACAACCACTTGCCATATTCTCCTTCAAATCAACAAGTTCGGCTTCCAACTGAGAACGTTTTGCACCGGAATAAGACTGGAACTCAGATTCTTTTCTTTCAAGGTCCTGCAAAAAACCATCCAATGGTTGAACTAATCCACAAATCACTTTCATGCTTCAATTGACAATGTAGCATTTTCGGGTTTTATCTTTTTTGCTCTCAAAAAAGTTAAGACTAGAACCATAAGTGGAAGCTCGACATCACAAGCGTACTCCATCAACAACATTCAATTTGAGTGTGCATTCGCACACAAAAGGGAGTTCTAAGAAAACAGTTCTTCTCATGTAACCCCATTGTTAAGTTGTGGAGTCTAACTGTTGCCCTCGCACAAAGACAACACACACGCATGGACCTTTAAAATTTTGGTAGCCCTAGTTTCCTTATATTTGGGCTCACCATTTTTATGGTATCATTCAGATTTCAGAGGTTGGAGGGGGAAAAAAAGACAGTCTGAAAGTGCGAGACTTTCCCTTGTAAGCTTGTTCTTCATCATAATAAAGTATTGCAGCGGCTAAAAGTGAATGTAGCTCTTACATTGAGGGCAAACCACTATAAATCTTGTACGTTTCTCTTTCTTACGCGATTTCATTACTCTCGATAATAAGAAATCAAGGCCTAGTTCTTAAACACCCATTTGGTCCAACACACACAAATAAGCACAAGGTCGGTAACTCGATGGGAAAATCCAATTCATGAGGTTCAAATGCTCCACACAACTTACTGCAATAAGCCCTGGTTTATACCACCTTACACCTATATAATCTTTTCATTTTTCAACACAATTCAAAAGGTTTCTAATTTCTCTCAACATACTAACATTGCAATTATGAGAAGAAAACAACATAGAATGGTTATCATACATATATAAATATATATATATATTTATACCTTCAGTGATTGTAGAAGTGATACCAACATTTGCACTTTAGTCTCAGCACCTCCCATGGAAATCCGCTCTCGTAGCTGCTGCAATTGGTTCAAAGCACCCATCTTGCTCTGATTCAGGCACGAAAAATACATGCGGAGTTAACCACACACATGAATTTCAGAGTCGGATAACACAAAACAAGCATAAACAACAGAACAAAAACCTCATCTTTGCCATCTCGGACACGATCAAGCAGCCATTGCACAACAGGAAGCATGCTTTCGCAATCAAGGCTTCGAATTTGCAAGGCTTCAAGGGAGTGTGGGCATTTCATCGACCTCAGAGACTCTTCGATTTCTTTTCTGCCATCGTTGCACAGTCAGTCATACGCAATCACACACACACACACACATATATATATATAGAGAGAGAGAGAGACGAGTTCAGTACGTACGAGTTGTCCTCGTGAGTTGAGGTTTCGCTAGACGAAACGGCGACGTCGATTTGGGGGTTTTCTGATTTGAGAACGGCGACGCACCAAGCGAGGCCTCCGGCGAGTTTTTCCCGCGCCAGTTTGTCGGGGTTAAGGGCGTCGGTGTAACCGGCCGACGAGAGTTGATGGAGAATCGGGTGAAGATGATTCGGTGACTCGGGCTGACACGGAAGCTCAGCCATGTCGTTGTTGACTCGGTTTCAGAGCGAGTTGTCTTTCTGGTAGGGTGTTTTGGGTTCGTAGTTGTCGAGGAAGACGATGTTATTGGGCCTTTTCTTGGGCTAATATTCTGGGCTTACTTACTTATTTGGGGTTGGGCCAAACTTTTTGAAGCGAGAACTCCGAGAAAGAGCTAAATTGCATTTTGGTAATTTATCCGTCTAGTCCATAAACCATGAACATTTTGTTATTTTAGTCCCTGAATTTTTTATTTTGACAAAATTATGTTTTTTGGTAGTTTTAGTCCCTCACACTAAAATTGACTGACAATTTCTAAAATTTAACATAGATAATCATATTTTTATAGAATAATAAATAAAAATTTAAAGAAATTATTACATTATGTTCAAAAACTTTAGTTTTTAAGTGTTTTAATAAGAATAAGGAGGAAATTTACATACTTTAGTGTAATTATTGTTTTAAAATTTCATATTAATAGGGAGTTGAAACATGATTATATACACTAAATTTTTTTAAAAAATCATCAATTTCAATGTCAGGGACCAAAACTACCAAAAATCAAAAGTTCAGGGGTTAATTTTGCCAAAATTAAAAGTTTGCCAAAATTAAAAGTTCAGAAATCAAAGTGACAAATATTTATAATTTAGGGACTGAACAGACAAATTAACTTTTTCCAGATGTAAGTTACAGTTTTCATAAAATAATTAAAGTAAATAATAGATTTTTAAATTATTTAAAATAAATAACATTAAATAAACAATCTATTAAATAAATGATTTATTTAAGTCTTATAAATATGATATTTATCTTAGTAAAATTTTCATTTACTTGATAAATTTGTTATTAATTTCAAATGTTTAAAACGTTACTTTTTACTTTAATTTTTTCGTCAAAACACTATTTATTAAGATTTCAATATCGTCAAAATTTTAAAAAAATATATTAAAAATAGCATATTATTGTTAAGGAGTACACAAATTATTTACTTTGTAAACTGTTGCGCTAAAAAATGAAATAACGAGCAAATAACATAGACTTTCTTCTTGTTCCCTAAGGCGTTTTTTCCTAAGATATTTATTAGGTTTCACATTAACAATGAAATATTTATCAGGATATAAATAAATAAATGTGTCGATAAATAATATTCTTTATGTAAATCATATATATTATTACTTCGATAGAGATATTGTAATATCTCTTCTATTATCATTGGGTGGTGAAAATAATAAAGTCTCATATTGAAAAAGCACAAGCAAGCATAATGATATAATTGAAATAAGTGAAGTGTAAGGATTACTAGTATGTAATGAGGATTATGCCACTACGTGGGCGTTTAGGGTGCACTTTACATGTACGCATCATAGTAAGGAGTCAAGGAGCATTCTCTTTTTAAATGAGGTGTTTTTTTCAGATTAAATCTGGCTGTTGATTTGATCGGTCACGATCTAACAGTCGGATTTGAATGATTTTAGATTTAATTTAAACCGTTAATTGAATTATTATAATCTAACGATCATAATTAAATTCTAATAACCAACGGAATATGTTTTTTGAATGAAAATATACCTTTTTATTTTACAAGACATGTCTATTATATCTGTTATAACTCTTCATGAACATACATATCAAAGGTTATAAAACTCCAATTTTTAATATTAGTTTCATATCTTATTCTATAATTTAATAAGATTACTACTTATTAAATTCGTGGATCTATTATATCTTATAAATAATTTATTATAACACTCGATATCAAATTATTCATAATGAGAGTAGATAAAAATCTTTAAAAAAATAATTCGTATACTTCAAATCTTATGATTTTATCTCTCTTTCTTATTTCTTTACATCCTGACTGTTTTTTCACCGTCTCCTGATTTCAACAATATATATATATATATATATATATATATATAGACGATGCAATAAAGTTAAAGTACAAAGTAGGTAGCAAGGAAAGCCTGCAATCCATTGTGGCTTTAAAAGCGAGACAAGGCGATGATGAATAAACGGAGTAATTAGTCTTGTCGTTTATGAGAGGGAAGAAAATGAATGGCAAAACTATTAAGGGCCTGTTTGGTGCATAAATTCAATTGAGGTGAGTTAAAATTTTTAAATTTGAATAGTAATTTTTATTGATTTTTTCAGAAAAAATAAAAAACTTTTTAAAACAGATAAAAAATATAATAAAAAAAATATAATTTAATTTAAATAGAGTGTGTATATCAAATAAAGCCTAAAAATGAATGTGTTATTAGGTCTGTCTCTCTATCTCTATCTCGATCTCGATCTCTTTCTCTCTCTAGAAAATGTGATTTTTCACGGTATGTCCGTATCATGGGCACTGGGCATGATGTCAAAAATCTTGCTCATTAATACATGACGTGATTGGTGCTTGTATTTTACATGGGAAGTCGTTGAGATTTGGTATAAACCTTTAATGCCTTTTACAAGCCGGCTTTCACCTCCCAAACATGTCTATTGCGTTGGGACTCGAATCTGGATCTGTTATCTTATTTTATCATAATAATTTTTAATAATTAATATTTTTTATATAATTAAATTTTTAAATTTAATTAACATGACATGATATTATTTAGAAACAATCAATGAAACATGTAATCTAGAATAGTAGATCTTGATTATTGGGATTCTATCAATTATAATAATGACAATATGATATGTGTTTGGTCGCTAACTATTAGAGTGCATGTTTCACTATTTTATAACAATTCAACTCAAATATAATGCGTTGATACCTTATCATTTACGTTGTGTTTGGGACCCTATCATCTACGTCCACTATTGTAATAGTGACAATATGATATGTGTTTGATCGATTAACTATTAGAGTGAATTCATTTAAATGTTTACTATTTCAAAACAATTTGACTCAAAATTTAAATCTAAATTTCACTTTTTAGAACTCCATAATATATCCATTTTTCTACTTTACATCATTCAAATGTTACTTAAAAAAAAAAAAAGAACTATCCAAACACATAAGTACTTTGAATACACGAATCAAATTTTATATTAAATGCAAACATTACTTTAAATGAACATTCAAATGTAATTTATAATCTCTTCGGACCATTAACTTAAGATATGAGAGTTGCTTATTAGCCCGTTTGAGATTGCAATTATTTTTCTTTAGGGATGATAGTTTTATTATCTTAGGACATTCAACCCTTATAAAGTGAGGTAAGCTCGATTTTTTTTTAAAAATTTATTGTAATGTGTTTTGTAAATTTTTAATTTTAAAAATTTACACTTTAGATTAATTTATTAAAATTAACGGCTATATTAAAGTCACGTATTAATTTTGTTAAAAAAATTAACATTATTATTAATGAGATATATCTGCTACATATTTATAAATTCAAAGACGTAACTCATCAAAATTAAAAGTTGAATGGATAATTAGGTTTTGTGTTTAAAGGTCTATGTCCAGAACTCTATCTATTTAGTTCCACAATTATATATTTCTTCTATTTGTCACTTTTGTCTACATTTAATTGATACATTGTATTATTTATTAATATTGTCTATAAAATCATATGTTTGTTTTGTTTTCCCTTTTTTTTTTTAAGGGAATTTTTTTTTAGAGACTTCTGAGTAAATATAATGATGAATTAAAATTTAAATTAAAAAAAAAAAATTTCCGCAAGTGTGGGGGTGGGTTTCGTCCCGAACATATGTGTCCGTTACAATCCCAAATTTTGCCACCAATTAAAAAAAAAAAATTTGTTTGTTGTTAAATGTCTTTTAGCAGCATAGTAAATCCACGAAAAAGGTACTTTTTCAAGAATAGCATTCTTTGCCATAACAGTCCTGAAAAGCAAGCAAAAGGGTTAGCTTTTTTCTCTCCAGTACAACTGCTATGCCCATTTAAAGCTGCAAAAATATACCTGAATATTGGCCCTTAATTCCTGCATATTGTTTAGTTCAAAAAGTAAAACGGCTTCCACTTCTTTTCTTTTCTTCTCTTCTTCTTTAAAAATATAAAATAAAATAAAAAAGAAAGAAAGAAAAAACAGCCAGGGAATGTTGTTCATTTAGTGATTAGCAGCCAATTAATTAGTACCTTAAAAAAAAAACGAATTAGAAGCAGAAAAACTTGCAAAGAAACAGTGTATTACCGGCTGAGTAATTAACTAATTAAAAATATATTCTCATCTAATTTTGAGTTAAAAATAAAAAAATAAAAATGGTGTTTTCAGTGACTCACTAACATGATCAATAATGGGCAGATCAGACTACACTTTTCAGTTTCAGACCCTCTTATCATCATGATCATCAACAGAGGAGTCTACCCCATTTTTTTTTTTTTTTTTTTTTCCAAAAGCCTGCAGCCAAACCACAATAGGCAAGTTTTACCACATGTTTTGTTACTTTCGGGCGCGTGTATATATATATATATATATATATTTGATGTATACAATCAAATACATATATTCTCACGAGATAGATCGACCACGAAAGCTTTAAGAAAAATGACGAAGTGGTTTTCACATATATGTGTGTATATATATATATATGTATTTGTAATTTTTAGATAATTAAAAATCAATTGAGGAGACCATCAAACTAATTAAATTCCATATGTAATCTATCAAACAAATCAACACAATGCACATGTTTTGTACGTAGAGCATATAATATATCCATATCTATATATATATATATATATGTAGATATATATGATCAAGTACATGATAATGATTGTATCATACATGATTATACTCCGGCATAGATTTCGAGCGCATCCTCAGTACAGTTGGAGACGAAGTAGGAGAAGTAGTCTGAGAATTTGAAGGGACGGTAAAGTAGAGGATGTTCCTTGTCGATCAACTCTTGTGGCACTTCAATCGTTACTTCCTCTTTTGGCACCAAGAATAGCCCACAACTATACCTATCTGTATCCCCTTTCAACATCACCCTGTGTGTTGCTGCATGTAGTCTCCCATTGCTCCACGCCTATACATATATACATATACACATATATATAGATTAATATCCCAATAAAAATAATAATAAATCAATTAGAGTACACCCCTCATTGAAAATAATCATAAATTTTTCAAAGTGTTTATTACTACTTATAATGTGACGGGTCAAAATAACCGTAAATTTTTTCAATGACCAAAATTTGGTACCTTAAGTGCATCACCAACAAAGACTATGAAAGATGCCTCGGGGAGTTGGACTTGAAGCCAAGTGCCTTGTTTGGTGAGAAGCTCTAGACCTTGCACTTCGTTCTGGCATAGAATGGTGAGGGCGCTCTTGTCGGTGTGAGCCAGCAGACCGAGTTGAACCGAGTCGGCGGACGCCGGTCCAGCCGGTCCAACTCGGTACTTCATCAGACGCAACACCGTGCTCGTGCCCTCCACGTGCGATTTGTAGTGCTTTTCCATGCCCAAGCTCTCCAACATCATTCTTAGAATTATGAAGCTTAGGTCCGACATCTTTTTGGCCATGTAGCTCACACTCTCACTAGTAATTTTCCAAACAGTAGGAGATTATTTTTTTTTTTTTTTTTGGAACATAGAAAAAAAGTTGTTAATTTTCATATCATAATAAATGTGACATTTTGATGTAACCTTTCTTCCTTTTTATTTTTAAGCCAGGAAAATATATATCATGCAAAACACGGATATGTTGATCATTGAATATTATATATTCAATGACGTTTTCTTTGACTATTTTGTGATTGTTTTTAATTTATTGACCGTTAATATGATCTACAAAACTCCAAGGAAAAAAAATTAATGCATTAAAATATTTAAGTGAAACCGTTACGTTTTTAGGGAAGAAACTGATATATTCTTCGTTCTTCTTTAATTTCTGAGTGTGAAGTGTGAGAATTAGGCAGGCCTCAATTAATGAGACATTGGCGGGTAGTGAAACTGTTTGGTAGCAGCCATTATATCATTGTCTCAATACATATATATACATGTATTATATATATCGATATAATCATATATCATAAAAAGCAAGAAATGGCTGTAGTTCTTTGGTTCATATTTTGACATATATTTCAAAAAATAATAATAATAATAAAAAGTCGTAGTGATGGTTATCTGTTGGCAGACATTAATTGTTCCAGCTAATTCTTCCTTCAAATTTTTAGAGAACCAAAAAAAAAAAAAAAAAAAAAAAAAAAAATGAGAGCGTTGATAAAAAAATATCAACTCGAAATTATGGAAAAATAAATGCAAAGATTTCCTTCAAGATCTCCACTTTTTGGCTTTTTCTGATCAAGTTTAAACGGAACAAAAATTTTGACAAAATCAACCAAGTTAATTTCTACTTTTTCTAAGAATTTATCATATAATATCTTTGTGAAAATCATTTCAGTTAGATCCGAGTTTCCTCAAGAAAAAAATAAATAAATAAAAGGTGGCTGAAAGCATAATTCAAAAGAAAAAAAAAAAAAATTTATGAGCCAAGGAGATCAGCTAGAAAACATTTAAAAGTACAACATTTTGCCATCTAAGAAGCTTTAAAATAGCAACTAATCTGAAGATGTGATATTCTCCTAAATCACCAGAAATGTTAAAAGAGAAAAAATTTATGGATACAAGAGAAAATTTGTTGATGTAAAAAAAATAAGAGGAGAGAAATAAATAGAGAGTAGTACTAATTAAAAGTAATTATAAGAAAAAATACTCACCAGAAAGCCTTGTTTCCTTGGGGCCACATGAGGCAAGTGAGGACTGAACGGCGTCGAAGGAGGAACCGTTGTCGATTGCCGAAGCTTTCGCTAAGCGGGATGGCGGGGGCAGTTGGCGGCGTAGCTCCGGTAGGGCTTGGAGCTGGTGTGCTTCTGCTTGGTCTCATCAGGGAGATCAAACAAAGCCTTTGATGCCATGAATATTTTGTTCACGTGAACTACTACAACTACTACTACTACTACTAGTCATGTTATAATTAGGGATATTTTCCTCACACTTTAATATGAAACAACCGTATTTCTCAAACGCCTCTCTCATTTTCCCACTCTTGCCTTTCCACTCCTCACCACCAGTACTCCCTTGCTCATGATCCAATCCCACTATCTCCTTTGGAAAATTAATTATTGGGATTTGTGCCTTCCCATGATCTTCACTATTTCCCATCTCCATAGTTTTTCTCTCTTTTTTTTATTTTTTTTATTTTTTTATGATTCTCTTCTCTCTCTCTCTCTCTCTCTCTCTCTTGTTCTCTCTCTCTCTCTCTAAAAAGTTATATTGTTTAAGAGAGGGGTGTCGTTCAATTTATAGGAATTAAATATGCAAAGGCTTGGCTAGCTAAGTTATGTTTTTAAGTTGCCACAAAAAGCCCCAAAACTCGGTTTACTTGGCACCTCTTTTGTGTGCTTATAAATGTCATGTAGACGCGTCACTAGCTCATCACCGGTTTTAACTTTCTTTCATTAGAAGTCTTCATTTTCCCAAAACTCACTGGTAATTAATGAATTTGTTATTAATTCAACCCCGAAAAAAAAGGGAAAAAAAAAAAAAAGGTTTGACCCGCACCGTAATTAATATGATACTTGTGAACCTTTATTAATAAGTAGTGTTAAATATAATTAATGTCCTTTTTCTTAATATTAATATTGTTAAAGAAAATAAGTGATATCAAAGTCACCCACTAATATACGATAAATCTCACAATCTGGGACCCACTATTTTAGTTGTGGCAGCATTTTTCAAAAAAAAAAAAAAAAAAAAACAAAATGATGAGTAACGTCACAATTTGTGGTTGGAGAACTAAAGTGTGACGAGTGTTTTGAGCATTAATACTAATAATGTCAAAAGAATGACTGCCTTTAGAGTTCTGTACACATTTAACCACTCTCTACTTGGTGGATTTCCTTTTGAATTTTGATGACGATGATAAAGATATATGTGTATATTGTGTGGTGGCCAAATTAAATGTTGCAGTTACTTAACCAAAAAAAAAATAATAATAATAATAATAATTGTTGCAGTTATGGCTAGCATTTATGGGTATCTGATGGGGTTGTCACAAAGCCTCATTTAACATTTAATGCAGTTTTTTTTTTTTTTTTGGGGTGGCTAAAAATTTATAAAAGCAAACATCATATTCCCTGGTATATAGCTTTCTGAGAACAAAGTTTAAATGTCCAAATTCTATTGTAATTAATTTTCTTAGGATTCCTTGAAGGACTTCAAACATCAAAGAGGGGGAAACCACTAGGGCATTTAAATATCCTCAACAACTACTTAAAAAAAAAACTCAACAGCATCCTGTTAACCATTATGATAATAATGAAATTGAGTATTTTCTATAAATAATACAGATTTCTAAATATTAAATCTATCTAAATTCACATCAACTAGTGTCTAATATACAAATCTAACATTTCAAAACAAAGGCCGACTAACATGATATTCGTTTCACACCAGATTCTCATAACAAATAAAGCAATGTTAAGGGATATCGGTACTATTGAACACCACCAACGACTGGGATGTGGGTCTTAAGGATGGCAATGGAGTGGAAGGTGGGAGCAGAGAATGGTTTCTCATCCTCATCCCCGCCCTTCAAAGCATTCCTTTCACCGGCTTCCTCCCATTTAAGAAGAGACAGGGACAAGAGTGCAAACCTCATACCCACCTTAATTCTCACCATAATTTTCGTGATCGATAAAAATTTCAGTAAGTTGGAAATAAAAATAAGTTGAAGTAAGCGTGCGTTGGTTCGCCGGTTGGAGATGAAACTTTTAAGTTGAAGTTGGTTGACTTTCATATATCAGTTATAAATTTTATTGATTTTTCAGAAAAAGATAAAAAACTGAGATGAAAAAAATACAGTTTAATTAGAGTTAAACTCGAATGTGAAACAAAGTATACATCATACATCCAATCTTACAGGAAAAAAATGTCATCCTTAATGGGTCCCATGATGAACCGTATTTTTTTATAATGAAGATGTTTAACATGTACACCTATATTGCTTCCAAGAATTTTTCCAATAAATATCCATGTGCAGTAGCAATTGAAGGGCTGCGAACCAAATTGGTAGATCAACAAACTTATCAACTTTTGTGGGCAGTAGAGTAGAGAGAGAAAAGAACTAGAATTATAAGCTAATATTGGTTTTGTCTGAATTTTTGTCAGGCAATACTATTGTTTTGAGCTAATGCTTCTATTGGTGTAAAGTAAAAAAGAAAAAAAAACATTTACACTATTTAACGTACAACAGAAAGTACCCAACATAACAGTATCTAATAATTGATACAATAATAAAATATAATATATGTGGGAACTTAAATGATTAGTAAAACTAATAGGAAAGTAGCTAGGGTTTGGAAACGATTTGACGAGACTGAAAGTGTAGTAGTACCGTTGGCATAAAAATCTTTGATAATAACCGCAAAATCAACTGGGGATGGGACACCCACAAAGAATTCTGAACGGACAAGTCAGGAAAGTCACATGTACTGCTAGTTACAGCTTGTTCAACATGAGTCACTCTCTTGAGCCTTGTACTTAAACCCAAAAAAATATAAAAAAAAATATAAAAAAATAGTCACTCTTTGAGCCTAGTCCTTTGGAATTAATTTGGTGCTGGCCGAGTTGGTCCAACCACCATGTGTTTAAGCCGTATTTATTAACGTATAATATATATATATTTTTTAAAATTGTATCATCCATAGATTAGTTTAATGACCTAGTGTTGAGACGATGGTGGAGAGAGTGAAATTGATTATATCCTCAGAACAGAACTAGATTGGATTTTTTTTATTCTGTTGATGAATTCTTAGATGTCTACTAAACGAAAGAGATATGCCATTTACATAAGATTGGAAGTACAAATATCTCGTGATTATTGATGAATTTAGCTCCTTAAATCATTATTTGTAATTAATTCTAATTTCTTGATGTAAGATTGTAGAATCCCTCGAAGGCATATTCTCTATCTTTATTTAGTTAGAGAACTTATAAAAAGATTAAAAACAATCCAATTTAATTTGATATTGCACCTTAACCTATATATATATATAAGTACCGTCTTGAATTTGTTTCTTAATTTCATTCTTTATCTAGCACTTTAGTGACAAGCAAATGACCCATTTTCAAGCAGGCCATTAGCAAGAGTATTTTGCTACTACTACTACTACTAATACTATTATTATTATTATCATTATTATTATCATTATCATTATCGTCGTCTTCGTCTATTTGTGTAATTATTGTAATATATACGAAAAGTACTATGGTCATGAATGAAAATAAAGATAATATATAAGTAATCATATGCAAATAGCTGTACCTTAGGGGGGGTACCATCTTAAATTTGCCTCTTGTGAACCAAGATTCGTTTTTGATCTAGTTATGTGTCAACCAAACAGAATTTTAGGCTCATTACTATAAAAGGGTGGAGAGAGAGATAATATAATTAGCCTAGCTTGGTGCTTTTTCTTTATTTGACGTCATAAATTTTTATCATGCAAGTTGGTTTCTTCTTTATCTTTCTTGTTACTCACTCGTAGCTTTATGTAGTGTGGTATGGGGTATATTGGGTTCATTTAAGTGGTCCAAAAACACAGAGCAAAACCTATAGATATATATATATATATTTTATATATACTTATAGATATATTTTGGATCATGGGGTCAGAAAAAATGAAAAAGAAAAAAAAAAAAAAATTTTCCATATGATTTACTGTAGACAGGTTGGCATATATCTTTTTCTTGCCTTCATTTTAAGACAGTACTCAATGTCTCAACTCAAGCCAGCGATCAATGGTGTGGAAGAAAGAAACTCTCTAGTGGGAGAAAATTAGCTGATCATATCTACCAATATGAGAAAACGATATATATATATATATATATATTTACTTCTAAAGAAATAGAATATAATTAATGTCGTTATGGAGGAATTAATCAGTTAATGTATCACATCATTATGTTCACGATTTACATGATGCATATTTATCTTTTATCCTATTCACTTAAATTAGGTAATATATATTAAGAGAATGCCGATTAAGAATTTAGGATAAAGCTGACATTGACAAATCGTCTAAATATTAATTATTTATTGAAGACTGTTTTATAAGCACGATAACGTGGAATATCCGGTCTTTTTTTATCATTTTATTCTCTTTGTATAAATAGAAATTCAAGGGCCTACGAATATAACATAAATGATTTGATTCAATTCAATACAGATGATGGATTCTATCGTCACACAATCATGTATAATTAACTGGACAAAACCTTAAAACAAGACTAGGTTGAGATATGGAGTATTGAATTGTAAGAAAAAGAAAGAAACGCGCTATCGGACGGGATCTGAAGTTTTACCTTTTGTGAATGGGGATTGGTCTCGGATTTATAGAGAATGCTACCTCTCCATACACGTCATGGACGAGTTGTCATTTCTAATGGTGGTGGTGTCATATGCTCATTGGCATGCATGAGATAATATCTTAGTAAAAGAAATAAATAAATAAAGAAGAGGAATTTAAAATTAAAAAAAAAATAGAGAGAAACGTCAGCTCTCAAGAGCTCTTCTTTAATCAGTCCTTTCAAAATTGGTCAATTTCATATGGAAGCTCTCCTTTGATTTTGCTCGAAAGGCTTCTTGATTCTTTTATCTGTTTAACCATCAGAATTTTGATATCTGTATTACTTATATAATATCTTTTCGTGGGCCTTACTACAGTCCACTTGACAGCTAGTGAAGCCTAATTTAGCTAGCATTTGAAAAGCACTCCCATTGTAGTAAGGTACACATGATATAGTCTTTTTTGTTTTTAATTTAAGCGCGGATATAGATTATACGTTTCATGATAAAATTTAAAAAAAATTAATATTAAATTATGTTTAGAAACACATATATTGTGAATTTATTAATAAATGTCTATATATAATTGATATAATTAGTCTATATTAACTTTAGAGACGACATAACGTTGTCATATTTTTTATTTTATTTTTATTTTACTTGCCGCCAACTCAGAAAGCTAAAAGATGTAGCTGAAGAGTTACAAATATTGTTTAATGGTAATTTCACATCTAATTTCATCATAAGATAAAGAGTTTAAATCCCTCTCATCCTCAAATGATTAAAAAAAAAAAAAAAAAGATGTGAGTTAACCTATGGTCCATTTAAAATTGGAATTAAAAGGAAAAAAAAAAAAAACATATGTACCGTCTGTTAATATTATTTCCATTTGTTATGTGGTGTAGATGGGAAAGACTGAAACCTGCTTTTATGGTAATAAATACGTTTTTGTAATTAGCAAAACGGTAGGGGGAAATACTAGCTATAATTCTAATGGAAATCAGGAGATAATTGTATAATTTTCCCTTTAAAGTATTGTTGTTCAATATACGTTCCCATCGTTTGTCTTTGCGTTTGTTTAGACGCTATCGTGTCTAGAGGTGACTGTTTTTTAACTAGAAAAAGTAATAAAGTCATGAATTCTATTCTAAACTTTTTATACCAATTTTAAGTTGATTTTTTTTTTTTTAAATATAGATTGTCACATTATAAACAATCAGATATTCTATTTGTCAATGAAAATTTAATAAATTAAAATTCGTATAAAAGTTAAGAGTCCTATTGCAGATATAATTTAGTAATTATATATATGAATTTATTATAAGAGGTAAAGTTTGAATTTTTTTGCTTTTTCAAGTTAAAAAATGGTGTCGATAGCATTGCTTTTTTTAACTTATGCACTTTGTAGTGTAGCTGTTACTACTATTTTTTATGGAAGTAATTACTATTTTCTTGTTATGTATAGATGTCGTTTGATGAGAGGTTTTTGTTTTTCCAGATGTCGTTTAAGAAATCAATGTCGTTTTCAGATACTGTCGGTTTTCTCAATTGATGTCGTTTCATTTTGTACATTGTCGTTTTTCCCTTAAATTATGTCAATTATCACTTTTTCTTGTGGTTTCCTGATATGTTCTCGTTCTTTTAAGAGTTCAGTATTATTTTTTTTTTTTTGGGAATTTTTTTTTTTCAGAAACTTCAAAATTTTCTTCTTAATAGTTTCTTAGCAAAATTCGATATTGGCATTATGTTCTCTTTTTCTTTTTAATAAACACCTACACAACCACTCCCTCATGATTCCATGATAAGAAAAATGATCCAAGAGTAGATAAAGTAAATATAAAGATAAAGACATACATTTTTACATTTATCATACTAAAAACAAAAAGCTTAAGCAACCCTACTCGGGGAATAGGGTTGTGAGATAACAAAAGGTGGACTCCACCAACTCTTCTTTCACAATCTGATCGGGTTGGATTGTATAGAAGTGCTTTAATAAAAGCCTGCCGACCCTCCTTTTTCAATCCGAGTTGGATTGTAGAGGAGTGCACTAATAAAATTCACACACATCTAATTTATTCATCAACAGAAAAAACGACATAAATAATTTATTGAAACCCCCCGATATAAGATGCATGTTATGATGAAGCTAGCTAAATTCCAGCGTAGGCAAACAATTTTTGAGCAGAGTCTAAGGTTCTTCCTTGATCGGAACCCCAAATGCTCCCAAAGAATAATGATCTTTCTCTTCACTCATCATCACCCGATGCCTCACGGCGTGCATTCTCCCATTACTCCATGCCTGCATGCATGTAACAAATTTATGATACAAAATATGCTTCGGGGTATCAATGGAACACTAACATCACAACTAATAGAAAGTGAGTCTCATCTGTAGATCACATGTCGTGAGATCCACTCTTACTAGCATATGATGTTTAACGTCATTAATGTCTTTTAATATTATTTGTAAATGAGATATGTAGTTATCTACATATAATATAAGATGATTTTTTCGTGACGATTTTTTTGCTACGGACATTTTTGTTCTAATATTTTGTTTGGCAAGAGGAAAAAAATTAACTTTTAATAGGAAAAAAAAACTTTTTAAAAGGAAAAATGGATGTTATTTTATTACAAACTCAATTTTTTTAGAACACAACGAGAAATCAACAAGGAATCAAAGATGGTCCGTAGAATCAGCATTAACAGAAAACGAAATTAGCTATAGAGTGAGCTAACTACGTTGTTGTTTGGTATATATTGAAAGAGAAGAAAATAAGTGATCAAAGTGAATGACTATTAATCAATTAATTATATTATTTTGACTTTTTAAGTGTAAATAGGTAAGCCTTATATTCGTACAGGTAATAACTACTTTTCTCACTAAATTCTTTTCATTTTTGATCGATCAAAAAAAAAAGGGGGGGGGGGGGGGGGAGGGTGAGACCAATATATCGTTTTCTTCACCTTATTTTTCTCATCTCATTCTCTTTTCTCTCCTATCAAACAATCTACAAAGTCATTTTCTCATTAAAACCCCTCCACTCATTCATTCCCTTCCACTTTTTGGACCTCTACCAAACATAGGGCAGAAGAAGTCGGACCCTTCTAACACACATTTAAGTAAATTCCATCAACGGAAAACTTCTAGCTAGAGATATGCACGCCTTTTTTTGGAGACGAATTTGTTTTTCAACTTCCAAAATTTGTACGCATATATAGCATAGGAGTAGGACCATATTAACGTACCAAACCAAAAATTAAAAAATTAAAAAAAAAAAACCTATTTCATCTACACCCCTTGAATTTTAGATTGACTTTCAATTTGCCCCTGAATTTTAAAAACTCTCAATTTAAGCCTTCTACCAGAATTTCAGTTAAAAACTAATGGAAAACTAGAAGAATTAGTATTATTAAGCCAATTCTATTAGGATTTGTACTAAAAACAACGGAAAAAAATGTCACATAACTACACTTAATTCACTTTTTTTTTGTCGGTTTTTAAATGAAATTATAATAGAAAGGGTATAAAGTGAGGTTATATTCAAAGTTCAGGAACAAAGTGAGGATGATATAGGGATATGAATGAGAATAATCTATAAGAGAGAGAGAGAGAGAGAGAGATTCGTAATCATACCATAAGAGGATCTCCAACAACAAAGATGTAGAAGTTAGGAGATAAAGCCAAGTTGAGCCATTGGCCACCTTTGGTTTCAACTTCAAGGCCAGCAACTTGGTCGTCACAAAGGATTACGCTCATGAGTTTGTCAATGTGTGGATGAAGCCCGCTCGTGTACTCTCCTTCTGGAGAAGCTTTGTACTTCATTACCTGCCCGGCCATTCCGGACATGCGCCTCCCTCCGTCTGATGGCCAAGATCTGACCATTTCTCTTGATCTAATGGCCGAAAATCACCCATTTTTAAGCTCTTTATATATCCTCCTAAGCCTCAAACCCTAGCATGGAGATTTGGGGGAGAAAACACAAGTTAGAGGCACAAGAAATTTCTTAGAGACAGGAGCTCGGAGTTAGAGATTCTTGAAGAATACTTGGGAGAGAGTGAAGATTTGAAGGCTTGAAGTTCATCTCCACAAATAGTTTTCTCTTCCTTTCTCTCTACCCTAATCTTTATTGAAATTTGTATTTGAGAATATTGTATGAGCATGTTTTCAATTATGGATTTCTTGACAAGATTAGTTGTGGATTCCTCTATGTTGAGCTAGAAATTATTTCTAGGGTTTGATTTAACTTTGTTTGCACTATGTTTGAATATTTTGTCAATTGTTGGTTTAAATTTCATTTCATTTTATTTATGTCTCTATATGCTTAATGCCTCTAATTTATTTTGCCAATAAGTTAGATGATCTTAGATTGTAAATTTGACACTCGTGAGAGATTGAGTTCGTAGTCCAGATTTGGAAACATAGTCTAGGTTGTTGTGAGACCGGGAGGAGATCAACACTTAGATAATCAAACTAAGATATTAGTTATTGTGAGGCCGAGAGGCGATCAACATCTTGATTTCCAATTTAAGGGCTAAACTTGATGAATGTGTGGGGAACGAGTTAGATAGGGATATCAATTTAGTGATTCATGCATATTATCTCATTTGATGCTCATGAGAGATAATGAGGTTAGATAGGTCCCTTGATTAGTGAATTGAGTGCAATGGGCTAGCAATTGCTTAATAGTATGAACATGGGAATAACAGGATGAAGTCAAGTCCCTAGTATATTTGTGCATAGAAGATTCCATATTTTATTTTCATGTTTATATTTGTTTTTGTTTTATTTTAATTTCACTTAGTTAAGTTATGATAGTCGCAGTACTTAGCAGCAATTTAAAACCCAATCCTCATGAAATCTCGACACTCTACACACTCTTTATTACTTGTCCACGACCCGTGTACTTGCAGTTATTAAATCGCACCCGGTAAATCAGGGAGCGAAACAGCCGTCTTTGGTTTGAATTTCAAGGCCATCAATTTGGTCGTCACAAAGGAAAACGTTCATGAGTTTGTCAGTGTGTGGATGAAGCCCACTCGTGTACTCTCCTTCTGAAGGAGCTTTCCTTAATAGTGTCTTACACTCCATTACTTTGAAGTCCTTATTAATTTCTCTCCTTCTCCTACTCCTACTCCTAGCCCATAACTGTCCAGAATGAGGGTCTCAATCACTTTTGGTTCAACTCTTCCAGCTGCTTTGCCATGGTCACTACGGTTGAAGAAAATTCATAAATTAATAAAAGAACAGAAAATTATAGGATTATTTTCATATTACTTACCCCTTCGAATTCAGAGTCATTCTTACTTTGTCCTTAACTTTAAAACTCTCATTTTACCTTCAGAATTTTAAATTAGTCCCGCTTCACCTTTTATGTTGGATCAATTTTCGTAACAAATATTCAGAAAAAAGGGAGTTAAGTACGGTTAAATCTTAGCAAAAGTGATTAAGTGAGCCTTTTTCCTCCTTTCCCAGAAATTTTAAGGAAAGTGATTAAGTGAAATTAATTCAAAATTTATGGGAAAACACATGATTCTTAAAGTAAAAAGAGCAAAATGAGAATAATCGTAAAATTCATGACGTAGATAAAGTTGAGATGAAAACATTACATGCACTGTGCACCCGTGTGTTAACCATATAAGTAAACTCTGATAAAAATTTCGGTATCTCATTTTTTTGCTTATCCTTTATTCACATTGTATACCATCTAAAATTTAGCCTAGTCACTTTTAGAATTTTACCATACTTGATCATTTGATCGATTTTTAAGACAATATATCATACGGCATGGAAATATTGGTTGAACAGAAATTAAAACACTAAAATCGACAAAGATATAATTTTCACGTAAAAGTTTATATATATTTAAGGACTTAAACCTAATTTGGATGCAAATAAATATAGTGAATATTCAGCCGATTAAAGATAGAAAAACGTTACCAAAACTGGCTGTGAAGCTCTCCACAGATTCGTAGTTGGAAGAATCTTCAAGGCCAAGGCTCTCGTATAAGGGTACTAAGGCAAAGCCTCCAAAGTAACTGTGATATGGTTTTGGATTGGTGTCTTCTTCTGAGTCTCCAAGGAAAGGCTAAAAAGTTGCTTTATCATTTGAAAAGGTCTCCTCTCGTAACTGCCTAGGTACTTTATCATAGATTGCTTCAAAACAACCACATGTTTCACATGCCTCTCTTACCATCTTGCACAGATGCTTGTCTGTTCCTCGGTCTACCTCGATGGAACTGATCATCGAGAAATTAATGACCGGAATCTTAGACTGAGAATCCGAACCCATTATTTTTGCTAAGATCGATTAATCTTTTATCTCAAGGAAAGATGTGCATGTGTTATTTCCAAGCACTTGATGGTGATATATACAAGTAGGTTTACGGATTTTTTTCCCTATCAATAATAGATCAGCAAGTTTTTTAGTCGTTGCTGACCTTTATCGTTTTTCCTTACTGTTTAAATCATTAACGTGAACTGTCTTAG
Organism: Ficus carica; assembly: GCA_009761775.1. Taxonomy (NCBI): domain Eukaryota; kingdom Viridiplantae; phylum Streptophyta; class Magnoliopsida; order Rosales; family Moraceae; genus Ficus; species Ficus carica. Next base: position 10,276,607 of record CM019745.1, on the reverse strand, counting down.
ATCATATTGTTAAAGATAATTGAACGACTTATTAGATGTGTGTATTGATAGGACAAAACGTGTCTTACTATAGAAATTCGTTATTTTATAGCATAATTAGTTCCTTTTAAAAGACAATGACATACAACCAAATGGGCCAATTAAACTTTTTCCAAAGCGTATGAAGTGGAATCTCCGACCTGATGAAAACGATATTTTCTTAATAATTGGTTAATGATGTCATCTACAAAGTAAGATACCATAATTTAGAACAAACTTGGACTACATTTATACTAAAATTATTGTGATTAACTCTATTTTATGTCATTTGATAACTACTTTCTAATTATTATTATTTTTCGCCTAATAAGTCAACTAATAAACAAAGTCCTAAAAAAAAAGGAGGATTAGTAATTTGATGTCGTTTTCCATTGGATGTTATTTTTGTCGGTCGCCGTTGTCACAATCAGATTTCATCACCAAGAGGGAAAAAAAAAGTTAAGAAAACATGGTTGCTTGAAAGTTTAAAAAGATATTAAAAAAAATAGTGACCGCGGATATAATAGAGTATTAATTTCACACTAGCTCCATCATTACATAATTGATGTCTATATCATTGAAAGTTACCTACAATATTTCACACCTTCACATCTTAAAAGAAACAAATAAACGACAGGAAAGACTGTGTCGTAGCAATCGAAGGCTGAGGCCAAACTAGCTGCAGTGCAGTTCGACAAACTATGTCCAAATCTCCTTTATATATATATATATATATATATATATATATAATCTGCATGAAATTTCCTTGTATCAAATTGAGGGAAGGCATCTAAGTAAAAAATATACACATGTCTTTTTTATTTAATGTTTTTTAAGGATATCTCCATCTTCAAAATTATAGAGAAGCTAAAAGAAATAACATAATTAAAAAAACTGTTTAAATAAATAACAAATTTCGAGTAAGTACGATTTTTGCGACGAAGTCAATACCCACTTGTATATATCATTATGACAAATTAATAACATATTTTAATGACCAGGAAACATATGGAAATTGAGTTTAAATGACTGAAACTTAATTGGCCAGTGAACTACCAACTTGAGAAAATATAATAAATATACAAATTCAAGAACGAATAAATTCTTAAAACCACAACGAAATTTGGGGAGGGACAAAAGAAGAAGAGAATTCTGTAAGTTCAAAGAGTAAACAGGCGGTCAGGTTAGATCTCCAAGCTATTAAAAAAAAAAGGAAAAAAAGAAGGAAAAAAAAAACAGATGGTAGGATTACAATACAACAGAAAAAGAACATACAAATACAAATACAACAACAATATTACACTAACAAGTTCTGCTGGGGTTACATGGAGCTGTCAAAGTTTGAGATCCAAAAAAGAAAAGCCAAATCGAGATGAACTGATCGAGCAACCGAAGCAAAGAAACGAACTACAACATCCGATTAATCAACCCCAACAACAACCTAATCCTGTATTCGAAGTATGGTTAAACTAGGAAATGGAACCGTTTCGCTTTTTCACTTCCAGAGCTTCACGTACTTGTCATGACTAGCTGAAGCAACCAATCCCGTAAGAGGCGACACTGCCAAAGCGGCAATAAGTCCATCATGGGCTGATAGCGTCATCGTCTTTTTCTCGGTCATGTTCCATAGCTCCAAAGACTGCATGTATTTGCTCAGGGTTACATGTCATGCGTGAAATTTGTATCAACAATGTAATTGTCATAAAAAAGGAGTGTTCCGGCCTGCTAAACTAGTAAAGATAACAAAGCTTCAACATCGAAAAATGGGTAGTTCCTTGCCAGAATCTCCATTTTAAAAACTAGCAAACAACTTTTATTACTTCGATCTCTGGGTACGTTTTTAACACATTACCGTCTTGAGCAAATACAGAAAAATGATTTTTTATTAACCACTGAGTCATACCTGGTAACAGCCAACAACCAAAAGTGAAGGATATGTAGGATGGAAAACGCAGGAATGGAATTTATTGCCACTACAGCTCAACTCATGAACACAATCGCCTTCACTACCCGATCCAAGCGTCCAAACTCTGACAGAGTCCTCACTAACCGATGCCAAGAACTCACCAGAAGGATCCCAGCACACAGAATGGACTGGTTTAGTGTGTCCCTGCATTACAAACCCCATGATCCAAAAAATAGAGTCAACCACGACACACCCAAGGAGAAAGCAATACGAAGAGAACAAAAATTGTACACACAAAGTAACACTGATACAGAAAGCTGCAAAGATGTCCGGAGAAGCGAAAAAAGCCAATGAACAATGTCAACCAGATGACCCCTAAGTAGGATAGTCGCCGCTTATGAAGACCTTCAAACTGTTTCATAGTTTCGTACTTGTCGAGCAGAAGATTTATGCAAGGAAGATTTCTTCTCAATATCTTTTATCTAGGTTAATATCGTCTCTATACTTCTACTTGATGAATAAAGGATTAAACCTGTAATGAATGCCGACAAGCTTGAGTCTCCACATCCAGTATAGATACAATGTTCTCCGCTGCTGCAGCGAGATACCTCCCAAGACGGGGTTGGAATCTCATTTGTGCCGTACCACCCTAAAACACATGATAACACAACTATAGGGAGGGGAGAGGAAGAAAAAAATTCAAAAGAAAAAGATGCGACTGCACCCTGGTACTCAAAAATTACCTTGAACACTCTCGCACAATTCCCATTGTTAATACTCCAGTAACGTATCTCACCGTCCCCATCACAAGAGCAAATGAGATCATCTTTGTTTGGGTGGAAGTCTAATGACATTACAGTGGCAGAATGTCCCACAAAGTTACGAAGTGAATAACCAGTCTGCATCGAAAAAAAGAAAAAAATTATATTTGAACATCCATTATATATAAACGTCATAGGGGGATAATTAAGAAATAAAGTAGAAACAGAGGATTCGATTCAAATAATAGCATGCTCAAACAAAATGGAAAATCAGAAAGAAAGGGCAGAACTAACATTATCAGCATCCCAAACCCGGACGGTTTTGTCAAATGAAGATGTGGCAAGACGAGGCATGATTGGACTGAAACGAACATCAGTTATTAGAGATGAATGTTCTTCAATTGTTGCTTTGGCTTTAACGTATCCGTGTACCATAACACAGCCTGGATTACTCATGAACCACAAAGCATCTAATCAGACTAGGAAATCCTCGCCAAAAAGTACGGAGAAAATATTAGATACAATAATATCACCTTTTTATCATGCCCACCGCTAGCAAGCAGTTTTCCATCAGAAGAGAAGTGACAACAAATAACTTTGCTTGTGCTTGCTCTAGTGGAGTTTACTTCCGTAAATGTGAACCCTAGTAGCAAAATGAAAAATTCCGACCATCAGACTATAGATATTTGATTAAGGTAGCTGATAAAATCAGATGTAATACTTTGATCTTAGCCAAAATATCAGAAAATGCAGGGACAATAAGACCAGCTATATTTCCTTTCGAAGCAAGAAAATTTAAAGTAAGCGGATTAGCATCATTGGTTGACACAAAAAATAAACTAAATAACTAAAATCCCTGCATTCTAATTTAAGAACAAAAATTATCGGTGAAAATGGCGATGACCTCACCTTTGCTGACGTCCATACAATGACCCACAGCATCTCTGGGATCCATATCATCATGGGATAAAAAAGACTCCACATTATCTTCAAGGGAACCATCCTCTACGAACCGATCCATATCAGCCTGCAATCCAAGATCTTTATCATCCCACTGCCAAAATGGAATATACCAATGAGAATAGAATTGTAAATTCCTTTTTTCCAATACAAAGATGCAAAAACTGCACTCACCAACTGATTTGATGGTGATGTGAGAGTACCAGTACCATCCGCACCGAACATCATTAAAGGCTTCGAAGAGCTACCGCTATGGGTCAAGGCAGGCATCGAGATGACATCCCCAGGTGTGTGGGTTGAGGGAGTTGAGGGTGCCGAACTTGGGGAAGGTCCAGCTGTATTTGCCGTTCCTGAGCTATTGGCAGGGCCTGAAGATGACACCGGCTGCTTTCTCTTTCTACCGGTCTGGTTTTTTGAACCCTTAAAATATATTGGCAATAGCTATGTTAGGAATCGTATCAAAGTACAGAAGATATGATACACAGATGCCGATGTCTAAAAAGATTAACAAATAAAAAACAAATAAATAAAAAGAGAACGAACGAAGCGAAACAAAAAAAAGAACACAACAAAGTCTGAGATCTCTCATTATGCTAGCTTATGGGCATAAAAAGATCATTACACAAACACCACTAATCACCACTTGAATTCTACTAAATTACTTTTTGGAATCTCGAAAGAGCCATCATGGAAGTAGATAAAATAACAAAGAAAATGAAAACTCCAACAGGCTCTCATGCAACCTACCCACTTTAATACATAACCATACTACTGTTCAACTCCACGTCCATCGAAACATATGCATTAAAAGAAGATAATGAAGAGGCTAAAGAACTTTGATAGGCCATCAAAGATGGAACCAAAAGAGAACTGACCTGATCAGTTCCTCGAAAGGAATTTGACATGCTTCCATCCATGGTGACACTGCCAGCACCCCCCATTTTATCTTGCTGATGAGGATTGTGGTTTGAGCTCTGTGACTGCTGATTTGAAAGAGGATGCTGCTGAAGCTGCTGTGGTTGCTGCTGCGGAGTATTGTTCTGCTGCTGCTGCTGCTGCTGCTGCTGTTGCTGTTGCTGTTGCTGTTGCTGCTGATGCATTTGAGCCATTTTTAACTACAAACAGAAACTCTCAGAAGTTAAAAACATGATGGTAACATAATCTAGATTCTAGAAGAGTAGAGGGGATACAAACACCAATAGTAACTATTTATCATAAAAAGGGCAGACAAATGCATGCACCTTGATCAGCATTTCTGTATCCCCACGAGGCAAAACAGGACCACCGGCTTGAAGTGGTGATCCAACATTGGGAACCACGTCTCCAACGGAACTGGAAAGGCCGTCCTTTACAAGACCCATGCCCCGGTTATTAAAAAGCATTCTAAGTCTTCTACTTTCATCACTAGTAGAGGGCGAGGATAGATTTTGTTGGGCAAGCATAAGTTGTTGCTGGTGTTGTGGTGTCAACATTTGAAGCTGATGAAAAGGTTGGTGAGCCTGCATATAAGGTTTTTGTTGCTGAAGAAGCCCAGAGCGAAGTTGATCCAGACCCTGGCAAAGAAGCAGCCAAATTATACACCGAAAGTATTTCTGAAAATTTCTCATTTTAATGAGATCTTTTATTGGGAATGAAAACTTAGAAGTTGGAACATATCCAAATGTACTAGTATAATTGTGATAGAAAAGGAAAGAGACTAAAAGTTATAAAACAACACTAACTTACAGTGAGCGGCCATCCTTTGAGAGTCAAATTATTTCCACCTTGATTTGACCCTGAAACAACAGGCCATAAAGAAGTAAGCTGCAAACATCTTTATGTAGCATCCTTAAGCTCTACAGAATTATTAATTCCTAAAGTTAATAAGCCCATGGCATTAAAATGTTCTAAAGGAAATTAAAAAGAATGTTGTAAAATCAATAACAATGAAAAAAGCACTTGTGAAAGAATACCGGAAATTCCTATCAATGATCCATCAGCACCCGCAGCTCGGGGATTCAACACCGGATTAATCTCGGGCTTTATATCCTGTTTTAAAACAAGGGAGCGAATCAGCTAGAGCAAATCATAATGATCACACAGTGAGATTAAGAAATAACATACCTGCGTGGACCCTGGCAATTGTTGATTTCGTGCTTGAACTTGCGAAGACATCCCTCCAGCCGTGCCATGCAACACTTGACTGAAAATAAAGAACTACCAACGATGAGCTGAATGTTGATAACAGGGTGAGTTTCAATTTTCTAAATCTAAACCCTGTCCCTCGGACAGAATATGTAGTCATTTGTACACTACATAAAAAATAATAAAAATAAAAATAAAATTTGTAATAGGGTTTTCCAGTCCATCTTGAAAGCGTTATATTTGGACACCATGATTTACAAATAGATCTCTTTCATTGCATGTTGTACGTTCATACTTAAGCCAATAGAAAATGTGAAAAAGAAAAGCACCCTGACGGTTGGCCGGTTGCTGCAGCTGTCTTCAATATTGAGGTATGACTTGGATCCAAAAGCTGGCCAACATTCTCACCAAATCTTTGCTGTTATACAAAATAAAGGAAAACATGATTAATAAAGATTAAAAAGAAAGCCCTAGCTGGATTAAAAACTTCAAAGATGGCCTTCCAAAAATCACCAATCGTACACCAACCTTCATAGCTGCTTCATCCAAAGGATCCCTCTGAGGAGGCAGTTTCAATCGCTCCTCGTACATCTTTGTGGCCAAGGCATTTGCAGTTCCGGGATTTTGTCGCATGAGAGGATCATTTCCAACAAGCCCGTTCGTAGTGCCATTAAGAAGATGAGCCCCATCTCTACGCTGCTGTTGTGGGAGCGGCTGCTGTTGCTGCTGCGGTTGTGGCTGCTGCTGCTGTTGTTGTTGTTGCTGCTGTTGCTGCTGCTGCTGTTGTTGCTGCTGCTGTTGCTGCTGAGCGTGCCTCTGCAACAACATCTGTTGCATCTGCATGTGCTGCTGCTGCTGCTGCTGTTGTTGGTGCGGTGGTTGTTGGGGTTGCTGCTGCTGCTGCTGCTGCTGATGCTGTTGTTGTTGTTCCCTTGCTTTAATCAACTGCGTCTGTGATTTCAAAAATGCCATAAGCATCCAATAGACACCACTTACTTCTGTTGGTTCAAAAACTGCGATTTTTAAGGCTAATAACCATATTAAGCATGGTGCTTTCAGTCAACCATGTATTTCGTAAGCATGGAATAGACATCACACGTCTCATTCATAACAAAAAGATTTACTTCAGGAGACTAAAATATTAGTCTCTGTATAAAGTCCAAAAAGAACGCAAAATCGAACAAATGTGACATTTTTTTTTTTTTTAAATTGCAGTTCTAGAACCAGCAAATTGCACAGTTAGTAGATTTTAAAAGCAAAAGTTTTGATGTTAGGATTAATAAACAGTTACTTCATCTAAGATTTTAATCAAACGGATGAGACTTCAAAATATAAAAGCAAGAAAGATAAAAGAAAGCTGCAAATCGAATGTTGACAGAAGAGCTCTGAGCTAGAATCTAGATTACTGGGGAGGAATGAAATAATTTTGCATCTTTCATCAGTGCACAAGTGTCAGAGAAGCCCCAACACTGTAAAACCGCAGCCTGAATTTTTTTTGAAACGTAGAACCATAACAAAACACGGAAATGATCCCTTGCTTCACTGCCAATCATGTAACATATAGCCTAGAAAGAGTGCATCCAAATAATCAATAGTTGCAACTAAAGATTCTCAAACTAACCTCAATGTAGGATGCAGCGACCTCCGAATGCTTCTCATTAGTTCTAGCTATAAAAATATCCCAGAAAACCGACCACCATTCAAATAGAAAGCCTCCTGGAGCATCAATAGCTGGCAAAACAAGCACCATTTAGTAAAGAAGAAAGAAGATCTTGGAATCCACAAAAATAATATAAAATAAAAATTAATTCTTCTAGTACACTAACAATTTTATTTTCCAGTAAAAATAAAAATTTAAAACCCTTTAATATACATACCAACAGGATCCGAGGATACTTTCCCTTCAGCTTGGAAAGCTTGAGCAGAAGCTTTTAAATCCCTCTTTACTAAATAATCGTGGATATACACATCTAACCTGTTAGTTAATAGAAGAATAGCAGATTCTATAAGTCAAGGAAAAAAAAAAGTTCCAATTTTTCAAGAAATAAGAGCAAAGACTAAGAATCAATGAGGGAAAAAAAAAAACCAAGCAAGAATATACCGTACACGCAATGCATTAGCACTGATTGAAACGAAAAAAAGTTCTAAAAATAACAACTTTCCGATTCAAACCCACAAAACAACGAACAACAAAAACCCTAGGAACAAACTTTCAGTGAAAAGTGATTAAAAAATAGAACTTGAACTCAGAAAGAGGGAAAGAAGAAAAGATAGCAGAAACCCAGAAGAAAAACAAGAAACAAAAAACCCAGAAACCCAGAACTCAAATCGAACAGAAAAAAGAAACAGGCAAGAAAATGGAAACCCACATGGGAAACTCTTAACAGAGATAGAAGAAGCGGAACAATAAGAGAAGAACTTACATTTTATCAGCTTCCCAGTTAGTTTGAGACATATTGTTGAGAGCAAGTCCTCACACAACGGAGAACAGTAATGCCGGATTCTGAGGGGCAATAACTTGCTCTGCTTCTATTCAGCTCTGAAGAAACACCAGACCCACAAGAGGAAATTTGCAAACTTTTCGTTACAACACAGAAAAATCCACCAAACAAAAGGAGGATGCAGTGGGAAAGGCAAAGAAAAGAAGCTCAGCGTCTAATTTTAGCAAATGAAATGAAAATACATATAAACGACATACGAATATACATATATATATATATATTGGTGTATATATGTATATTTATGGGTGCATAGAATAATATGATTGAATAAAAGAAAGGGAGAGATTGACAGATATATACCTTCAGCTCAAAAACGTTTTTCATTTTTCTGCTTTTGAGCTTTTTATAATTACTTGGTTGTTTTAGTTCTTTGTATTGCAATAATAAAGAAAGAAAAAGAATTTTTTCCCTTTTGGGTCTGATTTTTTTTTTTTTTTTTTTTTTTTTACTTTTTTCTGATTTAGTGTTGGTGGATTGAGTTGCTGTTGCAGATATCATAATGGCTTCTAATGGGTGAATTTACCAAATCAGCCCTCAAAGCCCGTCAAATTTTCAGTCTAAGACACTGAGTTCCAGGGCAGCTTTCTGGTTGAATTACTTAGATGCCCTTCATTTTTGGCTTATTTGCAGCCCAGCCACAGGTTTTGTTTCTGAAATTATTGTTGAAAATGGGGACTTAATTGTAGTTCAGTTCTGCTTTAACTTCTCAAAGGTTTTCAATGCGGCACTTAAATTCCCTTTTATTTACGTTTTGACCTCTGTGTTTTTTTATTATTTGGATGTTTCTCTCACATTCTAGATTCTCTTTTTCGTAAACCCCCTGCCTTCTTCGCTTCTCACACTATTCATTTTTTATTTGCCAACCCTTTTTTTATTAAACTCGTACGAAATGACGCTTCTAACCCCAAAAGTTGAGGGAAGATTATTTGTTTTTATTATTATTTTCGCTAAAGTGTTTCCAAAGGTTTCTCGCTTTTTCTCCCTATTTTTTTCTCTTTGTTTTTTTCCCTTTTGATTGCATCCTATTCCTTGAATCGCACATTTATGTTCAAGTAGATGCAATATTGTTCGCAAAAGAAAAAGATGAACATAAAAAAGAGTTATCTGATAAGATATTTGTATTGATAATGCACCTATTATTATCGTTAGGCTAAATTAAGATTATATTAGATAATAATATATATACTAGCCGAATATGATAGATGTTTAAAAATTTAAGACAAAATTCTGTTTATAAATTAGCTTTTCATACCCCTCCTATAAAAGGTATATTAAATTATTATATATTTACCTTTTTCAATTAGGTGAACCAAATTAATTTTCATTTCATCTGTCATTTTGTGTTATCCAAAAGTGGCTTTCTTTAATAGTTTTTCGTCTGCCGTGGATGGACAATTTCATGTTACTATTTTTTTTTTTAAATAAATAAATAACCATGAAGCGACCCTTTCCTTTGACATACCACCACGTATACAAACTTATTAACAAAAATAAAAATAAAAATAAAAATAAAAACTTATTAAAGATTAACCAAGATTTATAAAAACAAAACAAAAATAAATTCCCTGGCAAAATGAATAAGAGCACGTATGGTTAGTCTAAAAAATATTATAGGTAATTTGACTATACGATGAGCTTACGTTTCACTTATGCATTGAAGAAAGTTAGGTCACGAAATTTCTATAAACAAATTTTTTTTTTTTTAATTTGTCTTCTCAAAATGAAGTTGGATTTTACAAGTGATGCATAAAATAACCAATAAGATATCCGTCATTATTTGTTAATTGTTAAGAATTTTTAAAAGTAAGTTTTAATTCAATTGAAGTACTTTTTATTGGGCGAAAGAGGCTGAGAGGGGGATGGGGATTGTAAGGAAAAAAGAAAAAAAAAAAAAAAAAAACTATGAAGGACAACTAAAAAGGGGTCAACTTATTTCATGAATTGTTCACTTTTTTAGGACAGTGTTCTGTCTTTGACCAACACAATTTAACGTGGTGGTGTTCAAATTTGGACCACTAACGAAAAAAATCACATTTTTTTTTCCTTTTCTTTTTCAGCTTTACTAGAATTAAAATAATTTGTAAATGACATTTGGATGACGTTTTCTTTATAAATTCATGTGTTAATAGAGATTATACACGAATTTAGGGAGTCCAAATTTCAATATCCTAGAAAGGAAACTCCCCTATGATTTGGTATCAAGATGGACTAGAGCTGTAAATATAAACTACTCAACCTGGCCTAGGTGAGATAAAAGGGAACTATATGTCATTAGGAAGTGGTGAGCCCGAATGAAGAAGGAAAGGAGGTCCAATCCTACGGGACATGACCCGACCCACATATTTTATAAGGAAGGTTGATTTTTTATATGGATTATTAAAAAATTAAGTTAAATAAAAAGGGTTATACGTAATAATGTCATAGATTTGACACATTCTTATCTTTATGTTCACTATAATATTAAATTTGATAATTTTATCATTTTATAACATTAAAATTATCAATTTTAATATTAAAGTGAACAAAATAATAATAAAATACTTAAAACGTGACTCTCCACCTTAAAAATACAAGTGGGCATGCAGCTTTAGCTAGTATGTTTTGCAGGTCGAGCAGAGGACAAACCAACAGAACGTGGCCCAACTCATTTTAACATCTATAAATTAGACACTTCATTCTTTCGAGAAAAAATAAAGGTAGACTTTCTTCCTTGATTAAAAAACCTAGAGAAATTTTTCTCAAGAAAACTTAAAAGTAAACAGTTGGTTTAATTTAAACTTAAAAGTAAACAATTCGTTTATTTTGAATTTTAAAATAAGCAATTTGGGAGTAAACCATTGATGTACTTTTGAGTAAACTAGTGGTTTCAAATTTTGAAATTGAAGAAAGTTCCCGATATAAATGCAAAATTAAAGAAACCGCATGTATACTTTTGAATAAACTAGTATAAAAGACAAAGAACAAGAACTTATGCATAAATAACAAGGATAAAAGAATAACATTGACAAAATTATTGTACTCATTATATTAAAATCATAACATGAAGGAACAAAAAAACTCTAAAATTTTCCTAGATTTTCGTTTTTCCAAGGCCACGGTCGTTGTAAGGAGGCTACCACCGGCAAGATTTGATCTTTGAAATGGCAATCCCCCTCTTGCAGCTAAATTCGGTCATGACACCTTGTTATGATCTACGTACTAGGAGATTTGATTGTGAAGGCTAAATTTGGCCATGGAATTCATAGCGGTGAAGTGGAGATGTGGCGGTGGACGGCGAGAACTAATATCAGTGGATGGGGAGGGATGGGCACCGACGTCGCACAGGTTAGGAGATTCCGTGATCGGGGCACCACGACGACATAATGAAGAGGGAGACTAGAGGCAGGTAGAGAAATAGTGGGAGATGAGAAAGAGAGAGTGAGAGATAGATTGAAATGTGCCAGCTCTAACTAACTACATATTTGTCCTTTTTATTTAACAAAATGGATTTTTTCAAACCATTCTAAGAAGTGGCGTATTATCATAACAACCGCATACAAGTGCTTAAGTGAACATGGCACAAAAGGACTTTACCCTTAGAACTTTATAACAAGTTTTGAAACTTGAGATTTATGCTTCGTTTAGCATTTTAACTCAACTTCAACTAAATTGTATTTATTTATCTTTGTTTTTATCTTTTTCTAAAAAGTTAACAAAAATTATAACTAGTTTTTGAAAAATCAACCAACTCCTTATTAAAAACTTTATCTTCAACTGGCAAATCAAACACAAGCTTATTTTACAGAAACCATAAATGAATGTTGTTTTTTTTTTTTTTTTCTAAGGATGAATGTAAACCATAAATAAGTTGTGAGTGAGATGAATCTAAAGACGTTTGCAAGAGATTTGGCAAATCCTATTTGATCTTTTCAGGTTTGTGATAACTAGGCCCATTTTCGCCAACAAGCTTGATGGGAATGAGTTGGGTTGGATCAAACATTGGGCTTGGGCTTGTTGGGCTTTTGTCATAATGTTTGGGAGTTGAGGTCCAGCGTTTAGTAGCAACACACCATGGGATAATGTGTTTCGTCAACAAAAAGAGCGGAAATTGCATGTAGTAGTATAATCTTATAATCCTTTTTTAACAAAAAAGCACGATTGTTTGAATGTGATAGAACAGAATATTTGTATTGGGAAAAATATGAAATTACACTATTGTCCTTGTCTTCTCCGTCTCCAGCGAGTCAGAGTCTCTGGCGTCTCTCATCTCCATATCCGGCGAGACAACGCTGTCACCGTCGTAAGGTTGCGGTTAACGCATCCATGAGGTCGCGATTCTCATATTTGGCTTCCACGAGCTTATTGATTGCGAGATTTCGCTTCTCGATCATAAGATTTCGATGAAGATTCGATCTTCGTCTCGATCGCCGTCAAGGTCATAGTCACCATGAGTTTCCTCCGCAAGCTCTATCACCAAAAACCATTGCTTGAAGTTGCATAAGACATATATCTGCAAGCTCCGTCAGATCTCCGTTGCAATCTCTGTCAGAGGACATCGATCTCCATTATTGCGTCAAAAGACATTGATCTGTCATGATCTCGTGCGACGGCTCTGACAGAGACGATCGCTCTTCTCCAGCGACATGCTCACCATCCTCTTCGGCTACGGCGTGGAAGCGGCGGCGGCGGTAATTCCTAATTTAGATCTAGGGTTTTATGGCATACTTTGGGAATTTGGGGTTTTTTTTTTTATTTTTAGAAATTACATATAAAAATTGTAACTGATAAATTGAAAACAAAAAATTCTCTTTTAATTTTATTTAAAATTTTTTTTGATATGTATTATGGAAAAAAAAAATAATGGATTTACTAAGTATTATACAATACAGTAAATCCAATTATTTACAAGTAAATCCAATGTATTTACTAAGTATAGAATCAGTAAATCCGATTATTTATCCATAAATCCAGTAAATAATCTTATATTTACTAGTAAATCTGTGTATTTACTAGTAAATTCGATGTTTATTTTATGTTCGATTCTTTTTATTTATATGGTAAATATAGTATTTAACATGTAAATCCAATATTAACTTTTTTTTCCAAAAATAATTTATTTTGTTCATTTATTTTGTTTATATGAGAAATTCTGTATTATTTCAGAAAAACAAATTAATTTCTTCTTTTTTTTTCTTGTGAAGAAAGATATAATGTGTTTGGATCACAATTTTAAGAGGGTGTTTGGACTCAACTAAAGTTGTTTGGTGTTGGAGTTTGGTTCCAACTTGCCTTTGAACCGTTGTACAGTAAACCAAACTTGGTTTACTGTGCGACCAACCCAAGGCAAACTGTCCTTGGTGAGGTCCTCCTTCCACGCCTCCAGGACGAAGGCGTCGTTGACTGAGATGTAGGCGCTGGTGTCGACGCCCTTGGATCTCAACTCCGCAGACTTTTCCACAAATCTGGGGAGGTGCTTCTGCGAGCAGGTTGTGGTGAGAGAAACCGGGGACGGCGAAGAGGACGGCCTTCTACCCCTTGGTGAGGTCCATGATGGTGACGGTCTGGACGTCGCCGGCGGAGTCGAGGTAGGGGAGGGTGGACTCTGGAAGCTTGTCACCGACGGCGATGGTGGCGGAGATTGTGGCGGATTTCGCGGTAGAGAATCTAAGCGGCTTGGGGGAATGGTAGTACTTGAGGCGAAGGGCGGAGGTGGAGTGCTTGGAAGAGAACGCCGCCGTCTTCGGTGGGTGGAGACTGGTGGAGAGGTAGAGAGAAGGCGGGGAGGCAAGGAGGCGTGAGATGGTGAAGAGAAAAACCGCCATTGATGTTTGGAGAGAGAGAGAGAAAGAGAATAGTATGAAGGGAGGGAGTGTCTGTGAAAGAGGGAGAATTGGTTTTGTTTGGTATGGCTTTGGTATAAAGGAAAGAAAAGACAAGAAAAAGAAAAAGACTTTTAAAGAATACTGAAAAAGATGATAATCTTTTTTTATTTCTCTCTTTGTTTCATTGTTTCTTTAATGGAATTTACTTTTTTTATTATTAATTTTTAATTTTTGGTTGGACAGCCAAAGGAGGAGGAGGTGCAATGAGTGAAAAAACTGAAAACAAAAGATGGAAAATTTGGCTAAAGCTGGGTTGGGTTGGGTCTCTTTCTATAATGTGAGACAGATATCAATGATTTACATGGTATAAATCCACTTGAAATTAAGATCAGTGTTATATTTATATATTTAGTTAGCAATTGACATTATTCTTGTTGTATGTTATGGCGATGTAAAAAATATTGTAAAAACTTTGAGGTATGTTGTTGATGTTCAAATTTTATTTTAGTTTATTTTGTTTTTTCCATTTTTTCATTCATAACCTACAATGGCATGTTAGCATCCGTTTAGTAAGTTAGTTGGAGATTAAAAATTTAAGTTGGAGTTAGTTGACTTTTTAAAAACTAGTTATAATTTTTTAAACATATAAGAATTTAAGACCGTTTGGTGTTTGAGTTGAGATGAAATTTTTAAGTTTAAAATTTGTTGACTTTTTAAAAAGTAATTATAAATTTTATTGACTTTTTAGAAAGAAAAAAAAAATTGAGATGAAAAATTTGAGTTGGTTTGAGTTGAGATGATTCACCAAACATAGGCAAAAACTGAAATAAAAATTTTGACTTGGAACCTAAGTTACAAACACACCTTTTATCAAGTTAAACTTTTTAACTCAAACTTTTTACAATTTTGACTTGGAACCTAAGTTACAAACACACCTTTTATCAAGTTAAACTTTTTAACTCAAACTTTTTACATCCAAACACTCAACTCAAGTTAAACTTTTTAACTCAAACTTTTTACATCCAAACTCCGAACTCAAGTTAAACTTTTTAACTCAAATTTTTTACCAAACACTCAACTCTTAAACTCAACTTAAAAATCTTAACTCAAACTCATTCACCAAACACCCTCTAATACTTATCTTGAATATTGCTTTAAAAAAATTTCTACAATATTTTCTATCACAAAAACTCAAACTAACTTGTTTAAGTTCACTTTACAAACTTAAAACGGGGTTAGATCATACATGTCATAGAAATAGGAAAAGACTAATGTTAAAAAATACAGCTCGGTTTTCACAAATTTGCTTTTTTTATTTTTTATTATTGAACAAAATGGACGTTGACATTTAAATGTTTGTCATAATAAATGTCAAGCTTAGGCTATAATGCGCACACAACTCTCTGACACATTAGCCCCATTATATATAATTTGAAATTTTCTTGCAAGAGAAGCATTAATGTTTGGTTCCTGATAGTATTTGGGCATTAATTAACACAAGTAACAATCGTAATATTAAAAAAACTACATGTATGATCGGTTAAAATAGGTGCAATTATAATTGCCTAATGGCCCATGTTACATATATATTATAATATTTAAGGATCCGTGCTTGTTTCCTTTACTGCAGTGCGAAAGAGTTTTGAGCGGGTTCGTTTCATTTTTGCTTCTATTTTTTAATCAATACATGATGAGAAGTAAAAATTATGATTTTTTTAGAGGTGTTTGAAATCATATTCTTAAATAACTTACTAGATTCAAATGATCATAAAATTTTTAATGAACAATAAAAAAAAAAAATTTCATAAAGAGCAATATTTAATGTCCCACTCAAACTTTTATTATAATCAAAGCTATTTCAATAGATCATTCAAATGCCAAGTAATGACTGTTGCGTGCATTTAATTGTGACATAGTGATAAATTATTATTCATTAGGAGCATGTCATTAGATTTATATCAACCTTACTAAGATGTGTTAACACAGCTCGTGATGGTTTAAACTCTTTTTCTTCATAAACAAAAAGAAAAATAACAAGAAAGACAACAAAGTTGAAGGCATGAAATTAAAAAAATAATAATAAATAAAAAACAAATAAAGGGGATATTGGAACGAATATTATAGAAATAGGGTGAGGATTAGCAGATGTAAACGAAGTAGAAGTCAAGAGAGAAAAGGGAGAACCTGTGCCATATCATCGAGAGGTCCCTATTCTCTTCCTACAAGGCAACAACGTTTCTCTCTGTCTATGATCATCCCCATGCATGCCCAAGTATTTGTCAGGTTTTTATTTATGTCTGTGAATATTATATATACATATACATATATATATATATAAATATAAGCGAGGTAATATAGCTGCTGCAAAAGCAACCGAACATACCACACTGAGATAGAGTGGGCCCAAATTCAAGAGAATTCTTCTGTTGGGACCCCCTTTTTCACCCAGCTTACACAAATTCTCTTTTTTCTCTTTTAATTCTTTCTTTCATATATATATATATATATGTGTATAGATATATATTATATCATCATCATCGCTATTTTCATTATCATCATTCGTCTTCATCGTCGTCGTTGTCGTTTCATCACTACCAAAATCCAGGACAGAAACAAAAATTAGCTACGATGGAAGAATTGTGACTGTTAGACGATCGATCGAATGGCCTGCCGTGGTGTTAATTAGCCAGTGTTTGTAATTGTTTATGTATACATATATATGTGTGTGTGTATACGTGTATATTTATATATATATATATATATATATTGCAAGCACAGGGACAGGAGGGAGGGCAATGAGAAAAAGCTAGGCGATAGCGATGGCATTATATTGGCATGCATGCAAAACCCTCAGTGTTTGATCAGTACAATTGCATGCCATGTCATGCCAACCTATACTTTCATAGATACGCCTCTTTGATCTGCCATCCAAACTGATCATCATCTGATCATCTATCAATGGTACACGTAAACAAAAATACAATTATCATATTCATTATATACACACACATATAATATATATCCGTCTGAACTTTAAGAATATCACTCTTTCTTTATCACTAAACTCTAAAAACTCTTATTGTTCCCCTATGAATTTTGAATTTAAACCCACTTTATCCATTCTCTCATTATTTCAATTAAAAACTTACGGAAAAAAGTGAGTTAAGTAGAATAGTCATATGGAATTTTTTTCATTTGCTTTTAGTAGAAATACTAATAAAAATGTACTTAATAAGACTAACTCTCCTAATTTTTTTTTGTGTTTTTAACTGAAATTCTGATATAAAAAGTAAACTAAGATTAAATTCAAATTTCAGAAAGTAAAGTGAGATTTTTTAAAATTCAGTGACAAACTAAAAGTGACCCTAAACTTTAAGGGACATATAAAAATAATGCTATATCTTATAATTTGTTCCACTCCGAGCGTGATTGCACGCGCCAACTGGCCAGTGGTAGTACGACTAGGAGTGTGTATATGTGTATGTGTGTAGGTAAGCTTTCTAGATTCTTGTTCTGATTTACTACTATTATTGTTTTTTTTTTTTTTTTTCCTGATTATTGTTTGAAATTTTGTTCTTTCTTTTGGCTAATATCAGAATCGTGTGACGATACCCAGTTAATGATAGGAATGAAATAAGAGTCGCGAGTGTTGCTACTATTGTGTAGCAGGCCAAACGTGGAAAGGTTTTGAATAGTGTGTGCGTGTGGATAAGCTCTCTTTGACTTTTCTCTCGTTCGAGAACCACTTTGGTGTTCAACTAATTTGGAAATATATGTATATATATATATATATATGAATATTACATGAATTAAATTAAGCATATATATATATATATGTATGTACACATGATTGGTTAGCATATTAGCTCTCTTAATGCAGGAGAGTTTGGGTACAAAAAGTTGCTTCTTAATTTGTCATCAGTGATTAAGTCACTAAATAGCTTTGTTTAAGTTTCCATAACATTATATTTAGTACCTCCCATGAATATGGGTTCCATAACATTATATTTAGTACCTCCCATGAATATGGGTGCATATATATATATATATATATGTGAGTGTGTGTTTTATTTATAATAACGGAAAATGTTCAGATATACCCCTAAACATCTCATAACATAAATTAATAGGAAATAATTCTAGATCACAAAAACATCCATAAATGGTTGTAGATAGAAGTCTAATAGTAAAATATTTCAAACTTAATTCACTATAAAATGTAGAGTTCAAATAGCTCATATTTACAAATTAATATTATAATTCTATTAATGTATGACCAGCGACAGAGTCAGTCTATTATTTTAATAGGGGTGTGTATTAAATGATAAAGTTTTTAAAGAAATAAAAGGGATAACTAATTTTTAGTGGGACAAATAAGATCATAAAAATGTAAAGTTTTTAGAAGTAAAGTTGAAAATTATTTAAAATTTTTTGGAGCAAGAGTCCCCACTTGTTCAAATTTTTATCACATATGCTAATTGTGTATACTTTTAATTATGATACAATATGACTAGGTTCAATTATGCCCTAATAGTCCGTTTGGTGAAATGGTTTGAGTTGAAATTTTTAAGTTTGAGTTGATTGATTTTTTAAAAATTAGTTATAATTTTTGTTGATTTTTCTAAAAAAAGATAAAAATTGAAACGAAAAAGTACAATTTAATTTAAATTGAATGGATATACCAAACAAACCCTAAATTCTAATAAAAAAAATTATGCCCCAAGGCAAAAAATTATGCTTACCGTTATGAGAGCTAAAAAGATCCCAAAAAGAAGATATTATTGCTTATATAATATGCTACACGGACCTGTTCAATTTTTTCGAATAATAATGACTAAGGGTTTGTTTGGTGTATGAGTTTGAGTTGAAATTGATAAGTTTAAATAATGATTGATGTGTACTTTTTCAGAAAAGACAAAAAACTTTTAGAAAAAAAGACAAAAATTAAATTAAAATCTATGGGTTTGGACCTGTGGTCCAAACGCACCCTAAATCAATCTTAGCCGTAAAAATTTAAGGCATTTAACATAATAGAATCTAACAATAAGATTTTCAATAATTCAGATGATCTTTTTGACCCTTGTATTCAAAAAGGCTTTTAGATTTTCAACGTACCATCTGAAGCTCAGATATTCCCTAACTACTCCAATATCTATAACGTGTTTAAAAGACAGTAGTAATAAATAGTAAACGTAGCCTACCCACGGTCTTAGAGAGAGAGAGAGAATGGGGAGTATATATATATACACATATAAATATAGCTAGGATGACATCACGTTATGTAATGCATGCAAAGATACTAGCGAAATGAATCTATCATGTATCAACGTCCAAGACCATGACAGCAAAGACAGAGAGATAAATGCATACACATTACACACACATATATGTATGTTTACATATATATACAATATATATATATATGAGTGTATTCAATAAACCATGCAAATCTGGTCTCTCTCTCTCTCTCTCTCTCCCCGTGTCTGTGGTGAGTCTGAAATGGGTCAGTAAGAGACTCAGAAGAGTGACGTAAGTGGCGTTACACCGTAAGGCGTGCATGGAAGCGTGTGAAGGGGATTTCGAATTCAATGCCAATGCAAAAAACCATTTTTAACTCTGTCCCTTCCTTGGACTTTTCTGTTCTTTTCTTTTTTTCTTTATTTTTTTTCCCCAAGCTTTTCCCCTACTTCCCACCTACCACACCATATTGTCTTGTATATGGCGGCAGAGAGAGAGAGAGAGAGTGAGAATGGCGTATTACATCACACATGAATGGGCATACATATACATATATATATGTATGAAAAAGTATATGTAGAGATTGTCAGAGAGAGAGGCTTTGCATCAGCATCAACAGAAGCAGAGGGAGCAAGAGAGAAAGAAAAGATATGTGTGTGTGTATGCGTAATATTAATAGATATATACATGTATATGTATATGTAAATGTATATGTCTATGTGTATGTGTGTGTGTGTGAGATCGAAGCAGAGCTGTCAATCGGTTTCTGAGAGCTTCGTACAATCGTCTATATGGAAGAGAGGGGGGGTCAGAGTCAGAGCCCCATCATTGTCTCAATTATCAGTGTCCTCATCATCGTCGCTATATGAGAGAGAGAGAGAGAGAGAGTCTTCGAGTTTTCTTCTCTACGGCTCATCAGTTATATCATATATGTGTTTGTGAACAACATTAATATTCTGGTTTCTATTCATAATGCGTATGATACACATAAAAGACTTTGCTATGATCTTCTCCTCGTGTGTGTGTGTATATAACATGACAGTTATTTAATGTAATATGAATTTTTAAAACGTGGAACATCAAGAAATTTAATTATTTAATAATGTTGTTTTATTTTTTAATATATATATTATGTTGAATAATTATCATGATACATTTTTATGTGCATATTACAATAAGAGTATGGTACTCCTAAAGGACATTGTTTTTATAATCTGGCAATCGCTAGATGAGTTAGTATTCGTCCATCATAGAAGATGTATTGTCCATTTTGCTAAGACTTTATTAATCATTAATGTGTACTTTTGTATTATAATAAAGATATGTATTTGATATTTCATATTCATGATTACCGAACTAATAGAGTTCAAGTTTTTTTTTTTTTTTTTTAATTTTATTTTAGATATAGCTAGACAATACATATAAGTGGTTATCTTAACATATCCAAAAACTCTTAGGGGTGTTTGGTGAATGAGTTGAGTTAAAATTTTTAAGTTTGAATAGTATTTTTTGTTGACTTTTTCAGAAAAGACAAAAAATTTTTTTAGAAAAAGACAAAAAAAAGTACAGTTTAACTTGAGTTAAACCGGTGTGTCAAACGGGGCTTTAGTTTCTTTTGACACATGTTATTCCTTTTTTTTTTTTTTTTTTTTTAAGTTCTCTTCCATTCTTTCCCTTTTTCTTTTTCTCTCTTTTTTTATTGCTAATTTTTTTCTCCATTACTTTATTTAAAAAATTCTCACAAATAAATGTATACTTATTATTATTTTTTTCATGACCATTTCAAATTCTCAACTACTATTTTTTGTAATATTTTGCCTTAGTTTAGTACTGACCCAAATTCTGTGAAACTTTTCATAAATATATACATTTTTTCTTTTTAGTCTTTAAAATTATTGTTAACTTTCATCCATGTGTCCATCTATTCTATGTTTACTCTCTTTCATCATTTTTTATTTTTATTTTTCATTATTTTTTGCATAACTTTTTGTAAATGTATTCTTACTTAGACATTTTTTTTTTACCATTTCAATTATTATTTCCTTATAACACAACACGATTAACTTTCTACATGATTTACTAACTCATCTCTAATTTATTACTACTTAATTATTTTCTCCTCAATATTCTATGAACAACTATTTTCTAATAATACCTCAAAATTAATTTTTTATCAAACGCATATGCCTGCAAGAAGTAACAAGGAAAAGAGCAGCAAGTTGGCTATCCCCGGACATTTATTGCGACATAAATTTGGCCCTTTCATAATGTGAAAACTAGCTAGTTATAGAGCTAGCTCTCACGTGAGTGATGATAATATACAATCTGCTCTACGGTACATATTTGGTCACTTTCCATAAATAAGACAACAAATTGAATAATGTTTTAACTTATGTATCTGAATACTTATAATGGTCGAAATTTTTAATTAAATAATTGGTAACATCATAAGATCACTTATATATAATGATTTACTGTAATACGTAGAATTCAAATGGTCATACTTTTTAACTTAATAATTGCAAAGGTTACAAACATAATATTTGAGGGTAATTATTTTACACTTAACTTTACTTTAATACATAGAATTCACATCTTCAAATTAAAAAAATTAAAAATTAATCGATAATTTGCCCGCTCTTCTATTCTGCAACATTTTAGAGTATTTTACCTTTTTTTTTCCTTTAACAAAAAGGTTGCATTATCTAGTATCTTCTACGTCAATTGACATGTGAAAAATTATGTATAGTTCCAGCAAAAACCTGCCTAGAAATTGTACTAATCAAAGTACAGAACTTTATTAGCTTTAGCATAAATTGTACATTTTTTTTACCATATATTTGTGGGGCTTTTTTTTTTTTTTTTTTTCCCATTACCATGCCAAATACAGCATGTTTTAGGCAGGTGTCTTTAATATTCTTCCCAAGGAATCGCAATCGACCTTTTTTTATTATATATATATATTTTTTAGAAAAAATAATTTATTTTTTCTTGAACAAATACAAGCTTTTTTTGTTTTTTTTCTTGAACAAATACATTGTATAAATCCATTTAATTTGTTAAGTATCATTCAGAAAAACCATAATTAAACAATTATCGTTTGACGTCATTTCTTGATGATATTATTGATGGAAAGCCTGCTAGCACAGTTAACAAGAAAGTAGAAAGTTGTGTGTTTCAAACCATCTTTAAATGACCAAAACTGTAAAGCACGCACGTGGAATACTTTTCTTACGTAGGAAAATTTCATAACAAGTTTATCATTGACACATTATCTTTGGCAGGGCAAGCGTCCTTCCACCGTCTTACCTCATATCTCATATGGATCATACACATTTCACTCGTTTGATTTAATCAAAATCGAATCTTAAAATTAAAAAACATAAAATATATATATTTTTTAATATATAAATTATCGATTAAGATTCAATGTATATATGTTTGTATCATAAATTAGGAAAGAGAATGAAACTTTTATAAATGAAAACAATATAGGAAAAATAATTGAATTGTGTTAAAACTTATAAAACAAACGAGATCTTGTTAATATTTTATTAGGAATATCACTTTTAATCATAATTTTTGAACATTAACTTACAAATTATTGAGTTGTCATGTTTTTATTGATAAATATAATAAATTGATATAATAATTCTTTAAATACCTATCAAAATATTAAAATAACTTATAAATCATATAGATTGATACTCAAAATTTGATATTATAATTAGTTAGTATCCCTAATTTCATTGTAGAAATCTCCATCTTCACAATTAGAAAAACTAGAATAGTCGTCTGTAAATAGCTCTGTGGAGGGAAAAGCCAAATTAAAGTAAGTAATCAAATTATACATGAAAAAAGAAAAAAAAAAAAAAAATACACCAACCAAACTCTAATGATTCGATTAGATATACTAATTTCATAATTTGTGTTAATTAATTACCGATCGATCGATAATGATCAAGGAATTAAGAGCTGAAAATTATTGCTATTTCCGAAAGTCTCTTTATACAAAGCTAGGAAACATGGATACACCAAGCTCCACTATGAGGAGAACAACAACATATGCAAAATTTTTAATATTATATTTACAAGAACTTCACTTAGATCAGAAGGGTAAAAAGAAAAAAGACAAAAAGAAATCGAAGTACATTTCTGGCTTAGGCATAATGTAATTTCTCTCTCTCTCTCTTTTTTTTTTGGGTTCTTTTTTCTACAGTTCGGAATCTGGTAATGGTTTTTTGACAATGATAAGACGGGAATTAATACAAGAGCTCTTTTTAGTCCTCCACTGATCTGCAATGTCCTTGGCAATCTTAACGGCGTCAGAGGCCGTTCCAAGGAGGCCTCTTCTCGTGAAGCCAACCGTATAGAGTCCATTCTCTCCCTTCCAACCGTTAGGAAACGGCGTTCTCGGCATTCCGTCTTCGGTGAAAAAATCGCTACTCTGCAATTTATATACATATATTACAATATCAAAATCTCAAAATTATTATTTGAAAAAAAAGTACATCAAGCGTTTGAAATATCGATTTGAAATAAAATTTTTAAGTTAAAATTAATTTAAGTTTTTAAAAAATATTTATATTTTTTTTCGTTGATTTTTAATAATATAAAAAAAATTAAGATAAAAAATTTAAATTAAACATAATGGCCGGACTTAAAAGAGCAAAAGAAGACACTTTCTAGGATACAACTTAAAAAAAAAAGGGGTAAAAGGAGGGTATATTCAAAAAAGTCGAAGAGAGCTAAAACAAATCCCAAGTAATTATATTCCTTTTTGCATGGAGAAAAAGAAAGGATTTGTAGGTTTGTGGCCGGTCTCTGTGTGCATGCCTCCAAGGAGAGAAAGCGATAGGTGATTCATAATAAGATAGAACTAAAAACTAAAAGAATGGCAGCTGGTAATATCACTATTATATATAGACATTATATTTCTATGTACATATATAAACACACATATATATATATATATAATGTATTTGATGTTGTGTTGTTATTACCTTGAGCCAGAAAGGAACGTTGCTTTTGTACCCAGTAGCTAAGACTATGGAATCAAACTCTCTCTCTTGTCCATCCATAAATCTAGCTCCATTCCTCGTTATCTCTTTCACACCTTCCGTCACCTGAAAACCCAAAAAAAAAAAAATTAGTCAGCTATGAAGCCACTTACCAAAAAACAAAAAATGTGTACCACATAAGAAATTTGGTGACAATTACCTTAATTTTTCCGGATCTTATTAGGGACAGAGCTCCGACGTCGAGAACCGGGGTTTTTCCAGTGGCGTTTTTTAGCTCAAGCGGGCCGGTTTTCGGCCGCTTAAGGCCTAATTGGTCAGTATTGCCTAACGTAAAGCTGGCTGCCAATAGAAGGATCTTGTCAACCAGCTTTAATGGCATCCACTTGAGCAGCGCCATTGCAATTCCGAACGTTGAGAAGCCTAGTATCTCTCTAGGCAGAACATGGACCTGAATTATCACCAAAAATGGAAAAAACAAAACCAAAAAAAAAAAAATTTATACACTGTAAATATTTTCTTCACAAAAATTGATATTATTTATTATATGTAGTATTAAAAGACTGACCGTATTTCTAACGACCATATGAGGAACGGCATTGTGTCTACAGAGGTCCAAGCTGACTTCCATTCCGGAATTCCCACACCCGACGACCAAGACTTTCTGGTTTCTGAACTCGGAACCGGTCTTGTAGCCGCTGGTGTGAACAACCCGCCCGTGAAACCTCTCGGCTCCGGGAATCTCCGGCACCAGCGGCTCGGCGTTCTCACCGGTGGCGGCGATGAGCCACCGGGAAAAGTACTGGAGTCCGGCGGAGGTCCGAACTGTCCAGAGGGCGGAGTGGGGGTCGAAGTGGGCGGAGACGACGGTCCGATTGAAGAGGGGGTTGAGGTTGAAGCGGGAAGCGTAGGATTCCAAGTAGGAGACGAACTGGTGTTTGGTCGGGTACTTGGGGAAGTGTTCGGGGAATCCGAGAAAGGGGAGTTGGCAGAAGTGCTTGGGGAGGTGGAGTTTGAGGCGGTCGTAAGTCCGGTGTTGCCACAGCGAGGCTATGCAGTCGCTTCTCTCAATGATCAGAGAAGGAACGCCCTGTTTGGCGAGGCACGCCGAGACAGCTAACCCCGATGGCCCTGCTCCTATTACGATAGGCCCTTGCACCCAAATAGTGCTTATCGTAGTAGTACTGCATGGCTTTGGTGTTTGTTCTGTCTTTTGTTGTTCTTCTTCTTTACAAGAACCCATGTTAAAGAACCAAAGATATTCAAGAAGAAATCCTCTGTTCTCCTCCTCCTTTTTTCTTTTTTGTTTTTTTTTGTTTTTTGTTTTTTTTGTTTCTGGTTTTAAAGAAGAAAAAGAAGAAGAGTCAATACTCAATAGAATAGATAGTAGACTAGAGAGAGACAGAATGTGTAGGATTTTAATGCGTGGAAAACAGAGGAGGGAGAGAGGGAAAAACAGAGAGAGGTTTTAAATTATAATTATTGTGGGGAGTGGAGAGAGAAACAAGAGAGATAGAGAGAGAGAGAGAGAGAGACTTTTGAGAGAAACGATTTTTATAGAGCAGACGAGAGAATTTAAGACGGAAAGAGTTAAAAGGGGTAAAAGATTTTGAGAGGCGTAAATGGAGGCGTGAAGGTTAAGGAAAGGGATTTGATTTATGTAACTCAAGGCCCTTTTATCCACCAGGCTTGTTTTTGTTTCTGCAACACACAAGGAAGGGGCTTTTGTTTTGAGGGGGGCGGTTGAAGCGAGTTAAAGTTTTGAAGTAATAGTTGTGGTAGTAGAAGGTATAGGAGTAGGCAAAGGGGCAAAAGCCTAAGGATTTAAATACATTTATATATGTTTTAGATTTTAGATTAGATGACTGAATGATGACGTGTTGTCTGTCCCCACCACTCCAAGACGAGTTGAAATCTTTTGTTTAATTTTAATGTATCAGATCCTGTATAATCAATCATATTATTATGACACATTATTAAATAAAGTAAAATTTTAAAATATAAACAATCAGTTATAATGTATTTTAAATTTTTTTAAATGATGTGTGTGAGTATACATAGGAAAGTTATTCTGTTCACCCGACAATAATAATAACTGTAATATTCTATTTTGTCTTATATAATTACTAGTTAATTTACATGTAACTTTTTATTTAAAATCTTATAATTTGAACTATTTAAAATTTTAATAAAAAAAACAAGAATCACTAAAAAATATTACATTAAAATTAACTAGTTATAAAAATAGACAAAAGAAAAAAAAGTTAGAAATATGGTTCAGTATTTATGCCACGTAAAAGAGCTCCAGTTTGTGTATATAAACAAGGATATACATGCGTATATATGAATAATGATTATAAATACCTTTTCTCACTCTCTCTCTCTCTCTCTCTCTTTCTAGAGTCTAGTCTCTCTACCACTTGCAAAAGAGCCAGCCAGCCATCGGTCGGCCTGTGGAACGAAAATACCAATTCAGCTGTCTGCGCTGCAAAACTTTGAAGGAAAAATACAAAAGGAAGAACAGAGAAAATCTTTCCATGAAAACAATGGCTCATTATGACTTATATATTCTCTCCTGTTCAACTCATAATGTATATGTATAAATGCTGAGAAAGACTTTCCAATTTTGTTAATTAAAGATATTTTTTGAATTGTACATATATAATTTGTTTGTCATTCTAATAAATTTGTTATTTAAGATTAAAGGGGAGAAAAAAAACAATATTATTGTGTCATGTTAAGGTGACAAAAATACTAACGTGGTTGGCCGGAGGGGGCCGTGGATTTTTCTTTGCCACGTGGATGGTAGAGAGCTGTTTAACAGTCGACCGATCATGATTATGTATCAAACTTCTCGACGCCACGTGACTTCACTCTTGCCATGTACAGGGCCGGCATATTGAACGAGTTTGACTTTTGATGATATAATAATAGACCGTCTTAGGGTTGTTTAGAGTTGTTTGATGAATGAGTTGAGTTTGAAAATTTTAAATTTGAATTGACTTTTCAGAAAAGATAAACTTTTTTTAAAAAAAATTAAAAATTAAGATGAAAAAGTATATTTTAATTTGAGATAAGATAACTCACCAAATAAATCTTTAGTCTTTTGCTTTCGTAATTATATATAAAGTCCAAGTCACTCGGAAAAAAAAAAAAAAAAAAAAAAAGTCCTAGCAAAAGGGAAAAAAATCAATAAACAAAGTATTCCAAGATGTTTTAACAAGGTTTTCTTTAAAAAATAGACAATTAATTTTCTTTGAAAATAGTGATGAACAGAAGAATAGATATCTTTCATCTAATCATTCAAATTATTTTTCTAAGTGTAGTTTTTGATATGTCATTTCACCTCTTGAAAAATTCGAAAATGAAATGAGCAAAAAAAAAAAAAGGGTACTGAAAACTTGGTCGGCCCTAACGTAGTCCGTTGGATATTCACAATCTTTTATGACCTCTTTCTTTTGTGGTTGATTTCAACCACCACGCTCAGTAACTCAAGTCTGCTTTACTAAAATCCGCAACATCCATTAAAGAGCTTTAAAACAAAATCTCCCTCCATACGCTCCCAACTCATCATAACCCCTCCACACGATTATATAATATATATATATATATATATATGTATGTATTTATATGTGTGTGTATATAAAGTTTAATGATCAGTTTGGAATACCGGTTTAATCTGAAATTTTTAAGTTAGAGTTAGTTGACTTTTCAAATACTAGTTAAAATTTTTGTTTATTTTTCAAAAAAAGACAAAAATTGAGTTAGAAAAAATAAAGAAAATAATACAAAAATAGTTCTTATATAGGCAGAGAAAAAAACACACGCTTTGGTATTGAAGAAACAAAACTAAAATCAAAACACACCCGAAATTGATCCCAAAAGGTCATAGCCGAAACTCTGACCTTGCCAGCAATTTCAAACTATACCTCGTTAAGAATAATCTAGCCAAAACTCTGTGGAAAAAAAAAAAAAAAAAAAAACACACTAACAGTACAACATTTGCTTACGCATTTTTCATTTCTGTTTTTGATATATTTTTAAATATTGGTAATAAGTGAGGGATGATTGTATGTCCTCCGGCATCAAATGCTGAACTAAGATGGCAAAATGTTCTCTAGCTAGCAGCTTGCAGGAGTGTAGGCAACAAATTATAAATTCTTAAATTGACCTATATATAAAATACCACACACACAAACACACATATATATATATATACATATATATTTTGCTGAATCTTATTGTTTCTGCTCCGACGTCCTGGTCATATGTATGATCTTCGGATTATTAAAGTAGCAGATATATATTGTCTGATTTCCAAGGATAATGTACATTATATATGGTTTGTAAAAGGAATCAAAATAAATTTTTACTATGATAATTAGAAAGAAGATTTATAATGCATACTGTTTCATGAAATAATGAGTTTCATTGCTCATTAGTTTTCCATACATTTCAATTAATAAAAAGATTGTGAGTTAGAGAAAGGGGAATTTAAAAATAAAAATTAAAAAAAGGAAGAAAACCGCTGGATAGTGTTGAGGGAAAACACACACGTTTCATTTGCCTTTATTTTTGTGCATGTTGTGTACTCATTGTTGATAAATATTTATAAAACATATATGTGTGTATGTATAAAACAAAAACAAAAAGGTGGATTTTGGGATTGTATCTAAATTTTAGGAGACACCAAAAAGACAAGAAGAATATTTAAAAAGTTAGTTATAAGATACAATCCGCAGCAATTTAATTGGATGGTGCTCACCATGATTAATTAATTGGTGTGTATATATTTGAACCAAGAGAAAAAAAATAATCGAAGTTAATTATATATAGGAGAAGAAATTCTAAGGCTATGATCACAATGGAATATATATTCCCATTTCAGTTGTTGTATCCGACAATTGACCTTATTGTTTATGTTTCTGTCCATAACACTGTCTGATACTTTGAAATCACTAGTTTCAACTATCTACGGGCTTTCCTTTTTCTTTCTTTTTTTTTAGTTTCTCTCTTTCTCTCTCTCTCTGATCTGTTAGCATGCACAATCTGAGCTAGCAATAAACCGACATAATGGGAATTCAAGTTATAATAATATCTCCCAAACCAATCTCTTGATTTTATAATCTCATTCTTGCACATTGATCATGAGCTGGATTATATTAACAAATTTCTAGAGAGCTACATATTACAGACGGAAGATATATGTGTGTAAATTGTATATATATATATATGTGTGTGTGTGTATGAGAATAGAACTTGATTGGAAGGGGAAAGCCTAACTAAACACAACAAATAGGGAGGCTAAGCAACAAAATAAATAGAAAAAATAAATCCTAATTAACAGGAGAAGCTAGCTCTGAGGAATCAAAAGGAGCCTCACATCCATTGTAAAAGCCTACTCTCGAGGGCCGAATTCTCTCCTCCGAGTCTAAAGCAACCACCCGTCGTGACATGAAAATAAATCTTGAGCAGGAAATTTCTACCTAAGATTGCTGAGCACAAAATAAATCAGAAAACCTAAATTTTGTTGGAATTAAGGAGGAATACTTTGCAAAGCAGATTCTTGTTGTCTATGGAGATATTGACATATCCAGCAGTTCAATATTTTTATAAATGACAAAACATTTTGGATGGCAATGCTAGGCATTCCTAATTCATACTCTCATTGATTTTATTAATTGTTAATTATCAACTGATCATTAATTTTAAGAAAGAGTAGTGTGTATATATATTTCATTAAAAAAAATATATCCAGACTTGAATAAAGAATTTAATACATTGAAAACAATTCATACGCTCACTAACATTACTCTGTAAAAATAATTATAATATCACATTAATAATATTAGTTTGATTACGTAATTTGATTTCTTTAATTTGAATTTTTCAATCTAAAAGAATGACCGTTTTTATGAAGAAAAAAGGTCTATATTCTTCAACTACATACACATTGCTCGAGGATCTCTTTTTTTTTTTTTTTTTTTTTTTTTGAGGTATCGAGGATCTTTTTTTATACCTTATTTATCCATGAATGGTAATGATCAAGAAAACTAATTTGCGAGCTCTTTATCTTTTCCCCCATTTGACAACAGACAGCTATACATAGCTTGCCCAGTTACTGGTTACCTTACATAAAAAAACAAGCTTTATTACTGTTACTATCATCATCATTTATCAATACTATCATTATTATTATGAATGGATCGATAATAAATTTAAGATATATGTTTGTCATAAGGACAAAGGAATATCGTTGATCATATCCATTTCTGAGCATGCGACTATGTTAGAATATATAATATATGTCCAATATTGTACTATATATAGATGTTCATATGAAAATGATAGTTTAAAAGGAATGTACAGTAACACTTTGGACTATTAAAAACGTAGTGCACCACGTGATAATTAGACTAAATAAGAGCATCTACAACGTAGATACAGATTAGTGTGTCACATAAAATTTTGACATTTCAATGCTATTTTTATACGATAAATTTCTAATATGTTATGTTTGGTTTTAAGTTTGACACTAAGTTAAATATTTGATAATTTTTTTATATTTAATTGCTATCACTTGATGTGTTGAATTTTTATATTTAACCATTACATTATTTTATTTTACATGCATTTTTTAAATTAAAGGTTTACTTGTAAAAGTTCTAATAGTTAAATTTATGATAAGAATTAAGTAAATATATAGCATTTGAAATGATATTATACACTAAAATACAAAATAGAACAATTTATGAAATATGTCATACTGTCACATTTTTCTTTGTCAATTATAGCATTGATACTGGTATTTGAATTGAAAATGTTCTAACACTATCTTCAATTCAAATGCCAATGTCAATGCTATTTTTATCATAAAAAGTGTGAAAGCATAATATTTGATATGTTATTATATTTTTCAATGTATAATATTATTTTTAATGTCATATATAGATATATATATATATATCTATCATTTATATTATTATTAATTTTTAAAACCAATAAAACTAACTTTTAACATTTAAATAATTTTTAAAAAATATAACATGTATAATAATGATTAAATAACAAAGTTAAAACTTCAATCAATAGAATATAACTCAAATAATAAATTTAACATTCGTTGTACTTGATGACAATATTAATCTTAGAAATAACAATCTATATTAAAGAGTAGTTTTCCTATCTAAATATTAAAATCTAGGATAAAGAATTTGATATATATGTGAACTTCGCATTACATGTATAATTGAGATGCTCCAAAACTTTAAATGCCCACGTCTTTTTCAATGAAATAATTCATGATTCTAATTAGTACACATACACATGTATGATGTGTGCATATATAAATGTACACCATTTAAAAAAGAAAAAAGAAAAAAAAAAAGTTAACGTGTTGTAGATGTGGCCACAACATAAATTGTTAATTTCATTATAATAATAAAATAGGCGTTGCATTTATTGACTCGTGATAGCCAAACAGTAGAACTAGCCATAACTCTACTGAAATGATGCCAATATATATAGAGGTCCCAATGGACAAGGGTTCCAGTTTAGAGACTAGAGATCGTTTGTTGTTAAGCCCCATATGACCACAGTAGCCTCTGTCATTGACGCAAACAAATCCTAAACACACCATATATGTGTGTATATATCTATATATATATGTGCATATATGTGTGTATAAAGATTAGAGGTCCCCACAACCACAAATGAGCTGATGATCTTCTCTCTCTCTCTTCATGATCTCATCAGGCACAGAAACTAGCTAGGGTTTTGGCAGGTAAAACGCCGATATGTCCCGTATATATATTCAGATCATTGAGACTTCAATGTTTGAAGAGGATATTTAGGGGCCAGAGCCCGTCGTCTCAGCCCTGATCTCTCTGTATATATTATTTGACAAATATATATATATATATGTGTGTGTGTGTATCACTCCGTGAAATTTAATTTATCCAAACGAGACTACTGTTAATTACCTCTGGCTAATTACGTGTATATATCCGTACTTTTATACTATCTTACACCTTTATTGAAAAGCACGAACGTATTTTTCATATGTTTACCACATTACAGTTATATTATTACAGCATAATTATTTATATAATAATTTAGTCAACATCACGTGATGTTTTTTTTTTTTTTTTTTGTCTATTCTGTACATTACGACTAGTATTATATAAAAGCATGAATATGTTTTTCTTTACCCTTGTAGTGATTGTCATGTGACAATCATATCATCGTCACATGACTGTCTACGTGATGGTCCAGTCAATATCACATTATAGTTTTTATTTTCTTTCCCTTTTTCCCTTTTTTCTTTTTTTCTTTTTGTTTTGTTTGTTTATTCCATTCCATGCACCTACATGCTACATAAGTTAGTATATATAAGTTAGTATATATATATATATATGAATAGTTATCAATTTGACAATATAGTTCAAACCAATAAACTTCTGGCAACACGTTTTTTCATGATCGAATTTTGTTTCCATATGGACTTTTTTGTACTAATAAACATGAACTAT
This sequence comes from Ficus carica, assembly GCA_009761775.1. Taxonomy (NCBI): domain Eukaryota; kingdom Viridiplantae; phylum Streptophyta; class Magnoliopsida; order Rosales; family Moraceae; genus Ficus; species Ficus carica. Next base: position 10,243,749 of record CM019745.1, on the reverse strand, counting down.
AGTGAAACTAAAATTTATATAACTCTATGCGCTATTTCGCTGGTACTCTCTATAATTCTGAGTTTTAAAAGTTTATATAACTATGATAAGAAGTCAATTTTAGTATGTAAGTTTCTTTAGACTTCTTCCCTCATCTTAATTACGTGAGATGAAAACGATTTGTGTACTTTAACGCATGTTTTAACATAATTCATAAACAAATTAAGATCGATAAATCTAAATTATGTTTGTAATCACAATGTTTTTAATTTATTTTATTATTTTGATAATGTATGCTTTTCATAATTTGTTGTGGAATATGTAGACACATTTTGTTTGGATCTAGTCGTTGTATCTTAGAGTATATAACAAGTCAACTAGGAGACTATATATGTCATCTTAATCATTATTTCTTCAATTATATGTGCGTATGCTTTGTTACTATCCCAACGCTATAGGACATTACTTGACTCCATCATGCATTAATGTATCTATAAATATATACTTTAGTCAATCAAAACAAGGTTAAAATAACCCTCTTGAAAATCATATCTTGAAAACAAGAACATTGCTACTTCAAATTAAAAAAAAAAAAAAAAGCAATTACTTCAATTTTTTTTCCATTAAGAAATTGACCAAAAAATTACACATTTTTTTACATAAAATTTGCCACTGTATTTTAGATATTTGTTTATTTAATGATAATCAAATTGAATTGTGGTATCTTTGAGTTTTGCTTAACAAATGAGAGGGGAGGGATTTGAGTGAGAACTTGCATATTAATTGTGTGTTTGGAAATATCACTCGTTGTATATTACATCCAAATACAATGTAATATGTGTTTAGATGTTTAAAATATTTTTTGTATATATTTTTTTCAATTATATCACATACTCTATTTCTCATCAATAAACATATATTAGAACGACTATTGAAATGTAAATAACTCAAACATATATTAAATTGAACATAATGTAGGGTACATTTAAATGCAAAACAAAATAAATGTGTCTTGAACCATTAAAATTCATAATTGTTTTTCTTTTTCCTTGTTCTTTTAATAAGTAGGAGTTTTGATTCAAAAAAAAAAAAAAAAAAACCATTTTGACAATATTATAATTTCGTAGAATCAAGAATGTGTAGGGTCCCATAGCAGTCAAGTTTGCGTCATGGATCCTCCGACCCCAAAAGCCAGGCTGATGATGTCACTTACTTACTGTCCTCATCACCCTATGCGTCCAAATGTGATCCCTCTCCAGCCAATTAAATTCCAAGATTTTGCAAGTGTCGGTCCCACCAATCAAAATGACTAAAATGACCCAGACAATTGAAAAAATATATATTTTTTGATCCACAGCCAGTGATGCAGGCTTAAGACTGAAGTGACCGGGAGATTTGAATGAGGATTAGTGCACTTTGATTTGATAGCGCCAGGGGTATTATCGTCATTGACTCTTAAACCACATGTCACTCATCTGATCCGTTAGTTCCTTGTTATGGAAATATTTGACTCCAGTTTTACACTTTGACATTGATCTCCCTTGCTGAAAAGAGGTGTTGGTGAATCTGGACCGTCGGATCATAAGATTTTTCTAAAGTGACGACGTTACGAAAATATTAACCGTATATGATCTCTCGAAACTTCAAATGTTCATTTTGCGTCGTTTTTACGACGTTTTTGAACTGCACCATTTTTATGGGAAGGTTAATTTATCTATATATATTTATCTTTTTTTTTTTTTGGTTCTTTATTTAACCGAATACGTTTTATTTGTCTCAAATATATGTTTGATAATTTTGGTCATTTTGTCTTCTTTAATCTTGAAGTCTTATCTCTTTAATTAGTCTACAAAAAAGGGCAATTAGTGCACTCTTTGGTTCAATTATAACATTCTTTTTTGAAGAAAAGTACATAAAACGACATTAGGTAGTCTTTCAAGAAATGGATTTGGAATTATTAATATTGTTATTCTTTTACCAATTTCAATAAAGTTGAAGAAGAATTGAAGAGGAATCTGGAAAGCTAATTGGAGGAGGGGACGTATCGAATCTGGCCAAAAGGTCAAAAAGTAGAAGAAGAATAAGGTAATATATAAATTATAAATTCTAAAATATAGAAACCTCATCATTGAATGCAGAGAATCATAAACCTAGGTTGTACTAACAGCTTAAGTTCTAAATTCCATAATATAGTTTCCCAAAAAAAAAAAATCTAAAATATAGAAGAAGTAACATAAACTACAACAAATATATCGATATATAGAAGGGGAAAAAAAAAAAACTATAGTACTCCGATTACAAGCACATCCCAATACTGAAAAGCACGTTTACCAAACCGTAGTGAAAGAAACTCACATATTGTTTGTTTGGGGTATTTATTTTTAAATTTTTGTAAAATGAAAACATTTTAAAAAAGGAATTTATATTTAAGTCATCCAACCAAATCATGTTACATAGTACGATCGACAAAATTAGCAGAAGAAAATATTTGCAAATCCATAATCCTTGATTTTGAAAACTTTATTTGTGTTGTTTTTACAAGTTATACACACACACACGTGTATCTATGTATGGAAGAGAAAAAAGAACGAACAAATTGCTTAATTGGCCTTTAGAGATGAAAAATTATATTGGATGATGTGAGAGTACTAGCACTGATCAGTTGCTACTAATTGCTGTCATAAATATTGACGAATATTTGCTCTTCGAATGGAATAAATAGGATTTAAATAAGATAACAAGATAAAATAAGTAAAGTCGTTTAAAAAATCTCTCATAATATCTAACCCCGCGTAATACGTTTTGTTTTTAGTTTTACAATTGTTGTCAATGTCACATAAAAAGCTCCTATAACGTACGTAAAATCTCTTACATGTATTACTATATACATCATTACAATTGTTTAATTGGATTATTATATTATTACATTTACACACATATAGTGGTTGTATAATTAATGCGACGAAAATCAAAATCTAACTTCAATATCACAAAATACAGAAATAAAAAAAAAAACACTAAATTAATGTATTGTGACATATACGTACAGGGACACACAAGGGGTCTCTATTTCACTCCCGATATCAGATAGCAAAATTTTGATTGTATGTAGTTAATGTTATGCGTGTGTTTTCTTACTTTTGTTATTTAAAAAATAGTTACATTTATATTACTACTTGAGTATTACTTAATTCTTCGTGCAGTTGCAGCAAAAAAAGCTTGAGCTGCTGATGAATACTTGATCATGGCATTCACTTATGGAAATCACTTTACACACGTTTAATAATTAGCTGTCCTAAGTACGTACGTATACGTATGTGTTTATAAAGGTAAACTACGTGATTTATGTACTTTCAATGATGTATTTATAATATTTAGTTTAAAGTACTAGAAGAAAATATAAAAATATCTAAACTCATGGTTGATGTATCTTTTCACATGTGTTTGGATTAATGTGTTTGGTTAGTCCGTTTGAGTTAGATAATTAAAGTTATTTTGATTGGAATTTAGTTGAGTTTTGAAATTGTATATTTAATTGATTGAAGTTAAAAAAATGTAAAACTTGAAACGTGTTTAGAAAAATATTAATATATATGATATTGTTTTATTCGTCTCAAAATTCTATATAATTTATTAAAAAAATCATCTTATTTAGATTTGGAAAAACATATTTAAGTTGTAGTTAGAATTATGAATAATGAAACTTAATAAGAAAAAAAAAGAAAAAGAAATTGGATAGCTTAGTAGATGAACTAAACATGTGATTAATGAATGCTGGCTTCGTTTGCGTGTTATATATATACTTGTTCGTGTAAAATATATATATATATATATATATATATATTGGGATATATATAGACAGACACTGCTAGGCAGATCGATGAAAAGTACTACTAAATCACATACACTGTTAGCCGTACGTAAATGCTTGCCTCTTGCATTGCACTGCACGTCATCAGCTTCTAATAATTGCTTGCATGAAATCAATGAAACTGAGAAAGCCAGCCTCTCTTTCTTTTCAACTTTGGAATAGGAAAACCATATACAATAAAATTATCGTTAGGTTAAATTTACAATAAAGTAAATCAATCACTAAATAGGTTAGTTTCAAATATCATATTTTTACTTGTGTATGTAGTGTTTTTGTCATAAAGTTTTTTTTTTTACCCTGTATTTTCGATAATTTTGTATCCTTTGATTCCTTTGACTTCAATTCACATCGAATTTATATCTTCTCGGCTTGGTTAATTATTTAGTTTTGACCACCGATTTAATTATCCTTTACAAATTATTATCATCTTATTCACTTATTCCTCACAACTAATTAAGTAGTCATTTCAGCAGTCAAAATAAGCAATATTTCAAAAACATGTATAAATCTGATATGAAAAGTGAAGTTCAAAATGGTTATCGTGCTATGTTGAAATACCAGGAATAAACTATAGTATATTATAAGCCTTAGGGTCTTTGGTGTAATTGGGTTTGAGTTAAAATTTTTAAGTTTCAATAGTAAATTTTGTTGACTTTTTAGAAAAGACAAAATTTTTTTTCAGAAAAATATAAAAACTGAGATGAAAATTTTGATTTGAATCATTTCACTAAACATCCCTATTTTTCCCCGCTTGGAGGGTTGTAATAAAACCGTAACTCGTTCAGAAAGTGCTGAAATTCACCAAAGAAGTATTTATTTGCAATTGAACAAAGATTCTTTTAATTCAGTACTATCATATACATATATATACATATATACAAACGTATACGCATATAGAACAAATTAATGTATATGACCATAGTTTTGGTACATGAACTTAGCTTTAAAACAAAAAATTGGGTCGTTGTCCAAAGAGGACCATTTAAGAAGGGAGATTGACTGGGATAGATAGATCATCACATGCATGGATGAAGATACTATAAAGAGCCAAAAAGAACCAGAAAATGAAGACGCACGGTGCCTAAACCTACTTTACTTATGAAAAACGAGATATGTAGCTATATATATATATATATATATATATATTATATACTCGTTTGTGTCGAAATCGGATTAAAAAACAAAAAACAAATACAAAACTTAATTGGAGAAATCGATAATAATCTCTCTGGAAGTCTCGGGTCTCTCGGTCAAAAAGCGTGTAAATTATTTTGTATCATCCCAATATTTTTTAGTCTCCGATGGCATGAGATTATGGATTTAATTCTAATATCTTAACTTCTCATTCTCGGCTTTACACGTGTCCTCTCTCTGTCTTCCTTTGTTCTTTAGCTCTGTCTGCTGATGATGTGGCGCATATTTAGTTCAACTCAAGTTCTTTAATTTACCGCTTTTGTTCTGCTTCTTCATTTGCCATCGTTTTATTCATTCTCTAGTAAGTCTTCCAATGCGATATTATTTTTCTGGGTAATTTAAAATTCACCCCACAATATATATATATAGAACATATAAATATATGTATATAATTTATATATCTTTTGCCGCATATGCTGCTACTGAATAAATCCATTCAGAAGAAATTAGAGCCAAGTTTAAATTTACCCCTGGTGTTGATGTGGGCATGTATCAAACTTTTTCCACGGGCCATATATTTGATATATCTCAGGTTTGTTTGATGGAGTAGTTTAAGTTGGGATTTTTAAGTTTTAATAATAAATTTTTTTAAATTTTCAGAAAAGACAAAAAATTTTTTGAGAAAAAAACAAAAGATTTTGAAATTTTTTTTTTTTGAGTTAAATAGTTTGAATTGGTGAACCAAACTCACCATCAGTCTTGATCTTTTCATTGTACGTTTACATATATATATATATATCCTATAGTTAGTACATCCGATTCAACTTCAATATTTTGTCATTGCTTACCTAACGCTAGCACCCAGGCATCTGTCCCTCCACATTCTTAGATACTGTTTAACACAAAAAAAAAAATAATAATAATAATTATAGTTCAGTACTCCTTTCTGACGCTAGCTAGCTACATGACCATGTACATTGTAAAAATAATTAAAACATGAGTAATCTTAAAAACAAAAAAAATGGTTACGTGAATCAGAAAAATTGAGAAGAGTGCATAATGTTAATAAATTGACTCGTCATAGTGAAACTAAGCTGAAAACCGTTGTAACGATACATAAGTCATCTTAAGTGGACCTCCATAAATAATGTATATTTTATCGTCCTCTTTTCTCGAAAGTAAGATCCACTGAGCATATGTTTTTATTTATTATTATTTTTATATAGATTTGATTAGAAGGTAGTTTTTGGACACTTATTTTAGATAAAGATGATTGAATCTTTTGCTTTAAAGAAAATGGTTGATATACTGGTCAATCAGATTGGAACATAATTGATTATGGGCCCGTTTGATTGGTAAGTTCGGTTTAAACTAAACTGTACTTTTTTCATCATGTTTTTTATCTTTTCCTCAAAAGTTTTTTGTCTTTTCTGAAAAAGTTAACAAAAATTACTATTCAAACTTAAAAATTTCAACTCAACTCAAACTTAACTTGTGCACCAAACAGGCCCTATATTTACATATTATATATTATAATAATCTTCTGTGCATGAAGATTGATTAAAAAAAAAAAAAGAGTTGTATGGAATAGGATTATAGATTTTCCTTGTGACTAAAATCTCACGACAACTTTTTATCTTTCATAACAAAACTGCTGACAGGCTAAACAGCACTTCTCCCCTTAAGGTAAACGGGGAGGCTTCCATGTTGAGCTTGCTTCTGAAATAATATTATTCAAACTTTTCTAGTGTGCTATATGTATTCATCAGTATGCTATATGTCATCTACCTTTGAAGCCTAGAAAATTATGATTACTTTTGTATTTTTTGAAGTTCCGTTTCTATATTTTGGGATTTTTTTTTTTTTTTTGGTTATTCTAATTATTTTTGTATAATGTTTTTTGTAATACTCTAATATCTGTTGACAAAAATAATCCGGTAGATTATGAATAGTAATCTGTCAGATAACTTTCCAGTTGTCGAAGACATAAACAGCCAGCCCGTCGGAAACTATTAGCGATCATTAGTGGTTCTGGTGGTATCTAATAGATTACCGGTGGTAATTAGTAGGTTAACTATTTGACTGGTGGGAACAACCTTTGAGTAATTGTCCATTAGGGGATTGAAATCAAAAGCTCCCCAATATGTAGGGCAAAAACCCAAAGAAATAATTACACAAAAAGTTCATTTTTAAGGTCCCGTTTTGAAATTGGTCCATATTTTAATAATATTACGTATATATCTATTTTTTAAGAAATAAATGTCTGTAGTTCTTAATTGCCCTTTTACTATAATTGACATCATTTTAATCTTTTTCATATTCTTTTATTTTATTTTTTTGTTTTTTTGACTATAACTGTAATTATTTTTTAGTGATAAATGTGAATTACCTTTAATAAACCCAAATTAGTTTTTCCCTCACTTTTTTGAATTTTGAATTGATTGTGAAATAACCACATTTATATTCTATTTTTGTGGTACTCATTTTTTCATCCTTTATTTTTGGTGTTTTGCATTCCAGGTATGTCAAGAACAATCATTTTTTTAATTGAATCGTAATTATTTTATTCTTTATTATAATTGTAAAGTTTTTTATGATAATTTTTTTTTAGTATAATTTACGTTCTTTATTATAATTGTAAAGTTTTTTATGATAATTTTTTCTATTATTATTGGTCTTATTTTAATAGTTAGTTTCTAAGGTATAAATGTAGTATGTAATTGTTTATTTATTTATGATAATTACTATATCATTATAATGTTTTTTAAAATATGATTATTTTTTTCTTTATGATAATTATTCTATTATTATGATGCCTTTTGTATGTTTTAAAGTGTTTTGATCTATTTCCTTTTTGTTTTTTTTAAATGTTTTCTATTTTTTTATAATTTTGATTTTTATATATTTGTTTTGAACTTTATCTTAATGATCAATAAATTATTATAAAGATTGTTTTTTTGCATACACTATTATACAATTTATATGTGATGTGGTCCTTTTTTCTTTATAATAAATCAAGTACTAAAATAATCTTTTTTTCTTTTTATAAATACTTGCTTAGTTTGACATTTTTTCTTAATAGATTTTTTTTCTTTTTTATCAATTCGTTATTTGTTTATTTTCAATTCTTAATTACCTAAAAAAATTCTTAATTAAAGGGGTATTATAATATTTATAAGTATCAATTTAGATATTTATATAAATAAATGAAAAAATGAATATTTTTCAAAACATGATCTCTTATTTAGATATTTGTGTAAATAACCAAATCCGAAAGTGGGTAAGAAGCCAGGTTTTAAAAAGCCCAGAAATTTGATTTAAAAGCCCTGTAAATACCCATCAGAATCCTCTGTTTATAGCCTATTGACTAGGCCCAAATTTTAATATGAGTGCTTTTTTTTTGTTTTTTGGGCTAAATATCTAATGTGATGCTTGAAAAGCAGAGACGACGACCGACCGTGGTTGTACTCGTCCACGAAAAGTCTAACCTCTGGGTCAATATATTGGGCCATAAAATAAAATAAAAAAAGAATGGAAAAAGAAAAAAAAAAAAAAAAAAGGAAAAGAGCAAAATAGAGTTCCAAATATTGTACTACACGTACTATAAACGGCAGTTGTAAATTACGCCAACATTGTACTACACAATTGAACATTCATGAACAATAAAAGAAATTACAATTCCCTCTTAAAAAAAATAATAACAATAAACAGAAGTCGTTTTAAATTTTTTTTTAATGATTCTGTTTATTGTTTAAATGTTTTTTTTTAAGAAAATAAGTTTTGTAGAATTAACAAATAATATGTTTTAAAAAATATAAACTCTGATTAATTAATATTAATATATATTTTTATGTATAATTAATTAATCTCTAATTAATCAATGGCATGATTAGTTTTTAAATAAGTGTTTAAAAATGTTTATTTACTTAAATTTTCTTTTTTTTTAGACAGCCCGACCGACAAAACCCAAAGACAACGATGCGAGATATTTCTGAAAAGATCAAATTTATGAAATCAATTATTATCATCTTTTGTCCAAAAAGTAACTTACATAATAATCGCTATTATTCTTCATTAAATTCTGTGTAATAATTGTAACTATACATTTCTGTACCTGGACAAAGTGATTACTACTAGCTAGCTACAGATGATGAAGCAGAGCAGGGTTACAAATCTGTATATAAATACTTACATATATATATATATATATATTTTTTTTTTCATTTTTCACTTTCACATAGAGAAGCAGTCGCCGGATCTCGTAACGGCTATTTTTAGGGGCGGCGCGTTGGTGGCGTGGCCAACGGATTCCCAGCGGCGGCGGGCGGAGGGGCGGGGAAGATTCTCCGGAACGATGGACTCGAGCGAGTTGAGCCGCCACTGCGGGCACATCCTCCGGTCGCTCCATTTCGCCACTCGGACGGTCTCGTTGGGTTTGAACGGCACTTCTTTAGCAACGGCGGAGTGTTGGGCCAGGTCGCTGCTCAGCACCACCGAGCTCACCATTTCCATTCCGATTATCACACTCGCCACACCTAGCACCGTCGCCAATTGCAACTTCCCTGAATTTCTCTCTTCTCTTTTGCTGCTGCATAGATATACACACACACACACATATATATATATATGTTATTAGTACAATCCGGTTTACAGAGGTAATAAAAAGAAAGAAAAAATATTTTAAATGTAAATATGTATATATATAAGTGCATAAATGTGTGTATATTTTGATGTACCATGGAAGTTGAGGAGTAGACTTTGGAGGGAAAGAAGAGGCCGGAGACGGCGTTGGAGGAGGTAGATTTAGGAAGCAACTCATTCTGTTAATCGCCATAATTCTTCTCTCTGTTTTTTCCTTTTTTTTTCTTTCTTTAATTTCTTCCTTTGTTAAAAAAATAAATAAAAACAAACAAATTATGAGTAAGGAAAAAGTTTTATAGTGTGTGTATATATAAAAAAACCAAATAAGGGAGTTAAAGTACATGTACTAATCAAATGGATTCCTTGACCAAAAAAGAAAAAAAGTTCCAAAAGCGTGGTGGGTGGGCTAATTGGAACCGTTGGGTAAATTAGTCAGAGATTACGGTGGCTTAGAAAGAAGATTTTCTCTCTCGCTCTCTTAAAAGAATATTATATATATAATTTGTATTTTTTATACTTGGCTTCGTATCAATAATATATATTTTTGCTTTTTAAGCATTAAACTTGATTAAAATCGTATTAAATTAAATAATAATAATAATAAATAGAAGAACTGCTGAAAAACAGAGTTACATCGATTTTTTTCACCCTTGTAAAGCATATGAATAGTGTTTTTTATTATTTTTTATTTTTTTTTGGTAGTGAACCACGTGGATGACTAAAAATTAAAGACGGCTGGTAGTAGTGGGGTTGCTTGCCGTTTTGCACTTTGCACAGTTGCTGTTGGTGACGCGTGTTGGGAAGAGTCTCCTCTAATACCTCCAACGCATGTCGTTTTCTTCCGCACCCTTCCAAACTTTGGACAATATCATTTTGCCTTTACACCTCGCTTCCTAGCAAACCTACTCATTCTTATTTATTTATTTATTTTTAAGTAGAAATATTTTCTTACTTAGTTCCTAAAATCAAGCAACATTTCAAGCTATTTTGCCTTGTTTTCCCCGAAATATAATATACGCATCACCGTTATTCTTCCGAACCACAAATATCAATCACACGTGGATAGGATAAACTAAGATATTGATATTTTGTACAATGGCTTCAAGTGAAAAACGACATTACATTGGAAAGGCTTATTATTATTAACATTTTTATCTAATAACCATAACGGAAAAGATGATGACATTCAAATACTACGTACATAAACATTCCCGGAAGAGATGACATCCCCCACCGCACCAATGAAAAGTGACAATTGGAATTACGACACTAACCTGTCGAAACGACAAGAATCCTAAAACAACGTTGACGATGAAACGACATGAATGGAGAAAAGACAAAATCTGAAAATGACAACAGTTATAACAAGAACCCAAAAAGCGACGATAAATATGTGCAAGGACATCGAGCTTTAAAAAACGACGAGAGCTAAGGTTCAACCACAGTAACCTGAATAACGACATTAAGCATGGCAAACGACATAGTTATTTTAAAACGACAAGAGCTAAACAACAAAAATAAGTGGAACGACAACAATGTAAAAACGACGTTAACCATGGTAAACTTCGATACCTGAAGAAACTATAAAACAAAAACAAACAACTTCACCTAACTAAAGGACCAATAACTAAAAATCTTTTTTTTTTTTTTATAAAATTTTTAAATTCGTAACAACGTACATATCAAAACTATTAACTACAACTCCTAGGCAAGAAGCGACAATAAACAAAAAGCAACAGCTATCCAATGGACAACATAACCACAAAATCTCGTATAATATGTCCCAACTTGTAAGGACGAAAAGTTAAAACACAACAATACATGGAGAAAAGACAAGATTATTAAAACGACAAAACTTATAAACAACAGTAACTAGCTTATGATATGAATGTGAACAACAATAGAAATGACAACAATATGAGAGAGAGAGAGAGAGAGAGAGAACCTAAAAACGACACTGCCTGAAGGAAGAAACGGCATAAGTGAAAAACACATGAACAAGATGAAAGACTAACCCCCATCACCTGAATAGACACAAAACGACGCTAAAATAAGCGAGATTAATAGGAAAATGACATAACCAACGAAAAAACGACGTAAAGTGGAAAACTACGCAACCTTGAATGCGACATCAATTCAACAAGTTAAAAAGCTATGTTAGCTGGGGAAATGACATCAATGAAAAACCACCAAAACTATAAAACGACGCCAACAATGTTAACTTCAAGATGCATAGAAACGAAATAACATGAAAAAACGACAACCACCTCAGGACGCAACAGAGTGACATAAATGGAGAAAACGACATCAGCACCCCAGCATAAAAGGACACCACTGGTCTCATGACAATGGCATTAAAAAATCAACATGAATTGTAATTGACGCCAACTTCAAAAGAAAAAAAAAAACAATATAAATTGTACCCTAGCTAATATATACATAAATAGTGATTGCAAATATATACATAAATATGAATTGTAGTCTAGCACATACAAAAAATATACATACACAAATATATGAACCGTAGACATTGGATTAATAGGATGAACACAAGTACATAACACCCCAAATTAGGTAAAAAAACGAAGTACTTTTTTTTTTTGGCTGAAAAAAAAAAGTATGTTTTGTTTGGAATTTAAGTTTAACTAAAATTAAATTCTACCTTTTCATATCAATTTTTATTTTTTTTAAATTAATAAAATTATAATTATTTTTTGAAAAATCTTTCAATTTCAACTTAAAAATTTCATCTCTAACTAACTAAGTTACTAAATGAAAGCTTAATACTTGAATTGGTCATAATAAACTCCTAAAAAAAAAGTCCTTAAAAATAAAAGAAAGAATAATTGAATACAATAAATAGCATTAATTAAACTCAATAAAGGATATTGAAAGAATCAAGTTTCCAATGGAGTTGCACAGTCAAACAAGGAACAGTAGTTGGTCGTTAGCAGTGCTATTGGTCAAATTTTTAAGAAGCAAACAATGTTTAGTCGGTTAAGCGACCAAACATCACGTGATAAAAGATAGGCGAAATACTTAAAAAAAAAAAAAAAATAATAATAATAATAAAAAATCCTACTTAAAATTGCACACAAGTTTCGGTGCAAGTAGATATGAAATATATTTGTTGCTTTGAAATGTACACACTCTAGACTAGACAATAATAGTTTACCAGTTACCACCATTACACTTCCAGAAAAAAGATTTTTTTTTTCTTTTTTAATAATTTCAAATTCAGGGTTTGCAATTTGAACATTACCATTTAAAAAAAAATTAAATTAAATGATAAGCAGAATTTTTTTTTAAATGGTTTAACTTTTTTATTTAAAACCATGATTGGCGATCATCAAAATTTTATTGACTCTTCTAGCAATCAATAATTAATATAATTAATAAAAACACATATTAATATTTGTTGATAAATCAATGATAGATCATGGTTTTTTTTTTCTTTTCTTTTTTGAACTTGGAGATGAGGGGATCACTGTATATTTAGATGGAATCAGATGTGATATTTTTATTAGATTATGCTTATATCTATTATAGATCATGATTAATCAATATTTGATTGATATTTTTTAATTTAATAGAACTTTTGATATTTATTAAAAAAAACTTAAAAAAGTCATTTACGCAGATCTTCCCATTTTTTTGGGAATTGAACATTACATTTTAACATTAAATTAGGTGTGGATTTGGTTTTTTTTTTTTTTGATTATTAACTATGCCTGCAAATATTACAAATATATATATATATATATATAGGACTGCAAATATGAATGCACCAACTTCCAAAGTTCAAAAGAAAAAATAAAGGAAAGAAAAAAAAAACGACCCTACTACGTAAATAATAATTTGCTAATTTATAAACTCTTTACGCTTACAAAGCACGTTTTTTTTTTATAATTATATTGGAGATATTTTGTTCCAAAAAAAAAAAAAAAATCTAAAGTTTAGTCGGTAAAGCAAGATTGCGTGACCTTATCCAATAAAAAAAGTTGCATCTCTAATATTAACAATATAATAAATTTTTTAAAAAAAAAACCTCCAAAACAAGATCGTACTCAGCTAAAAAAAACCGACTTTCATTTTTTTAAGGATTAATTTTTGATCAATTGTTCGTTTAGACCTTAAATTTTTCATATTTGTATAATTTTAATCTCTAATTTTTTTTAACTCAAATAATCCTAATATATTAAAATATTATTATAGGTCTTTTCAATAAAATTTTAAAATATAAGAATTTTATTAAAAAATTAACAGAAAAAACTACTGCAATTATATTTATAATAATTTATAATCACTTAAATTATTTAAAAAAAAATAATATACAAATATAAAAATTTAAAGATTAATCTAACAATTTATCATTTAATTTTCGAGATTTTTTTATTAATGTTTTCTTTTTCTTTTTCTTTTTTGGGTTTAATTTTTGCTGAAGAAACCGAGCACCTATATAGAAGTCAGCATACAGCAACAGCCAATGCCCTCGTGTAGATCGCCCTCAACCCCAGAAACAAGATTCTCTCTCTCTTTCACGGGTCAGTCCACCATTTCCATTTCTTCTAACCCTAATCTCTCTCTCCCTCTCTCTCTCCCCTCTCTCCTCTCTCTTTCTCTCTTCTCTCTACATTCAAAGCAAAGCCCTGCATTTACAAGCCCCAATTCTCCCAAATCAAAGACCTTTTTCTAAAATGCTCGGTTAATTGACTTCGAGCTCATTGACTCGTGAGCTCTGTAACCCTAAAATTCTCCCTTTTCCTTTCTTTCGTAGGAGAATTGCCGAAAGACACCTTTTTTTTTTTTTTGGAGAACTCGCGCATTGAAAAATCCACCTTCAAGTGTTTGGGAATCGGAGGAAGTGATGGTTGAGAACAATGGAGGAAACTAAAGCGAGTGGTTCTGTGGAAAATGGGAGCTCCAGCGAGGTGGTGGGTCGCCCTCCCAACCCTCTCGCCGCTGCTTATCGGCAGGGCGCCGACGCTGTCGCCGTCGCGGTGGCTCCGAAGATGTCGCTAGTTCGACACCCGTCTCTTGTAAGTTTCATATTTCGACAATGTATGATAGCTAGATTGGTTATTTTTGGAATTCTTAACTCCCAACTGTTTTTTGGTTAGTTAGTTTGCCTTTTTTTTTTTTTTTTTTTTGGCGTGAATTGGAAATGATTAGTGGTGTACTCACCTTGTTAAAACAATAGAATAAATGGAAATACACTGTTTTTTTATTTTATTTTAATTTTTGTTTTTTCAATGAGGCTAAGTTGGCATTATAGCCATTGCAATTTGAAATCCTATTAGACTGTATGTGTGAAATAACTCTAGGAGGATTCGGACTCTGACACAATTCTAAACCGTCAGATAACAATAGATCATATCAGATTAAAAAAAAATGACAATTTAACAGAATGTGACGGAGATCTGACAGTTCCTAAGTGTACTCGATTGATAAGATATATATATATATATATATATATATTTTATTTAATACATAGTACAGAATTCTCCATAACTTTAATTTCAGAGAGAAGATATACATTTCTCTTTTCAAGAATCTTAGTAACTATTCCACCTTTAACATGTTACATGTGTACGGACTCCGTAGATTATTTCTTATTTTTTTATTGAGGTTTCAAATTCTTTGTTGCTCATCATCAAGTTCTTTTAATCTTGCTATTTGTTTTTAGAAAATATTGTAATCTTCTAAAAGTGCAGCCCTATTCTTGTTTGGCATTGTGGAGTTTATCTGATTGCTATAAGCAGTGATGCTTTTTTGGGGTTGCAGGAGATTTGTTTTCTGCTGATAGAACGTGTGTCCTAGGTTGAATTTTCTGGTTTTTATACATTTATATGTGTATTCATAACTGAACCCATTTTAGCAGATGAAGACAAAGGCGTCTGGTGTTTCTGCTGAAGCTGGACTTGGCGTGGACGATCATCAGTCTCAGTTCTGTCCAATTGTTCGCTCTGGAGCATGGACTGATATTGGGTTTCGTTCCAGCATGGAAGATGTTTATGTTTGCGTCGACAATTTCATGCAAGATTATGGCCTCAAGGATTTTCCTGACGAGCCCAATGCATTTTATGGGGTATTTTTCCTTCCTTCAACATTGTATTACGATTTCACTTTTCCTTCCTTTAACATTGTATTACAATTTCACTAAATTGTAAGGAAGGGTGTATTAGAGGACATATTTGTGGAGTTAGGATTGGTGTATTAGGAGTGTTCTACTTCTTAATCTTTGGAGTCAAATTTTCTTTTTCTCCTTTTTTTTTTCCTCGCTAAGTTTTGTGGCATCAGTTTCCATAAAAGTTCTGATATTATTTCAAGAAGGATTAATGTTTTACTTTGTTGGAATTTCTATCTACTTTTTGTATTCAATTTTAAATTAATATGTTTTATGTTATTATTGTTCCAGGTTTTTGACGGACATGGAGGAAAGCATGCTGCTGACTTTGCTTGCTACCATATACCAAAGCTTATAGTTAATGATGAAGACTTCCCTAGAGACGTCGAGAAAGTTGTTGCTTCAGCATTTCTTCAAACAGATATT
Organism: Ficus carica; assembly: GCA_009761775.1. NCBI lineage: Eukaryota > Viridiplantae > Streptophyta > Magnoliopsida > Rosales > Moraceae > Ficus > Ficus carica. The sequence continues at coordinate 10,227,571 of CM019745.1, read as the reverse complement.
GCTTTTGCAGAAGCTTGCTCCTTGGACGCTGCCCTTGCTTCAGGCACCACGGCCTTGGCAGCTCTTGTTATTGGAAGGTTGGTTTCTTTACCTGTCAAATGTTTGTATGTGCTTCATTTTACATCGTATATGTGTCAACAGATTGCGTCTCAAAATAGAATTCTAAGTTTGTTTATGGGGTATAAATAAATTGCGTTGAGTGATTAAACTTTGTTAATACCTGTGTTGTTAAGTTGGTCTATGGGCTCTCCTGTCACGAAGTTTCTTCATAAAATGGTAGAGGTCTGTTGGATTAAATTGATCTTTATTGTGTTATTTATTATGGCAGGTCGTTGGTGGTAGCAAATGCTGGAGATTGTCGAGCAGTTTTGTGCCACCGTGGTAAAGCAATTGAAATGTCAAGGGATCACAAACCAATGTGTAGCAAAGAGAGGAAGCGGATTGAGGCATCGGGTGGATCTGTCTATGATGGTTATCTTAATGGACAGCTCAATGTAGCTCGTGCTTTAGGAGACTGGCATATGGAAGGAATGAAGGACAGGGATGGTGGACCACTGAGCGCGGAACCGGAGCTTATGACAACAAAACTGACTGAGGAGGATGAATTTCTCATCATTGGCTGTGATGGGATCTGGGACGTGTTCAGAAGCCAAAATGCCGTTGATTTTGCTCGGCGCAGGCTTCAGGAGCACAATGACCCGGCCATGTGTAGCAAGGATTTGGTAGACGAGGCCTTGAAGAGGAAGAGTGGTGATAACTTAGCTGTTATTGTCGTTTGCTTCCAAATGCAGCCTCCACCCAATTTGGTTGCCCCTCGCCCGAGAGTGCAAAGGAGCTTTTCTGCTGAAGGCTTGAGGGAGTTGCAAAGCTTCTTGGATAGCTTGAAAAATTAGGACGGTGACGAATTTTTCCCCTTGATTACGTTTTTCTTTTTCCTAACTTAAATTTTATTGTAGTTGACAATTTTAGAGAGAATCTTGAGTTCCAACTGTAACATATGCGGCACCCCAGTCGGGGTACATTATTATTGTTTCGTCGTTGGCTTAATTAAAACTGTTTAGACAATTGTTTAGGCAACTCCTGTTTTGAATTTATTTAATTAGTTATTTCGTGATATTCTCTTTCATTTTTCATTTGAAAGATGGTGTTCTGGTTTTGCTTGTGCTTAGACGCAACATAAGTTGCCTTTTTGTTTATTTGAATGTTGTTTTTTTTTTTTTTTTGGAATTTTTAATTAATCCTAATGTTTTTTTTTTCTTTGTTTTAATGTTGATGCCGAACAGTATGTGAAAAAAAAAAAAAAAAAATTCCAGTAAAAATATTGTAATACATATAGTTTAGAAAGCGGATGTTAACTTTTTTGTTTTTGGTACTCACACAATTAAGAACACGTACATAATCTCACGAAGCAGATCAATCACAAGGATTTTCAAGGGAAAAAATCTTAGTAAACTCATAAATGAATTTTATTAGGTTATAACTTTTAGGTAATTGTTAATTGAAAAAGAACTTGTGATATTTATATAAATCATCATTTTCCGTCATTATGAGACTCGTCTTAGTGGTTTTTTTTTTTCTTTTTTTTTCTCCCTTGTTATCAAGCTTTTATTCTTAGGAGGTTCAATAAATGATCCTTTAACGTCTTAAATTACTCCTTTTTTGTTAATCAATAACTTTTATGTCATAAAAGTTATCTTAAAGAATCATAATGAATCGTAAATCAATTTACTTTTTTACCGTTTGTTTTCTAAAAATGTACAAGTCAATTCCAACTTTTGATATCTAATCAATCACACACACACCCCTATATACAGTTAAAGATTGTCATTTCAAATTTAACTGGTTTTTATGTGTCTTAATATGCGAGTCTATATAAATAAAAAAAGTATATATATATATATATCATAATATGCTGGGTTAGATATAAGACATTAAAATGCTGATCCGAATCTTATATTGTCAGATCAACCAACTCTGCATAAATAACACGTAATTATTTCTGTATCTATCAAATCTAGTACATTTGAATAAAAGCGTCAAGTAACTTGCATAATAGCGAAACTTTCTCGCAATATTCTTTTTTCATCTTATTTGGAAGTTCAATGCCTTAATTGACAAGGCAAAAATGAGACCAAAAAGCAGAGGAATCCCAACAATCACAACTGCAACAACTCCCAGAAACTCATGTCTGAATCCAAAGTAACTCCTCACAAAATCTTCCACCGTCTCGCCCGTCTCTAGCGTCTCCTTCACGTCTCCGAACTGCGAAGCAACTAGCCCGTACAAGGTCCAAGCCACGGGACAGCTCCAATAGAACCATCTCCACCATATCGGAATTCTCTGCCGCACACACACAAATGCAGTCCTCAGTTTATACCTAATTGTATGTGTCACTTTATGTTTATATCACATTAATTTGAACTTACTGTTAAAGGAACAACGAATCCGGAGAAGAGATTCCAGAGTGCATAGAAGGCGGAGGAAGAGATGGCGGCGACATGGTGGTTGGCGCTAAGGGCCATGGTCATCATCCCGTAGAATGTGTGATATAAGAGGGTGAAATACATGAAGAAGATGAACCACAAGAACTTGGCGACCGTCCACTCAAATCCCATCATTGCATAGACTAGAACCCCGTACATCAAACTCTGAATCAAAATGTAGGGGAGCTCAATTGCCATCTGCAACACAACAACGACGTATATATCATCGGCCATTGTCCTTACTTTTTTTTTTTTTTTTTTTTGGGTTGGCTTTCTACACAAGTAAATTACCTGCGCGAATGCATACGGCAGGGCAGAGTACATGCCGGCTGCTCTTTCTCTGTAGAAGACAGTTCTCTCTATAGCCACAACCGGCTGAATGGCACTGCCGTTTTTCACACCAATGAAGATGACAGAAGCGTACATCGAACCGACTGCGTTGAAGAGATCTTGTTGCTTTCTCCTGCGGTTTTCCAAGAGTTTTGAACACGTAACTAGAGACTTCAAAAAGTGCGTGAAACACAGGTAATCTCTACCGCTCTTTTACATTTATGAATGAATGATTATGCACATATGATACCACTATTTTTCATCCGCTGCCTAAGAATTCCGACAAGGAGTTACCTTTTGGAGCCAAGATCCCAAAATATCAGTCCAAATATTAGTCCGATGGCAGTTGTGAACAAAAGTTTTATGGCACTATATGGCGGGTTTCGCCAATATGACCAGTGTTGTTTCCATAAGCAAGCCATACATTGGGTGAAGAAAGGCTGAGAGTACTTGGTTGGAAAGTAGAGATCACTAGAACCTGGTGGCGGTGTGCTAAGTTCCTTGATCATTGCTTTGTTCCTCCTGAATCATATCAACATTCATCACTTTTCATTTCTTTGTTCCGCCAATTTTGTAATCTTGATAAAGAAGTTTTGAAAACACTTACTTGCAGAGTTCCGAGTTCTTGTAAATATCTGTGAAACTAACCCCGAGGGCCGCTTCTTGTGCTGGTGAAGTTATCTCCAACATCCAAGTAGCAGGGTTGTAACCTTCCTTAATCTTTGGAATTCCATTGATTGCCTTGACCAAGGTAACATTTATAGTTGATTTTTGTTAGTTTTCAAGCAAAGATTAGGGAAATAACTAGTAATCTCATATATGAAGTACCGTCCCGACCTCGAAATACTTGATGAGATTGGAGCAACGGAGCCCCAATGGGCCAGCATATATTTGCTCACCTCCCAATTTTAGAAGAAGTAGCTACAGCAAAAAACAAAACAAGACAGACATTAACGAAATCCGTGGTATGTTGTTCTTTATAGAGCCTACTAGTATAATTCTTGTATCTAACCTCATCAAAAGCATCAAATATGTCTATGCTTGGCTGGTGGATGGTGCAAACTACAGTCCTTCCGGTGTCCACCGTGTTCCTCACCGTCCTCATTACTATTGCCGCAGCCCTGGCGTCAAGGCCAGAGGTCGGTTCATCCATGAATATTATGGATGGATTTGTGACTAGCTCAACCGCAATAGTCAGCCTTTTTCGCTGCTCTGTCGAAAGGCCATCCACACCGGCTAATCCAACAAGTGCTCCCCTCAATGAGGTCAGCTCCACGAGTTCCATAACTTCTTCAATGAACATCTGCCGTATTCCGTTGATCACTTCCCTTTAGCTAATAAATCGATCGGAAATAGGAAAAGAAAAGGGAGGCAGAGTGACATACATTTCTGGTTGAAGAATCAACATCGGGAGGTAATCTAAGCCATGCGGAGTAAAGCAAAGATTCGTATACTGTGACATGAGGAGAATGAATATCTGTTTGCTCACAATATCCAGATATTCTAGCAAATGTTTCTTGTTTCTTCGGGTACCCAGATATCGTAATGCTTCCTTCAATATAACCACCTGTTTTCCTTCCAGCCAATACATCCATTAAGGTAGTCTTTCCTGCACCAGTGACGCCCATCAGAGCTGTTAGGACTCCCGGCCTAAAACTGCCGCTCACACCCTTCAAAAGCTCAAGCCGATCTTCACTAACTCCACGAGCTTTCATTGCCTACAACCAAGAGAAGTTGAAGTGAAAACAACGAGTAACCATGTATCGGTTTCCATTAACTAGTGTGTCAAAATTGCCTTAATGAGAGCTCTTTAAGTTACTTGTAGTCATATTAAGAGTATAGAAAATAATGCCTCTATATGAATGCAAAATCAAAGGTACCTTAGGCATGTCTACAGCATATCTGATTTCATCGAAAGAGATGGAAAGGGGTTGAAAAGGAAGAACCATTCCACGTGCTCGTTTTTTACCACCATCACTGGCTTTGTCCAAAACTCTTGTAACCGATGATTGAACTCCATTGCTGCTTTCTTCTGCATTCTTTACAGTGGTAAATACTCAAAATGTGATGAACTAATTACTTTCACAAGGCACAACCAAATGAAAAATTGGTATTTGAGTGTCCGACCGAAAGAGTCCTTCGCTCTTGAAGATAGCTCAATCGAGGCTCCTCCGGTTCTGTTGACGTTTCTCTCTGTCAAGCTCTCTTCTGATAGCACTACCTGTGGCTTACCAATTGCTGCAACAAATTGCTCTAGTATAAGAACAAGTTCTCCCGAGATTTCAGGCTTATAACATAAAAAAAAAAAAGTAACATATACTTACGGTCAAGATATTTTAGTGCCAAAGTGACAAGAAAATTGAATAGAAAGATGTATCCAATCAAAGCTACTAATCCAATCCAATACCAGTTTGCTTCCGGGAAAAAACCGCGGGACTTCAATACCAAAACTCCCAATGGTTCTGTGGAATTAGGAGGAACCTATAACATTAAACAAAAAGTTCCACATGGTTATTTCGTTTGCTCAACATTTCTTGTTAGGAAATAAATAACGTTGATGATTACATGTCTCCAACTCTTCCCAAGAAATTCATTCACGGCTACAGCATTTTGTCCGTACATCAACGGCGAGGACCAGTAGCCCCATAACCACCACTTTGGTATATCGTCTGCAAAAAAAAAAAAAAAAAAAAAAAAAAAGAATGCATCAAGCAAAATCACATTGAAGGTAATAAAAAAGAAAAAAAAACTGGAAAAAAAATGATTTTTTTTTTTTAATCACTTCAGAGACGTGCGAGATGAAAGTCTTGTGCTGGTGCACGGTTTTGAGCCCCGTTTTCTTCCTCAGCCAGGTGGGGGAAGAATACCGGAGAAAGTACGAGTATTAGAATCATAGGAAAAATGCGTGTTGATACAAAGAAAACAGAACAGACTTTTGAGTTAATAGTTCACCTCGAGATAAGACGAATCCACCTAAAACCATAACTACAAGCAGAACGAACGACCCGAATGTGCTGGCAATAATTACGTTTCTTCCTAAAGCTGAAATCAACCGGAATAGACCTGACGCCATCTGGTTAATGCATAATATGATCAAAAACTGCTTGAAGAACCTGCAAGATTAGAGTTTCCATCAAATCCTGAACAAAGTACCGAAAACTTAAAACATTTGAACTTATATTTCTTTGTCTCGCTCTCTCTCTTTTGTTTCACCTTTCAACACTTGGATCGAAGCCGATGACATAATAAGTCATGAACACCCAAATGGAAGCTTCTATAGCGGATATCGGGATCTTAAGGATCCATGTGGAAACAGAATATGCCCACGAAGGGAAGAAGAGAAGATCTCTTTGCTTGTAAAAGATGGGAAGTTTCATGACGGCCAAATTGAGTTCAGATACACCGTTAAACATAGCTACAATGACAGCAAAGAACAACGCGCCCATATAAACCACGCCGTCTACAAGTGAATCTCGATGCATCTTTGTCCTTAGAAAAATTGTCATTGTTGTAGAAGCTAGTATAATAAGCTGGAAAAAAAAAAAAAAAAAAAAAAAAACATGTAAGAAGTAAGAGCTAAATCACCATTTGAGGCCATTAAAAGATTTCAAAAAACGGGAAAAAATAATTGAGAACTACACACCAGGAAAAACTTAAAAATGTAGGCAAATGAGTTCCTCTTCATAAGCAAGGATTCTCTAGATAAACAAGCTTTGAATAACTCCTTGGTTGAACCAAATTTTTTAGTTGTTAAAGCAGCTGGGTGGCTTTTTGATTTGTCAAATGGAGTTGCAAGCTCGTCTCCGAGTTTTCGACCGATGTGAAATGACTGAAATGAGTCTGCGAATTCGTTAACCGAAACAAAGACGTAAGGCTGATCTTTATTCGCCCAGTACTGCTCTTGATCTTTCCTCGATGTCACCTACAATGTGAGGGACTTTGATGCATAATGAGTGCTAAACATGGGCTAGAAAAAAGAAAAAAAAATATCAAGTAAGAAATTCGAGTTTTACTTCTTGAAGAAAGTCAGCAACTGCTTTCCTCTCGGGACATTTGAATCCCATGAATTCAAAAAATTCGAGGACGTTTTCTCGGGGTCCTTGGTACACAATTTGCCCCTCTGATAGAAGAATTATGTTATCAAAGAGTTCATAAGTTTCCGGGGCTGGCTGGAGGAGGGAGATCACTGCAGTTCCCTTCAGGATATGGATAGATTGCCCGATGGAGTTCATGATTTGGAAAGTTGTCGAACTGTCCAAACCGGTTGATATCTCGTCCATGAACAGGGCTCTTGTAGGCCCAACAAGCATCTCCCCTGTTCCATACATGATTAAAAATAACAAAAATATTAAAATGCATCTTCAACGATATGGTTTCTTCTGTCTTACCTGTCGTGACACGCTTTCTTTCCCCGCCTGAGATACCTCTAACCAATCCGTCTCCAACCATTGTATCAGCACAAGTTTCTAGTCCCAAAATCTGCAGTTTTTGAAGAGATTACACAATAATTTTATACTGAAGAGTTTATTTCTTTGCATAAAATAATTGGAAGTATTTACCTTGATGATATAATCAGTAACTATACTGATCTCCTGCCCTTCTAATGATGCCGCCTGTAGAATCAAAACCATCGTAAGAGAACTTCAAAAGAAAAAAATCGACGTGATAAAATCCTAATCAATTTCCGCCTCTCAAACTGCAATGTCTGCTATTTTTGATGTCGTACCTTCATGTAGATATCAAGGTCGGGATCTGGCTTGATATTCGCGGCCTTCTCTCTTCTCGACAACTCTGCTAACGTCTCTGCAAATTGGTTTAAATTTTGAAAGAAACATAAGCATCAGTCTGTTTTACTGAACTCTTGAAAAATATTACAAAAATTCAAGGTGTTTTTCGACTGACTGACCATAATGAGGCCCAACTCCTTGACATCTCGCTGAGAAAGCGAGTGTTTCTCTTACAGTCATTTCTCCTATGTGAAGATCATACTGACTTATATAAGCCGATGTCTTTTGCGGAATAAACTCCTTCATTCCATGTCCGTTGTATGTAACTCTCCCACCAAACTTGAGTTTGATTTCATCAGAAGCCATATGACAACCCACAATGTATGTATATGTATATGTATGTGTATATGTTTGTGTGTGTGTGTGTGTGTATATCAGTTACTTACTTTCAAGTCTCTGTCAAGTCTTCCAGCCAAAGCCTTTAGTAATGTGGTCTTCCCGGAGCTTGGAGGACCTAAAAGTAATGTAAGCCTGCAAGATTTGCACAAAGTGAGAAATCGAAAATGTTCCGGGGCATAACTGATATTTGCACAAATCTATGGCAAATCACCTTTGAGGTCTAATGATACCACTGACATCTTGAAGGATCTGAAGTGGGACCTTTCTACTTGGAAGAATATGAACATAATTCAAGACTCCCTAGTGCCCAAAAAAAAAAAAAAAAAAAAAAAAAAAAAAAAGGAAGAATAAGAAGAAGAAGATTATACACACAAACAAATATTGAACTGTTGTACAACTATATAGATAGTGTGATCTTGAGATGAATTACCTCAAAAATGTTGACTAAGAAGTTGAAAATAGTAGGTAAAGCTCTGCTTCCAACATAAACTTGTGCTTCCACATCCAAACGCTCGAATCGAACTTCAATCGTTGGAATGTCAAGTCCAACCCTTTTTTTTAGCATAGCAAAACCAGCACAAAAACATAACAAAATCCACTTCAAAACATGATTATATATATATATATAGATAGATAGATACACATATATTGGTTTTGCTAGCTGTTCTCAGGATTTGAGCTTGTGATCTCTGCGTTAACGGCTAGTAAAAGAACCTACCTTTCGATGCGGTCCTTGAGCTTCAACAAGAACTTCTCATTATTATCTTTCTCAGCGGTTTTGAGCAGTCTCTCAAGAAGGGACTTCCTCTCCAGCAACCCAAGACTCTGCACATCAATCTCTCTGGCTCGACCACCCTCGGACTCGACTAGTAAACCTCTTCGTATGCGTAAATATGTCGGCAATCTCTCGATAGCAGCCCATTTCAGAGCTTCTTCATCCTCTTCTTTCTTTGAAGACATTGAAAAGATCTCCTTTGGAATTATTTCTTCTTCTTTTCTTTCTAAACTAGTTTGTTTTACTTATTAGGACTGTGCTATGACTATGACTAGTCCTCTTATAACTAAGCATATTCACATTGCCACCAACCATTAATTTTAGACATTCTTTTACATATACATATATATATATATATGTTTATTTATAGAGAGAAGTGTATCTTATCACTTCCATGGAAAGAAATGCCATTATTCAGCAGACCATAAATGTTTTGGATTTTTTTTTTTCTTGCCTTTCTTTGGCTGAATAAGCTTACAACTTACCCTTTTCCATGTTCATTACAAGACGGGTCGATGATTGATAACAACCTTGGTGGGGCCAGGATTTGGTCTTATCTCACTGTAATCTCCTCGAAAAATGGTGAAAGGTTTGAAACGCTAGATCTCGCACCCGCTACTGTGCTTTCAACCATGAAGCTAGTAATTATTATAAGTCTGCTGTCCTATTGATTGAACTGACAATAATGTTATTTTATATTATCTATATTTAAAAATTTAATCATATAATAAAAAAAATTAGATAAAGAATTATGTTTTGATTTTTGAATGCCTTTTTATAATTTAAACACTCTAATATTAAAATTGATAATTTTAAAATTATGAAACGAGACAGTAAATATGGACTCATATAAATGTATACAAAAATATATATAAAAAAAAGGGAGAAAATTGGCCTAGCTTTGTCAATGATCAATGTAACTATTCAACCATTCATAAATTCGCATGTTAATTTTATTTTAAAGTTTAAAATTTATTACATAGTATTTTATGTGGTTTTATATCTATATTTTTAAGATTATTTTCTTTTTTGTTAAAAAACATACATAAAAAATATTTTTCCTTTTGTTTTCATAAAAAAGAAAAAAAATCTACTAGAAAAGATAATATGTGTTTGATTTGTCCACTTGAGTTTGAGAATTGGAGTTATTTCAATTAAAGATAAGTTGAGTTTTGGAATTGTACATTTAGCTGATTAGAGTTAAAAAGTATAAAAACTTAAATGTGTTTAGAAAAAAAAATCAACATAAATCTTGTTTCATTTGTTTAGAAATTTTATGTAATTGAAAAAAAAAATCACATTTGAACTTAAATAATAAAGTTATGAACTTTTAAATTTGAGTTTTTAAATTATAATTGAAATTACTAATGATATTGAGTTGATTTTTCCAAAAAAAAAAACAAAAAAAAAAAAAAAAAAAAGAAAACGAGTTGGAATTCTTCAACTCCGTTGATTTAACCAAACATAAGCTTAAGTTCAGAGACATAGGTAGGTGAGATTGATGTTAATTTTCAAGTAATAGAATAAATAATCACTAATAAGTGATATATGTCTTGTTTATTAGTTGTAGAGGGGAAACGAAAATCAAAGTTTGGTTGGGTCATGTTGTTTTTAGGCCATTGTAATGAAAGAAAAATGAGAGTGATTTCACCCGACAAATCAAAATGCGTAGAAGAGAATGGAATGTGGCTCCCAATCCCAATACAAAGAACACAATTTTGACTAGTTTAAACAAAAAAGAACAACTTTAGCACAAAAAAAAAGTAGAACACAACAAGTGGACAACTGTTCGGGTAAATCACTTGCGATTTCTACTTTAACAACTCTACCTCGTAATCTACGAAACCCAAAAAAAAAAAAAAAAAAAAAAAAAAAATCGTATTAGTTGGATAGAACGTTAAGGGCCTGTTTGGTTTCAATCTTTGTTTAAATTAAATTATACTTTTTTCATCATAATTTTTGTTTTTTTCTGAATTTTTTTTTTTTGTCTTTTCTGAAATTTTTTTTTTGTCTTTTCTAAAAAATTACTATTGAAACTAAAAAATCTTAGGGTGCGTTTGGACCACAGGTCCAAACCCATGGATTTTAACTCAATTTTTGTCTTTTTCCCCAAAAGTTTTTTGTCTTTTCTGAAAAAGTACACATCAATCACTATTTAAACTTATCAATTTCAACTCAAACTCATACACCAAACAAACCCTTAAACTAAACTCATTCACCAAACACCCCATAAATTTCCACAACCGCAACTTTTGAATCCGAGGTTGCACTATTGTTTTGCCTGCAGATACTCTTATTCTAATGCTTGGATTAATTTTTTTAACGATTACTTTTGTAAGTATTTACATTACAAATTTGTAATGCTACCTATAAAACTGTTTTAAGTCATAATACCATTAATTTTTTTTCTCAAACTTTGGATCACATTCTTTTCTTCTTGAATAGTTTTTACCGTAAAAGTCTCTTATTTGACAGATAAGAACTGCTGTTATTGTTTTCAGATTATTTTTTAATGGTCTGATCTACGAAAAGAGTAGTTCTATATCACGACATTATAAATTTTTAATATAGACATTTATATATTAAATGATAAAATTATTAATAAAATGATTAAAAAGTAATTTTTATCAATAGCGTAAAATAGAAAAACATAATATAAAGTTTAAGAGAATTTTTGAGAAGTCATTTGAATAGGGGATGTGTATTGGTATTATGTTAATGATATACATTTTGTTCTTTTAGATAATAATAATAAAATTCAAGATTCTAAAAGCAAATTTTATTGGATATTGATAGTTTATCTTATTTATTTATTTATTTATTTATACTCCACAAATAAACCTCTTCTTGTACATAAACATGTGGGTGTGGGAACAAATTTGAGAGAACTACGAAGTTATGTCGTTTTCAAAAAGTCAAAATCAAGTAGAAAAGATGTTAGAAAGTACCCCTCTTTAGAAAAGAATTGAAGAAAGCATAAAAGAGCAAGACAATCAATCCGAGCCAGATTGAAAGCAGAATGTTTAATCGGAATTGACACGTAAGGCGTCTAGAGTTTGAACTCTATAAGTACATATGTGTAAGACCGATATTGATAAATTATAAACCGACGGTCAAGATTTAATTCTTGTAAGGGATCTTTCACGTCCTCTCTCATGATATAATAAATGGGGGATATTGGGATAATATCTGTATGTTTTTCAACTAAGCATTTTCCCAATGCCACCGATTATAGGAGAATAAACAACTATATTTATTTATCTTAAACATAATTCTAAAAAATAATAAGCGATATTAATTAAGATTACTCTCATTTATGTTCTTCATTTAGGGTCATTCCAATGTTACTTTCTAAAATTTAAAAAATCTCTTTATATCATGAATTTTAAATTTGATCTCATTTTAATTATTCTATCAAAATTTTTAATTAAAAACTGAAGAAAAAAATAAGTTAAATACAGCCGTCTATCTTTTTTCTACTTGCTTTTAGGAGAAATCCTAACAAATAGGTTTAGTTTTAGAACTAAAATTCTAATAGAATGATAAAAAGGGGTGGGTTAAATTTATTTTTCAAAAAAATGAGAGTTTTAAAATTTAAATAGATAAAATGAAAGTAATCTCAAATTCAAAAGGTATAGATAAAAATAATAACAACAACAGTAAAAAGAAACAATCCAAAAAGTGCATGGAAGGTGCTGCTTTTTTTTTTTTTTGCCTTAAAACAAAACACTCTTTGCCTTGTCAAAAAAAAAAAAAAAAATGATGATGATCACTTTCGTCATCAATAACTTTCTTGGTGGGCCACGATTTGGTGACTCACCGAAAGTCCACGAGAAAACAAAACAACTATGATTGGGAAGGTTAAGCGCTATATATCACAACGATTGCTGTCATGGAGTCCGAAATTTCTTTCTTTTCTTTTCTTTTTTTTTTTTTTTTTCAGTAGGGCATAATTTAAACCATAAAATAAACAAATTTTCTTACTATTAAGTAGGGATAATATTTATACATTTTTAAGTCAAGCAACAATATAAATTTAGGTGCACAATTAGAATTCTTCTAGATTTTACACAAATAATAAAATTCTTAAAATTTAATTGGAGACAGAGCTGGCATCATATCATAGTGATCATTTCTTTTGTTTATTTATGGTGGATAACCTATATGGAAAGGGGAAAAAAACAAAAAAAACAAAAAAAAAAAAAAAAAAAAGAAAGAAAGAAAGAAAGAAAGAAAAAGTTTGGTAGGTCATTGGTTAGGACAATGTCATGAAATGAAAGAAAAAGGACGGCATGCTCTTGCTTTGAAACTCATTATAATTTCCACTAGACAAAGCAAAGTGCGTAAAAGAAATAATGTAAAATTGAAGTGTGACAACGAGAACATAAGAAAGGCCTACCCAAAATTATTGTTTGGAGTGCTTGTATGATAGGGGAAATGTTTTGAACATTAATATCAAATTTAGAGTTTTTTTTTTTTGAATAAAAAATTTATAAATAGAGAGACATAAGTGAAACAAGGAGAATACTTTTCTTATTATTCATTACTTGTTGTGTATAAATATAAGCTCTCAAACATATGGGCCAAAATCTTTTATAAAGTATAACAAGCCAAAAGCCATAAGGTACAATAATATAATACCACCTATATGAATTTTGATTTAAAGGTTTATCAGTGTTAGGTAGATGAGCATCTACACGGATAAATCTTTTTATTATAGTAACAAATTTTAATAGCCTAAAGCAATATTATAGGAATTTTTGGTAGGTAAACTCTACTTTTCTCTGCCAAAGAGAAAAATCAAAATGGCCTATAATGCTTATCACGTCTGCTAACTCATGTTTAACTTTTTCCTTTTTAATTAAAAAAAGGTGAAAAAGCAAAAAAAAAATCAAGCTTTTCACGTTATCCCAACATTACAAGCCTTTAATTAAAAAAACCTTGTAACTCCAGCTTGTGAGCATCTTTTAACACTAAAATAATCCCTTTCTTTTTCTTCAGAACAATTGGTAACACACTCAGATTTCCGTACAATCACAAAAGTTATATGGAACTCCTCTTTGTGTCATGCTAGGTTTTCCAAATAGTCTAAAAAAACCTAACTTGTTCATCTACTCAATTAGGATATTTAACACTGAAACCTTCTAATTTTAACAATTTGTTTACGGAACTTGTTAAATTATTGTAATGTACTTCATATGACCTAATTTTTTGTTAAATTAGTCACGAAAAGCCAATGTACACATTATGTGAAGACATATAATCCCATTTTCAACCATAAATTTGTAAACATAAAACAAACGCTAATGCAAATCTTCCAAGTTTAAATCTTCAATTTAATGTGAAATTAACTAAATAGGGTACATTGTAATAATTTAGAAACTTATGGGATAAATTGTCAAAATTAAAAGTTTGGATGGGGAGAGGGACAAGTTGTTAAAGGGTGACAAGTTTGGAGGACATCAGTGCTAAATACCCACTCATATACCTAAATAATACATTGACATCGTAGCAAAACGAGGACCAAAATCTCAATGCTCGTTTCTGAGCGTTGGATTTGTGACAATCAACATCACATCAAATTTAAAAAAAAAATATATATATATATATATAACTGATAGAATCCTAAAAGGATTTAATGATTAGAATATCAGAGTCTCATATTACTGTAGAATTCGCGTAATTATTTTCTTATTACGTATTAAAAGAAAAATCATGTGTTAAACGGTCGAAATTTGGTGTTATAGCTAGCTTAAAAAGGTAGCCTCCGTCAAATTTGGTTGTCCTCTTGCTTGAGAGTGCAAAGTGTCAAAAGATGGTGAGAAAATGTTTTTCCCTCAATAATTTGCCTAGTTTTGTTTTTTTGTTTCTTGTCTTTTGACAAATTGAGAGATAATCTTGAGGCAAATTAGTTTACATGTTTTTGTCATTTGTTTAGGCAGTTCAGTTCTCTCCTGAATTTATCTTATCAGAGACTTTATATTCTCTTTTATTATTTTATTTTATTTTATTTTTAGGATGATATTCTGGTTACTTTAATGTTCTTTTGTTTATTTGTACTGTTGAGTGTTGATGTTGAAGATTTGGTAATAAGTTAATAAAGTTGAAAAATAAAATTTAGTAAGGCACCAAACGAATATCAATATGCAAAGATTTTTTTCCATCTATCAAATTCATTTTAATTTAAATAACAAGTTGCTTGGGACAAGTAAAAAAAAGGAAAAAATTAGATAAATAGACAGTTTTTAAACACTTATTTAAATAAATGATCGGATTTTTTTTTTTAAATAATCATTAATCAATGATTGACCACATATAATCAATGAAAATAACATATGGAAGCTAAGAAGAACCCGCTAGGAAATTTGGCATTCCCTGATCATGGAAGCTACTCAATTCTCATCTTATTTGGAAGTTTAGTTTCGTAACCGAAAAGGCGAACACGAATCCGAAGAACAGAGGAATCCCAACATTCACAAGTGCAACAACTTCCAGGAAGTCACGTCTAAATCCGAAGTAGCTCGAAACAAAATCTCCAACTGTCTCGCCGGTCTCCTGTATCTCCTTAGCGTCTCCGAATCGAGAAGCAAATAATCCGTACAAGGTCCATGCCACTGGGCAACTCCAATAGTACCATCTCCACCATATAGGAATTCTCTGTCACACAAATGAAGACCTCAGTTATTCTGCATAGAATTTATATGTTTATGTAGAAGACTCGGACTTATCTGTGCGAATGCGTAGGGCAATGCTGAATACATGCCGGCCGCTCTTTCTCTGTAAAAGACGGTTCTCTCAATAGCCACAACCGGCTGAACGGAGGAGCCATTTTGCACCCCGATAAAGAGTATAGCTGAATGTATCGAACCGATTGCGTTGAAGAGATCCTGCTGCTTTCTCCTGTGGTTTCCGAAGAGTTTTGTAACTTTAAAACAATTTATTTAATCTCGATACTATCACCGTAACAATGTCCTTAAATAGTTACCTTTTGGAGCCAAGATCCCAAAATATCATTCCCAGCATTAATGAAAGTGAACAACAAATTCACTGCAGTGTATTATGTGTTTCGCCAATACGACCAGTGCTGTTTCCATAAGCAAGCCATGCATTGCGTGAGGAAAGACTGCGAGTACCTAGTCGGAAAGTAAAGATCTTCGGAATTCGGTGGAGGTGTACTAAGTTCCTTGATCAATGCTTTGTTTCTCCTGAATCATTAATCACCCTTAGGTACATAAGTAGACAAATATCTTTCATAAAAAATTAAAAAAATAAAAAATAAAAAAAGTAAGGGTCCGTTTGGGAAGATAGTTCAAACTACCAACTCAAACTAAAATTTTTATCCTTTTTCCAAAAAGTTTTTTGTCTTTTCTGAAAAAGTTTTTTGTCTTATCTAAAAAGTCAACAAAAATTACTATTACAACTAAATATTTCAACTCAAACTAACATATCAAACAAACCCTAAGAAGTTTTTCCATTTCAACCATTCTTATTTATATTGTTTCAGATAATCTTTGAATTTTCACTAAAGTTAGACATTCTATTAGGAACACGTACTCGAATAGTTCTGGTTTTTTGTAAATGTCTGTGAAATTAACGCTGAGGGCTTCCTCATGCGCCGGTGAAGTGATCTCCAACATCCAGGTTGCAGGGTTATAGCCGTCTCTGATCTTAGGAACTCCATCGATTGCCTTGACGAAGGAAACATGTTTATTTTCATTCACATTAGTTGATTTGGAATGATAAGGAAAATACTAATTGATCTTAGTTATCAAAAATAATCCTCACCTCAAAGTAGGTGAACGGGTCAGAGGAATGGTGCCTAATGGCCCAGCATATATTTGCTCACCTCCCAATTTTAGAAGTAGGAGCTGCGACACCAAACAAAACGATACTCGATATTCATGTACATGATTGTTGGCGTATATTTCATTCTATTTATAAGATTACGTTGATAAGAAATTATCTTGACCTCATCCAAAGCGTCGAATATGACAATGCTTGGCTGGTGGATGGTGCAAACTACAGTCCGACACCGTGTTCCTCATTGTCCTCATTACAATTGCTGCAGCCCTGGCATCGCGACCAGAGGTTGGCTCATCCATGAATATTATGGATGGATTGGCAACGAGCTCGAATGCAATAGTCAGCCTTTTCCGCTGCTCTGTTGAAAGGCCATCCACGCCGGCTAATCCAATAAGTGCTCCCCTTAATGAGGTCAGCTCCACAAGTTCCATAACTTCTTCAATGAACATCTGCACAATTCCATGGTTCAGTTCTCTTTAGCCATTAACTCGATTGGAAATAGGAAAAGAAAAGGTGTGGCGGAGTGACATACCTTTCTGGTTGAAGAATCATCAACATTGGGAGGTAATCTAAGCCATGCGGAGTAAAGCAAAGATTCGTATACTGTGACATGAGAAGAATAGATATTTGTGTAACGACCCGTCTAGCACGGACCGTTACCATACATACATACGAACATACATACTTGACTTGTCTTACATACTTATTTACTTAACAAATATAGCGGAATTTTTTTTTTTCTACTATGGGAGTATTGTTTGGAACAATTTGAACATAAAATATTAAACACGAATTAACAGAAGGCGTAGCGGCTTATCCCTTGTTTCACAGTTTGCCCCACCAAGCTCCACCATCTTGTATCAGAAATTGCCAGTAGGTGGTTTACCTACAGCATATACATAAGACGTGAGCTTTCGCTCAGCAAGTACAACTATATTATCCGCAACGCAATCGTTTATAAACTTAACATAGCATATCATAACATATTCTAATCATGCATGATCCAATTATGCTTCATTATGCTTACTTTTTTTTTATTCTTATCATGCTTCCATAATATATTTTCATTTCTTATCTTGCTTATGGGCCCCTTATCATGAGTGTCGGTACCGGGCGCGCAACTATGGAGTGGTTGGGGCGGCCAAACCATTTCCAACTCAAACCATAGTCCAACCCGACCTGACGCGGGTCTGCCCGACACATGCAAGCTTGCTTGCCATCATGCTTACTTGTTCTTACGTCATCTTGACCTTGTTCTTATTATTTGTGAACATGCTTCATGATGTCACCTGAACATAACTTGTAATCATATCTTAGCCATGCAATCTACTTGATACATCAAATCATAGTATATCATATCATACATCATTCTAATACAAGTAACACCACCAAAAAGCCTATGCTGTAGGCGGAGTTGTACTTACCTTGTCTGCTATGTCCGATAACAGCCTGATCCAATTCAGGATACCTCAGCAGGTTATCTCCTGCTATAATAAAGGACATAGGTAAGTATTAAAACTATTGGTAATACACCCAACATTTATATGTCCCTACCCTTAGCCGTATAATATATTATTGGGTTATATTAAGTTACCCTTGAGTTTAAAACTTAACTTGCTTGGGTTAAAACTTAACTTTGGTTTTACAAACCCATTTTCACTTTCTTTTTGGAAATCTTAATATTTCAAAATCTAAAATCCTTTGTTCAACTTATGAAGAATCATAATTTATGAATAATATTCATAAAAATACTTAAGTATTGGAGACTGCCTTTGGAACAGTTTTTCCATAGTCAATTTTTCAATGTCTGTGCAGAAATACCCCTTTTTCCTGTATTGTTTTAGAAAATCCTGTGCAGGAATTTCCTGTTTCCTGTACAGTTTTTAAAATCTGATTTTATTTAAAAATCTAAATCGAATTTGAAAAAGTTTTCTTCACGAAAGTTTTATATCTCGAAAAATACTATAACTTTCATGTTTTACTCAAAACTTAGTTCGGGCTCTAACCCATTCATTTTCTTAGTTAAACACACCTGGCCGTGCATGGAACCTGGGCACGGTCAGGCTCGGATTTTTTTGCTTAAACTGAGGCCGTTGGAGCCTTATTTTGAAAAACTGCTCAGGTAGCCCCCTAGGAAAAACCCTTTTCTACAACTTTTATGTTTTAAGTTTTTCCAAATTCGGCCTCTAAAGGCCTCAAAATCTATTTTTTCCAGTAACTGGCCAATTTTCACCCGAAAATGTCAGTTTTTGGTTTTAAATTTGTTTTACGTCCTAATACGTGCACACTACCTCAACCGACCGCATCGGGAGCCTAAAATCAATCATGCAACGTCTTTCTAACGTAAATTTTCTTTAAACACATTACTAATCAAGCCCATGCAATTTATTGCTTAAATTACACCAATTATGGTTTG
The DNA here is from genome assembly GCA_009761775.1 of Ficus carica. Classification (NCBI taxonomy): domain Eukaryota; kingdom Viridiplantae; phylum Streptophyta; class Magnoliopsida; order Rosales; family Moraceae; genus Ficus; species Ficus carica. The sequence goes on along the minus strand of CM019745.1, from coordinate 10,208,638 downwards.
CTTGGCTTTAGGTTGCACAATTTATTCATAACAATATTTCTAGCAACCTAACATACACATATTCACATTCATCATGCTTAGCACATAGTAGGGACATAAAGCATATCATTCATCAACCAAGCATACTTAACTAGTCATGCAAACATAATCATTGAATCATGCAAACTTATAAACAAAACCAAACCACCCATAATTAAATCAAGCACAAACCCTAAGTTTAACCTAGGCAAAACTTAAATTGAGTTTATGCTCTTACAAACTCATTGGAAATACACTTAAATTTCTCAATTAAAACTTGAATTGAGAAGCTTAGGGTTTTAAAGGGAGTTACCTCAATTTGGTTCAAGGGTTTTGGCTAGGCTTCCTTGATTTCTCCTTTCCCCTTTTCTCCACCAAAAACCGGCCCCTTGGCTTGCTTAGCTCCAAAATTTTCCACCAACCTTGCTCTAGAATTCTGACCACCACTAGACCAAAATCCGGCCAACACTAGTTTTTTTTTTCCTCCTTTTCTCTTCCTCCCACAACCGGCCTTAATGGCCTAAAATGGGTTTCAAATTTTTTTCAATTTTTTTTTCCTCACAAGAAATCCGTCCACCCAAACACTATAATCACTCTTGGTTTTGCAAAAATTTTCTTTCTTTCTTGCTTCCCTAAATCCGGATTTTGAGAGGAAAATTTGACAAAGTTTGGCTAGATTTTCTAATTTTTGTGAATAGTTGTTCACCTATTTATAGGTGAAGAGAAACTTTTTGAAATTGCTAATTGGTCCTTGGAGAAGCAAAATTTTGCCCAAATGGGGTCTTAGGTGGCCGGCCACTAGGTGGTTCTAGAGCCAATAATTACTTTCCAAATTTTAATTAATTCCATAATGAGGTCATTAATCAAAAGGTGGGTGATGTAATCACCCTTAGGGCTTGTTTGGCTTTTTCCTTGATAAACAGTCCAAATTCATGCTAACACAAATATTTTCAATACCTGTTAGTTACTAATAACAATATCTTGACACTTAATTGCAGTCCAAAATTTATCTGTGTAAAATTTAACTGTATAAAAATTTTCTTATAATTTGAAGCCCTTTGGCCCAAGTTACCCTAATTTATGTGCTTGATTTTTCTATGGTGATTTTAGATCTTAATCTTGATATCTTGTAAAAAAAATGGTTTTTCGCAGTATATTTTCCATACTGCCTACCATATATCAGTATCATCATATGGTTGACTTTTCTAGTCAACCTTTGACTTTTTGATCAACTTTGACTTTTTAGGTCAAACTTTGACCACCATGCAATGCCATACAATCATGAAGTTTTTTACCCTTCTTACTCAAAATGTTACATATTTGGTTAAGCAATCATTTTTTTAAGTCTCGTAATATCATGAGAACTTATAAATTCAAATAAAAACCCTATTCAGGCTTTTACATAAGTATCTTCATAACACCGCATAAGTTTCTTTACAAGAAATCATAATGTCGTAAAAATTTAGTTATTACAATCTACCCCCCTTAAAAATTTTCGTCCTCAAAAATTAGAACAAATTGGGGTAGTTCTTTCTCATCTCATCTTCCAATTCCCAGGTTGCTTCTTCAACCTTATGGTTTCGCCATAATACCTTAACCATAGGAATGGTTTTATTTCTCAGGACCTTTTCTTCCCGATCCAGAATTCGAACTGGCTTTTCTTCGTATGTCAAGTCCGTTTGAACTTCCACTGGTTCTTGACTAAGTACATGCGACGGATCTGGTACATACTTCTTTAGCATTGAAACGTGAAAAACATCGTGCATCGCAGCTAATTCTAGCGGTAAAGCAAGCCTGTAAGCTACTTTCCCAATCCTTTCAAGGATCTCAAACGGTCCTATATACCTCGGACTGAGCTTCCCTTTCTGCCAAATCTCATTACTCCTTTCATAGGAGCAATCTTAATGAATACGGTATCTCCAACTTGGAATTCCAAGGGTCTCCTACGTTTATCGGCATAACATTTCTGTCTGCTAAAAGCTATGTCGAGCCTCTGCTTAATCTTCTTGATATCTTCAGAGGTCTTTTTGATGAAGTCTGTTGTTTGCAGCTGTTTCTGTCCAACTTCTTGCCAGTGGATGGGAGATCGACATTTTCTTCCATATAGGGCTTCAAATGGCGCCATACCAATTGAAGCGTGATAACTGTTGTTGTAAGAAAACTCGATCAACGGCAGCTTCTGATCCCAATTTCCCTTGAAATCCAGAACACATGATCTCAGCATATCTTCCATTGTCTGGATGGTTCGTTCCGACTGGCCATCAGTTTGGGGGTGAAAAGCCGTACTGAATTTAAATTTTGACCCCATGGCATTGTGAACACTGGTCCAAAATCGAGATGTGAAACGTCCATCACGATCCGAAATGATCGATTTTGGCACTCCATGCAGTCTAACAATCTGAGATACGTAGATTTCAGCCAATTTTTCCACTGAAAAGGTGGCTTTGATTGCAATGAAATGGGCTGATTTGGTCAATCTATCCACAACAACCCAAATTGTGTCATTTCCACTAGCCGTCCTGGGTAGTCCCACAACAAAATACATAGTAGTTTGCTCCCATTTCCATTCAGGAAGCTCTATTTTCTCCAATTCTCCTCCAGGATGTCGGTGTTCAGCCTTAACTTTCTGACAAGTTAGGCACTTTGACACGTACTCTGCTACTTCGTTCTTCATTTTTGGCCACCAAAAATTTTCTCGGAGATCCTTGTACATCTTGGAAGCTCTTGGATGTACTGAGTATGGCGTCTTATGTGCCTCTGACATTATCTGATCCTTCAGAAATTCAAAGTCGGGGACACAGATTCTTCCCTTGAAATAAACAACACCATCGGTAGAGGTCTTAAACTCCATGTTCTTTTCGCCAAAAGTTGTGCCTTTAGCAAAAACGAATCTTTTCCTTGATGCGCCTTGATGGATTCCAGTAGATCGGACTGAAGAGTCAGAGAAGATAATTTCCCCGTGATCATTTCCAGGTTGAACTCAGAAATCTCCTTTTGTAGTGGCTTGGGAAATGTTTCGATAGACATTAGCATGCCAATGGATTTCCTACTTAAAGCATCCGCTACCTTGTTTGCCTTTCCAGGGTGATAAAGGATCTCACAATCGTAGTCCTTTACAAGTTCCAGCCATCTACGCTGTCTCATGTTGAGCTCCTTCTGAGTAAAAATATATTTGAGGCTTTGGTGGTCAGTGTAGATTTCGCATTTGTTTCCATACAAATAGTGTCTCCAAATTTTGAGTGCGAAAACTACCGCTGCCAGTTCCAAATCATGCGTAGGATAATTCTGCTCGTGATTCTTCAATTGTCGCAAATACATCTCTTCTTTCACAATTTCTGATTAGAAGAAACAGAAAACTGCCTTTTACCTTCATGTAGATGTCAAGGTCAAAATCGGCTTTGATGTTTGCGTCTTTCTCTCGTCTTATCAACTCTTTCAACATCTCTGCAAATTTATTCAAATTTGGAAGGAAACAAAAGAAATAAGTCCCTTTTCGGAACTCTGATTACTTTTTTTTTTTTTAAACGTATCTTATTCATGATGTTTTTTGACTTACCATAATTGGTTCCGATTCCTTGACATCTCGCTGAGAAAGCTAGCGTCTCTCGAACTGTCATTTCTCCTATGTGAAGATCATACCGACTTACGTAAGCCGATGTCTTTTGTGGCACGAACTCCTCCACTTCATGTCCATTGTATGCAAACTTAAGTTTGGTCAGTAGCCAAGTTCATATCCGAAGAATATTTAAAAATATATATATACAGAAGGTAGAACAGGTACAAAATTTAGTCACTTACTTTCAAGTCTCTATCAAGTCTTCCAGCCAAAGCCTTTAGTAATGTGGTCTTCCCGGAGCTCGGAGGACCTAAAAGTAATGTAAGTCTGCAAGACTTGCACAAAGTGAGAACTCGAAAATGTTCCGGGGGCATAATTGATATTTGCACAAAATCTATGGCACCTCACCTTTGAGGTCTAATGATACCACTAACATCTTGAAGGATTTGAAATTGGACCTTTCTTGTTGGAAGAATGTGAAGATAATTTGAGATCCCCCGGTGAAAGAGAGAGATTTACAGCACGAGTATATCTACATATATATATTTATATATACACACACACGCATTATACTTAAAATGTAGAACTACGTTTTTATATGCTTTAAAAGATGTTTTACCTCAAAAATATTGACAAAGAAGTTCAATATAGTTCGTAAAGCTCTACTTCTCACATAAACTTCTGCCTCCACATTCAAATGCTCGAAACGAAGTTCGATCTTCGGGATGCCAAGTCCGGCTCTTTTGTGGATTGCATTTGTCAAAAACAGAACAAAATCAACACTAACACATTACAAAAGAATCAAAATTTCAGAAGCTGAAGATTACGAAAACCGATCTATCAAGGCGGTTCTTGAGCTTCAACAAGAACTTCTCATTGTCTTTCTCCGTGCTTTTCACCAGTCTCTCTAGCGCAGTCTTCCTCTCCACTAACCCGAGATTTTCGACGCCAATCTCTCTGGCTTCAACGAGTAGACCTCGCCGGGCACTTGAAAAAGTGGGCAGTCTCTCTATAGCAGCCCATTTATCATCTTCTCTTAGAGAAGATATAAAGGAAATCTCCATTGTTACTAGCAAAAAGAACTGCTTGTTAGCTGGCTATGAAAAGAAAAGCTCTCTTATAAATTCAGCATCTACATAACCAAACAAAACCCAATAAAGTCTATTATTTAATGGCTTCTAACTTCTGTTGAAAAACGGCTAGCTGGCCAAAATCCATATTAAAAGTTTCAACTCAAACATCCAAGTATTTTATTGGTATTTTTGTTCTCGTCTTTTTTTTTTTTTTTTTTTTTTTCCGTTTATTTTTTTATTTTATTTTTTTTCCTAGTGAAATGTAACATAATTAGAGAGCTCCAATCTTACGCTTTGTTTGACGTTTAAATTTAACTCCAACTAAATTATATTTTTTCATCTCAGTTTTTATTTTTTTCTGAAAAATTAACAAAAATAACTAATTTTTTAAAAGTCAACCAATTCCAACTTAAAAATTTCATCTTCAACTGACAAACCAAATACAAGCTTAATGTTAGCATTAGGCACATATTGAATGTCTGCTTCCAAGTTGTCTACAAGCTGAGTTGAGACAAGGAATCCGATCCAAATATATTACATACATATATATATATATATATATATATATTTTAAAGGGAAAATACTAACAACATCTCCCCAATTGTATCTACAATTTTCTTTTCACCTTGTTTCTTAGATAACCAAAAATAATAATCAAAATTTGCAAATCGTCAAATTCTAACCCTTTTTCGTCCAACCATTTTTTGGTCAAGTCCTTCAAAAATACTAGAATTACCCTCACGATCATGTATCCATACTAAACCTCGTGTAATTACACTCTTTACCGTGTTGAATATCTAATTTCAATTCGAATATCTTTTTTTTTTTTTTTTTTTTTTTGCAACTTAACTATCTATTATTTCATTTAAGCTTTCCATAAGGAAGATATCTATAGTGTGAGAATTATCCAATGCAAAATAGAGAAAAGAGAAAATAAAAGAAAAGGAAGCTAGGGTTTATATAATCATTAATTAATCACCAAGTTACTTATAGAGATCGAAACTAACAAAACTAAACTTGATTTTATATATTCTAAATCGTGAAAGTTTATGGTAGTAAGTGTACTTCGGCAATACCGGTAAGTATTCTTGTGATGATCATAATCGATGATCCAACTTTTAAACGATATGATCTCTAATTGGAAGTAATTTTCCGTATTGTGGTGTAAATTTTTAATCATAGATACTCATAAATCATATTGTTCAAAAGTTAATCCAACGGCACATATAGTTGTTACAATAAGTTTTGCCTTGAAAAAAATCCAAAAGATAAATAATAATAACTGATTATACAATTTTTTAATTTTAATATTCTCATCAGTAAATCTAACAATTCTAACTAGAAGTTATTTTATGAATAAATAAACAAACAAAGTGGGGGGAACTAAAACATACGTGGAAAGGAAAAGAGAAGCTTGTGCGATTTGTTAATTAGTGGAGGGAGAATCCACTTTAGAAGATAAATTCGACGGTGCTAGTTGCTAGTAGAAGGACGGCATATATATATATATATATATATATATATGTATATATATATTAGTGTACTAGTTACTTCACTGAATGAAAACAAAGATGAGTAGAATTGCCGGCATTTGATTCGTTCAAAAAATAAAACAGAAAAAGAACAAACTAAAATAAAAAGAATTGAGGAAAGGAGAGTAGTTATAACTTATAAGAATGGAACTAGTCAGTTGCGGTGTCAAGAGTTCCTTCCAGCTACTGTCCCTCTCAATTTTATTGAAAGCTACTTCACAAAAAAATATCTATACATGTGTATATATATTACAATATAAATACACTTTTGAAAGAGATGAAAAGATAGAAAAGCACGTCTACATTTTCATGTGTTGATAAGGATGGTTATGGCCGGCAAATTGGAGCTTTTTTATGTGTTAATTGGCCGGCGGTGAAAAGCTTCTAACTTGTTTACTTACCTAACATGTCAAGCTTCCAAAAAGAGAGGGGAAGATGAACAAATTTGTGGATATAGCAAATCTTAGAAGCCTTTTTATATTATATAGGTATAACATACTTCTATCACTTTGTCTGGAATATTAGAATTACTCCTATTTTGTCTTGTTATAAACTTTTAAAATTTTCATCTTACTCTTTTAATTTTGAATTAATCTTACTTAATATCTTTTAATAGAGTTTTCATTTTACTCTATCGACTTTTAACAAAAATTCTAATAGAAAATGTTAAGTATGACTAATTCAAAATTTATGAAGTAAAGGGAGAAATTTTAAAATTCATGAATAAAGTAGAATGACTTCAAGAGTTAAAAGCACTAGAGACGCACAAATTGCTATAAACAGTTGAACTTATGGTTATGACGTCTTTTTTTTTTTTTTAATTAAACTAAACCGAGTTACAATTTGGGGGCCTAATAATTAGAACTTTTTAACACGTAAAATGGCTTAGTTGGAAATTTTAAAGTTCAAAGACTAATCTTGGATAAAGTGTAAAGTATAAGGATACAACTAGTGCTTTTTAATGCATAGTTATTTTGTAAAAAATTATCTTCATAATTAATCAGCCGTTGCTTATAAACAAAAATAGTCCGTTTCTAAACAAGCTTAGGTGGACGTGTCCAAAACTATATATAAGCTCTTGACTAGAAATCTTGTGTATCTCAATACCCAAATTTCGCCATCTTTAATGCTATATATAAGTTGTAACAACTTCTTCTGCACTCAAATAAAGAATATAAATACACAAAACCATCAATTGGTACAACAACGAGAATATATTCTACTCTACAATGTTAAATGTGTGGTGACAAATCGTAAAATTAGACTCGTTCTTTGAGTAAAAGTGGGCCAACTCATTTTAGTTTCATTGACGGATCTTAGAATTTCTAAAGTATTAAAATTGAGAAAGAGGATGAAAGATGGTATTAATAATCACCTTTTTTTAGATAAAAAAAGAAAGAATAAATATTTAAAATCAAGAAAAGGGTCAAGTCATTTCCATCTTATTGATGTATCTAAGAATTTCCAAAGTTCTAAAGTGAGGAAAGGAATAGAAGACGACACCAATAACTTTTTGTTTAATAATCATAATAAAAAGAATACGTACTTAAAATTACAATAATATCACAAACTTGTATTGAACTCCTCTTTCGTGAGGCTAGGTTTTCACCAATAGTTAATGACCCTAACTTGTATGCAAATTCATAGCTATATGGTACATTGAAATTACAGCAAAACAAGGACCAAAACCTGAGTGCTGTGTAGTTTATTTACATTTGTAAATATTCTCTTTCTTATTCTCTCTCTTTTATCTCTTTTGGAAATTAATCGCCTTGATCGAGACGGCAAAGGTGAATCCAAAGAACACTGAAAACCCAACAACGACAACCGCAACAACACCCACAAAATCATTTTTGAAACCAAAATAACTCCTCACAAAATGTTCCACAGTCTCAGTACTATTCCCAAACGTCTCTTTGACGTCTCCAAATTGAGAAGCAACCAATCCGTACAAGGTCCATGAGACTGGGCACACCCAAGAGTACCATCTCCACCACACCGGCATTCTCTGTTCACAACCCACCAAAATTTTTAAAGAAAATTACAGAAACAACCTCTCAAATAGATATGTTTATGTTAATTTATTGTCATTTCTCAATGTTCTCTCCTTTTATTTTTATTTTTTATTTTTTTGGGTTTTTAACTTTTCATATTTATCTATTGGTGATTTAAAAAAAAAAAACTGAAGATAATTTAGTTAGAACTTGGGACAATAATCTAAAGATGTGATTTTTGAGAGGTAATAATCCTATTATTCACCCATATTTTTAGTCCTTAATTATATGTGAGTATTTCATAAACATCTAAGAATAATTTATGATTAGTTCCTAATTAAACTACTGCATTAATGTTCATTTTACTCTAAACTTTGAGATCAAAGAGCATTAATCCTAACACATGTTGAAAGTTTATATGCTAGTCCCGTTGTGACTTTTTCTGATACTTAAACAAGAACCGACTAAGAAAAAGTATTTCATAAGTAGCACTGTAATTTTGTTTTTTTTTTTTTTTTTTTTTTTTTATATGTAACTGTCACATTAGAATATATAAATAATGACGGTTGGGAGAAGGGGTGGTAGTTATACAAAAGAAAATAATCAAAATTAGTGTAATTTATATATGAAATTAGGTTAGATGGTAGTTTTTGAACATTTTGTTGAAAAAATGCCTAACTTTTTTTTTTTTTTGTTAGAAAAATGGCATGCAATGGTCAATTGTGACTAACTATACCATTAAATTATTAATTGATATTGATTAAACACATATTGATATCAGTCAATCACTAAAGGTCAATCAATCAAGTGGTCAACCTCAATCATTAATTGATCACTTACAAGAAAATGATCACTTTCCTAATTCAACAAAACTTGGGAAATTTATTGGAAAAATGATTATAAAACATCATTTTCACACAGATCCCATGCTTTTAATAGGAGATAAGGGATTAATGCTCTTAATCTTAAAGTTTAGGAAGGGACTCATCAAAGAACCAATTCCAGGACCTAAGTAGAATCATGAAATGGTAAAAAGACAAGCACATAGAAACTTAAGAAACTTACTGTTCTAGGAGTGATGAAACCGGAGAAAAGGTTCCATGTTGTGTAGAAAGCAGAGGAGACAATAGCGGCGACATTGTGGTCCGGCGTAAGGGCGACGGTCATCATTCCAAAGAAAGTAAAGTATAAGAAGGTGAAGTACATGAAGAAGAGATACCAAAACAACTTGCTTAGTGTCCAATCAAATCCAATCATGGCATATACTATCACTCCATAGATGATGGTCTGTACAAAAATGTATGGCAGCTCAATCGCAACCTGCCAAACCACTTAATTCCGTGAGACAAATTCCCCCATATGTTAAAAATTGGGATATTCGTATCAGAATTTGTCAGTTCTACAAATTTTTTTTCCCCCTATATGATTTGATTTTGATTAGATCTAACAGTCAGAAACGTGCTTTACTGGTAGGTAGTGATATCCTGCCATAGAACGCTTCAAGACAATATTCATATACATGTTGAGGTGAAGCAGGATATGATTTTGAACAAAACATGCGAGCTCGGACAGAGTCATCAGGTCTGAAAAATTGTTGGGGGAAGATTACGTTACCTGTCCGAGGGCGTAAGGCATGGCCGAGTACATTCCAGCTGCTCTTTCTCTGTAAAAGACCGTTCTCTCGATAGCCACAACTGGCTGCACTGATGAACTATTTTGCACTCCAAGGAATAGAACAGCAGCATACATAGAACCCATTGCATTCATAACATCTTGCTGCCTTCTCCTGCAATTCCAAGAAATTCAGGGTTTAAAAGAAAAAATTTCCTATTATGAGCAGGACTTTGCTGTTAGATTTCATCTTCTTAATTGTACCTTTTGGTGCCGAGATCCCAGAAGATGGTCCCAAACATGAGAGCTGTGAAGGTTGTGAACAAGAGCCTAATTGCAGTGTAAGGCGGGTTTCGCCAGTATGACCAGTGCTGTTTCCATAGGCATGCTACGCACTGCGTGAAGAAAGACTGCGAGTATTGGGTCGGGAAGTACAAGTCTTTTGAGCCCGGTTGAGGGATGCTTAGTTCCTCGATCAATTCCTTATTTCTCCTGAACAAAACATTGGATATATGTATAATTATCATTAATTGTTTCCATTACTCCTTTTATAAACGAATTCGGTGAACTTCTAAAGATGTTGAAACTCAAGGGAGAGTTATACCTATATAGTTCTGATTCTCTGTATATGTCGGTGAAGTTGACACCTAGAGCTTCTTCTTGTGCTGCTGAAGTAACCTCTAACATCCACGTCGCGGGGTTGTAGCCATCCTTGATTTTAGGAACTCCCTCAATGTCCTAAGATCAAACACAAAGTCCCGTAAGTTTGCGAGTCAACAAGTAAGAAGCCAAATTTTATAGCATACATGACATGGTTTTATCTGCCTAACCTCTAAGTACTTGATCAATTGCGACGAATGTTGGCCTAAAGGGCCCACATATATTTCTTCCCCTCCTCTCTTCAAAAGAAATAGCTGCAATATTCAACACTAGAACTTTTAGTCCCTTGTAAATTTTGGTTTTTTTTTTCTTTTCTGAACTACTTTAAATTGGAAACATTCTTGAGCTTCAAAATTTTTTTAGATAACCTCGTCGAAAGCATCAAATATGTCTATGCTTGGCTGGTGAATAGTGCAGACAACGGTTCTTCCTGTGTCAACCGTGTTTCTCACAGTCCTCATTACAATGGCTGCTGCTCTGGCATCAAGGCCAGATGTTGGCTCGTCCATGAATATGATTGACGGGTTAGCAACAAGTTCAACCGCGATTGTCAACCTCTTGCGCTGCTCGGTTGAGAGACCATTCACGCCTGGCAATCCAACAAGCGCTTCCTTTATCGGGGTCAGCTCCACAAGCTCAATGACTTCCTCAATGAACATCTTTAATAAATCACATTAAGCAGACTTTTAGATTCAGTCAAATTTAAAAACTTGACAAGCTAAAACATGGAAAGGAAGATCAAGAGGCTAGTAATAGACATATCCCAACTCTTATACCTACTTATTAATACCAACTGACATGGCAAGCGACTTATTGGGAATGGTGACCCACTTGTCATATCAGTCAGTATTAAAAACTCTTTGGAAGAGTTACGATATGTATCACTATATTGTATGAGTCTGATGAAAACCTTTCTGGCTGTGGAATCAACATCTTTGGGTAATCGTAGCCACGCAGAATAAACTAAGGACTCGTAGACTGTGACATGAGGAGAGTGGATATCATTTTGCTCACAATAACCCGCAATCCGAGCAAATGTTTCTTGCTTTTTAAGGTATCCAGATATGGTGATGCTTCCTTCAATGTATCCACTGGTTTTCCTTCCCGCCAACACGTCCATGAGAGTAGTCTTCCCAGCACCACTAACACCCATTAAAGCTGTTAGGACTCCGGGCCTAAAAGAACCGCTCACACCCTTCAGAAGCTCTAGCCTATCCTCAAGAATGCCTTGAGCTTTCATTTCCTGCACAAGAAATTAATTCAAGCATAAGTGTGCTTATTAGTTACTGCACTTCCTTCAAAAACAAGATTATACCTGTGGCATGTCGACTGTGTATCTGATATCGTCGAAAGTGATTGAAAGTGGCTCGAACGGAAGAACCATTCCACGTTTCATGTTCGGATTAGCTTCATTGATGCTACCAACTCTGAAGGACAGTGTCCTGGAGGATATACTGATTCTGCTTTCATTTCCTCTTTCTGCATTGTCACAAAGTCGATAGTGTGAGTTATAACTACACAAAGTAAAAGAAGGAAAGCATGTAAAAACTAGGGAAGCGTCATATCCTACCAATAGAGCTCCTCCCTCTAGATGATAGCTCAATGGACTCTCCACTTCTGTTTGCATGTTTCAAAGCGAAGGCTTCTTTTGTTAATATTGTCTGATGCTTCCCAAATGCTGCATAAAATATTTTCCATTCATACTCGTTCGAAGAACGAGAAAAAAAAAAAAATACAAAAACTCCATTACATGACATCACTTACGGTTAAGATATTTCAAAGCCATGGTGAAAAGGAAATTGAAAAGTAAAATGTATCCAATTGTGGCTCCTACTCCAATCCAGTACCAACGTGCCTCGGGGAAAATCCCGCGACTCTTTAATAGCATTACTCCCAGTGATTCTGTTGAGTTGGGAGGAATCTATGGCAAAAAATTCCCCACCAAGACAAATTAGCTAATACTTATTGCCAATATCATTCACATTTCAAGATTTTTTTATTTTTTATTTTTTGGTGAAATTCAAGGAAATGCGCTTACATGTGCCCAATTGTGTCCAAGAAATTCATTGACAGCGATGGCATTCTGCCCATACATTACTGGTGAGACCCAATAGCCCCATATCCACCATTTCCGCACATCATCTGAAGAAGGTAAGAAAAAAATATATATTACAAAAAAATTCATTTCAAGATAGAAATTAAAAAATTCTAATTAGTTGTAACAAATTACAAAGCTGATCCACCTTTTGTTAAGATAAAGCCACCCATGACAAGAACAACAAGTAAAGAAAAAGACCCAAAAGTGTATGCAACAGTTATGTTCCTTCCTAATGCCCCAATTAACCGGAAAAGCCCCGATGCCATCTGGTTAATACATAGCAGAAGAAAGAACTGTTTGAAGAACCTGCAAAAAAAATCAAAGGTTTTGATTAGATTGAGTGACCCTAAATCGAAACGAATCTCAACCAAAACATAAAGACATGAAAGCCAACATTTTTTTTCGTTTTGCTTTGTAATTTTTGCTTGATATTCATTCACCTTTCAATGTTTGGATCAAAACCAATGACGTAGTAAGTGAGGACCACCCAAATGGTGACTTCGACAATGGTGAAGGGGATTCTAAGGATCCATGTAGCTAGAGAGTAGGCCCAAGCCGGGAAGAAAAGAAGGTCCCTTTGCTTGTAAAACACAGGAAGCTTCATGATAGTCATGACAAGCTCCGAGAATCCGTTGAACATGATTATCACCAATGTGAAGAACAAAGCACCCAGATAAACCCCTCCGTCTGTCACCGTGTCTCGGTGCATCTCCGTACGAAAGAACAATGTCATCGCGATCAATGCCATCATAGTTATCTAAAGAACACATGTAAACAATATTTAGCTTCTTAATATATATTTTAATATATAAGTATGTATACTGATTCATTTGAATTAAATTTTGATGCTTTTTAGTACTACTAACTTGGCTCATCTTGAAAATGAAGACAAAAGAATTCCTCTTCTTGAGTAACCATTCTCTTGAAATACAAGCCTTGAACAGTTCCTTCTTGCTAACACCATACTTTTTAGTTGTCAAAGCTGCAGGGTGAGCATGGGACTTGTCGAATGGCGCAGCGAGCTCATCACCGATTTTTTGACCAATGTGAAATAACTGAAACGCTTCTGCAAATTCCGTGGCAGTGAAGAATCTGTAAGGTTCATCTTTCTTCGCCCAGTACTGCTCTTGATCCTTTCTTGATGTCACCTGTGAAGGCCAACGCATACGAACAAGTTAGAACTCTTTTTTAAGTCCAGTCTCGCCGAAAAATGGAACAAGATGTTAAGAGAAAGGGGTTGAGTCATTACTTCTTGCAAGAAGTCTGCCACGCCTTTCCTCTCGGGACATTTGAATCCCGTAAGCTCAAAGAATTCGAGCACGTTTTCTCGGGGTCCTTGGTACACAATATGCCCGTCTGAGAGGAGAATTATGTCATCAAACAGGTCATAAGTCTCTGGAGCTGGCTGGAGAAGAGAGATGAGTGCGGTTCCATTAAGAATGTGAATCGCTTGTCTGAGGGAATTCACAATTTGAAATGTCGTCGAACTATCCAAACCAGTCGATATCTCATCCATAAAAAGCGCTCTCGCCGGTCCTACCAGCATCTCTCCTACATATATAACCACAGAGAATTTCCAGCCATCAACCATTTCAGAGTTCCCAAAGAGTCGAAATAGTCCAATATCATAACGACAGGGAAAATAAAAAAAATATAAATAAATAAAATTTATTGTGAGTTTACCTGTTGTCACTCTCTTTTTCTGCCCACCAGATATACCTCTTATCATTTCATCCCCAACCCTAGTGTCAGCACAAACTTCAAGTCCCAAAACCTGGCCCCAAAAAAAAACAAAAAAATAGGATATCGGTCGGAATTTTTATATTATTTTAAACCAAAAAATCAACTTAAATGAAGCAAAAGTTTGTACCTTTAATATGTAATCAATAACCACATTGGTCTCTTGCCCTTCTAGTGCTACTGCCTGCAAAATTTAAGATACAGTCTCTTTGTTAGAAATATTATTTCGGACATTAAAAGATTTCTGAATTCTTTTTTGTTTTTTTGTTTTTTTGTTTAACCTTCATAAAAATATCAAGGTCAGGATCTGGCATGATATTCGCGGCCTTCTCTCTCCTTGATAACTCTGCCAACATTTCTGATAAAATTTTGCAAAGACTTAGTTCAGATTGTTGATAATTCTCTAATTAAGACGAAGTTGAGTATGACGAATTTTGAAGGCGTTTTTTTAACTAACCATAGCGAGGTCCGATCCCTTGACACCTTGCCGAGAAAGCCAGTGTTTCTCTAACTGTCATTTCTCCTATGTGCAGATCATGCTGGCTAATGTAGGCCGACGTTCTTTCCGGTACAAACTCCTCCATTCCATGTCCATTGTAGGTTACTCTCCCCGAGAACTGCATTTTACGGTATGTTTTTGGATAAAAATAACACCAAATGTGGAATTTTTTTTATGACAAAGGATGAAAATCTCTATCCTTACTTTTAAATCTTTATCAAGCTTTCCCGCTAAAGCCAATAGTAGTGTGGTTTTTCCGGAGCTTGGAGGGCCTAAAAGCAATGTCATTCTGCAGAGATGATTGGATATATGAAAAATGGACAGGTTGTAGAAACTATAATGTAATGATATATATATATATATATATATATATTTTTTTTTTTTTTGCTTACCTTCTTGGCTTAATAATTCCACTAACGTCATGAAGAATTGGCAGTGGTTTTTTCCGACTAGGAAGAATGTGAAGATAATTCAAGAACCCCTACGGATTAAAAAAATAATAAACACACATAAATTAGAAGTAAAGTACGTAATTTATGATGTGTGACAACAATTCTAGCTACCACAAGAGATGAAATATTACCTCCAATATATTCATAGAGAAATTAAACATCGTAGGCATTGCCCTGCTTCCTACATAAGCCTCCGCTTCAATACTCAAATGCTCGAACCGCACTTCGATCATCGGAATATCAATTCCAACTCTAAAAACCAAAAGAAAAAAAAAATCAGAAAAAAAATTCTACACCAAGTTCATCACAAACAACGATAAGTACATCAAAAGAAGAAAAAGAAGAAGAAGAAATCCACCTATCGATTCTGTTCTTGAGCTTCAACAAGAACTCCTCGTTATCCTTGTCGGCGATCTTGACGAGCCTCTCGAGCACATTCCTCCGCTCGAGAGGGCCGAGATTCTTGACCTCAATCTCTCTGGTTGTGCCTTGTTCTTCGGTGAGAATTCCTCTCCTGATGCGCAGAAAAGTGGGAAGCCTCTCAATGGCGGCCCATTTCAGAGACTCCTCATCGTCTTCATCTTCGTGAGACGACTTCGAGAACACTTCCATGCTGTTGTTCCTCCAGATGCTGGAGCTCCCCAGACGCCAACTACTCGCTCTGTATATCTCACCACTATCCATATTATATATGTATATATGTATCTATATGCCAGTAGTACAGTCACTTCAGCTTTTCAATGCCAATGGAACAGGATCGAATGCACGGCCTTCTATGCGAAATGATTGAGATTATGGACTTGAAGGAAAAAAAAAGACTAGTGATGTGGTTTTCTTGATCCTTCTGTGGAAGGAACAATGGAGTTTGGACTTCAGAGATTTGCGTTTGAGACGTGGGCATTTATCTTAAATATTAAAATATATAAAATATACATGACAGATGTATGTAGCCTGTAGGGT
Source organism: Ficus carica (assembly GCA_009761775.1). Classification (NCBI taxonomy): domain Eukaryota; kingdom Viridiplantae; phylum Streptophyta; class Magnoliopsida; order Rosales; family Moraceae; genus Ficus; species Ficus carica. Next base: position 10,192,445 of record CM019745.1, on the reverse strand, counting down.
CAACTTCGTATCTTCTGAGTGTTGATTTACCCAAAAGAATGCTATCATAATGTACCTTATATGAACTTACATCAAATACTTAATTTCGGTTGGGGATGAAATTTTTATATTAGAGTTGATTGATTTTTTTAAAAATTTATCATAATTTTTTTTTTTTTCAAAAAAGATAAAATTTGATATGAAAATTTTGAGTTGTACATGGCAAACCAAAGGCACCCTTAGATGTATTTATTTTTATTAAGATTTAGATATTGATTTAGGTATTAAAAAAAAAAAACAACAACAACGGATTAATTTGTTTTGTGTTTTTACTCATTGATTATGTAATTAATCATGCAAAATATAATTTCAAAAACAAATCATGCAATATATATCAAAAGTAAGGTTTTTCCCGCGCCTAAGCAATAATTAAAAAAAAAATAGTAATTAAATAACAAAAATATTTCTGTTGCAAAGAGAATTAATTCCCGGCAGGCCACATTTGTTTGGCGCGGCGCGTGATGTGTTACTCTAAATAATGGTTCTTTTAAGTATTCTTAGCAAAAACAAAAGGGTGGTTCTTAATTAATTAGTAATTAATTTCTTAGCAGTCGCTCAAAAGTCGACGAGATCATTAACCTTTGATTTCTTGGCAATCACTTCAGGCCAACAAGATTATATAATAGTCTTTAATCCAAAACTATCATATGTTTTCAAGAAATATATATATATATATATATATGCATTTTCAACCTAAAATCATACTGTAATCAAGCAAAAAATTTACAATATTAAACGTTTCTTTAATTGGATAAAAAAATCTCTATTAGCACTCAATATTTTTCATTAATATCCTATTTGAGAATCCTCTTTTCATCTATAAATATAATATTATAATGTTTCCTTTTGTCATATCAAGTGTTAGGAACTAAAATTTAGAACTAAAATTTTCCAACTCATTTTTTGTCTTTTTGTGAGAAATCAATAAAATTTTAATTAATTTTTAAAAAGTCAAACTACTACAATAAAAAAAACTCAACTCCAACCGGTGTACCAAAACTCAAGCGTACATATGCCACTTGTAAGGTCAAAGGTGTAGCTAGTTCCGGCTGTTTTTGTATGACAGATCGGCAAGGGTTGAGGTTATTCCATCGAGGCTTGCAAAAATCTTCAAAAAGATCATTAAACTTGTCTTGAAATGCAAAAGCATGTTTCGCGTGGATCTCAGTTTTAATTAATTATTAAACAACATTGTTCTTTGATTGGAGCGAAAATCATGAAGACAATGTTTTTTAATCTAAAAGTTGGTTTAATTTAATTTGGCTTCTATAATAATATCATTGAATATCCCTCACGCAACAACTAAGATCATGATTCTTTATCAAAACAACTAAGATCATTATTCACGGGTTACACCCAAATATATATATATATAATGAGAACTTTATGTCACCCAACTATTGTTCATTCTTATTCTAATAAAAAAAATAGAGAAGAAATTGGCATACAATATTTTTATGTAATTGACCCAAATTTGTTTGTAAGTTCGGAAGAAGAGGGGGGGGGGGGGGGGGGGGGGGGGGGGGGGGGTATTAATGAAAAAAAAGAAAGAATAATCTTGCATTGTTAATTGGGTTTTTCTTTTTTTTTTTTTTTTTTTTTGGAGGGGATGCTAATTGGTTTTCTTGTTAAGCTTCTAGAAACTTTTCTTATTATTATTATTTTTTTGAACATTTTGGTCTCTCCAAATCATAATTAGAGATTTTGATCATAAAATATACGGATTCCTTTGCCTAACAACCACGAGCCAGTTCTATTTCATAGACGTTAGAGCTTACTTAATTTAACCTAATTTTGTTTTATTTCAATAATTAAATATTCCGTTGACAAATGTAATTTTCACCTGATCTTCCTTATCTTTTTGGCAACAAAGTGACACACACACACACACACACACACACACACACACACACACACACATATATATATATATCTATATTAATTTAGTTTTTCTCTTAATTATAAAGAGATTATCAAAAGCCGCGGGGCGCTTTGATTGCGAAGAAAAATAAATTATTTAACAAGATGAGAAAAAAAAAGCAATTTTCTCATCAGTTATGTTTGCGTTATTCCATTATTTCTTTTTCACATACCAATCAATGATCTTTTCTTCCCAATTTTTGCCTATGCAATCAGTGACGAGATTTATACATGTTCTAATGTATCATGTAATGAGTAAATATTTAAAATTAAGAAAAGAATCAAGTCCTTTTCGTCTCATTGATAGATAGTAGAATTTCCAAAATTATAAATTAAGGAAAGGAATGGGAGAGGACATAATAATCCTTTTTTTTTTTTTTTTGTAACAATTAAGAAAAAGAATATGTACTTAAAATTACAATAGTAACACAAAATTTTATGTTGAACTCCTCTTACACGAGGCTAGGTTTTCACAAATAGTTAATGACCCTAACTTGTGTATACAATATTAATTCATAGCTATATATATAGTACATTGAAATTACAGCAAAATGAGGACAAAAATCTGAGTGTTATGTATTTTATTTACATGTATAAATATTCTCTTTCTTATTCTTTTTTTTTTTTTCTTTTTTTTTTTTTTTTATCTCTTTTGGAAGTTAAACACCTTGATAGAGAAAGCAAAGGTGAATCCAAAGAGCACTGAAAACCCAACAAGCACGACGGCAACAACACCCACAAATTCACTTTTGAAACCAAAATAACTTCTCACAAAATGTTCCACAGTCTCGTTACTATTCTCAAATGTCTCTTTGACGTCTCCAAATTGAGAAGCAACCAATCCGTACAAGGTCCATGAGACCGGGCACGCCCAATAGTACCATCTCCACCACACCGGCATTCGCTGTTCACAACCCACCAAAATCTTTAGAGAAAATCGTAAAAACAACCTCTCAAATAGACATCTTTATGTTTTTTTGCCATTTCTCAACATTTGTTTATTGACGTTACATACTTGTCTAATTGATGGTGACCCAAAAAAAAAAAACTCAAAAATATTATAGTTAAGGCAATAATTTAGAGATAGTGATTTTTGAGGGACAATTATACAAATCACCCAAATTTTTTAATTATCTGTATTATTTCGTAAACATCTAAGATTATTTTAGTGATTAGTTCCCAAACTACCTCATCAATGACGTTTGAGTCCATAAACTTTGAAATTATGACTTTTTCTGTTACTTCTTGGACAAGAACCGATTAAGAAAAAGGATTTAATAAATAACACTTACGTAATTAATTATTTGCTTTTATGTTACTTTCATATCTGATTATTTAAATGGCATGCACTGGTCAATAGTGACTGACCGTATAATTAAATCATTGATTAACAATCATTAAATATATATTGATATTGGTTAATCAGTAAAGTTCAATGACACAAGTGGTCAATCACTAACAGACTATTTATAAGAAAAACATCATTTTCTTAATTTAACAAAACATGAGACATTTATTGAAAAAAAAAAAAATTTTAAAAGGTCATTTTCCCACGGATCCTATGCTTTCAAATGAGAATAAGAGACTTATGCTCTTAATTTTAAAGTTTAAGAAGAATCATGAAATGGTAAATAGACAAGCAGATAGAAACTTAAGAAACTTACTGTTCTGGGAATGATGAAGCCAGAGAAAAGGTTCCAAATTGAGTAGAAAGCGGAGGAGACGATGGCGGCGATATTGTGGTCAGGCGTAACGGCCACAGTCATCATCCCATAGAAAGTGAAGTATAAGAAGGTGAAGTACATGTAGAAAAGGTACCAAAACAACTTGCTCATTGTCCAATCAAATCCAATCATGGCATATACTATCACTCCATAGATGACGGTCTGTACAAAAATGTACGGCAGCTCAATCACAACCTGCCAAACCATTTAATTCCATCAGATAAATTCCCACGTACGTTAGAAAACCGGGATATTTGTATCAGAATTTGTCAGTTCTACAGATTTTTTCATTCTGATGTGATTTTGAGTAAACGTGCTCTACTCGTAGGTAGTGATATCCTGCCACACAACGCTCCAAGATAATATTCACATACATGTGAGGTGAGGCTGGATATGATTTTGTATTGTGTGTCATATGATTTTGATGTGATTTTGATACGATAAACGTGTTGAATAGTAGATTATGTTACCTGTCCGAAGGCATAAGGCATAGCCGAGTACATTCCAGCTGCTCTTTCTCTGTAAAAGACTGTTCTCTCAATAGCCACAACTGGCTGCACTGATGAACCATTTTGCACTCCAATGAACAGAACAGCAGCATACATAGAACCCATTGCATTCATTACATCTTGTGGCCTTCTCCTGCATTTCCAAGAAATTGGAAGTTCAAAACGAAAGACCCTATAATGACCAAGACTTTGTTGTTGGATTTTCATTCCATTAATTGTACCTTTTGGTGCCGAGATTCCAGAAGATAGTCCCGAACATGAGAGCTATAAAGGTTGTGAACAAGAGCCTAACTGCAGTGTAAGGCGGGTTTCGCCAGTAGGACAGGTTTTGTTTCCATAGGCATGCCATGCACTGGGTGAAGAAAGACTGCGAGTATTGGGTCGGGAAGTACAAGTCTTTTGAGCCCGGTTGAGGGATGCTTAGTTCATTGATCAAGTCCTTATTTCTCCTGAGCAAACCATTGGATATTTGTGCAATTATCGTTAGTTGTTTCCATTACTCCTTCTATAAATGAATTCGTCGAACTTCTAAGGATGCTGAAACTCAAAGGCGAGTTTTACCTGTATAGTTCTGATTCTCTGTACATGTCGGTGAAGTTGACACCTAGAGCTTCTTCTTGCCCTGCTGAAGTAACCTCCAACATCCACGTCGCGGGGTTGTAGCCATCCTTAATTTTAGGAACTCCCTCAATGTCCTGAGATCAAACAAAAAGTCCCATAAGTGTGTACATCAACAGGTAAGAAGCCAAATTTTGTAGCATACATGACGTGTTTTATCAGCCTAACCTCAAAGTACTTGATCAATTGCGAAGAATGTCGGCCTAGAGGACCCACGTATATTTCTTCCCCTCCTCTCTTCAGAAGAAAACAGCTGCAATATTCAACACTAAAACTTTTAGTCCATTGTAAATTTGGTTTTTTTTCTTTTTTTCTTTTTTTTTTTTAAACAAGTTCAAATTGGAACATTTTTTATAACCTCATCAAAGGCCTCAAATATGTCTATGCTTGGCTGGTGAATAGTACAGACAACGGTTCTTCCTGTGTCAACCGTGTTTCTTACAGTCCTCATCACAATGGCTGCTGCTCTGGCATCAAGGCCAGATGTTGGCTCGTCCATGAAAATGATTGACGGGTTAGCAACAAGCTCAACCGCGATTGTCAGCCTCTTGCGCTGCTCGGTCGAGAGGCCATTCACGCCAGGCAATCCAACAAGCGATTCCCTTATTGGAGTCAACTCCACAAGCTCCATGACTTCCTCAATGAACATCTTTAAAAACCACATCAAGCAGACTTTCAGATACATTCAAATTAAACAACTTGAAAAGCTTAAACATGGAAAAGAAGATAAGGAGGCCAGTAATACTACAAATCCCAACTCTTATACCTACTTTTAATACCAACTGACATGGCAAGTGACTTATTAGGAATGGCGACCCACTTGTCATATCAGTTGATATTAAAAACCCATTGGAAGAGTTACGATATGTATCACTATATCCTTAGTCTGATGAAAACCTTTCTGGTTGTAGAATCAACATCTTGGGGTAATCGCAGCCACGCAGAATAAACCAAGGACTCGTAGACTGTGACATGAGGAGAGTGGATATCATTTTGCTCACAATAACCAGCAATCCGAGCAAATGTTTCTTGCTTTTTAGGGTATCCAGATATGGTGATGCTTCCTTCAATGTATCCACCAGTTTTCCTTCCCGCCAACACGTCCATGAGAGTAGTCTTCCCAGCACCACTAACACCCATTAGAGCTGTTAGGACTCCAGGCCTAAAAGAACCGCTCACCCCCTTCAGAAGCTCTAGCCTATCCTCAAGAATGCCTTGAACTTTCATTTCCTGCATAGAATTTTAAGACATTGTAACAAGTAATTAATTCAAGCATTACTGTGCTTATTAGCTATTACACTTCTTTTAAAAACCATAGTATACCCGTGGCATGTCAACGGCATATCTGATTTCGTCAAAAGTGATTGAAAGTGACTCAAACGGAAGAACCATTCCGCGCTTCATGTTCGGATTAGCTTCATTGATGCTACCTACTCGGAAGGACAATGTCCTGGATGATATACTCCTTCGGCTTCCATTTCCTCGTTCTTCATTGTCGAAACAACAATAGAGTAAATCATAACTTCACAGAGTAGAAGAAGGGAAGCATATAAACTCGGAAGCGTTATATCCTACCAATTGAGCTCCTTCCTCTAGATGACAGCTCAATGGACTCTCCAGTTCTGTTTGCATGTTTCAAAGCGTAGGCCTCTTTAGATATTATTGCCTGATGCTTCCCAAATGCTGCATACAATTTTGTTCATTCATACTCATTAGAAGAACACTCCGTTGCTTCAAAAAAGAAAACACGAAAAATAATAACAGAACATCACTTACGGTTAAGATATTTCAAAGCCAAGGTGAAAAGAAAATTGAAGAGTAAAATGTATCCAATTGTGACTCCTACTCCAATCCAGTACCAACGTGCCTCGGGGAAAAGCCCGCGACTCTTTAATAGCATTACTCCCAGTGTTTCTGTGGAGTTAGAAGGAATCTATGGCAAATAATTTCCACAACACAAATTAGCTTATACTTATTGCCAATATCATTCACATTTCCCCATTCTTTTTTTTTTTTTTTTTTTTTTTGGTTCTTTGTTTGCAATTCAAGGAAATGTGCTTACGTTTGCCCAATTTTTTCCAAGAAATTCATTGACAGCAATGGCATTCTGTCCATACATCATTGGTGAGACCCAATAGCCCCATATCCACCATTTTTTCACATCATCTGAAAAAGGTAAAAAAAAAAATTATCACAAAAAATTCATACCAAGATAGAAATTCAAAAATTTTGATTAGTTATAACAAATTACAAAGCTGATCCACCTTTTGTTAAGACAAATCCACCCATGACAAGAACAGCAAGTAAAGCAAAAGATCCGAAAGTGTTTGCAACGATTATGTTCCTTCCTAATGCCCCCATAAACCGGAAAAGCCCCGATGCCATCTGGTTAATACATAGCAGAAGAAAGAACTGTTTGAAGAACCTGCAAAAACCGAAGGTTCTGATTAGATTCAGTGACCCTATAACGAAATGAATCTCAAAATAAAAACACAAGGAAGTCAATTTTTTTTTTTCTTTTTTCTTTGTAATTTCTCCTTGATATTCGTTCACCTTTCAATGTATGGATCAAAACCTATGACATAGTAAGTGAGGACCACCCAAATGGCGACTTCGACGAAGGTAATAGGGATCTTAAGGATCCATGTCGGTAGAGAGTAGGCCCAAGCAGGGTAGAAAAGAAGGTCCCTTTGCTTGAAAAACACAGGAAGCTTCATGATAGTCATGGCAAGCTCCGAGAATCCATTGAACATTATGACCACCAAAATGAAGAACAAAGCACCCAGATAAACCCCTCCGTCGATCACCGTGTCTCGCCGCATCTCCGTACGAAAGAACAATGTCATACCGATCAGTGCCATCATAGTTAGCTGAAGAACACATGTAAACAATAATTAGCTTCAACATATATATATATATATATATATATATTGATTCATTTGAATTAAATTGTGATGCTTTTGAGTACATCTTACTTGGGTCATCTTGAAAATGTAGACAAAAGAATTCCTCTTCATGAGTAACCATTCTCTTGAAACACAAGCCTTGAACAGTTCCTTCTTGCTGACACCATACTTTTTAGTTGTCAAAGCTGCAGGGTGAGCTTTGGACTTGTCGAACGGCGTAGCAAGCTCATCGCCGATCTTTCGACCAATGTGAAATGACTGAAACGCTTCTGCAAATTCCATGGCGGTGAAGAATCTGTAGGGCTTATCTTTCTTTGCCCAGTACTGCTCTTGATCCTTTCTTGATGTCACCTGTGAAGGCCAATGCATACGAATAAGTTAGAACTATTTTTTTTAAGTCCTATCTCGCTGAAGAATGGAACAAGATGAGATGATAAGAGGGAGGGTTGAGTCATTACTTCTTGCAAGAAGTCGGCTACGCCTTTCCTCTCCGGACATTTGAATCCCATAAACTCAAAGAATTCGAGCACGTTTTCTCGGGGTCCTTGGTACACAATTTGCCCATCTGAGAGGAGAATTATGTCATCAAACAGGTCATAAGTCTCTGGAGCCGGCTGGAGAAGAGAGATTAGAGCGGTTCCGTTAAGAATGTGAATCGACTGTCTGAGGGAATTCACAATCTGAAACGTCGTTGAACTATCCAAACCAGTCGATATCTCATCCATAAAAAGTGCTCTCGCCGGTCCTACCAGCATCTCTCCTACATAACCACAGAGAATTTCCATCCATCAACCATTTCAGAGTTCCCAAAGAATCAAAATTGCCTAATATAGTTATAATAAAATAAAAATAAAAAGCAAAAAAACAAAATTGTTATTGTGAGTTCACCTGTTGTCACTCTCTTTTTCTGCCCACCAGAGATACCTCTTACCATTTCATCCCCAACCATAGTGTCAGCACAAACTTCAAGTCCCAAAATCTGCCCAAAAGAACAAAAATTTGGTCAGAATTTTTTTTTTTTTTAATCATTTTAAACCAAAAATCAACTTAAGTGAATCAAAAGTTTGTACCTTTAATATGTAATCAGTAACCACATTTGTCTCTTGTCCTTCTAGTGCTGTTGCCTACAAAATTTAAGATACAGTCTCTTTGTTATAAACATGGTTTCAGACATTAAAAGGTTTCTTTTTTTTTTTTTTTTTTTTTTACCTTCATATATATGTCAAGATCAGGATCAGGCATGATATTCGCAGCCTTCTCTCTCCTTGATAACTCTGCCAACATTTCTGGAAAAAAATAATAATAATTTTGCACACTCAAACTTAGTTCAAATTCAAGTTTGACGAATTTTGGAGGCGTTTTTAACTGACCGTAACGCGGTCCGATCCCTTGACACCTTGCTGAGAAAGCCAGTGTTTCCCTAACTGTCATTTCTCCTATGTGCAGATCATGCTGGCTAATGTAGGCTGATGTTCTTTCCGGTACAAACTCCTCCATTCCATGTCCATTGTAGGTTACTCTCCCCGAGAACTGCAATTTACGGTAAGCTTTCGTGTAAGAAAACTAAAAGTGAAGTTTTTTTTTTTTTTGGAAGACAGAGGATGAAATCTCTATCCTTACTTTGAGATCTTTGTCAAGTTTTCCTGCTAAAGCCAATAGTAGCGTGGTTTTTCCGGAGCTTGGAGGGCCTAAAAGCAATGTCATTCTGCCGAGAAGATCGGAAACATGAAAAATGGACTGTTTGGAGAGATTATAATGTAATGAAAATTTTTATTTTTACTATTTTTTCTTTTTCTACTTACCTTCTTGGCTTAATAATTCCACTAACATCATGAAGAATTGGCAATGGTTTTTTCCGACTAGGAAGAATGTGAAGAAAATTCAAGAACCCCTACGGATTAAAAAATAAAAATAAAAACATAAATTAGAAGTAAAAACAACATAATACGTGACAACATTCTAGCTACCACAGGACATGAATTATTTTATTACCTCCAACATATTCATTGAAAAATTAAACATTGTAGGCAATGCCCTGCCTCCTACATACGCTTCCGCTTCAACGTTCAAATGCTCGAACCGCACTTCAATCGTCGGAATATCAATTCCAACTCTAAATTAAAACAAAAAATCATAAAAATATTCAACACCAAGTTCATCACAAACAACAAGTACATCAAACAAATAAAATAAAATAAAATCACCTATCGATTCTGCTCTTGAGCTTCAACAAGAACTTCTCGTTATCCTTGTCGGCGATCTTGACGAGCCTCTCGAGCACGTTCCTCCGCTCGAGAAGGCCAAGATTTTTTATCTCAATCTCTCTGGCTTTGCCTTGTTCTTCGGTGAGAATTCCTCTCCTGACTCGCAGATAAGTAGGAAGTCTCTCAATGGCGGCCCATTTCAGAGACTCCTCGTCGTCCTCGTCGTTTTCATGAGACGACTTCGAGAACACTTCCACGCCGCTGTTCCTCCAGATGCTGGAGCTCCCCAGACGCCAACTACTCGTTCTGTATATCTCGCCACTCTCCATATATATAGTTTTATATATATGTAAACTATATATGTGTATACACCAGTAGTACAGTCACTTCAGCTTTTCAATGCCAGTGGAACAGAATCGAATGCACGGACTTCTATGCGAAACGACTGAGATTGTGAACCGTTTTTTTTTTTTTTTTTGGTTAAAGACTAGTGATGTCGTTTTCTTGATCCTTCTGTGGAAGGAACGATGGAGTTTGGACTTCAGAGCTGGGTATGAGGTGTGGGAACTTATATATACACACACATATGACAGACGTGTGTGTGTACAATAATATATATATATATATATACGTGGTCTGTAGGGTCAACTTCGTATCTTCTGACAGTTGATTTACCTACAGTCATGCACCATAGGAAATAGTGTTTTTTTTTTTTTTTGGTTGGCTGAATTCGAAGGAAATAGCTTGGAACTTGGAACTTGGACGTAAGAAAAGGGCGGTTCCTCAAAATTATTGGAACTTTGAGAAAATATTCAAATTTAAAAATTAAAAAAGTGAAATTAATAAAGTACTGTAGAATTTAAGTAAATTTGTCAACGAATAATTTATGTTAAGTTTAAAAGAAAACATTTTTACTTATATTGAATAGTGAGAGGGATAAATAATGATCTTTTTCTTTCCTCTTTTTTTTTTTTTTTTTTTTTTTTTGGTGGAAGTACATGTTATATTCTCATAGTTAAATTGAAGTTCATAATTAAATTACATTTTCCATCATATTTAGTAAGAAAACATGAGGTAAAAATTTAGTTTTTTATTTTTTATTTTTTCATGTGATACTATACCTTTCATTTCCTCTCTCATTAAAAAAATTAAAAAATAGCTGCCCCTTTTTATTTTGAGCTGTCCAAATAAACCCAAAATGATGAGGTTTGCAAGCATCTCCGACCTAATAATATATTTTAATTCAAATAATTGATCTCAGCAGATAAAAGGAAAGATTCCGTCCAGCAAGAGAAAAACGAAAAATATAAATAAATAAATGAAGTAATAGTATAACCTGTATCCCGAAATTTATTTGCATCACACGACACACTGTTTCCAAGACCAAGATTATATATATATATATATATATATATATAAATTTACTCAAAAACCGAGTATTATATAAGAAAGCTAATGAACTTTCATTTCAAAATAAATCTAATTCTTAATTAATGCTATAATTAAACACAATTCAGCAGCCAGTAGAAAATCATGTTTTCCTTGCAAGTATTATTATTATTTTTTTTTTATTATTATTATTACATAAAAACATTTTTTTATCAGGGAAACATCTATTTCGTAATAGATATATTAGATTTTTGTTATATTTCATGAACACCGAACCGAATCATGGGATTTAGTTGCTAGGCACATGCAACCCAACTAATGTAATCTTAAACATTAAATTAGCCACTTTTTCACTTTCCTCCCTTTTATTGCTAGTCAAAGATTTACAAATATAGGTAAAAGAACACAATAATGGATTTGTTGTAAATAGTTAAAACTGCAGAGGATGCTACAATAATATATATACTATTATTAAAGAAATTTACCTCAAACATTTAATGTGTTTTAGATATATTGATTTAGGTAAATTTAACTCATTGATTTCGATGCAGATTATGCAATTAATCATGTAATCATGCCTAAGCAATAATGGAAATAAGAAATAACAAAAATACTCTTTTTATATACAACTGATAAGAGGGAACAATTAAAATAACGAAAAATGCTTCTCTTCCAAGATAATTTCCCCGCAGGTTACATTTGTTTTGAGGGCCCGTGAGGTGTTACCCTAAATGGTTCTTAATTATTCTTAGCCAAAAAAAAAAAGGGTGGTTCTTAATTAATTAGTTAATTAATTTCTTGGCAGTCACTCAAAAGGCCACGAGATCATTAACCTCTTTATTTTTGCTTGTTTTAATCCATGGCCCTTTAATTTCTTGGCAGTCACTTAAGGTCACAAGAATACTAATATTTAATCCAAGTTTCATGTTTTCAAGAAATATTCATTTTCAAGCTAAATTCATAACCATAATCAAGCAAATTTACAATATCAAACGTATCGTTTAAATGGATCAAAAATATTCCCTATTAGCACTCAATATATAGCTTTCACCTATTTGAGAATCCTCTTTTTCATCAGCTCAAAGCAATAGTTCAATTATATTATTTATATATACATAAATATAATTAATAAAATAAAAATTCAAAAAAAAAAAAAAAGGTTTCCTTTTTGTCATGTCAACTACATATGTGGCACTAAGGTCAAAGTTTAGCTGGTTCGGGTTGTTTTTATATTAATAGCTCAAGGGTTGAGGGTCAACCCATCGAAACATGCCACCAAAATCTTCAGAAAGATCTTTTTGTCTTGAAATGCAATGTATGTTTCAACGTGGATTTCAGTATTAATTATTGAACGACATTGTTTTTTGATTGCAGCGAAATTGAAGAGACATTGTGTTTTCATCTAAGGTGGTTTTATTTAATGTGACTTCAATAATGTTATTGCATTTCCTCACACAACAACTAAGATCACGGGCTACACCCAACATAAATATATTATGAGACTTAATATATATATATATATATATATTTATTTGTTTATTTATATTTTTCAAAAATAGAGATGAAATGTGTAGAAATTGGAGTACAATATTTTTAGGTGGAATACCTGACCCAAAATTGCATTGTTAATTGGCTTTCTTGTTAAGCTTCTAGAAGGACAAAGTTATTGCCAACTTTTATTTTTGTTTTAATATTATTATTATTATTATAATTTTTTGAACATTTTGGTTTCTCCAAGTCATAATTAGAGATTTAGATCATGATATAGGGATTCCTTTGCCTAACGATCACGAGCCAAATCCATCTCGTATATGTTAGAGCTTACTTAATTCAGCCTCATTATGGTTTTTCTTTTCTTTTTTTTTTTCAGTAAGTAAATAATCTGTTGAAAAATGCAATTTTCGCCTCATTTTCCTTACCCTTTTGATAACAAAGCGACGCACATAGATATTACTATTAATTTTCTCTTAATTATGATAAGATTAACAAAAAGCTCAGCTCCACAGCTCACATATTGGTGGCCCCGGCCATTAGGTGTGAGTTGCGGAGCTGAAGGCTCGCGGAGCCCCTGATATTGCTTATATTTTTTTAATATAATTTTCGAATGTTGACTATAGTTTGTTTCTCTTTTCTTTCACTTTTTTTTGGGTGGCTGATCTACTTCTAGCTGTAGGAGGTTGGAGATTTTGCATATTCTTGTACATATTTGCTAGCATTCAATTTAGAATCATTATTTGAAGGGTTCAACCCAATTTGTCTATTAATTTTAAAACATCTCAGAATTAATTCTCAAATTATTAATTTATCTGATATTAGTCCTTCTTTCTAAAATTGTTAAAAACTGAATTGTAATTATCACGTGAAGATCAAGTGAATTCCAATCAAGATTAATTTTGTCATTATAATATCAGAGCACATATGTTTTAAAAATTTACTCCTTCTAAACTTGAAATCTAGAACGTGAAGATGATGAAATTAAACTTTGTCAAGACAATTATATATAGTCTAATTTTTAACAGTGTTTTAGAGGAAAATACTATTTAGGACAAAATATTACTAATTCGATGATTGGTTTTGAGACTAAAATCAAATTGGACTTATAGTTTAGGATTAAAAAATAAAGTTTATCCTTATTTAAATGAATTATAATGTTGATGAGGTGAGCAATAACAGCATGGGTGACGGTACTAATTAATTGTTAGTAATAAATTAACAGATTTTTTTATTTTCTTATTCCTTGGCACCATTGCAGGACCTAAAGCATTATGCCATAATTATCCTTAAAAACGCTTCAAATTGAAAAGAAATTTAGGTCAAAGTTTTATTCTTCATAACTAATTAATTAGTGGTTTAGTTTAGTACAATACATGTTTGTTTTGTACTCGTATGTTTGGCAAGTGGTGTTTGTCCTTTATTTGTACCTTGTCTCTTGCAAAGTTTCATCTGTACAGATTATAAGGAGAGCTTGTAATAAGGAATCCATATCATGTATGCATTAACTTTTCTTCTACCAATTTTTATAAGGGCAAGTTAATTTCTAAACTTTTAACTTCGTGCAACTTTGATTCTTGATTTTTTTTTAAAGCTGGAATGTCCCTAAACTTTTAAAATGCTGTTATAAAAGTCCTTCATGTTAATTTTTAAATAAAATCCATTAGTTAACATTACTTTTTTGACTAAATTACTAACATATTTTGTTTAAAATTAATATAAAAGATTGTTGTAACAATATTTTAATAGTCTAAGCGCATTCCCTGTTCTTTTTTTTTTCGAAACTAAAATGATTATAAACTATTAAAAACATTGCTACAGTAGTCATTTCTGTTAATTTTGGATAGAATCCGTAATTAACACCACTTTTTGACTAAATTTCTAATAGATTACGTCCAAAAAATAACGGAAATGAGTATTGTAACAATATTTTAAAAGTTAGAGACATTCTAGCTATGAAAAAAAATTTTAAAACCAAAATTACACAAAGTTAAAAATTTAGGACTCGCTAATAATGCACGAATTTCCCCTTTATTCAGGAAAATCATACATATATTAGATACACAAAGAAATTTTAGATTTAAATTTGGACTCATAAAAGTTTGCAATGCATGAATTTTCATTAATGTCCCAGGTTGCAAATATCGACATCAAATAACACACCAAATTACTATTTGCAGTTCTAGTTGTAACATAATCTTAAATATAAAATTTAAATCCTCTAATCTTAAATTCGTACCCAAAAAAAAATATTAATTGCTGTCACGTTTAAACCCGGTTTTTTTAATATTTATGACTTTCTTTATAACTCTCCATTGAAAAAAAAAAAAAAAAAAGCAAATATAAAGTTGGATAATCATCATTTACAGTCCTCGATGTACAAATCCCTGCGGATCCGGACAAGATTGGTCGGTCCATAGCTGATTAAATATTATTCACTATTACTATTATAAGCATATTATCATAGTTTAAAAATAATAACATTTCCGAATTTTATAATCTGCCACTAACGTGGGGGATACAAGCAATCCAAGTGAGGTTGCGTCAATCCCAAAAAAATAAAAACCAAAATCACCCACAAACTGAAAATTAGCCATATAATCATGATTATTAATATTATAATTTGATTGATGCTTAAAATAACAGCAAAATTTGTTCTACCCTCTAAAAATATTACAGAAAATCTGATACCCCACCTTGCAACGTATTGCGTGTTACTAGATCAATCGTGTTCATAGGATTATAAGCATCTTATTTTACAAATACGATTTCAGATATGTTGTCTTATTATTCGTCCCGTCAATTAGATTTTGACATCTAATGAATTACTTAAACATTTTTTAATTTAGATGACATGTAAAATAAAGAGTATAGCAGAAGAGGCGGAAAAATTAAGACTCTAAATCTAGACGCTTTCTTATTTCGCTTACCCATATATAGCCTATGCAACATTAAATATCATGTGGTTTATTGTTAAAAGTGATACTAACTTTGATTTTGTTTTATTAATTATTGTATTATTTGATGGATGACTTCAACAGCCAATGGTACGTTATGGATTCTCTTTTCCTTAGGCAATGATACTTCTGGATTTATGATGAAAAACCTTGTGAAAATCATTTTGTTTAATTTTCTGTATTGGAGTTTTATTTTTCTCGAAATTAATCTGATGAAGATAAAAGATTATTATAATATTTGAATTCAAAATTGTATACTTATATACTTTCTTTAATTTGTTAATTAATTTTGAATTAAGACTTACGTTTATCTATTAGGATGATTTAGATTATTTAAAATCAAGTTAAGTTTATATTTTTGTTAGTTGATATCTTTATAACTTTTTTAATGATTGTAATTTTTATAATGAGTTGACTAATTAATATTTAGTTTCTAGTTTCCGTCTCTTTAGTTCTCGTGCTTGGTTCTATTTCTATCTCTCACTGATTCTACTATTTTCTTGATTTTGTCTCTCCTTTCTCTGTTATGTTTCTTCTATATTAGCCTACTTATAAAAGCTTATATATATATATATATATATATATTAATGGCTCAGATCTTTTATAAACCTAAGTCATTTTCCGAGCAAAAAAAAAAAAAAAACTAAGTCATTCGAGCTCCATATATATGTATATACTAGTGTAAAGCATGTGCTATGCACATGTGGAACAAATTTGAGAAAATATAATTAAGTAGGGAAAAATTAAAATAATAAGTAAAAAAAATACATAAAAAGACCCAAGAAAAAGGCACGAAAAAAAAAAAAACTAAGGACTAAAATGAAAGAAATTATCAATACGAAAAAAAAGTTGGGCAAGAAAAACAAAAAAATGATTAAAATGAAAAAAAAAAATCTAGGAGAAAACGGAAGACCAAAAAATAAATATATAAGTAAAATGAAAATAAAAGGTCCAAAAAGAAAAGTAAAAAAAAAAAAAAAAAGGACTAAAATGAAAAACAATGGTCCGAAAAGAAAATAAAAAAATGACTAATATGCAAAAAAAATGGTTCAAAATTGATCCCGCTGAGACTAGTTGTTCAGTAAGTGAAAAGAGAGAAATTACGATAGGAGATCTCAAATTTAAAATTTGGGAGTATTTTATTTTCTTTATATAATAAATAAGAATAAGAGATCTCACAATCCTTATATAAAATATATATATATATATAAATTATTCGGTAAAGGTTCTATTTCTTGGGTCATTTTGGAGGGCAGACTCGTGAATAAGGTTAAACACCTGACTTTTCCTTTTTCAGTCTTATTTAGAAAGTTGGAGAAGACAAAAATGGGAAAAAGGGAATAAACTTGGACAGTGGTGAATGCTACTAAATGGAATCTTATAGACTGAAACAAAAACTAATCTGCTTCTTATTTTAGTTAGACCATCAGTCTCAGATTAATCAGACAAGGCCAAATTAGACTACGGTAGTGACTGTACTTGTTTTTACTACATTAAATAAATGCTAATTATGTCAAAGAATTTGTACGAGAGTTCTTGTTTTTATTTCATTTTTTTGTCTTAATTAGCTTTCTTGTTTCAGTAACGGTAATATAATTTAGAAGCTTATATATATATATATACATAGAAAATATCTCGTATATGATACGGTATGTCATGCTGTATTTATTAATTATATGAAACTCTTCAGATATTTATATAAAAGTCAAGTATCATTAAAAAAACAAATTATATTTGAATAATCGGATTGATACACTATAACACAAATTAATGTGATGGGTGGCATATAGGAACCCCCTTCTTATATTACATATATACATATATATATATAGGTGTGTGTGTGTATGTGGTCGTAGTTTGTAGTTTGAGCATATTCTGCAAAGAGAACTCGTATGATTCCCCTATGACATTCATTAATGGTTTGAGCATTTTCTGTAAATAAAATTCATTTGACTGCCTTTGAGCAAACTGCCGTTTTGATGGTATATATAATCCAAACTGACAAACCTATCGAAACTACACAGTAACCAATCTTTGTCGTTTCGTTATCTGATGTTGAAGGCCTAGTAAGTTCGTTGAGACTGCTAATTGTTCGAAAATAGATAAATAAATAATTGATAACATGGAGAATACCAATTTTAATCTTAATTATTTAGTATTAATTTAACTGGTAATGAATTGTCATTTTTTCTTGATAGGTGCAGTTCTATCAATTAAAAAAATACAACTCGTTGATATTAGATTTTGTGTCTCGAATATTTTTCAAATACAAAATTATTGTTAAGATGATCTTCGTAGATTAGAAGCAAAACTTGTCAAGGTTATGCCTAAATCGAGATATTACTTTTCCTACTATGAAGAAACTGGAAACGAAAGAAATTGGTTTGCTTGTAATTCATTATAATGATCTTAATCCTTGCTTTGTTATGTTAAGTTTGTGTCTAAATCCAAATATACAACCATGAAGAAACATTAATAAAATAAATTAAACGATAAATTTTATGGCAAACGCGTCAATAGCCTCTCTCTCTCTCTCTCTCTCTCTCTCTCTCTCACACAAAGGGAAGCTAAAAGTAAATGTTATATAAACAGGGAAAGGATGAAAAGTATAATTTTTTTATGCTCTGATTTATGAATATTTATGTTAAAATTTACAATACATGACATAAAATTATTTCAATCAAAAATCAAACTGTTAAAAAATTAATCTAATAATTAAAAATAATAATTTCTGTCGATAATATAAAATACGAAATTTTAGTTTTCACTGTAGAAATGTTTTTATTTTTCTGAACAAAATATTTAAATTATGTTACAGGCAGCTTCTGACAAGAAGATCAGATTAGTTGACAAGATCAACCTCAGAAATATGTGATTAGAGAAATTAACTATTGATTGAATCGTGACTAAATCTAAAAATCGAAGACAACAAACAGATTTTTTTATTTTTTTTTGGCCTTTTTCGGCCGAGGTACTTTCATATACGGAAATACTTTACTGTACTGTATAAATTTGTTGGGACATATTTTATTTGAAAAATAAATATTAAACAACAATTTCTAACGTAACTCTGACATGAAAGATCTCATTAATCAATACCGGGAAAAATGAAAATAAAATAAAATTACAGTCATGTAGAACGCTTTTTGTGGCCAATTTTTTAGGCCCTGCCACACTCTTTGTGGAAGGTTGCCACCAAAAAAATATATACAAACGTTGCAGTGATAATTTTCTTGAACTTATTACTATTGTTTGTTAAAAATAATTGACTAGATTTTCTTTCTCAGTTAATTATAATTTATATTATTTAGCCTTGGGTTATTTGTCCACAAAAATCAGTTTAGTTTGGTTGAGGGAAATATGAAAATACAATTCATCCTACCTGCCAAGATCGGCCCAGTAGGTGGGATGGGATAATCACATGTCTAGCATGTGTAACTCAGCCAATATCGAGATTTTTATGGCCGGATGTGAAGAATATACATTAGCATGTTCTGTTTTTCAGTTGATATATATATATATATATATTGAAAATTGTATGTTTTTAAATATTTTTTATTTTACTGTGAATATGGTAAGATTCAACAATAAAAAAAGCGTTTACTATTAATATGGGCACTTATGGTAAAAAGATCCCAACTGTGCTTATAGCTAAGAAATGTTTCTCTTTTCTTAACCAAAAAAAAAAATGTATATATTTCTCCTCTTCTTAGTTGGGAAAAAAATGATACGCACCTTTTTTAGTTCGTTGTTAAAACATTTCAAGATCCATGAAAAAAAAAAACAAAAAAACAAAACAAAACCTTGAAGGAACTTTACTATGATGGAGTAAGGTATAAAATCATATATAGATTATACGTGTAACCACAATTCGTTATATATACAATCATAATTCACATGCATCTAGTAGAGGCCATTGATCAATTACTTGTTGAATTCGTGGATCAAGTAATTAACCAACATATTGAAGAGTCAAATGGTTTTTATTGGTAGAAGTCGAAATTCATAAGTAGCAAAGCTAGTTTCTGTTCAATCCCATCAAAATAGTTGGAGAGAAACGCAAAAGAAGATCATCTTCACAAAGCTTGATCACTTCATCATGTGGAAGGGTAACTACGACCACCCTGCTCAGTGGGCCCTCTCCGGGTGGGCCCGGGATAATCAACACCTGTCCTAATCCCAACACCGGCTCCACATAATAAGATGCACGGATTGGTCTAACCCCATCACCAAACATGCTCAAATACGGGTCCACGGGCCCTAAGCTAGCGCAAACGAGATCACAGCCGTTCATTAGCGGAAGAGCCTCATCGTCCTTGCATTGAAGCCACTCGATCAAATCCGTGATGCCCTCGCTGTCCATCTTTGCCACCACTTGTGCTACGGCATTGGCAGCTTCGAAGAAGCCGTTACCCTTTGCTTGGACATTGTTATAAACCATGCAATTACCAAAGAAACGCTTATCCACGCCTAAAACAGTCCTCATGTCCAAACACACAGACATGTCCACGAGCCCATTTGTTAACCCTTTCACCTTACTGATGCAGACCCAAAAAAGCCCAGCTAGGGCCTCAAAAGAAGATGGGCCGGTTCTGTTGAGCCTATCCATAACTTGGGCCTCGGCGATGCAGGCCCGAACCGCATGGTCAGAAAATGCCAGAGATAAAGTTGTGTACTTTGTCTCTACAATGGGAATAGACTTGGATTTCTCAATAGTAGATTTGTAGCGGTTGATCAAAGAAATGTAAGGAATGTGATTGGGTTTCATGTTGCCTGGCTTTCTTGGTGGCAAAGGATGGAAATATGAAGCCCACCATTTTGCCGTAAAAGGTTGTCTGTGCCCATGAGTCGATGAACGTGGTCGCGCAAGTTATTGACTGCAACTTAAGCCGACAGCGAATCCACCATCCTCAAATTCCGTTAACTGCATAACGGTAACGAACAACAACGTTAACCCTAAAACTGAGTTAGTCAACAACAACAATTTCATATGGTTACTCTTTTTTTTTTTCTAACCAAAAATTTCTTGTTGACTTTCACAACAATTTTTTCCTTGTGCACTGTTGTATTTAGTATTTGATTGTCTCGTTCAGAACTAGTGATACTAAATTAGATTGGATTGACCAAAAGTTTTTAATGTCACGTACTCTTTACTCCTAAGGAGATAAGCATAGCATGGTACGAACTACATCGATATCTAATATTGAGGTTTATAGTTCAAATTTAAAAAAAATAATAATAAATAAATAAATAAAGTTGTTCCTGAACAAAGAAGGTGGACCAAAAATTTGACTTGTGGTACATTTCCTCCCAATGAACAAGCTTAAGCTCCTTCTCTCTATCAACAAATTTCAACCAATCCTCAACACTTCCTTTAGCTCTAGCTTCAATCAATCGCACTCCGGCATCGTTACACTTGATCATCCATTACCCTTTGTCATTCGTCAACAACCGTCCGGTCACCACCAGGAAATGGCTAAGCGTTTCCGCAAGAGTCTCTCTGAGCATGTGAGTCACCTGACCAGGTTCCGACATGCCTCCGATTGGGGGATAATGGAAGACCATCCTAAGGTAGTTTTTCTCCATTAGTCGGTCAAGAACAGATAGCGGGGAGAATTTCCCGAGTGTGACGGGCTTTGTGCTCACCACGGTTCGTTTGCAAACGAAGTTGACTTCAGCCATTTTGAGAAAATTAGAAAATTGAGAGTATAGTTTGGCTTTAGGGAAGACTATTTTTGTGTGTTCGGATTTGGATTTCATGAGGGCCTTATAGTAAGTGAAAGGTGTGAACTATGAAGGGTCTGTAATTGTAGGTAACCGAAGAAACTAACCTTCGTATTTTGGGGAAAATGTAGTTCTCATGAGCTTAATTAGTTATTTTTTAGGGCAATCACAAAATTTGTCCGAATTTGTAAAGTTTGGTGAGGCTATATTTCATGCGAGCATTATTACGTAACACCGTTTAATTAGTGACTATCTAATATCTATCTATCAATTCGTCAAAAAAAAAAAAAAAAGGGTCTAACGTCAAGAAGTTAAAATCTGATTCCGTTGAAATAAAACTTTTTTTTTTCCTTTTTGAAATTACGTACCTTTTCTTATTTGTTTTTCTTTTTTCGTATTGGGAATAAGAAAAAATATATTTTTCATTGGCACAACATGTTGGACTTTCTGTGGAAGTTTCCTGTTTAATTATCAGAGAAAAACGACGAGTATGTAGTTGTAAAACTTTACGCTTAGAGAAAACGACATGTTCTTCATCCCTGATTAATTCCTGAAAGCTCAATAAACTACATGTCGTTTTACTATTTGAACGTAGTGTTGTTTATGCCCCCCCCCCCCAAAAAAAAAGGAAGAAGAAGAAAGAAAGACAACAACAAAAACAATCCTTCCATTTAGAGGGAAGGAAAAAAAAAAAATAAGAGAAAAGAATGTAGCAATCCATTCGTCTTCTACAATTTTTGTGTTTCATTTTAATTAACAAAACGGTTAGAAATTTAGTAGTTCAAAGAAAAAAAAAGAAAAGAAAAGAAAAAAAAAGAAAAAAAAAAAAATATATATATATATATATATGTAGTTGATGATCTAAAGGGTTGCTGTCGTTTAGGCAAATGAAACGACAATTTAAAAGTTTACTGCTATTTACTTTTCTGATATAAATTTTTTGCTGTTTACCAAATAACAGACATGTCGTTTAGTTTCCTAAAGTTGGTGTCGTTGTTAGAATTACATGGCGAATTTGTACTTAAACGACGTCTCGTTGTAACCTAACTTTACACGACTTCTGTCGGTTATAGTCCGATAATTAAACTTTTTTGTCGTTTACTTAATACAGCAACCTCTCCCGTTTCGTTTGTAGTTAAAATGGGGCTAAATCAAAATTTTGAAATGAAACGACGTGTAGTTTTACGCAAAATGTTTTTGTGCCAATAGAAACGACTATCGTTTAATCATTAAGTTTGTTGCAGTAATAAACGACATATTGAGCCCAAATTAATATGTCGTGGAAAACAAAGGGAACAAATGAACGTCGTTTAATGATTTAACAAATGAACGTCGTTTAAAAATCATTAAAGGCACTTCTAAAAAAACAAAATGTCGTAGATACTCCTTAAAGTCTATGCTAATTAAATACAGAAGTCAGAAAGTCAAAGATGCATCAAAGATTAGAAGTCTTTTAATTATTCGATTTTCTCTAGTAGTTAAGTGACGTTTTTGGCATTTCAATTTTCTGTAGCTAAATCATTTTAGCCTTTTTTTTTTTTTATAACCCAAAGAATTTTAACGTTTGAAATGACCTAAATACCATTCCAAAAGAAGATTTATGACCTTTGTGTGTATGTGTATTGTGTGTTTATTATTATTTTTTATTTTTATGGATCTTTCAATAGTGTTCTTTTATAATAACTGGATACGATGAAAATCACATCACAATTTATAAAAAATATTTAGGCATAACAAATAGTTTTTAATACAAAATTGATAGTTAAAAAATGAAACCTTATGTGATTGTAGATATAATTTAACACCTAACTTCATTAATGAAGAGTTCAAACCCCTATACCTCTAAAATCATGAAAAATAATAATAAAACCTTACCTAATATATGCGCCCTGGAGGTGCTTGTTTACTTCATAAAGTAAAAAAAAGGAGGAAATGTGATATAATTTCGAAATTGAGGGAAACATATAATACAAAAATTTAAAATTCAAGGTTACATGGTAACAGTTTTAAAAGTTCGATTGAAAAAAAAAAAAAAAAATAGGGTAAATTACTTATTTAGTTTATAAACTTTTAATTTTGTATAATTTTGATTTATGGAATTTTTTTTGTAGTTGAAATGCCCCTAAATTTTTAAAATATTGCTACAGTAGTTATTTTCTTTAATTTTTGAATGAATTTTGTTAGTAATTTGATCAAAAAATTGTACTAACTATAAATTCCATCCAAAAATTAACGAAAATAAATATTATAGCAACTTTTTTAATAATTTATGATCATTACAGAGCTGAAAAAAAAGAACAGAGAATGCCCATAAATTATTGTTATTACAATAGTCATTTCTGTTAATTTTTAAACGTAATTCTTTAGAAATTTGATCAAAAAGTGATGTTAATTAACATATTTTATCCAAAAAAATTAACGTAAAGGACTGTTATAGCAACATGTTAGTAGTTTAGAGGCATTCCAATTACGAAAAAAGTTTAAGGACTAAAATTACTCAAAATAAAAAGTTCAAGAAACAACTTAATAATCTTAAAAAAAAAAAAAAAAAAAAGAAAAGAAAAAAATCCAAATAAAAGGAAGGTGATGTGGTCGTACACTCGTGTCGGTTCCTCTCACGTGCCAGATTTACCGGTCGCCGTTATTTGGATGGTAACTCGGGTTATCCAGTGGAAAACGGGTACTCTGGTGCAAAAGCGCCCCTTCCCTTCATTAATCTTAATCTCTCTCTTTCTCTCTCCTCTCGCCATTATCAGATCAGTCAAGAAAGGCAGCCATTAACACCGAACCAGATCAATCAAGCTCGCCGAAACCCAAATCCGAAGCGTAAGCAACCATGTCTGGCGCAGCAGTCGTGGGCGATACGACCTGGTCCGGCGCCCTCGTCAAGATCTCTCCCTACACCTTCTCCGCCATCGGCATCGCCGTGGCCATCGGCGTCTCCGTCCTCGGCGCCGCCTGGTAACCCCCCGCCTGTTCTCTTACAATTCTTTTTTTTTTTTTTTATGCTTTTTCTTTCCAATTTCTGTTTTGGTTGTTTCCATTTGTGTGAATTTGTGTGGTCGGGTGGAAATTTGTAGGGGGATTTACATCACCGGAAGTAGCTTGATCGGCGCTGCCATTAAAGCTCCTCGTATCACGTCGAAGAATCTGATTAGGTAATTTGTTTGCCCTAACTTCTATTTTCATTAGATTATGAAGTTTGGATCTTTTCAATTGGGGGTTTGGTTAATTGTTTTTTCGTATCTCTCTCTCTCTTGGATGTGGGGTTCTATAATTTTGTTGTTTTTGTGTGTGTTTGATAAGATTGGATCATTGGAACGGGAAATTATGGAAATCGATATTGCTGAACCTGTTCTTAGTTTTTTGAATGTGGGTTTTTGACATAGAAGAATAGGGAGCTTAGATTTATGATCGATTTGGTTAGTAAGAAATTTTCATTTAATCTTTATCTAATTTCCGGACTCTTTTTAAATCTCGTATTTAAGCCTTCAATTTTGAGAGAATGATTTTCATGTCTATGAGAGTCTGCGTCAAAGGAATCCAACTTAATGCGTTTGTAAATCGGGTTGGCTCATTTGTACTCAGACAACGCTTCCCAAGCATAAGATTCCAGCTAAAGTTGACGACTTCTTAAATTTTATTTAGCACTCTATTGAAATAGAGTTCAGGTTACCTTGGTGTCTCTCGTTAACTTGTATGAACAGAGTGTCAAATGCTTCATTTCTTGGCGTTCAAACGCGTTGTGCCATTTAAATATTTTCTTTAGTTCAAAGGCTTCAAATTTTCACGGGGAAGTTGCTTGGACCATTGGACTCAAATCCTCAATTTGTGCAGTATGAACTTGTATAAAGAGTGTCAAATGCTTCACTTCTCAGCGCTCAAATGTGTTACATCTGCCATTATATATTCTCTTTAGTTCAAAGGCTTCAAAATTTTTCACGGGGAAGTTGCTTGGACCAAAAGCTTTGGGCTGAAATATTTGGGATGAAATTTGTGCAGTGTGAACATGTAGTGAGAGTTTTATGTGTGCGAGAATTCAAGTTGATCAAAGTCTTGTTTGCTTGTGCAGTGTTATTTTCTGTGAGGCCGTTGCCATATACGGTGTCATTGTGGCAATCATCCTACAAACTAAATTAGAGAGCGTTCCGTCCTTACAGATATATGCACCAGAGTCTCTGAGAGCAGGATATGCAATCTTTGCCTCTGGGATTATTGTTGGCTTTGCAAATCTCGTCTGCGGGTTCGTCACTTTCCTGTCCTCATATCTTCGCATTGACTAAATAAAATTCATTAGTTTTCTGTTCTCCCTCCTTCTAAATTGGTTTTTTGGCAACAGATTGTGTGTAGGCATAATTGGAAGCAGCTGTGCTTTGTCTGATGCCCAGAACTCTTCACTCTTCGTGAAGATTCTTGTGATTGAGATTTTCGGAAGTGCACTCGGGCTCTTTGGAGTGATTGTAGGAATAATCATGTCAGCCCAAGCAACATGGCCAACCAGGGCAGTGTGATTCACTTTTTCGTTCGATTTGGTATTCATTGAGTAAATTACATATGATGACCTCTGCATCTTGTTCTATATTGTATTAGTAGGCATGTAAGTCCTAGCATAAAAGTGCTTCCTTGTGTTGAGGTTGTAATTTTTCTAAGGAGATGGAAATTCGGGACAATGGAGCATTTGATGGTTCTTGTTGGAATGAATCTACAATAATGGCGTGTTACCATTTTGTGTTTACTTGAAACCTTTTTTTTTTTTTTTTTTTTGTATTGTACCTCATAATTTTTCAAAAAAGATCGGTTTTGTATGTAATTTTGCAGTTTGAGAAGAGAACCTGCATTTCTTGACTACTAAACTACTAGAACTTAACTCAAATGTCAGACGACGTTGGAAAAGAGTTGTTCGTTGCAGTGGTATTTGAAGAGGTGTCAAGTTTGTGATCTCTTAAATACTTTGGTTGATTTATCAATTGTGCAATTAAAAAAGATGTTCCTAGTCAAAACCAACTAGAGAGTAATTATTCTTTTGTTCCTTTTAGCCGTGGATTTAATAGAGTATAAACATGCCACGAAAGTTTCTAAAAGCTTTTTTTCTTGTCATAATTTCCAACACACGAGTAGAAAAGCACGACTTGTTTTGAACTTGACTACGGGGGGCCACTCTTCACTGGCTAAGGAGTCGACCAAGTATAGCGCGAACCAACCAGCAAAGGAACATCAGCAAAGCAAGGAATGTTTTTCTGCTGCAGCTCCTCACAATCCTCAGAAGTTGCAGTCTTCGGATCAAACAGCTTGCGGTTGTCGAATACCAAGCCTTGTTTTATGCGACCCATTTGCCTAGAGTGCAGGACTTGCTTAGCAACAACTGGTAAACGAGTGGACTGATATTCCTCAAGAGCAGATTCCAACTTTTCTCTTCCCCACTTGTCAAGGCAAGCCCCTAAAACTGCAGCATCAAGCAGTGACATGTTTGTGCTTCTCAGCCCGTGGGGAGTAGTCGGGTGAGCAGCATCTCCAACCAACACCACATTGTCCCAAAACAGTTGTTCTAGAGGATCGCTATCGTATATCACATTGATAAAAGGCTCTTCCGTTTCTTTAACTA
Source organism: Ficus carica (assembly GCA_009761775.1). Classification (NCBI taxonomy): domain Eukaryota; kingdom Viridiplantae; phylum Streptophyta; class Magnoliopsida; order Rosales; family Moraceae; genus Ficus; species Ficus carica. Next base: position 10,165,362 of record CM019745.1, on the reverse strand, counting down.
CTCTCACCAAAGCCGGATCCCAGATCTTCTCTGCCTCTTGGTGCATCTTCCGAATCATGTCATCACTTACTTTCATGGTCACCGAGTTTCCCTGCGAAGTTAGTGTTTTTCATACATGATAATCAACTTCAAAGTACAATTCTCTTTTTTAGCAAATTACTAGACGAATGTGATCACCTTTAGTCCGGGCACTGGTTGATTTATGTACCAAATCCAATTGAGTTTTTTTCGGGGCAATTCATACAAAACCGTATGAGTAGCAGTACCCAAGTCGAAGTACAAGCATCTCCCGAGATCTGGGTAGGCTTTTCGGATGCTCGTGATGGTTTCTGAATTATCGCTCTCCGAAAAATCAAGAACTCCTCTCCATGCACAATAGCCTGCATATCTACAAAAGGAACAGACATATACAAGTTGAGTTATGATCTAAGATCATGATACTGAACAGCATTGTGCTATTTTTCCCCGAAAATCTTACGAACCGACCTGAGTTTAAGGTCGGGAAGAAAACTCCGTCGGATCGAAGAGAGACACCCATCTGCAGCAACAAGCAAATCCCCTACTAGCTCAACAGTCTCTTCAGTATGAAGCACTTTGGCCTTAACTCTGACTGATTTTCTGTCACTAGAGACAGAGAAAGAGCAGAAAAGATGACCCCAAAGGAATATATCAGGTGGAAGCTCATTGTAGAGAAGACCATGGAGGTCTGCCCAATACGCCGCTCTGAAATTGAACTCCTCATCTCTCGTCAGTGTCCAACTCACTCTCTTCTCACAATCCATCGCTTGGTTCTGGTTTTCAACCGTCAGATTTTCATCAAATTCTACTTTATTTAATTTAACTAACCAGAATTGATTTTAATTGTACCTGGTCAATTGTGAGAGGTAAAGTGGTGTTGTGGAGAAAACGGGGTCGTTTGATCCACGTCTCAATGAGGGTCCGAGCCAGAGGGTCGAGCCCGAGACCGGCACCGGTGGGGCTTCCGGTCGGGGGTGCGGACGATTTCTCGAGCACCACCACGTCCCAGCCTGCTAAGATGAGCGCGTGCGCGCAGGATACCCCTGCTATGCTTCCTCCTACTATTACTGCCTTCGGCCTTTTCTTCTCGTTCATCTTTCTCTGCCCTCTCACTTTCCTCCTCCTCCTCCTTGTTGCTGCCTTTTTGAGTTGGATTTTTATTTATTTATTATTATTATTATTATTTATTTTTCAATAGAACTCTGAAGAAGTATGATTACAAGTTGACAACTAACTAGAAGACAAGCTCAAATAATAAAAAAAAAATTATAAAAAAAATGCTGCTAGAAGACGAGGATGATAAATGGGCACAAAATACACGGCTGCCACATGAAATGTTTTTGATAAATACTACGTGAAATGTTGGCCAGAATTACACCATTTTTTTTTTTTTTTTTTTTAGAGTTTTGCGATCAAAAGATTCTAACTCTATATTTTATTTGGAGTCATATATGAAATTAACGTTAAACTATATTAAAACCACATAATTGCATAATTTTGATATTTACTAAAATAAACTTCTTTATCCAGTTAATTTATTGTTTATTTAAATAATTTTAAAATATGTTATTTATCTTAAGGAGTAATTATAAAAATCCCTCCAATAATAATCTTTGTGATACCTTCTCTTCGAGTTTCAAAATCTAACCTCTGTTCTCCACCTTTGATATTGTATTGATTTTTCCTCTAGTGATAGTTTTTTAATATGCACGTGTTAAGAAAATTTAAAACATCTAAAAAAAACATAGATTTGTTTTATTTTATTTTTTTTTTTTGGGAAAAAAAAGTTAGTGTTTACCGTGAAAAGGAGAGTGAGAGTGAAAAGGGAGAATGATAGAAATGGACCAAAATTCTCTAGTAATCAAAATTAATAGTATAAAACTTTTAAATTAATGGTAAACAACATATTCATTGTAAACGATGCATTAAAGAAGAACAAAATCATCTTTAAAAAATATTTTTCTGATTAAATATTCATGGTGAATATCATATTCATGATAAGTTATTATTTATTACGCAAATTTATGATAAAATTATGTTTGAAAAATTTTCATTTTATTATAAGTATGTTATTTATCTCCAATTTTTTTAAAATATACTATTTACTTTAGAGCCTATTTGCTGTAATTTATTGAGTGGATAAAGGAGAAGGAAATAGGAAATATGTTGCATTTGGGAATAGGAGCTAAACGAAATTATGGGTCCGTTTGGTTCACCAGTTTGAGTTGAGATTTTTAAGTTTAAATACTAAATTTTTTTGAATTTTCAGAAAAGACAAAAAACTTTTTGGGAAAAAGACAAAAACTTTTTGGGAAAAAGACAAAAAAAAATTTGAGTTGAGTGGTTTGAATGGGTGAACCAAACAAACCCTATATATATAATTTAGTGATAATTTCACATATAACTTAACTGTAAAGGTAGAGTTTAAATTCCCCGTTTTAAAATTTTTTATTAAAAAAAAAAAGAATATGAACTAAGCGGGCCCCTAGATTTTGGTGAAGCCCAATTGAGCGGCCGAAACTCGAAGCCCAAAACAAAAACGAAAGGCTCACCTCTCCGAGACATGAATTTCCCTCGAGTGGAACAATTGGTCGTCGTATAAATTTCACGGATTCACCTTTCCATACAATTCGATCCCCTCTCCTTCTCTCTATATCTCTCTCTCTCTCTGTCTCTGCAAAGCAAAAGCCCTTTATATTACTCTCTCTCTCTCTCTCTGTCTCTCTGGAATGGGGGCTGGGCGCGAAGTTCAAATATCTCTGGACGGAGTGAGGGACAAAAACCTTATGCAGCTCAAGAAGCTCAACACCGCCCTCTTCCCCGTTCGATACAACGACAAGTACTACGCCGACGCCCTCGCCTCCGCTGATTTCACCAAGCTTGGTCCGCTCCTTTTTCTCCTTTCCTCTTTTCCCCTTTTTATTTTCTCCCATTTTCCCCCTCTTTCGTCTCGATTTTCGTGCCAATGCCAAAATTTTGATTGTATAATAATGCCTTGTTTGTTGGTCTTTCCTTCTGGTATTAGATTTCCTCGGTTTTTTTCTTTTCTGATGTTGGAAATCTATGTCGGATTTTTATTTAAATTTTTTTTCCTCATTGTATTTATAGATTAGCTGGTGAATTTTGCAAAATCTCTTGTTTATTATCTTTTTTTAAACAATGTTGGCTTGTTTAATTCAATAATGAAGAATTAGGTAGGTGGGTGTTGATCTGTGTTATTGCTGGTATATTTGTTTTTGGTTTAAATCAGTTTCTTATTCCTCCGTGATAATATCCCCTAAATACGTTATCTGTTTCTGTTTAAGATTCGTTAGAATATAGAACTGGAAAATTCAAGTGGATTAAAGATTCTAACAAATCTGTTTTGAACTTACTTTTGATATTTCGGATGCTTGTTTGATATATTCTCTATATGCCCGTTCTTCAACGATCTTCCTGTCGATTCCATACTAGCTTGAGCTTTATTCGAGTGAGTAATTTGCATTCAAAAAGGGGTGTTCGTAGATGGGAACAGAGGAGCAACGAGTATCCTGTAGTTGCTTCTTCTTTAGAAGTGAATTTTCTTTTATTTGCAAACCTGTCAATTGTGATTATCTTGTAGTTTGTGTTTTCTTACGGTTGTTTTTCTATTTGTCGCGAAACTCTTTCTCATTGCAGCATACTACAGCGATATATGTGTCGGTTCAATAGCATGCCGGCTTGAGAAGAAGGAAGGCGGTGCTGTCCGTGTTTACATTATGACATTGGGTGTTTTAGCACCATACCGCGGGCTAGGAATTGGTAAGAAAGCAGCTTATCCGTCGTTCTCTCTCGTTTTTGTCATTAGTCTTGTTTGAGAATCATATCTCGGTTACTAATTATTTAATTCAAGCTTAGCTTCCTAGGCTTCACGCAACTTGGCCTCTTAAAGATCATGAAATTGGGTGGTTTTTCCCCAAGTTGTGCAGGTTTTCCTTATCCAACTTCTGTGACTTTTGCAGGTACGATGCTGTTGAACCACGTTCTTGATCTCTGCTCCAAGCAAAACATTTCTGAAGTTTATTTGCACGTGCAAACGAATAATGAAGACGCCATAAACTTCTATAAGAAATTCGGGTTCGAGATCACAGAAACTATTCAGAACTACTATACGAACATTACCCCTCCGGACTGTTATGTTCTTACCAATAATATCACTCAGACCCAAACCAAGAAATAATCCATTTTCTGGACGGTTTCCTTCTTGTCTCATGATCTCCTTAACTTCATACTCCCTTGGATATACCGGAGTTCTAGTAGCAAATTTTGAGGTTATAAACATGTGAATTGCTTCTATTCATAGGCTGAGTTGTTACTATTATCATTAAACAGTTCATCTGAATTTTTATTGATCAGATTGGCCTTCTTTTTTTTCATTTTACTCAATTTCCATTTTATTCGAACCGAATAATGTTCTCTGTATTTCGTTCAAGTAGACAAGCATTTTGTGATATTTTTAAATGGGGAATCTGGATTGGATTTGCTTTTATTTGGTTACCTTTTGTAGGGATGCTCTAAATATGGAACCTTTCCTGTTACGGGTCCGATTTAGTTTTGTTTGTTAAGCTGCAAAATGAATTGCTTCAAACCTTTTACATAGCTTTCTTTTGTTAATTGGTTAAAAATAAAAAATAAGAATACAGATCACTTTTATTAATTGCCTGTTTGCTTTGTAATGAAATTACATACTCTATCAAGATACTACTTTAGTAACTCTAGCCAAAACCCAAAAAACACACAAATTTACAAAACATAGAACGAAGAAGCATGTAGTTTCCAACCTGTGTGTAGAACTGAATATACAAGTCGATAGAATTTACAAAGTTCACAACTTAAGTTATTAGCTATGTACAAATTTCATATTTCATGGTTGGCTGTGGGTGGACGTTTTCATACGTGAAGAAAAACCAAGGGATTTTGGGACTTGCGTTCAAATCGTAGCTTGCATTGACTGTTCAATAAGCCAAACCACCGGCAAAGGCATCTCCGTCGTGAAGTAGACTCTCCGTCAGCCAATAACCATCCCATGAACCACCAACTCTCTACAGATTAAAAAGAAGTAGATTAAAGTATTATATTATCAACAGAGAAGACTTAAATGATCTAGATATTATGAAACGATTAGCCTAATTATACTTGCCAAAAAAAAATAAAAATTGTTTATTATTGATTTCAAAAGAATTCTTTCCACAAGGAACAAGTAGGAGCTTATTAAGAATCCGTTTGGCACTTTTACACTTTTGAAAGTGTTTAGTGGGACAAAATGATCTATGAATTTTTCAAAAAGCAATAAAACCGTTTAGAGTAAAACTCTAGTACAAGTTTCAAAGTTCTTTAAAGAACTTTTTTAAGAAGCTACATGTTGTCATTTTGAGTGGAAGCTCTTATGAAAAACTACACAAACACCCCCAAAAGCAGCTTCCGGGTTTTCGAAGCCAAGAGCAGCTTCTAAGAAGTATAGCCAAACAAGCCCTAACTACCACAGGTAAGTAAGCAGTCATAAATCATGACAGTTAAACATAGGACCTGATACTTTCTTTTGAGGCTGGTTTCAGCCATTAACAAAGACACATTTCCTAGGTAGGACCTATAGTATTTTCTTTTCCCCATTCCTTCCGCCCACTGAACATGATTTGGGGCGTGATTTTCGTAATTTATAAGTAGTATTTGCATTGAGTTAAAAACAATGACTCGGGATCTTGGATGTAAATTGTGGTTGACATATCTTAAATAAGGTACTCAAATATGCTGATGAAACTGAACTAAACAGCATTTTTTTTTTTTAAATAACTAAACAGCTTATTTGTCATGCAAGGAGAATCACTATCATTAAGTAAAAACATCACCAGACCTGAACCATGGTGAACTGGAAGATTTCTTCTTCCTCCGGGCGACTTCCCCGTACCCAAAACCGCTGCTTGAACCGATTCTGCTCCACAATTCCCAAACCCGAAAACTAGTTAATAGAAAAAGACAAATACTTAAAAAGAGTGTTTCATCCTTCAAAGCTACCGAGTGATGAATTATCAATATCATTACCTCCTCCACGAATAAACTACTCAAGATCTTTCTCTCCTTGTGAACCAGCAATACTCTGTAGGTTGAATGGTGAAAAATCCTCCTGAATCGTTCAAACTGCAGTACAATTAAAGCAGCCAATAAAATGAACAGTAGATACACATTACTGGTCAATTCAACTCCTAAAACTTGGGAGTTCACTAACCTGCCCCAAATCGAAAAACGGCCCAAAATAGGTAGACCTTTCAAACGGATCAAACCCAGCAAACTGTCATAACAAAAAACAAAAGATAAAAAACTAGTTTACAAGGTTACTCATTTTCATATGACAATCTAAACATGTTAAAACTCCTACAACACGACCGGTCAAATTTAGTTGTGCCATACAATGTTTACTCAAATGTTTTTTTTTTCTTTTGAGGGAATTTTTTTTCAGATTTTAAATTATGGTACGTTTGATAGTTTTTGTTATCGGGTTTTATCCGAAGAAAGATTGGCCATACTGTAGTTCGTATACATAAAACAAACAAATAAAATCGGATCTTTTCACGGTAGGGTCCTATACAAGAAGTTCTAGTTTTGTTCGTTAAATCAAATCAAAATCACATTAAAACGAAAAAAAGTAAACGTCTGACAACTGAAAAATAAAACATTAAGGGGGTGCTTAGAACAAGGCAGACGAAATTTTGCAACTCAAATCCAAAATTTTTAAATTTGCATCTCACTTTCTCTCTTTTTAATTGTCTCAAACTTTAAAAATTCATAACTTTCTTATCTCAAATCAAAATGAAATAATTTTTTTTTAAATTACACAAAATAACGAGTTATATTTTTTTTTTCAAACATAAATTATAATTTTACATTATTTTCTATACCACAATTTATCTCCAATTCACATAACAACTAAGAAATCTCCAATAAAATAAAAGAAAGCCAGCATTGGTAAACGTGAAAAACAGTTGTAATATACCCTGTACATAACCTCAATGCCATAATCTTGACGGGGCTGGTCGTTGTACTTCAAAGCATCAAGCTGATGCTGTACAGCTTCTTCTGCACTAAACTACACCAGAACCACAATTCCACAAATCACGTGAATTGTATTGTATTGGTACGCTATAACACAATCTACGACATCATCATTCAACAACTAGCTTATGTTTGTTGCTCATTTGCACAATCACTACAAGAAAATTTTACATTTAATCTCGGTCCAAAAGGCCGTTTCTTGCGAGATTCAAGCCTGCAAAACAACCAAACCAAAAGCCAAAAATCACATTAAAAAAAAAAAAAAAAAACACAATTTCTCCTCCAAAATTCATCAAAATTTAGAATTAAAAAAACCGGAAGAGAAGAGAACCAATCTGCGGAGAGGAAATCGGGAACGTCGGCGGAAGCTCTGACGCGGCCGTTGAGAGGTCTGGTTTTGGAGAAGAGAGACGGGGACTGGGGCGATGATAGAGAGGAGCAAAACGACATCGTCTTCAAGCACAAACCTCCTCCAGAATTAGAAATACATTATTTTTTTCTTTTTTTTTTTGGCCTTTTTCTTTTTTTCTCTCTGGGGGGAAGTGAGAGTAGAAGAAGAAGAGGAAAGCGTTGGGGATGAGGTTGGATACTGACCGCCGGATAGAGTTGACCGGACGTGGACGATAGAGATGAGAGGTGTGGCGTACTCTTTTGGTGCAGCAGGCTTGTTGAGAGTTTGCAATAAAACGAGATGTTGTTTGTCGTTTATTAGTTAACGACGTCTTGCTTACAGTGTGAAACAGTGAAAGGTTAAGACAAATAATGTCGTCGATTAGTGAATTAGAAGTTTGTTGTCATTTTTAGAAGAAAATAAGAAAAAGGGTTGAAAAAGGAGCTTTTAATTTCAAAATTACAATAATGTCAAAAATAAATTGAGTATTAATTTATAATTTATATGATATGTCAAAATAAGAAAAATAGTGTTTTTACTCCTCTTTAAATAATTTTTAGATGCCACAATGATGTCAAAATTACATTTATAGGACTCTTATAAAGAAAATTAAAGCTAATAATATGAAGAAAAAAGTAGAGATTATATTAATCTTGATAGTCCTTTACTTTCGGCATAAAATAAAATAAAAATTGAGTATTAATTTATATGATATTTATTTAAAATATTGTCTTAAATAAAAAGATTTTCTTTTTGTCACGTTAATTAATTATTAAAAATTGATATTGAAATTAATATTTCTAACATCACTTTTATTTTTTAGTTGTTAAATTAAATTTTTAACGATTATATATATATATATATATATATCTGAAACAGTTTTATATTATTCATTGTAGATTTTAATATCGATAGTTAAAGAGCATTAAAAGATTGATGCTTAAAACAATTCATATTGCTAATATAAAAAATAAAAAATAATAAAAATAAATAAAAAAGGAAAGAAAGACACACGTCTTAGAAGAGCGCGCGTAGATGCCAAAAGGGCAGTCTTGCTGGTGCAATTAGCGTTAATTCTGAAATTGTTCCCTCCATGAAGCGCTCTCTTCACCGCTACCACTTCCTCGCCGCCGCTCCCTCACAGGCTTCCACCTCCACCAACACCATGTCTTCTCGTCCTTCGGTATTTCGCCCCCCTCTCTATCTCTCTCTCTCTATTTATATATATATATATATATATATTTGTATATATGTATGTATACCATTTCATTACTGTTTTTCTCTCTTTCTCTCCCCTTCAAATCCTTTTTTTTTTAATCCCATGACTGGAAAAAATCTCCCTTGCAGTACCGGCGCGGTCGGAACCAGCCCCGGAGAAGCTTCTCCGACCGGCCCTACACCGGCGCCAGAGGCCACAACTTCTCTGGCGGCGGCGGGGCCGACTGGCAGTTCCGGCCAGTCCACGACGCCGATTCAGGGTTCCGCCATGGGGAGAGCGGAAGAAGCTTCGAGAACAACTCCGTGTCTCATCACTCTTCTCCAATTCTCGAACGGCCTCCGCAAAACCAGCGTTTTAGGCCCCCTCCGCCGCCGCATTTTCAGCAGAACCAGCAGTTCCGACCGTCGCCGCAGTTCCGTCGTCCTCCGCCGCAGAATCGGCCCCGGCCCCCGGATTATCGAAATTGGGAGTTTGCTAAATCCGCGCCGCCCTCTACTAGTGGTAATCCAGTGCTTCTCTGCTTTGTTCTGTTTCTTGTTTGTTTGAGTTTGTAGTTTCTTCTAAATGCTACTCTTCTTCTTCTTCTTCTTCTTTTTGTGGTACTTGGCAGAGCGGTTTACGATTCTTTCATATAATTTACTGGCTGAGTACGTCGCTCTGGATTATCGGCATCGGAACGAGCTTTACTATCACATCCCTCGTCACATGTTGGAGTGGCAATGGAGAAAGAGTAATATCATCTTCGAGCTCGGGTTGTGGTCCACTGACATAATGTGCTTTCAGGTTCACAGACAGTCGAATTCTTTTCAAAGTTTAAAAATTTATGATAAAAAGTAGATAGAACATCTGACAAAGTATTGTGCATTGGACACAAATTAGAACAAGATATCAACAATGCCATTTTCACACTTTTTTCATGCCAATATAGCATTTACATTTCCATTTTCAATTGAGATCATCCAAGCATCAATGCTTTTTAAAGCTTAAAAATTTGTGATGAAAAGTAGATAAAATAGCATTGTGCGTTGTACACAAAATAGAACAAGATATTAAAAACGCCATTTTCACCCCTTTTTTGTGCCAAATATAGCATTGACATTTGCATTTGTATTGGAGATGCACTAAGTATCAACATCTATAATAAAAGATTATATGGAAACCCCTCGGTCATGGTTATTATTTGTGATGTTTGCATGGCAATGTTATTGGGTGGGTTACCCGTTCAAGAATATCTTCTACTTAAAACTGAAATATGCATTAATATTTGTTTTCATATTGCTACAAAGCTTCGGGCATAACTTGATATGTAATTGGGCATATCTTATTGTGGTATTTCTTTATTATGTTGTTGGGTACTTTTTTTCTTTATTCACTATTCCTCTGGCCAAATAAATGGCTATTTTTGCAGAAGCATTTCGTGTTTAATGTCTGTGGCTTGTTTGGATGGTCATTTATTGGAATTCCCCTTTTTTTGTGCATTTACTCTCCTGGTTTGGAATTGTTTTTTTAATTTTTAATTTTTATTTTCAGGAGGTTGATAGATTTCAGGACTTAGAGGAGGAGTTAAAACTTCGGGGATACAATGGCATTTGGAAGGTGTGCTTACAAATATTAGTGTTGTTTTACTGCTATGTCATTCAAGTATCCAAAACATCCAAGTCCTATTCTCATTATAAAAAAACATCTTTGCTTGGCTAAAATTATTGAGCTTGACACTTGCCTTTAATTCCTTTGTTTGATCATGAAACTATGGTTGTGATATTTACAGCTTATCATAGTCTGGTGGCCACATAGTTTCGTTCTATTTTGAAGATTTTTTTAATCTAATAAATAAATGTTTTTATTTTATAAAATTCTGACAATGTCTTGGTTATTATATAGAGGCGGACTGGCAAAGCTATTGATGGTTGTGCAATATTTTGGCGTGCGTCAAGGTAAATCACATCTCCAACCAATCACATGTTCTTCATTTTGGAACATCATTAGTTCTATCTATAGCAGTAATTATCACCAAGGGGAGATTTTGATTTTCTTGACAAGTATTCAGTTGATGTTCCATTTATTCCCCTTCAAGCTAATATCAAAAGATATTTAGATATTCAGGACATCCACTTCCTTGCTGCAGCAGTAAAAGTTTCGTATTTTTTGTTTAGCTTTTACATCTTTAGCATTGGTGATGACGGGTGAAATTGTAATCATATTTATGCCTTTTATCCTTCCTCGACGTTCAAGATAAAAGGTTTGCACCTTGTAAATCGAACAACATAGATAAGGTAGAAATATGAACTGCAGCCTTCTGGCACAAAACATGACTGCAGTGCTTTTAGAACAAGTAACTGGTGAGAATGGAATGTGACTTATTGTTAGTTAACGAATTGAGATAACTCGTGCATTAGGATATCCATTGTGTGCCTGGCTATATGTGCTGTTCTGTTGAATCAGATTGACAGTTGATGATGCCAGATAGCAAATTGTTTTGTTGTTTAGTTCATGACTATTTGATTATCATTATATTAGATTCAAGTTGCTCCATGAAGAATCAATCGAGTTCAATAAGTTTGGACTTCGGGAAAATGTTGCTCAGATTTGTGTACTGGAGGTACTTTAATTTCATCCTTTGAGACTTTCTCAAACCACGAATTTGTCTCAATCTAAAATTTTTTAATCTCGAATGTTTTATGATTATAAAGCATTATTTTTCCTTTTGGAAACTGGACAGTTGATGCGTCAAAATTGTGATGTGAGTGCTGCAGCTCTACCAACAAGGTAAATAGTACTCCCCAGATAACTTGCTTTCGGTGCATATACTTATTTCATAGTTTCAGTTACAAGTCTAATCATGCTGTATTTAAGGTGATCTTTCATCTGTCTTGTTCTTTCTCTCAAGGAGTGAAAGAACGAGAAAAGCAAAACTATGTCTTGCTTGATTAACTGGACGTGATAAATATGGTGCACATTATGAGTGTAGTCTTATGTTTAACTTGGCCGTTTGAAGAAACTATGGAGAAGAAAGAATAATTGTAATGCTGTGGAGTAGTGATATAACTGGTTGAGATTTCATAAGAGAACGTCCAGTTACATTGTATGATTTGAAAGTTGGTTCTCTGCTCTATTTTGTGTATATTATTGCTATTTTGTCCCAATACATTAACATTTATGCAATTTATTCAACATTTATGCTCTAATAATTTAGGGAAAAAAGGTAAAATTCTGCGTTTGCAGCTCAACAGGTTCTAATAAAGTCGTAGTTTGTAACATTCATGTGCTTTACAACCCAAAAAGAGGAGAGATAAAGCTTGGCCAGGTGATTATTTTCTTAGAGGTTTATATATATATACACTTTTATTTTTTATTTATTTTTATATACATGCTCATTGCTCTTTTATTATACAATGATAGTACATACTTTATTTACTTGTATCTATATATACACACATATATTCTTCATCAAGCTAACCATTCTAACTAACTCTCACCACAATCAATAGCCACTAACAGAATTCTCACTTCACTTATTCCCACCAAAACCCACAACCAATTTCAGAGCTAAAAGACCTTATTGCCCTCTCTTGTTCCTCCTGACATATGTCAGACAGATGGGTGGCTTATCAGTTCGATAGAAGTAGCTAACTAACCTTAGAGGCAATTAGATTTTCTTTTCCTGAAGCAATATAAGTTCAACTTATGTGTGTGTGTGTGTCTGTACACACATATTCTTTTAGTTTCATTCTGCTGATAATAACATTGCTTGAATGTGCTGACAACATATTTAGACTGCTTCTATCAGACCATGATGTTAATCTATGCTGCATACTGTTTATGGTTTTTTTTTTTTTTAATAATAATTTGACCAGTCATCCAGTTTATTATCGTCTCTTTCATTGTGTGTGCACGTTTCTTTCACCTGCTTCATTAAGATTGCTATTAAGTAGTAATGCGCATCACCATCAGAACAACGCCAAGAATACCCTTTCAAATGCACGTATATTGTGTTTGTTATAAATAATTTCCCGTTCTCCAGTAACTAGTTTCTCTGGTAAACATGGGGAAGCATATTCATGGAGGGCCGTGTATATAGTCTTGGACTCTTGGTTACTTATTGGGTGTGCTTATTTTCTTTCAGATTCTTGCTTTATTATTATTATTATTTTTTTCCTATTCAAATTGTCTCTTTAAAGTTGCTGTAGCAGATACATGGACTGTTTGTTTCTGTTATAGTGAATAGAATCATAAATTGGTTTGGTGTTTATAGACATTTTGCAGTACTCCAGTTTTTTTTCTGGATTCTATGTTCACATAAAACCTTCTTCATTGCAATTGAAATGATAACATGAGTAAATGGGATATAGAATGCATCCTAAGCTTCTAGAACTGCTTAGCGGTAAAGTTTGCTTTAAGTTCTATTTGTTAATCACGTTATTCTGTTACATCTTCCAACAGGTCAGGATTCTCCTTCTTAGGGCACATGCCGTTTCAAAGATCTGGAATGATGCTCCAATTGTTCTTTGTGGGGATTACAATTGTGTCCCGAAGGTTTCCACTTTCACTCACTTAAGCTTTTTTTTGGGTTGTAATGTTCTCACAGTTTATAGCCTATTTATTTCAAATGCTACTTTTATGTAAGTGTTGACGGTATTTTTAATTTTTCTCTGTGCCAGAGTCCAGTATACAATTTTATTTCAGAACAGAAGGTAAACTTATGTCAACTTCCGCGTTTGGCGATCAAGCAGTTTTTGTATTACAAATGACATCTTAATCATCCTTTTGCAGTTAGATTTATCTGAACTTCATAGAGATAAGGTGTCAGGACAAAGTTCTGCTGAAATTCGTTCACAAAGGACATATAATTCTTTTTCTCGGTAGGTTTTGTACAAGTCAAACATTGAATGTTAATCTGGTTACTGCAATGATCTGGAGAACAGGATGGCATCAAGTCTGAAATGAAAACTTGTCAAACTATTGCAGCTTCAGGTCGGGTGATAATTTGGGTCCAGCTCCATCAGCGGTACAACATAGCGAGGATAGCATCAAGCAGAATGAATCATCCTTTGACACACAGAAGCCTTACAATGTGGATGGCAATCTAGAGAATGTTCCCTTAGTGGAAAACTTCTTTCAGCCTCGATCTAACAATGCTCTTGACGTCTGTGATGGATCAAGCACTGAGGTTAAACATGCAAAGGGTGATGAAGAAGCGAAAGAAGAAACTCAACAGAGTTCTGTAGAAAATCCTAGTGATAGAAGTGGATCTACTTGCTGTGTTCCAGGTGTTGGGCTTGGGCAAGATATAATTACGCCTAAAGTTGAAGGTGGCACTTCAACTGGTCATTTTGACGGTGAAACAGTATCGTCTCATCCTAAAGAGGTATATTCTGACGTAATGGAGATGGGGAGCAAAGAAAAAATGGATAATTCAGATGTCAGATTATTTAGTAGTAACTCTGATCCAAAAAAATTTTTAGATGAGGAAAGCATGAACCGCTCCTCCGAGCAAATTTCTAGTGATGAGCAAGCTGGCTTCTCAGGCCCAAGTCAAGCTCACTGGCCAACTGCATCTACTAACACTGAAGTGCAAGAAAAACTTGCCAATTCAATTTTAAATGACTCAAATGAAGCCATAGCTGAAGAAAGGAATCTAGTTGAAGATAGTAGTACATTTCTATCTGCATTACATGACACTCAGGATGATTTTTCTTGTGATCCTGGTCAATTGCTCAGATCAGGTTTACCGGAATCTGATCCCTCCAAGGGTTTTGCTTCTGCTCTCAACAACTCATCGCAGGGGGTTGAGAATGATTTATCTCCATGTTTGGATCCGCAGTCTCTTGTTATAGAGAAAAGCTTTTATGACCCGTCATCGTGGACTCCAAGGGACATCGAAACTGCAACGGGCAATGCAGACTGTACTTTTTTAGAACATCCTCTGAAGCTTAGGAGCACATATACTGAAGTTGAGGTAAATCATTTTAGAGATGATACATGTTTCATTACTTACAAATTATGAAAGAACGACTTATGCATCTTTGCAGGATACTTTGGGGATTAGAGACTCGAACGGAGAGCCCCTTGTAACCAGTTATAATCGATGTTTCCTGGGGACAGTTGATTACATTTGGTATATACTCAATGACTCTGCTCTTTGTGGTCTACTTTTCTGACAAATGCTGGATGTTATATATCTGAGTTCGTATTCTATGAAAGTAGAAAGGAAACACAACTAATGAAGCATTGCAAATTCTTGATTTGATATCCAGGCGTTCCGAAGGTTTGCAGACTGTCAAGGTGCTTGCTCCAATACCAAAACATGTCATGCAAACAACTGCAGGATTCCCAACAAAGGTATGATGTTTAGAATGCTAGACTAACAAAAGAAAGGTTCACGAATACCAGTCATTTGAATGCGAAAATATTTAGGAGCTTTCTAGTTTCTATGGCAGGGCATCCCATGTTCGATATGGTTAAAATCTTGTCAAAATGAAAAAAAATATGCGAGATTGACAAAATATATATCTGTTTGACTCTGAACAAAGCTCTTAATGATAGGGTGTTTTTTTTTTTTTTCCCCCATGCCTTACTCTAGCATAATTATTTATATTAAATAGTCAAAAGGTGACATTATTGTCCCGCGAACCATTTACCAATGTTTGAAAGTATGCATGCTTCTTCTTTAGTAATTCATTGCCAATGATAATTTTAAATTAATGACATAATGACAAATCGTCCTGTAGAATTGAGATACAGTAATCTACCATGTGTTTTTAAAAATGTTGACATTATTCCTCTTTTGTGTTTTATTTACACAAAATTTTCTTTCAAAAAAAAAAAAAAAACAGAAAAAGACAAGGAAAAAAAAAAAATACACACATACAAAATTGACCCCCAATTCCAGTTCAGTAAGAAACTTCCCACAAAAAATTGAAGTCGATTAAATTTCCAAAAGTTGCCATTTGGATAAACCTTTTTTTTTTTTTTTTTTTAATACGGGTAATAGTATCTTTTGGCACAACTAATTTTGTTCAAGTCTGATATTAGGGGTGGATTTTTTGTGATTAAAAAAAAATATTAGGGGGATTTTGTCTATTTAGAAACATACATAATATGATCTCATGATATTTTTGGATTGCCATCAAACTTTTTTTTTTAACTATTTATTTTGGATTCCCATCATTTTTATAAAAAAAACTATTCAAGGATCAAACGTGTGATTTAGTTTGCTAACAGAACAGCTTTTTTGAAGCTTGTACTTGAAGTGACAGACAGAACTAGAGGGAAAAAAAAAAAAAAAAACTTACAGCTACTAAATTTAATCTCATGATCCATATTGCTTTTGCAGAAATGGGGTAGTGATCATATCGCCTTGGCTTCTGAATTGGCATTTATGAAGGATGATGACACTAAATCATGATGCTGCTCACTAGCTGATATATATATATATATATATTATGTATGTATATTTTTTTTTTTCGGTTTCGACATTTCCATTGAGGGTTTATGGCTCCCATTCCAAGAGCGTCTAGTTTCTTAACCCGGATGGACCTGTTCGTTTGTTTCTGTTGCCCACAAAGCTCTGTGTCTTCCAACAAGTTTAGTTGAGGTCAGTCAATCTGTCATTTTTTAACTACTCCTCTTCTATGTATCTCGTTGCTCTTTCTCTACATTGTTCTTTACCATTCATATACATATGCATATATATATATATATATATTTACATATATATATATATATATTTACATATATATGTAAGATTTCATTAAAATACAGATTTTGGATTAAAAAAAAAAGCCTATGTTTGGGTGTTTGTTAGTCTCCTATTGATTTATATCAAGTGGACAGTGCAGAGGACAGTTTATTTTCTAACTAAAACGAAAGAATAGTTTCTTCGCTATTGTTAAATTTCCCTCCTGCAATTCTTTTTGGGTGGAAATTCGGTCCAAATTATGTCAAAGTAAGAAATGTAAAATTGACAAATATTTGATATAAATCTAACATTTGAAATATGAGAAATTATTTAATAAATCAAGTTTATCACGTTATGGTACATGGATAATTGATTGAATGATTTTTCGAGAAGTAGTCATTTCCAGGTCCTTTAGTAGAATAACCATTTTATTAATGATAATCATTTATTTGAGTCTTATATTGATATAAGGAGTGAGTATTTTAAATGATTTATAAATTTTATAAATTTCCTTTTAATCAATAATTATTTAAAAAATATAATTTAATAGGGTTTATTCACGTGTCAATTATTTTCCTTTTCCTTTTTGTGAAAGCTATTATGGTCGAACATTGGAAGCTATTATGGTCGAACAATGATGAAGACGTTAAAAATGGTTCGAGTGTTTCAGGCCAGGTGTGGGCCATGCGGGTATTTTTGGACGTGGTGGAGTAGGTAGTACACAAGTGCTGTCATGTCCATTTGGTGATCCTCCTGGTTCCACTTTTCTTTCGTTCTGTTGGGTCCCTTCATCCTTTACGGCAAATAAAAAAAATAAAAGTCCCCTCATAATTGTCCTTTGTTAAATATTAGACTTTTTTTTTTTTTTTTTTTAACAATATCTCCGAACTTTATGAATTTGGTAAAATTAATCCTTGAACTTTGTTTCTTAGCAATTAATCGCTTGAATTTAGAATTCTTGGTTTGAGCAGTCCCTTTGCTAACTTCTGTTAAATTTTGGATGGTTTTAACACGTTAGATGCATGTGGCCGCCGTCTTCTTAAGGACATTGGTGGTCATTTCATGTATATTTAAATCAAATTATCTTAAAAAGAAATTAAAGGGAAAAAAAATTCTCAGCTCCTGAGATCAACACCATAAATCTTGTTAGACCCATATACGATACTTTGTAATAGTTTTTATCAAATATGTAAAATTTTGATCTAACAAACTTTTACTATCCAAATCTCAAGGGATGTTTGGTGAAATGGTTAAAATCAAAATTTTTGGGGGTGTTTGGTGTGTAAGTTTGAGTTAAGATTTTTAAGTTTAAATAGTAAATTATGTTGATTTTTAATTTTTTGGGAAAAAGATAAAAATTTTTGAAGAAAAAGACAAAAAAAAGTTTGAAAATGTTAGTTTGGGTTTATCAACCAAACAAATCCGAATATTCTCAGTTTTTGTCTTTTTCTGAAATTTTTTTTTATCTTTTCTAAAAAATCAACAAAATTTACTATTAAAATTTAAAAATCTTAACTTAAACCCAAATACCAAACACCCTCTCAGTTTCAGATTTTTATTATCGGAGAAAAAAAAAAATCTCAGATTCAGATTATTTAAAAAGAAAAAAAAAAAAACTAATGGTTTTCTTTTTCAGAATACGGAACCTTACGCTCCAATCCTTAAACTCCAACACCATCTCAACAACGAAGAAAAAAAAGTTAAACGAGATGGAAATACAAAACTGTGACGAAAAGATCCCATGGGGGTGGCCGGTGGGGTTGGGGACTTGGCGATCCTCAATGCTTAGTCCAACACATATCCTGCCATCGTCTCCGCCTTCGACCTAGGCGGCACTGAGCTCCTCTACGAAACTCAATGCCCAACAAATTCACAAGCAACCACAATCACAAATTCACATACACAAAAACCCAAATACCACTTTTGTAATTTATTTTGAAATTTGCTATCGGCTGGCTTGATTTTTGGGTAAAGAAAACTCTTTCTTTATGCTTTTTTTTTTTTTTTTTTTCCCTTCTTTCTTTTTGTGGCTATAATGGGAAGTTGGATTCAGAATTTGATGTTGCTGTAAGGGGATGATCGGCGGTTTTTGCTATAGTGGGAGGTGAGAGAGTTTGAAGGGAATGAATGGGTTAGGGTTTTTCTTTATCCAAAAAATCTTTTTTTTTTTTTTTTTTAATTTTCAAATTTACCCTGTGAAATAGTGCATGTGAGCAGCACATGGACTACTCCTTTTAATGTTTTTAACGGCGTCATGAATTGGACTGCTCATGCGAAGAATTCCAAATTTAAGGAGTCAATTGCCAATGAAAAAAGTTCAAGGACTAAATTATCAAATTTAAAAAGTTCAGGGGCATCTGTATAAAAAATCTTAAATGATAAGTTCAATTGACAAGCAATAATAATTATAACAACAAACTAACACGTTCAATTAATAATAGTAGTACACAAAATCAACAATAGTCGTCTTTACTCATCTGACACTGGTCCTAGTTCAAAAAAAAAAAATTATTTATTTTTACTTTTCTAATCATGGAGGATATCTATGACTTCTCCATCTACAGGTTGAGATGTTAAAAGTATGATTCGCTTCATAACCAAAAAGGAAAAAGAAAAATAATGCAAATGCCATTATTCATTCATTACCTACCCATTACAAACCTTTCGATATTGAATATGCTATGACGTTGAAGTTGTTTCTCCTTTACATGATTTTTTTTTAATTTTTAAAAGTAATAAGAGAGACTTATAATCATTAGATTTTTAAAAAAGGAATGACTATAGTAAAGCGTTATTGAGAGGCAGTACCGTAATTATCATTTTATATATCGTTAATATGAAATATAACGGTAGAAATATAGAGGAACACACAACTTTTAATACACGCTTGTATATTGAATAAAATTTTTATATACAAAGCTTTTTTCTAAAATGAAAAAAAAAACCTCAAAATTCAACAAAAACCCAGAAAATACCCCTAGCCGTCACCCACACTTAGCCGCCGAAGAAGGCGTCGGAGAAAGCTTGACATGTAGACCTGCAAATCTTGCCCCCAAGAAGGACTGCCGCCAGGTCGGGAGGGAGGAGGGGGTGGCTCTCCTGTCCTGTCGAGCCGAGATTCGCTGGAGGTTGCGTAGGGGTGGCAACTGAGTATTTTTTTTTTTTTTTTTTAAGGATCCTTTCAAAAATTTGAGGAAGGAAAAAAAATAATTTTTTTTAAATCTTAAACAAAATAAAGGATTATGTGTATATGAGACTATATTAAAATTAGATGCATCTTATATCATAATCGTTCATTTACTCACACAAATCAATTTTAACCGTTGGATGAATAACTACTGGTAGTGCTTCTCATTGGAGCTCTACCACAATTTTCTCTTTTAAAAAATAAATATAAAATTATCATTGACCTAAGCATGCAACTAATGCTCCTTACATTTCTTGAGAAATGCTAGTTTCACTCTCTATCGAGTAATTGAAAATACATAAATATATAGAAAAGTTCGATTTCTAAAAGTGTTTAAGAAATAACATAATAAAAACGAGCTAGTTGTCTTCACCAAAAATATGAATTTTCTTCAGAAACATCACCATCTCATGAAGGGGAAAAAAAATAAAGGAGGCTATCACTAAATTATGATGAAAACATCAAAATAATTGTATGAATATTGAATCGTGAACAATTCATGAAACACAAGCTGAAATTGAATGGAACTAGGGGGTTGGTGCCCACCATGTGAGAAAATGTTTGGTTGTGTTTTGGCCCTGCTCCAAGCAAAAGACCTTTCACGGTTTCACGTGATGGAGGGTTAGTAGTCCAATTTGCTCTTTCTTGTGTTGTGCAACGCTGACATGTCATTGTCGGAAATGGAAAATCATTGGACTCAACTGGACCATCTCTCAGTATTACACTTGCATGTATACATTTCATGTATATGCTTATTAAACTTTTCCCACTCCCACCCAAAAAAAAAATCCTCAGTCTGATCAAACCTGTTGAACACTGTTTGCCTCTCTCTCTTTTCCCCTCTGTAGTCTCTCTCTCTCTCTCTCTCTCTCTATATATATATATATATATATACATACTTATAATAGAGATTATAACTGTGTTGGGCACCGTTCAGGCGAGTTCTTGTCAGATTAGACAATTCAGGTCAGTTTTCTCATCCGGGCACTTCTCAAATTCACCTGATGAGTGCCATGCTTACATAATTCTTTTTCTTTACCTTTTTTTTTTTTAAATTTTAAAATGTTACTAAATATATTGTGTTCTGTAAAAGGTACAACTTTAATTAGTAAAGTTGAACGAGTGAATACTGTGTCATAGAAAGTTTGTGTTGCTTGGTGGTTTTACTGATGAAGACTCATTCGTTTTGCAGGAGTCTCTCTCTCTCTCTCTTACATTTGATTCTCATTCTGATGCCAAATTTCATTTGAAGTTCTGTTTTTTGAGAGAATTTGATCTGTTTTGACACAACCCATCTTCTCAAATTCCCCAAAAAATGTTGGATTTGAATCCAAAGAAGCCTCTGATCTCTCCATCTCCATCCTCAGGAAAGCTTCCTGATTTCAAGCAATCGGTGAAGTTGAAATACGTAAAGCTCGGCTACCATTACCTCATAACTCATGGAATGTACCTATTCCTAACGCCTCTTCTCATTTCAATTGCTGTTCAACTCTCCACATTATCACTCGAAGATCTCGAAAACCTTTGGGACCATCTCCGATACAACCTCGTCTCCGTCGTCCTCTGCTCGATGCTGGTAGCCTTCTTGTCCACCTTCTATGTCCTCACCCGTCCCCGATCGGTTTACCTCGTTGATTTCGCGTGTTACAAGCCCGAAGATGCGAGGAAATGCACCAGGCAGATTTTCATGGACCGTTCGCAATCGATAGGAACGTTCACCAAGGAGAACATCGAGTTTCAGAGGAAAATTCTCGAGAGGTCGGGTCTCGGGGAGTCCACGTACCTCCCCGAGGCCGTCCTTAGAGTTCCTCCGAACCCGTGTTTGGCGGAGGCCAGGAAAGAAGCCGAGATGGTGATGTTTGGCGCGCTTGATCAGCTATTTGAGAAGACGAGTGTGAGACCGAAAGATATCGGGATTTTGATCGTGAATTGTAGCTTGTTCAATCCAACACCTTCATTGTGTTCTATGGTTGTCAATCATTACAAGCTTAGAGGGAATGTGCTTAGTTATAATCTAGGTGGTATGGGGTGTAGTGCCGGTTTGATCGCCATTGATCTCGCTAAAGACCTTCTTCAAGTCCACCCGAATTCACACGCTTTGGTTATCAGCATGGAGAACATCACTCTGAACTGGTACTTCGGGAACGACAGATCGATGCTCGTTTCGAATTGCTTGTTTAGAATGGGAGGCGCCGCGAGTCTTCTCTCGAACAAGTGGTGCGACAGGTGGCGATCCAAGTACCAATTAGTCCACACCGTCCGAACCCACAAGGGCACCGAGGACAAGAGCTACTCTTGTGTGTTTCAAAGAGAGGACTCGGAGGGCAAGATCGGAGTCTCTCTGTCTAAAGATCTTATGGAGGTCGCGGGGGAGGCGTTGAAGACCAACATCACAACTCTAGGCCCTCTCGTGCTGCCAATGTCCGAGCAGCTGCTCTTCTTCATCACGCTCATCGCCAAAAGGCTGTTCAAGATGAAGTTGAAGCCTTACATACCGGATTTCAAGCTGGCTTTCGAGCATTTTTGCATTCACGCCGGGGGAAGAGCGGTGTTGGATGAATTGGAGAAGAACTTGCAGCTTTCGGATTGGCATATGGAGCCTGCGAGGATGGCACTCTACAGGTTTGGCAACACGTCTAGCAGCACTCTGTGGTATGAATTGGCGTATGCAGAAGCAAAGGGAAGGATAAGGAAGGGTGACAGGACATGGCAAATTGCATTTGGTTCTGGATTCAAGTGCAACAGCGCGGTTTGGAAGGCGCTCAGGACCATGAATCCGTCGGACGAGAAGAACCCGTGGACCGACGAGATCGACCAGTTCCCAGTTGAGGTTCCAAAGATTTCAGCCCTCAAAGGTTAATAGAGCAGTTTTTCCCATGCTGGTGACAAATGTTCTTTTCACTCCTTTGTGTTCAAAGGGTGGGGATTTTTGTACTAGTCTTCTTTTTCTCGTCTACTATTAGAAGATACTTTTTTTTTTTTTTTTTTCGTGAAGTTTAACATTGTTATTGTATGTCCTATACTGTTCTCTCTTTTAAAAAGTTTCAAGACAGTGTAGCTGGGATAACATCTATGAAGAAAAGAGATTTAAAACTCTTTTATTATTAATTTCATTTTTTTTTCCCCTTGGATTCAGCCAATGGAAGTCAATTCTCATTTGTGAAATAGAGCTTTAACTTAAACAGCTAATTCATCTTGTCCAATTTGATGTATTTACCTTATAGATTAGCCTCTACCAACTATTTATTTATTTATTCCTTCTCTATTTAGGAATAAGGTCTTTAGTATTGATAGTCTTCCAAACTTATTACCTTTTGACAACTTGTCCTCAAAATTTTTAATTTTGATAACTTATCATCCTAAACTTTCTAAATTATTACAATGTATCCCTTGTGGCTTAATTTTTTATTAAATTGATCATCAAAAGTCGATGTACACCTTACGTGAAGACATTAAAATCTCATTTCTAACAAAAATATTTACAAATCTAATATAAACCCTAACATAAATCTTTTGAACTCTTCAATTTGATGTAAAATTGACCAAAATCAGGCTCGTTACAACAATTTAGAAAGTTCAAGGAATGTAGTGTTAAAATTTTAAATTTGAGAGGTAAGTTATCAAGGGGTGACAAGTTTAAAGGATAAGAGTTTTATAAACTCTTGGGAATATCACTCTTTTCCTCTTTTTCTTGCTTTTTGGGCATCTTCTTCTGGTTTTTGAAGGACAACATCAACCCTTACTATAAAATAAGGACAACATTTCTAGGACGCCAAGATTACAACCAATAGATTTTATCATAATCATATTATTTTAAATAAATGTAATAATTTAAAGACATTAAATGCACAGGGCATTTGCATAAAACCCACATATCCTATTATATAAAATTATTAGAAACAAAAACAGTATAACAGAGAATTGAGTTCATAAGGGAACTCAATGACAAGTAAGAAAGTTGTCTCAAAAGAATAATGGCTTAAAAAAAAAAAAAAAAAAAAAAAAAAAAAAAAAAAAAAAACCCTCTATAGACAAAAAATAATTCGTATCTTACAAAATCTTTCACCCGACAACAAAGCTTGCTCACTTTACCCGCAAATTCAAATGACAAACGGGAAAGGCTAGAGTGGATTTCTAATAAAAGAGAGAACCTAAAATTAATAGGTAAAACAGACCAATATTCAGAAAGCAAAACACAGCTATTTCCGTTGATAATGTAATATTACATTCATATTCATAACCAGCCAAAGTAGTGTAGCTAACCAAAAGAAATGGGCCAGAAAAGAAACTCTTGTTGATAGCTGGAAAAAGGGAAGTTATTGCGAGCCCAAAAAGGTCCATCAACAATCAATAAGATATCAGCAAAATGTACACAGCAATCCACCACTCTCAAAGGTTAACCAAAAAAAAAAAAAAAAAATAGGATCACTCCTTGGAGGACTTGTTGATAAGAGACTTGTGGATGTGAGGTATCACGCCACCGCCGGCTATTGTTCCTTTGATGAGGGTGTCGAGTTCTTCGTCACCACGAATCGCCAGTTGCAGATGCCTGGGAGTGATACGCTTCACCTTCAGATCCTTGCTTGCATTGCCAGCCAGCTCCAAAACTTCTGCGGTCAGGTACTCCAAGATGGCAGCGGAGTACACAGCAGCGGTTGCACCGACTCTTCCATTTGCGGTGACCCTTGACTTCAGAAGACGGTGGATTCTACCAACCGGAAACTGCAGGATGGATAGATGTTCCAAGGATGAGATACAAACTGGATGTCAAGAAACTTCATGAATAGAAACATGATTGACTTAATAAACAGTTTAGGAACCAAAAAACTACTCCAACGATTCTCGGGAATTGTGACCAAACCTACCTGAAAAAAACTATGAAGCAATCTACCATTGCTTCCTTTCAGTCGAACCAAAATCTAAAAACCCAACTTATATCTTCCTACATTAAATTTAACTATTCATCAAACTCGTAATCTTCTCATGCCTCCGAATTCATGCAACTATTTATCCATACTATCCACGCACAAGCAACGCTAAATTCTGTTTAGTATGAGGGGAAAGGCCAGGTTTTAAGAGCTTCACCCAGTTAGATACAACTATTAAGAGTGCTTCTTTAGAATGACTAAATTGAAAGAATGCAAAAAATGTTACACTTTTGAGCCAAAAAAATTAAAAGAAAGAAAGCAACCCATCTCAATTCAATTGGATAAATCAAGCAAGATGACCAAGAACTCGATTAATACAGATGAAAGTTTCAAATATCAGTTTCAGTAGTGATAAGAAATCCATTAACTAGAGAGAGAGAATACTCGTACATAAAAATATTTGTATAACCATTTTTACTCAAGCTTCACTAATTATTTACAGTTCACTCTAATGCTATACGCTTACCACTATTATCGCGTTCCCCCCCCCCCCCCCCCCCCCCCCCCCAAAAAAAAAAAAAAAAAAAACAAAAACAAAAAAAAAACCGCATCAAACAAAAATTCCAAGAAATTCAGTATTGTTTTACCAAATTTATATCAGAGAAGGTCAATTCAGGTAATAATGCAATAATCCCATTACCCATAATTTCTTCAGTTTTTTTTTTTTTTTTCCTTTTTCAAATCTAAATTTCCTGCCGTACCCTAAGCAAAAAAGCGAATTTCCAGAAGAGAGGCCAACGAAAAGACCGATAATTGAACACAGATCAAACAGATTTTCACACAAATCCAAAAGAAACGAACCTATGGACGAAACACAAGAAACCCAAAATAGAAAAAACGAAAAGGAATTGAAAAATTAAATTATAATAAACAAGAGGAGAGGAGAGAGAGAGAGACCTGAAGGCCAGCTCGAGAAGAGCGAGAGACGGGTTTCTTCTTGTCCTTGTCCTTGTCCTTGTCCTTGCTACCGGCTGGGCTCTTGCCCGTTATCAAGCCTTTCGCACCTTTCCCAGACATTTTTCACTGAAACTGTAGCGAAAGAAACAGGAGAGAGAGAGAGAGAGAGAGAGAATCTAGAGAGAGAGAGAGAGAGAGAGAGAGAGATGGGAGGTTTTGGGGAAGGAAAGAGAGATGAGAGATTTCAGAGGGAATGGGGATCGAGAATGATCGGGGAATAGAGATGAGGCTTTTATATGGAGATTTTATGACGAAATTACCCTTCTAGATTCGGGATAATTACGAATTAACCATTTGGATTAAGATACGGGGCCTTTTATTTTTTAATTTTTTGTTAATTTTTTGTTTTTTAAAAGTTGGTTGGCTTGCGTTGTGCTATGACTATCACAACACAAACTCACGTGGTGCATTTATGGACGGCTACGAACGAGTTAAGGTAGTTCACTTTCTAGGTTTTCGAGTATCTGGATTTTGTGCTCCACTAGAGGGTTAAATGCGAACGAGAGAGTTGAAAAGACGAATACTCATTTTATTTCAACCATTTCAAAATATCCGAGACATTTTATTTAAATGGATCATTTATATAAACGTTTATGTAAAATATTTAGATTTTCATTCAAATGTTGTGGAATGGTCTAGTTGATCATTTAAGAAAAAACAAAATAAATTATTGTTCCTTTCCTAAATTTGCTTTGTTTGAGTATATGTTTGATAGTAACATTTGAATTCTCTTAAAAAAAAACTTTTTTTTTTTCTCTATTTAAGCTTCAAAATGTTTATCTCTTTTTAGTTTAAAATCTGATTGAGACAATTTTTTTTTAACATGTGTTCATCTTGAAAAGAGGAATAAAATCTCATCTATATATCTAAAAAATTTTCATTGACATTAAGGTTTTGTAAGATTTGTTAAAACTATTTTCAATATATATCTAGACACACATTTAAATGAATGTTCTATTCATTGCAAGCATCCAAATACTATTTCACACGACAATTCAAATGTTTTCATCACATATATTACCATTCGAATGGTTCTCCCAAATAGATAAGATGATTATAGAAATCATGTTGTTTGACAAGAGGAAGATAAAGTTCAAAGGATGGAAATAATTATTTCTTTTTAAAATTTATTAATTAATTTTTTACTTTTAAAATAGTCTTTTGAAGTTTGAAGTTCGTGGATAGCTTGAACAATAGAAATTATAGAATGATGCAATTTCATAGGTTAGAAAAAACTTTCCACCTCTCCTTCCTCCTTCCAACTAAACAACAGATGAGATCACTTGTTCTACCATTTTTTCATCTCTTTCTCCAATCAAACACACTGTGAGTTGTTTATACATCATGTTTATAAATATAAGATCAAAATACTATAGTTTTTTAAAATATCTTAAAAATCTTAAAATCATATTGGGGTCATTTATATATAGGTTTGAACATAAATTTAAATTTCTGCCAAAAAAAAAATATATCATTAAAGATTTTGAGTTTTTTTCAAACTGATAAGACGCATTTTATCTGATAAAATTACATAAAAACTTATATATTACCATTACTTTATACGACATGTTAAATATTACAATTCTTTTGTTATATTTATAACTTAATTATTAAGATGTTTATATATATTGCTTAAAAAAGATGTTTATATATATCTCACCCCTAGATTAAACGGCACAAAAACGATCAAACGATAGTGAAGATATCAACACCAAAAGAGAAACAGACGAAAATAAGGAACAACAAATCATGTATCAAACGACAGAAAATGAGAAAGGGACCAAACAAAGCAGAAAACGACAGCATTACGATGCGACATAAACATAACATGGAACAACAATAAATCGAACGACGACAAGCCATTTGAGATGATAACATTAGAAAAACCACGACAACGTATAGCGAACAACTATGAATTAAAACAACGTTAAACGAAAAAAAGAAAGAAAGAAACAAACAAACAAAAACGAAAACAAAAACAAAAAACAAAGAAAAATGGAACGATAACTAAGCAATAGATGACAACGAGCACGAAATGATCGAAAATTAAAATGGAACAACAACAGAACAAAAGAAGACAGTATAAGAAAAACGACAGCATAATATATAAAACAATAATGAGCAAAAACAACAGCAAACATGAATACGAGAACAAAATGGAATGTCAATAAAACTTATGCATTGGAGAAAAAAATAATAATTGATAAAATGTGAGGTTATATATATAATCGTAAAACGACATGAAAAAAAAAAAAAAAAGAAAAAAAAAAGCTCAAAGATCATAAAACGACAACAACATGGAAAACGACGCAAAAAGGATAAAGTGACAACAAATGTTGTTCGTAAACGGCATTAAAAAAACTGCTCAAAAACCAATTAAACGACAATAACATGAAAAACGACACTAAAAGGACAAAATGACAACAAAATCGAAGGACAACAAAACAACAAACGACAAACTTGTAACAGGAAAGGAATTAAAGAAGATGAGACCATAACAACCGGTACAAAACAATGAAAACTTGAAAACAACAAAAATTGGAAAAACGACCGCGAAATGATGATAAAGCTCAAAGCCATTGCATCTCATTCTCATACTTATATTACGACAATATTGTTTTAATATCAAGGTTAAAAACATTTAGACTAAATATCAAAAAATAAAAAAATTCATCAGGTGAATAATATAATTATTTAATTTAAATATGTTATTATTATAATTATTTTAATGAAAATGTTGTTTACTACAATTTTCTATTAAAGAATGTGTGCCGGGTAAGGACTAAAATGCTACGGAAAAAAAAAAAAGGACAAGGACGTAAGTTCAAAGTGTGTCAAAGGATAGGGATTAGGGACTAATGATTCTATTTACCGGCCTTCCTCTTTCATCTTCTTCCTCCTAAGGTTTGACTTTTAGTTATTAATTTGGAAGGGAATAACTTGTTATATATTAATATTGGCCACTAAACTTTAATTAGTTTACATTGTGAGCTTTTCTCTAGAAAACAAAAGGAAAAAATAATAATAAAAAGAAAAAAAGAAAAATATGACCCCGAAGACGGTAGGAGCATATTGGAAGTTTTTGAGAAGAATTAGTCTACGTCTACATGACGGCAAATGGAATTTATTTATTTTTTTTTAAACTAGGTTTTGAAATTAAGCAAATTCAACTGTCAAAGGCTATGTAGAGACAAAACTGGCTGTTTGGAAGCATTAGAACCTAGCTACGTCGTTGACAAATGAGCTTGAAGGCCATTTTCGTTTTGATAGAATTGATAAAGGTATTTAGCCTGTAGTTGGAAAATGTCATAAAAACGAATCCGAGTTGGAATTTACAGCCGAGGATCTATGTGGGATGACATGAAGGGCAGCTCATTCTCCTCACCGAAAACTTAATTTCATTTCGGAAAATCAAGATATACGGGCAAATATGAATCATATACCACGCCGCAAAAGTTACTACACCTCGGCTCCAAGGTTATTTGGGTTCATCATCATGCAACTTTAAAGCTTGTTGTCGAATTAAAATTAATCAGCTGAATCTATTAATATTTTAATTAGAAGATGCAATTTTTGGTTACAAAAGAGAGAGCCGTTTGATTACGAAAAAAAAAAAAAAAAAAGACAAAAAAACGGTCCATTGCCCATCAAAGAAAGAAAAACAAAATTTGATCAATTTCGATGTGGACCCTCCAATTTTTTTGGCAATATATAGCGCAGATTATGGTATGAATATATATATATATATATATATATATGTAAATATATATATACATATACATATGAGTACAACTCATTTATAGTTAGCGTTTTCATGCATGTTCACCGCTACTGTTGAAATAGGATTCACAATCCACATGCATGGATTGTTTTTTTTTTTGTTTTTTTTTGTTTTGTTTTGTTTATTGTCATTTCTTAGCTTCAATCATGCCTTAATTATCTCTTTCAAATTGGAGAGAGCAAGAGCGACAACTAAAATGCAATTACTTATGTAATTTAGTAGCATGGCTCATAAATTAGCTTTATCCAGAGGAGAAATTAATTTTTTAAAATAAAATATATTATATATATTCATTTTGCATTGCACCAATTTCCATATAATATAATCTATAAGGAAAAGGAAAAATAAATAAAACAAATATTACACTCAGATGTTACCGGCTGGCTACTCATCAACCTAACAGCTTTGACTTTTCATCTTCTTATTTGGTTCTAAATATATCCTTCAACTTCCGATTCTAATCCCTATTAATTTTTTATGTCTCAAATAATATCTAATTCACGTAATTTAATAAAGTAAAATATTAAAATATATTAAATAAGTTGCAAACTTATAAAAAATTATAAATTGTTTTAAAAGAACGTGATATAATATTATTATTAGATATTATTTGAGACATTAAAAATTATTTAGGAGATCGTCGTTCACCTTCTGCTTCAAACCCTGCACATTTAATAAGTTCTCAATCCATTTAGTGCCCAGATGAGGAGTTACTTTCTTTATTAAAATTTTTATTAAAAAAAAATGCAATGCAAGAAACGTACTGATATTCAAAAGACATTAATAAGTGAATAGCTAAAAACAGTAGAAATAAATATGGATTTGAAAAAAAAAAAAAAAAAAAAAAAACCCCTACTGGATGAAGATTTTCATTCAACTAATTTTCTATTGATCTAGTTATGTAGTCATATTTAACAATAAATGGTTGACAGTATTAGCTGCGTTACAATGTATTAATTATGAAGACAATGAGTACTTACTGTTGAAATTCAATGTTAACGGAGGAAGCGGAAAGGTTGGCGATGGCGGAGAAGGCGGCGATGGAGAGGACGATGGTGGTGCCGGGGACGGAGGGGCGAGAGACGGAGGTGAGAGCGCGATCGACGATCCTGATTTGAATGGACTTGTCTGGAAAGCAGGTTGTGGGCAAGGCAGCGCTTATGCACCTCACCAAGTACTGCCTCCCACACGATGCACCGTTGTCCCATGCCCTCTCTCCCGCCGCTCCGAACATG
The DNA here is from genome assembly GCA_009761775.1 of Ficus carica. Taxonomy (NCBI): domain Eukaryota; kingdom Viridiplantae; phylum Streptophyta; class Magnoliopsida; order Rosales; family Moraceae; genus Ficus; species Ficus carica. Next base: position 10,134,903 of record CM019745.1, on the reverse strand, counting down.
TTGCTCGTAGGGAATTGCGACACATCGCTCCCGTAACACGCGGTCGCTGCATGTGTAGAATATTCACATGTACAACATCACAAATGCAAGAGAATTTTTTCAAGGAAATTATACATATACTTTGCTATTTCTTTTCGTGTATATATATACACACATATATATATATATATATGTTAAGAAAAAAAAAAGTTGTATTTGGGAAAAATATAATAAAATTTGGTTTTGTTTTGGAAGCGTTTGTGGAAAGTTACTTACGTATATATGGGGGATCGTAGTGAGCGGCATTGCCAACGTCGCCAAGAGAAAGAGAGAGGAATTCTGCAGAGAGGAAGAGAAAGAGGCACACGGTAGAGGACAACCTACAAATAATAGCCATATCGCTAGCTAGCTGCAAAGAAAACAACTTTTTGATGAGGTGAAAAAATATACAAGCGTCATACTACATATATAGCTCTACCATTTAAGTTTTCTTTTCTTAAAAAAATAAATAAATTTCAGAAAATGCCACATCATGACATGTCATCTTAATATAATTATGGTAAGTTTGGAACAATCATCTACAGTAAAATTTTCGGTTAGGTTTTTCCTTATTCTAAAAAACTAACAAAAATTATAACTAGTTTTTATTTAATCTCAAAATTTTATTTCAAACACAAGCTTTAGAGTACCAAGTCACCAGCCGTGACCACTATGATACTTGTCGGTCAATGATAATCACCTCAATTCCAATGTAACATTGGTCGACATGCAATTACTAATCAGTTACTTTTATAAAAAAAAAACTTGGGGGTGGGAAGATTCGAACTCTATATTTTTAGATAGAGTTAGGTGTAATATTATCGCTAGGTTATACTTAACCACGTTACTAATCAATTGCTATCATGATTACATTTGGTATCCCCACGAAACTTAAAAAGTTAATTATTTATAAGAAAGCAACGCTAATTTTTTTACAATTATATTATTGTTATAGCAAATTAATTTCTTACGTGAAGATCGGGAAACAATTATTTTTAATAGAATATTAAAGTTTGGAGTTCAAATTTTGAAAGAAAAAAAAAAATTTAGAACTTAGATTTTTTCCTTCCAAATTTAAAAAGTATCTACTCCATTTTTTGTCTCAAATAAAATACAAAAAAAGAAAAAGAGAAAGACTTAAAAAAAAAAAATCAGGGTATGACAAATGTAATTGGTGAAATCCAAACGATAGAAATGGAGATATGAGAAGACTGATAGTCCATTTGGTGAAACGGTTTGAGTTGAAATATTTAAGTTTAAGTTGGTTGACTTTTCAGAAAAAGATAAAAAATGAGATGAAAAAGTTCAATTTAATTTAAAATAAATGGTTTTACCAAACAAACAATGAGAGTTATTAAATAATTATGATTTATGCCGCTCAAGGCCGTCTTCTCATGTGCTCCGAAATTCCACGTTGGCCAGCCCTCATCTCGCATGTGGGAAGTGAATTAGTGGATTAATTTTCTTTTCTTTTCTTTTCCTTTTTTTTTTTTCTAAAAAAAATATAGGAGTTCCTTATACAAATAACAAACCTTAGCGTGGAATTGAAACAACGAAAACAAAAAATAAAAATAATAAAAAGTCATATCATTATTATGTAATTATATATAAATATAACATAAAACCTGAAAGTTATAATAATGATTACGCTACTTCTACTATTCTTAAAGTATTTTTTTTAAAATTACTGTATTTCTATTTCACAATATCGCTAATAAACTTCCGTTTAGTAAGTTAGTTGTAAATAAAATTTTTAAGTTAAAATTGTTTGACTTTTTAAAAATTAGTTATAAATTTTATTGACTTTTTTAAAAAGACAAAATTTAAGATGAAAAAAATACACTTTAATTAAAATAAACTTAAATATCAAAGAGATGCTATATTTACAACCACAACTAAAGGAATTTTCTTTAAAATAAGGATAGCAAAAATAGAAAAAGAAAAAGGGGACAACATGATGATGATAAGAACTGAAACTCTAGTTTATTGTCCCTCTTTCCACGGTCTTAAAGAGCCAGCATTAAAATGATGATAATAAAACTAAGCGCAAAACGAGACTTTGCCAATTGTAATTTAAAACACATTCAGAATTCTTGATAAATAATTTGTTTGGGAAGATTTCTAGATCAAATATTAAATTAAATTAACATAGTAGACGTTACATTCAATATGTAATAAACAAAACAAAAACCAATCAAATGAGAAGTCTAAGAGAGAATCGTGAGAAGAAATTATATGTACCTGCTCACTTTTGGATTGAATCAGAGCTCAACAATGAGGGATTTTTTTAAAAAAAATTTTGCAGGAGCGATTTTAATATCTAAAAACGATATACAAACAGCAAAACATTGAAAATAAGATTATATATAGAGGTTCGACTTTAATGGTTATTCCTATTTATCTATCGGTGGACATCCTTATCTTGACCGGGTTGTATGGTTGTTGTAACAAAATGGATAATTAGCTAAAAATATTTAGGACACTTAATAATATGCCTAAACTTAGATGGTAACTAATGATTATTAGCTTTATAATTTTGAGACAAGGGGGAACACTTATCTCGATATGTCGAGTTTTTGTAGAAAACGAAACTATAAACCAAAAAAAGAAGCAACTTCGGTCGATAAGGATGAAGATAGTCTTAAGACATTCCTTCCAAGTATTATTGCTTGAATAAGTGTACAAATATTTGGGAGTTAAACAATCAGTTGAGTAAACGAGTAATATATGTGGAGTAACTTTAAAATGGAGCCAAAAAAAAAAAAAAAAAAAAAAAGTTTATGTGGTTAGACACCCTTTCTTTCCTTAAAAAAAATCTCTTCATCTTTTTTTCCCCCTCATTTTATTTAGATTTCAACCTACATATGATTATTATGATTATCAGTGATTGCTCAATTATTGCTTTTGTACACGACATGCAATGTTATTTATTGAGGAAAAAAAGATATACACATATTAAATATATCACTTTACCCATCAACGAAGACTCTTTTTTTTTTTTTTTTTTTCCTTCAAAAAGGACAAGGGAAAATTCAAGAATTAGAAGCATTATAGTTGCCACCAAGGCATTAAACGATTTGATTTTGACAACAAATGTTTCTTTGCAAGTTAGATATCTTGCCCTTACTGTAACGTACAAAAATAAGTTATCTATTATTTTATACCATACAATTAAGTTTGTTATATCATATATATTAAATTTTATTTCTATACTAAATTTATATATGTTATCAATAAACTATTGATTTAACTAAAATGACAATTCTGCTCTTTAAAAATTATTGTAAACCAGCACACATTTAAAAAACAAGCTCTTTTACGTTATTTTTTCCTCAAAATTTGTGTTTCGTCATAAGCTTATTTGAAAGGATAAAACTCAGTATATTTAAGCTTGTATTTGACCGATTGGAGATGAAATTTTTAATTTAGAGTTTGTTGACTTTTTAAAAACTAGTTATAATTTTGTCGACTTTTCAAAAAAAAACCAAAAATTTATATGAAAAAGTACAATTTAGTTGAAATTAAACTTGAATACCAAACAAAGCCTAAGTGTTGAAAATCAACAACGTGAGATGAAATAAAAATTGAAAAGATATAATATGAAACATTCAAAATATTGTATATTTTTTGTTATAAACATTAAATGTGAGGTGTAAATTAAACCGACCTAATCATTTATTACTGTTTCAGGTTGTGTCTAAGTTAGTCCGTTCAATAATCTTACATGCAAGATCAAATTTGATTATTATTTACAACGTTATGTCCGTTACATGATTATTTACATTAGTGACGTGCCTTTAATTGTGCCCTTATTGCGTCAAATAAGCAAATTATGAATAATTAATAAGAAAAAAATGAACATTTAATCAAGGCAACAATTTTTAACAAAAACAAAATATATGGTTAAAGTCTTGTAAGAAAAAGAAGAGTAATGTTATAATGTCATTATTGTGTCCATATCATGTCCCAACCATTCTGTGCCCACGTCAAGTCTAATTCATTCAGACTTATTTAATAGGAGAAAATTAGAGAAAATATCACTTTTTGTCGGCTTAAGTGCACTAATTATAATTTTACAGTATTAGATTTTTTAAATAAAAAAATAACTTAAATTAAAATTTTTGTTACCGGCCATTTCTCCCCCCCTTTCCTCCCCCGCCGACCGGCCGTCTATCTCTCTCTTCTCCCTCTCCGATGTTCTCTTCCCTGTCTATCTTCTCCTTCGCAGGCCAATTATGTCTCTCTCCCCCCTCATTCCGGCCATTCTTGGCCCTAGATTTCTCTCATTGCAATATCCTCTGCTGCAATCCCGTGGAATCTTTGATCTGGTTACGATCTGTGGCATCATAACCTTGGCGGCTCGACGATCAACCACCAGCGTCGATCTCTCTTTTATCTTCGTCTTTGGAGTCAAAGATCGGACAACACACCGTCGGTCTCCACCATCTCCGTCGTCAAAATTGCAGTGGATTGGACAGCAATCCTGTTTGGGTGGTGGATAACACTGGGTGGTAGAAAACTGTTTGGGTGTAAAGAAATAAAACAGAAAGAGAGAAAATCAAAGGATCTGGAGTTTAATAACCTTTGATATGTCTGTTCATAAGAATTGCAACAGATACAGCAGTCATGCCTTTTAAATTAAAATGTGCTTTTTCAGTCAAAAAACGTATTTGTTTCAACAAACATACCCGTTGGTCATCATAATTTAATTATGATCGTTAGATTGTAATAATTCAAATAATGGTTTAAATTAAATTTGAAATCATTTAAATTCGACTGTTAGATCATGCCCGATCAAATCAACGGTCTAGAGTTAATTTGGAAAAGCATCACATTGAAAAAGAGAGTGCTCCTTGACTCCTTGCGACGATGCATATGTGCGCCCAATCGCCTTCGCGCTCGTACATGTGGTGGTGCATAGTAGTAACGTACTAGTCCCCACTATACATTAGTATCCTTACACTTCACTTATTTCAATTTATACCACTATATTTGCTTGTACTTTTCCAATGGGGGATTTTATTGTTTCCACTACCCAATAGTAATAGAATAGATATTACAATCTCTCTAACTATCCCCCACTAGATTGTAACATTTTTCTAAATTTCTCATCGATATACTCATACTTATAAGAATGTATCTTTCGATTTAAACCTTCAATTAGTGACTATACTTCAAAATACTCACAAGACAAAGGTATGCAAAGCATTAAACCTCATCTTTTATGTTAGTACCGGAAATACATCACATATGAGCTATATCAGTTTCAAATATGTACTATTCAGTTAGCATTATTACGGCCATGTGTTCTATATTGGTTTCATGAGCATTTATACAAGTAAACCAAACTCATGTTAGAAACGGCACAATTTCTTTTGCTCACTTAGGTGAAGTTCATTGCATGTCCTAGCTACTCAAGACTTGAACTTCTTTAAGAGATTATACACATCCTTCACACGTAGCCATTTGCACTGAACATCCTAGAAGGGACACAAACTTAAATTTTAGTTCTTAATCGATCACTTAACAGTAACTTGTTTTTACCCATTAAACTTTGGAGTAATGGTAATACTACTACAAAATTGGGTTACCATCACCGGTGATTCTTTCAAAAAAAGGTTTCATTCTCATTCCACTAGATATATCCTTGACTAGGTCCCTCGCTAGGCCTTTTGTCAAAGGATCTGCTAGGTTCTCTTCCCTCTTTCTTTTCTCCTTCGCCGGCCATTTTTGTCTCTCTCTCCCCTCATTCCGGCCATTCTCGGCCCTAGATTTTTCTCATTGCAATCTCCTTTGCTGCGATCTCATAGAGTCTTGGATATGGTTACGATCTGTGGCATCATAACCTTGGTGGCTCGACGATCAACCACCAACATCGATCTTTCTTTCATCTTTGTCTTTGGAGTCAGAGATCGGACAACACGCTGTCGGTCGCCACCATTTCCTTCATCGAAATCGCAATGGAATGGACAGCAATCCTTTTTGTGTTTATTTGTTTAGCTTGGTTACTCTGTTTGCTCTTGATATGGTTTTCGTTTATAGTTGTCTGAACTTATTAGCTGTTGCCCTTGGTTGCTTGGTTGAATGTGTTGGAAAAATGGTTTTTAAACCATTTTGAGGAACCATTTTGAGGTCCAAATTTGAGTGGGAACCACTTAGTAAAATTAACGGGTTTTGGTGGATTTACGTTCTTCGATGCGAGGAGATCGAAATCATATATTTATACACTCAAAATGGTTTTCGGGTGAATGAGAAATTGATGATCAAAGTGTGCCCATTGGAATAGAATTTTGTTGGAAAGTTGCTTATATATATGGAGTCCCACATTGCTTAGGCATGAAAGCTTGATGGACTTTATAAGGATTTGCACTTTTGGACTTGAGTAAGATTGCGAACCCAAGATGCTCTCTCACTCGTGGGGGGGAGTGCAAATCACAACCCCAGTGGGTTAGGGGCCCAATGTGTGTGCCCGCACGATGTGGGTGACGCGAATATTAGTTCTTCGAGCTTGCGCGAACTATGTTTTGGAAAATTTTTCTTTTCTGACATAAATTCCGGATTTTATTTTTTCCAGAATATAAACAGTCATCTGTTCATATTCCAAGAGTTAAATGGGCAGCTTTAGAGGATGATCATATTCCAACATAAATTCTGAAATTTTTTTTTTCCGACATAAATTCCGGATTTTATTTTTTCCAGAATATAAACAGTCATCTGTTCATATTCCAGATGATTGTTCATATTCCAAGAGTTAAATGGGCAGCTTTAGAGGATGATTAATTCGAAATTAATCTCATTAATCCGGATTTTTTGTAACATCTCATCCTTGAGCCTATAAAAAGAGGCATCCACAAGCTTGAAATACATACAAAAATTCAGAGCACAAGTTTTCTTTCTATTGTTTTCTTGTTCTAGCATTTTCTCTTGTAGTGGTCGGGTTTTTGAGTTTTGGTGATAGAGAGAAGGCTTTGGTTTCAAGTTCGCTGGAAGAGGTTTTTGATCGTGCTAGACTACCGTTGTTCGTCGTTGTATCCTGGGAGACAGACGTCCGTTGAAGCCTCGTGCACTTACCGGAGGGGACGAATCTGTTTTAAGGAAATCGTGTCTCACGTGCCTCGACGATCTTATTTAAGTTGTTTCCTTCGTATGAAGGTTGAGTTTCGGTGTAATCATTTTTCGTTATATTCTATTTGAATTCACTTGTTCGTTGTTTATGCTCTATATTTATCTAACAATCTTAAAACAGACTCGTATCATAGATGACGGACATGTTGTTCGGATTCGGACGGAATTGCTCACATTTGTTTTTGTTGCTGCTGTTTATGGTTATATATATGTATATATACGGTAGTTCAATTTTTTTTTAAACAAAGAATTGCTAACTTTTTCCAGTTTCTTTGTTTTCCACTTTCTGTATATATATCTATATATGTTTAGTTAATACATGAAGTTGCACGGTTATGTAGTTTATATTTATAAATAACTATAATGTTATATTATAACGCTTGCTTTATTTATTGTATTATTTCTCAAACTAATGTTAGTTTTTTTTTTTTTTTTTTTGGTTTTAAATAACGCTTTTGGTTCAGATGCTTATATATATATGTTAATTAGCTATATATATTTATAGCTTTCTTTAATTGGCCTTGGTGTTATAATATTTATTTGTTATTTTGGTAATTAGTTTGGTTCTAATATTTGGCTTGTTTTCAGAAATGGCTGAAAACATGAACATCGTGCCAACTGAGAATCCATCTGTGACATCGGTGCCATCACCCTCGATTAGCCTCGTCTTCGACGCAGTCTTTAGCGGTCTCGGTTTTTGTTAATCACAATGAGAAATCGGAGAAATTCACCGGATTGAACTTTAAGACGTGGCAACAAAAGCTATTGTTTTATCTGACCACTTTGAGTCTTGCGAGATTCCTGAAAGAGGATCCTCCTACGATTAGAAAGGATGAGAAAGATGCCCAAGTTGTGCATGCTTTTGACGATTGGAAGCATTCTGATTTTTTATGTCGGAATTATATTCTAAATGGCTTGTCTGATTCGCTCTATAGTGTGTATAGCATGAAGGGATCGGCCAAGGAACTATGGGAGTCCTTGGATCATAAGTACAAGTCTGAAGATGCCGGTACTAAAAAGTTCTTTGTGGGACAGTTCATGAACTTTAAGACATTGTCATCAGTCAAGTTCAAGAGCTTCAATTAATCATTCACGGAATTCATGCTGAAGGAATGGTTATTAGTGAGTCTTTTCAGGTAGCTGCTATAATAGAGAAGCTACCCCCTGCGTGGAAAGACTTCAAGTACTATTTGAAGCACAAGAGAAAGGAAATGAACGTGAAAGACCTCATTGTGAGACTTTGCATCGAAGAAGATAATAGGGGCTCGGAGAAGAAGCTCTCCAACAATGTTGTTGCCAATTCCGTTAAGGCTAATATGGTGGAGCATGGTCAAAGCTCGAAGAACAAGAAGTTCAGCAAGACGGGGTCTAAACTGAGACCTAAAGGTGGAGTTTCTAAGAAACAAAAATTCCAAGGAAAGTGTTTCAATTATGACAAAATAGGTCAGAAGTCGGCTGATTGTAGACTGCTGAAAAGAAACAAGAAGAAAGAGGCCAATGTGGTGGATGCTATCACCCAAGAGGTGTCTGACATCAGTCTTTCAACTGTGGTTTCTGAAGTCAACATGGTGGACTCCAACACAAATGAGTGGTGGCTAGATATTGGTGCCACTCGTCATATCTGTTCAGATAGAGTTGCATTTGCTGATTTAGTTCCTTTGGAAACTGGGAAGAAGCTGTATATGGGCAATTCTGCAACTTCTAAGATCAAGAGTCAAGGGACTGTATTCCTGAAGATGACTTCCGGGAAGGAAGTGAAGCTGCAAAACGTGCTGTATGTGCCTGATATCCAGAAAAATCTGATTTCCGGAACAATGATGAGCCTGCATGGCTTCAAGATGGTTTTTGAGGCCCAGAAAATAGTTGTCCAAATATGGAATGTATGTGGGAAAGGGTTATGTGAAAGATGGGATGTGAAAAATGAATGTAATGGCTGTTAAGCCCAATTCCATCAATAAGAATAAAAATTCTTCCACTTCTATGCTTGAGTCTTCTAACTTATGGCATGGTAGACTAGGACATGTTAATTCTGATACATTGCGTATATTAGTTAACTTGGATCACATACCCTTTTTGAAATTGATTTAAAACATAAGTGTGAAACTTGTATAGAGGCAAAACAAACAAGGTCATCATTTCAAACAATTGAAATGAATACTGAACCACTTGAATTAAATTATAGTGATGTTTGTGACTTAAAGTTTGTTCAAACAAGATGTGGTAACAAGTATTTTATCACTTTCATCGATGGTAGCGTAAAATATTGCTATGTGTATTTGCTTAAAAGCAAATATGAGGCTATAGAGAAATTTGTTCTTTATAAGTAAGAAGTTGAGAACCAACTTAATAAGAAAATTAAGATGGTAAGAAGTGACCATGGTGGTGAATATGTGAAACCATTTGGTGATTTTTGTGCACAACATGGTATTATTCATGAGGTCACGCCACCTTATTCTCCTCAATCAAACGGTGTGGCTGAACGCAAAAATCGTACCTTAAAAAATATGATGAATGCAATGTTGTTAAGTTCTGGTTTGCCACAGAATATGTGGGGGGAAACTATTTTGTCGTCTAACTATCTTTTAAATAAGGCTCCCCGGAAGAAAAATGATAAAACCCCATACGAATTATGGAAATGAAGGAAGCCTTCCTACATATACTTGAGAGTATGGGGATGTCTTGCTAAAGTGTTGGTACCCGGGCCAATGAAGATGAGAATAGGTTCTAAAACGGTTGATTGTATCTTCATTGACTATGCCCACAACAGTAGTGCATATTGGTTCCTTGTGTATGAATCTAAAAACCTTGACATACACAAGAACACGATAATGGAATCTAAGAATGCATCGTTCTTCGAACATGTATTTCCTTGTAATTCCAAGGAAGATGGTCCAAGTTCGTCTAAACGAACGTATGAGACTATTGAAGAGAATAGTCAGGACCAAGAGCAAAATTATGAAATTGAAAAAGAGGAAGAATAGCTTAAACGAAGCAAAAGGGCAAGGACAGAAAAATCGTTTGGATCAGATTTTATGACCTATATGCTAGAAGCTGAACCTCAAACGTATAAATAAGCTGTAAGCTCAATTGAGGGTCCTTTATGAAAAGAAGTCATAAAGAGTGAAATTGATTCTATCTTACAAAATCATACTTGGGAGTTAGTGGATATTCCTCCTGGAAGTAAACCGTTAGGTTCTAAGTGGATTTTCAAACGGAAAATGAAGGCAAATGGAACAATTGATAAGTGTAAGGCCAGACTTGTAATAAAATGATATAGATAACGAGAAGGCCTTGATTACTTTGACACATATTCTCCCGTGACGAGAATAACCTCTATAAGAATGATTTTGGCGATTGTTGCATTGCGGAATCTTGAAGTCCATCAGATGGACGTAAAAACAACCTTTCTTAATAGAGATCTTGAAGAATAAATTTATATGGAACAACCCGAGGGTTGTATAGCTCCAGGACAAGAAAAGAAAGTCTGTAAACTAGTGAAGTCTTTGTACGGACTTAAGCAAGCTTCGAAACAATGGCACAAGAAATTTGATAGTGTCATGATGACAAATGGGTTTAAAATCAATGAGTGTGACAAGCGTGTTTATGTCAAGAATACAGAAGACGGATATGTCATACTCTGTCTATATGTAGATGACATACTAATCACAGGTAGCAATGATCGGATGATCAAATCTACCAAGAATATGTTGAATTCAAGATTTGACATGAAAGACATGGGACTGGCTGATGTAATATTGAGAATTAAAATTATAAGGTCGCCTAATGGTCGTATATTGAGTCAGTCACACTATGTGGATAAAATACTTGATAAATTCAATATTGATGATTCTGGTTTGGTCAGAACTCTAATTGATTTAAATCAACATCTGTCCAAGAATAGAGGAGAAAGTATATCTCAAGTGGAGTATGCTAGAGTGATAGGGAGTCTAATGTACTTAATGAGTTGTACAAGACCAGACATTGCTTTCGTTGTGAGTTGTTTGAGCATGTTCACGAGTAATCCAGGGGCTGACCACTGGAAAGCAATTGTTAGAGTACTCAGGTACTTACGTTATACTCGTGACCATGGGCTACATTATACTAGATTTCTTGCTATTCTAAAAGGATATTCAGATGCGAGCTGGATATTTGATATACAGGATTCTAAAGCCACCAGTGGATATGTATTCACTTTGGGAGGTGCAGCAGTATTATGGAAATCTTCTAAGCAGACAGTAATAACCAGATCCACGATGGAATCTGAGTTTGTAGCTTTAGATAAAAGCGGCGAAGAGGCTGAATGGCTACGATGATTCTTAGAAGATATTCCAGAATGGCCGAAACCTGTGCCTGCAATAAGTATACATAGTGATAGTCAATCTGCTATTGGCAGGGCACATAATGTCATGTATAACGGTAAGTCAAGGCACATTCGTCGTCGATACAATACCGTTAGACAATTAATCTCAACTGGAATCATAACAATTGACTATGTAAAATCAAAAGAAAATCTTGCGAATCCGTTAAATAAAGGGTTGAATAGATATCTAGTTGAGAAATCATCAAGGGGAATGGGACTTAAGCCCACGATATAATGGGTCGAACTAGTGGAAACCCAACCTAGTTGACTGGAGATCCCAAGATCTAGGTTCAACAGGATAACTAAATTGTATAGACCGAGTAGGATCACTGTGGGGGTTACCCTCCAACTCATTTCTATGATGAAAACAGTGATACCCGTACGATATATGCTAAGCTATGCTTTTAATGATTCTTAAGCATAGGGAATCTGAGCGGAGTAATTCGGGATACTCTTGATTAAGAAATCACCTATATGAGAAAGAAGTGGGGCCGCTTCAAAGAAGAATTGCTAGGGCTCAATTCTTTAAAACTCTTGCAGAACCAGGACGATGTCCATGGCCAAAATGGACATAACCATGAGAACTGAAACTATGTCAGGAAAATATCTGTGTGAGGTATACTATCGTTTACACAAACGGCAGAACAGTTTAAGGACAACGCGTCTACTGATCAGCCAGTAAAGTAAGTATATTTTCACAATGAAAGGTTCAAGGGTTAACACCTACCTATCCTATGCAGATGTTAACCGTAGAACTCTATCACCGTGTAGTGTCTTTTGTTTTCCCTCGTCGTTGGTCAATTTCATTTATGTGGGGGATTGTTGGAAAAATGGTTTTTAAACCATTTGAGGTCCAAATTTGAGTGGGACCCACTTAGTAAAATTAATGGGTCTTGGTGGATTTGCGTTCTCCGTCGCTAGGAGATCGAAATCATATATTTATATACTCAAAATGGTTTTCGGACGAATGAGAAATTGATGATCAAAGTGTGCCCATTGGAATAGAATTTTGTTGGAAAGTTGTTTATATAAGTGGAGTCTCACATTGCTTAGGCATAAAAGCTTGATGGACTTTTTAAGGATTTGCACTTTTGGACTTGGGTAAGATTGTGAACCCAAGATGCTCTCTCACGCGCAAGGGGGGTGCAAATCACAGCCTCAGTGGGTTAGCGCCCAATGTGTGCGCCCGCATGACGTGGGCGACGCGAATGTCGATTCGTCGAGCTTGCGCGGGCTATGTTTTGGAAATTTTTTCTTTTCCGACATAAATTCTGGATTTTAATTTTTCCAAAATATAAACAGTCATCTGTTCATATTCCAGATAATTGTTCATATTCCAAGAGTTAAATGGGCAGCTCTAGAGGATGATTAATTCTAAATTAATCTCATTAATCCGGATTTTTTGTAACATCTCATCCTTGAGCCTATAAAAGGAGGCCTCCACAAGCTTGAAATACACACAAAAATTCAGAGCACAAGTTTTCTTTCTGTTGTTTTCTTGTTCTAGCATTTTCTCTTGTAGTGGTCGGGTTTTTGAGTTTTGGTGATAGAGGGAAGGTTTTGGTTTCAAGTTCGCCGGAAGCGGTTTTTGATTGTGCTCGACTACCGTTGTTCGTCGTTGTATCCTGGGAGACAGACGTCCGTTGAAGCCCTGTGCACTTACTGGAGGGGATGCATCTGTTTTAAGGAAAGCGTGTCTCACGTGCCTCGACGATCTTATTTAAGTTGTTTCCTTCGAGTTAAGGTTGAGTTTCGGTGTAATCATTTTTTGTTATATTCTATTTGAATTCACTTGTTCGTTGTTTGTGCTCTATATTTATCTAACATAATGAATGTAAATTTTATTTGTTCAAGAACATCTGTGCTTGATCTGTTTCCATGAAAGATTTTGAAAGGATTTAAATTTATCTGTTCAAGATTGAAAGGATTTAATTTTTATTAATCTAATTCATGGAAGCATAGATCATTTGGTCTCGTGATATTGATTTGCTTCATAGAAGCACAGATATGTAAGAACCAGAGTTTATTGTTTTTCTTCATCCCTTGTTTTTCTAGAAATTTATTTCTACTTCCATGGAAGCATGTACTTGATCTGTGCTAACAAAATTTAGGTTTCAATTTACGTGCCTTCTCACAGGTTTAATACATCAAAACTTTTTTTTTTTTTTTTTTTTTCAGAAAATAGTGGTGAGTTACTGACTTCATTAAGATTTGGTTCTTGTTTAATCCAATGTTGCAGTCGCTGGTTCTCGCTCTCCTCGCAGCCCCCAGATTTCCTCCACCCCGGTTTCCGATGCTTCTCGTTCGCCGCAGTCACTGATTCGACGACGGAGCTCAATTCTCGCTCTTATGTAATTTTTTTTTATTTTTTACATTTTGTTCTCTGATTTTGGTACATTTTATTTTCCTTATTATAGGTGTGATTTTTTAGTGGAATATTAAAAGCATTCGAGTAGAATTCAAAAAGCATTGTAGGAGAATTCAAATAGCATTTTAGTAGAATTCAAAGAACATTCTAGTAGAATTCAAAAAACGTTATAATAAAATTCAAAAAGCATTCTAAGAGAATTCAAAGAGCATTATAATAAAATTTAAAGAGCAATCTAGTATAATTCAAAGAGTATTCTAGGAGAATTTAAAGAGCATTATAGTAGAATTAAAAAAGCATTATAGTAGAATTCAAAAAGGCATTATAATATAATTTAAAAGCATTCTAGTAGAATTCAATATGCATTCTTTAGAATCCAAAATGTATTATATATAATCTATTTTGGATTCTAACAGAATATTTTTGACGACTGGAGCTTGCAGCATCTTTGTTGAAATTTTAAAAAAATGATAGAATCTATTTTGGATTCTAAAAGAATCTCTTTAACGACTGAAACCTACGGCATCTTTGTTGAAATCTAGAAGAAAAATTATGGATTCTAATATAATCTCTCAGGCAACCAGCATCGACGCTGGTGACCGTAGACCGAGACGTTTGGTCATTTTTGTTGAAATATATTAAAAAAAAATTTCTGTTAGAATCCATTTTGGATTATAACAGAATCTCTCCAGTGACCAGCGGCCGACCATCGACGATCGAAAACTGGCAGTCGGAGACCGGCCGACGAATGGAGTCAAAAATATATAAAAAACTATTTTAATAAATAAAAAAGAGATGAAAATAAAGAAATAAGTGTATTTTTGTCCATTTACTATTTTTTTCATTTCATTATTTAATGCTATGAAATTGTAAAATTATCAACTTTACTTTTATGAAGAGCAAAATTATAAATATGTGTTAAATTTATGACATTCTTATAAATCACCCGACATAATAATTTAACGAAACCTACTCATGACTAGAAATTTAACTCTCCATAAATATTTATTAATCTTTTTTTTCCTTTTTTTTGTTTTTGTTTTTTGTTAAGGGTCTTACTTATACCTCCTGAAATTTGGGGCATTTCCCCTTTATTTTTGAACTTGAAAAATTCCAATTTTATCTTATAAATGTTGAATTAATCTCCTATAATCTTATTTTATCATAGTTTTTATTAAAAATATAAGAAAAAAGAAATGAAGTAGTCTCATTAAAGCCCTTTTGTTAAAAACAAATGAAAAAAAAAATCACAAGATTGTATTTATTTATTTTTTTTATTTTTAAAGAAAATTTTAATGAGATTAATTTAAAGGATAAAATGAAAGTTTTTAAATTCGAGAGAGTAAAGTGAATATGACCTAAATTTTAAGTGACATGATCGAGAATAATTTTATTTTTAATTGAACGTAAAACGATACACCAAGTTCAGGCCTTGGAGTGTAGTTTTCGGATTGGATTCTCATTCTTGTTCTCTCAAGTCTGTGTCTGTCACGTAGCAAAGTATAAAACGGTTCTTCCGCCTTCGCTTTGTGCTTTACCTTTTGTCTTCTACTGAATCTCCTTTGCTCATTTCTCTATTGATTCTTTCCACTTCGAGGCCTTCAAGCCACTTCTTTTTCTCTCCTCCGAGTCTTCCTACAACTTTCGCCATTAGAATAATAGTTTGACCCCCCTTACAAATTATAGATTTTTCCTACATTAACACGCAATCAGTTCGTCAACCTTAAAACCCATTCTTTTTTCTGCAACTGCCAAGCTCCAAAACAGTTAAATTCGCTTGGATTTCCTCGAGTTTTTGTCTCGACCATTTCTTGAAAGAAAAGAAAAGAAAACCCTTCTTCTCTGATGGGTACTGCTTCTGTTGGCTACCCATTTGGCGTTCTGGCCTATTCTTCACATAAGAAATTCTGGGCTTTACCCCAAAAAATGGAATTTTTGGTAGAAATTCCAAAAAGTAACTTCTGCCCAGGTTCTGCTTCTATCTCTACATCCAAGGTGTGTAATTTTTTTTTTCCTTCTTTGAAATGTTCTGAATTGGGTCTTTTTCTCTGCTGACATAAGAGACTTTGTTAGCTTTAACTTTACTTGTCACTCGAAAATTTTACACTTTTGTAGGACTAGAATGCATTTAAATAGCTCAAAATGATGATTTAGATTATAGTGAATTAGCTTTGTCATGTCCACTATAATTTTCTGATAGTCAAAATTGGCATAATTTTATAAATCTGTTTTCTTCTCAATGCAGGGACTGATAAGTAGAATATGTTCTCTACCTGATGCTGATGATTTCTTCTCTGAGAAAGTTCCAACACCCATTCTTGATTTTGTTGAAAGTCCCATCAACTTGAAGAATTTGTCTTCCAAAGTTAGTCATTTGACGTCTTTGGAAGTGTCTGTTTTGCTTAGTTTATTCTTAAAAGCTCACGTCTTCTGGACTCACTACAAGTTGGTCTATGCAGGAACTGGAACAGTTGGCCGAGGAAATTCGTCGCGAGTTGTCTTATTTGATGTCCAAAACACAGAAATCCTTCAAGGCTAGTTTGGCAGTTGTGGAGCTGACAATTGCAATACACCATGTTTTCCATGCTCCTGCGGACAAGATATTGTGGGACGTTGGGGAACAAGTATGATCACAACATTGCCTTTTTATGTCCTCATTAGTTGTGGGGTTTAATGTTTTGGATATTTAGATTCATTGCTTCCTTTTTCTTGGTAGACATATGCACATAAAATTCTCACTGGAAGGCGGCCCCTTATCCACACAGTGCGACAAAAGGGCGGTCTTTCCGGTTTAACTTCGCGTTCCGAGAGTGAATATGATCCATTTGGTGCAGGGCATGGGTGCAACAGTATTTCTGCCGGGCTTGGTATGGTATCTCCTCCCTGTCTGCTTCTTGTTTGTCGTCTGTTTCTTTCTTATTTACTCGGTTATAAAGTTCCTTGCTTGAATTGAGTATAATAGAAATTGGGAAAAAGCTGAATGAAATGCTATCATCTTAGGCATGGCAGTTGCGCGGGATCTTAAAGGAAAGCGGGAACGTGTAGTTACAGTTATTAGCAATGGGACAACTATGGCCGGTCAGGCCTACGAGGCAATGAGTAATGCTGGTTATTTGAACTCGAACATGATAGTCATTTTGAATGACAGCCGTCACTCTTTACATCCAAAAAGTGATGAGGGTCCAAAGACATCTATTAGTGCTCTATCTAGTACTTTGAGTAAGCTCCAGTCAAGTAAATCCTTTCGGAAATTCAGGGAAGTTGCTAAGGTATGTCTGGTTAAGCAAACCTCTGAACTCTGAAGTACTTTACCATATTGTTTACATAACTTGATTTTTGGAATATCTGGGCCCTTTTTAAGCAGTTTGAACTCTAGATATACCCTATAAAGAATGATGTGTCTTATGGGGACATGCCATTTCTAAAAGGACAAATTTTTGGCACACCTAAAGTTTACTCATTTTCGCATAGTGACACTTCAAGTTTAAAATGTTGCAGAGTTGCACCTTTTTTCTCACATTAATATTACCATTTCTGAAAGAACTGGAGTTACATCTCTTTTTCATTTCCATTCAAGAGTTCTTATGTGTTTCCACACCCCTTCGAGACCCCAAAAAATCGGCAAATTCCTTTTCTTTTCTTTTCTTAGGAACACATACAATATTCGTCACTACAAACAGGATAATAGTAACCCCACCATTAACTACTTCATTTATGAATTTCATAGTAATAGAAATTCTGTCTGTTAGCCATAAATGACCGGTTTAACCCCTAATCAGCGCCAATAAGAGACTGAGGGTGAGTCGAAATGATAATTGCGTCTTCGACTGTTAAATGTGGTGACGGAAATAAGTGACTTGGAGGGAGTTGAAATGTTACCTCCCTATCTCAATACCCCTTCCTGTTATTGAGAGTTTAAGCAATAAAATTATCTTATTTTCAAGATGCTCTTAGCATCTTCACTACTATCAATGCCTTCTGCTGAGTTTATGTTCCCTTAATATGTTTGTGATTATAAAGTGATTCGTTTTCATTTTGCACTCTTGTTCAGGGTGTCACTAAAAGATTTGGTAGGGGTATGCATGAGTGGGCAGCGAAAGTCGATGAGTATGCACGTGGTCTGATGGGGCCACCAGGATCAACTCTTTTTGAAGAACTTGGATTGTATTACATTGGTCCTGTCAACGGACATAACATTGAAGACCTGATTTGTGTTCTGCAAGAAGTGGCATCTCTTGATTCAATGGGTCCTGTGTTGATTCATGTAATTACAGAGGAAAGTCATGAGGCAGAAAACAAAGAAAATAATGAAAAAACGAACAAACAACAGGAAGGTATGCTTTGTTTTCATCATTCATGTTTCTGTGTTCTAGGTCTCAAGGACTTTCAAAAACTCTTCGAGTATACAAATTGAGATGCTTATTTAGAGCATAAAAGAACTGCATTTGTTTTATGAGTTGTGAACAAAATTTTGGAATCAGCTATCTGCAAGGAAACGTACCATCAACTTGGTCTGTTTTAGCTTAAGTAGTAGTCCAGAAGTCTCCATCCTGCTGCTTACATGTAGAAGAGACGGTCCTTTGCTAACTGTTATCCTCATATCCATTGCAGGATCGAGCGATTCTAATTCGTTTACCCCTGAAATTTGCACCCGAACATATAGCGATTGCTTTGCAGAGGCTTTAGTCATGGAGGCAGAAAAGGACAGAGATATTGTGACTGTACATGCAGGAATGCATATGGATTCATCACTTCAACTCTTCCAAGATAGATTTCCAGACAAGTTTTTTGATGTGGGTATGGCCGAGCAGCATGCAGTTACGTTTTCGGCTGGCTTGTCATGTGGAGGACTGAAGCCGTTTTGCATAATTCCTTCTGCATTTTTACAGAGAGCTTATGATCAGGTCTCTCTCTCTCTCTCTCTCTCTCTCTCTCTCTCCTTCCTTCGTGCCACATAATTTGTATAGTGTTTTAATCCTTGTAGCCTTTGGGCTTTGCAGGTGGTCCATGATGTAGATCGCCAAAAGATTCCAGTACGCTTTGTCATTACAAGTGCTGGGTTAGTAGGGTCTGATGGTCCACTGCAGTGTGGGGCTTTTGATATAACGTTCATGTCATGCTTACCAAATATGGTCGTCATGGCTCCCTCTGATGAAATTGAGCTTGCCAACATGGTGGCCACTGCGGCCTGTGTTGATGATCGGCCAATTTGCTTCCGGTATCCCAGGGGCACAATTGTTGGAATGGACTACTGTATATGCAGTGGAGTTCCTATCGAGGTATTTCTTTAGCACCCCGTACTTACTTTTTTCGCCCATCTCTTTTCTGATGATTTTCTTAAAAGTTTCTGATAATATTACTCTAATTTTTGCTGAATTCTACTACACCTTAACAATGGTAGAATGTAGAAACTTTTGCTTTACATTTGGTTTGTTCCTTAATAACAGATTGGAAAAGGGAAGATTCTTGTGGAGGGTAAAGATGTTGTGTTGCTCGGATATGGCTCGATGGTACAGAACTGCCTTAAGGCTCAATCCCTTCTTGCAAAGCTTGGCATCGAGGTAACAGTTGCCGATGCAAGGTTCTGCAAGCCCTTGGACACAAAGCTCCTCAGGCAGCTTTGCGATGACCATGCGTTTCTGATAACAGTCGAGGAAGGCTCTATTGGAGGTCTAGGATCTCACGTGGCACAATTCATTGCGCTTGATGGCAAACTTGATGGAAGAATTAAGGTAAGTTTTTTCCGCCACCCATACTGTTAACGATGTCATCTTCTTTTAAGTGCATTTTTATTGAACTAAAGATTTATGATGGTTGGTAAATATGTTGATTATGTCCTGTCATTTCTCTTGATCAACCTTTCAGTGGAGACCAATTGTTCTACCAGACAACTACATCGAACATGCATCACCCTCCGAACAGCTAGCAGACGCCGGTTTGACTGGACACCACATCGCTGCAACCGCCTTAAGTTTGCTCGGTCGCACCCGTGAAGCTCTCCTCTTGATGTGCTAGATTTTTTTACCAATTTTTCCCGTGGTTAGTCCAGCTAGTCTTTAGCCTTTGGTTCTTGTTGTTTGTTTATTCCAAACCATTCGTACATACACACACACACAAAAATAAAAAAAATAAAAAATAAATAAAAAGCATTTGGATGTATTGATTGTATAACTTCTCTTTCGATAGTGAGAAATAATTTTTTGCAGCATTTGCAAGCCTAGTTTTCACCCGCTTCCCTTTTTAGTTTGGTTGGACCTAAATAGCCTAGTTTATTTAGGGCTCTCTAAACTTCTTAGCAACTTACCTCCCAAGTTTTTAATTTTGATAATTTATCCCTGACTTGTTAAATTATTACAATGTGCTCTTTTTAATTAATTTTATATTAAATTAAAGATTTGAAGTTGGAGGATTTATAAATTAATGAGTTCAGAGATAAATTGTCAAAATTAAAATTTTAAGAGACAAGTCACTAAAGAATAATAAATTTAGGAGATATTAGTGTTAAATATCTAGTATATTAATGGCCAGTTATCTATCTACCTTACTGTTGTCCATACTACTGTGAATGCGTTTTTGCAATTAACCAAACTTTACCGAATTAGCAGCTAAAACATTAACTCTGATGAATTATTATGGTGGAAGTACTACTGCTGTCTGGTTCTGAACCAGCACCGGACTTGAATGGTATTTACTATAGTAAAGAAAACAATTCCTGAGTAGCGAGTACATTATAGCGAGTACGGCCAACAAGAAAAGTACAACATTGGACAGACCAGATTTGACTTACGACTTACGAGGCACCGTCATATTGGGCCCAGTTTGCGCCGAGGAGATTGCAACATCTAGTGCTAGATGCAAGGAACGGGGAAAAAGTTTCCTTAAAAAAAAAAAAAAAAAACAATAAAAAAAGAGAGGAAACTAAAAAACATTCAAAGATACACAAAAGTAACTCATAGATCTTGAGTTTGAGTTGAAAGGAAAAAGAAGCAAAAAAAAAAAAAAAAAAAAAGAGAGAGAGAGAGAGAGAGAGAGCTCATGTATGGCATTGTTTTACCATATGTAAGAAAATAATAAAGGGCATATATGACTAAGATGGGTTTTGTGTGTGAGTGAAACTATCATTAAATATCCAACCAACATTAATCAACATTAATTGCTCTATTACGGAATAAGTTTAAACATAACTTTTTCGTTAAAAATCCTATTTACTCGTAAGAACAATGTTAAAGGACATCACTAATGTAAAATATCACTTATTTATAATAAAAAGTGGGTTTCATAATACAAAGTTCACCAAAAGGATTATTTTTTATTAATAACGGTGTTTAATATTGATAGGGTTCAAAATATTTTTTATGAGTAATGCTATCCTATGCCATGTACTAAAATGCATAACTCTGGCTTTGCTGTAAGCAACTTTTGCATGGTGCACCTTTGTAGAGTCTCACAGTCAAGTCACCGGCGACAGAAACGACACTTTTTTTTTTCGGCCTAATTAATGAAGGAAAAAAGTTTTTTTTATTTTTATTTTATTTTTATTTCATATTTTTTTAACCAGCTGTGAAATATTGGCTGGCAGTACAGCTAAGAAACGCGGAGAGCCCATCATGCAAAATTTTCTACCTGCTTCTTGTAATTGGTCCCATCCAACTCCAATATTCATTGAATACACACACACACACACACACACACACACACACATAATAACATATTTATATATATATAGTTTGTAGTAAATAATATAATGCTCTTTTTGGAGAATCAGACTGTCACTTAGCTAGCTTGCCATTCTAAGGGCCCATTTGGTGTACAAGTTCAGTTTGAGTTGAGTTGAGATTTTTAAGTTTGCATAGTAAATTTTATTGACTTTTTCAGAAAAGAAAAAAAACTTTTTCAGAAAAGACAAAAAACATGATGAAAAAAGTACAGTTTAGTTTGAGTTGAGTTGGTGAAGCAAACGGGGCATAAAACTTGAAAAGGTTGAAGGTTCCTTTCATTATTTGCAATGCTTTAATGTCCCTTTACGAGTTATTGTCGTACAAGTTTTATTTTTTCTTTTGGTAAAGAAAAGAAAAAAGAAAAAAGCATTTGAAGAGAAAATTTGAAGTCTTATTATTGATTTTCTTGTTCTTGTCATTACCTACGTAAAATTATGTACATTTGGAAATGAAAGAATCTAAACATTTCTTTCTATGTAATTTCAAATTTGTTCTAGTGGATTGTATATCAAACCAACCCTTCAGGTCTAAAATTGGAATCCTTTTTTTTTTTTCCTTAAATAAAAATACAATACAAAATATCACCATCAGTGACGGATCTAAAAATTTCTCTTAGTAAGGGCATATATAAAAAGAAATTTTTTAAAAATATTAATTTTATAGGATAAAAAGTTTAATATAAGAATAAGTTTAGTGTTATAGGGCCCAATTGAGGGAAAAAAACTTTTGAGTACGGGCACATTTAAGGGAGAAAAAAAACTTTTAAATTAAGGCAAATGACAAAATTTTAAGAAAAAAATAGGGATATAATTTAAATTTCAAAAAATTGAGGGGGAATGTGCCCCTGGTCTTAATGTAAATCCGTTCCTGACCACCATCACACAAATATGCAAAACATTTTCAGGAAAAAAAAAAAAAAAAAAAAAAAAAAACATGCAAAACTTTTTTTTTTTTTATTGAACGTAATTAAGAGGATGTAATGCTTCATAATATCTTAATATATTTTTTAGTAATTTGCCTTAAATGATTCCTAAACTATTGAAAATGTGATGATTTGCTCTTTATTTTTTTTAATTTTGACCGAGATAGTCCTTTTCATCTAAATCTGTTAAATTTCTAATGAAATGAGTCATATGAAATATATGTGACCTAATTTAAGAATGTATTTTAGTAATTTAACAATAATTAATCTAAAAAAATTA
Organism: Ficus carica; assembly: GCA_009761775.1. Classification (NCBI taxonomy): domain Eukaryota; kingdom Viridiplantae; phylum Streptophyta; class Magnoliopsida; order Rosales; family Moraceae; genus Ficus; species Ficus carica. The sequence continues at coordinate 10,112,112 of CM019745.1, read as the reverse complement.
AAAAATATATATCTCTCCTCTCTCTTTCCCCTCCCCCTTCCCCTCATCTCCTCTCTCTCTCTCCATATCCTCCCCATGAATCAAGAGCCTAGATTGCGCCGGGGGGGAGGGGGTGGTCAAAAGCCCAGATTCAACGAGAAACACGGGAGGGCACGAGGGCTCTTTAGTTTTGGGTTCTCTGTGTGTGTGTTGGGGGGTGGTTCGAGCTCCCCGAGGGGGCGAAAGAGAACGGGGGCAGGATGGGGGGGGCGGATCCGGGCTCGGCAAGGACGGGGGCAGCCAGGAGGGAGGTAGGGCGTTTGAGCTTGCCGGCAGAAGCGCAGGGGGGGGGGGGAGGGAGCTAGCGGAGGCGCGGGGGGGACCAGCGACGGAGAAGACGACGCGGGCGGGTGGGTGGGGGGTTGGGTTTGAGCTCTCTCCTTTTTATTTTTTTTAAATGTGCATTGGGTTTTTAAAGGGTATTTTCATCTTTTAATGATTGATTTAACTCATATAATGGATCACGTGATATTTTCGGTTAGAAATTTAACGGACATGAACAAAAAGGACTATCTCGGTTAAAATTAAAAAAAATAAAAATCAAATCATCACCTTATCAATAGTTTAGGGATTATTTAGGCCAATAACTTTGGGTTTGTTTGGTGAATGAGTTGAGTTTGAAAATTTTAAGTTTGAGTTGAAAATTTTTGTTGAATTTTTAGAAAAGATAAAAAAAAATTTCAGAAAAAGATAAAATTTGAGATAAAAAAGTATATTTTAGTTGGAGATAAGATGGAACACCAAACAAGGCCTTTATCTTTTTTTTTCTCATTCTTGAAATCTTTACATATTTTTTTCTCATAATTCGATATAATTCTTGATAATAAAAACATTCTAGTAACAAAAAAAATAATAATAATCGACTTCTCCGTATTATTTTCTTCATTATGCGAGATTTCCAATCTAACAAAGCCAAAATATAAATACACACACACACAATACGTGCTAAAAAACAAAAGCAAACCAACAAATGAACAAACAGACAAACATACGCGGTCTCCGAACCTGCCTACCGCATTCTTCAAAAGCGTCACGACACGTCATCGTTTTTCCCGATCTAGTTGGGCCCACAGGTAGACTAATATAGCCACGAGAGTCGACCGGTTTTATTTTGCAAGCGAAGAACAGCTCTCTTCTCTTCGTCTTCAGGCCTCTTCAGTTCCGCACCTGTTTTAGAGAGAGAATTTCTTTACTAGTCGTGGAGAGAGAAAGAGACCCGACAAATAAGAGGGAAAAAAAAAAAAAAAGAAGTAATATTGAAAGAACAGCGCAAATTTAGATAGCCAACGAGACAAAATAATTAAATTATTAGGCGAGTTTGTTTTTATTTATTCATTGGTCACCTAAGTCCTCTCACCGGAGAAGGTCCTTCCCGGAGCCGACGATTCCCCGCCGGCACCGACGATTCCAGCGGCGGGGACGTCCCACATTTTGGCTCTTCGTGATTTTTCATGCTCAAGGTGGGCCCTCTTCCTTGTTTTTGTCTTTTGAATCTTCATTATTACGATCATTACATACACACACACACACACACATATATATATATTATATCTTCCCCATATATTTTTGCATGCATGTGATATGTGTGTGTATAAATATATAAATTTTGCGTGATTACGGTTGGTGTTCTCATTCATTGACGTATAGAATCAAACAATACGTGCCAATCTGTGTTTTGTTTTTTGTTTTTTGTTTTTATTTTCCTTCTCAGAAACAGATGGGTTCTATGTTCTTCTCTAGTGTGCAAATGTTTTATGCTCATGAAGGTAAAAATTTTATTAAAAAAAAAAAAAAATCGCTTTCGTCTTTTTTCTTTCTAGAAAGTCTAGGCGGCTCTGTTTGGATGCCGCTGAAGAAGCTGGGGAAATGGGATTGGATTTTTCTTCTTTTTTTATTTTTTTTTTTAATTTTTCGTCCTAAATTCCTTACAAAGGTTTTTTTTTTTTTTTTTTTTTTCCCGAACAATGGATTTCCTTTTGAAAAAAGATAGTTTTTGGTGTCTGTGGTTAGAAACTCACTTTCACTTTTTCAGAACAAGATGTTTGTTGGTTGTTGTTAGTCTGAGGTTTCACATTCGGTATATGGATTCAGACTAATCTTGTTTAATGGGCTTGAAAACTTTAAATTGTTTTGTATATAAGTTGGTGTAATTCATATATATATATATATATATATATATATTTTTTTTTTTCTTCTGACCTCATTTACTTCCCACTTTTAATCCCCTTGAATGCCGAACATTATGTTCAGTACTTGCTGAAAAGTTCCAACACCCATCAGTTAAGAAAAGAGAGAGATTTTCAGTACTTTGGTCCTCATGTTTGTGCTTGTACTCTCTACATATACATATACATACATACATATATATATATATGTATGTATATTTATATATAATGTTAAGGAATTACCAACCACATGCAGCCCATACTTCTTGTACTTCTCTTATTTGTTTTCTTTAAAGGCTGCTTCATGAGAAAAGAATCTCTCAGAGCCAGATTTTCGTCTGTTGTTGTCATGTGACTGTGCCAGAATCAATAGATATAGAAAAAGCATATATAAATATATATATATATATATGGTTTATTTTCTCACATATGTTGTTTTATTCTTCTTTTGCAGTTCTTCTTCATTGTTGAGCTATAATCACCTCTCCTAGAGTGTAGCATCAGCAATGGGAAAGATGAGAAAACCATTCCAAGGGATAATCAAGGACGTCAAAGGCAGAGCTTCTTGCTATAAGGAAGACTGGACTTGCGCTCTCTGTTCAGGCGTCGGGTATTTCTTCATATTTTCTCACACATATACATACATTCATATATATATATATTTATATATTCATGTGCCAAGTTTTGCATAAATCTGATTCACTTTCATTTGTCACTTCATGTCAGGATATTAGCTCCAACTGCCTATATTTTCTTTGCCTCTGCACTTCCTGTTATTGCCTTTGGAGAGCAACTGAACAGAGACACAGGTAATTTATTTCCATGATTGGTACTCCGAAAGTTAACATGCGAATGTACGATTTGATTAAAAGCGAGTCGAGATGAATTAGACTAAAATGTTTCTAAGTATTTTTTTTTTTTTTTTTTTCCATGTGATGTTAGATGGAAGCTTGAGCACCTTGGAGACATTAGCGTCCACCGCGATTTGCGGAGTTATTCACTCGATATTTGGAGGACAGCCATTGTTGATACTGGGAGTTGCTGAGCCCACAGTCATAATGTACACTTACTTGTACAACTTCAGCAAAGGAAGGCCTGAGCTTGGAAGCAGCCTGTATTTGGCTTGGACTGGTTGGTATGGAGATCATCCTTTTTTATTTGTTAATTCTTTTTCTTGATTGTCAATTTTTTTTTTTTTTTTTCCTTTTTTCACTTCGAATTCGAAATTGAAGTTTTGTAACCCTTCATGTCAGGGTATGTGTCTGGACAGCACTACTACTTTTTCTTCTCGCGATATTCAACGCGTGCACGATCATAACCAGATTCACGAGGGTCGCAGGGGAACTTTTCGGAATGTTGATCGCTGTTCTTTTTATGCAACAGGCGATTAAGGTGCGTAGGTGATTAAATCTAGAGTTCCATTTTTCCTAAAAAAATGAATTTTGAGAATGAGACATGCGTAACAGTAATAAATGTCTGAATGATAGGGAGTGATCAGTGAATTCAGTGTTCCCAAAGCTGAAGATCCCAAACTGGAACAGAACCAATTCCAATGGCTATTCGTTAACGGGTTGCTCGCCGTCATTTTCTCCTTCGGTCTGCTTTTCACTGCCCTTAAGAGCAGAAGAGCGAGATCATGGCGATATGGCACGGAATGGTTGCGAGGTTTCATTGCAGACTACGGGGTTCCCCTTATGGTTGTGGTGTGGACAGCATTGTCTTATGGTGTACCGAAGAAAGTTCCAGAAGGAGTCCCGAGACGGCTCTTTTGTCCCCTTCCTTGGGAATCCGCTGCACTGTACCATTGGACGGTAATCAAGGTACTGATTTTCTGATAGCTGAAATCTTTTTAGTTCTCATAACTAAGCCCGCAAAAGAGCCCTGAATTTTCTGTTTTAACTATGAAATTGCAGGCTATGGGGAAGGTCCCGACGTTATACATTTTTGCAGCCTTCATTCCGGCGGTGATGATAGCGGGGCTGTACTTTTTCGACCACAGCGTAGCTTCACAGATGGCACAACAGAAGGAATTTAATCTGCAAAAACCATCTTCTTTCCATTATGACATTCTATTGCTTGGTATACTGGTAGGTTCAATGGCTTCGGAATATTAATTATCTTGTTTCCTTCTCTGTTGTTGGACTCAATTTTTCCGATTTACTTCGTTATTGTCTTAGACATTGGTATGTGGATTGCTTGGTCTTCCGCCTGCAAATGGGGTTCTCCCACAATCTCCCATGCACACCAAGAGTTTGGCTGTCCTCAGGAGGCGGGTAAGCTTTCGACCGTGTGCAAGGTCAAAATCTTGATCCCTAGTGCAAAACTGTTCAGTTTCTTACACAATAGGAACCTTGATTTTTGCAGTTGATCCGAAAGAAGATGGTAAAGAGTGCCAAGGAATGCATTAAGCAACAAGCAAGTAACACGGAAATATACGGAAAAATGCAAGCGGTTTTCATAGAAATGGACACATCTCCAACTGTATACATCTAAGTCTAGTCTCTTTCTCTCCCTCACACACACACACACACACACAGAGGCACCGAGTGCTGTGTACTAGTCGTTTTACTAAGCGTAGTCGCTTTTCCTTTTCCAGCCTAAAGAGTTGGAGAATCTGAAGGAGGCAGTAATGCAAGCTGATGATGGGGGAGATGCAAAGGGCAAATTTGACCCCGAGAGACACATTGACGCCTACTTGCCCGTCCGGGTTAACGAGCAAAGAATGAGCAATCTGCTGCAGTCTCTGCTCGTTGGCTTATCGATTTGCACCGTCTCTGTGATCAAAATGATACCAACCTCAGTTCTGTGGGGATACTTTGCCTACATGGCCATTGACAGTCTCCCGGGGAATCAGTTCTGGGAAAGGATTTTGTTGTTGTTTGTCACCCCTCGTCGGCGCTACAAGTAAGTCGTTCTTACAAGAATAAAATCCTTGTTTAACATTACGTTTTGTTTTAAATTAGGTTGAACATAATTCTAAATAAATCTTCTCACAATGGCATCTTTGTCTTGGCCAAGCAGAGTGTTGGAAGGGTCTCATGCTTCATACGTTGAATCGGTACCATTCAAGTACATCGCGCTATTTACGATCTTCCAACTCGTATACTTGTTGATCTGTTTCGGGGTGACGTGGATACCTGTGGCTGGAATATTGTTCCCATTGCCATTCTTTCTTCTTATAGCCATAAGAGAGCACCTGCTTCCCAAGCTCTTCCAGCCTAAACATCTTCAGGAACTTGACGCTTCTGAATACGAGGAAATCTCCGGTGCTCCACAACGTCTCCTAAGCATCTCCCTAACGGTACATATATCGGTCCTCAGCTAATGAATTTACATGCCACTATTTATTTTTTCGGTTGGACATTCTTCTTCGGTAGGGTAACCGTCAAATTTTCATTATAATCCATCAGATTTGAACCCATTATGATTTTGACATGATTTGATGTTCAGAAGCATGCAGTATCGAGAAGGATACTCTACCTAGAAACGCTCCTTTAGTTTCGGTCATGATGACAATTTGTTGTTTACGTTTTATGTCTATGCTTCTTGGTTATGTGGAAGCAGGAAAGAGAACCGCCTGATACCGGTAGCGAGGAGAGTTCAGAAGATTTCTATGATGCGGAAATACTAGATGAAATCACGACAAATAGAGGCGAGTTCAAGCTAAGAACCATGAGCTTCAATGAAGAGAGGTTCTCGCAGGTAACAAAGAAAATTCAATCCTATTTATGCTTCTCCTAAACTTTTTATTACAATGCATGCTAATTAAAGATGTGCTACCAAAAAAAAATATAAATTGTTCAGGTTTATCCAGAAGACGTTGTCGGAAAATAACGAGGCAATGCTGATTAGGACGTAGAGTGAGCTCGTCACACACAATTGAGGATGCTGATTGTGCATCTATCCGATCCTCAAAAGAGAGCAGGGCGGTCGAAGAGTGTCGTTTTCCTTTTGTGTAGGAACAAAGAAATGAGATAAGAAGATATACATTCGGCAGACGTAGAAGACTGCATTTGCCGAGATTTGGTAACACCGAAGTTTCATGTTACAACCATTCTTTTTGCTAGCAAGTTAAAGGACAAGATGAGGTGGGGAAGAGGCAGGGGAAACGTAAAGCATTGGGATGAGTCCAGAACACTTTGTACTTCATTATCAAAATTGAGGAAGGCATAGATTTTTTCATTCTTTTTTTCCCCTGTAATTGCAAGATAAGCATTAGAATATCTCCTTTTTTTTTTTCTTTCTTTCCCTTTTTTTCCTGAGATTATCTGAGTTTCAACTTTACTAGAAGAGGAAAAAAAAAAAAAGGAGAGTTTGACAAAATCAGTAGAAACATTTGAAACAGTTTTTGTCTTGTGAAAAACATGTTGCTCAACCAAATTTGTAGTAGTTTCTTTGGCGTAATAAAAACATTTTTCTCATAAAAATGGCATGCTATTTTACCCACTAAAGCTTGCTGTAGTATAATAGGAGAAACTCTTGTGCAAAGTTCGAAATCGTTTTTCTTTTGGAATTTTCTTGTCGTCTAAGTTAACACACGACTAGTCCAACCAAAAACGATTTAGAACTTTTTCCTGTCGTCCGAGAAGCTACAATCGTTTTACAAGCAAAAGACATGTCGTTTGTCCTCTAGTCAGTGAAACGACATGTAGTTAAAAATAAAACACAAAAAAAAAGGACATGTTGTCATGACAATGTTTTAGTTTTTTTTTTTTTTCCTCTTTAGATAAAGCTATTTTCGGATCATGAAAAAGATAGTTTCCCACATTCGTTATTCTGTAATTTGTGGTTAACCAGAAACAAAAACAAAAGTGAAAAAAAGAAAAATGATTCTTTCCGTGGGATACCTTTTTTCTTATACAAATTAAATCCCCAAAAAATTCTTGCTTAGATCTTTTTCTTTTTTTTTTTGAAGGGTTGCAACTTATATCTTATTAAACAAATTCCTGCTGGGGCTTAGCTCCACCGGTAGAAGAGAAGGGATAAGGTTAGGAACCTGAAAGTGTATTTATTTCCTTTCAATAAGTGAGAGTCATAAGCTAAAATAATGAAAACGTGTTAGTACATATATATTGTTGGATGTGTTATCATGGCTTGTTAAAGTTAGTACATATGTATTGTTGGATGTGCTATCATGGCTTGTTAAAAGTCCTGTACGTAGTAGAAGAAGAAAGACCAAAATTTGTCCAAGCTTCTCTCAACAATGACCCTTCTATATAAGTCTAAACAATATTGCCACCACCAATATCATCCCCAACAAGAAGAAGATGGTCTCCATCTCTTACAAGCCCAATGTCTTCAATTTCAGCTCCTTCTTTAGTCAACACTCTTGAGGCACATACTCCAAATTTTTTCACACCAAAATCAAGAAGCTCCGAAAGGGATTCCGGCATAGGGACAAGCTTTGCACCAACTTCACATCTCTCCGGACAGCTAACCACCACTCTTGCCGGGTAGTGGTTCGGCGTCTGGTTGCCGGAGAAATTGCTTCTACCTCCAATAAGCTCTCTCTCTTCTGCATAATTTCAATTAGTACTGGTTCATCAATATTCTGCATAATTGTCGACATGTGAATTTGTCATCGGTTAAAATTGCGCTTATTAAAAAATTAAATAAAAAAAATGTGCGCACTGTAATTTGGAGCAGACATCATCCCGAAGAGCGAATTGCTGAAGTTGCAAGCCGTTCTCCTTCTGGTACTCTTACTAACCGAGCCATCAGGGGAATACGAAGGCATGGCGGGGTCACTCTTGAACGTCTTGTCGAGATTCGAGTCCATCCGTTGATCCTCGGGGACAGGATCAAATGGTGATGTTTTAGTCTCCGGCTTATTCTGGAAGAGATCTTTTATCTCTTCTTGACCCTGATGATCTGCCAAGTCCCTAGGGGTCCATCCATGAATGTCTGGTCTATCAATGTCAGCTCCTTGCTCCAACAGGAACCTGACCATTTCTTCGTTTCCTTCGCTCACCGCGGCGTGAAGCGCTGTGCTGCCGTCGTTCTTGGGCAGCGTCACGTCGTAGCCGTAGCGGACAATGTCCTTGAGCAATTCTAAGTTGTTTTGCTCGACTAAAGTGCAAGCGAAATGGCCCATGTCCGAACTAGTTATCTCTGCACCATTCTCCATGAGAAGTTTCACAATGGACTCGTGCTTTCCCAGTATCGCTTCCCCTATTGGGACGTTTCCTGCTAAATCTGTGTTGAGAAATTAAGTTCAGCAAAAAATTGTGCTCAAGGAAAATAGCACAGAGAGATGGATTTAGATAATCAGCAATCCTTTACTTGAGAACAAAATTTAATGTCGGAATTCATTGAATAATAATAAGGTTAATTAAATAGACCCGAAAATTTGTCCCACTTTATCCTATGACTATCACAAACACTTATTAAATTATGTAAGGGATAAAGTGGGCGAAAGTGCCAAGTTGGAACAATAGCTAGTTCCCAAGTGAATTTTCTAATTACCATGGGCAGCGGCGGACTTATGTTGCTACCACTGAGCTACAGCCTCCACTGAAACTTTTTTTCCTTTAATTTCTATCCTAAAAAATTTATAATTTTTGTATTATGCCTTAGCAAAAATTAAAAAACTCTTATATAGTCCCCGTTAAAATTAATCTTATCCTAAAAATTTTACAGTTTTCTACTTTTCCCATTAAATTTTAAAAATTCTCACATAATCCCGTTACAATAACACATTTTAGTTTTTATTTTTTATACTTTAATTTAGATGCTATTTATTTATTTACTTTTTAAAAATTTGATGTATGTCCCACTAAAATATATTTCAAATTCCGCCATTGACTATGGACTATATACAATACCTTTAACATTGGGATTCCCTCCATACTCAAGAAGTAGAGTTACACAATCCCCATTTCCATTAGCCGCTGATATATGCTGTGCAACAAAACAAATGCAAAGCAATGAGAAAAACAAGCCTCAAATCTAAAAGGTTAGCTTCAAGCGGAAAAGAAGGAAAAAAATATATATAAATATATATATATATATATATATATATCTAGAGCACTCACCATCGCCGTCCGTCCATTGGCATCAGCTTCATTCGGATCAGAGCCGTGGGTGAGTAACTGATTCACCAGCGAATCGTCGCCTCTCGTCGCAGCAAAGCATAAGCTAAGAGGCAAATCCATTCGGCCCCGAGCCAACATGTTCTCTGTATCCGTCAGAATCTCCTCCATCAGTGGGTCCTTGCGTTCTTTCAAATGCTGCATTCGCAAAATGAGATCGACAAACTTCACTCGTTGTTTTTTCGACATTAAAAACCGCTAACAAAAGTTGGTTTCGAGAGATTGTAGATTTGCCTGAAGAAGATTGTTGATGATAATTGTCCCATCTCCAACATTGGCCTGAACAATGTTTAGAAACGCCGTGCGGTTCAACCTCAGCAGCTGCGTCAACCGTTTGGTCCGAACCGTAAATGGCTGCGGCCTGTAGCAGAGCACACCTATCTCGCCGAAGACGTCCCCAGTATTCACCACACCAACAACCTGATCAAGAAGACATCCATTTGGATACCATGTTTATAACAACTTCAAAAGAAAACAAGAACCGAAGACCTTACGATGTCGAATATGATTCCACTTACCTGTTCTACTCCATTCGCTTTTCTGATAAGATCCTGCGACATAAATATAATCACAAAAGCTAAAATTAGTCCCCATACAAAGACACAAAGAAATAAAAGAGAAAATAGTGTTTGAGCTGAAGAGGATGTAGCTCTTACCACTGCACCAGTAACCAGTATATACATCTCGGTTGGCGCCTCGTTCTGCAAAATAATATCTTCTTTTGGCGGAATGTACTCCGCTTTCATCTCCGAGACCTTCAAGATAAAAAATAAAATACGAAAAAATGAGAGTTTCACCATGGAAATACCGTGTGTTAAGAATTTTCGAAGTCGTTGTATGATAAAATTACCAGTTGGAAGAGTAAGTCGTTTGATACTCCGCGGAACAAGTAGACATTGTCGACAAGCGAGTAGAAGAGAAAGTGAGAGATACTAGATCGGATGGCTTTAGGAAGGGCATCAAGGGTCTCTTGCTGTTGCAATCCTTCCGAATCGGTTCGGAATTTCAAGCACAAATGAGCAAGCATCTGCTCTTGTAAGCGTTCCGGTAGTTGGTTCCTTTGAGCAAATCCTGTGGCTGCTTGGATCGTGTCTCTCTGCAGTTATAAGAAGAGTTGAAATTTTTACTATTAGCAGTTATAAAATTTAAATTTGTTCGTAATCGTCGAATATAGTTATTTTTACTATTTTAGGAGATCTAATGAGATTAGAATCTTATTTGAATTTAGATGCATTATATGGACTCGTTAAGTGTGTTATCTCAATTTGTGTATTTATGTAGTCCGTTCATAATGCTCCTCGCTAGTGAATTCTTCTCTTTGTGCATTTAGTAGAGAAAATATTTGCTTACAAATTGTCTCGTACGAGCAGTTCCATGAACAACCAAGTTGGTCATGTTTCCGATCAGATAGGCTTGCAGGCCAAGAATGAAGAGCATGTAGAAGATGTCGAATACCATTTCCACCGAATTCACGGGATGGAGATCACCATAGCCAATGCTAGTGAGTGTGACTATGGACCAGTACATTGAGGTCACATACCGAACCCACAAACTCTGTTCGCGGAAGTTTTCCGTGGCTGCTCCGAACCATGTTCTCGTCGGATCACGATAATGTGCTGCTAGAAAGTAGAAGATGCAGCCGGCAAAATGGACAGTAAAGAGAGTGACCTAAAAAACATAAGAAAATTTAATACAGCAAAAGAATATTATAGAGGAAGAAGAAGATTTTAGGACTGTATTTTCTGTCCAAGTTACTCACACAAATAAGCTTGGAGTATCGAACCCAAAAGTAGCTATACCTCCTGTCCTTTTCCAATCTGAAAATATATATATATATATATATTTTAATGTCATCTTATGTTAGGAAAATGATCTCTACAGAGTCAACTTTATAGAAATAAAGAGTGAAGAGTGTGTTGAAGTTGGTACCTGGCAAACATGGCACTGACTCTTCGGAGGCGCCAGAGACGGAGTATAGTGAAGTATCCGTAAGTCTTGAAATGAGGAGGCAAAATGGCTCTAGCAACTTCTGAAGGGATAGTGGAGACAATGTCAAGGACCAACCAAGTTTTGGCGTACCTTTTAGCAATTAGTTGTGGATTGTCAATTAGGAGATAAGTGGTCTTGTCTAGGTACGCTACGAAAAATGTCACAACGATGTCGACGGCGAAAAATGCATTCACAACGTTGTCGATCACGGCCAAGGGTACTCTTGGCCTGTCTAGGAATCCAAATTCAAAGGGTGACACCCACGCCGTGTAGAAAACTAGAAGCACCAAATACGACTGCCAAATCCTGAACCCGCCACAAGAAAAACAATACAATTATAACTAACATGAAAGTAACAATAAATGCTTTTATTTGTTAACAACAAAAGAGGCTGAGATAAAGAATTTTCCATGCAATAACCCGAAAAAACCAAACCATGTGGAAGAGGACATTGGTACATTACGTGACACATTGTATGAGACATGAATCGAAACAATGTGTTGTCGATTTTTTGCATTTCTCTTTTGAAAAAGAAGACAAAGATATTTTTGTCAATACAGAAGATTTTTGGCGTTGAAAAGACAAACCTGTAACGGGGATTAAAGGGTGAGATGACGCAACGGCTGAGCTTTGCCCTGCGATTGGTGCGGGCGGTGGCGCCGAGCGGAGGAAGGATACCGTGGAGGCTGTATTGACTTCCTTCATCTTTAGAGAAATACTCTCTCTCATCTCTCTCTTTTCCTTTGTTCGTCGACATTGCAAGAATAATTAAATGAACAAATAAAAACACTGGCTTGATTAATTATGATTATTTTCCCTGTCTCTGTTTTCGTCTGTTTTTTTTCGTTTCGAAATGCTCGGTGGAATCGCTCTCTAAACCCCCTTTTAACCTAAGACCAGCCACCATTGTTGGTGTGGCCGAAGCTTCCAAATGAAATAGAGAGAATTTTCTCTCCCTCCCTTCCTCTTCTCGGATTCTTATTCTCTGTCTTCCAAATGGCTTCACTCTGTTTTTCTCTGTTTCTCTCTCTCTCTCTCTCTCTCTCTCTTTTATTTTTTCTTTTTTGAATTTCTAATTTTTTTCTCTCCTCTGCACCTTTTGCTGCGCCGCGTTACGTGATTGTTTTATTTTACGCATCTATTCCGTGTTTGCTGTCTTTCGTTTTTTTTTTTTATTTAATATTAATTCAGTGTACTCTTGCATTTCTGTCCCTCCAAAATTGGGTAATCTTTCTTAAAAATAAAAAAATAAAAAAAAAAAGGAAAAAAAAAATTCGGTATTCTTGGAACGACCATTCCCCACATCCCCCCCCCCCCCAATGTTTTCATTCTTAAATTCGTGAAGGAGAGCAATATATACCATAGTTGTGTACCAGCTTTGAGGAACTTTTCTAAAGAAAAATAATGGTCAAAGATTTTATTTATCTTTTTTTTTTTTTTTTTTTAACTTCTACGGTGGAAGATTTACTTTTTCCCCACCGATAGGATAAGAAAATTTAACCGTCCAATTGAAGATTAATGGTCTCGAATTATTGTCTCATAAAAACAAAAATAAGAACAATTACATTTGATTATACTATTTTAAAATTTAAAATTACAAATAATTATTTTAAAAATATTTTTCCAAAACAAAATATTGGATTTGATCTTGTCTCCGCATGGTGGACCATCTAAGATCTTTTTTTCTTTTCTTTTTGAATTTGACATCTTCCTTTTTTTTCTTTTTCTTTTTTCTTTTTTCTTTTTTTTTTTTTTTTTTTGCCCTTTTCAGGGTGAACTGGTTAGTTAAGGCCAATGCAAAGACTCAATGTAGTTGAAAGGCCATGGAAAAAAATGTAACCCCACGTAATTTTCTTTTTTTAATTTTCTAGTTTTATTTTTTAACTTCAAATATTAATTTCCTCTTGAATCCATTTTTCTTCGTACAGATATATAATAATACAAATAATTATAGTAGAGATCAACAATCTTGGATGGGAACCAATGATAGTTTGCCTCCATAGGTAACTGGGAGCTGGCTCTCATCAATTTCATTTAGCAGAGTCGATTTCAGGCTTTCGTTCTCCACAAACATTATCTGCCAAACACATTTTAAACATTAATGTAACAAGTTACATAAAAGTTGGAACATAGACATTCTTTTGTGCCCAATTTTATTTTTCAAGAAATTAGACCATTTTCGATGTAAATATCAATGCTAGTATTATATTTGAAAAAAAAAAAATTTATGACAATAACACGTTTCATATATTATGATCTACTTTCTCTTTTCATAATTATTCAGCTTTCGAACTTGTAAAATTTGACCCATGCTATATTTAGTGTTAAATTTGACACCAAAACTTGCACAAGTCAAATTCGCACAGCATAAGAGTGATTTTCATATTCAGATCTCAAATTTTGACATTATTAACTTTGCATGGGAGTGCTGCTAGTGTTCTTGGTCTAGTATATCTTTATTGGTTTTTAGTAAGATGTTGAACAAAATATATATATATATATATATATATTTTTTTTTTTTTTTTTCCTTTACCTTCTTTTTAGTATTGTTGTCGATAAATGGGTAGATAATCTTCCAAACAGCCATGAATATGTAAGGCGCATGGACCATATAAACCTTGCCAAGCCTCTCTGGGTAGCAATCCTGTCCCAAAGATTAATCATCGATAAATGAGTTTACATATAATTCAAACTTTGTTATTGGTGTACATATATCACGTAAATACGATGATGAAGTATATCCGAACTTCTGACTAATTTCTCAAAATGAACCGGCCGTGTGCCAATTTCTCCATAGCTACATGTTTTAGTATGCACAAGACCGTTCCAACGGTATTTGCCGTTAGATAACGAGACAAACGACTCTATTCAAGAGATTCGTTACGCAAGGTGATTTTTTTTTTTTTTTTTTTTTGTTTTTTTTCATGCATTAGCTGGTTTAGAATCTCTCCTGAGAACTCTTAAATTATATCCAAATAATCCACTACTCATTTAATATTTTTTAATTATATATTGCACTTAAAAATATTTTTGTCTGCATGTATGAAAATACAATAATAATAATAATAATAATAACGAAATATCTCAGGGAATAGAAGATGTAAGCATGCCAAATAAACATAAAGTAAATCAACAATTAATGACATCTTGCTAATCATGAAACTAAATGTCAATTCAGGGACATCTGATAAAACTGAAATGACACTACACAAGGATGACACGCACACATCGAGAAATGGTTAAATTTCTTTATTCAGTAAATAAAATAAAATAAAATAAAATCGTGAAGCTAAGCGCAGAGCAAACCTGCAAAATTGATATAGCTGCAAGGAACCCGCGAGTGTCACTATTAGAATATCCAAATCCTTGTAGATCTGCAATGGCTACAAACTTTTCCTGGCCTCTTGGCATTCTGAAAATCATTAAAAAGAAACAAATTATGTAAAAATAATCAACTTTTTCAAAATTAAAACTCCCAATTATGGCTTAATTAGCAAATTCTTCTTTTATTTTCACAAACTATGGGAAGGCAGATAACTTCTCAAGATGTTAAATTTTTCCATCATTCTTTTCAGCTTTAGAAAATTAAAAACTAAAAAGAAAGGGGGAAAAAAAAAACCGGAAAAGGAAAAGTAGTGGCTAATCACCTATATGATTTTCATGAACAATGCAGTTTTAAGTTAAAAAGAAACCCGAGACTCTATTTGAAGCTGAAAAGAAAAGGAAAAAAAAAATTTAAAAATTAAAAAAAAAAAATAGTAGTTTTCAATACATTGTGGACCAGTGGTAGAGATAAATAACTATTTATTATATGTGGGCTTGTGAACGATAATTATTACATTAACACTGGTACTTGAGTTGGGTGTATCTACAAAAGATAACATACGTAAGGGGCTACCAGCTGCAATGAAAGTTTGGGTGATTATAACCAATATGGCGGGAATATGGTGGGTGGAACAGGCTATTATAGTTTACTGTTTTTGGTGATAACTATATAATATATATATACACACACACGAGAGCTCACGTATACGGCAGTGCGCTTTTGCCAGACAGGAATAGCAGATCTGGTTTTGACTGTTGGATACAAAATGGAGGGAGGTGATGAAAGGGAGAGTGAAAGAGAGAGAGAATCTGTGATACAACCTAGAGAGAGAGAGAGGGATATCAGCCGGAGAAAGTGTTGCCGGAGACAGAGGGGTACCAGCTAAGAGAGAGAGTTATCGGCCATGAGTTCTGGAGAAATCGTTCACGCCTCCGCCTGGGTTTTCGCCGCCGATGGGCTCTCCTTCTTCCTCTCTCCCTCATCGCCCCGTTGTTCATTTTCGACAGTTTTGGAGTTGTCGGCCATGAGTTCCGACGAAATCGTTGACACCCCCAGTTGGGTTTTCGCCGTCGATGGGCTCCTTCTCTCCGTCTCCCTCTCCCTCTCTCCCACTTCACCCCGCCGTTCACGTCCGGCATTTTTGGGTTGCCGTATACTCGAGTATTCCATATAAAAGTACAGCCTCATATCCGATATTTTTATAAAACAATATTTATAATTTATTTTATACGTTATTGTATCAATCAATTCGTAATTTATTTTAATGATACTTGTCTTATCTTTTACGTTAATAATTTTAAATATTATTCAATTAAAAAATTTTAAATAAAAAATTACATATAAATCAATTAATAATTCTAAAATTCTAAATATCTAGCGGTCAGGTGTAAGATATTTTTTATATATATGTTTTATATGTTTGAGTGTAAGCGATATATTAGATACATAATTGACCTTCATATATATATATATATATATATATAGTTCCGCGTTTTTAATAAAATCAATATTCTATTCGTGAAAAATAATACCCGCACTAGTCATGGTTTGAACTTTCACCTTATTGACAAGGAAAGAAATTAAGGCCTAATTTAGGGGGTGTTTGGCCCATTAGTTCAAACTCATTACCATCAATTCAATTTTTGTCTTTTTTCCCAAAAGTTTTTTGTCTTTTCTGAAAAAGTCAATCAAAATCACTATTTAAACTTACAAATCTTAACTCAAACTCATATACCAAACAAACCCTTAGATTCTAATACCCCTTTCTTAAAAATAAAAAAATAAAAATAAAAAAAAAGTATATCCCTAGGAATAGAAGCGTAAATTTTACTAAATAACAAACTATGACGGTAAATAGTGTAATTTTTTTAAGTTTGTAATGTTAGCATTAAAGGTTTGTTGCCAAATAAAAAGCGGGATCATAGGAGTCTTCTAATCAGGAGGATGAGACTGACTATCACAGCTCCGTGCTGACAGTTAAATATCAAAAATTAAGTTATGAAACTTAATTATGATCCTGACTCATAGTCCTAAAACTTAAATTTAATTAAATAGACTGTTTCATGCATTGTAAGGGTAGTTGGGTATTTTAAATTTATGATTTTGATTGTCCTAGTTTTTTTTTTTTTCCTTTTTTCTTTTAACACAAGAACGTCATTATCAGGCTTTATCATGAGGGAGAAAAGAGAGAGATGTTTTTTTTTTTTTTTTTGTAAACTCCTTAATTATCATAATAAATTACTGCATCATTTGAAGAGGGCATAGCCTCGCATTGACACCAGTCACTATAACTCTAGTGTGTTCATGTTTATTTATTTTCTTGTGTGATTTTTAACTATTGTGGATAATATAAAATTCAACTCACATAAATTATAATAATACAACTACACGCATATTTTCAATGTCGTGTTTAAATTATCCTATCAACTCAACAAACAAACCAAGATAAGGATTTGCAGCTAATTCTAATTTACCACCGATATTACTAAACCCTTTTATCTCTACATACCATCTCCCATGATATCTACGAAACAAAAACCAATTCAAAAGATATATTAACATTAGAGTGAGTTACCTTGCACATATTTTCTCCAGACAGAAAACTCCAAAACCTTCCAAAAAAAAAAAATTAAAGAAATAACATGTTAGTTTTACTTTTTCTTTTTAATAATTGAAAGCTCAATTTTTTTTGGGGAATTAAACCTTCAAATAGACTTTAAAAAAAAAGGAAAAAAAAAAAAAAAAAGCTTTTTTAACTAATGATTCAAGTTTTTAAAAACTAGTTAAAAGATTATTTTTTCTAAATAGTCAATTGATCGATTAGTGGTCTGATTGACCAAATTCAGAAGAAATTGCAAAGGGTCATTTTACTAAAAATAAAAAAGAAAATCTGGTCATCTATTAAATTACCCAGTCTAATTTTCAAAAGAAAAAAAAAATATGGAGAGGTGTATACGCTTGAATTCGTCAAGTTTGGCCTGCTTATGCCTGGCGCCAAGGAGGACTGCTATGGGGCGTCCTTTCTTGTCAAAGCCTTGCATGAAGAACTTGTTCTGCGCAATTTCATTCGGGACTTCCGACGCAGAAATGGCGCCATTCGCCAAAAACGATCGCCTCCACCTTACATACTTGAGAAACATTTTGGAAGCCTTCTCAATGTCTAGATTACGTGCCCGAAGAAATCTCCGCAGCGTAAAATCATCTACTTCCTGTGTCTAACAAAAGCTTAAGGTAACGGCACAGACATCAACAGTCGTACACAATTGCAGAGGTTTAAACACAAGACCGTCTTTTAACTCTTTTCTAACGGGAATTATTATGAGTGGACACAAAGCATGAAAAACATATTAAAACAAAATTTGGTTTTTGGGGAAAAATTTTTTTTTTTTTAAGAAACAAGAGTATACGTAAAATAAGAGATATGAAGAAATAATAATAAGAAACCTTGAAAGAAGGGTCTTCTTTTTGAATGAGAATCCTCATACTGTCGACTTTGCTTTTCTCAATTTCATCCATTTCTGAGATTTTACCGTTCTTCTCTTCCTCCTCTGGTTTTTCCGTTCTTTCCTGTTCTTGATTTTTCTCCACTTCTTCTATTTTACTTTCTGTTTCCTTCTTAATAATTTCCATTCTCTCTCTCTCTCTCTCTCTTTTTATAATTTTTCCTTTCTTTCCGAAACCTTTCTTGAAAACTCCCTCGGCCTTTGGGCACTTTTTCAGTTGTAATTGTACTCGCAAAAGAAGATGAAGAAAAAAAAAATAAAAAAGAGAGAGAGAGAGAGAGAGAGAAGAAGAAGAAGAGGAAGTTGAGCTGAGTTAAATTAGCTTAGCTGTGCGTACCTACTTAAATCCAGCACCACCTGCACGTTCCATAGTTTTTTTTTTTTTTTTTTTCTACGTCCCAGCAAATCAAAGTCAAATGTCTAGATGGGGTTGAAATTTCAAAGGCACATTTTTCCTCCTCAAAGACTAGGATGAGAGTTTAGTTTGGTGCGACTATACCAATATCAATACATCGCGTCTTATCAAACACGAAATGATAACTTCTTATAAAGTTCTTGTGTTACACCCATCCTTCCTTTTTTTTTTTTTTTTTTTTTTTGTCTTTCTTTCAGCTTCTAGAGAATGTTTCCCTTTTTTGACCATCTAGCTGGGAATAACAATATTGAGACTGAGTAAACAAAATCCTCAGTTACCCATATATATACATATATATATATATATATATATATATATATTAAAGAGAGTGTTAGTTTGTATCATAGTAAATCTTATTCTTTATCAACACTATTTATTTTTGGATCCAACGATCCAAAGAGATGACTGTTCTTGTCCAATAAATGTGGCTTATCAGACGAGAAAACCGGTCTATATATACTGCGACGGTGAAATCTTTACTGGCTTGGAGTTCATAGTCAAAATGAATCTCTCTCGCAGTTAATGCATGCTTTTAAAACGGCTGATAAGTTTGGTCATAAATAATTCAAGTTGAATTTATTACATTAGCTTTTTCCTCTCTCTCTCTCTCTCTCTCTCTCTCGTCCATTTCTAACGGCAAATGTTTGACTTTGTGTGCCAGCTACCTGCCACTATACATTACCTCAAACATATGTAAAATGTAATTTTTAGGAAATCATACTTAATAGCATATTCTTTGTATCTATTTTAAATATATAATATATTGTTATTCTTGTTAAATTATAACATATTCATATTTCTGAAAATGTTTAATTTCTTTTTTTAATCCCTAATGCTTAGTCTTTTTGTCTTTTTCTCTCCTTTCTCTCACTTCTCTCTCTTTCCCATCTCTTTCTCTAGCTCTCGCTCTTCTCCGTCTCTCTCTCCTCTGTCTCTCTCTCTCTCTCTTGACCGGAGATGGAAACCGTCGATGACAGTTTTCGCGATTCTCTAACGGCAAAGAAGATCTGCAATCTCGCACCTCCTAGGTTTGTGATTTTTTATGCAGGTCGACTCTCTTCGGATAGCTTCGGTAGGCAATTCAATTGTGATAGAGATGGAAACCGACGGCACCGACACGATCTCTGTGACGATCCGGTGGTCTTAGATCTCCACCGCGATTTCGTCGCCCTCCTTCCTTTTGCTTTACTAGTTTTTGAATTTTTTTTGTAGGTCGACTTCCGATTATGGCCGATAGCTCTGATAGGATCTTCGGTAGTGAAGAACAGGTCCTCTTTGGGCTCGCAACCTCCCTTGTGTCTAGCATCGGAGCTGTCGTTTTCTCTGGTGGCGGTGTAATGGTGATTTGGGGTTAGGTTTGATTTTTGGTATTTGGGGCTAATTTTGAAATTATTTAGTTTTGAGGGAGTTATTGTAAATTTATAAAATAAAAGACAATTTTTATAATTTTCATGTATTTACCATTATTTAGTGAATGCTGAATTTTTTACTAAATAATTTACCAATTAAATTATTGTGTTATTAAGTTTAAATTATATAGTAACTAAATATTTACTTGGAAATAAACAGAGATTAACAAAGGTTTTAATTGGAAATATTTATTTACCCGAATATTTCTACAAATAATTTAGTAAATATTTGTATTTGTTTAATATTATATGTTATTATAATATTTTCAATAAGTAAATATATATTTACAAGTAAATAAAAAAATACCAATATTTACAGAAAAATAATTGGATATACTAATTTTTGTTTATCATACCTAAGTAAATCTATTTATTTACCTGTAAATATTTGGATTTACCTAGTAAAATATATTAATTTCAATTAAATAATTAAAATATTTTTAAAATAATCTTTACTTATTATAATATTTCTTAAATTATATAATATTGACGTTATTTTTAGTCCAATATGTATAGTTTTGAATCGGTAAATCCAAATATTTACTAAGAATTAATAGTATTCACACGTAAATCTTTCATTTTTCTTGCAATTTATACTTTTCATATAAATAGTAAATCTAAATATTTACCAAATAAGTAGTAATTATATTTAAATATGAAAATTTCCATTAAATAATTAAATTATTTTTTTAAAACGAAATTTCATTTTAGAAACAAACTTTTACTTATTTATAAAATTTTATTAAATTATAAATATTACGCCAAAAGTATCCCAAATTAAGCCCCAATTCAATCAAGCCTTAATCCTAAATCTCCAATTATCACCGCCGGCGCCGCCACCATAGCCATATCGCTAGAGAATGAGTCACGAAGCTTCGGCAAGCCACCACCGTCCCCAAATCGCCAGAAATCTAAGAAACACGCATGCTTTGGAGTTCGTGATCGAGCTCGGGAAAGTCGAGTCACCGATGACGGAGATAGTTCGTGAAGCTTTCGAAGCTGCTGCCACAGCCACATCGTTGAAGATCAGAAAAGCGCACGTTGTCTAGAGACCGGGATTGAGCTTGTGAACGTTGATTCACCCATGACGGAGTTCGCGACATGCGATCGCTTGATATTTTTGGAAAAAAGTTATTGAAGGTACTCTGCTGATATTTTAAGTTACTTCTTAATTTATTGAGTATTTTGTAATAAAAAATGTATTTATACCTTTCAAAAGAAAAATAATCAATAAATAACTATGTGGCATCCATCACATGATGTTCCTCGTCAATAGGGTCAAAAGTTGCGTATGGTGAAAATATACATAGTTATGTACTTATATTTATGATTTAGTTGACTCAACATTTTTTATGAGTAACTTGTTATAATTAATATAAATAAAATTGAAAGGGACGTCATACTATTTCTGTCGTGGTTCTCGTGATTATATTATATATTTTGTATATAATATATGTACATATTGGTCTTTGACCTATATATATATAGTATTAGCTTAAACACAACATCTGCACGTAACATTTTCTTTATTTATTTATATGCTAAACAAATAACCTTTTCTTTATCACATTTGTAGCTGATTAAATACAACTATCGTTGGTTCTCACTGGTGACTAAAAAAAATGTCTTTAAAATATTTTTTTTTCCTTGTAGTGCAGGAAGTTATGTCAATTACGCTGTTTTAATTAACGTGACATAATAATATTATTCGGAAACATTAAAAAAGACAGGAAAAAAAAAGAAGATGATATGTGAGCAAGATTCAAGGATTTGACTCCCCTAGTTGTATAACACAACTTAGGTTTGGTAAGAAAATTGTATCTCCAGTATCAATTCCCATCATTAATGGATGGATTTGGACGTGATAGAATAATTATTTTAATTTTATATTGACCATAAATAAGAGATTTTGTGCAAGATTTCTTATTGATGTTTCTTCTTTTCTAAATCTGTGTTCTTGAATGTTATATATCACCAATGAAACGTGGCTTTTCATTTTTCCACAAACTCTCCGTCCGTGTTTTTTTTTTTTTTATTATTATTTTTTTAAGATCATCTGTGAGAAAAATGTTTAGCGTAAACTACTAATTAGCGTTAATAATTTGAATAATTGAATTTAATGGGGCTTAAAGTCATCTAGCATTTATATACACATATCGGTGTCTTGATATAATCAACATTAGCTAAACCATTCTTCACTCTTGATTGCGATAGTATTACTTAATTAATTAAGCCTTTTAAGTTAGATAATACAATAATATATGGAAAAAATTAAGCGCAATTATGCACTTGGAATGCATGCACATCCCAAATATTATATAACAATTAGGAATTAAAGAGTGAATTTAAATGCTATATATGCTAGATGACTTATGTTATAAGGTAAAACGACTTTACGTCTCATCTCTTTCTAGGCCCTTCTCTCTCTATCTCTCTATTGGGCCTTCTTGAAAGCGACAGTTCTTCACGTATTTTCACTTGAAAACAAATCATTAAACACATTTTTAACTGGCAAAAATAAATAATAGATGTTCATTTAATTGGGAACCTTGACCGCTGCTGTTAGATTTTTTCGAGGGAACTCGGATCTCCCAAGAACAAAAATATGCTAAAATAATGAGGTTTATAGAAAAAAAAAAAAAAAAAAACATATTTTTAAGTTTTTTCTTTTAAGTGTCCCAAGTTTTCTTAATTTAGAAAAACAACTGTTTTTCTAATCATTGAAAGACTATTTGAGGGTCCATTAGTGATATATTACTGACTCAATTAAGGATAGACTAGTTTAGCAGTAATGGTCTATTATTGATAGACAACCGTAAAATCAAGGAAAAAAAAACCATTTAAATGGGGGTGTCGAGAAAATAATGAAACATCATACCATTAAAAAGCATAACGTTTAGATATTACACTAGGATAATGGTTAAAAACTATAACGATAAATATCCCGTGACTCTAACTAACAATTGACCATTTCAAGTAATGTAATATTTATCGTTATATAGAATGAATTCTTTAAAAAATATATATGTATAAAAACTCACAAAAGTGAAAGGACTAAGCATGTGTTTGATTAGTCCATTTGAGTTGGAATTTTAGAGTTATTTTGATTGAAGTTTAGTTGAGTTTTATAATTGTACGTTTGGTTGGTTGGAGTTAAAAAATGTAAAAACTTGAATGTGTTCGGAAAAAAAATATCAATATGAATTTTATTTTATTCGTCTCAAAATTTTATATAATTATAAAAAAATATCTCATTTATATTTAGAATAATAAAATTATGAACTTTAAAGGTTTGAATTTTTAAATTAGAATTGAATACGTAAATATATGAAAACCGAGCTAACTTTTTTAGGGAAAAGAAAATGTTGGATAGTTTGTGACTTTGTGTAGGAGTTGGTATGCCAAACTAATGCTAAATAGGAACCTTGGGCCTGAGTGACTATGGCCCAACAAACACGTCGACAATAATTAACAAAGCCCTTTTCTTTTTTTTCTTTTTTTTCTTTTTGAAACATCATTTTTGATTGGTTGCATCCCCTAGCCACCATAATCTCGCCCCTCCTCTGCCGATTCTTCGAGAAACAAACTGTACAGAGACGAACAATCCCATAAAAACTGAGTCATCGGAAAAAGAAGAAGCCCTCTCAAAGAGACCACCCAAAAATGGCGTCGTTTTTGCAGTCGCTCGTTGATCCGAAGAAGAGCTGGTTGGCCGCCAAGCACATGAAATCCCTCTCCGGACGCCTCCGCAACTACGGTCTGTTCTTCATAAACCCTAATTTCTTCTCCCCTTCCCCAATTACTATTCTTGTTTTTTAGCTCAAAGGTTTGATCTTTTTTATGTTAATGGGGTTTGGGAATTTGGTGAAATTAGGGCTTCGATACGACGATCTGTACGACCCCTACTACGATCTGGACGTGAAGGAGGCTCTGAATCGGCTTCCCAGAGAGATTGTCGACGCCCGCCATCAGCGTCTCTTGCGCGCCATGGACCTCTCCATGAAGCACCAGTACCTCCCTGAGGATCTTCAGGTCCTTTCTTTTTCCCATTCCCCCTTTTCCATTTCGACATTTCTATAACTCTTTTCTATTACTTCTTCAATTCCCCTTTATTTTTCTGTTTGCTCTGTTGGGTTTTCATTATGTATAATTATATATATACATATACATATATGTACAGTCCTGTGTAATAGAATCTAGACATAAATAGTTGTTACAGGTTTCGATCGAAAGTATACATTTTTTTTTTCACCTCACATAAGCTTTTAGCTTAAGTCTTAGAGATTTGAGATTTGGGTCTTTTATCCAATACTCTTCAATCCCCATCGTTTTTTCTGTTTGTTTGCTTTATTGGTACGTGTGTGTGTGTGTGTGTGTGTGTGCGCTTATATGAAATAGAATCTACACACAAATGGTTGCTACAGGTTTCGATCGAAAACATGCATTTTTAAGCTCACATAAGCTTAGCCAGATTCTTGGAGATTTGGGTCCTGTTGATAAATAGTGAATTTTATCATTTTTTTTTTCTTTTAATTCGTTTTACCTAGAGTGAACCGTATCCCAATACCAGCCAAGGTTCCACCTTAGTGTTTTATCATATATGTTTGGCAATGACTCGCATAACTGAAATTTTGGAATTGGAGTAACTATCTCTATATGTGTGAGTTCAGGTTTAAGATACATACTTTCTGTTTTCCTTGTTTCATTTCTTTGGTGGGCGAGACGAGTTGGGGTGACTTGTCCAATAAACGATAACATTTGGCTAGATTAAGGGGCAAGTTCCCTCCTGATAACAGTTTTTGTCTTTGATCTGGTCTGTGTTGCTGTCCTTCTGAGTGTTGTATTTACTCTTTTTCAGGCTAGGCAAACACCATTCAGGAGCTACCTTCAAGAAATGCTGGCTTTGGTACGTAGTCTGTCAATATCAGAGTACAATTGCTGTCATGTTTTCATTTTTTAAAGTGAAATCTTTGCATTTAATAAGTATCGGTCTTTTAGCCTTAATTTCAACATTTGAATTTATCTTTATGTTCTTCTCTTCCATTGGATCCTTAACTCTCCACGTAGCTTAGTCTGTTAAGATTTTCAAATGGTCCAGGAGCTGTTTTGCATTTAACTTTGTCTTTGTTTGAATGCTTTTCTTTGTATGGAAAATAGAATGTGCAGGCAGGAATAGGTGAAGAGTGTAAGTTAGCCATTTCTTGGTCCAGTGAGAAATATCTATGAGAAATCCTGTAAGTTTGGCTATATTATCGGGAATAGAACAAAAATATGCAGTACAACGAATGGATGTTGAAGTAGAATTATTAGCTGAATTTTTTGGTCAAGCGAGAAATATCTATTTAAAAACTACTCCTATGGTTGTTTTACCGTGAATACTGAATATTACAAGATATTGCAGTACAAACAAAATGGATACTGAAGCAGAACCATGAGCTGCAATTTGGTTGAGCGGACCGAGAAATATCTACCAGAAAACTACTATTGTGGTTGTTTATTACCTTCAATAGAACAAGAAGTCACTTGAAATATCCAACTAAAAACTACTACCATGGTTGTTTCTCGGTAAACAGAACAAGATATTGCTTGGAATAGCTACCTGAAAACTACTAATGTGGTTGTTCTATTGAAAGGACACGATATCGAAAGAGGTTGTCAGACTTGTAAGTTTGTGTAGGATCTCTGCTAAAATAACGGTGTCTTCTATTTTGCAGGTGAAGAGGGAGAGAGCAGAACGTGAGGCTTTGGGAGCTTTGCCACTCTACCAGCGCAGCATTCCGTGAGCATCGTTTTGCGTATCGTAGCTATTGTCAGCAAGAGTGGATCTCTGAACATAGTTGCATTCGCGTTTGTGATGGATGATGTTTCAATACATGAAGTGGAGACTGTTCCTCTTCTAGAGGTTGTTTTCGTATTATTTGTCTTTCGGTGTCTGATATTAATTTTCTGGATGGTCGGCGGATACCGGTTGCCCTTTATTTTGAATAATAATAATACTGAAGGACCCAACTTTTCGGTTTATATGTTTCCCTTCAGTAAGCTGATTAATCTACAGCAATTTAGAATTTTGTGTTGTCCTTTCTCTATTCAGCTTCCGTGTGCTCTTATGAACTTTTTGTAGGTAGAGACTTCTATACTTGGTTTTTGTGACAAATTCGTACCAATAAATTCAGGGTAATGTTCATAACTGAAAATTTTTGATATTTTTCGTCAAAAACAAATTTGAGAATTTGATTGTCCATAAATAAACAAAATTTAAAGACGAAAGTGTTAAATCACAAAAAAGTTTCAGACTTTCCTCGGTTTTCTGCTTCCCTCCGTTTCGAAGAAGGTTTCACTTCTTTTCTAATTTTGTTTCCTCCTTTGTCTTGGTCTTGTTAAAAGGAAAAATAGCACACTAATCAGTCTGGTAGTCAATAAATCACCAATGTAATAAGACGTTAAAACCCTCCATAGTGAAAACAATAAAAATAAAAATAGAGAGAAAAAATAATCCTCGTCAATATATAGGCTGAAGCACTGTATGTACATTTCATAGATCTGTCAGAGGAGACAAAGTGTGGCCACTTGAAGATATGGTAGCTCAAAGTCTTTCCCTGTCATATTGTGTGTGTCCATAATTCTCACATCTCACCTCCCCTCACAAACCAAAATTTCACATCCACATATTTCTTCTCCCCTCAATTATTCACTAAAAAGATTACGCCTCCATCGCCATCAGCCTCTCCATGTGCCGACGCTTTCCCATTCTTCTCCTGTCTTAACAACTTCTAAGCCTCTCCATGATTTGTTCAGGGACCTGTACTTGCCAAAAAATAAATATAAATA
Organism: Ficus carica; assembly: GCA_009761775.1. Lineage (NCBI taxonomy): Eukaryota > Viridiplantae > Streptophyta > Magnoliopsida > Rosales > Moraceae > Ficus > Ficus carica. The sequence continues at coordinate 10,085,348 of CM019745.1, read as the reverse complement.
AATAAATAAAACCCCATGAAAAATTAGTGGATTTTGCCCTGTTTGGGATTTTTCCCATTTGTGGTCATGATGAAGAAGAAGATTTTCATTTCCTAGTGTAAATTAAGCAGTGGTGAGAATTGAGATTATATATATATATATATATATATATTTTTTTTTTTTTTTTTTTTTTTTTTGTGGGGGAAAGTTATAGAAAAGGCGAGTTTTGTTGTTTTTGAGGAATGGTTGAGATGAAATTGAATTCTATTTCTACTTGGAAGAAATAATTTATGGAATTAAATTGGCTCTTCGCATGGGAAATGTAGGACATTCCATGTGACACCATGAGCCTCTATGTATGCAATGCTTTTAATGGGGAAAGCTGTTTCGTGCAATAATAAACCACCCTCCTCTTTGTCTCTTGGGGTTACCCCTCTTACACAACTCCCACATTCCTGTATTTTTCACCCCCATTTGACTACTACCGTTGATGCTAGATTTCCATATTTGGATTTTTCTCTGTTTTCTTCTTCTATCTTTTCCCTACTATTTGCCTCTTTTTTTTTGTTTTATAATCTAACATTCAAAAACTTACGCTGAGGAAATATCAATATGATATTGGTGACTCGAGTTTATGACTTGTCTTGGTGACTAGACTTAAATTCTTGCAACTGCTCTTTACTTGCAAACCGAAGACATGTTACATATACAAACCTACCTTTAAGAATCCTAAACTTCATATCAAAATCAAAATAAGCTTATCCATTCTATTGATAAAAAGGTTTCATCTATTATTTAACTTACCAAGGAAATAATCCAAAAATGGAATCTTACAAGAATAATTCATATGATCATATCATAACCCGTCTTCTTCTTCTTCTTTCTTTTTCTTTCGATCTTAAGCAATATCCAAAAACATGCCATTTAATCTAGTTTAGATTCGGTGGCGTGCGTTTACTTCAAAATTGTAGAATACTTTAAAACTATTAGAAGCAAATAACATGTTTTAAGATTTATGTATATAGGAATGCTCTTTTGTGAGCGGTAACCATAACATCCTATTTTATATTTTATAGCAACTAATTAAATTTAACTTTTTATTTAGAAATTTGGAACATGAACTAATTAAAACTAATTAAAACTATTAGTGTAAATGATAAAATTTACCAAGAAATGTTATATTAAAATTAAAAAAAAAAATCAACTAATTGTCATAATCATGCATAAAAAAATTTACAACTGTCATTTTATACGATGTCATTTAAAAAAGCTCCGGTGTGTATTTATTTTAAATATTAAAAAGCCTATATTTTTACTTTAAAATATATATAACTATTTTAAGTATTTCTCTCAAATTTTGAGTTTTTTTTTTTTTTTTTTTGGGGGGGTGTGGAAACTACACGCCTTGGAGAAACATCCAATTAAGAGAGAAGTGGTCTAATCATGAAGTCCTCTAACAAACAGCTTCAAGAAATACGAGAGACGTGGACAGTTCAGCCGCCGTTGGATTTGGCCAAAACAGGAGCTTTCGGATGGCTTGTCTCTTTCCACGGAACACACGTTGGATCAAAACTCAAAAAAGATTTCAACCTCCCTTAATCCCACGCTCCGCTTCTCAATCCAATGCATGAGAGGATCTTCTTTAGATTTGTACTTGGTTTTGGTCTGATTTTCTATTCTTATTTTTCCATTTTATTTTAGAAAACTCTGTCAAGAAATTATTTTATTTTATTTCCACGTAAATAAAAACTTGTTTTTTATTTATTTTTTATTTGAAGTAAGATGTTTTGTTCCGTTCCATCCTTTATTGGTGTTTAATTTAATGTTGAAGTGCTTTTATCTATATTTTTTTTTATAAAAAAATTATATTATAAAGATAGATATTGAAATGTTCAGACAATCTCAAAAAGATGGATACTCCCTACGTAATATATGGATTTCTTACGGAATAGATTATTCATATACCTCAAAAATATTCAGTAAGAAAAACGAACATTTTACTAACTCATCTAAGAATGAGCGTTCAAGTGCTTTGAATGTTTGCATGTTGAGATGTTGCACTTCCAATAATTCTCAATACTATAAATATTGTTTATGATATACATCTGATACAGTTTCAAAATATGTTCAATCAACTGCAACCACTCATTAAAAAAATATTAATAATAACTACAACCATTCAGAACAAATCGAATTTTCAAAAAATAAAAAAAATAAAAAATTGTTTTTCTTATAAACTCTGTCAAGGAATTAACTTATTTTATTTCCACGTAGATAAAAACTTGTTTATTTATTTATTTATTTTCCCTGAAAAACTTGTTTTTTTTTTTTTTTTATTTGAAGTAAGATGTTTTGTTCCGTTCCATCCTTTATTGGTGTTTTTAATTTAATGTTGAAGTGCTTTTATTTATATTTTTTTTGATAAAAAAATTATGTTATAAAGATAGATGTTAAAATGTTCAGACAATCCCAAGAAGGTGAATGTCCCCTACGTAATATATGGATTTCTCACAGAATAGATTATCCATATACCTCGAAAACAATGAATATTTTACTAACTCACCTAAGAATGAGCGTTCAAGTGCTTTGATTGTTTGCATGTTGAGATGTTGCACTTCCAATAATTCTCAATACTATAAATATTGTTTATGATATAAATCTGATACAGTTTCAAATTATGTTCAATCAACTGCAACCACTCATTAAAAAAATATTAATAATAACAACAACCACTCAGAACAAATCGAATTTTCAAAAAAAATAATAATAAATAAAACTTCAGTAGCAAAAATAAAAATAAAAGAAAACAAATTCTATTTCTTATAAATATTAAGAAGGTGTTTGGTGAATGAGTTGAGTTGAAATTTTTAAGTTTGAATAGTAATTTTTGTTGACTTTTTCAGAAAAGACAAAAAAAATTTCAGAAAAAGAAAAAAAAAATACAGTTTAATTTGAGTTAAACTCAAGTGCCAAACACCCCCTAAGCGATTACCAAATGCAACAGTGATATGGTAACAGAAGTGTTTTTATTTGGAGCCTTTATTCCTATTAGATGAAAGATCCGAGTCATGTATCACATGAAGTTTGTTAAGTTGTTGATGAAGACTCAAGATGAAGATCATTGATAAGTGAGCTTTTACTCACTTATTTATTGTCTTGAAATGAGATAATTTACAAAATCTTCTAGTTTTTAGATTGGTTTAATGTGTTTGTGAGTGTTTCAGATAACAAGAAAAATAAATTGGATTTTAGAAGAATTGGAGATGAAAATCGAGTTTTAGCCCGCAGCGGGCGCGCCCAGCCATCGCGCGGCCAGCCAGCATCGCGCGGCCAGCAGCGCGCGGCCAGCAGCGCGCGCCCCACCAGAGCGAGCGGCCGCACGCTCTCAGGCGCCTTCTCGCGTGCTGAGGCGCGCCTTCCTCCACCTGAAGCTCCCTCGAACAAAAAGGAGGCGGACTGAGAAGAAAAAGGGGGGAGGGGGGATCAGGAGCGAGAGTGAGAAAAAGGACTGAAACAGAGTGGAGAGAGAAAAGAAAGAAACCCTAAATCTCATAAGAAACCCTAAATTTTAGGTGGATTTTGGAAGGAAGCTGCTGGAGATTTGGGCTGCACATTGGAGTTTTATTTTTCTTCCTCTTCTCTCCTCTTGTTCTTATATCTAGTAGTTCTTTATTTTTCTGGATCCTTAATGTATTTTCAGATTTGTTCAAGCTTGAATATGTTTGAGTTTACATTGATGAATTGCTAGATTTTCATGCTAGGGGACTTGATGCAATCTTGCTACAGTTATGCTATGAATATTTAATGCTATTTGATATTTCTCATGCCCAAATATTTGTGTTCTTCTTTGCTTAATGCCTTAATCAATTGAAAAATTGGCCAAAGGATTTAGATATGTGGATTTAAGCTGAGAGAGTCACTTACACATGTTGGGATTTGTTGAACACAGCCTAGTAAGTATTGGAATCGGGGGATGAATATGTTCTAGGTAATCACAAATGAATTATAGCTTAATGAATGCACAATTAACTTATTTAATAGGGATATTAATTAGGTTGTTTTGCATATATTTGACTCGGCACTCGAGAGAGGGAGTTGGATTATTATAGGAATTTCATGATTAATGTTTGGCTTGAGGAAGATCTATGGCTTTGAATAGGATTAGAATAACTAAGCAAGATGAAATCAAGAACCCTAGCTACTTTATCATTAGAGCCCCCTTCAATCCTAAAACATTCCGTGTATCGTTTTATTTGCTTATCCAATTAGTTAATATTTTAATTTTGTTCTGTTAACATCATTCTATTTCTGATTTGTCTAGATAAAACTCGGTTATTTTAGTCGTAGTACTTAGCTAGATTTTAGGAACACAATCCTCGTGGGACACGACACTCACTCACTACTTTATTACTTGATGACCTCGTGCACTTGCGAGTAGAAAATAGGTGTGATAATTTCGCATTGATCAATCATTTATTATTTTATTATGATCTTAATTGTTACTTATCCTTTATAATATGAATAAGACGAGATAACACCAATTTTTTTTTTTTTAATCAAAGGAAAGTATTTGAAGATTTTCTAATGGGACCAAACCTGTATATACGTAAAGATGATGCTTGACAAAATAGAAAAGCCAGGAATTTGCATCTATTTTCCCAGAATTTCATGTGTTCGTTGGTGAAGAATTGAAGTTGTCCTTTTCTATCTTAGATGCTTTGTATTCATCTCTGTCGTAATCAGTAACGCTGTCGTCAACCTCTCAACTTTATGCTGTGTATTACGTGTGTATAATAATAATGCGACTACTAATATCCAACGGACCCCATATTAAAAATAAAAAAAATAAAAAAAAAAAAAAGAGGGAGAAAAAAAAATATAAAATAAAACTCACACTTAGAGTGGCGTAATTGGATATAAATTTCTGGAAAAAAAAAAATTGTAAATTTCCCACGATTTATATGTCCTATTTTGTGAGTTATTCGATTCTCATAGCTAAATTGGATTGAAAAAATTCAGGATAAGAAATATCAGATTAGGATAGAAAATGGGCGAAAAGTAGTCGTAGGAGGGAGTCGGCGGGGGCTGAAAGTGACAAGAGTAAAGCCATGTGTTTTTGTGACGTAGTGTTTTATTGGTGCCTCAGCTAAAAGAACGTGCAGCTAGCTCCTTATTAGAAAGGCCTAAGATAGATAGTTTCTTTTTCATGGGATAGACGGTGTTTATTATTATTTTTTTTTTTTGTCAATCTCTTTAGGCTTTGCTCAGAGATTGGCCATTTGTTTCGGTGGTGGAAGTCCCAATACCTGTCTCATCAGCCACCGCAACAACCCCAAAAAAAAAAAACAAAACAAAAACAAAAACAAAACTATACTTCAAAATGACACTTTTGGACCCATTTTTTCTCAATATTATTATTATTATTATTATTATTATTCTCTGAATCCTATTGGCTTACATTAAAAAAAAAAAAAAAAATCCTATTGGCTTACTTAAATAAATTTTAAAAAAAAACCTATTGGCTTACAAAATGAATCTTTTGAATGGCCAAGGGAAAAAGGAAATTAATAAATAAGTTTGTAAGAGTAATTTGATAAATGATTCGTAAGATTGTCCCGTTAAATACATATCTATGCGTTATTACCTCTCTCAAAATTAATTCAAATAATCATTAAAAATCATAGAAAAAATTATAAACATATCTGTTTGAGAGATTGTTTTTGTAATTTTATTTGGTTCGATTTTGGATGGTTGTAGTAGTGAGAGGTAGAGCTAGAAAATTAAAATGGGCCAAAGGGGGAAAGTGGAAAAATCCAAAAAGAGGGAAAAAGGTAGAGAGATGTCCCTAGATATCCGGCCTAAGCTCGGGCGACCACATGCAGGGTGGAGGAATCAAAGAATAAGATGAGGCTGCGATTAAAGACTTAAAAAGACAGCCCACTTTCATGTGTTAATCCTCTTTAAATCCCCCAAGGCCCACATGTTTCTCATTTCTGGCGACAGCCCAGATAAATGCCAGAATCATGGTGATACCTTCCATTTCTATTATGTATATTTACATATATATATATATATATAAATGATTATTTATAAATTAGGTCAGCTGGGATTTTCAGCATCCCACTCGGGTCCCTCCACCCCTCGTGATATGTTTCTTCCAAAGTTTTTCACCCTCCTTAGAAGAATAATTTTACCTTTCTGTCTTTGTTATATGATTTTGATTTTGATTTTGGCTAATTCATTCATTTATATTCAATGCACCATGCAATACATATTTTTATATATTTATGATGGATTAAAATTAAATTAATGCTAAATAAAACTTTGTTAGATATTAGAATTTTAAGCTTTTAATTATAATTCTTGATTTTTGTTGGTTTGTTTTTTTTTTTTTAAATCATAGGGTTAATAACGTTTGTTTTAGTTAACTATAAAATGCGATTAAAATATTTTGATATTTATGCTCGAATAAATTCTAACTGGTCTAACTTGTCCCTAACCAAGTCCCTATTTTGACTTGGCCCATTAGTTGTTACTACTCAATTTGATTGTGTGATCGCGATGTGAGTAGCCTCTAGCCAACTCTAATATTTCAACTAAAGCAACATACTTTAGGGGGAAAATACTAACAAAAACGACACCTGAAAATAGACCATTTACAATACTATAATTGACTGACAATACCTTATTTTTATTTTATTATTCACCTTTATAAACTATGTATATCGTCTTGATTGTAAATACTAATTTAATAGTGTGCCCTTTTAGAGAAATTTTAAAAACTTGTCCATGTAATTCTAAAAGACTAAAATTAATTAGTCTCTATTTCACATTCTATGTTTGTGTCATCGTCTTACTATTACCTACTTTAGTGCCATTATTACTATAACTAGATAAACTTTGTAAACTAATGAAAGTATAATTTTCAACAATAACCATTTTAAACTAATTGTATGTACATAAAGTACCCTTTCAAATAACTCTAATAGAAAAAAAGAAAAAAAACACATATACACGTATATATGGAATAGAACATATCGATTGTTATTGCATGTGTTAGTTTAATTGTGAATATTCTACACAACCTCCAATAATGAAGTTTAGAGTCCATTCCCTCACCATTAATTTAAGAAAAAAATATATATAGTTCAAAATCTTCTCGGCCAAACAAAAAAAAAATATATATATATATATGGACCAAATCGTCATCTTATAAAGAGTTCAGGACCATTCAGGCCAATTACTCTATACTAAATCTCTCCAAAAGTTGTGTAAAAATGCTTCTTTTTTCATTTTTGACCAAGGGAGAGAAATATGATTAAACTTAATTTGTTGTAGAGTTTTAATGTTTGTTACAACCCTTTCATGCTGAAGAAGGTGAAGAAGTCGCTCATCGGAACCCCATGCTTCTATGACGGATTTCGCGCCATAGAATAAATTAAAGAACTGTAAACGATATCGGAACGCCGACAGCGAGGTGCCAACTAACCAAATATATTTGGATTCAACAAGTAAGTAATAATAATAAAAAAAAAAAAAAACCCTAATAGATTTGGCATTAATCAACGCGACTGTGAATCTATATTCTCTCTTGCTCTGCATTGCATGCATATGATGTGCATCCGTGTATGTGATCTTAACACGTCTAGAAACTTGCGTAGTCTTATTTCTTTAGTCCACAATTACAGTAATTTTCACTTGATGTGTATTATCCTAGTTCAAAGAAAAAATAAGATCATTATATATATATATATATATTTCAGAATTTTGTAGAGTTTTCACATCTTATATGACTAAATAAAATCATCTAGTTGGAAACACAATTTAGTGATAATTCGTCATCAAATTTCTTTATAAGTTGTCAAGTTTGAAAGCTCACATCAAATTCCAAATTAAAAAAAAAAAAACTAAAAAAATTAAAACAAATAAATGAAATCAAAGGTTTAGCCTATGTTTGACATCCAAGTTTAACTCCAATTATACTGTATTTTTTCATCTCAGTTTTTTTTTTCCTTGAAAAGTCAATATAATTTATAACTGATTTTAAAAAAGTCAACAACTCAAATTTAAAAATTTCATATCATCTCAAACTCAATCCAAATACCAAACGAACCATTTTCATGAATATCTTCAAAATGGCCATTTTATGTTGACTAAAACCAAAAATTAACAGCCCAATTTTGCACCGTCTGAGGAAAGCATTCATTGCACTAATGAAAAATGCTAACTATCATCATTATTATTTTTTTGTTTGTTTGCTAGAATTCAAAAATTCAAAAATTCAAAATAGGAGGTTTGCATCCACTAGTTTACAGACACGTACTTTTATATTTTTGCTGAAAAGATGCACTAGAGGATTAGAGGCTAAAAGATCCAACTCAAACAAAAACAAATTCAAACTGCCTTTTGAATTAGTTTGGCTTATGTTGCATGTTGATTAGCTGATCACGTTAATAAATCAGAGAGCTATACACAAAGTAAATGACAAATAATACAAAACTTAAAAAGCCTAATTTGGCTAAAACTTTTCCATCACTGCACGTGGTTTCCATTAATCACCAGATTCTTTGAAAATCAATTAGTTCAAATTTAACCATCCAACTAATAAACGTTTATTTATTATTTTGATCTGTTATACATATCCTTATCAACTGCTAATCTCCGACAACTTGCTTCAATGATTTGACCCAACCTTTTTCTGATTCTAATGACCTTTTAGTATAGTGATATTAACGTTAACACTAATATAATCATGTGTCTTCGTCCTTTAAAAAAATGTCACAAAGGTCGCTTTGGTCACTAGTTAATTTCTAAGAGTAACGAGCTTGTTTTAGGGCCCGTTTGAGAAGCTATGTTGATATCTAGTTTAAAAAATTTATTTTGTATTTTTATTCAACTCAAATTTTCACTATTTTCATCTCCAAATATTTGTAATAAATTCAAATTCTAAACATTCATAACTTTATTATTTAAAGTCCAAATGAGAGAAATTTTTTTAAATTGTATATAATTTTGAGAGAAAAAAAAAAAAAAAGATCTATATCGATATATATTTTTTAAAACATAATTTAAGATTTTATATTTTTTTCACACCAAACAATTTTTTTTCCCCAAAATACATATTTCTACTCCATCAAGCGGACTCTTTACTTTGATTAAAAAAGTTAAACACAGCAAGTGAAATGACAAAACTGCCCTCTAACGACATCTAGCAAAAAGTTAAAGCAGAGGGGGTGGTCATGACCCAGCATGCAAAAACCCAAAAATCAGCTTAGGGAGTGAAACCACGTGACATGGTACAGCTTTTCTCTTCACCCCATAAAAAGAGCCACAACAAGACAATCAGATTCTAAGGTTCAAATCTGGGTTCGGTTTGACGGAAAAAAAAACATGGGACGGAGGGTAAAATAGTCATTTTGGAGAACACCCCTTCCCCCCCATGTGGGAGATGGCAGGTCTTGCTATTCTGTTGAAATCAGAGGGCTTTGTAGTACCCGGGCATCCTTATAAGCCCATCCTCACCTCCATTCCACTCTATGCATTATTCTTTTTACCATTTCCATGAACCACACTTCTCTCTCCTAAAATCTTGCGCTTAAAAATCTCCAAGTCTTTTCTTTTCACCATGAAACGTTTTGCCTTATTGTCGGTGCTATTGCTCGCCACTTGCCACTACGCCTTGTGTATCGCAGATGGTAAGCCAATCGTAACATAAATACATATTCTTATATGTGTCGGACTGTGAATTTATCTCATATCACTAAGTTGTTAATATTTATATATTCTAACAAATATGTTTATGTATGTACACAAAGTATGTGCTAGCTAGCTGTTTGGTACACTTGACTAAACTTAGCTTCGGTTTGGAATTTTAAAATGATTCACTTTCGAAGCTCGCATCATTTAACGGCTTTCCTTGTTCTGTAGGATCGATTAATCTATATATCAGTGTCGTTCTCATGGAACCTTCCTTTTCTTCTGCCTTCAAAGTTCTCATTTGAAGCTAGCTCTGATTTGATATCATGAAGATTTGCAATAAAATTAGCTCTTGTTTGTAATTCTTTGCGTCCTTATGGCCAAAAATTTCATGGCCTTTCCCTTGTTCAAATGAAGCTTAAGTTCACTTAGATGCAGAATTCGCTTTTATATATATATATATATATATATTAGTTTTAAGGAGGGAATTGTAGATAAGGACCGACTTATCTATATATGCATTCATGCAGAATTTGAATTTCCTTCCAAGGATGGATTTGTCATTTCAACTTAATCTTTTTTTTGTTTTTTTTTTTTTTTTTTGCTCGTTCATTTCAACTTGAACTAAGTCTAATTGGCTCAACCGGGCTGCAAAAGCAGAGTAGTGATGCCAAATGTGTTTGCTTTCGGTGTCGCCTCCTTAGTCAATGGCCTTGATTCGTTATATTAGATGACTTGGACGGCCGTGATCAAATCTTGTTTTTAAAAGCCTGTGTACTTCTTCACCTCTGCTCTACCCCCTTTGCAGTTCACAGAGCTTGTCAGAAATCTCACGTGGGGTGTCGTAAATACTCACCATAATAATTATGCAAACTTAAATATATTTATTTATTTTTGGTTTAATGCAGGGTTATTAGAAAATGGCGATTTCGAGAAAGGCCCGAAGGCATCGGACCTGAAAGGCACGGAGGTTATAGGGCGTTACGCGATTCCCAAGTGGGAAATCTCGGGATTCGTGGAGTACATAAAGGCTGGTCAGAAGCAAGGCGACATGCTGCTGGTCGTGCCCGAAGGAGCCTGCGCCGTCAGGCTTGGCAACGAGGCCTACATCAAGCAGAGGCTGAACGTTACCAAAAGCAAATTCTACTCCCTAACGTTCTGTGCCGCCCGCACCTGCGCCCAAGAGGAGCGCCTCAACGTCTCCGTCCCGCCCGACTCGGGCCTGCTCCCCATCCAGACCCTCTACGGCAGCAACGGCTGGGACTGCTACTCGTGGGCCTTCCTCGCCCTGCTCGACCAGGTCGAGATCATCATTCACAACCCCGGCGTCGAGGAGGACCCCGCCTGCGGCCCCCTCATCGACACCATCGCCATTAAGGAACTCCTTCCCCCTAAACCTACTAGCGGTAAGTTTTTATAATTCTGTTATTATATTGTGCGAGTATCAGGATTGACATGTGAATATACAATAATTAAAATATAGTCTGGTCACAAATTGAGATAATTTGATGTTTCGAGACAAGTTATTTAATTCGGAAATAATAATAGTCTATTCTTCTGTTGTGTTAGTAACCAAATTAAGTAAAAGAGGAGTGAGGTCCCCCAACCCTGTTTTGGACCACGCCTCTTTTAAAGCCAGGTAGTCCCGGTTATTTCTTCCGTATATGTCTTGAAAATGGTCCCTAAGGTTCTTCTTATCCACTTCACAGAAAAATATACACAAAAATTTATAATGGTGCATTTGGTTTCCCAATTAGAATTTAAATTTTTAAGTTAGAGTTGGTTGATTTTTCAATAACTAATTATAATTTTTGTTGACTTTTCAGAAAAAAATAAAAACTGAGGTAAAAAATTTAAATTGAAGTTGAAACACCAAATGGAGGCTAAATCTTCATCTCGTTCCCACTAGCTAGGTTCACCTCCATGATTTCTTGTCGGCCTATGAAAGTACTGGATTTGAAATATGCAAAGCTGTCACTACTCTATAGTCTCCACTTTTTCGAAAAAAAAGAAAAAAACAACAACAACCTAGTTGATGAACCCCAATGCAAACTGCCAAAACTTAGGCTCCATTGCCCCCGACACAAATCCAATCCTTCTTTCCACTTATTTCACCACATTTATAACGTGGGGCTATACAAAAATAATTCTTGAACATTCCAACTTTGTGCAGAGAACTTAATTCGGAACCCAAGCTTCGAATACGGTCCCTACGTGTTCAACACCACCACGGGCGTCCTAATCCCGCCCAACATCGAGGACGACCACTCGCCGCTCCCTTACTGGATGGTGGAGTCACTCAAAGCCGTCAAGTACATCGACGCGGAGCACTTCTCGGTGCCCCACGGTAAGCGGGCGGTTGAGCTCGTCGCGGGGAAGGAAAGCGCCATCGCGCAGGTGGTACGCACCATCGTAGGCAAGACCTACAGGCTGACGTTCTCGGTCGGGGACGCGAGCAACTCGTGCGAGGGATCCATGATCATCGAGGCCTTCGCGGGCCGTGCCACGGTGAAAGTGCCGTATGAGTCGAAAGGCAAAGGCGGATTTAAGCGCGGAGTGCTTGTTTTCGTGGCCACCGAGGCGAGGACGAGGATCATGTTCCTCAGCACGTATTACTCCATGAGGAGTGATGACTTCTCGTCCCTTTGTGGTCCGGTTCTTGACGACGTGAAGTTGTTGAGCGTTCGCAAACCAAAGTAAAAGATTTAAAAAAAGAAAGAAAAAAAAAAGGGGCAAATTAAAGAGAGAAGAGATATGTATTAATATTTTTATATCTCTATGAATATGAAAACGAAGATGTGGTGAGTTTTAATTTGGTTTCGGATTATGTATGGTGATCATGAGTGGGGGAATACTTTTTCTCTGTATTCGTAATGGAAACCGAGGGAAAATTAATTAGTGTGAGTTTTCTTGAAAATAAGGTTAATATTTATATTTACTATATATATATATGTGTGTTGTATACTAAGGGTGGGGGAAGATAGTGTATTATAGTTTGAATTTGATGGATTGATCACTTTTTTTTTTTTTTTTTTTGAATGTAATTCCGCAAATTTGAGTTATGAAAGTGGATGTTGTTAGTGACTTCCATCATGAAATGAGCCATATTATTTAGCTCTTTGGCTTCTTCTACTATTTTCCGGTTGTGGTTTTTGAGTACCAATTTGTCAATGTGAATTGTGAATGTCACGTTTTCAATCTTAAAATTTGTTGGGCGGAATAAGCAGAGAAAAGAAATGCATAAGCTTCTTTCACTAGGCGCTGGCTGCAATATCATGGCATCATAAGACTTCACCCACTTTTGTTTTTTCACTTATATTAATAATAGAAATTCAAATTTGATTAACTCAAAACATAATCTACACTTTTCTTTTCTTTTTTAATCCTTTAATATATTATACTCTTCAGTGTCTCAAAAGAAAGATGATACTCCAAATAAAACAAAAAGTAACAACAAATAATACATATATATACCTAACTAATAATATCTAGCTAGATCATTCCTAAACCAAATTTTTACAAAAAAAAAAAAAAAAAAAAAAAGGAAGCCTCTAATTTGGTTTAAATCTCTCTAAATTGTGAAGTTTAACTTTCTTTATGAAAGAGTTATGTTTTTTAACATCAAATTTCCAAAGTAGTCACTTTTGAGTAATTGAGATTATCAATCATAATTTAGAGAAATTAAGTAAGGTGGTCAGCATACTCTTTTAATGAATATCGTTACTTTTTTTTTTCTTTAAAGAAAATGACTAATAGTCATCAAATGTGTTAGTCAATTAGTGGTTGATACTTAATCCGTAAATCATTGATTAACATTGATTAGTAAAATAAATATTTTATTAATTTAGCAAATTTTGAAACATATATTAAAACAATACTTTTAAAAAGTATCGTTGTCTCACATATCCCAATAACTTATTCTCTCCGTAAAATCTTTTTAAGTAAGAAAAAAAAGGAAAAAGAATAATTGGTCTTAAAGAAATGAATCAACAGTGGAAAGCAAACAAAAGAAAAAAAAGGGGTTATATACAAAAATATCATAAATTTATCTTTTTATATTTGTGTTTATTATAATATTAAAATTGATAATTTTATTATTTTATAATATTAAAATTATCATTTTTAATACAGTCGTAAGATTATAAGAAAATATTTTTTAAGCATGTCCTTTCTCAAAAGAGGAAAGCCCGGAAAGTTGAGCCTTAGCCCATTGCTCTTTGTTGAGTTAGCCCAGCCCATTAAAACTCATATGAAGCCCAAAGAAGCCCGAAATTAAAATTCACACTGAGCGGTGGCCGGTGGGAAAGGAAAAGCTTGCCGTTACGAATCGTCTCAGATAAAGCCACGTAGAAGTCACAGATTCAATCTGGCTCAAACAATCGGACGGTCCACACAGCTGCGTCAGTTCAAAGCGAAGTGTAAAATGTACTAGGGTCTGAGCCCTCCAAGGGCGCTCCTCGTATATAAAGCCTCGACAAATTCTCAAATCCTTCTCTTGCAGTCTCTCTCTCTCTCTCTCTCTCTCCTTTGCTCTCTGCGTCACTCCGACCTTCCAAGCAATTCAAATATGGTAAATCTCCCATCGCTTTTTCCCTTCGAAATTTTTTAGTTTTTTTTCTTCGATCGTCGTCTTTCTTTCTGTTTGGTTGCAGAGAAAGCTCATTCTCTTTTTTGCATTTCGATTTTCTCTTGTGAATACTTTCAGGCTTTGCCGAACCAGCAGACCGTTGATTATCCGAGTTTCAAGCTTGTAATCGTCGGCGATGGTGGAACAGGTGATTTTACTCTCCGAAAGTTTGTTTTCTTTCATGATCTGTTGGTTTTCGTTTGAAATTATAAACGATAAGATCTTTTCGTCCTTTTAAGTGTATCTTAGTTTTTGTTTGTTTGTTTGTTTGTTTTTTTTTTTTTTTTTTTGGGTTTTTTGTTATTAAATGTAAAATGAACCACCGGTGATTCAGCTGTTCGTATAGATTTGGAGCTTTGATTTGTATTTTTGTGTTTATTTTCACTCGTTCTTAGGTTTATGTTCTTTGCTTTTTGCATGTAATTTGAACTAACGAGTTCCAGAGAAATCACTTTTTTCGTTGTCTTTGAATTTGTGTTGGATCTGTAACGCTAAATGATTTTTTTTTTCTCCAAATCTTCAAATCTAATTTTTTTGTGCAGTCTGATCAAATTTTGTGCGGTTCCAACATTTGTGTCATTTTGTTTTCTCTTTGTTATTGTCTTTTAGTCTGGTGATCTAAATTATTTTACTATAATCTTGTAAGAGTTAGGCAATTTCAGTGATTTGTTATTTTGCTCTGATTTTTTTTTTTCATTTTATTTTTCTCATTGAATGTGTTTCGTGCGATGCAGGGAAAACAACATTTGTGAAACGTCATCTTACTGGCGAGTTTGAGAAAAAATATGAACGTGAGTGTCTCGACAAGGATTTCTTGCGTTTTTTTGTGGTTCTACGTTGTTTAGTAAGCAAACAAAAAAGGTGTTGCTTTCTTGCTCTTAAGGCATACGCCATCTGTTGCCTACAGTAGCAAGAAAGAGCGGAAGTGATAAAGAGAAAATGTTTTCGTGTTTTTTTTTTTTTTTTTTAATTTTTTAATTGAGTTTGTTGTATGGATCTCATTCGAGCAATTTTTTTTATGGGCAGCAACTATTGGTGTGGAGGTTCATCCATTGGACTTTTTCACCAACTGTGGTAAAATTCGCTTCTACTGCTGGGATACAGCTGGTCAAGAGAAGTTTGGTGGTCTTAGAGATGGATACTAGTAAGTGCTGTTTAGAAGTATATTTAAAATAATGTGTTTTTAATGCTTTGCCGTAATTTTTTGGTGGGTTTTGAAAGAAGCTTATTTTAGTAGGTTATTGCTACGTAAATATAATAAAATTATGTGATCTGCAATACGACTTGAGCATGACTGCTCGTGCAACTGTTGTCTTGTCTATTGATTTTGATTATTTATTTGCTTGAATTTCCTCTCTATTAGTTATCTTAAGTATTGTTTTCTGGATTTTGATTGCATTCTTTGGTTAAGTTTTTAGCACTTATTAATTACTGTTCTAGTAATCCATGTTATGGACTTAGAAATATGTCTTCTTTTCTAAGACTTTGAGATGCTGATGTATATCTTAGCTGATATGTGAGTAATGTAATATATTTCTTTACGACCCCTTTTCAAAGTACTCACGTCTGATACTTTTGTCGTGCAGCATTCATGGGCAATGCGCGATTATCATGTTTGATGTTACTGCCCGGTTGACATATAAGAATGTTCCAACATGGCATCGTGACCTTTGCAGGTAGAGCAATATACCAGTCATCTTTTTTGTCATTTGGATGGTTTTGTTTCATTGATATTTCCTTGATTACGTCAATCTTATGTTCCTTTGTTATGAATTTGCAGGGTCTGTGAAAACATTCCTATTGTTCTTTGTGGAAACAAGGTTGACGTGAAGAACAGGCAGGTTAAGGCTAAGCAGGTCACTTTCCACAGGAAGAAGAATCTCCAGTACTACGAGATATCGGCTAAGAGCAACTACAACTTTGAGAAGCCCTTCCTTTACCTCGCCCGAAAACTAGCAGGGTAGAGACACTGCTTTCAATTTGTACTTGTTTATGCTCTATAAAACATATTTTCGTTCCATTAACACGAGGTATTTGTTGATTTAGGGATCCTAATCTGCATTTTGTGGAATCACCTGCACTTGCTCCTCCAGAAGTGCAAATTGACCTGGCTGAGCAACAGAAGTAAGCGTTTTACCTTATACCTTTGTTGATAGCATTCCTCTTTTCGTCTATTCTCCCCTTGTTTTTGTAGGCTTGCCAATTTTACATTGCATTTTGTGTTTATGATGTTGCAGGCATGAGGCTGAGCTAATTCAAGCTGCTAATCAGCCCCTCCCCGACGACGATGATGATGCATTTGATTAGAGGATGGTACTATCGGTGTTGGATTGAGAGGTTTCTTGTCGGGATTTTCTGGGTCCTGTAACCATTCTTTTTAGATATGGTGGTTTTGGTGTGTGTTAACGGTACATCAGTTTTTCCTGGTTGTATTCAATTTGAGGTTGTGGCTGGGTTCTATCGCTTTTGGTTTGTAAGATTCTGTGTTTAAGTATCTATATCAGTTCTTACCTTTTCTGCTCTCCAGTCATTCATCTGTTTGATATAAAATTCCCTTTTGAACTTTTAATTCAAGTCCCTGGATTTAGGTAGGTAGTAGTAGTACCTGGATTTTTATTTACAGGGAAAAAAAATAAAATTCCTGCATAATAATTGCGTTTCCCGTAAATTGCTATTAGGCAGGCCACTTCATGCTTAATTCTACATTGGTGTCCCATTATTTTAAAAAAGAAAATTTGGTGTTGTTTATTTCCACATTGATTGTTTGTTATCTAAGGAGTTTCCATTTTTGGGAAAATAATGTCACCGATGTTTATTTTCTCTCAAGAATCAAAATGATTAGGTTCATGAATTCTAGAAAGCTATGCTTATGGGTAAAAATAAATAAATAAATAAATAAGGCCTTGTTTCCTGAACAACAAACTTTTTTCTTGTGGGAAACGATCTGTCGTTTCCGATTCGGTATGACTGTAATCACGAGGGATAAACTGGTAAACAACTTGGGAATGGGCAGTGGTAACTTTGTTATGAATCTAATATTGCACAAATCTTATGAATCTAATATTGCAAACAAATCATTTCAGATTTAGATTATTGTACGAAAATTAAGTTGAAGAAAAAAAAAAAAAAAAAAACAGATCTTGTAATTCTATACCTCCACCTCGCAATCACACCAAATAAAAAGAACAAAGAAACAAGTAATAAAAAGGGAACAAAAATATATTTTGCCAAAGAAAATCAATGCACTATTTCTACATGGGAAATATAAGTAAATGATCCGTTCTTTAAGCTTTTTTTTTTTTTTTTTAAATTTTATTTTAAGATGACCGCTTTGACCAAATAACGGCATTTTTTTTTGGAGTAAGAATTAGTACTGCATTAATATATGGTTTTATCAGTCAATCAATGTTTAAATGATCACTAGTTAGTTTGCTAAATAAACAAAGTTCATTTTTCTGAATAAGTGTTGAAAAAATGTATATTTACCTCACTTTTCGATTCTACTTTTTTTTTTTTTCTTTGTAATTTTCCATTTTACTTTATTATTATCATTTTTTGGGTAGCAGAGAATCTATGGTAGAGTCTTTTAAGGGACGCCACCAGCGGTTATCAATCCAAGAGTTATTATTGAATTGTCTTTAAAATGTACTGTTATAATTTTGTGTAATAAGTTATACCAAATTTCTCCTCTTTTTCCCCCCCAAAAATAAAAAAAAACCTCCTCTCTCTCTCCACTCTTTTTCTCTCTTCTTCATCGGAGCAGTGACATCCCCAATGGCGAGATCTGGCCAGGCCACGCAGGTCGGATGCCCACCGGTGGTGGGTGGGCGATTTCGCCATCGACGAACGGCGAACCGGGGGGGGGGGGGGGGGGGGCGGCGTTTTCGCAGGTCAGGGGCGGTTTCGCAAGTCGGGGGGGGGGGGGGGGCGATTTCACCGCCGAACAGCGGAAGGTCGCCGGGGTGGGGGTCATTTCTCAGGTCAGGGGCCGCCGGTGGAAGGTCGGTAACCGATTCCGCCGTTCGGGATGCGTCGCGACACCATCGGCACCCTCGCGGGGCTGTACCAGAACGGCAGGGGCTTGGGTCTACGGCGGGGGCATGGGCTTGGGTCGACGGCGGTGGTGGGGTTGTTCGTGAAGACACTGTTCAAGGCCATGGTCTGGGGAATAATGGGGGGCAAAGGGTGCGTTTGCATGTGGCACTGTGTACTTGAGCTTTTGTGTACTCAAGTTTTGTTATCTGCCTGATTTCATCATAATGACATACATTTTAGTAATACCTCTGAAGAGGTCTCTACCACAGCCTCCCCGATTTCTACTTTCCCATTTATCTCAAGTAAATTCGCGACAGAATTTGGGCTTCTAGGCCATGTAGAGTCCCCCAAAAGCGACCAGAAGCTACGGTCCCTAGATTTGATAAGGTGCGCCACGTGGACGGCTGATATTCAAGCGGGTATTTTACGCGGGACTTGAATTCAACGCAGAGGAAGATTGCGTAAAACGCAAGTCGCACTCGAAGTCTAAATAAATCTCCCACTACACTTCCTTTCTCTTCGCTACTGTGCTCTGCTCTTTCCCGTTCACGATCTCTCCTTCTCCGAATCCCGAATCGCTACTTCTCTCTCCGTTCTCTGCAATGGTAATCTCTTTTCTTTCTTCAAACTCTTCTTTGATTTGTGAATTGAGGGCTAAGATTTTCGTTTTCTGATTTTGTGTGTTCTCGTTACGAAATAGGCTTTTCTGTATCAGCCATCCATCCCCATCTTTAAGCTCGTGATCGTCGGTGATGGTGGAACAGGTTCGCCTTTCTTTTACTTCTTTCGCCCGCTGTTTGGTTGCCACGAAAATGATCCAACTCTTTTCTTCTCTGTCGCTTTCTTTTTCGCTCTTCTCAGAAAATCCTGACTTCAACATCACTCTCTCTTGATGTTCTTGTCTTTGGTGCAGGGAAGACTACGTTTGTTAAGCGGCACATAACTGGAGAGTTTGAGAAGAAATATGAGCGTAAGAATTCAAATCTTCATGGCATAATACTTTTTTTCGGCCGTGTGTGTGAAATGTGATGTTAATTTTGTAATTTGAAAAATCAAATTTCAGCAACAATCGGTGTTGAAATTCACCCCTTGGACTTCCACACGAACTTCGGGATGATCAGGTTCGAATGCTGGGACACGGCTGGTCAGGAGAAATTTGGTGGTCTAAGAGATGGATACTAGTATGTGCCTTTAAACTACATTAAATTCGTTTCTTTTCCATCGTTTCACAATGCCTGTTTCTCGATTTCTTGGTTATCAGAATGTTTTACGGGAAATTGAGGCATAACAATGAATCATATATATATATGTTTATTTATTTCTTCTGCCGAAAAACTAAGACTCGTGGTTTTCAGTTTTCATGGTATATTTTTTACTCTATTTTTTTATTTGCATGAATTAATGGCATTGTCTAATCGTTTCATGGTCACGAACAGATTTCATTTTCTTATTTTATAGTTGCTGCAGTTTCCTTTTCTTTTACGTGTTTGAAATAAATTATAATTAGAAATGGATCTACTGTTGTTTTGATAGAATTATAATTAGAAATGGATCTACTGTTGTTTTGATAGATGCTTTAACCTCTATTGTTGGTTTATAATACATTTTTTTAAAAATTTCTTTTCAGCGTTAATGGAAACTGTGCTGTCATAATGTTTGATGTCACTGCTCGATTGACATACAAAATGTTCCCACATGGCATCGAGATCTATGCAGGTACGTTGGTGAATACACATTTCCCTTAATTGTTTGCCTAAGTCTTCACGGGAGTTTCTATGTAGAAACTGCTGTTTTAGTCGTTGGGTTAATATTCCCGTCTTCATAGGGTGTGTGAGAACATTCCCATTGTTTTGTGCGGCAACAAGGTCGATGTGAAAAATAGGCAGGTGAAAGCAAAGCAAGTTACCTTTCACAGGAAGAAGAATCTCCAGTACTATGAAATTTCTGCCAAGAGCAATTACAACTTTGAGAAGCCTTTCTTGTATCTTGCTAGAAAGCTTGCAGGGTAATTTGCTCTAAAACCATTTTCTTTTCTTTCGATGTATCTAAATTATAACCCTTTCTTGACAATAAGGAAAAATTGGTCAATTCGTGTTTGCAGAAATGGACTGCATTTTGTTAAAGCACCTGCTCTTGCTCCTCCAGAGGTTCACATCGATATGGATGCACAATTAAAGTAAGTGTCGGACTGAATCTTAGCTCCCGTTTGATACCCCAATTTAAACTTTTTCTTACGTTGTTTTGTCTTACAATTAAATTTACTTTTTAAATTCTGTGTTTAAACATTTGATCCAAACATAGCCTTAATCTTGTCGTCTCATTCTCATCTTCCCACCGTTTATGTTGAATTGGTAAATTAATGGTATTATAAGAAAATATCCTATGTAAGGAAAAAAAAAAAGAAAAAAAAAAGGGTCTTTACTTATAAATTTTGCAGATGAGCATTTGACTTATCTCATAGAAGTAAAATTTTATACTTCCTGCTAAGCGTATTGGTTGCCAACCCAGGAATGAAGATGAACTGAAGAAAGCGACGGTGCTACCACTTCCCGACGACGACGATGATATATTCGAGTAACGCAGCTATTTTTCTGGATTTTTCAAGCTGCTAGTCCAAGCCTGGTGTTTTAATTTGTAGAAATGACCCACGTCATGTAAAGTGAATATTTTGCTGTTTAAAGTGAATATTTAGTCAATTATATATTTAATGACATGTATCTCATTCTTTTGTGAGATGAAAATTACAGAAATATCCCTGTCGAAGCAGTGCATAATAACTAAATAAAGAATCACCAGGAAAAACCTTAAAGTAATAGTACGTTCATCATGTGATATAAACGTAATATGCAAAACTCAAGTAGGAGATCATCGTCGCTTTACCTCATAGGATTGTGTGTGTTCTTGCTTCTATGAATACCAAAATAAAAAATAAAAAAAAAAAGAAAAAAAGTAGAATATCATCCAATAAAACTCAGTCCGGTTATATGTACCCGAACCAAAGTCGAACAAGACGTTAATCATATTGTTCTTAGAATCTTATCATGTGACATGATGCCCTTTTGCCTAAGCTGCGTGGAAGGAATTCAGCCAGTGGTGCGCTCCCCCATGATTGTTTTTTTCATCATCCCCCCCATTGCTCGGTGCTCCCGGTCGTGCTTGCTTTGCTAGGCTTTAGTCTTTACCTGTCCGTGGCACCAACGAGAGGCTTCTCTAAGAGAATGAGAAGCTCTTGGAACCCAAGTTCATCCTTCGACTCCACTGACCCTGGCCCCCTAAAGTGCATCACAAGCATGATGGTAAAATACAGTATCATCATCTCCAAGGAACCATAAAGGCAGGTTTAACTGATTCCAAGTTCGAGCGGAAAGTAAGAGAAGACTTGCAATAGCTTCACCAACATATTTTCAAATAAGTTAGAAACAAGTTTAACCAAAAAAAAAAAAGTTATGGTTTGCACTCTAAAATTCGGAAAATATACTCCAAAAGTAGAGGGGTTTTCAAAAGATATGAAACGACAAGGAACTACATACAACAAACACATTCCAAATCACGTCCTTCCAACTTTGATTAATAAAAGGAAATCTCAAAATTCTTTGCAACTAGGAGCCCACAAAGGAGCGGTATATTTAGCTGACACTATGCGAAGAGCTGAGATTCTTCGTTCCTTTCCAGCCACAAGATCCACAGAAAAGCCACCAAACACCAACTGCCTCCACAAGACCCTTTCTTGCTCCCACCGAACGTAGCGAAATCTCCCTCAAGAACTCGTATTATGAGGAATAACCCTAACAAAAAAACAAATCTATAATCTCACCATGCCATTGGGCAGAAGACACACCAATGCTGAGCAAGTTTGGAGAAATTCTCGTAACAAGGAACACTCGCTTTACTAAATGAAGAAATAAGGGAAAGATGTCATGGAATTAGAAGAAGAGATGTAATATTTACAAGTGAAAACTGAGAAGACACCGAAGATGAGTGTGCTACAAGATAAGAATTTAAAGAAACCCCATCATGCGAGGGGAAAAAATAGACTCAAGACCTCTGACACAGTTCGGTAGCCATCGTTGACGCTTAAGCAACAAGTTGAGGCCAAAAGAAACTATATAGTTATATCATTAAACTTAAAAAACTAAAAACAATTACAAACAAGTGGATCACCTCATTGCTCAATGAAAGCAAGTTATTAGAATGTGGAAAGCAGCCCAATAAGAGGATTACCTCCCTATGCAGTTGTCTCAACTCTCCAAAATAAAAGAATGAAAGATGAAAAGAAACTAAAATAGTACGAAAGCAAATTCCTAAATTGATCCGCTCACAAGCAGATACCAAATGAAGATCCCTACAAAAGCTAAAGACATAGTGGGGGCAAAAAAACGTACCATCGGAGGTTGAACCTTTGATCTGAGGTCAATTCTCAGAGAAGTGAAACAATAGACAGAGATAGAAATATCTCAGTATGTTATCAAAGCATAAGTAAAGAAATATATGTCATCTCAAAATATAAATTTGACAGAAGACCTTGCATCTAGAAATTATCACCGGATTCTGCTTCGGCACAAGATGTGTCCATAGTTCCAGCAAACCAGTAATGATCTACAGAATTGAACTCGGGAAATAACGAGATCACTTGTTGGCTATATATCATGAGATATGTAGCTATTGGAATGCAAACATTGTCCATTCTTTGTGCCAGGTGCAAGGTGCAAACCCCAGGCATCATCTTTAGACCTATGGAAGCAAGGCAAGCAAGCCTCCAACTTTGGCCCTGAAAACGCAGGGGATTTATCAATAACATTCTTGAAATGAACTTTCAAGCTATCAAATTAGAAGAATTCAAGATATTTTATGTTAGCTTCAACAAAATGTTTTTTTTACTCAAAGGTAGAAGAATTACAGTCAGTTACTCATAAATATATATAAAAAATTAGAAAACTCACTAAACTGAAAATTTTAAGCAGGGAAAAAAAAAAAAAACGGAGCTAAAGATTCTTAGAACAGAAGAAGCACAACCTCTCAATAGACAATGTTTCACTTCCTGATAATTACATCCATTGTAATTAACTTTTAGACCAAGACTGAATAGAGAAAAATAAAAGTCGAGATCTCCAATAAAAATTACATGACATAATCTCCCGGATAACAGCAGGAAAGGTAAACAAAAAATAATAATAATAAGAAAAGAAATAATGGAAGATAATATCAACAGCATGATGAAACTGAAAACATTTACTTCTTTAGAAGATGTTTGATACAATACTCCCGAATTACATATCTAATCCTTGCAAATATAACAGTCTAAACAGACATAACTAAATGTACCAGCCAAGTATTGCATATACTATTGATCGTAATCTAACAAAAATGTAGGCTTTCTAGAAGAAATTAAGTTCCTTATTTCCATCAAATGTTCATCATTAGAAATATGAAGTGTGATACGGAGACTTGTTAATAATGCTTCTTGATCCCAACTTAAGGGCCCAGAAGCATGCATTGCCACCAGGGTGCTGCGATAAGCATGCAACTCTAACCTATGAATTCTTGAGGTCTCTTCCTCTTCCTCTTTTAGAGGAAGAGAACAATTTTCTTCATCATCTCCACGGCAACAAAAAGATTCTGCATCGCTAGAACGAGCATCTGCATCGTCACTAAGACCTGCTAAAACATCACTAGGAAACTTAATCATGCCGTTACTATTGGCACAACAACTACCAACAGAGCATGCATCACTATCATAATCACTTAATTCTGCACTTCTTTCAAAAAAACAAGAACTAGCACCATTTAAATTCTCCCTGTCTATTTCCAAATGGCCAATTGTATGTTTACTAAAGGAAGCATGCATGTCTTTTTCACCCAGATTAACTCGTGGGGAAGCAACAGCATCTACCTTTTTCAGCAGGGAAGATAGAGACCTTGAAATTACTGGTTGATGCTCAGGCCGTTTCTGAATCACTCTCACTTTACTAGGATGTGCTTCAACCTGAGAAGAACAAAATGGAGAAGCTCTCTTCAATGATTTAGCTGAAACAATGTAAGAATCCTGTCCGAATCTGTTGTCCTGAAGAGCTAAACTATCATTTCCAGCAGGGAGCCTTATTCTTGAATGAACTTGTGGAGCCTTAGAACAATTCAAGTTTAGCAAGTTGTTAGACTTTGCAGCTTCACGACTCCCACAATCCTGTCAAGACGTAACAAATTATATTCAGTACAAAAGCAAAGGATGCATAGGAATGACAATAGAGAACAAATTCCTGAGTTAAAAGACCACATTGTTTTTACTGATAAAATCAAATTTCAATGAGAGAAGAAAAACAAATTTTTTTTTTAATTTTAAACAGATGCATTAAGATTAGTGAAAGTTTGAAATTACACCGAACGAGTGAAAAAGATGATTATCTAAGACCAGTGGAGAGGAATTCAGATCAAACGGTCCCAAGCCATAAGGATTAAGCTAACGATGGAACATAATACACAGTGGAAAAGAATGGCAAAACAAAAAAGGAGTGAACTAAAAGTTTACCTTTCCAAATACAACCCATTTGTCATCTTGCCAAGTCCTACGTGGCCTAGCTTTGGATTTGTGAATCTTGAACTCTGTGAATGATCCAAGAAGCCTGATCAAGCAAGAATCCCCATCCAAGACCTTCGAAATAATCGCTGCTTTCCAGGAACCAACATCAAGAACCTCCACAATATCACCGGAAGCCCAATTCACTGCTCTTCCCACCGGAGGTGGGCATGGCCTAATGGCTGTCCTTGGAACTTTGTCCACAATTTTCCCATCTCTCATGCCTGGAATCGGATCATACCTAATGATGTAGGTGTGTCCATTACCAGAGACGATCTCTGCACACCGCCATGCCCCTAAAGGCATGTCTTTTTTGCATAGTATCTCCACTTTACTTCCCTTCTTGAATCTCATTATTTCTATGCCAACACTTTACACGAACCCAATATCTTGATACCTATAAAAACAATAAAATCGTTGCTTTAATCAGAAACACAACTGAATATATTCACGAAAAATGATCGAATTTAAACAGAAAAGAGAGATATAATGAAAACATTTATCCATGATTAAACATAAAAGCTTGATTCCTTTTACATTCAAAATACGGCCGTAACGTGCTAAATCGAAAATATAAAATCAAAATCACATGATTTCATGCAAATATAGGCAAATTAATGAAAAAAAGAAAATACCAAACAAAGGTTGAGATCATGAAATTAAAAGCCCTAAAATATCTTCCAAGATTGGGGCAAAAGGCATACAATCCGAAATCTAAACCAAAATCACGCAGCTTCCTAGAAATAACAGCAAGTTAATCGCAAAATAAACGAGAAACAAAGCGTTAAGATGGTAAAATCAAAAGCCCTAAAAATCAAAATGGGGAAAAGATTTGACTTACCTTGGTGATCAAACTCACGAAATTTGACAGAAGATTTGCTTGAAATCGGTTAGCCAACCTGATTAAGAACGAAAATTCGTACTTCAGTAGATTAATTTAGGAGAAAAACCAGGATCGGAATCAGGAGTCTGGACCTAGGGTTTGTGAGAATAGGGATAAAAATAAACAAACACGAAATATTGATGAATTTATATTTTCATTTATTTTTATTTTCTTTTTATGCGTGCGTTTCAAGTACTTCTTCGACCAGGGCAGGGAATGTGGTGCGTGGTTTGCACAGCCTCTCCCTCTAGGATTTTTATTTTTATTTTTTAATCTCTCTCTCTCTCTCTCTCTCTCTCTCTCTCTTTGTCGTTGAAGGATTTTAAAAAAATTAATAAACAGAATATGCTCAACTTTGTTTGGTACCAAAAATATTATTTTCCGAATAATTTTGTGATATTTTCTTCTTTTTTTTTTCTTTTTTTTATAAAGGAATTGTGATATTTTCTTTGACGAAATGATTTTTTTTTTCCTTTTTTTTTTTTTTTTTTTGCTAGTTCGTAACTTCAAAAAAAAGTATTTCCTTAGAACATTTGCTAGAATTTTAACAAGATGAACTCCGCTATCAAGCTTTCGTATTTGTCATTTGATAGGTATAAATTTATTTATAAAGATTAAAATATATCCTGTGACGAAGTTATAAATTTTAATGAGGGAATTAGTAACAATAGATTTTTAACTTTTAAAAGAATAAAATGAATTTTTTTTTTAATCTTTGTGGGGACTATTTATAAATTGGGACAAATATAAATGTCATCATAAATAATGAATTTTTTTTTTTTTTTTTTTTGTGGGGCTTAAGCCCAACCCTTAATGCCCCCGTCCCTGAATGTACCCATAAGGCAGAATATTCTTCATGACATGGTTAGTTCTTCTTTGCATAATTATCTTTTATTTGTTTCCAACTCTAAATCTCTAACATTAAAGATAAAGATTTAAATTCACTACTAGACCATGTCTACAATTGCTAGATCATTTTTTCCCTCCACACAATCATTTTTTTCCCTGATAAGACACAAATAAATACTTCTACAAAGAAGAAAGTATTGGAATAGGGAAAAACAAATTTCAATATAAAGAGTACTATCATCTTATTACAAATCATTAGAAAAAGAAGGCTGAATGTTAATCATGTTATACAAATAGCTAGCGTCGACCATAACAAAGCAAGACTCTACAATCTCAATAACTTTTACAAAAAAAAAAAAAAAAACAAAAAAAAACAAAAAACAAAAACAAAAACAAAAACAAAAACAAAAACAAAGACAAAGACAAACAAAAAAACAAAACTTTCTATTTGCATCTGCATTGACATGCTTTGTATCAGTAGAAGAAACATATAAACCAGCTAGAGAACTTAGAAGTTCACTTCATGGTCGAAAGAGTAACAAACAAAATCGCCTTTGTTATCGTTATCACGAAGATTCAGCAAATAAATACCGCAGCAGAGGAGCAACCACAGCTATACTTAAACTGTTTCCAAGCAATGCATAACTGCAACATAGAGAAATTTGCAAATTGGTTATATATTTTTTTCTGGCATAAGAAACAAATGCTTTTTTTTTTTGGGTAAATAATAACTTGCTGGTGACTGTTATGTTATTATTTTTTAATTTGGCTAAATCTTGCAATTTAATTCACCAAACAATTGGCTCTTGTTTTAGGAAATGTTGGAAGCAATGCTTTCACGAAAATTCTCTACCAATAATTTGCTTGCGTCATGTAAATTAGGTAACAAACATTTCCAATTATATATGCCACCTGTATTCCATGACACTGGCACAGTCTGATCTCCTCAATCTTTTAAGAAACGTCTTGGTGAGATTAGTAGAGGAATTGAAACCTCCGTATAACAGGAGTGCAACATAGTTTTGTTTTTCGATCACTGAATTCATTCTAAAGCTGACGATATTCGCAATGCAGAGCTCTTCACATTTTACTGATATGATTTAAAAGTTTTCACGAGAGAGAATTACAGGGATGTGAATAGTAGGAGAACAAGTGCAATGACATACCGTTGTCTAAGGCTTATGTGTTGTGGAAAGTGAAAATCTTCAGGGAAAGAATGCAAATTAGCAACCTAATTTCCACAAACCAAAAAAAAAAAAAAAAAAGGTTAAACAAAACTTTGTAGGCAAGAAAATGAAATAAAACCTTCAGACAAGATGTCAGAGCAAATCAACATACCTCCCTCGGGGTAAAGTATCTAAGACCTTGATTCTTTAACGAAGATGCTTTGCCCTTTTTCTGCGGCTGAATAACCATTATCTTGTGAATTCATAATTCAAGAAAAACCACGGCAATTTTCTTTCATTAAAACAAACATGAGCTACACGTAAAAATGAATAAATAAATAAATAACAAAAAAATGAACCAGGAATAGTGGGCAGCAAAGGTATAGCACTAGAAATAGACCTAATTTCGACTATAATATCCTTTTTTCATACTTAAGCTAAGATATTTTAAATTTTACTATTGTTTAAGTCAAATCACTTTGGAGCATCACCTACCAGCTATAGTGACATTGGACATAATTGCATACTTAATCGTGTTTTTTGCAAGTACCTAACAAATAGTCTAAGAGGAAAAATTATAATAATAATAATAAGGTACCTTACAAATGGTTATATAAGAACTTAAAGCAATGAAGCAAATTTGGAAAATGTAGGGTAGGCTCAAGTATCGCAGCACAGTTCAGCAGAAATCGACAGTCATGACATTTTACCTGGATGGTTGCTAAAAGGGAGCCAGTGCCTTTCACGTATCGGTAATAACTTTTTGTGAAACAACAACATCGCTGAGAATCAGGATAGACTATATCTAAGCACAGTTAAGAATTTCACAGCATCGACATATATGATTATTTGGTAAGAATAAATAACAACATAGAAATCCAATATGCTAAAGTGCTATTCGATAATAATCAGAAAAAAAGGGATACCCATGGCACTTCCCCACCTCTCTATCAATTCCAAAGGGACCAAATACTGTTCTAAGGAGCTAACATCATGTCCATCCCTTTTACCGTCTTCCTCGGGAGCTCCAAAATCGTCTGCTGGAGCATTAGTAGTGTCTATTAAACTGGAGCCTGGTTGCTGGCTAGGATTCTTCAACTCAAGGAACCTCTCTATCGGCTCACAAGATTGGATCAACTTATCCAAGCTCTCTTGTGTTTGATCATGTTCACATAATACTTGTTTATCAGCATGCCCAAACAATGGGATTGGAGCGTGAAGCAACTGATTATCAAAAAGCGGGCTCTGGAAGCATAAAGGTTTCCTCTTTGCCTAAAAAGGAAATCAATACAAGTTGAATAATAATCCAAAGTTACTGCAAACAACAAGAAGTAATAGCTCCTGAGTTTTCAGAATGACCAGAAAACAGAGAGAGAGAGAAAAACATACCAGACAAAAATAACGTGGCCTGGAATACGGCACACCAAATTGTAATGGGGTCAATATGAACTCCTGTGTTACAAAATTAGCTTCTTCCAATATCTCTAACATTCTCGAATGTGTATCAGACGTCTACAACCATAAGAAAATATCAACATCAAAACATAACCAAACAAATCCTACTAGAATCAAGCCAAAGTTTCATGAACAAACCTCAAATCCAACCACATTCTCCACGAACAACATAACCGGTGGGCGCGATATGTCTCGTATCAATTCAAGAATGTTCAGAAATGAAAATGCACGAGGATCATTGGATTGCTTTTGGAGACCTAACAAGAAACAGCCCAACAAAGTCCTTACACAGTTGCTAAAGTAAACGGAATTATCATCGAGCAAAATTCAATGGAGAATGTATCACCTTGTCGAGTGTACGGTTGGCAAGGAGGTGAAAGCAGCCATGCGTGTGCACCATAACTGTCGAGATCAGCTGCAGTCAGGCTCTGAATATTGCCCTATCCCACCATAACCATTTCCAAAAAAAAAAAAAAAAAAAAGAGGAAGATTAGTGGAGGAAGATTATTTAAGTGGTTCATTTTCCTCTAAACAAATTACAAGCCTGGCAAATTCCAAGCCCCCAATAAAAAATTGAAAACTGAAGCAAAAATTCAAGGAAAAACACCAAAAATTAAATATTGGCAAAAAAGTTTTATCCTTTGGGTAGTGAAAACCAATAATTATAACAAAAACCAAGATGATATTTACTTAAAAAAAAATTAAAAAAAAAAAAACCTGGTAAGGACGGTGACCAAAGTTGAATTCATAGACGTCGTTAGCCTTGTTATTGATGTCGAAGGCTTGGACGATTTCGGCGTTCAATCCGGCTTTCGTCAAAGAGTACCTCTATCAAGAAAGCATAAACGAAAGTGTGAAGAACAAGACAGAGAGAGAGAGAGAGAGAGAGGGGTTGAATGAAAGAAATACCATGCCGCCGATGCCGCTGTAGAACTCGAGAACCCTCCATGGCTGGTCTGGGTGCTTCGGATTCGGAAGAAGCAGATTCTCCATCGTGTCGCCGGCGACGCCTCCGAAAGGAGCTTACGACAACTTTAGTTACCGCGTTTCTGCTTCTGGAAAGATTTGGCCCTGACGCCGCCGTTTTAGGTCTCCCAATTCCACTATAGAACGACATGTCGTTTCTAGCTTGGGAAATTTTGTCATTATATAACTTTTTTATTTTTTATTTTTTATTTTTTTTATTCTACCCAAAAAAAAAAAAAAAAAAAATTTAACACTACATTTGAATTTCATATACGTGTTCAATTTTTCAAGAAATTTTCCGTAAAATTGTTAAAGAAAAAAAAAAAAAAACCCAATTGCGGTCAATGCCCCTTCGATCAAAAATTCATACGACACGTCGTTCTTGATGCTGAAAAGGACAAGTAGTTTATGCTGAAAACGAGCCTTTAGTTGGTTTGTTTTTGTTTAGTTTAGTTTAGTTTAGGTTATTTTTTATTATTATTATTATTATTATTATTATTATTATTATTATTTTAAGGAAAGAGCTTTTAGTTTTACTAAAACGACAGAATATTTCTTTCTAAATGTGACGTTTTTTTAATCACCCAAAAGGAAATGGTGGGAGTTTTGTCGTCTCAAAGTTTGCTGTCGTTTTTTGAAAATCGACATTGTATGTTCCAAGAAAGTTACATTTCAAGTTGAACGTGCCGTTTCGTGTAAGCTTATCTTACGATCTGTTTTAAGACGGCAAAATGTCATGGCGCCAGCAAACGATATCTTCCACTTTATGAACGAGAATAATTAACCTTTTCTTTTGAAAATATAGTGGATAATTTATCCACAAATTATTTATTTTATCACTTAAAACAATTCTTCTCCTATTATTATTCCATGTTCTTCCCAAATTCTTCTGTTAATTAATTCCCCTTAATTCTTCTCTTTCTATCTTTTTTCCCCCCCCTCTATTTCTTTAATCATCTTTGGTCCTTTAAGAGTTGTTAAGGAACCAATATCGTTTAATTAACAAACACTTAATTAACACTTTTAAAACTTCTCTATATTCTTTTTGAAAATTGGGACTACCAAAAGAAATTGAATTTATAATATTTATGGATAACCGTAGCTGATTATTTGAATCTTAATTTATGTATATACGGAGTTATAAGCGGTTTTTAATTATATACATATATGTATTGGAATACAAGTTTGTCAACGAATAATATCGGTGGTTTTACACATAAAATATAACTCAAGTAATAATTTAAATTAAAAAAAAAGATAATTAAAATTCCATGAAAACAATTACAAGTTAGGAAATCACAACCACGAACTCTATCCGAATTAGATGTGGGGAAATTAAGGAGAAGAACAGCAAAAGGATTTTATTACAGTATTCACTTTGTACATAAATGGCAAATAAAATCTGCTGTTCTATATACTTTTCTTCCATAAATCACTGAATGCAACATTTGACTATACAAGTCACGACCAGAGAGATCGCTTGATTTTATCACTTTGCTTAAGAAATAACTGAAAAGGAAAGTAAATAATATAAAAAAAAAAACCAAAAGAAATTCAAAGGAGATTAAGTAAATTTGATGGCATTAATCTTGCACTATACTACTAAAGCTATGCTCATAAGTAGCAGCTGAAAAAGGGTAAACTTAATTAGCCTAGCTAGTAATCACATCAATCTCTAGTAATGAAACATAAAATTGAGTAAAAACACTTATTGTTCAAATATTATGACGTTGGCATTGTGTGGCGTCATAACGGGGGGCACAAGTGATTGGTCTGAAACCACCGGACGAAACAATCTTTGTGAAAAATGTGAGAACATGGCAATTTTAGCGCCTTTCTTTGTGAAAAATGTGAGAACATGACAATTTTAACGCCTTTCGAAGGTCATCGTTGTCGTTGTCGTCATAGTCACGTCCCGGACTAAATGGCCCGGATGTGTAAGGCAACAAGTCTTCCATACAGATCACGCAACCATGCTGACATTCCAAAGTCTCGACCTCCTCCAATGCCTCGACCGACGACTTGGTTGCGGGAACTGTCCGAAACACGCCCAATGATTCCCGATCACGGCACGCTCAACCGGTTGATCAACGTCATTAGATTGATAAGTAGTGGTCCTAATTACACGTACATTGAAAGGCAGTAATCTGAAGGCAGCAAAGTCATGGTGTTGGGCGGCGTCGGAAGCGTAGTCGGCTATTTAATACAAGCGACGTAAATCGTTATAAGCACAAAAATGCATAATAGAGTCAAATATGCCAACATTAACACACATTCAAAATATTACAGAAAACATTGCGTCAGAGATAAACTCGATAATCACAAGGCTTTTAAAAGCCTATGAAAATTTAAAAAGATTCTAATGATATGAACTAAAATGCACATACACATAAAAAAATATAAGAACATGTGCAATCAGATTAGTAGAAAGTCACCTGGGGGGTTTTATTCTTGCTGATTAAGAGTAGTGAGATTCTAATGGCTTGTTTGGTAACCAAGTTCAACTCCAATTAAACTGTACTTTTTCATCTCAATTTTTGTTTTTTTTCTGAAAAGTCAACAAAGTTTATAACTATTTTTTAAAAAGTCAACTCAACTCAAACTCAACTCATTCACCAAACACCCTCTAATTTTTATATAATAGATAATTACACACTTAAATCAAAATGCTTTGTCTTTGATCATCTTTCCAATTTTTATTATCTTCTTTTCAAACCCCCTTTACATTTTTCAATTACAATCTTTTTATTTTTATTTTTATTTTTATTTTTTTAGAGAATTCAATTACGATCCTTCGCCAATAGAGGAAAAAGAAGTCATGCATGTGTCTTAATAATTGGAAAAATAGATTAAAATAAAATCAGTCCCTGCACTTGTGCTTGTTTACAACGATATATGTGTTGTTCTACGTTGAAAATCCTATTGTTTCTTAACCACCAAGTAGTTTATTTGTCATCTACTAGTACAAATGGCATCCAAAATTATCAATTTGAATTAAAATAATATATTTCTGATAAATAATAAAAATAAATAAATTTTATACCAGTAGACGGTAGTGAATAAACTATTCATCTTGTCAATAATTTATTTACTACCTTTTCCAAAAAAAAAAAAAAAAAAATCACAGAAAGGGTCTTCCTTCGCTGAGAATGTAAATTTTTTTCATTCTCTCCAAGATGGAGTCTTCTCTCCAGGGTTACTGTTTGTCAAGAGTACTTTTGTTCCTCTTTATAACCCGGTATACCACACAGGCTTGTAATGAAGACCTAGAGACTTACGAGAGATGCCTCGGACTCGGTTTCTCGAGCGTGGCTAGGGCGTATGCCCATCTCTGGCCTGGTAGGTTGGCGTCAGTGGTAGAGTTTTTTTTTTTCCTTAGGATAGAGAAATTCAGAGTCACGTACTATTAAGTTATGTCAGTAATAGGAGATTAGAAGTTAATTAGCAGTATATTATTTATTTTAAACATTTTAAAATATATTAATTACAATTTTAATTTTAAAAATTTGTTATTTAGCACTTTCTCTTCTCTCTTTCTCTGTTACCCTTTTTTTTAGTAGATTTCCTGACGGCCCTTTACTTTTATTTCCTGTGCTTGTTTCCTATATAGCGTGAATCCTTTTTTTTTTTTTTTCTTTTTTTTTTCTCAAAAGGTAAATATTAATGAAAAATTAAGTTTGTTTGACCTTTTTTATTCACCTAATTTAATAAATTGTCCAACTTTTTTACTTAAAAAAATGACCATTTGTCATTTCTATGAAAATTGATGATTGACAAATGATTAATCAGTGATTGATTATAAAATCAAGTGATTTATGTTATGGTTAATTAGTTATTGACAGTAAGTCAACCACTGATTTACTATTATGTGATCAATCACTGATTGACCATTTAAGAAAATTAATTAATCATTTTAGAAAAAACTGGTATTTTAACTAATTTTTAAAAATTTCGATCACTTATTAAAAAAATTCTTAAAAAAGATTATTTAGCTATAAATCCTAATATTAATAGAGGAATCATATAATTATATACGTGTAGATATGTATCTCTGTATAGTATTCCATATGCATAGATGAAGAGTTCTGGAGAATGTGGAGCTCCGCAACCAACTTGTGTTCTCCAGCCACCACCAGAATTCGCTACTTCCTCATCACAATTTGAGTATGCCCTCCGCCGTATGCGACTCCTTTGCCCTCGACATAACCTCCTCCCTTCTCGAGGCCATCCAACGCCATAACTTCGCCGCCTCCAAAGTATTAGGGCTTCATCTCTCAGTTTTTCATACAAGCGATAATACCAGCATTAGCGGTGGTCACTGTCATAATATCAGTCACAACGATGATTCATATGAGCCAACGGGAGATAATTTTGATGAGATCATAATAGAAAAGCGTGAGAGTTACATTATCTGTTTAGAAGAGTTGATTCATCGTTATCGTCGTCATCATTATCATCGTCACAAGAAGGTGCTAGGATTGCTGTGTTCTCACACTTATCACAAAAGTAAGGTGGCTTAAGAACCGTCGATTTTGCCCCTTGTGCCGCTACTCATGCTGACCACTAGCTAGCTAGCTAAGTTAGTTAACATTTAACATTGATATTTTATTTTTCCTCTTAAATTAAGAAAAGATATAGTGGAATCGGATTTGTATTTCATATCAAGTAGAAAATTCATGTTTTACACTTCACACCTAGGGCCGGCCTCTAAGTGACTTGAAGCCATAGAGCTCTCTACATAGCTAGATACTATTTTTCCTTTTATATTTCGAATATTCTATTATTTTTTGGTTTTTTTTGGTTTTTTTTTTTTTTAAACATATCTCTTCAATAGGTAAGCTAATCAATTTCAAATATTTTTTTTTGTGATATTGTGGATTTTGGGTATGATTATTGCTATTCTATTTTGTTATTGTATCTTTTTCTCTCACCAATTGACCATGATATATTTATTAAAAATTTGTTTTTCCGATCACTAAATTTCGTTTTATTTACAAAATACCTAATTAAAAGCCCCTATATCTTTTGGGATTCAATAAACTTGTTTATCATTCTGTTTTTCCCCCTTAAGTTTTCTCATTCCCGGATTGGTAGATCGTGCGTGTCACTTATTGGATAAATAACTAAAAGGAAAAATAAAAACAGAAAGAATCTCTGACCAATACAATAGACGAATCTCAAAGATTAATAAAAAAAAAAAAAGAAAGATGAAATTAAGAACATTGAATCATAAAATTTCAAAGATTTGAACTAAAAGCCAAACCCTTTAATTTCTAAAATTGGAATAAGCGTTTGAGACGGAAGGAATGTGTAGTATTCTAGAATAAGGAAAGTTGAGTTGGTGGGAATTAACAAAAGAAGGGAGAAATTAAGTCGCAATAAGGACATTTGAATGCATATGTAAGCTGAACAATGTTAGGGGACACTAATAGTGATGAATACCGCTCACTAATAGAAGAGTTGGGTCTCACGATATCAGACACACCTTTATTAGTAATGGTGTTTCATACCAGCAATTTACAAATTATCAGAAACAAAGAGAGAGAATAATTCATTAATCATGACTTGGTTCAGCACTCTACCGTACTAGAGAAAGTTTAACAGTGATAACTAGTGGATTAGAAACAAAGAGAGAATAATAATTAATTAAAAAGTAGCATTATGATGGTTCTATATTAATACAAGTTACATGAAATCGGATATATTGTCTAATAATAATGAATTACCTAAAAATAAGAGATCTTCAAAAATTAAAAATAAATATAAGTATATTTAAAAAGTCAAGTTCCCTAATAGAATCCTTAACTTTATTAATTTTACGTTGCAATCAAAAAAAAAAAAATTTCCCAACTCGTGTATACCTTTATTTTATTTTGTTTTTTTTTTTTTAAGAACTATGATTCGACAAGTACTTTTTTTAATGGGTAAAAAAACATTCGTAATTTGATAAGTACTTGACAATATATAAACTTATATATATGTATCCTATTAGGCTTAGGAGTTCTTATAATGCATGCCCTCCCTTATTATCTTAACCGTCTATATATGTTAACCCTAAAAAATTAGTACTCAATATTCATGAGGAAACAAAGTACATATTCTTTTCAACCACTTAATAATAGAAGCCATGGACGACACTGGTAATAGCTTGCCCCAGTATGAGATAGAAATCAACGGTGAGATTCATAATCTGCCGGAATACAACCAAATCGTCCCTCAAGGCGACTTCTTCGTCGTCCGACTCGACCTTTCGCCTCTCCTAGGCCGCCCTGCCTACTTTACTGTCCCGTTTTTCCCGGCAGAATTTTTGCTCGATGCTCGTCGCCTTGTTCTCAGTATGTTCTCCCACGTTCGTCTCCCCCTACTGCTCCAGTCCGCCGCCGATGGCTTTGCTCAGCGAGTCGCCGACTACACTTACGACGCCTTCCTAAACCATGACTTTGCTGCCTCCAGATTACTTCCTATCAATGTACGCGTACTTAGTGCCGGCAATTATTCACTTAATGTCGTTGATCAATTAGACGACGTTGAGCTCGCCGTGACGGAATCATTGAGCACGTTTAGGACAGTTCCCACGACAAGTCGTCGGTCGAGGCACTGGAGGAGGTCCAGGCTTTGGAATCATGTGATCAGCATTGCTGTGTGATCTGTTTGGAAGAGTATAACCTGTCGCCTAATCATGATGATGATAATAAGAGTGATGACCATCAGAAAGCACTAAAATTGCCATGCTCTCACATTTTTCACAAAGATTGTCTCGTCCTGTGGTTTCAGATCAATCACTTGTGCCCATTATGCCGCTACGCCATGCCAACATGATAATATATTGATCACTAGGTGATCCAGATATTTTTCTCTTAAAAATCTACATTTACTTTTCAAAT
The DNA here is from genome assembly GCA_009761775.1 of Ficus carica. NCBI lineage: Eukaryota > Viridiplantae > Streptophyta > Magnoliopsida > Rosales > Moraceae > Ficus > Ficus carica. The sequence goes on along the minus strand of CM019745.1, from coordinate 10,048,237 downwards.
TATTTTTCAAATCTATGATTCAGATTGATCATATATATATATGTAATATATGATAACTCCATATCCAAGCGTTCCATAACCAATTATTTTGACTCAATTTTTATTTCAGTATTAGAGATTGATGTGATCGCTAGCTATGCTAAGTTTACCCTTTTCGGCTGCTATTTATAAGCATAGCTTTGGTAATATATGGCTAAAAGTTCTTTGCTTTCTTTTTCACTTCTTTCTTAAGCAAATAATTAATAAAATCAAACAATTTCTATAGTCACTGATACGGTATGTGCGATACGTCAAATGTTGTATTCGATCAAATATTTAGCAGAAAAGAATATATAACACAATATTTTTACTTGTTATTGAAAAATTTATTTAAATATACCTACAATTTTGGGTTTTTAAAAAAATTGTAGTTGTATGATTTGTTTGAATGAGATGCCTTATTGTCAATATAGTTCCATGCCAAATAACTACTCTCACTAATGCATTAATCTTTAATTTCTCAATTGATCTAACATTTAAACTTTAACGGTTAAACTTAGAATTTTTTTCACAGTCAATTAACGAAAAAGATGTCTGATCCATAATTTATATAAAAGTCTAAAAGCATCAACATTATTAATTTCGATAAAAGAGTGTCTTTATAATTTTGACAAACAGATATAAGAGGTGTCATTATTTTCTTGGATGCGTTTGATGTGGGGATTCGGATAGAGCCTTTAATAGATGTTTGTACAACCATCGATAGGCACATAAACGAGCCTCCAGAACCTGATAGTGCGAGTAACTGGTCTCAGACTTTTTCATGTATTATTTAAAAGGGAACGGTTTTGAAACATGCTATAAATTAGCCTTTGATAGAGTTATCATCTAGTGATGATGATAATAAGGATGATCATGACCATCAAAAGGCGCTAAAATTGCCATGTTCTCACATTTTCACAAAGATTGTATCGTCCAGCGGTTTCAAACCAATCACTTGTGCCCATTATGCCGCTACTCCCATGCCAATTCGTCATAATATTTGAACAATAAGTTGCAATTTAGATCACCATTGAAGACTATTTTTAGGTATTATCAAAAAAAATTTATTTCAGTATTAGAGATTGATGTAACTACTAGCAAGGCTAAGTTCACCCTTTTTTAGCTGCTATAATTTAGCATAGCTTTAGCACAGGCCGATATTAATATTTAATACTATGAAATTTATTTCACGTAATTCAACCTTTCTTTTCCTTTCCTTTAGTGTTCTTTACTTTCTTTTTCACTTTTTTTTTTTTTGGAAGGTTTTTTTCACTTCTTTCTTATGCAAGTGAATGAAATAAAACAATCAAGCAAATTAATATTATTAAGATCTTTAATTTTTCAATTGACCGAACTTAATGGTCAAACTTTTGTGTTTTTGTTACGCTCAACTAATAAAGTGTCTCTACAATTGAAAAATTGGGAGATGTTTATTAATTTCAATAAAAAGAGGTATACGTTTGATAATTTTGACAAAACATAAGAGGTGTCAGAGAAGTCAGCCAATTTTTTTTTTTTTCATTTGGATTCAGTAGAGCCTTTGATAAATGCTAGTACACCTCCAAAACCTAGTAGTGGGAGTAACTTGTTTCGGAGTTTCCAATTTACTTTGCACGTACGTGTTGTTCTAATGGTTCACAACAGGCTATGAGTTAACGCTTTCAGCATATTTAGCATTTTTTTTTTTTTTTGGAATATTTAGCATACGGTTTAATGTAATTTTTTGGAAAAAAATTAATATGTTTTGTTTGAAATTTATATTACTTAGGAAATATATACAACAACCTTCGGTATTTATAAGAATTGGGATTTTTTTTCCCTAAATATTACTTGAAACTTGAAACTAATTTTTTTGTACTCCCACTAAGACTATGCATGATAAGAAATCACCCTATGGGTATCTCTTAATATTTTTTGAATTATAAACTAGGATTAAGTACATAAATCTCATCTAATTCAACTACCTTTAAATCGTAGAGTGCAAATTTTTTTCACATCATATAATCACCAAGAGGTAAATGTCAATTATTAACATCACAAAAAACACAACAACATGATACACTCTATTAATTAAAAAATATTTATCTTATAACTAATATAAATTCCCCCAAAAAAAAAAAAACAAAAAACAAAATCTTGAATTTAATGTGTTTTGAGCATTTTATTTTCGAACGCATATATCCTTTTCTCTTTTTTCCCTCTTAACGTATATCTTTCTTTTTTTCTCTCTTTTTTTTTATTTAAAATTTTGAGGTGGAGAATTCAAACTCTACACCTATTTAAAATCTCTTTTTTAGGCAAAAATAAATTCATAATTTGAAAAGTATTTGTTTCTTTGGTAATTATAATCGACAAGTACTCGACAAGAGTAATATTTTTCTTTTTTTTTCATTTTTTCTTGCTGAAGTTGAGAAGAGTAATACATATGTATCTTATTTGCCCTTCTAATTATCTTACTCATCTTATATATATTAGCCCCTTCTTGAGCTGTTACCTAGTACTAGTTTCAACCTCCCAAGGGAAGCTACGAGCAACGGTAATAGTTCACACGAGTATCATATACCCATCGACGATGAGATTCAATTTCTTAACGTATTGAACGTATGCCTCCCTCAAGTCGACTACATCATCATCCGAATCGACGGTTTTCCTCGCGCCGGCACCGGCTCCACCACCGGCCTTATTAGACCGTTTCGGCGGGAACTCTTTTTGCCCCCTCCGCTTTTGACATGTTTTCCCTCAGTCCTAACCGCCTGCCCCCGACCATTGCCGACCGCTTTGCTCGCCAAGTTGCCGACTACGCTACCGACGCCGCACAACGCCGTGACTTTACTGCCTCCAGATTACTGCCCATCAATGTTGGAATAAGTACGTTCACTTTTTACACATCGTCTAATGATCACGTTGATCGACTGGTTGAGCGCGCCGTGAGGGGAATCATTGAGCGCGTTTCGAACAGTCCCCCGCGACCAAGTCGTCGGTCGAGGCACTGGAGGAGGTCAAGAGTACTTTGGAATGTCAGCATAGTTGCGTGATCTGTATGGAAGACTTGTGTGCCTTACACATCCAGGCCGTTGGGTTCGAAACGTGATGACGACGATCACGACGACGATGACGACCATCGGAAGGTGCTATAATTGCCATGTTTCTCACCTTTTTCACAAAGATTGCATCGTCTGGTAGTTTGAAATCATTCACTTGTGCCCGCTATGCCGCTACGCCATGCCAACGTGAATATTGATCACTATGGGTTTTTTTTTTTGCCCTTGCTTGGAGTCACTAAGAGTTGTATACATATACATATACATACATATAATATATATAATGTGATTATTTGTTTAACACAGAATTTTCAGTATTAGAGATCGATGTGATTAGTATTTTTCAGCTGCTTGATTAGCATAGCTTGAGTGCATAATGATCATAGAAATACAACCATAAAATTTACTTAAGCCTTCGTTTGGTATTTAAGTTTAACTACAACTAACTGTACTTTTTCATATCAATTTTTGTCTTTTTTTTTTTAAGTTAACAAAATATATAACTAGTTTTTAAAAAGTCAATCAACTCCAAATTAAAAATTTTCATTTCCAACTAACTTACCAAACAAAACTTAATCAAAGAAATATTTGTTTTGGTTCTTTATATTAATTACTTTTCACTTATTTCTTAAGCAAATTGATAAAATCAAACAATCTTCTCTGGCCATTACTTACATTGTATGTGAATTTAGTTAAATGTTGAAGTTGGTCATATTTTGGAGAAAAGTAATACGCGACTGCAAATTTTATATTCCATTTATGTACAAAGTTGGTCAATTTTTAATGTTTAAACAGTAATTTTTCCATAAAATGCTAATTTATCTTTGTTTAAAAATCTATATATATTACTTGAGAGAAGTATTATATTTATGTGTAAAACCACCCAACTCATTGACAAATTTTTATTCCAAATGTTTAAGAATTACTTATAGTTAAATAAGATTAGGATTAGTTATTAGGATATATTCTTTCTTTAGAATTTGATTTTAATATAGATTTACGTGTTCTCTTTCAGAATTGTTAGCATATTCTAACGTTAAGTCTATCTTTTGTTAGTAGCTTCTTTTTCTACCCGCTCCACTCCCTTGTACCTTGTCTTCCAGACGCACGTTGACTCGTCCTCGACTTACTGCTTTGTCTGCGCCTGCCCTACTGTGCCCCCCTTCATCTTCTTTTGTTCTCTCTTTTTACATTGGGCATTTCTGACTCACAAAACACAATATGTAGAAACATATTATACATGTATATATATATATATATGTGTTAAGATTTAGCCTCTGTTGAGATTAAATTTACCTACCTCAAACTAAACTGTATTTTTTCATATCAATTTTGTCTTTTTCTAAAAAGTCAACAAAATTTATACTAGTTTTTGAAAAGTCAATCAATTCAACTTAAAATTTTATTTCAACTTAACTTACTAAATAGAGGCTTAAATTAGCTAGGGGCTAACCATACATCTTATAATTAAATTCTTTTGATGGTTCCAATGTTGGAAAGCATATAGCATTTTCAATTTACTTAAAAGATTCATCTTCCCAAAAAACATTTCTAAAAAAACTTAGTATTTTTCTCTATTGATCGAACATTCAAACTTAATAATTAAACTTAAGTTTTGTTTGATATTTAAGTTTAACTCTAACTAAACTGTATTTTTTTTATCTCAGTTTTTATCTATTTTCTGAAAAATCAACAAAATTTATAACTAGTTTTTTAAAAGTCAACTAATTCTAACTTAAAATTTTCATTATCAACCGACAAACCAAATACAACTTAATATATACATCACAGTTAACTAATAAAAATGATGTCTCTGTAATTTCTATACAAAGTTTAGAGGCGTGAATGTTATTAATTTCGATAAAAGAGTGTCTTTCTAATTTTGACAAAAACATACACATGAGATGTCGAAGGAGTTAGTCAGTGTTTTTTGCTTGGATGTGTTTGATGTGGGGATTCGGCAGAGCCTTTGATAGTACAACCACCGATAGGCACATAAACGAGCCTCTAGAACCCCGTAGATTATGCATGACGACAAATCAACTTATGTATATCGCTAAATATATTTTAATTTATAAATTAGGATTAAGTAGATGCATCTAATCTATTTTTTTTTTTGAAAGTTGTATCTAATCTAATTCAACATTGAACGAAACAGCTCAATATTGATATTTTTATTGCCGAACACATTTCAAGTTTTATGTTTTTTAACTTTAGTAATTTAAATGCATACCAAACGCATAACTTAATTTAACTCAAATCCAATATTCCGAAAAACCTGCACCAAACACATATTGAGATTTTTTTTAAGAGATTGAATATAATAAGAATAGTTACTAGTGCAGACACTTATTTTAAATAAATAAATAAATAAATGTTACATAAAAAGTAGGCCTTTCTTTTTCTTAAAGTAGAATTAGAAAAAGAAAAAAAAAAAAAAAAGAAACGAAATACTCACTAATTTGTTACCTCACTCCTCCAAAAATCAAACGAGTCACCTTTTATTTGGAATATAAATTTGAATTGAAAATTTTAAATTATAATTTGTTGATTTTTTAAAAATTAATTATAATTTTAATTGATTTTTAGATTAAAAAAAATTGATATGAACGAAAGACAAACGGAAACTGAATTTGGGCAAAATCAAGTGTATCAAATTTTTTTTTTTTCATTTCTCCCATTCCAAAGATTATGGAAGAGGGACTATATATATATATAAAGGGCATGATTGTCATTACACACCCAATAGGTAAGAAAGACGAGGGACTGTACTGTAATCTTGAGACCGGAAGAAATTACTAGGCCCCCTATAAAAGCCTAGGTTTCATTTCACAGGCTCACGGCACAAAGACTTTACTCCCTTCTAAGTTTCATCTCGTCGTCAATATTCTGTGGTTCTACTTTCGCAGGTGAATTCCTGGTTTCTTCTTCCTTTTTCTCTTCTTAATCCATGATTCTCACTTTTAAGCTTTCGAAATTTGTATTTTCACTAATATATATACATATACATATTTATATATTCGCGCCTTCGATCCGAACCTGGGGAATTTTTATTTTTTTTCACAATTAAATTTGTTGATTTGTGTTTTTTATTCCTTTTATCCTGGAGTAGCTGTAGAATTCCTCTTCGAATGTTTCCAGTTTCTGTACGATTCTTTTAATTATCATGTTTAGTGTAGGATTTTTGTTTAGGGTTTGTGAAACTTTGAGCTAGGGTTTAAGGTTTTGGGTTCTCATTTTTTTATTTATTTATAACTATAATTCTACTATCTCAATGTTGGGTGAGTATCTCCGAATTAATTTTCTTTTGTTGATCTGGATTTCTTTAGCAATTTATGATTTTTTTGGGTTTATTGCGGTATTTATGGGTAATATTTCTCGACATTGATTTAGTTTTCTAAGATTTATGCATCATCTATGGGATATTTTATTTCATATAGGTGGTTAATGTTTGCTTTGAAAGTCGGATTTTGACTAGAATTTAGAGTATGAAAATGAGTATGCAGCCCGTTGCAATGGGTGAGCAAAAGCGGTGGCGTTTAGCGCTTTTGAAACGAAAGGCTAAATGATTGAACTTTTCTTGAACTGGTTAAGGTGAAATATTTGGTAAGCAATTTTAAATGTTGTTGCTGTGCCTGTCCCATGAATTTTTATTGAATCAGTTCCTTACTTTGACGGAAATGTGGAGTTAGGGAGGTTTACATATCCAATTTATTTATGTGATCAGGTTAGTTGTTATGCTTGGTTGAGTTGATATTGTCTGGACCCTGGTAAGAAATGGCTAAGAGGAAGAAGCCGATGGTTTTTATGGACGTGTCTGTTGATGGAGATCCTGCTGAGAAGATGGTTTTTGAGGTAATCTTGAGCTAACACTATGTATTTATGAATATCAGAACTTTCTTTTTGCATTAAGTAGATTTAGCAGTCTTTTTTTGTTGCCGCTGTAGCTTTTTTAATTTCAATGCTTGCTAATTTATCCCAGTTCCATTCAACAGCTTTTCTTTGATGTTGCTCCCAAGACAGCAGAAAACTTTCGTGCACTATGTACAGGTAAAAAGATGCATCCTTGTTCACATGTTATAATTTTCATTTTCCTTCCCTTATTTTTACGGTCTTACTAATGCTCCACAGTTGATATATATTTATGTTTTATTGTCATTAAAGATGGAATTTTTTTCCCTCTGATAGTGAGTTTCTATTTGCCTCTGAATTCTGCTTTGAATCTCCCTCCCACTTAAAATTTCAGACTATGTTACTAGTGAAGCGTTTGGTAGGTTTCCTAATATCGATTTTATATTCAGGAGAGAAAGGAATTGGTCCTCGAAGTGGAAGGCCATTGCATTACAAAGGATCTTTCTTTCATCGCATTATAAAAGGTTACATGGCGCAGGTATGTTGTCTTCTTGTAATAGGATTTTTCTTTTATAGATATAGATGTGCTTAGTTTTTTGGTTGAGCATGTCTTAGAAGTGGTCTGTCTTTTAGTCAGTTACCCTTGTTTATGCTGTAGGATACAGGGCTGATGATCACGACTGCTTTTCTTGTGATGTAGTTTTAAGGTTGTATTTTTTGCTGAGTTGTCTATCCTCTAAAACTTTATAAGCTTCACCATGCTCAACCAAGTTTTGTATCAATATTTTCCTTTTAAATTCAAGGCATTGATCACTGTTTTTTTTTTTTTTTTTAAACCCTGCAGGGTGGTGATTTTGTCAAACGAGATGGTATGTGTTGTTTAGCCATAACTTTATTTTTGTGTTGTCTTCATATATCCGGGTTGTAGTTTGGTTCAATCTATTGTTGGAAACTCTAGGTTTTCATTAGTTTGCAAAACAATTCAAAATCATTATTATTTAGGTAATGCTCCCTTCTTGACATCAACATTTGAGTTCTGATGTCGTGGTGGTAAAGTGCTGGTCAACTTTCACTGATTGTTTATGGTTTTACTATCTCTGTATGCTTGCCTGATTATATTATTTTTCCCGCTTCTACAGGTACTGGTGGTGAAAGCATTTACGGGGGGAAATTTCCAGGTTAGTGTTGCAACCTCTCTCCCTCTCGCTTTCCTCTCTCTCTCTCTCTCTCTCTGTTTTATGTTTCTCTTCTTTCCATGCTTTTTAGGGATCCTTCTTTCAGGGTAATATATGAATCAGGTGTGTACCTACTGTGAATTTCAAAGAGCAGTTATTTTTCTTTTTTTATTCATTTGCATTGCTGATTAATCATAATAGCTTATCATTTCCACCGGAAAAGATGGACGGGTTTGTATTTAATTGGTAACTTAGTTGTTGGCTTGTTGCTAGTTAATAGGAAATATCTGGAAATTTTTAAGGCTTCTTTTTAAACTATCTTCTGCATTCCCTTTACCATCTGATTGCTGGTTTATTTTCCTCGTTAAATTTCCTTGTTTACCAGCTCATGTGTTTCATATTTTTGCATGCGTGTGATGGTGCATGTATGTTTACATGTTTAGGATCATCAGCCTTTCAAAATTCACAAGTTCTAACTTTTGGATCTTCGGCTGGTTACATATTAAATAGGAAAATTTATCGCAGATGTGGTAAAGGTTGGTGGAAAAATGTAAGGCGTTCTTTGAAGCGTACCATTAAAAATTTGTTTTTAAGAACTCTTTCCATCTTAGAGCTAGTCATGATGATTTATGTGTTTTAATCTAAAGATAGAAGACATAGAATTCGTGAAAACTAAAAAGAAGCTGCTGATCCTTGTATGTTTAAATCTAAAGATACAGGACATGTTAGAATTTGTGAAAATAAAAAGCAGCTGCTGATCCTAGCATTTGTCCATACATGTACTGTTGTTATAGTGTGTTTTAGGCTTTTATTGCAGCTCATTATGTTGGGTTTTGCTTTGTTTTTGTTTGCTTATAGTTAAAATATATAGAATTCTGCTTAAAGCAGATGCAAGCTTTTAGTTCCGGTAAATGTGCTTATTTTTAAAAAAGGTAATGCATTTCTGTTGGGTTGTATACAAATATTTCTGCTGTAGTCCTAGAATTTGGTTGGAGCTTTATGCACCAAATCTTGGCTTTCCTTTTTAAAAGTTGACATTGCATTGGTCCTTTCATACTCTATACACATTTCATTGCTGTTTAAAGAAGTGAAGAATTTATTTTAAATTGAAAATCTTGTGGTAGTCAAGAGGTGTTTCTGTTAACTTGTTTTTTAGTTGTCCTACGCATTTAGTTGTTTGAGCATTGTAACCTTCTGCTATCCTAATGTATTGATGCATTTTGATATTGTGCTTTAATGCAATTTGGTGCCATAATTGATGTCATATATCATGTTAACAAGTTAATGTTACCATTTCAGATGAGTCGCCTAGGCTGAAGCATGATGAACCTGGCCTCCTATCTATGCCTCTTGGCGATCGTGACTCTTTAGGTTCCCACTTCATCATTACTTTCGCTCCTAATCATAGTCTTGACAGGTGTGTTTGTGTAATATGTTGCAAGTTACCCCACCTTTCTTTTTGAAAAAAGTTAAAAAAAAAAAAAAAAAAAATCACCTATTCACTCATGCAAGCTGTTATTTTGATAGAAAGCATGTAGTTTTTGGGAAGCTTGTACATGGACATGACGTGTTAAGAAAGATTGAAGAAGTTGCTGATGAAGATGGGAGTCCACCTGTAACTGTGAAAATCATCAACTGCGGTGAATATGATGAGGGTAATAGTTATAGAGCTAGTTTTTGAGCAATCATAAATTATGGTTTACAGTAGTTTGTTGATTAATTGTTTGTATGCACAGACAAAAAGAAAGTTCACAAGTTGAGAAGTGGAAGGGATGCTTCTTCTGATGCTAATAGTCATGAAGCAAAGCGCAAAGGAAAGCACAAGAAATCATCCAGAGATAAAAGGAGAAAGAGAAGAAGACACTATTCATCCGATTCAGAGAGCTCCTCGGATTCTGAGTTGGAATCGTCGGACACTGATAGTGATTCTGACTCGTATTTGTCTTCATCATCTGATGCTAGTTCTTCCAGTGATGATAGGCATAAAAGAAGGAAGAAATCTTCGAGAAGAGATAAATACAAACGTGGGAAACGTAGGGACAAGCGGCGTGATAAAAAGCGGAGGCGGCGAGATAAGAGATCTAAGCGGAGATCAAGAAGGTTGTATGCATAAAATTTATCGATGATTCTGAAGAAGCTTTGTTACTCAACCACACTTCTTTTTATACGTGTATACGCTTGATAAGTTTAATCATGTTCCTGTGTGCATTAGCCTCTTAAAATGAAAACAGGCCTAAATTATTTTGGTTTCTGTATTTTCTTTTCTTTATCATTATAAATAAGTAGCTAATTCAATCATGAACTTTAGTTTGTATTTGTTTACGTTTGGATTCATTCTTTTCCGTAATGATATTTACTTGATGATTTAAGGTCTGACAATTTGGCACACTAAATTTTTTAGGGCTTCAGAGAGTTCTACAGACACTGAGAGTGAGAGCGAAAGCAAAGGTACTTCTGAAGGCAATGGTCTTGATGTCCAAGGGAAGGTTCATAAGCATAAAAAGGAGGCTTCAATGAAAGCTGGTACTGTCTGGAGGACTTGTTTATTTCAGATTTTTCCATATGTTTTATTGTCCTGGTGGATTGTAAATAACTGATTCTAATAGCCGAGTTTTGTTAATTGACTTGCTTATGTGCTGTTATTTTATAGGCATATGTTTATGTAGTTAGTACTCAACGTCCCGACAACACTTCATGATCACTAATTCATTTCCTGCCCTTTGACACTTTTTGCTTCTTGATGTGTGCAGTAGTTGGTGACAATTCCCCTTTGAATGGTGAGATAAGCGTTGCTTCGGCTCACCATAAAAGGAGGGAGGAAGCAGACGCACTTGATAAAGAGGATGGTAAATCTGTCAGGGAGAACGGGGAGCAGCGAAGCAACGGGATTCAAGCAGACTCAAAATCTGACAAAATTGCAGATAGACAGCCTGACATAGTTGATGATCACCCTGGAAAATCTAGGTCTACTTTCAATTCTTGTCACACCTCATTCTTTATGCTTAGTGATTCTTCCAGATCCGGTATTTTATTAAAAGTTGATGAGCAGGAGTCGAAGCTTTAGTCCTAAGAGGACCACGAGTAAGAGCATGAGTATTAGTCCCAGGAGGAGTTTGAGCAAGAGCCCTAGTGTGAGTCCAAAAAGGAGGATGAGCAGGAGTTTGAGTCGTAGTAGAAGTCCTTTGCCTGCCCCTCAACGAAGCGAAAGCACTAGCAGAAGTCCTCTTAGGGCTGACAGTAGAAACCCAGCAAGGGTTGCAAGCAGAAGTCCAAATAGGAGCTGGAGGGGTAAAAGTATCAGTGCAAGTCCGGTGAGAATGCATACTCAGAAAAGCATTAGCAGGAGCAGGAGCCCAAGAAGCCCCAGCGGGAGCCCGAGAAGAAGCCCCGTCAGGAGTTCAAGAAGAAGCCCAAGCAGGAGCCCAATAAGAAGCCTCAGCAGGAGCCCAAGAAGAAGCCTCAGCAGGAGCCTGAGAAAACCATTACATAAAACAATAAGTAGAAGTCCTGTCAGGGCTCCAAGAAGTAGAAGCACGAGTCCTGTCAAATTTTCTCGAAGAAGTGGGAGCAGGACCTCAGGTAGGGACCCTCCAAGGCGAAGCTTTAGCAGAAGTCCCAGAAGGGAGCTGAATAGGAGCAGTCGTCGCAGCTATTCAAGAAGTCCTAGTCCAGTACGTAGGGTGAGGTCGCCGTCATCTCGTGGGAGGAGCTTATCTAGAAGTGTTTCCCCAGATGGCTCACCCAAGCGCATAAGGAGAGGGCGGGGTTTCAGTCAGCGTTACTCCTATGCACGAAGATACAGAACCCCCTCTGCTTCTCCTGTTAGGTCGTACCGGTTTGGTGGCCGAAGTGAGCGTGACAGGTAAGATGCAACAACTGCAATATGTTTTTATACCATGTCTTGGCGTGTTTACACAATTCTTTATTCTTCTTTTTTTCGGTAAATACAAATTGACTAACTTTACATTGTTGTTTACTTTCGCCAGGTACCCAAGCTACAGAAGGTACTCACCAAGGCGTTATAGGAGCCCACCAAGAGGACGCACACCTTTAAGGTCTGTGATCTGCAAAATTTACCTGCATTGTCTTTTCTTTCATAGAAATTTACACCCTTTCAGAACGAGTTTTCTTTAGCCGAGAGAGAGAGACAGACGTTACATTGGCTGGAAATCATGTTGAAATTATGTAAACTTTGGCAGATACAGAAGCAGAAGAAGCAGGACTCGCTCTGTATCCCGTAGCCCACGCTACCGCAGCCGTCGTTATAGCCGCAGCCGAAGTCCCATTCGCAGCCGTAGTCCCATTCGTAGCCGCAGTCCCATCCGCAGCCAAAGCCGCAGCCCCATTGGCAGCCGTAGCCGATCCCCACCAGAGGTTTCCGGAGCTCGTGGACCTCTTTCTAGGGGTGGGAGCCCATCAGAATCAAGGTCCTCTTTGGGCTCCCAATCTCCCAGGCAGAAAGGCAAAGGTAGGTCCATATCTCAGTCTAGGTCTAGGTCGTCATCCGGGAGCTTGGGTGGGAGGAGGGGCCTGGTTTCGTATGGAGATGGATCTCCAGACTCGAGCCCGAGGTGAAACTGAAGCAGTAGCGTTCGTTTGCAGTTGGTTAAGGGATCGCCAGACTCGTTGGTGTTTGTGTCAAACCGAGTATCAAGTTAACTTTATGGTGCAGTGGTGATTAACCGACTTCAGAGAGTTTTAATGTCCATGTTGCTGGAGCTTACTATAATTGATAAAGCTTAGCTAGTTTATCTATCGACTCGACTGTTTCGGGATTTAATAATTCGGATTTGTCTTTCTTAGGATCAAATATAATATGCGGAGAAATGGAAGAGACTGGTACTATAAAGAGGCTTCTGGTTATTATTGTGTTGATGTTGTTTCGCTGCAGGTACAATGATTAAAATCCAGATGGACTTTTGAATTTAGCCTGTTTGGAACATGTTACCTTGTTCGTTCCTGGGGTTATTGATTTGTGGAGTTTTAGGGCTTGTTTAGAGAGTTAGTTCAACTCAAATTAAACTGTATTTTTTCATCTCAATTTGTCTTTTTCTAAAAAGTCAACAAAAATTATAATTAGTTTTTAAAAAGTCAACCAAATCAAACTTAAAAATTTTAACTCAAACAGTTTTACCAAACGGACGTTTACTTTATTTGATGATCAATTCTAATGTTGCTTTAACAAGTTATGAGAATCCTTTCATTATAGGGGATCCTCTGAATCATTAGTTCCCATTTTGTCAATTTAATGCAATATATTTTATTTAAACAACCTTTTTCTTGAGCCAAGAGGTTCTTGTCTAAGCCATTTATCTTTTTTTTTTTTTTTCTTCTTCTGAGGGGAAAAAAATGCTGGAGAAGTAAAAGAAACAATGCTAGGGTTTGCTCGAACAAGCTCATGAAGTCAGAATAATTGTCGTGTGGTTTTGACTGTTTAGCTGGTGATAAATTAAAGAAAGAATAATTGGTCAAGATAGTCTTTTAATTCTTTAAAAGGTGACGGCTTGATCCATGTTTTATTATTTTTAGTCGAGATGACTAGGAACTATTAAAATATTAGTAATTTTAGTCATTTCTGTTCAATTCCGTTTTCTAATAAAATGAGAGGGTATTTTAATAATTTATTAATAATTAATTTAAAAAAATTTCTCTCTCTTCCCCATTTCTCTCTTTCCTCGAATCAAAAGCATGGCCAAGATCAAAACCGGGGGCGGGGCAAGCTCCTCTCCATCTCCATCTCTCTCTTTCTGGGTTTGGTCCGAGGATTGGGTCTGAGTTTGGTTCGATTGGAGGGGCTGGGTTTGGTTCGGTTGGGGGGCCAAATCGGTTTGGTCCCGGGGGAGGGGAGGGGACCAGATCTTATCAGGGTTTTTGGGGTCGAGATGGGGGGAGGTCGCCATGGTTGTGGAGAAGAGCGCCTGGGTTTAGGGGGGCAGGGGGGTTGGGGAGCACGACTATGTCGGCGGCGCAACCCAGATTTGATTCATGCCAGGGGGGTTGTGAGAGGGAAGAGGGAGGGGGGAAAAGGGGGGCATTTTGATCTCTTTATGATAAAAATTGATCATTTCAGTAAGATTCCGTTATAAATTTCACGAAATTGGACGGAAAGGACTAAAATGGCCAACATTTAGAGAGTTTAAGGTCATCTCGGCAAAAAAAATAAATAAATAAGCAGGGACCAAACCGTTATCTTTTAAATAATTCAGGGACTATCTGGGCTAATTACTCTTAAAGAAAATTCAAAATTGAAAAAAGAAATATATTTATTTATCTTTGAGAACATCGACTTGATGCGCTAAACAACCATAGTCTATGAAGAATCCAAGAGCTTGAGGCTGATGATGTTTAGAAAACATTGGAAACATCTACCATTTTGGTCTCTGCTTTGTATTTCTCACTTTTTTCTTGCTATGAATGATGAGAGCTGGCCTTTGTAATAACAACTCTCAGACCATTATTCCAGGCTGATCACCAACCATGTCATCAGTTGCAGCAGAGAAAATCACTCGGTATCTCTCCGAGGCTCGATCCGACAGCCATGAAACCCGAGAACGAGCTCTCCGAGCCCTGACTTCCCTGACCAAGGTGAGTCCTCAAAACAGGACATTGATTGTACAAACAGAAGGAGCAATCCCAGCCTTGCTCAGCCTCTCCAAGTCTCCTAATTCCCCCATGACCCAAGTCCTTTCCCTGGCCATCCTCTTCAACCTCTCCCTTAACCACGATCTCAAACAGCGTCTCGCCGACATGAAAACCATCTGCCACCTCAATTCCATCATCGCCTCGCCAGACACTTCGAAAGAATCCAGCAGGCTGGCTTCCTCCCTTATCTGCAGCCTGGCAATGCTCGACAAAAACAAGGCCAAGTTCGGCGTGGCAGGCACGATCCAGCTCCTCATCGACACGATCTCGGGACCTATGTGGCCTGCAGCCACTCACCACAACCTCAGCTCTTTAGCCGAGCTCGTCCACTTCCACGGGAACTCCACATTGGCAGTCAGGTCAGGAGCCGTTCCAGCGCTTATCCAAGTGGTGAAGGAGAGAACCGAAGGCGAAGACCTCGCGGGGACATCTCTTGCAGTGCTGTGCCTCCTGGCACGGTTCGATGAGGGGCTGAGTGCGCTGAGAAAGAGCAAGGGGATTGTGGAGTGTATGGTGGAGGTGTTGAAAGGGAGGTGCATGTTGAGCAAGGAAGGAGCGACGGAGATTCTTATCCGGCTGTTCGATGAGAGCGAGGGATGTGCGAGGGACGCGCTGAGGATGCCGGAGTTCGCCGGCGTGCTGGCGGATCTCTCGGTCAGTGGATCGGCGAAAGCGCGGGAGAAGGCGTCAGTGCTGATGAAGAAGATGATGGAGCTGGCTGATCACTTGGATACTCCTCCTTATCATGCCGATCATGGGATCAGCCCCTCATTGTTTGGTCCCCTGGGATTGGAGTATTGACTCAGTTCATTATTATGCGCCTACAATCCTCTAATTTGAAATTTTTTAAAATTTTTTTTTTTAGTTTGTGGTTCTGTTGATTTTAGATTATGATATATGTGATTTGCATGATATGCTCTTAGTTCCAAGGATTGATGATGTTGAAAATGTTGGCTTTTAGAACAAATATTTGTTAGTTTTGACGTCCCAATTATATGTCCTCGTTATTATTTGGTATTACTGGTTATGATTTGGTAACAAGAGTAGCTTAGCGATAATTTTATACCTGATTCTAAATGGCATATAACTACTCTCTTCTTTTGTTTCAATATAAAAAACTCAAAATCACCCCTCTACATCTATAAATCCGTCTAGAGATGAAAAAATAACTTTATTACTATTTCTATTACTTCTATTATTTTTAAATGTTTATTCTCATCCATGCTCTTAAAATTTAGTATCATTCTCACTTTGAAACTTGGACTTTAAAACTCTCATTTTGCAAGTTGAATTTTGAATAAGCCAAAACACGGGAAAAAGAAAAGATGATTAAGTGCATTCATATCATTTTTTGTTTTAACAGAAATTATAACCGAAGACATAGGAATGTTAATTCCCTCTTTCTTCATCTGTTTTATACCAAAGTTCTAATAAAATAAGTTAAGTGAGACTAATATCCCTGCACATATTCAATAAAATAGTACATCGATCGAAATCTCTATCTCTGATCACTTTTTTTAAGTGAGCACATCCTTTTGGACATAGGAGCACGAGAGCTAATCTGAGTCATCAATCTGTTATTCCCGGCGTTCCTATAATCCATTGGGCGAGAACCCTTCCACACAAGAGAGTGTCTCTTAACCATAGGTGACCCAACCCGACACCGATAATCAACCTTCTTTCCCCAAATTGAATGTTCTTCTTGTTATGTTAGGTGTTATTGTTATTATTATTACTATTATTGTTGTTGTTATTACTATTATTATTGTTACTCTTATTATTATTAATGAGAAAAAATGGTTAATCAGCTCACGGTCCTTTGGAAATGTCCAATATAAATAAAATCCTTTGGAGATGCCTTTTCCATATATTATGTATCCAAACGTCCAAAGGATTCAGCATTCAAAGGCAATCCTTACGTGTGTGCCACACACACACACACACACAAATATATATATATATATATATATATATATATATACACGCGCACACACACACACACATGACATACATATGAATTTACATTAATTATACATTATTGCTCTCATCCTTGTCCAACTCTATATATATATATATATATATCTTTTTGCAAAGTGCATGCAAATGTACGGGAAAATCCATGAGCCCTAATATAAAAAACCACACGAGTCCCTCATTCATTTGTAAATAAATGCAAGTATTAATTTATAGTATATATTAACTGGGAATGGACGGTGTTAAAAAATGAAAATAAAATAACAAAAAAGGCAACGAATTCTGCAGGCAGGCACATAAAAATTTTGAACCTGGACGAGATTAACTGTTGGAAAAGGCAGGCCTGCACCAGCAAAAGATCACGTGGAATCTTCAATAAAATTTATTTAAAATTCCCAAAAATGCCCGACACATCGTATAAAAATCATAGTCTAATCTCCATTTTTGAACGAACTCTAGAGGATATTGTACCTACTCTATTACAAATATTATTTTAGTATTTCTCAACCTTTTAATTAATATATGCCACATGCAAAAGCAGGAATAATCGGCATATTAATATTAATGTTGTTTTGTTTATATAAAAAAAATATATGGTTAATGAGTTTCCACCCTTGAATATTATTCCAAAACGCATTCGAGAATGGGAATGAACTTTTCTCATATATATATATATATATATATATAGATATTTAGCTATTATGGAATCTCTTTATTAGCAAAAAAAAAAAAAAAAGGGAGGGGAAAAAAAGGTATGGATGCTTTTTAATTAATTTTCATTCGGAGTTGAGGACGCAAAGAGTTGACAACGTAAAAGCGACATTTTAAAGTTGAATAAAGATCAAAAGATGAGGTCTTTAGGCATATTTCGTCACACGTTAGATAACTTATAGTGTGAAATGAAGCATTTACACACTATTGTGTCATAATATGTAGTACGTCCTAGAAGAGTTAAAAGCCAAAAAAAAATAATAATAATAAAGTGACAGCAGCCTTATAATTTTTTTTTTTTAAAGTATAATAATATAAGAGTAAAAGCTTAGTAGCCTTTCTCAACTCCCAAACTAGATAAGATAATTGATGCTATAACATATATGTCAATTAATAAGATAACAATAATATATTAATTATGAATGCTGTTCTACCATTTGTTTTTGTTTTCGTTTTTTTAGTTCTTAAAACTTTTACGATACAAACAAGTTTCCGCAGGAAAATAATTAATCAAGTTTTTTTTTTTTTTTTTTTTTTTTTTTTTTTTTTTTTTGTGAGGTGGAAAGAAGCCATTTTTGTTTATGTTGGGACGATTAAGACCACCACCAAATAATGAGAATGGTGTGTCCATCTCTTCTCTCTTGTTGATAATAATGAGGCCAGATTGGAAAAAAGCTTTTCCTCTTTTTCTCATTTCAGACAAAAGAAACTTCTTCTTATTTGCTTTTGTAAAGTTGGACTTGGATGTTACAAAACGCGTTCTCTAATCTCTAGGTTTTATTTTTTTGTTATTTCTTTCTTTTAACATCTCTACTCTTTAATCTTTTCTCTCTCTCTCTCTCTCTCTCTCTCTCTCTCTTTTGTTTTTTTTTTTTTTTGGTGGTAGTTTGACAACAGTGCTAAGTGGCAATCTGGGTTTGAAACTTGTCATATGACAAGCATCCTCATCGAGGAAAAAAAATGCATGCATAATATACACGACACAATTTGCCATATTTATTTATTTATTTTAGTTCAAAGAAAACAAAACTTGGGAGTTGCCACACATATATTATATGTAATAGAGAATATGAGTGTCCAACATCACTTTTAGCTTTCATGATTTCGTATATAATATAACGAAAATTTTATATCTGATTTCATCATAATATTCTTACTTATATCATTATTCAATTGGTCGAAATTTTAGTCTTCAGCTTTTCTTCATATAAAATAATGTTTTTGATTCATGTTAACCCGAAAAGAATCCAATTTTTTCTTTGTTTTGTCAAAAATCTTATCATTATTCAAGTTTCAAATGAGAAATACGAAGGGCATAAATCATGTGCTTGTAGATGTACTAGAAAACTCCTTAAAAAGGGGGGGTGGGGACAAAAAAAAAAGACTAGTTAAAAATTGTAGGGGATAAAAAATCATATTAATGCATAAATTTCATAATTAACTAATTATCACTCGTTTTTCTTTTTGAACTTTCTAGCTTTCCTCTTTTTTGGCTGTTGTTTCTAGCTTTACTCTGTCCTTGCTGTCGGGTTCCTTTTGAAGAAAGGCTGTATGAACAAACCAAAAATAAATAAATAAATAAATAAAACGAAAGTTGTGGAAGAAAAAGAAAGGCAAGGACAAGAAAAAGAGAAAATATCCTAATATTCTCAGTTTGGTTCCACACTAGGCTGGTACACATTAAAAAAATAAAATAAAATAAAATAAAAAGCCTAAAACCCCTCCTCTTTCTTAGTGACTTCCATAGGTCACAAATAAATATTACATAAGTTACATAGTTTTTCCTCTTTTTGTTTTTTTTATTTTTATTTTTTTTTTGGCAATTTCATGATGCCATTTTATTGCCTCTTTCCAATTCACCGGATAAACTTCTTGGTTTCTTTGGCTAATGAGCTAGCTGTCAAAAATCATTTATATATAGTTTTATAAGCAGAACCATCACTATTATATGAGAACAGCTATTTATATTCTCTTTTTTTAATTAAAAAATATACATATATAGTTTATAATTGTTATATTCTTGAGTTGCTGTAGTTGAAGTGCTTTAAACTTTGCCCAGTGTCCACAAGCATTAGATTCTCTTTCTCAATCTGTGTGCATTTGTAACCCTCGGACTCTCTCTCTCTCTCTCTCTCTCTCTCAGTTAATTATAACTCATTTTTTTCCTCCGTTGATGAGGATTCTTTGCTCTTAAAAAGACTCTCTGCTTTTTTCTCCTTTTCTTTTCATGGGTGCCTTTCATTTTCTCATTATTTATTTTGCACATTTCATATCCGGGGTAAGCCATCACGCCCGAGATGTGACTGATGTAGATTTTTTATTCATGGTTTTATTTATTTTTTTTTGTTCTTTATTTTTTTCTTCCCCATTTTCAGCCTCCATTACCATTATAAATAGAGGTGCAAATGTTTATTTCTCTTCATTGCAGGAACTCTCACCATAACAAAAAGGGTGCTTATTGTGTATATTGAACTCGTTGGGGTGGAAAAAAAGAAAAGAAATGAGCAACAATAATCCTTGTACCGGTTCTGGTTAGTTTTTCTCATACTTTATTCTTCCCTTTTTAAACTTATCCTCTTGTTTGTACCAACTATGATGTTTTTCACCACTAAAAAACTCATCTGTTTGTTCTGGCCAGTTTCTTCATCATTTGACCTTTTCTCTGTGTGTGTGTATGTTTATATATATATATATATATATATACCTATATATATATATATATTTGTATATGTATATGTGTGGTAATGGTGAAACAGGTAGTAGAAGTGCTAGAACGACATTTGAGTTTGGAAGAACCCATGTGGTCAGGCCTAAAGGGAAACACCAGGCAACTATAGTTTGGCTTCACGACCTTGGTGACAACGGCTCAAGGTATTAACTCATGCTCTTCTTTCTTTTTGATTAGTTTGTCATTGGTGAAATGATGATTTTCTTCCTTGGTAAAACTTAGTACCTGATTCGAGCTCTATACTTTGCGGTAGAGTCAGGCATGGAATTACCGTTAGGTGCTATACTTGCAATCACGCATTGACCCTTATCTGGTTTCGCCGACTTTATAAACACAGAAAAACTGTTATTTGGGACTCGGCCATGGTTGACGTGCATGGATCAATAGTTTTGGGATAGGGAATGTTGTGTTTTACTTATGTTGATCTTCATCGATATGATATTCCTCCTTATGTCATCTAGTATGAATTCATTATTTTTTCTGTTTCACATAGGAATCTGCCTTTTATGAGGATGGTGGACTTCTTTTTCTTGCAAAATAAAATATAGAGAGAATGTCAATCTTTTGTCTTCTTCTGGTGGAGAAGTTTGTTCTTTAGTTAAATTTTATAACTCTCTTTCCCTTT
Organism: Ficus carica; assembly: GCA_009761775.1. NCBI lineage: Eukaryota > Viridiplantae > Streptophyta > Magnoliopsida > Rosales > Moraceae > Ficus > Ficus carica. The sequence continues at coordinate 10,027,468 of CM019745.1, read as the reverse complement.
CCAGAAGATTCTCTGGCTAATTGATTTGATTGGAATGAGGATTACTTCCATGAACTAGAAAAAAAAAAAACAAAAAAAAAAAAAATGATTGGGTGTCTCTTTCTTCCATCTTCTCATTTGATTCCAAGTTATATTGTCGAAGTCTCGAATCCAGAATATGTATATGACACAGAGCCAAGAATAGGGACCACTACTTCACTGGTTTGGTTGTCCGTTAAACGTAGTACTTGAAAGAATTATACTATTCATTAATGTTATACATGTACTATTGCTTAAGTTATTAATTCCTTTCTTTGCTTTTGATAATATGATTAAGCTCCTAAGTCTACTTTCAACATCTTATTGTGGTCCCAAATAAGATTTTTTTGCCTTTTCGTAAAACATATTGTATTTAATTTTCGACTTGGGAGTTTCTGGAAGCCATTTCAGCAGTTGGATTCTAGTGTTTTGTTTTTCCGCTATGTACTTGAGCTCTATTGAAAAAGGCTTAGGATAACTGTTTGCTGACTGAGTCGAACATTTCCCGTCTTGTGGTTTCTTTGCAGCTGGTCCCAGCTTTTGGAAACCCTTCATCTTTCAAATGTAAGGATGGTTTTTAAGTTTCATGGTAGCTGTTATCTGTTCTTGCAACATGCGTTTTCAGTGGTCCTGATTCGATAATTAGTACATGGTTCATCTGATCATTAGTCCGTTTTTATTGAAATTTATGGTGCAGATTAAGTGGATTTGTCCTACTGCTCCTAGTCGCCCAGTAGCATTATTTGGTGGATTCTCTTGTACTGCTTGTAAGATTTGTTTCTACAGCATGTTATTCTGTCTTAAATCCCAAATGTTTTTCTGGTTCAAATTTCTTGTTCTTATATATCCGGTGATTGACAACAGGGTTTGATGTGGGAGATATTACTGAAGATGCTCCCGATGATTTGGAGGGGTTGGATGCTTCAGCCGCGCATGTTGCAAACCTTTTATCGACAGAACCCACTGGCAGTATGTTTCTTCCTAGGGAGCTTTTGAAACTCTTATGTTGGCTTTATATTATGAAGATGTAGACCCCAGAGTTTGACATAAGACAAATTACATATATGTATACACATGCATATAATCTTCAATTTTGGGAATAGGACCGAGTTTTGGGTTTTTCAGAGAACATTCCTGTGGCTCTTGAATTTTCCCCTTGAAGAGAAAAAAATTAAAGAAAAATGGATACTGTAACTTCTTTGAACATATACTCCACAGCTTTCATGTCTGAAATGGGTACTTTTTCTTTTTTCCTTTTTGAAACATGTCTTTACATTTTCATATAGTGAGACCGAGTAACATGCTGGTTTATGGCTATCCGAGGTGACTAGGGTCTTAACATGTCGACTTAGTATGCTTGTAACCAGTGTCTGTGCTCCATATATGCAAAGTTGAGAACTTCTTCGTTGCATTGTATAATGATGTATTTTTTAGGGAACTGCCACTGATTGGTAACTTATGGTGGGTTTTCATTATCGCCAGTCAAACTTGGTGTTGGGGGCTTCAGCATGGGTGCTGCGACAGCCCTCTACTCCGCAACTTGCCGTGTTCTGGGGAAATATGGTAATGGAAACTTGTATCCAGTCGACCTAAGTGCAATTGTTGGTCTAAGTGGCTGGCTTCCATGCTCAAGGTTCAGCTTCTGTTCTATATGCAGATATGCATAAATCTACTCAAGAAACTGTTCCATACACTTTTGTTATAATGCAATACATTTACCTCTCGTTCAATTGTGTTGTAGAACCCTCAGGAATCAGATGGAAGGTACACAGGAGGCTGCAAGGCGCGCAGCATCGGTTCCCATTTTGATGTGCCATGGCGTAGGTAATCATGTTTTCTTATCTAGGTTTGCTTTGACGAGGCCATTTTTAGGCCAAGTTAAACTAGCAAGAACTGCAGTGGTTATGAAGGCTATGATCAGTCGTGAATGTAAATATATAGATATATATACGTGCATGTAACTTGATATATACATCCATGCTTTGCATGTTTACACATCCAGAGGTGTGGCTCTATCTCTCTCCAAACATCCTACGCCAGATAGCATTTGTCGTACGTATAAGAACTCTATCCAGTACACCACAGTTTTAGCTCTTGCTGCTTTGATCCCAAAAACATTTTAGTTTCCGCTCTCACACTTCTATCCATTAACCATATTTTCTAGTGTGTAAGTATGGTCTTGGGAGAAAGTATCTTAAAGAGCATAAATAACTTCGGAGGAGTGTCTCGAGTAATTATTTGTGGTCTTGATGCTCATGGAATTGTTTCCTTTTTTCTTCTTTGAAGCTGCTTTGAGTGGAAAGCCAAATTTTTAGACAAGTTAAAATTCCGAGTTTTTCAAGCTTTGGACCTGGTTATTCTTGAATGTTCCTCTAAGTTTCTTATTTCAAACTAGAGTCGCGTTGTCACCGCATGTGCTTCAAAGAACTGTCAAAGAAGCCTCGTTCTAAGATGAACTCGCACTCGAATTAATGTCATTTCACTTGGAACTAATTTGTATAAATTCTGTCAGGTGATGATGTGGTCTCCTATCAGCATGGACAGAAATCCGCTCAAGCCTTATGCTCGGCAGGATTTCAGAATCTAACATTTAGAGCCTACAACGCGTAAGTCCATGGTTTTCTCTGCCTTGAAAAGTATTCCTCAATTGCAATGTGATGATCAAAGTGTGGTTCCAAAACCGCAGGATGGGGCACTACACAATCCCTGAGGAGATGGACGAAGTTTGTAATTGGCTAACCGCGATGTTGGGGCTTGAGGGGTCCCGAGGTCACTAGAAGAAAAGGGATGGTCCATTTTGCAGGGTATTTCAATGTTTAGCATAACTATGTGAGGCTTATACAATAGATAGGAATATCGGGGGAATTGCGGCATAGCGAGATAAAGCAGCATGGCGCTTGAGCTTGTATAAAGCCGTCTCATCTTTTCCACTGCCTCTCCACATCTACAAAATTTTGTTGTTCTAATAATAAGTTTTTATTTTTTTGTTCTTGTAATATGTTTACTTTAGATTTCCACTGTCAGATAACTCTGGGGGTTTCACTTGGGGTATACAAGGAATTTTGGTTTCATTTATATTGTAGTTCTCTGAACTACAGTTGGTTTGTGCTTTTTTGAAGCGCACCTCATTGTGAGGCATTCCGTCTTTTTCTGAAAAATTAATAAAAATTATAAATCAACCTAAAAATTTCATTTCAAACTCGTGTTCCAAACGGAAGCTTAAAAGTTACTATTGCGCTATTTAAACCCTACTTAATCAACTTGCAACTAGAAAGCGTAATATTCACCACAAAAACAAAAACAAAACGAAAAAAGAAAAACAAGAAACAAAACTAGAAAGGTAATAAGTAGGCATCCTGTCAAAAAGTAATAATAATAATAATAATAATAAGTAGACATCCGCAATAGACTACTTTATAAATTAAAATAATAATAACTAGTGCTATTTTGAAAAAATAAATGTTTAAGAGCTAAAAAAAAAAAAAAAAGACCCTTTTGCTTCCCTTGTCGACCCTAGCTCAAGTAATTGTCATTAATTCTTCAAAACTATTAAATTCCCTTTAATTAAGGAGTCGACGAGAGAGCACGCAAATACAACAAACTAGCAAATAGCACATGATAAGTCGGTCCATATTTGCATTGTATTAACAGAAATTGATATGATATTTTGGCTAATTCAGCCTTCGGTACGGTACAAATTTGCTTTTAGACATCAAAATTTCTTTATTTTTTCCGAGCAAAGTTGAGGCAAACTTAGTAGTCCTCGTTACTAGGGATAGGGAAATGGGATCTCAATTTCACTTTTAACTGAAAATTTCAACAGCAAAGAGAAACCGACACTACAATAACTCATGAGCTAAAAACATAGGACTTGAGAAGATGCAGGAGCATTGTCACTTTTCCAATTTTCCGAGATGATTTTCGCACGTCGTTTACCTATTTAACACAAATAATAATCGAGGATCAGTCAACATAAGGACAGAGTTTATCTTCATACGCTTGTGCGGGTATGAGGTTTGGTTGCATACACGTACACATGGGATATTAGAAGATCCTCAAGTGTCCATGGCCAGAGCAATTCAATGTACACAACAACGTTCACTGAAAGTTCAGTGAAAAGGATACTGAAACTAGAAAACTGTCAAACATTAGCACTAGGAATAATACAATGATAAAACAGAAGTTAAAATGACATTAACTCACCTCAAACTCAAGGATTGACGGTCACATTTTGGCTTCTGCCACTGTTTTCTTGAAGCTCGTCTGTGTTCTCGGAATTACTTCGTTTGGAATCAATGCAAGGAGTAAGTGGTGGAAAAGAAGGCACAGACTTTAATATAAACTTGCGCCCACTTTTCAGTTTCCCTGAAGAGCCTGAACCGAGCTCGAAAATGTGACTATGAGGTGGAGAAACCCTCTTCTTATTTGGAGAACTTACTTTCACAGTTGTTTCATCTTCCAAAATGTCAACAAGTTGCACACTGCCAGAAACAAGCGCTTGACGAGATTTTGCTTCCCCGCCCAACCTAGTCATTGGAGTAAGTGGTGAACCATGCCTATGCATGGAATTTGATGAGAGACGGTTGCTTCCAGGGTGGAGTTGATTTTGTGAGGCATTTCTGCAGTCCCCTCTTCTGAATGAAGTCGAAGAAATCATTGGCATTGAAGTATCCGGGTGTTGAGTAAGATGAGGCATATTGGGGACTGAATCACGTCTTGATGAAGTTGAATCTACTATTCCTATGTTATTATCCGCTTGCCCATCATAAGAACCGTCATCCAGTAATTCTTCACTTGCTTCCAAAAGAACATCTCTCTTCCCTGAATCTCTTGGAGGAGATTTCGTTTTTTCATTAGACGATAAAAAGGAGAGGTCAGAATCAGGTGACGGACGGTATCTTCTGGAAAGAAACCGGGATTTTGGGGCATCCTTGCCATGGCTAAAAGAGAGAAATAAAGGAAGAATAACCATTTCGTGATTCCATATTCACAACATTGTCAACAAAATCATATGTAGATTGGACCCCTAAGTAACAAAAATCTTACTCTGAGTACTGGAATGATGGTGTCAATGGCGTGAGGTTATGCGGAGTAATTAATTCGGTACTTAAAAGATCTCTTTTGGATTCTACCATCTCCGACTCCTTATCAAATGTGCTTTCCAATTTTTCCGTGCAGGCTCTGATGCCTGTTATCCCATGTTCCACAGCAGCGCATTCTGAAATCAAAGATATCATTAAAAGTGACATTGAATTGTTTTTTACGCATCCAAACATTTTCTTTAATTAGTTTCAGTGACATAGTCAACGGCATATCCAGATTTAATAGAAACAAAAGCCTTGTAAAGACTAACTAGATGCACAAGAATAAAAACTTTCTATTCATATCTGACTAACGAGAGAAACAGCAATAACAATTGTGACATGAAATGCGAAACAAAGCTTGTAGCTTGGATTACTACCTTCCTTTCTGCCATAAACATTTTTACATCCTTCACACCGGCATCCACTGGAGCACCCGACATTTGCCTTCTCAACAAAAGCACAAGATTTTTAAGCAATTAGGATGAATTAAAAAAATGAAAGAAAGAAAGAAAGATGACAAGACAGAGGTAATATAGCAACTAAATTCTCACCTGATAGCACTCACAATATTTTTTCAGACACATCGATTTTTTGCAATTGCATCCTCTCTTATGTCTTGCTGAGGATGGGGTCGACCGGTTTCCATCTTCCTGCTGTACACAAATATCATCATCAGATTGCTGATGAAAAGAATAATAACAACACAAAACAAAAAAGGCTCAGTACCACATGATTTGGTGGAAGCTCAGGGATGCGTTGTACAATCTTAGGAGCAAATGCAAGTGGATTACGGGATTCAATCTGTTCTCTTGTCTCAACAACTGTCTTTTTGTGTTCAGGTTTGTTAAAGCAACCTTGACAAGAACAAGGATCCGTGCAGTAGACTCCAGCAGCAAAACAATCACAATAACTGCCAAAGAAAATAATAAAAAAATATAGAAGCAAGAGACTTACAAAATGTAATTGGAACAGGAAAAGATCTACGTACAGTTTCAGGCATTTGGTTTTCTTACAATTGCAACGTTTGCATCCATCACTACCACCGGTACTTTTTGTTTTTTTCCTGGAGAACATAAACAAACCAGCAGTCCAGAAAAAAGAAATGATACCAAATTAAGAACATTAAACACTATGGAATAAGAACATGGCAACTAACCTTTTCTTTCTGGGGCTTAGCTGGTCGCGTTCCTCCAAACTGTCAGCATTTTGAGAATCGGATTTCCCAGTCTCATCTGGAGCTGCAAATTGATTTCCCATGTTATCATTAGGGACAGAACTTGGAACAATTGAAGATTTGATTATGCCAGCTCTTTCTTCATTACTAGCTGAATCTTTCTCAGCTGCACTTGATGACATTGAGCAATTCTGTGTGTTCTCCGCCAAATTATTGCTTGCCATGCCTGACTTCGTTCTCTGCACGTCCATGTCATGATCTGTGGACTTTTTGCCTGAATTTGCGGTGCAACCCACTGATGCAGCATTAACAATGCTATTTAGATGCAAGCCAATTCCTAATGGCTTAGAAACCATTTGAAATTTTTCAGAAGATCGAGGATGCAACAAGGGAGCAGTTGATTGGGGCAAGTTAACAATCTGTCTATCACAGTTTTCCTTTAACTCCACATGGCATTTGAAATTCTCCAATCCTATATCTGAGGTAGATAGTTTTAAACTATTAACTGTATTTGCAAGATTCAGAGGACTATCACTATATCCAGTAGTATGCCGAGGAGCCTCTTCAAATTGCAGACAACGTCTAAGCATGCCACGTTGGTCTTCACTGCCCTATCGTCAACAAGTAACATTCTTACAATTTAATAAAAGCACCAGACCCACGTTTGCACTTTCATGATCAAACAACTCTAGTTGAAACAACCAAAGAAGAAGAATTCCATGCTTGCATTAAAATGAAGGAACATCTCAAGAAAACTTAGCAAGCCAAGAGGAAATTTAGCACATTTCAATATCATTTTCCTCTGGTACCTTATAAGAAAACACGCCATGAAAGTTAGAAAAAAAAACATTAAAAAAAATTTATGTTGAACTTCACCATCTAATGTCTCACTGAATCTTGAAATATCTTTATAGGGGATGCAATAATATTAGATGGATGTCAAGAAATCCACACAATTTTTTCTTTTATAGTAAGAAATCCACGCTCAATTACTACCTACTCCCAGGCTCCCTGTGCACTCATCATTCCAATATTTAAGGATACTGTTAAAACTCAGCACCTGAAAGCTGAACCTATATATTCATGATTAATTTTCTAATACTAGGACCAAAGATCATAGCAACCTAAAACATAATAGCTTAAACAAACACCAAGTGAACATCTCTTTTATATTTTTTCGTTCTTCCTCTTCTTCTTCTGAAAAGAAATTCCAGCTAATCATAGCAACCTAAAACATATTACTTGAGCCACTAGTGTCCTTTCTCAACTATTTGCCCAAAAAAAAAAAAGATTCCCAATAGTTCAGATATCCGTAGAATTTTATAACAAGTTCCTATAACAAAATTTAGAAACATATAAACAATGAAAACATAAACAAGCTCAGTGGATAGAATTCGCTTGTAATTATTTTTACCTGGTCACCACGAAGCATAATGCTCTCAGCCAGTCCATCTGAGAACTCACGAACATCCTCATCCTCACTAATATCTTTGTATATCTGAAAATGAAATGGTTCAGCTGAAGGTTGGGTACTCTCATAATTATTCTGATGCCTGCGTTCTCTACCCTGCAACTCAAGGACTTTTTGACTTAGTTATACCAAAAATGTAGACATGCATTTTTTGCACAGCAAATCAAGTGGCACTATTCCAAAATTGTCTCATTTGAACAAGTAGTGAGTATGGTCACCTGAGCTTGTGAATTTTGGCAATCTTCTTCAGCACCTACATGCAAATTTGTCTCGATATTTAGACACTCATGAGATGACCACTCAGCATCCCTTTGCTCTCGAATTCCAATGGATTTACCATCAAATTTTGGCTCTCCTTGAATGGTCTTTTCAGCTTGCTCTGTCCCCGCATCCCTCCCAGCGCCATTTCTGTCATCAAGCTCTAGTGTAGTTTCCTTTGAACCACTTTGGGAGGATTCATATGCATCATTAGATTTTTTCGAACTTGGGGTAGCTGAATAAGCAGAATTCACACAATCTGCCCCTCCAGGGTCAGCCAAGAATTCATCAACACATCCTGATGAGCTGGAGGGGTGAGTCTCAAAAAACTCATCCACATTACAATCCCTCTGGTTCTCAGTAATCAATCCACTTTGACATTCAGTAATGAATTGCTCAGAATCAACCGAGCCATCAATACTATCCTTACCTCCAGTGATATTTTGAGTTGCTTCCGCAGTAGATAATTGAAGGGATTGGGACCTAAAAGGTTATGTAAATTCGAACGTTATAGACTGGGAAGGAGGCACAAAAGATCGTGAACACCAATCAGAAGAAGAGCTAGATTTCAAGGATACTCAAACCTTATCAAGACACTTGTCTCACTGGGTTGTTTTGTTCGTGGTGTTTTGAACACGATTGGAGGAGAACTAAGTGCCGTTAACTCATGCGCTACATGTGCACTACTCTTAACGGGCTTTATCGGTGACAGGTTGCTTATGAAATTAAAAAAAGGGGAGTCCTGAAATCAAGTTAACTAATGTGAATAACATGTACGCTTCCTCATACCATAAATAAAATACCCATTTCATAAACATCAATAACAAGCTCCACAATGCAAAAGCCACTGTCCAGACCAAAAACATTATAACAACGATGCCTCCACAGATTATCCACTAGTTGTGATCCGCCATTTTTGCATCGAAGTTGAATGAATCAACTCTAGTAAGTGAATCATAATGGTAGAGTCATTGGTGAAACCACTTGCTAAAGAAAAATAGCAAAAGCCTAGATAATAAAATGATGATATATATATATATATATATATATATGTATGCATATATATAGAGAGAGAGAGAGAGAGCTCGGAACAACTCCAAATTATTCAATTTTTAAGAGAACCCAAAAAAAAAAGGTCAAACAATTCAAAATCAAACAACTGAATCTCTTTGCAAAATCGCTACTTCCTCGAATTTAGCTATAAATTAGATGAATGAAAACACTTTGTATAAACATCCACGAAGATCATTATAAATGAAAAATATTCAACTCAAGAGGACTAATTTCCAACTTAATAGTATCCTCATTTCCAATCAAACGTAGATAATCCTAAAAATAAAATTAAAAAATTAAAAAAAAAAAAAAAAAACAGAAATTAAGTGAAAAATGAAGATAAGTTAAAAATTACTTGAACAGGTGAAGAATCTAAGCCAGTGGAGGAGGTGATTTTAGAAGTTTCAGGTGAATCCATGGCCGTAAACCCTAATCCGATCTATAGCACAGCTCTCTCTTTGCATCTTCCTCTCTCTGTCGAAATTGATTGACAGGGGGGGGGGAATGCCAGACCCTTTTTTTTTTTTTTGTATTTTATATATTTGGTCAATATTAAAGAATTAAAAAATGGCGGCATTTAAAAACCGAGCGGGAATACTACGAGTAGTACTACGCTTCTGGTATCTGGGCCGGGCCTAAAGTAACATTGGACTCGGGTCCCCGACTCCGCCTAAATGATTACTTTTTGGGGTTTTTTAAGGAATGTTCCAAAAAAAAAAAAAAAAAAAAAACCATACATTTTTCAAAAGAGAGATTTGCAAGAATGCCCTAAATTTAATACATTCTTATAATTTTGTCTTTTATAAGAGTAAAGTTAAATATTTTATCATTTCATAATATTTAATTAAATAATTAAATGAAAAAATAGTAAATAGACAAAATACACATATCTCTTTATTTTCTTCTATTTTTTATTTATTGAAATAGGTTTCATATATCTCCGACTCCGTTTGTCGGTCGCCTGCCACCAACATGTCACCAGTAGCCAGCCGGTCGTCGAATTTTTTTTTTTTTTAAACATTTCAACAAAGGTGATCAGATGTATCCAGCTTCAGTCACCGACGTCGATGTCGATCGCCGACCTCCAGTCGGTTGCCTGAATTTTGCATAATAATAAAATACAAAATAGATCCTATCAGAATGCAAAATGGATTCTATCATAATGCAAAATGGATTCTACCAAAATCCGATAAGGGAAAACGCATTCTGATAGAATACAAAATGGATTCTATCATCCAAAAAGGTATCTATCAGAATTCGATAATCCAAACGGATTTTGATAAAATGCAAAATGAATTCTATCAGAATTCGAGAATCCAAACCCAATTCTACTAGAATGCTCTTCTATTTCTTCTAGAATGCTCTTTGAATTCTACTATAATGCTTTTTGAATTCTACTAAAATACTCTTTAAATTCTCCTAAAGTGCTATTTGAATTCTACTAGAATGCTTTTTGAATTTTATTAAAATATTCTTTGAATTCTACTATAAAACTCTTTGAAACATTTTTCCAGACGTAGAAGCATTTTTCAATCAACATAACACTGGCATCAATTAACATATAACAATCATAATTCCCAACCGACATACTAGCATACAATGAAGCAAAAAAAGAAATCGAAAATCAGAATTTGGAATCTGTAAACCAAAAGTTAACCAAAGATTTGTGGTCTAAAATTAATACAATATATAAGAAGTTGAAACATTCAGTCTAAAGATTCGAAGAAAGGACATCATTTTCTTTGATCATTTTCTGATTTCTACTTCAAATCAAGATGGATAAAAGAGATACCATCAAGTGGTCTTTCCCCTGATTTTTTAAAATATTGCTGCACCTATAATGGTTTCAAATTTTTTATCCCCTCACAATGTTAAATATAAAGTGATTAACAGGATAAAAACTTTGGATCAATAAATTAAGTGCGGTAAAAATCTTAAACATGTATACTAAATGGGCGTATTCCTACCATTTCCTCTTACTTTTGTTTCCTTATTTTTTTTATCTACAATTTGTAGTAAATAGTATTGAAATCAACAACAAAATTTTAAATATTTGAACCTAGCGACTTGATTATTTATATAATTAATTTACTATTTTTTTAATCTCTTTTATGGCGTTTACGGTGACATACAATTTTTTTTTTGAACTCAGACATTTTTTTATGAAGTAATGTGTGAAATTATTAAGTCATTGTGATTGCAGGTATAATCTAGCAGTAATTTCACACATGATTTTCATCATGAGGTGCGAAGTTTGAATTCCTACCCTCAAGTTAAAAAATAAATAAATAAATAAAGTCATTATTGGTAGACTAATTGGTGATGGAAGAGGGGAGCCATAAGTCAAAGATTCGATCATTGGGCCGGGTAAAAAATTTATAATAGATTAGTTAATATAAAAGGGGTACACATGGAGTACTTAAATACCCAAAAAAAAAAAAAAAAGTGTTAAATTATCACTATATTTACTTAAATACCAAAAAAAAAAAGAGTGAAATTATCACTATATTACACATACTGCCACCCTTCCACACATACAAATAGTTTTGTTTTAAGAGAAAAATCGTTGTTTTCCTTAATTCATTCTTCAATAACTAATTAATGCTTTTATATATTTAGCAAAAAAAATAATTCTTTTACATATTAATTATATCTTCAATTAAAAATTTTGAAAAATCGGATTAGTAAATGTTTTAGGCTTTAGCTACTTTACATCACATATGATTAGTAATTAATTTATTGTTACAATTAATGGTTCGTTTGGCTCACACATTCACTTGATATTGTATTTTAATATAATGGATGTATTATAATATGAATCTGGATATCCTTTATTTATAATCATTATAATGTATATTGGTGAGAAAGATAGTAAGTTATGTGATTGAAAAAGAGAATGGAAGAAAAGTGTTTTGAGTTGATTTATTATTCAAATAAACTTGTATTGATATACATTGTGCGAGAAACCAAATGCATACTTTATTGTATAACAATCCAAACACACCATAGGCTTTTGACGCTTTCGTTTTTTGCTATTGTTGTCGTTTTCGAGTTTGAGTTTAAATGTATTGTTGTTTTTTCAGTTTCCCTTGTCGTTGTAACTTTGTCTTCGCGTTCCAATTGTTCATTGTCGTTGTTGTTTCTATCGTCGAGTTATTGATCATTACACATTTTCGTTTGTAGTCGTTTGTTTCCAGTGTTTGCTATAGTTGTTTCCCACTACTATTGGCGTTCTAGAGTTTGGTTTTCTGGTTCATTACAAAGTTGTCGTCGTTTCCTAGCTTTATTGTCGTTATGTAAAGTATTGTCGTTTTTCAAAGTTTCATCGTTGTTTTTTCTGTTCTTCCTATCCCTAATTGTTGCCGCTTATAAGCTTTTTCCCTCGTATAAAATTTATTTTCTTGTTTTTTGTCGTTTGTGTTTTACTTTAAGTATTTTCTCACTGTTGTTCTCAAATTAAAGGCTCAATCATTTTCTAGTTCCACTGGATTGTTTACCTGTGTCGTTTGTATTGTAATTAAAGGTTCAAGTTGTCATTTTCGTTTTCTGTTGTTTTCCTGGTAGTTGTCATTTGAAAGGGCTTCTCATTAGTTTACAATCTTAGTCGTTTTTGCTATAATTGTCGTTTTATGTATATCTATGACGTGTCTTCCATGTTTTATTGACCGTCGTTCGTTTTATCTATTTTCATTGTTTTCCAAAATTTTTGTACAATTAAAATGTCAGTTGCAGTTTGTTTTTAGTTGTTTTTATCGGTTGTCAATTTTGTCGTTGTTTTTTGCAGTTTATTTTATGTCGTTGGTCTGTGTAATGTCGTTTTCTATATTTCCTTGTCTTTTTCTAATTTATTGCCTTTTTCTATTTATTTCCCATTTCAAGTTTGTATACCGTTTAATTGTTTTTTCGTCGTTTTTACTTTTCTCTTGTGTTTGTGTTACTTGTTCTTGTCATTTTCCAGGTAGTTTCAAATGTTATTGTCGTTTTTTGTTTTAGTGTTGTTTTTCTTTTGCTGTCGTTTATATAGTTTAGAGTAATTGAACTCAATCGTCCTGAACTCTTTAAAATGTGACACTTTGGTTCATATTCTTTGTTTGTTTTATTATTATTATTTTTTTGCCGTGCTGACCCTAAACTCTCTAAAAAGATGAGGGTTTGGTTATTTCTGTCTAGTTCCATTAAAAAACTCATGGAATAGTCATGTGAGAAGCACGTTTTATATACTTTTTAAAGGAAAATGCCCTTGAAAAGATAAAAATACCCTTCTTTATATATATATATATATATATATATTTAAAAAAAAAAGGAGAGACCTCTCTCTCTCTCCCCCCTCCCCTCCCTCCCTTCCACCCACCCCTCCAAATCGGACGCCGACGCCGACGCCGAAACCGGAAGCCATCTCCCTCCCTCTCTCCCGCTCTCCCTCCTTCCCCATTTCCCCCCCTCGCCCCAACACGATATGAGTTTTGCCCCCACCCCCTCCAGCACTGCGATTTTGCCCTTTCCCTCCGACAGCCGCGATCTACATTTCGGACCACTAGGCGCGATCTAAGTTTTGGCCCGCCGTCTCCCTCCCTCCCCACCCGCCCACTCCGTGCCACCACGATCTGGGTTTTGGACTCCCCCGACGTGATCTGAGTTTTGACTCCCCCACCCCCCCCCTAGCACTGCCGTCGTGCGTTTCGGCCCTCCCTTCCTCTCTCTCTCCTTTCCTGCATCGCCGCCGGGCATTTTGGCCCCCCCACCTTATTCTTCGTCGCGGTCCCCTCCCCTGTGCGTAGGGTTTTCAGAAATGGAGAGAGAGAGGGAGGAGAGGGAAAATTATTATTTTTATTTTATTTTGTTAAATTGATTATTATTAAATTATTAAAACACTATCATAAATCATATCACATGCATTGTACATAACTAATTCTGTTAAAAACTTAACGTTTTTGGATGGAATTGACTGAAATGATCAAAAAATAAGAGTTCAGGGTTATATCAGCAAAAAAAAAAAAAAAAAAATGGACCAAATCATTATTTTTGAAAGAGTTCAGAGACTATTTGAGTCAATTACTCTATAGTTTATTCTCAGTTAGAACTTTAGTTGTTGTTTATTTTTTTTCTTTTGTCATTTTAGTCTGTGTTGTGCTTGTTTTCTTCTCCTGTTTCTTTTTTTTTTTTTTCCCAGTTAATGCTGGATGGGAGATTTTAATTTTATATGTTAAAGTGGATTCATGGTTAAACTATACCAATCAATTATATTCTTTATCTTTCTCAAATTGATCCCAGATTTCTTCAAAATCAAACGTAGAAAAAAAAAAGTGATGAAAAAAGTTATACATATGAGAAAAAAGGACAACAAAAGTAAACAGGGAAAAAAAAGTTATAGAAAAAAGACAGAAAATGAAAATAAAAATAAATACAAAAAGTGATTGCATCCATAATTTAGCAGTAATATCACATCTAGTTTCACCTAAAGGTGCAGAGTTTGAATCCCCATAACCTCTCAGGTTCAAAAAAAATTTAAAAAATAAAATAGAGAGAACGACAGCGTTTTGAAAAGATAACGAAAATGCAAGGCAAAAAGGATATTACAACAATAAAATGGGAAAACGACAACTAAAACGCAAGACGGAAAGGCTAATGCAGCATTTAAAAGGGGAAACGACAACAAAATGTGAAACGACAAAATATAGAACAGACTACAATAAAACTAGAGAACAACAACAAAGCAACAAACGACTATAACTCCGAGGAACGACCAAAAAAAAATAAAAATAAAAATAAGAGAGCCACACGATTGATTGGTTTCCGTTTCAAACCGAAGACCGGCGGCCGGCGACCGTCAATTCTAACGTGGCACTAACTCGTCGCTCGCATGTTTTGGTGGGTGCTATTAGCATTGGTGATTTGTCAATTATAGTCATCACTTGTGTTTAGCTTCGGAGTAAACCTGTTAGAGATTCTAAGAGGCGACAAGAACATTGCTTATGCCATGTAAGAAATTTACTAAATCAAGCTTTCAGCTTCCCTTTTTATTAAAACAAGTTATTTATCCAAATATATTTTTACTACAAGCTTCGAATCCGTGGAGGGAAGGAAAAAAGGCATGGAATTGATGGACTTGACACTACGTGATTCATGCTCAATGGCTGTCGCTGTATGTCAGCAAATTACTGTGTTTTTGCTATATATTTTTTAAAATTATTTTTACAATATAGATTTAAAAATTTTATGAATTTCTTGTTTTTTGTCCCGTTAAGATTTAGATTTACATGTACGTCCTAACTAAACTATACAATATTTTAAAAAAAAAAAAAAATCAATAGATATTCTCACTGAAGTAGAAGATTGGCTCTGCTCTCTCTTGAAAGAACCTACATTCTCGAGCCAGTTGATGAGTTCTACCGATGCCGAGTTGTCTTCAAGTAGGCAAAGACATTATTCCGGAAATGATATAACCATCTCAGGAGATGTACATGCGAGGTATAATATAGTTACACGGACATCTCTTCTCTCCTAAGAGGAAGAGGTAATTCACAGTGTTCCGTCAGAGTTGGCAAGTCACTATATATATATATATATTGTATCACACTGCCAAAAAAAAAAAAAAAAAATATATATATATATATAGATATAGGAAAAGAGTATATTACTCAAATAATTAATAATGGTTCTTTTTCCTATCTAATAAGGTCAAAGGTAATGTACTTAAAATTACCAAATCCATACCCAAAACCAATTAGAAAGCAACTAATATATACCAACCAAGTATTGGAGTAGTAAATTAGTATTCATAGTGCAACAATCAAACACAAAGGTCCACTTTGAACCTGCTGTGGTGAGGGGGTTGGGCTCAGCCTTCTTCTGATACAGTCCAAGAACCAAGTTAATCAATTAATTAAGATGAAAATTAGAAAATGTGCCCACACTCAGGTCACCTCTCTCTCTCTCTCTCCCCTCGGATTGAGTCAATTGCTTAGAATTATTTCCCTTGAAATAATATATTAGAGGTTTTGAGTATTTCGCTTAGTATTTTATCCCTTTTAAGTTAACATATGGAGAGAAAGTAAGTTTTAAAAAAGACACAAGTATTTAGTTTTAAGGAATACTAAAAAATACCTCATTTTAATAATATTGTTATATCTATAATGGTTTCGGGATTTTTGTTCTCCTATAGTGTCAAATAAAAAATATCAACAGGACAAAAATTTGAACGAATAATTAAGTGAGGCAAAAATCATAAATACTCAAGAGGTTATTTCAACAATTTCTTAAAGTAATTTATGGTCCCACACTAAAGGGGCACTCCTCTAGATTTTCCAAAACTACATTATATTTGGGCACTTGTAGCAATATATAATTAGTGAGCTCTAACCCTACTGGAACTAACTCTTGGCATTCACGATTTTAGATCTTAGATTTCAAATCTGAGAGTATTTTTTTTGTTTTATAAATAAAGTAGATGTCCGTAAAAACCCCATACAAAAAGAAAAAAAGAAACTTATTTAAATGGTTTAGTTGTTTTCCATACTATAAATTTTAGAATACTCTTTTCTTGAATATCATTCAAAATGTAAATAAGAGAAATCCACCACGACAAAAAATAATATAGATGCAATTAGATACATAGAAGGAAAACAAATATGTTCCTTTTTGCCATTTTCTCGTATGTAAATTTTGAAATTAATGAACATAATTGAAGTAAGAATATGAAAATATAGAAGTGTAAAAAATATAGATCTCGAAGAACACCCAAATAATGAAAGACACATTGAAAGTCTGGATGTTGGGCTAATTAATCAGAAAGAGAAAAAGGGGGAAACAAATAGGATAATGCTTTGGTGGTGGTGCGTCGAAGACTCCCTCTCTCGCACAAACCATAAGGGTGAAAAAGATATTGGGTTACTAAAAAAGTAGAAGAAAAGAGGCCTATATATATACCCTTCTATCATTGTGATATTGTGATGACGTTACTTATAGACTCATCTCTCTCTCTCTCTCTCTCTCTCTCTACTGCCTCACGTGCATGCAACCTTACACGCATTACGTAGCTACTAGTACTTATAAGTATATAATATTATTTACTATATATATGTTTTTCTTTTCTAACTTTTTTTTTCTTTTTAAAAAATAATCAAGTTTATCGTGAATGATGCTCAACGTAATAATCCAAAGTAAATGTTGGTTCTTATCCAAGCTAGTTCTTTAAAAACCAATACCAAGTAACTTTACTTACTCAAACAAGTCAAGTTTTCAAAGGAACACAAATAGAGATGCATAATCCTGTATAATAGAAGGATGCAGCCACCATATATAAATAAATATATATATATATATATTAATTTGGAGTACAGAATTAAAACTCAACTAGACTAAAACTATATGATGAATTCATATGTGAAGTTATTTCTAGGATATAACTGCAATTATGATGTAACCACTATTTTAACTACGACAATAAATTCAAACACTTTTAGTTGAACTTATTTTAAGTTCTCATTCGTCTTTCTGAGCAATGGCTGTAAATATAAGCTGGCTTGTGCATTTTAGTGAATCAATTGATATAGTTGTATCCATTATGATTATTACATGGTGATGGCTTTGATTTCGATTATCTTTTTTCCTTAAAAGTTTAAAAATAAATTAAAAGGAAAGGAAAAAAAAAAAAAAAAACTTAAAAGGAGAAAGTGAAAGAAATCATGTATACGTTAACTCGTTAAGTGTAACGGGGGTTTGGTCATGGTCATGCATGGAAGCATTTCCCAATGAGAGAATCGAATCAGTCCCCTCCTTTCTTTTTGCTTTTTCACAGTTTTGCTACAGCCTTCTTTACCATTCCCCAAGACCAAAAAAACAAAAAAAAAACAAAAATGGTAGGTAGTCTTCTTGAATAATGTTTATAATTATTTCCTCCTTCAGTGCATCTACTTTTTTTTTTTTCCTTTTTTGCTCAATTAAATTCTCCTCTTTAGAGAGAGAGAGAGAGAGAGAGAGAGAGAGAGAGGTTCAAATCAAAATGAGAGTACTAGAATTAGGAGGATATATATGATCTGAGAATATTGGAGGAAAAGAAAATGACAATGAAAAAGGCATTTGCAGTACTAGTGAAGGAAGAAAAAGAAAAAGAAAAGATGGTCAAAATTTGAACCTCGAAGACTCCTCTTCCATCATGATCAGCTTCAACTATCTTTATCGAAACTCTACCATTTCCCCCTTTCTTTGATTTTTGAACACTACTAGATACCATAATTATTTCTCCCAATAATTTTTTTTTTTGGTCCAAAAAGACACGTACGATAATCCTTCAATTTTAATTAAGTGTAATTTAAAACTAGTAAACTGATTTAAAACATCTAATATAAAACAAGCATATATAGAAAGTGAGAACGTTCCTTTTTTTTTTTTTTTTTTCCTTTCCTCTTTGTCAGAGAGTGATGATTTTCAGAGCGTTCTTTTATGTTCTTAATTATATCCATGCAACTTTTATTTAACTTTTGGCTTCCACAAAATTAATTACCAAATCTAATTAACAATATTAATGGCTGAAATAATTAAAAACTAAACTAGTTTAAAGGCACATAGGTAATTATCATCATTATTGACGGTTTTGCCCCTAAAGGCTCAAAATAATATGGCTTTGAAGTCATATATAAGAACCAATTTGACTTAATAAAAGGGAAAACATTTTGGTCCCAAGTACAAAGATAGAATATTCAAAAAAAAAAAAAAAAAATTGTAAAAGCAAGGACCATTTTTCCTAGTATAGTGACTAAGGATATGTGGGGTTCTCAAAGTTACCGGAACGAGACATTACCACTCCCTGATTAATATAATTTTTCAGATAAGAATAAGTTTGTGGGTCCTTTCTATCTAAGGTCCCCCTTATTTTTTTTTCCTTATTTTTGATTTTTATTTTTGGATGTGCTACGAGTATTCATTTTGTCTGGTACGAACAACATCGAGGGAAATAGTCATGAATTTAACTTTTGTTCCTTCTTATCCAATCGTCATGACTCAACACATAAGAAATCCAAAGGGGAGTTTGCTACCATGATTTAGTTTTAGGGCAAAGGTTGAATTATATATATATGTGTGTGTGTGTATTTATAAATGCAATATATATCATGCATGGTCAAAAGTATCTTCTGTGGTTCATGGGGTTACAATAATTAAAAGATGTTTGTTTGGGCTTTGTTGTGTCTAGAGGTTACAATGCATGCTACTTTTGCTTGGGGTGGGGACATGGCCATAGTTGAGCTAAACGCAATTACTTCACTACTTTCCTCCTCCAATTAATATTGCTTAATTAATCATCTACATCGAAAATTATTAATGTTCCTATGATTAGTTCATTATTGAATTGGGTATATCATGGAAAATGAATCTCACTAATTGATATAAATGAATCTCACTAATTGATATAAATCACGTATATTCACATTCGTATGAAAAAAGGGGCTAGAGAAATTATAACTTAGAAAGATTCTTTTGTTAAAAAAATAAAGAAGGGCATTCTTGGAAGTTATCAATTATGAAACATGTTTCCATGCAACGATATGAAATTCATTTTCCAAAATTTCAAAATTTTCATTTGATCTTTTTGTTTTTTTTGTTTTTTTTTTTCTTTTCCCAATATGATAATTTCCTTGTGATTCCATTTCTAAGGAAGCGCACACAAAGTGATGCAAGAGTATCAAAAAGAACAAAATATTCCTCCCCCCCTTTTAATAATCTGATAAATCTCAACCCGATTCTCGAGGTGTTAAAGCAAGTATAAAAACCCACCCCCTTAAACCAGAAACACATATCCAACCAAACCTCATATTCTTCTTCTTAAATATCCCTTTAACTATTGTTCATCACTTCCCCTACTTTCTCTCTGATCTAGTACTACTACTTTCTTTAATTTTATCCAGGTGAAAATTAATGACATCACTTTAGCTTTCCTAATAATCTGTAGTATTATTCGTTAGCACATATATCAATATACAATATAGTACAAAATTATTAACGTTGCTAAATATTTTGTTTGGAATTTTATAAAATTTGTACCTCTCTCTCTCTCTTAGAGCAAAATTAAGGATGAGCAGGCCAGGAGACTGGAATTGCAGGTCGTGCAACCACTTGAACTTCCAAAGGAGGGAGTCGTGCCAGCGGTGCGGGGAGGGAAGACCAGGCGGCGGCGGCGGCGGAGACCAGAGAGGGGACTACGGGAGCTTCGGGGGAAGGGGCGGAGGCGGTTCCGCCTTCGGGTTCACCACCGGGCCCGACGTCCGCCCCGGCGACTGGTACTGCGGCCTCGGCAACTGTGGCGCCCATAACTTCGCCAGCCGCGCCAGCTGCTACAAGTGCGGCGCTTCCAAGGATGAATCATCCGCTGCTGGCGGCGGCGGCGGCGGATATGAGGCTGACATGCCTAGGATGAGAGGCTACAGCTTCGGCAGCGGCGGCTCTAGTCGATCTGGATGGAAATCCGGGGACTGGATTTGCACCAGGTTTAAACTCTATCTAGTCTCCACCTAGTTTCTTATTACGTTAATACGTTTTACAATTTTTATTTTTTGGGGCTGTGTGAATGCATGCATGCACATATATAGACATGTGCCTGCCCATGCATACACATATACGAATACATAAATATATATACGTATATGTATTTCAAAACATTATAAATTGATTGTGAACAGGTCGGGTTGCAACGAGCACAATTTTGCGAGCAGGATGGAATGCTTCAGGTGCAATGCTCCAAGAGACTCGACTAGTGGCAAGTCTCCTTATTCGTAAATTTTCCATTATTGATTGTTGGGTGAGTAATTCTTTCTCTATATATATATATATATAATATATATATCAATATATCATTCATCTTTAGTCTCAACCCAAAATTTCCATTGTTTTTTTTTTTTCTTTCTGAAAAATCAACAAAAATTATAACTAATTTTAAAAAAGTCAATCAATTTCAACATAAAAATTTCATTTTAAACCGGTGCATCAAAACACACCATTAAGCTTAATAACTATTTTTTTTTGGTGTCTGGTTATGACTTTATTATTATTATTATTATTATTTGAAATGGTTGTGAACTTTTCAGGTACTACCACTGCTGCTAATTTCTGAAGAAATTAAGAATTGGATCGAAAGGCATTTCTGATCTCATTATTCTGCTGTCTGATTCGAGCTACCGATCTTTTTGGACTCCGAACGTCTTCTTTATTTTTCTTTTCTTTTCTTTTCTTTTCTTTTTTTGTTTGCTGTTTTTCTTTTTTGTTAAATTTCAAAATTTCTAGACGTGTATTTGATATCTTGATCTGGTGATGAAGACTTCAATCTATATATGTTTCAATTAAAGCCAAACTATTTGGCATTTTGTGAGCTCTATAGAGATGTAGTTTTTCTAGTATCAATATATCTATTTTATGTGATCTTTGTTTGATTCGTACCTCCATATTTTATTTATGAAAGAAGTTATTCTCTTTACCGTTAATTTCTTTATTAATATTATCATTATTTTAATTTTTGAATTTGAAGTAGAGATTCGAGTTCTACGTGGCGCAACTTTTACTATATATAACTGTTTTTAATATATTCATATAATAAAGTATATACTGCTCTTAACGCACAACTATTAGATTATCTACTCCCTCCCATCAAGGGACACAAGAGGCAGATTGATGTACCTTTAAAAGTGGTCCAAGGAATTTTGACCGACGACTCTAAATCATATAGAGCAATCAAAAAGTAATATTTCTACCGTCAAAATTAATTCTCTAAAGAAGCTGAGGTCTTTGTGAGCTGAAACATTTTCAAGAATATCATAAGTTGAAAGTGGTCGTAATCCAACATAGACACATTGGGACAACATCAAATGTTCTTAAAATATAATTTATTTTTTCAAAAGATGAGTAATATTTGTGGATCATAATCAGATGCGTACGTAGCTTCAATAATACAAGAATGAATGTCAAAGCTACATATAAATCTGTCTCCAATATTAATGGCTCAATAAAAGTATATATGAGCTATTGATTGATGTAGTTTGCGTTTGCATAGCAGGTCCGGACTTAAAATTCTCATATCAATTTTTTGTCTTTTTCTGAAAATTTAACAAAAATTATAACAAGTTTTTGAAAAGTCAACCAACTCTAATTTAAAATTCCATTCCTATAAACATTAAAATAATATGAATAGATACAAAACTCCTAATAAAAAATTATATATAATAAATTGTTAACTTTTCCTAATAACCTTGTTTTTTTGTTTTTGTTTTGTATAAGCAATATATAAGCTATATTTAATATATCCATTATCCGGCATACCATCTAGCGGGCACATCTAGTCGCGTATATATTCGACCAAACAAAGCATGCAAGTCGCGTACATTATTAATTAGGTTCTGTTTGATCTAATTAAGAGAAAGAAATTAGAAAATATAGGAATGTATAAAATACTACGGGCTTATCTTTCTTTCTTTATATGTGAGTATATATTTCATATGAGTTTTCTTCTCTAATCTCTTTATATTAAAGTTCTTAAGGTTGAAATCCTTCACTTTCCAATACCAAGCAACCACAGGATCATCTGCCAATTAGGTGTGTTAAATAAGTTTGTCGGGTGCTCATTCTCCTTACAAGAAATCTTGCATTCGGATAACTCCTTATTTAGTCTGATTGTTTTCGGAATGTTGAAAGATCACGTAAAATAATTTGAGATTATCTGAGAACTCCAACGGCTCTCTCTTTTAGTGTGCGGGCGCTTATGTGGCTGTAAATATTGCAAGTAATGATTGGCGGCTCCAGCTATAGCTACTGATCATCACAGTTTCACACCATGAAAAAGCTGTGATCTCTGAAAAAATAAAGGGGGTAAGAGCATCTGCACACAATAATTAGTTTCGTACTGAATTAAAGGGTGCCCACTTATCTATATTCGCCACGAGCCCGACCAAATAAGTACAATATTTTGTGTTCATAAATATATATATATATATATATTAATTTTTTATGAGATTCATACATGTACATGTTATCGCATGTCATCATTATATTATATAATAGGAAATCTATGATCAGTATTTGCTCTCTAAGTGCGCAAGCTATATACTACAAATGACAATGACTGTCCTTTTTTTTTTTTTCGTGTTCATTTGCTAAATAAGTGGATATAATTAACCATGTTAGTCCATTGATTAACTAATATCATTTTGATTCTTGAACTTTTATTTGACAAATTATTTATTGAAATTTTTTTTAAACAATTTTGGTTTATGACACTAAGCTCCATTTGAATTGTGTGTTTGAAAAATAAATTTAACAAACGATAAATTAAAAGTTTTATAAGAGAAAATATTGTAAAAAATCTTTCAAAATAGCACCAAAACATTGTCACTGGACGAAGTGCCAAACAAGCATAAAGTTAGTGAAATTTTTTTGAAATTCAATAGAGATATTCACATCCTATTAAATAATAACCAAATTGTTACACTAACGCAAAAAAGTTCTATTTATAATATAAGACATTTTGCTGATCATCACCTCATCTCTATTAAATTTCATAAATTTCTCAATTTTAATATTAGTGATCAAATTTTAAAAATAATAATAATAGTAAAAATAATTGATATGCCAAGTTAAAAATTTAGGGACTACAGGGACTAACGATATTAATTATCATAGATTTCGAGACAAAGAGCTATATGATTAATCCTATATAACTAGTTATCTTTCCTTCGATTTTAATTTCTTTGGTTGTTTTATATATATTTATTCTCTATCTGCTTTTTAAACGTAATTGTTTGTTTGTCATTGGATAAAATAAAACAGGTCAACTAGGAAAAAGGAGTTTTATGAGTAAATTAGTATTATCGTTTGTTAAAGATGTTTACAAAAGTGAGATAAAGACCATTATCTGTATCACATTATTGACAAATGAATAATCCATACATAGTACTTTAAACTAATTAAATTAAATAAAACAAATTGTAAATATATGGGTTCTGCATTAATCATTTGTACTCATTTTCCTTTGGTCATTTTCGCAAGAAAAGGAAAAGATGAATAGCGGGCATCAAGATCTTTAATTAGTTACAATGATACCAGAGACATTAACTTTAATTTTAACTTTTCTATATACCCACTTACATGATGGTGAATTGTTATTTTTTCATTAGTAAATTGAATCAATTGGCAATATTTTTTAATACTAATCAATAAAAAAATGACAACTTACATATCATATAAGTTGGTGCATAAAAATTAAGAGTAGTTTTCAATTATTTAATGGTGGGGGTTAACTAGCTTCGATAACTCCAATGAACTTCCAAACAAAGATCTAATTATTATTATTGAAAAACATAAATATGCTTTAAAGATATAATAATATAGATATTACATTAAAGTCATGAAACGCTCACATAGGATTCCAAACTTTTTAAGATAAAAACTTTCATGGGTTGCCTCATTGACCTCAAAGGGGGTAGCTAATATAATTTTTTTTAGATGCAAATTCTAATAAGTTGGTCAAAAAGTAACCACAAGCACTCATTATTAGTACGTGTCTGCTACTACACTCCATTATATAGCTTTTGGCAAAGATTCTTTGTTTCACTTTAAGCTTAGCTTTATGTTACTTCAATATGCTTTGTTTTTTTTTTTTTTTTTTTTTTTTTTTTTTTTTTTTTATGTTAGTGGTAAGTACCTCCATTCAATCATGTCACCATCTGCGTTATCTAGCATTATTCTCCAACTTGCAAGATCAGGCTTAAATTCATGATCATATTCCATCTTCAGTGCATTACTTTCCATCCTTTATTGATGAATATAAACGAGTAACATGGTTACAGTAATACTGCACCTGATTCCATCTCAAGATATAGAGTTCAAATCCCTCATTCTTAAATTTAAAAGTAAATGAGTAGCAATCATACAAATGTTGAGCAATTATGGATACAGTAAGTTATATATATGTATAAGTACACAAAATGTATATATAAGATGATAGGCGGTAAATTACACTTTTCTTATACCATTTCACATCAAATTTCATCACATGATAACTTAGAGTTCGAATTTCTTTACCTCAACGTAATAATTATTAAAAAAAAAAAAAAGATTTTTGTTATGGCCAAGTAACTTAAGACTCTTTGGCCATGAGAAAATCTTTTAGATACTTAATGGAACATAAATTTGGTTGGTATTGACTCAATTTTTATATAATTTCTATACAAGTATTTTTTTAAAAAAATTGTTCGGAAAGAGGCAGAAATTGTTGTTTTATGCTTTTAGGAGAAATGATTAAACTAGATATCGTGAGAAAAATTGGATAAAATTGCGGTAAAGAAAAAAGTCATTCACGAGCTTAGAATTTATAGTGGGAATGGTTTAGAATGAAAAAATCCTAATGATTTTTCTCCAAGTTCCTTTGTTTTTTGCCGTTTTATTTGCTTTGTTTTGTTTTTTTTTTTTTTTTGTTTTGTTTGTTTTTTTTTTTTTGTTTTTTTTTTGTTTTTGTTTTTGTTTTTTTTGTTTTTTATTTTTCTCCTAATGGTTTTGGGTTATATATACTTGTTAAAAACACATGCCATGCACATGTTATCATTTTGTTGAAATTTTTAGTTACATGGATGTAGTATATTTTTTTGATTTTAATATCTTTCATTCATTTATTATCTTTTAAGAATTTATTTTATAGTATATGATAGATAAGGGGAGAGAGAGAGAGAGAGAGAGAGAGAGAGAGAGAGAGTTTATGTTGGTGAAATCATTTATGAGTTTATGTTGGGTAAGTTACCCTATGAATTAGTTTAAGTTATTGGGTAATTTTCTAAGGATGAAAGCAAGGATGAAAATACTATTGGTGAAAATATTGTCCTTAATTTTACAAAATATGTATCGATAAAGTCGTCGTAAAAAAATTGTGTGATGTAGCCAAAAGTTTAAGCGATGAGAAATAAGTTGATAGGTGAGAATATGGCCGTATATTAAGAATGTAAACAATGGCTGAGCCATACACCTAAGTGGGACAGCATAAAGTTCATACAAAATTTTAGATGCGCCCCGTATAGGAATAAATTAATAAGACTATATCCCGTTCTCAATGAATGATTGAAAATTGAAGTATCTGTTATATAATTGAGAAAAAAATTATAACTATTATTTTTCTGGACTGAAATTTTTTTCTAACTCCTAGTAAATGAGGGGCGATAAATAGATAAAAGAAAACTCGAACAGCTATATATATGTGGCCCGCTCCTCGAGTCTCGTGCTTTGTAATTAAATTTCTACATACATATAATATCATATATTTTTGAGTCTCATATATTTACATATACACATTATTTTTTCAAACTACGTAAAATATATAGCACATGTGATTTCTTGTGTGTATGTGTTGTTTACATTAATCTCCGTTACAACTTCTAAACAAGTGATATCCTAATAAACGAAGATTTTCCCAAGAAAGTATGATATCAAGAAGAAGATTTTTTGCTAAAACTGGTATGGACATATATATTTCAAAGCAAACAAAGCCTGGAGTAGCTTTGACAGAGCCACAAACTCCTGCTCGTGAAAGAACGACATGAACATCTTTTTGATAATGATTTTTAATGAAAATTGGGCCCAAAACCCTCATCAAAGAGCAGACAAATTAAGTTCACTGGATTAGTAAGTACATATGGTTGGGGAATAAAATCAACACTGTGATAGTCAAAATGGTAGCAAAAACGAAGGCACTTTTATCCAATTCAATGCATGGAAAAAATGACATTAGCTTTTTAAAGCTACCTTTTTCTTTTTATTTTCCCCTCTTTTAAAATTTTTATTTTTCATAACACAAGCATGTTCAAGTTCATTAAAGTTTTTACTTTCTTTCCTTTTTACGAGTTAAAGATATACACGCCTAATTGTACACAAAAGTCAAAGTATAACTTAGAAACAACATTTTCCTTTATGTTGGGTGCTTTACTTTCTCTCTTCTTTATTATTAATTTTTCTTCTTTTTTCCCAATTATCTTTTTTTTTGAGGGATTTCTTTTTTCACTTTACAGACATTTTTCTTTTATGTAGCTAGAGTAAGATATTTTCTTTAACCCCGTGAGAGGTCAATTAGCATATGAGTTCTGCAACCAGAGCTAGTAAAATTTTATGAGAGGTTTCCAATGGCTAACTTTAGATTTGTTGATCTTTGAGACGAAGAATCTCGGTGACGGTATAAAGACGATTCTAGATCGGCATGAAATTTTTTTTTTTTTGACATAGTGACTTGGAAACAATAATTGAAAGGTGTTAGAGCACTTTGGCTTTACAGATCAGTTGATATCAAACTTGTTAGTCCCCCACTTGTTCCTCACTTCAAGATTAGTGAATCTTTATCTCTTTAAGTTTAAAGCGAAAAGTGTGTATATGTCGCGATTTACGTTCCATATTTCAGTGCAGTAGATAGCTTGATGTATGCGACGTTGTATATATAAAACGCCTCGTATTTCACACGTTGTTATGTGTTTGGTTATGTCGACACTCTGATTACGCATGTGATGTGGATAATTGTCCATCACCTATTGGTTGTGTATTTACTCTTGCAAGAGTACCAGGTCTACGTACTTTACGGTCTACATTCACTTTGTCGCATACAAATACGGAGGGAGGCTGTATTTGGCTTAAAAGAATGCTTGAAATATTAGGAGTTGTGCAGAAACATGTTAATGTGCACCGTGACTGTCAACAAGTTGTAGATTTGATGTGTGGTCATTAGGGGTATCAGGAGTAGATCCATAACCCAATCCATAACTTTCGGATCGGGAAAATCCCAATTTTACCAATTTAGAAGTGCCTTAGCCCAATCCAAAAAACATCATATTCAGTGGATTTACGAATTGCAGCTATGACAATGGAGTGAGGTGGGTGAAGGGAATGCTTTCTCAATCCCGTTCCCAATCCCATCCCCACCTCCGCCCTCATCCCCCACTTAAGGAGGTGCGGGGCCGGGATCGGAATCCTTTTCTACGGCTATATGTGGGCCTTCAATGTCGATTAGAGTATAATCTCTGTTTTCCATGTCCGTCATGTCGCCCTTGCTACGGCTAATCTAACTCCAAATTTAACAAACTCTACGTAGTAAGAGCTCTTTTTTTTTTTTTTTTTTCGAGGATAGAAAATGTAAAATGTATTAATGGTGAAGAATGAGAAAATTTACTGTCCAAAAAATCCATTTAAGCAAATTGATTTTTTAAAATATATATATAAGCAAATCAATCTCATTAATTAAAGGGTAAGTAAGTTTCTTGTGATGCAAATAATCCATAGAGAAAAGTTGGAGTTATAGCACAATATGCAAAAGAGTAAACAGCTTTGTACGAGTTTAGAAAATGAATGTACTTGCCAGAAAACAGTTCCGAAGATGATAAAAACTGAAAAACATTATTAAAAAAAAAATAAAAAATCGGAACCTGATTCGACGAAGGAAGATTTTCGTGGCTTGGGCACAAGACCAGAAAATTGCAAACTCTATAATAATTTTTTGTTCTATATGTGTAAACATAAAATGGAAACTTTGATAACAATATGTAGACAATATGCTTCCTTGGACAAAGGTTAGATTCAATATCTCTACCATGGGCTTCCTCAGATTTCATTTCCTTTAATTATTCATTGATGACTGCAATTACACTCCATTCTTATACTTATTCGCATTGTCATTTTGGCTAATTCAATATTTAATATTAATTATTCATGACTTGCTTTTATAATGTCCCGCGATCATATATGAAAGATTAAGAAACGTTTATTTTTCATTAATTTACTTGAGATTAAATCCGAGCCCCAAAGAAAATTGATTTGCTTCAACTTAGTCATACAACAACAAGACAGAGACAACAACAACAACAAAATTTTAAAACAACAACAACAGTGACAGACAACAACAACAAGTAAAAAGGAAAACAACAAAAGCTCAATTCCAACAATGAGAATAAAAAACTTCCTCAAAAAAAAAAAAAAAAAACACCCAATGAGAATTAAAACGACAACAAAACAATGGAATGACAATCAAGAATAAAACGAAAATTAAACTAGAAAATTTGAACTAAACTGCCAAAGATAGCAAATACGACAATAAGTAGGGAAAAAGACAGCAAAACCTCGACAATATAAGCAACAACACCTAGAGGGAAAGAGCAGTAAAACAAAGATTCTACGAAAAAAAAAAAAAAAATAATAATAATAATAATAAAGAGCAGTAAAACAAAGATATAAACGACAACAAAATGAAATGGCAATAAAAAAATACAAACGACAATAAATTTTAAAACCACAATAAACACTAAAATAACGACCCCCCGGGTAAAAAAAATAAAAATAAAACTACAATAAAACAAAAACGGCCACCAAAACGTCGGAAACGCAGTCAACAATCTGAATAACACGTATACAACAGACGGCAGTGAAGCCAGAAAACGACAACAAAATTATAAAAAGAACTAAAAAATGACGACCACAAAGTACATATGTTAAAATGAAACGACAACAAAAAAATAAAAAAGAAAGATGAATAAGACACGTCAAAGAAACTTCAAGGTGACAAATGATAATCAATTACAGAAACGACAATTAAAAGAGAGAGACAAACAGAATAAAACTAGAAAGAGGCCATTAAAAAAAAAAACTCCTCGATACGAGCAAGGAAATAAAAAGGACAGCATTTAACGACAAGGAACGTAAACGGCAACTAAACAGTGAAACAATGAACAGTGGAAAGCGAAACAAATAGAAAACGACAGCATTTGAAGAAAACGACTGGATTCAGACTATAATCCTTAATAATAACGATGTGATGCTACCATAAAGTTGGGAAAAGAAGGGAAGTTAGGAACATATAAGGTATGAACTGTTGAATTCTTCTCAGATAAAACGTAAATTAAAAAAAAAAACAACAAGTCTGAAACGACTTGACAATCAAGAAGGCAAGGAACAACATGAAGACAACTGAAAAAAAAAAAAAAAAAACACTAAGAGAGAATTAAAAGGACAACAACAGTACTGACAACCAAGAAAAAGGTCAGACATAAGAAAAATATTTTAGAATGACAGTAAATAGGGAAGTCAATAATAAAATTCGAAAACTACAACCAGAACCGACAAAGCAAAAGATAAACTATAGCGACAATAAACTGAATAACCTATCTAGAAAACTACAATTAACTGTTGTTCAATGTCCCTAAGATTTTCCAATTTGGCAATCGGTCCTTAAATTAAAACTCTTAGGGCCTGTTTGGTGTATAAGTTCAGTTTGAGTTGAGTTGAAATTTTTAAGTTTGAATAGTAATTTTTGTTGACTTTTTCAGAAAAGACAAAATTTTTTTTCAAATAAGACAAAAAACATGATAAAAAAAGTACAATTTAATTTGAATGGAGATAACCAACCAAACGGACCTTAATAAGTTACCCTTCGAACTTAAATATAACTTCGTAACAAGGTATATTTTGTAAAATTGCCAGTTGACTTGAATTTTTAGGACTTTTTTTTTTTTTTTTTAGGGGGTAAGCTTGGCAATCTGCATAAATTAGGAGACAGATATTTTGTCATGATATCTTGTATCTTTTGGCTAGAGCTGGTCTGTCCCTTTATTTATTTATTATTATTATTTTTTTAACCTTCGTGATACGTCATGTTGAAAGTGCCAGGTTACCAAACACAATTATCCAAGACCGAAAGTTTGTTCATGGTTTAGTTAAATTAGTATTGTGGTAATTTCATGCTTACATATCTACATAATGTCACCAAGCCCTAGTTGTGTCTAGAGACGTGCATTTATGAAACTATCACATACGTCTTGTAAGTGACCAAAAATACTGAACAAATGTAGACTCATATTTACAAATAGTAAACATAGCCAAACGCCTAAACTCCATTTTTAAATCCTTTAACATAAACCACAGAGAGAATAATCATCCAAATAGGCAGTTAAGAGATAATACATAGAGTATAATTATACAAATAAACCAGATAATTTATCCCCGCTGGGGCTAACTCAGCAGGTGGGAGGCGTTTGGGTAGGAGTTCTTAGATTTGAAATGAATTGCGAGTGTCTTTCCCAAATTTAATAAGTAGAAGTCATAGTTCTCGTACAAAGAGGGGGGGAATGTGACACTAGCAAAAAGCCGAAGAGTTGTTATCGTTTGAGCTCTGGTAGTGAGAGAGAGGATAGAGCATACGGCTTGTATGATGGTGAGAAAGATGAGAAGAAAAGCCGCAATAACAGAAACAATTGCCCAAGGGAGTGTTGAAATAGTTTTGCTTCAGGTTTGCCTTCCAAGTGTTCCAAGGGGTGCTGTAGTGGGAATGGAGTTCTTCACAAATAGCTGCGAAATATAGAAATCATGAGGGCTCATAATGACCCCATCTGCAAGTTTGTTTGCTAAAGTACACACCTCAACGCTGTCACCTAACTTGCTCTCAACGATCCCGTGCTTCACAAACAAATCCACATCCTCTGGAGTGCAAACGAGGCAGTTAACGAACACAACATAGTCATTTATGCAGGTTTCCCCGCAGTGGCATTATTCGAATGCAAGTATATTTCTGATTGTGAGTTCTGTCACAGAACTCAATATCAACTTTGGAACTTCCAAAACCCCATTAGAAAAACTTATGTCAAACATGTTTTTACTTGACCCCGGCTTGATTTTAACACCAGATTGGATCAGCTCGGACACGCTAGGGATGGTCAAAGTTTTCAATTTTGCCTCCAGCACGTGGATCCTTATACAATGGTTAACATAACCTCCTCAGGAAATCAACAAAATGAAGTAATTTAGGGGAATACATGCTCTCCAGATTGGCAAACTCTCCATCGAAGTCCAATAACCCGATGAATAATTTAAGGGAAAGTTCTGTGATTGAAAGTCTTTTAGAATCACCAGAAGCGACTGTTGCCAAGAGATCCTCAAGGAGGAAGAAGGGTAGCTGATTTTCAAGCAACCAAAAGTCCATGATTTGTTGAAAGCACTGTGGTCATGCTCGCCTTGGAATTCATGGGACCAATTTCTCTGCAGGACCTCAACGACTAAGGCTGCATCCACATGAACCATCTTTACAAACTCATCGCTGCCGAATTCTATAAGTTCTGCATAGGAACTACGCAGTCTTGCTTCTTTTGCCTTTATGATGTCTATGTAATTCTCCAAACTTAAATTGGTCCTTCTAAGAAAATCTCGTAAATACCTCTTTTGATGTACTTCCATTGTTTTCAAACTTTCCTTGCCATGGTGAAGTGGACCAATTGAAACTACTGAGGTGTATATGCCCTTTCGTTCGCAAGCCTCAGGCGCTCGGAAACTCCGTAGATACAACATACAGAAGATATGGGAGACAGGGTTTGCAACTCTTCTTTCATCGAGACCACCAAGGGAAGAGCTGGGTTTTCAATGTCGTTTGAGTCATGATTGCAGCTTTCCATATGCCCTTTTTTTTTTTCCCTCTGTTTTGTGATAGAAGAAAATGTAGGTACTATTTGATACTTTATTTGTTATATAGTGTAGGAACAAGATTAATACACAGAACGTACTCATCGATTGCTATGCTTTCTTCTAAGAATGGCAACCAGATAAAGAGAACCATATTCATTTACGCAAGTGAAAAAAAAAAAAGTGTAGCTTTGATTTTAAGAGAGACGCAAATGCAAAAACAATCTTGGTACAAGCAAGCAAGAAAAGATGCAGATTAAACAAGAACATAACCGACATCCATGCAACAAAATTGAAAGGACAGTAAGAGTAAGTTGCATTTGCTACCTGTGACAAAATTTTGTCTTCCTTGGTAGACAGAGAGGATTCTTGCTTCTGATATTGCTGACAAAACACACATTCACATATGTATGAATATATAACAAAGCAACAGAAGAAATCACAGGAAACAAGTCAGATTACTTTCTTACGTGTGGCGAAAGTCAAAATTAGTTGGATGGTATTTGATTTTGTATATGCATATTGTTTCATTTTAAATTATCCCACAACTCTATCCTTTTTTTTTTTTTTGTTTTTTAAAAGGTCCAAGAAACCTGACATTTCATTTTGTCCACCTTGTCTCAATGAAGTTGCTGTCTCTTCGCTTATGCCTCAAAAGAGTACTTGACTGGTTGTTTGAAAGTAGTTGAATTGTGAAAAACAACACCTGAAAACGAATTAAAAGTAAAGGGAGATATAGAAACTATTCCAACACGTTGGCCAGGAATGTTCGAAGTGAATTTTGCTTGATCAGGTTCCCTTACAAATTCCAAGTGTTCCAAGGGGATCTACAGTTCGGTCCCTAATCTTTTTACGAAGTTGTGTTATGGTCCTCAACCTTTTTGTTGTGGTGAAAAGGTCCTAAAACCCTTTAAAATGGTTCAATTTGGTTCATGTTACTAATAAAAGTAAAAAATTTAATAAAAAAATGTCATGTTATTTACACATTATTATATATACTAAAGGAGTGTAATCTTTTACTGTTCAGTGAATAGTTTTTATTTTTTTTATTTTTTACTTTTGCTTATTTGCTACATTAAAAGGATGTAATATTTTACTGTTTAATAAACAGTGATTTTTATTTTTATTTTTATTTTTATTGCTTTTGCTGTACATTTTTTTCCTTACAATAATGCACAGTAGCTGCTTTTTCTACATTAAATTACCGATTTTGCCCTTATCCTATGTGCTGATTTTGGCTTATCTACAGTGGAAGGACGGTTTTGTACTCACATATTTTACTGTTTTGTCTACAGTGCAGAGACTTTTTTGTCCCTCTGATTTAGTTGGTTTTCCTTCATCTACAGTGAGTTGACATTTTTACCCCTATTATGCAGAAATTGACGGTTGTCCACACAGTATAATTACCGTTTCACGCCTCTTTTTTAGTTCCTTTTCTTTTTCCTACAGTGTGTTGTCGGTTTTACCCCTATTTAGAGTTTTTTTTTCTTAATATTATTTTTGTCTTTTTTTTACGCTAAATTTTAGACATTAGATTCTGATCTATTGTTGTATTGTGTTTTTGCTCACTTTGCTCTTTTTTTTTTTAATTTTTAAACGATTTTTTACTTTAAATTTTTTATCTTTATTTTGAATTTTTTTTATGTGTCTTTTTTGTTTCTTTTGTTCTATCTTTTAAAGATCCCCCTTTTTTTTTTTTTTTAAGGATTCTGCATGCAAGTTTTTTTTTTCTTTTTTATTTGTTTTTTTTTTATATTTTAAAAATCATTTTTTTTTTTAGTTTTTGCATGTATATAACCTGATAATTTTTTTAAATTTTTTTTAAAAACAGTAAAAAAAGGAGAAGATGTGATATATATTTTATTTTGTTATAATATTTTTGTTACGGTTAGTTTTTTCCGGTACTTTTGAGTTTAAAGATTTTGTTTTTTTTTCTACTTTATTTTTGTTTTAATTTTTTTTCTTTAAATGAGTATAACTACATAAAATTTTTTTCTTTTTTGCTTTTGTTTTCGTTTTTATTATTGTTAGTACTATTGTCATTTTGATTTTACATCTTCACTGTTGGGAGAGATTTTGAGAAAAATTATACTTATTATAATTATAATATTTATCTTAACCAACTGTTTTTATCATATAATACTCAGTTTTTTTTTTCTTCCTTCCCCGTTCATTGCACGGGTATTAAACTCGTGATTTATATAATTAAGAAAAAAAATAGCAAGTTTCAACTTACATGTGTCATTTGGAAATATTTGTACGCAAGCTTATATCCCCTTTTCTTACATTGAATGGAAGCCCAAGCCAAGCCTCCTTATGAAAATAGTTTACTAATGGTTACAACAAACAAGAATTTATTCTAAATTAGGAGGTAGAGAAATATGGCGAAGAGTAGAAGAGCAAAGCATCAAAGATTACATAAGCATTCAAGTAACGGAGATAATAGAACACACGGCCTGTATGAAGGTAAGAATGAGTAGAAAACCAGCCGCAATCAAGGAAACAATTGCCCAAGGAGTGTTGAAATGATTTTGCTTTAGGTTTGCCTTCCAAGTGTTCCAAGGGACTTTGTAGTAGGCATCGAGCTCTTTACAAACATCTGCAAAATAGAAATCATAACCGTTGATGATAGCCCGATCTCCCAGCTCATTTATCAGAGTAGCCCCCTTGCTGTTGTCTCCCAAATTGTTCTCAACAATCCCATATTTTACAAGCAAATCCATATCCTTAGCTGTTTTAACAAGGCAGCACATAATCACTATGTACTCATTCAAGTACTCTTTTTTGCAATAACACTGCTCAAAGGATAGTAAGTTTCTGAATATCATTTCTGTGACATTACTAAATAATGTCAGCTTGGGAATCTCCAAAATCCCTTTGGAGAATACGATGTCAAACAAGTTTTTGCTTGACCCCACCTGGAACTTAACTCCAGCCTGGTGTAACTCTGTTATGCTTGGTGGCGGTATAAATCTGAACTTCGTATCCTTTGGCTTCAATGGGATGTATGCTTGTCTCAGCAAATCAACAAAATGCTCTATTTTGGAAGAACGGATTCGGTCCAAATTCCCATTTGTTCCCTCTATGCCCGTGCCCGTTATTAAAAACTTGTAGAAAAGCTCGACGATTGAAAGACTCTTACCATTGCTTGAAGAGTGCGCAAATATTTCTGGGTCGAAAAGATCATCAAGGATGAAAAAGGGCAGTTGATTCTCAAGCAAAAGTAAATCATACCACACATCATTGAACAACCATGGATTGCCAAAGATGTGGTCTACACCTTCAAAACCTTCGAATGACCTCAACATGACCTCAATGATGAAAACGGCATCCACTAGAACAATCTCTACGAGTTCATCACTTGTGAAACTTATGGGTTCTGCGTAACATCTGCGCAACTTTGTTTCTTTTTCCTTTATGATCTTTATGTAAAACAGCAAGTTTTTATTGGTTCGGTGGAGATAAGCCTGCAGGTACCTCTGTTTTTGCTCTTCCATTGCTCTTAAGCTTTCATTGCCATGATGGAGTGGACCAACAGAAACCACCTTGGGTGTATGCGCCTTCGGATTCGCATCACGTAGTCCATCGGGCACTCTATAGATACAGCACTGGGAAGATAAAGCACACAACCTGTCCAACTTTGATTGAATAGAAGTTGCCAAGGGAATATACTGGTTTTCGAGGTCGTTTGGAACATCATGTCCATCATTTTCCATTTGAGCCTTGTCGTCCCGTTGCTGATGTAAGTCAATGTTCTGGCACCCAAAATGAAAAGGAAAATATATATATATACATACATAAATGGAATGGTCAAGAGCGATCAAATTTTCAGTTCAGGAAAATCCATTCAACCGAATCGATTTTGTTCAATGAAAGGTTATAATATTATGTAGAAAAAAAAGTAAATCAACATTCTTTTTAACCATCCACTTGAAACGATTCACATAGATACAGAATGAAGAAAATAAATACGATGATAATGATAATGATAAACAGATGACACACATACACACACAAAAAATAAAAAATTAAAAATAAAAAAAAAAACTTAAATTGATTACAACCATAGAACATAGCAACTTCTGAGTTTTCGAAAAATGCATATACAACAGGGCA
Organism: Ficus carica; assembly: GCA_009761775.1. Taxonomy (NCBI): domain Eukaryota; kingdom Viridiplantae; phylum Streptophyta; class Magnoliopsida; order Rosales; family Moraceae; genus Ficus; species Ficus carica. The sequence goes on along the minus strand of CM019745.1, from coordinate 9,990,852 downwards.
TCAAAGTACAATACTGAAGATGAAAAGCAACTAAGAAATGAAAAATAACCTTGCACCTTGTAATTCGACGAACGAAGCTTGTGGTGGCTTTGGCTAGACGATCAGCAAACTGCAAACTGGGTAAATTTGTGCTCTTTTGTGGACTAGAATGTGAAGACTCATCAAGTCAAGTCAAGTCAACTATCATCGCCGCGTTTATGACTTGGTCGAATTTTCCAAGTTACACATGTTTTCAAGTTGTTTCCTTGAGTGTGGAATCAGCTGCTTTGGACTGCCATTTATGTAAGAAAAGTTTTTAAAAGATGGGTGTGGGGTTCACCGTTAAAATGGTGGTTGAATTACACTAGACCATTTTAAACTATACAAGGCCTATGGTGCCATGGTCACCATGTCAAAATAACAAGCTTAGGCACTGTAATGTCATTTCTGTCCGTTGAGATTGTCACTAATTAAGGTTTAGTCATGAAATTTAAATCCGTATTACAATGTTAATGTAAATTATTATTTTGCAATTTCACAATGATTGCAATATTTTGGTGACACAACTAGACTATAGCGTTGGGCTACGAAACTTTCACGTCTGGTCGTGTTGTCCAAAAACAGTTTGCAATAGTAGAGCCATAATCAGGGATAACATTTTTACCCATGGATGCGGGTAACCGTAGGTACTCACCTCATTACGGACGGGTATGGCGGATAGTTTATGGGTATGGAGGCGAGTATATGCCAAGTTACCAAACACAATTCTCTAAAACTAAAAAGTCTATTGAAGGTCCCTAACTTAAATTAGTCTTGTGGCAATTTCATACTTACATATATAGACAACGTCACCAAGCCTAGTTGTTTTAGCGTGCAGTTATGAAACTATCACGTCTGGTAGTGACCAAAAATATATATTAAACAAAAGTAGAGTCACATTTAGGTAAACATAGATAAACGCATAAACTCGTTTTTTAAATCCTTTAACAAACTCTACACAGAGAAAGACTAAATTCTTTAATTACACAATTAGGCAGTTAATTGATAATGCCTTGTCATTTGTATGATTCTCTTATTATGGACGACCAATAAGGAGAGAATGTGACACTAGCAAAAAGCTGAAGAGTTGTTATTATTTAGTTTCCGGTAGTAAGAGAGAGGATAGAGCATATGGCTTGTTTGATGGTGAGAATGATCAGAAGAAAAGCCGCAATAACAGAAACAATTGCCCAAGGAGTGTTGAAATAGTTTTGCTTCAGGTTCGCCTTCCAAGGGGTTCTGCAGTGGCCATTGAGTTCTTCACAAATGGCTGCAAAAAAGAAATCATGACGGTTCATAATGACCCCATCTGCTAGTTTGTTCATGAAAGTAGACACCTCAACGCTGCCACCTAACTTGCTCTCAACAATCCCATGTTTCACAAGCAAATCCACATCCTTTGGAGTGCTAACGAGGCGGTTCATAAACACAACATAGTTATTTATGTAGGTTTCCCTGCAGCGGCGTTGTTCGAATGCGAGCATATTTCTGGTTGTAACTTCTGTTACAAAACTCATCATCACCTTTGAAATTTCCAAAACCCCGTTAGAGAAACTTATGTCAAACAAGTTTATACCCGACCCTAACTTGATTCTAATACCAAATCGGATGAGTTCCAACATGCTAGGTATGGTTAAAGTTTTGAGTCTGCCTCTGGCACGTGGATTCTGATACAATGGCAATTAAAACCTCCTTAGGAAATCAACAAAATGGAGTACTTTAGGGGTATAGATGTTCTCCAGACTGGCAAAGTCTTCATCGAAGTCCAATAGCCCCATGAAGAATTTGACAGAAAGTTCTGTGATTGAAAGCCTCCTAGAATCACCAGAAGCAACTGTGACCAAAAGATCCTCAAGGATGAAGAAGGGCTGCTGATTTTCAAGCAACCAAAAGTCGGGAAACACGTCTTGCAACATCCATGATTAGTTGAAAGCACTGTGGTCATGTTCTTCTTAAAATTCGTGGGACCAATTTCTCAGCAGGATCTCAACAACAAGGATGCATCCACTAGAACCATCTTCACAAACTCGTCACTGCCTAATTCAATATGTTCTGCATAGGAACCTCGCAGTCTTGCTTCTTTTTCCCTTATGATGTTTATGTAATGTTCCAAACTTACATTGGTCCTTCTTAGAAAATCTCGCAGATACCTCTTCTTTTGTTCTTCCATTACTTTCGAACTTGCCTTTCCATGATGGAGTGGACCAATTGAAACTACCCGAGGCGTGTATGCCCTTTCGTTTGCATGCCTCAGGCGCTCGGAAACTCAATAGATACAACATACAGAAGACATGGGAGGTAGGTTTTCCAACTCTTTTGTCATCAAAACCACCAAGAGAAGATTTGCGTTTTCAATGTCGTTTGAAACATGGTTGTAGCTTTCCATTTGTCCTTTTTACCTGTTGTTGTTGATAAAGTAAATGAAGATGATGGACGATTAATTAGGGAATAGGTACTGTTAGATACTTTTCTTTGTCATAAGTGTACAATTCCGATTCATACACAGATTGTATGTCTATAAATTTTATGCTTTCTTCTAAGAATGTCAACCAGATAAAAAGAACCATATTACTTTACGAAAACGAACAAAATAAGAGAAGATATCATGAGTCAAGCTCAAAAAACTCGGTAATTATTATGTCACAATCTTCAGAAATACCATAAGAGAAGCAAAAATAAACACGGTCATTGTATAAGCAAGCGAAAAAAGATGCAGATTAAAGAAGAACATAACTGACATCGGTGCAAGGAAAAAAATGAGAAGACAGCGAGAGGAAGTGTTGCAGTTGCTACCTGTGAGAAATTGGTAGACAAAGAGGCTTCTTGCTCCCATCTGTCATTGACAAAACACACATGCACATCTCTACGAATAACAAAGCCGCATAAGGAAGCCATGAGAAACAAGTCAGACAACTTTTTCTTCTGCATTGCGAAAGTCAAAATTAATTAGCTGACGTTTGAGTGAGTTTGCATATATTTTTCCTTTTAAATATCAAACCACAACTAATCTTTTTTTTCTTTTTTTTTTTTTTTTTTTTTGGGGGTCCACCACACCTAAACTTTCATATTGTCCCCATTGTCACAAAGAAGTTGTCTGCTAAAGCCTCAAAGGAGTAGTTGACTGGTTCTTTGCATTTAAAGAAAATAAGGGGAAAAAAAGGTAACAATTTTAACTCATTGATCACGGTAAATTAGAAAATTTTGTAAGTAATACATTTCTACTTGGCATCTCTTTTTACATTGAATGGAAGCCTAACCCAATCTTCCTTAGGATATTAGACTAGTAATGCATACAGCTCTCACCTAAAGAAGTAGAATAATAATATAGCCTAGTGATGAGATGAGCCATCTTTAATAACGGAGATAACAGAACAGACCGCTTGTATAACGGTGAGAATGATGAGAAGCACAGCTGCAATCACCGAAACAATGGCCCAAGGGGTGTCGAAATAGTTCTGTCTCAAGTTTGCCTTCCACTTGTGCCAGGAGGTTTTGTTGTACACATGTAGGTCTTCAGAAAGAGTGGCAAAGTAGAAATCGTCGCTATCCAGAGTAACCCCATCCGCAAGCTTGTTTATTAGTTGAGACCCCTCTTTGCTATCCCCTAACATGTTCTCGACAATCCCATACTCAACAAGCAAATCCACGTCCTTCGGAGTATCAACGAGACGGTCCATAATCACAACATAATCGTTGATGTAACCATCCGGGCAATAGCATTGTTCAAACGCAAGAAAGTTTCTGATGGTGAGTTCAGTCTCGTCGCTTATTGTCAACTTGGGAATCTCCAAAATCCCGTTGGAGAAACGAATGTCAAACAAGTTTTTGCTCGACCCCACCTTGAATTTTACTCCCGCCCTGTGAAGCTCTGTCATGGTAGGAATGGTTAATGTTTTGAGCTTCCCTCCGGCCCTTGACCTTGGTTGCAGAGGCAGATATAAATCTCTCAAGAAACCAACAAAGTGCTTCACTTGAGAAGAAGGGATTCTTTCCAAATTGTCTTCTGGTATTAGCTTTTTGAAGAACTTGTGGGAAAGCTTAAGCATTGAGATATTCTCAGCTTCATCAGAAGTACAAGAGATTCTTTTGGAGTTGAAAAGATCCTCAAGTATGAAGAATGGAAGCTGATTCTCAAGCACCCTCAAGTCGGACCAGATGTCCTGCAACATCCATGGCTTATTAAATATGCGGTCGTGATCATTTTGACGAGCTTCAGAGTTCCTCAGAAAGACCTCGATGATGAAAGCCGCATCCACTAGAATGATCTTCACAAATTCATCACTTGTGAATCTTATAGGCTCGGCATAACAATTTCGCAATTCGACTTCCTTTTGCTTCACGATCCGTACGAAATGCTCCAAGCTTGCTTTGGTGCGGGTGAGATAGTACTTTAGGAACCTCTTTTTGTGCTCTTCCATTGGTTTTAGGCTTTCCTTGCCATGATGAAGTGGGCCAATGGAAACCACCTGGGGTGTGTATGCCTTTTCGTTCACCATACGCAGTCGCTTCGGAACTCTATAGATGCAACAATTCGAAGGCAATGGAGGCAAATTGTCTAACTCCCTTCTCATAGAGTTAACCAAGGGAGTTTGTTGATTTTCGATGTCGTTTGGAGCATTATAATATCCATTGTCCATTTTTGCTCAGTCCCTATTGTTCAAAATGATCACCAAGACTACATAAATATTCAAAGACTAACCAGATTCCAAATCCAGAAAGATAAATAAACAAATAAAGAAGAACTCTTTTTTCACTTAAGAAAAAGTTTTATCATGTTAGGCCCTTCAATATTATACAATTTTAGAATCAAATCACATCAGAAAATAAACCCACAATATTTAAATCTCATTGATTCTGATAAAGATACGACATTTTAAACTAAGCAGCACTAAGAAGGCAAATTTTGGCGCTCTGCAATAGAATCATCCATATAAATAGACAGAAAAATAGCTAACAGAGTAATTTTCTTTTCTTTTTTAATGCTTCTTTCATTTTGCTACAACTATCCACTCAAAACAAACTCACAAAAACCAGAAGAATATAAGCAGTAACCTTTGATTATGAGTAAAACAAGAACATGAGCAACTTGTGATTTTTCAGGGAAAGAAAAAAAAAATTTTTTTTTTTGCACTGCTAAAAAATTCAACCATTGTGAATGCAAAATAACGCCGTACCTGTTTTTGCTTTTGCAGAAGTTTAACAAAGCTTAACAATAACCTTCTTTTGCTTGCTTCGTGGATGAGATACAGTGCTGTTGAATCTTCAATTGTTGTACAAGGCTGGGTTTACAAAAGCTGGGTTTACATATATATTAAAATTTTAACATAATAAACAAAGTCAAGTCAATTCCATGACACGGTCTCTCTCTCTTTGCAGTAGTACATGCAAGGGAACTTACAAGGAAAAGTACAACGGGGTTCCTCGTAATTAGGAGGCATCTACTGAGCATATATATAAATATACATGTATACATACTAGTTGAATTACGCGCGAGGCATGAATTGAGTTATAATTAAAAAAATTTATAACGTAGAAAAAATAAAAGAAAAATTTGTACTTAGAAGTTGAACAAGAATATGCAATTATAATAGTAGAAGTAAAAAATAAAATAAAATAAAAAAGCACACACACAACTCACAAACTTAATCATAAAAATTAAAAAGAATATTCATCGCAATCAGAAATCAAATTTGATCACAACCAGCAAAATTAAAAATTTTTAATGAGAAAGTTGAGATTAGAGATCTCTAAAAAAATATCTATAATAGACAATTAACATAAAAGTTGAGCTTTTAGATGTGACAATACTTAACCCTTACAATAATAATTTATTACAAAAAAAAAAAAAAAAAAAAAAAAAAAAGATAACTCATATACAATATAGGTTGGTACACTCAAAAGTTCGGATTAGAGTTGGTATCCATAGTTAAGTAATAATTTTTCTGTATTTAACCATAAAATTTTCATTCTATTTGATACTCAAAGCATTTTCCAGAAGAAATGCTAGCAATATTCATCTTATCACTTACTTCAATGTCACATTTTAGTTTATTTTCTCATGGATCTAAGGTAACTTATAATCACATAAAAATTACTATATCCACTGAAAATTATTAAAGTACCCATAAAGTATATGTGCCTACATCCTTCATTGCTTTGTACATCATACTAAATTAAAATTAAAATAATTCGACAAAAAAAAAATTTAATTGAGACTTTCATTGCTAGGTAGTCTTAAAACAAATTTGAAAATTCCTCTGCCAAGCCATATTGAATACCGATGCGAGATACTATAGAGGCTAGCTTTTGTTTATGATTTGACGGAATAAAATTAAACATGAGTTGGTTATATCATTGAGTTATTTATTTACTTATTTGTTTTCTTAGTTTATTTTATTTTTTTCCTTCTTAGTTCTTCAACACACTCTCAGTTGCCTCCTTTAGTCACACTGGGTTATGGCTTCAAGCTTTACGTTTCTTCTTCTTCTTCTTCTTCTTCTGGCAATTAGGGTTAGTTATGCAATTATCTAAAAACTAATTCTATTTACACTCTTTAATTACAAATATTTCCACTGAACTATATCTTATCTATATCATAATAAATAAACCATTATACATATACCACATTACTCATAAAAATATATATATATATTTTTTTTTCAAAATCCATATGTACACTTGTAACTCTAATTTCAATTTTTTAAACTCTAAAATTTTCTCCATCAAATTCTTTTTAAGAAAACAAATTGCTAAGTTCTATGTTGTCAAATTATCATATACATTCATCTTATTTTGTTTTTATTAAATCTATGGTGAGTTTTGAATTTTTGTGGTATTATTGCTCTTCTTAAATTAAAACAATATTTAGCCAAAAACACAAATAAATACGTAGTGCTATTTGCTTTCCTTTTTTCTTTTTTTATTTTTTCCAGAAAAACTTATTTTTTTCAATGGGAAAACCTTTTTTTTTTTTTTTTCCTAATGGAAAACATTTTTTTTCTCAATTAAATAAATTGAAGTGGGAGTTTAAGAGGATTAAATGAGGTACTATTAAAGCAAAATTTATAAAATGATAAATTATATGAATCGTTTTATTAGTACTAATTGACATGTATATATCTAGTTATTATTCAAGCTGGAAAATTTTTTGAACTAAATCAATGGCAATAGTGTAATTGCACATAAATATGGTGGGCCAACTCAATTGTTTGCTTGAAGCAGAAAAGCCAACTCAACATGTGACTCATAAAGAAACAGCAAATATCAAGTCAAATATACAGCTAGAAAGGGAAGAGGGGGGGGGGGGGGGGGCGCCGCGCGGGGCGGGCGGGTAGGAGTAAAACATCAAAACGCAACCAATACTTGCATTTTTTACTATAAAAGTAAACTATAAAACAAGATATCTATTCTTATAATATAGTTAAGATGTACTCATATTTTCATGTAAGAGATGTTTTGTACATGAAAAATTTTGAGTACAAGGTTGTCAGTCTTTCTTCTTTGTTTACTTTGACTCTGTTGAAGCTGACGTGCTGGGTCAAATAATTGACATATCTCTTTAAGTATCAGAAAACACTTCAATTGTTGGGGGAAAAAAACAATTTAGGAATATGATGCAACAAAAACTCGGGACACCTTGAATCATAAAATTGTAGCGTCGATCTTTAAGAATTTCACAAACGTAAAGGCAATTATGGTATAAGCCGCGTAGATTAAACGATGACATAGCGACATAGCGAGCGTTCGTGAGAAAAGACCAAGAAAGCGAGAGGAAGTGTTGCAATTGCCACCTGAATGACAATGTTTTCTTTCTTTCTTTTTCTTTTTCTTTTCTTTTCTTCCTTTGATGAACTAAAGAAGCTTCTTGCTTCTTGATATTGTGGAGAAAAAAATAAATAAATAAATAAAGTTGACGTCTATAGAAATCTAACCAAACTGCAGAAGAAAATGATGGGAAACTAGTGGGTTGATGATTTCTCCGTTTTGCATTTTCTTTTCCTAATCTACCTTTAAACTTTTACACGCCTAGACCTACTGTTTCTTTTCTTTGTTTTTTTATTTTATTTTTATTTTTTAAGCAGAAAAGTTTCTTTGTCCCGTAAATTTACAAATAGACAGAGTGGAAACAGACTATGATGTGGTTGGATACATATAAATTCTTCTACCAAAGAAAGCACCGACAAGGATTCATCCGTAAAATTTGACATCATTTTCGAGGTCGTTTCCAGAAACAAAAATGTTTCCAACGGAACGATTTTGCACGAAACAAACACGGTAGTGAAATTCAATCTGACAGCAAGAACTCACAAGTGAGAAGCAAGTAACAATGACAATCTTTGAGCACTCATTTCAGTTTAGATTTTGAAGAGCTTTGAAGGGGCTTCGCGACAGGCCTAGCCGGGGCACTTCTAGCAACTCTTTTCATGTCGTACTTTACAGATGAGAAAGCACAGATAAGAGCAAGCAGCATAGTGGGGTAGACGTAAACCGCTCTTGTAGGATCATTGTTGGCAGGCTTTCCAAGGATTCCTTCCTTTACTAGGCCCCAGATTATTAAAAGCATCCCAAACATGCTCATCCTTCCTGGTTTTAGAAGACACACAAGAGCTCCGGCCACAGAGAAGTAGCTCCCAGCAAGAACCTGGTAGAGTGCAAATGAGAATAGGGGGGAAAAATTGTCAGAAAAAAACACCCAAAAAGGTTGCTAAGACTAGATAGGAACATCGGACGCCGAATCAAGAACAATGAACCATGTAGAAGATGTCATTTTAAATAGGAGGATGAGAGGTGATTGCACGCATTAAAGTTTTTAGTACTACGGAAAGAGATCTTCTTCAATTCCTCACTGCATAAATTGAGAAGCAACCAGTGGAGAAAATGTACCTCCAAACGTTGGAGATCAGTTACCGCAGAGGCGTCCTTGACACTAGTCAAGTTGTAAATGTTCAACAGGTTATCCCAGCTCGGAAGAGTCATGTCCTTGACGATGCCATTCACAGCAGCTCCAGGGTAGAGAAGAGCCTTCACTAATGCTGCTGGAAAAATCTCACTCGCAATCAACTGCGAAGACGTGACGTGCAACGGTGTTGAGCACATTCCAGATCTGCATGGAACCCTGTAAAAATAAAAATTGTGATAAAACACCAAGTCAAGGATAGTAGATACAACTTCTACGTCTCCAAATGCACTTCCTGTTAACGTAAACAAAGACGGTTTCCACACTTGTTTTGGTCTTTGGATCAAGAGAAGCTCGAAGCGAAAAGACTAAATCGACCTTTTTTTTTGTTTTTTTTTTTTTTTTCTTTATTGAAGATAGATTAGATTGTGATTACATAAATATAAAAACCTCGAAATCTAGAACAACAATATTAATCTGTCGGAAAAACATCTAGAACATTCCTATGAAAGAAAAGAAATCGATCAAAATGCTTGACAGAATTTACTCAGCTTGCTTATTTACTTTCTAATTGCTAATTACAAAAATCAATCAAAAGGAACAAGATTTACAGAAAACAAAAGTCAACAGTTTCATCAGCTGAAAAAGAAGAAGCATAAAAACAACCAATACGAAGAATTCAAACATCCGAACAAGTTAAGCGTCCAAAAATCATGGAACAAACAAATTAGATCTCGGAGATGGACGAAGAACCGCGAACAAACGGAAGGTTACAGAACTGAAATTCGATTAACAAAATCTGAAGAAAAGCATCTAAATTCTGCAATTTGATTCGGAGAAAAAAGCGAAACAGGAAATTTACCTGAAGAGAGGGATTTGAAGTACGATAAGGAAGAAGTAGATGCGCGAGGCTATCGAAGGGAGGTTGTTCACCCATCGATTTGACGAAGACGGCGTTGAAGAAGACGTCGCCATTGTTGCCCAATTTCCTTTCACTGTAGAGAGAGAAGGAGAGAGAATTGGTACGGATATGAGAGAGAGAGAGAGGATCTGGTGCTTGGGGACATACAGGGAAGAAAATATTACTTTCGTTTAAAACGACGTAGTTTCTTTGATCTTCTTCGTCTTTCTACATTTCAGATAATTACATAAATATCCCCAAAATATCCGGAAGGGTCAAGAGCTCTGCTGAAGCGGTGTACTGGCAGAGAAACGGCGTTGTTTCGAGAGAAAGACAAGGCTTTACCAACAGTTATAAGAGCACAAAAATCCTCCATTACAGATACAGAGAAACTGATTCTGAAGCAAAAAATGGGTTTAGCTTCGGCGCTTAACGCTACTCCGATGGGCCTCCGGTGGGCCCCGCCTCCCGGCGGCGACCGCGTCCTTCTGGGCCGCTGGCCTGCCCATCTTGCTCTGCCGCCGCGCCTCCCCTCTCGCTCTGCCTCCACGCTCGTCTTCTCCCGCCGGCGAAACCGCAACTCCACAGTCACATCTTCTCCCAAAAAGAACAAGAACAAGGTTTCAGAATTACCTTAAATTCATCAAAACTGCAATTTTTTTTTCGAATTTAGTAAAGTTTTTCCCCTTTTTTTTATTTTTTTATTTTTCTTTTCTGTTGATAGCTGCAGAGGTTGGGTGGAAATGGAGCTGTGGCGGCGGAGGAGGAGGAAGAAATCGACGAGGATGCTTTTGAGGCGCTCTTTAGGCAGCTAGAGGAAGACCTCAAGAAGGACGACCCGTCTCTGTTTGACGGCGACGACGACGACGAAGAGATAAGCGAGGAAGACCTCGCTAAGCTTGACGAACAACTTGCCGAGGTGTTTGATATGACTGGTTACGACGATGAGTCTGAGGATGATGTTGTCGTTGAGATTGAAGAAGAAGAAGAAGAAGAAGAAGAGGAAGAGGAACAGCCTCTGACGCTTAAGAATTGGCAGCTCCGGAGATTGGCATCAGCTTTGAAAATTGGTCGCCGGAAAGCCAATGTACGTATTTGTTTTTTTTTGTTTTTTTGTTTTTTTTTAAGGTACATTAGAAGTTCAAATTTACGGCTGAGCTATGCCGCAACAACTTGAATAATTCAATCATAAATTCACAAGAAAATATTTGGACTCGAGAACTCGTATAATTTTAGGTTGTGGTGTATAATTTGCGGACAGATCTCAAATATTTTCTTTGAACAAGGGTGCTAGAGAGATTCATGATTGCTTGGAAGTTGTGTTCTAGTAAAATTCATCCTCAAATGAGTAGAGCTGTTTCATTATTTATCTGTTCAATTTCGCTTTCAATTTGAGTTCTACTAGATTAGCATTTTTATACCACGCCATATTACATGATTAGCTTGCAAAATTGTGACAGATTCTTCAGTTCTAATGTGGCTAGTTATCTTTTGATCACCTGATAATAGAGCTTACTACTTGCATTGTGCAGATCAAAAATCTCGCGGCCGAGCTGTGTCTTGACAGGGCTATCGTTCTCGAGTTGCTGCGAAATCCCCCTCCAAATCTTCTGATGATGAGTGCTGCTTTGCCTGATCATGAGCCTTCCCCAACAATAACCATCACTGAAGTTAAGACTGTAGAAACTGAAGTCAAGACCGTAGAAACTGTTATGGAGACGACAGCTACTGCCAAACCGGACACTGCAGAGAAGGTACCGGTTCATGTCATGCAACAAAGATTCTCTAATCAAAAGAGGCTGAAGAAAGCTCACCTTCAAACCCTCGAAGACGTATATAGAAGAACAAAGCGACCGACGGTAAGTTGCAAACTGAGATATGTGACAATTGTGTTTGAACTTCATTTTAATGAACTGGGATAGTCATAGTATCCAAATTATGGTCCTAAATATGGTCTGTGCGTGTTTGATAAACGACCCAGAATGCGATGATTAGCAGCATTGTACATGTGACAAACCTGCCGCACAAAAGGATCGTGAAGTGGTTCGAGGACAAGCGGTCTGAAGAAGGGGTTCCTGAGCAGCGGATTCCATATCAACGGTCTGTTCCTGATTCTGTTTAATGAAGCAAATGTATAGACGGAGGCATGAACTTGTTAGTCATGTTTTTTGTTACAAGGACGTCTTGGAGTGGAAGAAGAATTACTAGCTTTATCTTTCATGGAAATCCAAAAGGTGTGTTTTTCAAGCTAATTAATGAATGATGGAAGCGAAGAAAGCTATCTAGTTTTGCATATGTAGTTCTGAACAAAGTGTAACCTTAAAAGAACTTTTACGTTTAATTTTCTTACAAAGTAGAAAACATCTGCAAAAATATTCTGAAATACTAATCTTTAAACAAATTATGTTTATTTCAAACTGTAGACGCATATCGTGTTTGGGAAAAGACGGCAGAACAATAAGCTTTTACACCAAAAACAATATTTTGTTATTTTATTTCACTGAAAAAGACGAGCAATCAACAACGCAAAGGTCTGAAGAAAAACGACTCGGCATTCGTTTCACTATAGATGACATTGATTCTTGGGGTTTATAGTTAAATTGTCTTTTTTTAGTAAGTTTTTTAATAAACTGTACAAATTTTTAAAAATTAATTAAAAATCTTAAGTTTTTAAAACTTAGTTAAAAAATATGTTTTTCTTTGATCACGGTTAATCATTGATTGACTGATATATTCATAAATTTTATAATCAATCACTGATTAATTATGATTAAATCATTATGATTAAATCATTGATTTACCATTAAAATTTTATAAAAAAAATACAACAACGCAAAGGTTTGAAGAAAAATGACCTGGCATTCGTTTCACTATAGATGACATTAATTCTTGGGTTTATAGTTAAATGGTCTTTTTTTAGTAAGTTTTTTAATAAACGGTCCAAATTTTTAAAAATTAGTTAAAAAGTTCAAGTTTTTAAAAATTAATTAAAAAAAACTTGTTTTTCTTTGATCATGGATAATCACTGATTAACTGATATACTCACAAATTTTATAATCAATCACTGATTAATTATGGGTAAATCACTGATTTACCATTAAAAAAAATTAAAAAATACAACTTTCTCTCTCTTTCCCTCTCTCCCTCTCCCCCACCTATGACAACCCCGGCAAGCCCCTCCCTCCCTCCCTCCCTCCCTCCCTCCCTCCTCATGCCCGTTTGGTCTTCTCACCCCTGCAGTCACCAGAAACTCGCACCGGCGCGCTCGCGACCACACCTCTGATGGTGGAGATCTATTACGATTGAGATCCAAAATGCGATCGCCTCCCATCGTCACGATCTCCTCCCAGATGCCATCGAACTGCAGATCTGGTCGGCAAACTCGCACCGCACAGCTCCCGATCTCACCTCCGATGGTAGAGATCGGTGACAAATTTGTGACGCGATCGCCTCCCACCACCGCGATCTCCTCCTAGACGTCGCCAAGTTGCAGATCTGGTTGGCGAGTTGCTCCGCCTTCGATGGTGGATCTCAGTCACAAGGAGAGGAGAAAGAAAGAAATAGGGGAGATGTTCGGGAAAAATGAATATTAATCAAGCAAGACATATATTGGATCATTTAAGTAAATAAAAGAAAATTGGATTATCTATTAGATTAGTTAATAAATACAGGCCACCATCCTAATTTTCCTTAATTCTTTTGGCGTTTTTAAAACTTTTCTATTGTTTCTATGGTTATTGTCGTTTTACATGTTGACGTCATTTTACATTTCGGTTGTCACTGTCGTTTGTGTGGATGTTGTTGTATTCCAACTTGATGTCCTTTTTTTTTTTTTTTTGGATTGTTGGGGGTTGCCGTTTAAGACGTTGATGTCGTTTTCAAATGTATTGTCGTTTTTCAGTGTTGACACGGTTTTACTTTTACATTTCATCGTTGTTTACAATTGACGTCGTACATTACAATGTTGTTGTTATTTGTTGTCGTTTTTTAGATTTTGTGTCGTTTGATGATTACTTTTAAATAAAAGATGTCGTTTCCATTTAATTTTCGTTTTTTTTTCATTTTTTTTTCCTCGTTTTATGATAATAAGAATAACAATAAATCAAGAAGATTCCCGTTAGCAAAAACCAGATCTTGTTACCGTGATTTTGCGCTATTTCTTTACTCCTTTTTCGTGTCATACAAAAGGGTTCTTTGGGGTGATAATTGGAGATAAAGTTTTGAAGGTTTATTAGAAAATATGTGTTTCGGGAGATATGAATTAGAAATGAACTATAATATAAAAAGTTTAAAAACTTAAAATGTATTCGGAAAAAAATATTTATTATGAATTTTATTTCGTTCGTCTCTCTTTTTTCTATGTGATTTAAAAAAGAAAATAATCTTATTCCGACTTAAATTAAATAAGTTATGAATTCTTAAATTTTTATTTTCTTGAAAAAAGAAGCAATAAAGTGAAATGTAAATTAATGAGTTTTGAGTTTTAAAGTTGAGTAATGAAAATTTCGTCTATGATTGTTGTTCCAAACGGGATTAATACAAATTATCTTTAGTCACATTTACAAACAAGACAAAAGACAAAGAGCTACCTTACCTCCACTACCATCGCCTCACGTTTTTTCTTCTCTCTACCTCCCATATATGCACGTGCGCGACATCAAAGTCACCAAAACTTCAACTAGTGTAAATAAAATTCCATGAGCCAAATATCGTACCGGCCAGAGAAGATGGGCATGGAAAGAATGAAACGGTTGGTGGGCACAACGGAGGTGATACAGAATACAGAGAGAGAAAGGGGACCGATGTATATTGGAGCCCGAGCCCACCATTTTTTCTCGTGGGCAAAATAACATTTTTAAAGAGAGTAATAACAAATTATAGTATAAAATTTTAAACATAATAATAAATAATATAATAAAATTTATGAACACAAAATATTAAAAAAAAATATATCATCATTTCTCTTCTCTCTCTCTCTCTGACTCTTCCTCTCTAACATAAAATTATGTGCATAATTTTTGTTATTAAAAATTAATCGTAAAACCTTTGTCTTCTAGAAAATTCAAGTATTTACTAAAAAATCCAAATCCAAGGATTTTTTTCAAAAATCCAAGGATTTATAAGAAAATGTATATTATAATTCACTATTTTTATTAAAAAAACTTGCTACAAATTTTAAAAGTACCTATAAAATATGTTATTTTCTATAATTTTCTCCCATCTTATAGTATGTTTAGATAAACTGTTTGAAGTTTTGAACATAACTTTTTTGTTCAAAATTATGTTTTTTTATTTTAATTTTTTATATGATAAAAATATTGTAGTAAGTAGGGTTTGGACCACAACCAAACATCATCTAAGAAAGCAATCATTTTCCAATAAAAAGGTTTTTAAGGCAATATGACACCTATTTCGTAATGCATATTAGCAAATACCACATGTTAATCGATACATATAATCAAAAGCTACAATTCGAGATGAGCCAGATGAAAAATCTGTATGTTACTTTTAACTTTCCTCCGCTTGGCACGATCTACTTAAAATGAGTCTACTATTATGTGCTCTACTTAAAATTAAGCATTGTCAATATGTGGTTCAAGAGTTGAATTATTCTTAAAAATCCTAAATTGAAATCATTCGTAAAAAAGAAAATTACTTTAAAAGTTCGTTGTCGTTGGAGATAGAAAGGGAAAGTACCTTTTTTGTGAGTGAAAATATGGAGAAAGAAAAGGGGAAAAAAAAAGTGTAGGAAAGCAAGCGCCAAGTGCAGTGCTTGAGAAGGAAACAAAGGGAAATGGAGTCTATTTTTGTGTTTTAAAGACTCCTAGTACATATTCGGGAAAGAGACTACACGAGTCTTGGCTTCGAAGGTTGTGTGGGAAATAGATTGATAATGACTTTTGGGACCACAACCAAATAAATTTTCTCTTTTTTGAGCATTAAAATCGGAGAATCGGGTCAAATTAATCCATCAACATTTTAATTATAATATCAGGTGAACGACACAAATTACATAATCCAATTTTAATAAATAATCAAAAAAACCCCACCCCACCATATTTTCTTTGGTTTCTTATAAAATTTAAATTGCATAACACAAAGTCTCCACTCGGCTTCATATAGCTTCATACACATCAATCTCTGATTGGCATCATTTAAATTTCACATTTGAATTTCAACTTCCAAATTTTCCTTATTAACCCGTTGATCAAGAAGAAACGGGGAAGTATAATCAATCCGAAAAGATCTTTCATCTTTGTTAGTCATCTTTTCATACTTGATTCAAGGCTTTTTGTGTCCATTATCCTGAACACACACCCAACCTCAACCAAAACAATAACTTAAGTTACAACTTACACAACCAAAAGAAAGGTCATCTAAAGTAAATCACGTGAATTAAAGCCCAAAAAAAAAATCATTTGCTAATTACTATTTGTACATGCACCTTTACGTTGCATAAAATGAAAACAAAAAATAAATAGTATCTACTTTCTCATTTAATTATATGTTGACTTACAATTCGGAGAATGATAATTTAGTAGAATAGACAAGAAAAGAAATGTCATTCCTTCCATGCTTGTTGGTCTTGATTACTTGTCAAATGTAATGAATATGAAATTTACTTATTACTGTTAATAAGTTCACGTGTGTGATGTGTCAATGATTATGTACAATAATATTTAGTAACTACCTTGAGAAGATCAATATTATAAAGTTTAGTAAATACTACAACTGAAATTGGATTGCTTCTATTACACTATCTAATAGGTAAATAAATACTTAAAATAAAAGCTAATGATCCTTCTGTTGGTTTCGAAAACTAGTTTTTTTAAAAAAATTAACGGAAGCATGGTACGGATTAAATCGTACATATAAAAATTTTCTCAAAATATTTCCGGCGACAATACTTATATTTATTTAACAAAATAAATTGAGACGAAAATTTAAAGATTGACCGTTGTCCGATTAGGTTGAAATTTTTGAACTCCTTCAAGAACCTTCTTGAGTACTCAAAATCCTTCGGAAACACCAATCTTCTCGAGAACTCCAAATCCTTCGAAACACCAACGGTTCTTTCTCAACGTTCTCCATATCACGATGAACAGGAAACGAGTGGGCGTTTCTGAATTTGGATTTGATCACACACTTGAATTTTGATTCACTTTGTGTTCTCAACTCATAAGAGAGACAAAGTGAAGGAGAAGAGGAGAAGAAACTATCAGATAAAAAAAATACGTATCAATTTATTTTTCTCTGTCAAAAAGGAATTAATATCTCTTCCTCTTTTTTAGATACATCGTATGTACTCATTCTTTTTAGATTACATCGTATGTACCCTTTTTTAATATTACAGAGAAATAACTGATATTTCTTTTTTTTTTTTTAATTAATTAATTAATTCAACATGTGGAACAACATGCATGTACACGCCCACTTCCTCCATATAGTGGGCATGTATGATTGATATGGGAGAGAGAAATCTCTCTCTCCCATTGTCTAATCAGTTACTTCCTTTTTTCTTTTTCTTTTTTTTTTTAACTATTCAAAATAAAATAACTGATATTTTCTTTCCACATGTATCAAAATTTAAAATTCAAAATTCCACATACACTTTGTGGATATTATGTGAACCACCATGTGGTGCACAACTACGGTGTGGTCCTTACCACACTGTATAATCTTTAATTTAAAACTATTTTAAATTTATTTTAAATAATCATATTATTTAAAAACACACATTAATCCAATTAATTTGTTGTGTGAATATTAATACAGAATTCTCAATTCTAAATTAGTAAATTAACCCAACGTAAAATAATGTTCACATGATTCAATGGAGCCGTTGAGAGGAACTATGGACTTTATAATTTTAAGCTCCAATAATTTTGACAATTAATTAACACCTTAATTAAAATATCAAAATTATTAATTCCAAATTATTCCACTAAAAATTTGGAATTGCACTCTTAAAATTATAAAACTAATTATATTCAAAAGATTTAAATTGTCCATTGATATAGTCACTACATATAAATCAATCCTCCATAAACGGTTCATAATTAAAGCTAGGAATTATCCGTTAAACTCTTTAATTATATATTTCTCCTTAAGTACCATTGATTCTCTAATGAATAATATATTTATGATCTAATCATAAATTGAGCGCTCTTATTATTCAAGTCCCGAATCAACACTTAAGGGAACCGTCTATCTAACTTCTTTACGAAGGTATGGATTTCATCATATATATTAATATTCCCGGCTACTTATTATATTATATTTCCAATATACCAAGAATTTGATACTATTCATTTGTGTCATTGTTCGATATGTCAAAAAACACGATACAATAAATAGGAGTATATTAATTATTCAGAATTAAAATCGATTCATATATGACCGTCATTGATTAATTTTGAATGCTCTATATGACAACGGAAATTATTAGAGATTCATAATTAATCGTGTTCCAGTCCTATATAATCAAATTATATAAAGCGCTTTCATTCCAATGATCTCATTATTAACAATCCGGATAAGATCATTTCATTCAGAATGTAATGAATCGCGTTAGTATTTTAAATTAAAGATCCCAACTTTAATTTTTAATTACGGACAAATTTAGATTATTTTACTTTAAATATTATCTTCATATATATAACACTTATATACAATATTTAAAGCCACATTTAAATAATCTAAGGTTTTTGATATTTATAAAGCATCAAAATTTACATGCAAAAATAATATTGAAAAAATTTCTCAAATTAAATCAACAAAATTATACATCTTATTTATTTATTGGCACACATCCCAACACCTCCTTATTAGTTTATTTTTCTTTCAATCACATCATACTCTTTTACATTTTGTTTAACAAGTTCTAAGTAAAAAATAATTAGTGATTGCATAATAATATAATAATAATTTTACACTTGATTTTGTAGTGTATATAATATGAAGAGTCTGAATCTCCTATCCTAAGTTTAAAAGAATAAAATAAAATAAAAAGTAATCAAAGTTCTAATTTGGAGCAATAAAAGGTTTTCTAGATCCCAATCACATTGTCTAAATGCAGTCCAGTGGTCTATGTCATCAATTTTACCTAAAAAAAAAAAAAGAATAGGAAAAATATCGTTAGTGGACCAAACAACCAGGCAACTACCGAATTCTTTATCAAAAGAGGAAAATATGAAAACAATAATATTAATAATAAAAGAGATGGCACACCGAATTGCACGAGCACTGCACGTGCACATAGATATTAAAAAGTGGTGCAATGGCAGTATCGTAAATAGACACCAAGTTTTACAAAATCGAGAGAAACACCATTACTTTCTGCCAGCACACAAGGTGGTCCCAGTTCACCGCATTTAAGACCCAACCCTCGTCCTATCCGTCCGATCTTATACAGATCCAACGGTCACAAAGAGTCCACGATCCTCATCTTCAAACCTTTGATTCACCCCACTCTTCATGGCTCCTATTGCTCCACGTTCACCATTGCAGAGCCGTCGATTTCCCAAACACGCAACGGCTGCAGATCGATAACGCTTCATTCATACTCTCTCTCTTCCTCTCTCTCTCTCTCTCGTCATAACTCACCTTCACACTAATATCCCGCTCTTTTTCCCTCTCTCTTTCTAAAATCTCTTGTGGTATTCACTTTCTCTCTCCTCTCTCTCTCTCTCTCTCTCTCTCTCTCTCTCTAGCCATCTTCAGATTGCAGGCGAAATGCAAGAACAGGCGACGAGCTCAATCGCAGCGAGCTCTCTGCCTTCAAGCAGTGAAAGATCCTCCAGCTCTGCTCTTCAAGCCGAAGTTAAAGAAGGTAGCTTGTTTTCTTTTTTCTTTTTTTGGATTTTCCGGGGAATCGCATTTTCCGAGAAATCTGTCTGGACAAACGGACGGTGATGATTTAATTTGATTTTTTTTTTTTGCAAATTGAAATATTTAGAAATCACTTTTTTTTGGGTCTGAAATTAGCGATGGAGAGCGACGAGGAGATCAGGAGAGTCCCGGAGATCGGCGGTGAATCGGGCGGAGCGTCGGCGTCCGGCAGAGACACCGGTTCGGTGGCCGGTCCCGACCGGGTCCAAGTCGCAAGGGAAGGGCAGAGGAAGAGAGGAAGAAGCCCAGCTGACAAGGAGAGCAAAAGGCTTAAAAGGTAAACAATTTTATTTTATTTTTGGTTCTTCTTGCTCTTTTTGGACTTTTTTGTGGGGCTAGTGGCAGTTTGGTGATATTGTGTTATTTTTCGTCCGAATAAAATAAATGAAAATAGATTGCTGAGGAACAGAGTTTCAGCGCAACAAGCAAGGGAAAGGAAGAAGGCGTACTTGGGTGACCTGGAAATAAGAGTTAAAGATTTGGAGAAAAAGAACTCTGAGCTTGAAGAGAGACTTTCCACTTTGCAGAATGAGAATCAGATGCTTAGACATGTATGTCCATCTTCATCATCATCCTCAATTTCTTTTCATTTATACATACATATACATATACATATACATATAATATATATATATATATATATATATTTGCCTCCAAGGTCATTTTGGGTACGAGGGAGGATTATATGTCATTCAACCTAAGTTTGCCCAACTTTTTTATCAACTCCAACAAGTCCATTTCTTTGAGCAAAATTAAAGAAAAACTTTATGCATTGAGAAATTAACACGTGCATAACAAAAACTAAATATGTTTACTGAGAGAGCAAGCAATCATCATAAAAGTGATGTTTGCGTGTCTGTATATGATTTTACAATCGGTATGCGCGTAATGGCTATGTGCTCATTGTGAATTGAATCATTGATGAAAATTCGTAGGTGGGTCCCTCTGACCAAACTCATCGCTCCGTTGTTGATAAGTCATGGAAATGAGGTCTATTTCAGTGTCTGTCCAAATTCGAGTCATGTCAAATCCCAAGACTCTGTTTTTTGGCCTCCACTTCGAGTCATGCCTTCATTTAAAGTTTGTTTGGTGTCTAAATTGAGTAAATTGAGTAAATTGAATTTGAGATGAGTTGTACTTTTTAAATTTGAATAGTATTAATTTTTTAGAAAGTAATTATAAATTTTATTGATTTTTTAGAAAAAGATAAAAATTGAGATAAAAAAATACAGTTTAATTTAAAATGAACTTGTGAACCAAACATCCCTTTATTCCTTTTTGCTTACCCAAAAAAAAAAAAAAAGTTCTGGAACTTTTATTTAACTCTTTAGCTGAGATGGGTATAACACAAATGCGATTACAACTTGTGTTGTGCAGATACTGAAGAACACAACGGCAGGTCGGAGAGGAGGTAGTGGTAGTTCAAATGCCGATGGTTTGTGAGTGAAAAAAGAGTTGGGGGGAAACAGACGGGGTTAAGAGAAGTTTGTTATTTAATCATACATTGAATATCACAAGAACAAGAACCTCGACATGCCTTAATCTCTGATTAGTATCGTTTCCTATAATTTTATTAAAAAAAAAAAAAAAAATCTCTTGAGTGTTTTTTTTTATTTTATTATTATTATTATTTTTTAATTCTTTCTTTCTTTTTCTTTTCTATGCACAATAGAGGCTACCTAAAATTTGTTGGGGGCGCATGAATGTAGCAATAGATACTATGGCAGTGACTCACCACAGGTCATCATTATCATACTCATACAATCAAATACACAAATTTACGTATTAACCTTGAGAACCACCGATGATGATAAATGTTTGGTGACAATTATCAATGGGACAATCCAATCCGTATTATAGTAATATCACGTCTAATTCATTTGAAGATTGGTTTTTAGAAATGATTTCATCCAATCCGTTCCATTTTTTTGTATGAAAATTGTAGTAAATGACAGTTAGTTAGAAAATAATTAAAGTAAATAGGAAGTTTTAAAATATTTTGAATAAATAGCAAATTTACTTGGTAAATAAAAAATTTACTAAGTAAATTTTTAATTTATAGTAAAATTTTAATTTATTAGGTAAATTGAAATTTTTTTTAGTTAATGTATAGTAATTTATTATTATTTTTGTTTATATAGTAAATTTTCTATTTATAGATATCCACTTTAAGGTTTGTTTGGGGTCACATTTGGAAACATGTTGCCAAAATTTTTTTTTTTTTTGTCGTTTTTCTTTAATTTTACTATTCACTTTTTTAATAAAAAAAATTCAAAGTTTAAAAGTATAATTTTATCATTTTAGGTCGAAATGATATATTTTTTTTAAATTGCATAGATTTTTGAGAAAAATGAAACATGGTTTATATTGTTAATTTTTCTCCGAACACGTTTCAAGTTTTTATATTTTTTCACTCCAAATATTCATTTTCACCAAATACACGTTTTCAAAATTCAAACCATCTATAACTTTCAAAATATCGTCTCCAATCGTGACCCGAAACAGTCTAATATTTTTAAAACTTATTCTTTTTAAAATTATTATTTATTTCTCTCTTATTGATATAGATTGAATTGGATCAAATGATTTTGGGTTTGGACCTTTTTGTTGGGCTTTGGACTTTATATATATAACTAAAGTGATGTAGTTGACCCGCGTTGACTTTTTTTTTTCCCTCCTGCTTTTTTTTTTTTTTTTTTGTCGTTGCCACTGCTTTTTTTTTTTTTCCTTTTTTGCTGGTTTTTTTTTTTTTTTTTTTTTACTTTTACTGTTGTTGTCGCTGTTTTTATTTTTTATTATTTTTTATTTTTTTTTTACTTTTGCTGCTGCTGCTTTTATTTTATTTTTCCTGCTGTTGTTGTTGTTTTTTACTAAAAGAATGTAAGTCCGTGAATAGGTTTTTTTATTTTTTATTTATTTACTTTTACTGTTTTGCTTTACTGTTCAGTGAATAGTATTTTTTTAAACTTTTATTGCTTTGCTACAGTTGTTTTTTTTTTTTTTTAACTTTTGCTGTTTTGCTACAGTAAAATGATGCAATATTTCACTATTTAATAAACAATGATTTTTTTAAATTTTTGTTGCTTTTACTGTACAATTTTTTTTTTTTTTTTTTTTACAGTAATACACAGTAGTTGTTTTTTCTACATTAAACTACCGATTTTGCCCCTATCATATGTGCTGATTTTGGCTTATCTACAGTGAAAGGACAGTTTTGTCCTCACATATTTTACTGTTTTATCTATATTGCAGAGAGACTTTTTTGCCCCTCTGATTTAGTTGGTTTTTCTTCATCTACAGTGAGTTGACATTTTTACCCCTATTAAACAGAAATTGCCAGCTATCCACAAAGTATAATTACCGTCTTACGTCTCTTTTTAGTTCATTTTTTTTCCTACAGTGTGTTGCCGGTTTTACCTCTATCTAGAGTTTTTTTTTTTTTTCTTAAGATTATTTTTACCTTTTTTTTACGCTAAATTTTAGAAATTAGATTCCGATCTATTGTTATATTGTGTTTTTGCTTACTTTGTCTTTTTTTTTTTTAAACGATTTTTTACTTTAAATTTTTATCTTTATTTCGTTTTTTAGTGTTTTTTTGTTTATTTTATTATTTTTTAAAGACCCATTTTTTTAAAGGATTGCATGCAATTTTTTCCTTTTTTGTTTGTTTTGTTTTATATTTTAACAATCATTTTTTTTTTAGTTTTTACATGTATATAACCTGATAAAAAAAAATTTATTTGTTTTTAAAAACAGTAAAAAAATGAGAAAATGAGATATATATTTTATTTTGTTATAATGTTTTTGTTAGGGTTAGTTTTTTCTGATTCTTTTGAGTTTAAAGATTTTTTTTTTTTGGTTTTTTTGCTTTATTTTTGTTTAATGTTTTTCTTTAAATGAGTATAACTACATAAATTTTTTTTCTTTTTTGCTTTTGTTTTCGTTTTTAATATTGTTAGTACTATTATCGTTTTAATTTTACATCTTCACTGTTGGGAGAAATTTTAAGAAGAATTATACTTATTATAATTATAACATTTATCTTAACCAACTGTTTTTATCATATAATACTTAATTTTTTATTTATTTTTTTCCTTTCCCGTGCAATACACGGGTATTAAACTCGTTTCCTTCTAAAGAAATGTAACAAATAGGTCATTTTTCTGAAATATATATTTTTCTCTATAATCTTTTCTTTTAGGCTATTTTTTTTTTTTTTGGGAGAATAAGATTTTTTATTTTTGTTAGAAAGATTTGTTAACTATTATTTATAAAACAAATTCAATTCAAATGATATATAATAGAAATTATAAAAATATCTACATAAATATAGATTATTTTAAGTTATATTAGAAAAATATTTTAAATTGTGATTAATAGTCTTGTAGAGACAAATGTAACCACTCTATCCCAATGTAGTTTAATCAAATGTGTGGATTATTTGCATTTATGATTAATGTAGGTTACTTCTTTTTGTTGGAAAAAAAAAATTGTTTCTCTTTATATTTAATAATGCGGGGGATATATGACTATATTTTAAATTGTTTTAAAGGTAATTTTACTGCAAGATAAAAACATAATCTCTTTGTCTTTAGTAATGTAGGGGATATATGACAACATAATTTTAAAAGGTTTTAAAGGTAGTTTTACTGTAAGATAAAATCATAATGATATAGATTATGGTTTGGTAGATATATTCATAAATACTAGGATGCAAATAGAAATACTCTCAGGAAAGTTATGATATGTCACATCCCTGTTAAATTCGAGGAATCCGTTTGTCTATTACAAATCTAATTAAGACATATTTTAGAACAATGACATTTTTTTTCCATGAAACGGAGAAAGTAGTTTTTTATTTTATTTTTATTTTTAGAAATAGAATAGGAGAAATGCAGTTAAAACATTAACTAAATATGTTGTGCTGTTTTCGGTCTATGTTTTTTCCTTCTACATTAAAAAAATAAAAAAATAAAAACATAAAAACATAAAAATAAATTAAAAAGACATTTTTGTGAACTCCATCTTCAAAATTACAACTAAAGAAAAGTCCTCGAGTACTGATTAGAACTGTAAAATAGAGAACCCATGTTTTCATTTCATGATATTATAACATGTGTTTCCTTTTAACAACGGGAAATCCATAACTTTCTTGATGGGAAAATTATGTTCTACAGTCTTTTGTTTGACACAGCAATAAATTATGTCGTATGAATGCTACAATTAATGACATAGAAACAAACATAATATGTTGGTATGAGAGCCAATGTTAGAGCCATTCAATTATTTTTCAATCACCGCAAATAGCAAAACCCAAACATCAAATAGCCAAATACCCATCAAATCACTACCCATTCTTCAATTCCATCAAAAATAAAAATAAAAAAAATCCACACATAGCAAATCACATATCAAAAACCTACAAATCAATAAATCGTAAATTGTCACAACAACGGCAAATTACCATGTCAAATTCTCTCAAAGTATTCAAATCAAAACAAACCCTTAGAGAATTATTAAGCATCGTCAGTCCCGTCTGTAGAACCATAATAAAAAAAGTTATGTTATTAATTAATCAATAAATATGTGTAAAATGCCAGATCCATCTATTAAGACCGCTCAACAACATATTTTGGAGTAGATGCCTGGTTTTTTTAATGAGACATTCTACTATTGACCATTCTGAGTGGTAACTACTACTCTAACTACCGACGCTGTCTACTAAAAGTCGGTACTTGCCGACGGAACACGTTGCTTTCAATAATAACTTAAAATATATATATATAATAAAAAAATATCTTATGTTTGCTTGAATTTAAAGTCATTTTTATTTATCTTTGTATTTGGAAATTTTCACTTTGTTCACAAATTTTGAATTATCACCCATTTAATCTTTTTATTATAATTTTGACTAAAAACATAGGGAAAAAAATCTTTTTGTTAGGATATTTTCTGATAAAAACATATTAAAAAAAAAGACTATATAATTGTACACAACTCAATTTTTATTATATGTTTTTAATTAAAATTCTATTAAGAGAGATTATGTAAGGATAATTCAAAATTTAAAAGATAAGATATGAACGGATAAAATTAAGAAATAAAATGAAAATAACTCTAAAATTAAGTGGAATGGACGAAAATATTTCAAAAAAGAAAGAATATAAAATAAAAGAAAAATAAATTATAAAAAAATAGCTACACAAATCACATGGCTGAGCGAGGAAAGACTCTCTTTCCACGGAGTAAGCGAAGAGGGGACCAAGGACGACGAGGGCATTATTGTAAATTTGTAAAAATATTTGTTTTTTTAATTCCCTTAAAAAAAAAAGCATGGAAAAAAATAGTGTGCACCGACAGTCCCCAAAGGAGCCAACGAGAGGGGTACAAGTTGCGACGGGCAACAGCCGGTGGATTCGTAGCCAGCCTATTCACAGCGAACTAATTATTTGGAAGGCCAATTTATGATTAATTATGTGAAATAATTGACTATTTGTCTTGTTGTTTTTTGATGAAGACTCACTAACACGTAACATCGGACGTGTCGTTCTGCCATTGGACATCGCCTAAGGGCTTTTGAAAGAGTCTGCTGTAGTTCATAACTCCACATCCACAAAGACCAAAGCCGAAATCAATGGGTTGGTCAGCAGAACGGGCAACCAACTGAGCCGGTAAAACAAATAAAAATAATCCACGAAAAGGAAACGATAAAAAGACAAGGCACAGAAATAGCTGGAAACGAGTAGTAGTGGAGAGAGAGAGAGAGAGAGAGAGAGGGAGGGAGAGAGAGTACGGAGATGGCGTATTAAACGGGCGAGAATTCACTGTCTCTTCTCTTCCTCTTCCTTTCATAAATCTCTCGACCCACTTTCTCTCTCTCTCTTTCAACATTAATACAAAGAAAAACGCCTCAAACTTAAAGAAAACTGCGGAGAATCAGGAAGAACAAACATGGAAGCTAATGCCGGAATGGTCGCCGGCTCCTACAAGCGGAACGAGCTCGTTCGGATTCGCCACGATTCCGATAGTGGGGTTCGTCTTTTCAGATTACCCATTTTCTTCTTTCTTTTTTTCTTTTTTTAAATTTTATCCCCTACATTTTTTGTTTTTGTTTTGTTTTTGTGGTGATGTGTTACTGTCGGCAGATCTGACCGGTGATTTGATTGTGTGGAACTGAGCTCTCACTCCATGAATTTGTTTTTTTTTTTTTTTTTTTTTTTCTTGCTTTTCATTTTTATCTGATTTTTACTTTTTTTTGTTTGCTGTTTGCTGTTTGTACTGATTGGGTGTGGTGCTTGGATCTGGTTGGTGGCGATTGTGAGAAAGCGAGTTCCGGAATTTTGTTTTAAACGTCTGAAAATAGATAATGCAAGAATGTTTTAGACAGTCTCGGATCCTGTTTTAGTCTTGTGGGATTTTTTTTGTTTTTTTTTGTTTTTCTTTGATAAACTTGTTGATTTAACTGTTAATTCATTTGGTTAGATCGGTTATTTAACCGACGAAACGGAATTCTGTCACGTACTTCATTTTCTTTTTTGTCTTGTTCTAACAAGTACTAAGATCTGCGTCTGACTTTCTGTGGCTTAAGCTGGAGATCTGTTCCAATTTTCTACTTTTATAGCATTTAAACTACGGATCGTTACATTTTTAATCTGGGTTTATTCCGAGAAGATGTTTGCATAATTCAGTAGTTCTTTTGTTGCATTTGAAGTTTGCTTAAAGAATTTTGGTTGGGAGTTTAAATTCTTCAGGATATCGTCGAGGACAATATAAACGACTTGTTTTCTGTGGTTCTAATTTGAATATTTTCTTTGTTATGGGGCAATGCAGTCGAAACCCGTGAATCATTTGAATGGCCAGATATGTCAGATCTGCGGTGACACTGTTGGATTGACTGCCAATGGAGATGTATTTGTTGCCTGCAATGAGTGTGCGTTCCCAGTTTGTCGGCCTTGTTACGAGTACGAAAGGAAAGATGGGAACCAGTCTTGCCCCCAGTGCAAGACTAGGTACAAGAGGCACAAAGGTAACCTAGGCTAGTGTATTTATTTATCTATTTAATAATTGATGCTTTTGAATTATGCATCTTTATGGGTTTGCAAGATTTATCTGACTGATGTGATTTAGGGAGTCCTCGAGTGGATGGAGATGATGATGAGGATGATGTGGATGATTTGGAGAATGAGTTCAATTATGCACATGGAAAGAACAATTCAAGACGCCAGTGGCGTGGAGAAGATGCTGACCTCTCATCTTCCTCTAGACATGAATCTCAGCAGCCTATTCCGCTCCTCACCAACGGGCAATCGGTAGGAAATCAAAGCAATCTCTATGGATCATTTTGATCTCTGTGCGCCTCTGTGGACCTTAGTATGGCTTGTTTTGGTTTATAGTACTTTATTTCTTCTCACATTTAAGATCATATTAGTTGAATTATATAAGTTAATAGATTGCCTAATTATAGTTTGAGTCTTGGGATCTGTGAGGCTGTAAGAGAAACGTTCTGGTTTTGTCATTCTTTGATACAACTTTTGTTGATTCTTTAGCCTGGTTTTAGTAACTGGTAAAAAGAAGGAAAGAAGAAAAAGCAGATAAGAAAAGTGTTGCACGGGATTAATTCTCACACCGGCGAGGGACTATTGTGACCTTAGCTAAAATTGTAGCCTCTAGGATTTCAATCTTACACGACTGGTGTATCCCCCTTCTTTTTTTAACTGGATGTGCACGCAAATTGTGTAGGTATCTGGTGAGATTCCCTGTGCTACCCCGGATAACCAGTCTGTGCGAACTACATCAGGTCCTTTAGGTCCTGGGGACAACATCTACCTTATGTTGATCCTCGGCTTCCAGGTATTGAAAGAGCTTACATGTCAGACAAAAATTCTCTGCAAGACTTCTTCTGTTTGTAAGAATTATTTGGTTGAATACAATATTTGTCATTACAGTTCCGGTGAGGATTGTGGATCCGTCAAAAGACTTGAATTCTTATGGGCTCGGGAATGTTGACTGGAAAGAAAGGGTTGAAGGTTGGAAGCTCAAACAAGATAAAAATATCATGCAGATGACTAGTAGATGTTCAGAAGGGAAGGGAGACATGGAAGGGACTGGTTCAAATGGAGAGGAACTTCAAATGTGAGCACATGGGGCAAAGCTTTCTCTTTGCTGATTTCATTCTCTTCCCCAATTGTTCATGTACTTCAGTTTTTTAATGCACATTTTTTTACGATGAATTATTCTTTCTGACTCAGGGCTGATGATGCTCGACAACCACTGAGTCGTGTGGTGCCTCTTCCTTCATCTCATATTACTCCTTATCGTGTTGTGATCGTATTCCGGCTTATTATTCTGGGTTTCTTCTTGCAATACCGTGCAACTCACCCGGTGAAAGATGCTTATCCATTGTGGCTAATATCAGTTATCTGTGAGATTTGGTTTGCTTTGTCTTGGCTTCTGGATCAATTTCCAAAATTGGTATCCCATTAACCGTGAGACCTATCTGGACAGGCTTGCACTAAGGTAGGTAAACTTCATTTTAGTGGTGTGTGGTTGGATGGTCTGAAATAATGAAAGGAATAGTGCAAGAACTTCATTAACCTTTGTTTTATTATGCAGGTATGACCGAGAAGGGGAACCATCACAGTTGGCTCCTGTTGACGTGTTCGTTAGTACTGTGGATCCCCTCAAGGAGCCTCCTCTGATTACAGCAAACACTGTGCTATCAATACTTGCTGTGGATTATCCTGTTGACAAAGTCTCGTGCTACGTATCTGATGATGGTTCCGCAATGCTGACCTTCGAAGCTCTTTCTGAAACTGCTGAGTTTGCTAGAAAATGGGTGCCCTTTTGCAAGAAACACAACATTGAACCTAGGGCCCCTGAGTTTTTATTTTGCCCAGAAGATAGATTACTTGAAGGACAAGATACAGCCTTCTTTTGTGAAAGAGCGCAGAGCAATGAAGGTAACGTGGATGTGTTTAAGTTATCAAAAGAAAGAAAAAATGAATACATTTGATTACAAAGTGCATAAATTCTATGATTGTTAATAATTGGTAGCTTTTTGTTTTTGTTTTTGTTTTGGAGGAACGGTCAAGAAGCAAGTATGACAGTTTTTTTTCCCTTGCAGAGAGAGTATGAAGAATTTAAGGTGCGGATCAATGCGCTTGTTGCAAAAGCACAAAAGATGCCCGAAGAAGGTTGGACAATGCAGGATGGAACTCCATGGCCTGGAAATAATTCAAGGGATCATCCAGGAATGATTCAGGTATTGTCACTTGTACCAAGTATTTTTAGGACTCTACATCCCTTTGCTTTATGTTCTTACAGAAATGTCTCTGTCGAAGGACAGGTGTTCTTAGGCCATAGTGGGGGTCTTGACACTGATGGAATGAGCTGCCTCGACTTGTTTATGTTTCTCGTGAGAAGCGACCTGGCTTCCAGCATCACAAGAAAGCCGGAGCAATGAATGCACTGGTTTGTTTTTCTCATTACCATTTATCTTAACTTGAATTTCTCAGGCATTAGTAATGCTAATCCTACACCATTCTTTTTGTTGCACTCATTGATAATTGTTTTCCAACTATTTTGCACAGATTTATCTTTGTAAATGCACCAATACAAACACTATCATCTCACTGTAGCACTGTTTAAAACAATTTGGTTCGTTGCACTCATTGATAATTGTTTTTCAACTATTGTGCACAAGATTTATCCTTGTAAATGCACCAATACAAACACTATCATCTCACTGTAGCACTGTTTAAAACAATTTGGTTCGTTGCCTGATGAGCTGGAAAGGCTGTAACTTAAAGTACGTGCTAAAACTGTTCTGATTTTTTACTTGGGCCATGTGTTCCACAGATTCGTGTCTCAGCTGTCCTGACCAATGGTGCCTATCTGCTGAACGTGGATTGTGATCACTACTTCAATAACAGCAAGGCTCTTAAAGAAGCAATGTGTTTCATGATGGACCCTGCTTTAGGGAAGAAGACCTGCTATGTACAGTTCCCCCAGCGTTTCGATGGCATTGACTTGCACGATCGATATGCAAATCGTAACATTGTCTTCTTTGACGTATGTCAATATTGATCTCTAATACCATTCAGTGTTTCCTTTTATGTTATGCTTTTTTATTCTTAGAGGTTGTAGACTGCTGCATTCTTATTTGTCTTTCTGTATATTTTACAGATCAACTTGAAAGGGCTGGATGGCATCCAGGGTCCAGTCTATGTGGGAACTGGTTGTTGTTTCAACAGGCAAGCTCTTTATGGCTATGATCCAGTTTTAACTGAGGAAGATTTGCAACCAAATATTATCATCAAGAGTTGTTGTGGTACAAGAAAGAAGGATAAGAGTAGCAATAAGAAGTACATTGACAAGAAGAGAGCAGCTAAAAGAACCGAGTCTACTATTCCGATTTTCAATATGGAAGACATTGAGGAGGGTGTTGAAGGTTGGTTTTTCTTGAAAGTTACTTCTCTTAAAAACCTTATCATTTGCAAAGTTGTAATTTGTATCCGCCTTAAATTTCAGTAGTGTGTTTTGCCCATGTATCATGGTAATTCTCTCAATAAATGGAATTTTTTTCTCATTATAGTTATAGTTCTTGTTAGATATTTAAGATATAATAAGTAACAAATAACAAATTCACTATTTTGTATGTGAGCTAATTAACATTGAAACAAATTAGTGTAGATGCATACCACTATACAATGCTAATTAGATTCTCGTCTTCTGTAGGTTATGATGACGAGAGGGCACTTCTTATGTCTCAGAAGAGCTTAGAGAAGCGCTTTGGACAGTCACCTGTTTTTATTGCAGCCACCTTCATGGAACAGGGAGGGATTCCACCATCAACCAACCCTGCAACTCTTTTAAAGGAAGCAATCCATGTTATTAGCTGTGGATACGAAGACAAGACCGAGTGGGGCAAAGAGGTTTGTTTTGTATGAGACTGACTTAGATGAGGTTTCATTCTGATCTCTAATTGTACATCAAATAAGCATTTTTTTTGTCAACAGATTGGATGGATCTACGGTTCTGTGACAGAAGATATTTTAACTGGGTTTAAGATGCATGCTCGTGGTTGGATTTCAATCTATTGTATGCCACCTCGCCCGGCATTTAAGGGGTCTGCTCCCATCAATCTTTCGGATCGTTTGAACCAAGTGCTTCGATGGGCCTTGGGATCAATCGAAATTTTGCTCAGCAGGCATTGCCCCATATGGTATGGTTACAATGGGAGACTCAAGCTTTTGGAGAGGTTGGCATACATCAACACCATCGTGTATCCCCTTACGTCTATCCCTCTGATTGCATACTGTACGCTTCCTGCCTTTTGCCTTCTCACAGGAAAATTCATCATTCTGAGGTAAGCAGTAATTATGCGTATATCGGTACTAAATTGTTAGATTAAGTTCTGGCTACTTTGCTAGAGATCTGCAGGGCAGAACAGAAGTGATGACAAGTGTTTAATATGGTCCTCGCACATTGTCAAAAATTCCGTAGAAAATGCATGGCAGCCCTAAACCCTGTTGTTCTAACTTGATTAATTGTTAAATATTATGCGGATTGCTCTTCAGTTTGTGAACTGCACTTGTGCAGGATGCACGACTTACAACTTCCTTTGCATTAATACTTTTTGCTATTGCATCTTTTCTTTTTCTGACTTGTTAGTGGTCGTTCAAGAATCAGTTCGCGTTCTTTTTTTTTGTTTTTATTTTTATTTTAATATTTGAGTAATCAAGTAAATGAGTTTCATTTTGTTTTTTTGCAGATAAGCAACTTTGCTAGCATGTGGTTCATACTGCTTTTCGCCTCTATTTTTGCTACTGGAATTCTGGAGCTAAGGTGGAGTGGCGTCAGTATTGAAGACTGGTGGAGAACGAACAATTCTGGGTCATTGGTGGAACGTCAGCTCATCTTTTTGCCGTCTTCCAAGGATTGTTGAAGGTGCTTGCTGGTATTGACACCAACTTCACTGTCACTTCTAAGGCATCCGACGAGGATGGGGACTTTGCCGAGCTTTACGTGTTCAAATGGACATCTCTTCTCATCCCTCCAACCACAGTTCTTATCGTTAACTTGGTGGTATTGTGGCCGGTGTTTCATATGCGATAACAGTGGTTACCAGTCTTGGGGTCCACTATTTGGGAAGCTTTTCTTTGCCATATGGGTCATTGCCCACTTGTACCCATTCCTGAAGGGTTTATTGGGTCGTCAAAACCGTACCCCCACAATCGTCATCGTCTGGTCCATTCTTCTTGCGTCCATATTCTCCTTGCTCTGGGTGCGCATCGATCCCTTCACCTCCGACTCCACAAAATCCGCAAACGGTCAATGTGGCATCAACTGTTAGTAGACGTTGAACATCGGTTTTCTTTGGTGGAAAACACCATCTCTTTCCCTTTCTCCTTTTGTGTGTATATAACAGAAAATCAAAGTATCGAAGACATGAAGAGGATTTAAGTTATGTTACATTCCTTGTGGCCGAAAGGGGGTCTGGTCTTCCGGCAGATGAAAATGGCGGAACCTTGTCTCCTTTTTGGCTGTCTCTCTTCTTCCACGGGTGTATGAAATTGAGTTGATCCCCGTTGAAATGGGGCTTCGTGAAGTCTGCTCGGATATTTTTCGTTGTTGTGCAGTATTGTGATGATAAATTGTAACAGTAATATATAGAAACTATTTATTCCAGTACCTTTTCTGAGAACAAAAGAATGCTTTGTTTTGTTTTTTTTGCCAACTTTATGTCTTATCGTTCCAGAACTAGTACTGAGTATAGATTTTTTCCTTATTCAGATTAGTTTGTGCTCGAATTATTTGCCTTTGTTATTTCTTCTTGTTTTAGTCTGATAGTCACTCTTCTAAGGTAAAATGGATTTGTTTTGACACAGAAGAAAAAGGAAACTCAGTTTGATTTTATCAATTTGAATCTAAACTGAAAACGACATCATTTCAAGAAAGAAGCGTATATTTGTTTATAATTTAAGTGTCGCGTCCGAGTCTCCTCCTGATAACTTGGGTTGAGGAGGAGAAGATGTAGAAAGAGCTAAACAACCTCAGCAATTCTGATATCAAGAAGAATCTTTTCGTTTCCTCTCCTGCCAAACACACTCTTGTCCTATGTTTGGTAGGGATGAAAGGCAATAGAAAAGAAACATAGATTTAATTCATATGTCTCCTTATTTATGTTTTATTTCTGTTTTTTCAATTTATAATGTATATAATTAATATGATTTTTCATTAATGTGATATGATATTGTAATTAAATATACGTTTTAATTAACGTGTCAAGATTTATTGGAGAAATACAAATAAGAAAGGAACAAGGGGACAACAATGATTTTTGAAACGAATAGTAAGAGTCGAGATCTTATGTGGCTTGTGGCTTGGGTTTAAGTAGGTCCCGCATTCATTGGATGTGCACAGATGCCAAAGCAAACAATTGCCATTCATTGGATCATGAATTTTATGAGTAGTACTAATTAGCAATACTCATAAGGGGACACACAACTTGGATCTAAGAAAAATATGGAGGGATTTCAGTGGATAAAATATAAAAGTGGATTGTTTAATAGGAAAGAAAAAGAGGTTGAAAGAGAAATTAAAGGAGAAATAGTATGATATCTATTTTTAATCATGTCGGAAGTTCTACAGTATTATCTTTGTTAAGTGACAAAGAATCGTGTATTATTTGCACTCTGATTACGTTATTATTGTTTATTCTCTAAAATATTTGCGGAAAAATTAGAGAAATTAACAGTTTTAAAATATTTAAATGTACAGCCGAAATTTTTATGTACGAAAATGGTCAAACTATATTTATTTAAAAAAATAAAATAAAATCAATGACTGATTACCAAATTGACTAAAAACGACTGTTTTTCTCAGTTTATAAAATTTTGACAATTTATTAAACTACTTCTTAAAAGAAGACCATTTACTTACAAATCTCATTATCTTTGTGGCGGTGATTGAAGCGTGGGTTAAGCATTTTTGTCATGAACGCCGCGAGAGAATAGTTAGGGGTTAGTTCCAATATTAGGCAAGTTCCTGCTTCTGACTGACTCAAGTCGCCCTGAGAAGAAAAAACAAAAATTTTATCACGGCATATATCTTTATCTTGTAAGGTATAGACGCATATTCACATTGTGATTCAATAAAATAAGGTGCTCCTTAAATTTAAAATAATAATAATAAACAAAAACATAAACAAAACGGTGGTTGCATAAAAAACTCCCAAAAAAAACACCAGTTCTAACCTCAAAACAAGGCTCCTTGAACTGAGTTGCAAAAAAAAAAAAAAAAAAAAATCCAGCACCTTAAAATAAATAAAAATAATAAAAGAAGGGCAAAAATTAAATGATTCCTGAAAGCATTCTGGTTTTCTTTCTCCTTTTTTGCCTCCACGAACACAATAGTGTGTTAACTTTCGGTTTACTATGTTTTGAAAAAAAAAAAAACTTCTTGTCTACGCTTCCTCATCGTTCTCCACCAAGATCCGCTTGCACGCCTCATAGCACATGAACGAAATTCCCGCAGCTGGCACCAACTTCATGCAACTCGGACCAAGCCCCCTATATAAACCCTGAATTCCTTCTTGTTCAAGTATGCTTGCAAGTGCCATGGAGAACATTCTTGTATACCTGCCGTCCACTTAAGGCCCAACTTGCATATGCTTGCGAGCAACCTCAAGTGGGAATGTTGCACTACTTGAGATAGCACCGGCTGCTGATCCTATAAGAAGGGTTTCTATGTTGCCGATCTTCTCTTGCTTGAAAAACTTCCGGTAGGGCCTTCCGAAATGTGTCGTAAGCACAGTAATTGGTCGCTGCATACGGGATTACTTACTCCGATGAGACTCGGGGCCAGACCTCTGTAGAGTTCTGCAGGTCCTCTTCTCTCACTATTTTTACGAATGCGTCAAGTAGGCCATTATAAACTCCTCTCTGCACAATTGACAATAACGTAGATGGTGGAATCATGATATGCCCGTCGAATGCATAAACAAAAGATCACAGTATTTTTCTACTTACCTGTATGGTTAGTCGCGTCTTGACTAACTCAAGGGGATATGTGCACAACGTTGAGCTAACTCCAGCACAGGCCCCGGCAATTAAAGAGGCTGGAACTGGGAGTTTGGGCTGTTCACCAGGTTTTGGTGACAGGTTCTTGTTAACTGTGTCATAGGCAAAGAGCTGCAGTGAAAATTGTACGACAATTTAGATCCAAAACATGAAGTTGAATTCGCAGCACAGGATGGCTTTAGTTACCAGGGACACATAGAATCAAGCTTTTAATTTGTGATAGTAAATTGCATACTTATGTTAAACTACGTAACCCACAACTTAAATGTCGAAAAAAGTTCTATTGTATGCAGTTTTTCTTTCCCGCATTAAAACTTGAGGAAAGTTATTTCCTGGTGACAAGAGAAAATGAAAGAAAGGGAAAGACTTCCTTGTAGAATTATTCTCTCCTACGATACTAAAGATGTTTAATTTATTCAAACATAATTATCGAATAAAGGAATAAAGTTCAACTTAGGTGTTACAAGCACAGTTGCTCCAACCAATTTCTTCCAACATAATCAAAGTGTAATCGAACTTTACCAGATGCACACTCCAAAGATAAAGCAAAAACTAGCCCATCACTTTGGATTTCAAACAAAATTAAAAGCACATAGCCCTAACAACCTCACTTCTTAATCGCAAACCTCTTTTGTTTGAACTTAACGGCAAAACTAAAGAGGACAACTGAACAATGCGAAAGCAAGCACGTCGTCTACAGTTATCAATTGCAACAAGTTAACAAGGAAATTAAAATAAAAAGCAACTTACAAAAGAAGTTCACATTCAAACAAACATGACATCAAGAAAACAGAATGACAAACACAATGCACCAAGCTTAACAAAAAACCGAAAAAGCGAACAGTGTATGGCACAAAAGTAAGCAAACAACAAGACATCGAAAACCCGATTAGTAAAACCTATCGTTCTACTATCTACGCATTTATCAATTAACCAAAATCATCAAAAACATAATCATCAAAGTAATGTAAACAACACGAGAAAGGCTCCGAATTCATCACCTCAATGGCCTTGCTCGGCGCAACCCGAACCACATTGACGAAATTCCCCTAAACAATCCCTTCCACCCATCGGTCCTCATAATTTCATGGAACACCTCCGTCGTCGAGTGCCCGCTACTGCCGACCATCAAGTGCGTCCTTATGGTCTCCAGCGGCGCCACTGCGGTCCGCGAAACGGCCCCGGCGATCGCACCGCTTATAAGCCGCCTCAGCGAAGGGTTAGCGACCTTAATCTTCAACTTAAGCCCATTCTTCTTCTTGCTCTTCTTCACCTTCTCCTCCTCCTCCGCAGCAGCCCCGAAGGTCCGAATTCCCTCCACGTACTTCACGCACAGGTCTGCGTACGGAAGCTTAAACCCCCCGCCGTCATCGCGGGGGTTCGGCGAGACGCCGCCGAAGCCGCTCACGCCGACCTGGCCGACGCTGGCGAATAAGCCGCCGGCGCCGGCGCCGGGATGGAAATTCTGGTCCGGAGAAAACCCCAACCACAGACGGAGAAAACGACGTCGTTGATCTTTTCCTCGAAAGGCTGAATCGCTCCTCTCTTACCCATTAATCCAGAACTCGTTTGCTAAAGCTCCTTCTAGGGTTTATCGAGCGGTTAAGCGCCCAAAATCATTACTTTTTCCGGATTTTTGAGAGGCCAAGACTGGATTTTTAACAAATGGGTGTCC
This sequence comes from Ficus carica, assembly GCA_009761775.1. Classification (NCBI taxonomy): domain Eukaryota; kingdom Viridiplantae; phylum Streptophyta; class Magnoliopsida; order Rosales; family Moraceae; genus Ficus; species Ficus carica. The sequence goes on along the minus strand of CM019745.1, from coordinate 9,953,389 downwards.
AAAAAATAGCTTAATTTGATATAATTCAATAATTTACACAAGAGAATCTGGGGAAAAAATGAAAACCTGAACGAATAAATATGAGTTGGAGACGGGTCGGAAAGTTCGAGAAGTGACAAAGGAAACCAACAGAAACGGCGGCGGCAGCGAGGAAGGCAAAAATCTAGAGAGAGAGAGAGAGAGGGGGGGGGGGGGGTAGGTGAATGGGGAATCTCTCTCTCTTCTCTCTGTGTTTCTGTTGGGTGCCTGCGGTACGTTTGTATATGTATATTTATATATTTATGTGTGTGTTGTGTGGTGTGTGTGTGTGTGTGTGTGTATGTGTGTATGTGTACAGTGTTTAAATGCTTAAGCAATGAGTTCGGTGGCTCGTGGGGAGAAGAGAAGTTAGGTTTCGTTTCAGGAGAGTGACAAACGTCCCTTTACCAAACAAACCTAAGCCCTTTGTCGTGTCAAACATACTTCTGTTTTTTTCGCTGATAACTATAGTCCTGTTTAGTTCTTCTCTTATATAGTTGAATTTTTCTCACTTTTTTCTTTTGACTCGGTTGGAATTGGATTAGGAAAATTGGAAAATAGTCTCTCTTTTTTTTTTAGCCTAGCATAAAATGTCTTTTCCTTCCCTTAAAAAGAAAAAAAAAAAAAAGAAAATCTTTTTCGCATTGTTGTTTAAATTTAAAAAATGTGTTTTCTTGTCACAATTGTAGTCAAATAGGGTGGCAAAAGAAAAACTATGGTCAAATATGACACACAAAACGACAGAAATCTCTCCTGTTTTAGAAATCAAGGTTGGTGACTAAAAAAAAAAGGAACAAAGAAGAAGAAGAAGAAATTTAGGATGGTGGCAATTTGTGATAGGTGATTTTGTTTACACCTCTATTTGACGGTTTCACAGTCACACCCTATTCTCCAAAATCTTTTACTAGAAAAAATTCTCGAATAAAATAACATAAATGGATGAATTTAATAGACTTGATTATATAACTACAAAAAAAAAAAAAAAAACTTTTTTTTCTTTCTCCGCACACATTCGTGTGTTATATTCCTGAATTAAAAACGTACAAAACCCTTACTATTTTGAAACCTTGAAAAACTCTAATTTTCACTTTTCAATGACTATTGAAAAAAAAAAAAACATGGAGGTATTTTAATTTTAATAGCTTGTTATTTGTGTTTGTATGTGTTGTTTCTTTTTCTTTTTCTGTTCAAATAAAAGTGGAAGATTCGAACTCCAAATCTTATAATAAAATCAATTATGTATAATTAATAACTACCGTTGACTTCCTTAAAAAAAAAAAAAAAAAACTACTGTTAAACTATGTATTTAATCACAATTATGCAGGATTATCTTTGATTGTACAGTTTTTATCTCTTTTGGAGGCTCTCTCCTCTCCGGCTGTTTCCTAGCCCCGGGTATCAATGCGAATCACTTTGCAAATTAAAAAAGGGTACAAATAATAGGATCAAACATTACTTTAAACAACATTTAGTACAAAAACAAATAACAAATAAAAAAACAAAAACGAGAGGGAGATGGAGATGGAAAAAGGAAATATCAAAGTCACAAAAAATAATATGGTTGGCATGAAAGGAAATTTCAATTGGTGGATTACTATCTAATTAATATATTTTCATTACTTTGACAACTGCGCGGTCATTTAAATTGATGTAAGATTACCTTCAAAATGTTATTTATTTTGTGTTTCGATATTCAAGTACATACGCATTTAGAACATGTAGATTTACTTTAAAGTGATTTATCGTTGTAAGAGAGATCAATAAGTTGGACCCAAAGGCAAAAATTTGACACCAATTATTGCATATACTATATATATATTACAATAGAGAACGGTTTTCCTTTGTAAAGATGAAAATTTGCCATTGACATATCAATCTTGGACTGTATTAGAATACTCGAAACAAGTGCGACAAAATGTAGTACTATAGATCCAAAAGATTTATTTGGAGAGATAAGCCCGATATTATTTCGGTTTACGTCAAGTAAACTTCCCTATTACTAACTTGCCTTCAAAATGATCAGTAATATGCACTTATTGCAAACATGAGATATTGAAAGTTTAAGTTCTGTTGTTTGCGTAGACAACCCCGATTAATTCTAGAAAGTAATTCTGTTTCCGCAATTGATTGCAGTTATGCTCAAGTTTAAATGTCATTTTAGATTTGTACTTTTCCTTTTTCCACATTCTGTTAGTTTTCACAAAACAATGCACAGTTTATAGCTCGGTTCGAATATGTATTAATTTCAAGTTTAACGTTTTTCTATAATCTTTTCTCTCACAAAAAAATAAAACTTTTCAGTTTGAAAAGTAAATTTAAAACGGAGATCGAAACGAAACTTTAGTTAGTGTTATTAATATTGCATGAAAATTGTAGATCATAAACTAAAAAAAAAAAATAACACGTTATAAGAATTCGATGTCTCAACATCTAGCAGGATTTTTTCTTTCCTTGGTCCAAAGTTCAACGCTAAAAAGTGTAAACTAATTGAAGTCCTTGTTCGGTTAGTATGGAAATTCTTCGAATTGGTTTTACCTTTCCACAAATAGTAAAATATTTCACGACGCTAAAGTTCTAACTAAGCTATCTTTTTTTGCAAGAAAATTTGGGGTGAAAAATGTCAAATGTTCTGTCCCAGAACAAAAACAAATTCCTTCCAATACAAGCATCATATTTTTCGTGCCTAGCAAAATTTCAAACGAGAAAGGTTGAAAATATCATAAATCAAATTATCCTGCAACAAGTAGCGGAGTTGGAGGGCAAAGAATCTTTTTTTTTTTTTTTAAATAACATTTCTCGTTAACAGAATTCTGCAGTTCACTCTTAGCTAACTTTGTTTGTTCTCAATCTCTTGATCATAGTATTTGGTTGGACTATTGTCGTCTTTAATTGCCTCTTATATGCAACTGGATTTTGCTTCGTTGAATGAAAAAAAGTCGTCTTCTCTCTAAAACAAAAGAAATTATAAAAACATCTACTACTAGATAAAAGCTCTGTCTATCTCTTCCATGGGAGGAGGGAAAATCTAGGTGATCTTCTTAATTACTACTTAAATATATTTATCCTATTTAATTAAGAAATTAGTATTATAAATGAGCGGTGCCTGTTTTTTAGGTACCTATATGACTATAACTAAATTTCTATGAACCAATTTGGGACAGACATATCGGAATATGGTTAATTTATAGCCTAGTTCTAATCTTTATCTAATTTTTAGAGAGTTTGAATTAAATTAATGTCTTGATCAATTATATAGGCTTCAGAGTACTATTATTTAATTAATGGTCTACTGAGATAATCATTTGCTTTCCATGAGTTTTGCGTAGGTTGAACATATAATTAGTATTATTGACAAAATCAGCACTAAGTAATTAATTAACCTTACGGAAGGTGGGATCTTTATAAAGAGATCAAAGATCGCATATACATATACATACATAATTACCCACACACACAACAGCATGAGGTTATAAACGCAAGTGATTGTACATGTCTGATATATAAACGTCTGACGGAACTGATAGCTAGTTAGCATATTTTAAAATGTCAAAAGTGGCTTTTAAGCGTTTCAATCAGACATATATCCTTTCACAAAACCGAAAGTTAGCACTCCCACCACGGTGATGTGATGCGGCACTAGAGAGAGAGAGCTATAGGGGTAAAGGGTGGGAGTGTATCTCAAACTGTAAGTAAGGAGAGTGGGGTCTCGAAAAGAGGTGGGAAAAATAGCCGGAATGGGGAAAGGGGAAAGGGGAGCCTGAAGCGGGGGGGGGGGGGGGGGGGGCAAAATACCGGTGCAACGCGGTAAAAAAGGTGTGAATTGGGGGGCCGTTCAGGAAGGGTAAAGAGGGGGGGGTAGGACGGGGGATGTGAGATGGGGAGGAGGCGGCGCAACTCAGAGGAAAGGACAATGACTTCATTTGGAACAAAAAGTACGATATTACCCCTAAAAATTCAATAAGTTCAAAAGCCCCAACAAAAAGAATCTTTTGTGATAGTAAAAAACAAACAAACAATCATAAGTAATAAAAAAAAAATTTTCACCAAATAGACAAATGAAAAAATGGTGTTATTGATTGCCTTTTAATTTTGAAATGATTTGTCTCTTCACAAAAACAACATTTTCATTTCTCTCTTTTAATTTGTTTTTCTGGTTTTTCAAGATTGAAAGTTTTTTTTTTTTTTTTTTTTTTTTTTTTTTTTTTTTTTTTCAATTTTTAAAGATGGTTTTGTTGGATATGCTTTGAGTTTATTTAATTTTTAGGGTAATAAAGTACTTTTGTTTCAAAAACAAGTATCTGTCGTCGTACTCTGCTAGCCGAGGTGACATCCTCTATCGGTGTCACGCCATCGTCACACCCCCATCTTAGTCCAAAATTTAACATGATGACCAAAACATACATTTTTTTCAAGAGTTTAGGGGTATTTTAAAAGTTAACAATAAAAAATATATTAGGGATCAAAATCTCACAGCTTTAAAAGTTCAGAGGTACTTTTACCAAAAAATAAGTTTTAGGGGCCAAACTCTCACATACTTAAAAATTTAGAGACCAATCTAATAATTTACCATATATATATATATATATAATATGTACTAGCGATTATAACGCAATTTAAAAAGTTTGTGAGAAATTCCCATTGGGTCATATATATATATATATATATATAATATATCTTATGTCAGAACGTCATTGGGTTAGCGGGTTAACTTAGCGAATAGGAGGAACTACATACCGTTAAAAAATATAAATATGTATAACTCTCCGGCAATATATATATCTTCAACTGACAATAAAAATTAATTTAACGTCAAGACGCACCACATGAATCCCATTCAAAGTACCATGTGAACCAAAATTGATCTTGAGTCTGATCTCTTGCAGATTCTATAGAGATAGAGAGAGAGAGAAGGCAAATGCCAACAAATGGATCGTGATCTGATCTCTGCATATTAGAGAGAGAGAAAGAGAGAACGCAAATGTTTTGTTTGGTATTTAAGTTACTTAAACTAAATTATATTTTTAGTCTCTTGTTTTATTTTTATTGTGTTCTGAAAAATTAATAAAGTTAGTAACTAATTTTTAAAAAATTGAACAAACTTTAATTTAAAAATTTCATCTCCAACTGACGAACCAAAGCTAAGTTTTCTCCATTATAAATGCATGATTACACGAAACAAACTATATATAACAAGACCTCAATAAGCAGAATATAATATATATATATATATGTGTGTGTGTGTGTGTGTGTAAATACATATACACACACATACACACTACATATCAATCGATTAATTTTCGGGCTTCGCTTCAACGAAATGAGAACATTCCTGCTCATGGCAAGAATATTGCTTTTCAAAATTAGCTTATTTGTTCCTCTTGTTCTTGGGATATTGGCAGCGCTACTTCCTATGGTCCTCCTTATATACGTGAGTATTAGCCCGATATATACATACATATATGTGTGTGTATATATATATTTATGTCCACATTTAGATGCAAGTAAAGACGTACATATTATTTTAAGTGGAGTTACGTACCTTATATGTTTGTTTATGTATGTAAATATATATGTTTGTGCAGCCACACAGTGTAACGGAGATCGGCAGGAGCAGTTCCCGCTGGGGAATCTAATCGTGTCGGTAAGCGAAAGGTTGTGTGGGACAACGGGGCGGCGTGTGGGAGGCGGTATACAGATTGACGTGCCTGAGCGGTAACACAAGCCATGCAAAGGTGGAAGTATTGACGTGAGAGTGGTCGATTATTGCAGGCAATCGCCGTGCCCTTCTACCATCCGATCATGTCCAACGACGCTTCGCCGCCGTCTCTCGCTCTCCCACCGCTAGAATCAACGTCGAATACATCCAGTTAGTGCCGTTAATTACTAACGTATCCGCTTCTATTATTGCAAATTGAAATAGTTTATCGACCAATTATAATTTTTAATTTGTATTTGGCATGTGAACTTATGTTTATTTATGTATCTGGTTTGTGCAGAGAGCAGATGATAGTAAATCATATATGATGATCTGACGTACGATGATATTTAAAAATTGAGATTAGAGTTGATATTGATAATATTTTTCTTGTTATAGAATAATAAATGAGTTGTAAACTTATCTCTAAGTATAACATATATCATTATAGTTAATGCATGATAATCAGAAAAGTTTCATATGATCAATACTAACTGCAACAACAACAAAAAAGCATATAAATATAAATACATCTATACATATATATCTAATATATATATATATATCTATAACTTATGGATCGGAAAAGCTAAACTTTTCAAGGCACACGAGAGTTTTGTCAAATCACGTCGTCAATTTGGCACCTTTGACGGAAAGGAAATATGAAAATAAAAATTAATTAGTTGCCAATCATGTGCTTTCCAATATCAATATTGGACCCGATCTTTGTATGATCCATTCCGTATATCAACATTTAGGAAAATAGAAAAATCATCATAACATTGAAGATTAGGACTTGCACACGATTTGTTTTCGGTATTCATACTTTTTGTTTATTTCATTAAAATAATATATATTCACAACCTTAAAAAATAAAAATAAAAAGAACGTTCGAAACAGGCAAGCCGATTTTGGGATATATATATATATATATATATATATATATATTACCTTACCATCTAAAAAAAATTACCATTAATATTGTTGAAGAGAGGGTGTCGTTCATCAATTTTTATCATTCAGGTTTCATCCTAGACCAACAATAACTAGTCAACAAAAAAGAAGATAAAATATTATGGCAATAAACGACTGCGCAACCTCTAGGATTCAATCGATTGCTCTCAAGGACAACCGGCAAATAATCAAAAAATGCTTCTTATTCCGAATTGCGCTAAGATCTGATTTTTCCTAATCAATAGGGATGTGATTGCAATAAATAAACTAACTATCATTCAAAAATTAAAGGGAATACATACATTATAAAGAGAGTTGACCCGTTTAAATAACGAAACTGAGCATTTAAAGAATTGTTACTATAGAAATAAGAAAGGATTCAGCTGATGATGGATACAACTGCGCCCAATCTTTATCATTTTTCTCTCGAAAACTCTTTATAATACTTTTTTCCTCCACTAATATTGTTCGCAATTAATTAAGCTGCCCAAAGCTTGTTGTACTTGATTCTCTCATCATAGTGAAAACCGTAGCACCCAAACAGGATGTAGCTCAATAAATTTCATTTCAATTATTTACTTGTTAGCGTGTGTGTATATATAATAATTCTAAACTTGGATTTACATCAAATGGTGTTAATACTTAATATATTCTCTTAAACAAATTTCAAATGTAACTTGGAGACAGATTAACAATTAAATAACTTGGAGCCACCCTGTATTAATTTGACACAATATAGATAACAACACATATAAGATTTTTCTGTAGTCTCTCCTATGGAAGTTTGTTTGCTTCTAAAGCACGTTAGCTGGTACATTTTTTTTTTTTTTTTTTTTAACGAGGGTGTTCGCAGTTGGTTTGGTGACTTTAGTTTTTTTTTTTTTTTTTTTTTAATAAAATATTCATACTTGAGAGGTTTGGGAGATTTGATATTTAAGAGAAAAAGGAAAATTAAAAACCAACTCATAGATAATCGGTTCGGACTGTTTAGGCTTAACACTAAAAGAATCGCTGATATCTAAAGTCACAGAATGATAACATTCAAAGTCACAGACATTATAAAGTTCTCCATTTATAATTAAGATAAAGCTAACATTCAAAATTCAGAATCTACTTCTAAAATAGCAAGTGTCTAAAGTTGACCATCCAAAGTTTTAAGACAAATCAACAACTAAATTAAAAAGTTATTAATACAATCAAATAACATGTTGCAACACAATCAAACCTTAAACTTGGATTAAGCTTGTCACTTGTGCCAACTATCCTTGTGCCCTAACATTTTAAACTTAATTAGTTAAACATATAATTTCTTGTAATTATATGCTTCCTATTCCAAAATTATATAGAAATTATTAGGGATATTTCTGAACAGATTATTGACCAGTTTTAAAACCAAACACCATAACGAAAAAAAAAAAAAGTTAATGATTTGGTTAGAATTGATTTGCAACAATCAGATTTTGGTTTAACGGATTTTTAAACAACCTTTTTTTTTTTTGTGGGGAAACATATCTTCTTTTTTTTTCCTTTTCTATAAACAGGAAAACACTCCTATAAATCTTGAATTCTGTGATACAATCAAGTTTGGAATTTACTATTGCAGTCATTGATAGATAGCTCTTTGTTTCTTGAAAAAATTATAGGGTAAATAGACAGAACGTCACTAATAGTTAGCTTTTTGTTTCTTAAAAAAAAAAATGGATAAATAAACAGATTATAAAATTTTGTTTAAATGATTAACTGAAATTTTTTTAATTAGGAAAAAATGGTTGTTAATTAAGGATTGACCAAAATTAATAAACGAATTGACCATGTTCAATATAGTCAAAGAAAGGTCAAGAGAATTAGGAAACAAATAGAAAATGTGACGGTTAGGAAAATAAAAACTTCTTTAAAATGCCATTTAAAAGACACCACAATCCCTTGTTTCTTCTCTCTTCTATCTTTTTTTTTTTTTTTTTTTTTCAAATGGAGTTAATTATCAGTTAGGTTTTTATGAACAAACTTTGGCGCATCGAACTCATATTATAAGTGGTTACATTATAGGTATAGTCTAGTGATATTTTTATATCTGACTTGTTCGATATTTCCATCCCAAACTTAAAATAAAAAATAAAAAATAAACCTCATATTATAACTTAGAAATGGATAATAATTGTCAACAACAATATGTCATGACTAGGAAAAAAAAAGTACTGTCGTTTTTCATTCGATCAGGGGAGGAAGAAAAAAGTTTAAAAAAAAAAAAAAAAAAACACAGAAATCGGAATAAGCCCGTGGGCTTGCCGTTTCTTTAACACGTCAATTTGAACTATAATTAGTCACTCCCACTCATATTATTTGCATTGCATCATGCCTAGTGTGTGTGTTAAAGTAAACTTGATCAGAAAAACTATGATATGCATGAAAATTGCTTTTTTAGAGGTAGTCGAAGACCAATGATCAGTACTCTTTTTAAAGGCTTTCGTTTACTCAACTCCCACTAATTATTTGACCCAACGAGTGGCCATCTTTTGGCCATTTCACCAATAAATATATGTATACACATATATGTATATAATAAATATATGCTCCACTGAGTCAAAGTAGAAACTACATATATAATTAATATATGGAATAATCGATTAAATTACCCAAGGGATAACCTTAGAGTTGCACTCAACTATAGGCACGAAGCCAATGTGTGCCTAGTGGGGGCTTGAGCCCCCACTCAATTTTTTTTATTAAAAAAAAAACTATATAAATTTTGTATTTTTCTTAGTAATACACAAAAAAGTCTCCACTAAAAATAAAATTTAATGTTAACTCCCCACTAATATATTAAGCCTAATACATAATAAAGTTATATATTATGTTAATCCCATAATATATACTAGTATTTTTCAACTATGAATTTTGTAAAGAAATCGACTTCACAATTAAATTTGAAGACCAATTTATAAAAAAATTTTACTTATATCTATCAAGAAATACATCATTTTTAATTTTGAATGATAATTGTAATACATTAATAACTAACTGTTTTTATTTATTTTTAATTTTAATTGTTAGCGCCCACTAATAAAAATTTCTGACTTCGTCACTACACTCAACGACACCTTATAACTTTTTTCTATTAGGCGTGACCTTAACCAGATCAAATATACCAATCATATCAAAATAAACCAAGTTTAGTGCATCCACCATATATATACACTAAAATTTGTTTTGTAATTAGTTATGCACGCGCACTACTTCAATACAATATCCAACTTTTTTGTGTACAATGTTTCGATCCCGATTAAATCCACTAATACTCGAAGCATTTTTAATACGATACGTTAAATTACTCTGTTAATGATAAATTTGATATCTGAATGAGAAAAATATATATGTTTTTTAAATACTATATTTGATATTAAATTTGTCATATGTTAAGTTTATGATAAATTTATCATTAGATATAATTAATATCAAAAATTAAACTTGATTTTATTGATTGGTGTTCTCAGTTTTTTTTTCATGTAATATATATTTAGAAAGAACATCACATTATTGAAGCATAAAAATTTAACGTTATTTTTCACTCTATTATGACAAATATAACAGTAGTAATGACAAATGTACAAAGATGGTCTATATTTACTGTCTCATTTTGTTGACTTTCATGATATCTCTCCATTTAAATACTGACATCTTTTTAAAATTTTACACATCAACTTCTAGTTAGACCTATAATTAACATTGGTAATTACAATATACCACGAGCATATCTTGGTGACTTTTTTTGGTGGTCTAGCATTCAAAAAACCTGGATTCACAAATTTTGTTTCTCATCTTTTTTTTTTTTGTTACCTTATAGCTTTTCAATAGTAAAATGAGACAACAGATATAGAACCTTTAAATGTAATCGTTCGTTTTGTGTTCTTCCTCTTTAATTTATTTAAGATGGCAACGAATTGAGAGCCCCATCCACTAGTGAATATAAGTAGAAATTGTTAAATGGATGAGTGCTTTAAAAATAAAAAAAGAAAAAAGAAAAAAAGGGGGCAAATCTTCAAGTGTGATTGAACAAAGTGAATATGGATCTTATCACGAGATTAGTGGCGGAATAGCAATCTGTAAAGCTCCATAAATAAACATATCAATCTCGACCGACCAATAAATTTTGACCATTCAGAAAATGACGTCCAATATGTAAACTGCTCAACTAAACCTGCTACTACTTTTCATTTGGTGCGACGTAAAATGCAAGTTTTGAACCCAAAAAAAAAAAAAAAAAGTGTAATTTTTACCAATGAGGCGGGATTTTGCAGAGACATGTAAATTTTTCGATTACATATGGTACATCAATTGATAAGGACGTCCGTGATAGATAGAGGAAGAGAGAAAGAGTTCTAGATCAAACGAATTCAGCTCATCTCTTGATCTATAGCAGCCACAAGTCTCAAAATCAACCTGTTATATAGTTCATACGTGTATGTGTGTGTGTGTGTGTGTGTGTGTGTGTGTGTGTATTCATATGACGTCATTTTCCAGCCAGGCAACTAAGAATACCAACCCAATAAAACCAAATCAAGTTTGAAAAAAAAAAAAAAAGAAAAAAAGGAAAAAGAAAATAAGACACCAGGGTAGAGTACTACTAATTAGTAATATAAATAAATGTGCAAGTCATGTGACCAAGATCACACCATCCAGAAAGAAGAAGAGCTAGTGTCCTGCAAAGTTAATTCTTATATCGTACTTGTGTACAAGTTTTCCCTTGATTTTTCTTTTTTCCTTTCTCGGAAAGTTGTTGTGTTAAGAAAAGAAAATGAGGCCATTCCTATTAGCAGCGGTGCTTCTTTCTTTTGGTTATCCTCTCATATTCTTCCAGTATTGGGAGACGTGGGCTCTGCCGGGTCTTATACTCCTCCATACTTGCGTATGTAGAATCCTATCCTTTATATATACACACACACACATATATATACACACACACACACACATTCGTAATGCATGAAAACAAAATTTATATATTGCATGTTCACTATAGGGCAAGGTAAACCCACCTACAAAATGATAATCAAACTAATTAATTAAGAATTTGTTAGTCATGTGTACTCATTGGTAAGAAGTTGGTGTGTATGTAAATTATGAATTAGCAACGAAATGCAAAGGAATGGACATAGAGCAGTTCCCGGAGGATGGATATTTCGTGGCGGTGAGCGAAGGGCTGTGGGACAATGGAGCGGCGTGTGGGAGGAAATACGAGATGAGGTGCATAAGCGGCCTAAGGCGTCCATGCAAGGGTGGCACCATTGTCGTTCGGGTCGTTGATTTCTGCAAGAAGTATCCATGTCCTACCTCACTCGTCCTCTCCACCAAAGCCTTCAATGCTATTTCCAGGTCTCCCAACGAAAGAATCAACGTGGAATATGCACAGTACGTTGACTTTTTATTACCTCTCTTTCTCATTTCTCGTCATGTGATTTAACATTGTTATTTAGATGCACACACACTTGTGATTAAAGCCTGAAGAAAACTCATCACCTTTTTATTTTTTTTATTTTTTTTTACTCTTTTTCAGAATTTGATGGGCGACTTTCAACTTTGCATGGGGATTTATATCGTAGGAGCTACAAAATTTATGTTTTTCAAATTATATGCTGCACCACGTGACATTAAAAAAATAATAATGGCAAGCTCCTTCTAGCCAAGTTTCCACGGCCGGTGCTTTAGTGTATTGTTCCTCCAATTAACAACAAACTATATAATAATTATTAATTATAAATGCAATTAATTGCAACTGCTTTCTGCGCTTTTCAATGTTCCAATTTCTTCAACAAACTATTGATTAATTTTGTCTGGCAGATAACTGAGTTTAACAACTAAAATTATTTCGTAAATTGGCCGGATGTACCACATCATCATACAACTATGTTCTTATATCTCACCATTATTTCTTGTCCATTTCCAAAAAGGGTATTTTTCAATCGAAAGTAAATTTCAGATATATTAAAAATTTGTACAGGACGTGAGTACTTTTTATTTCAGAAACATTTTCTCACAATAAAGAAATATATAACAGAATGTTCTAATGTTGATAGTGTAATTCGTCTATAAATGTTATACTCCGTATCTACGTATTAGAGAGATTTCATTTTCGTTATTGGGGGAGATATAATCAAAAGATGGAAGCCCGACAAAATACACAGATTGCCCAACTTTTATCCTTACAATGGAAAAGAATAAAAGAATAGAATTCCATCAAGATTAAACCGGAACATATATCCATAGTTATTGGAAGCTTTATTGTAAGTTGCTAGCACAATCAATTTCAGATTCTTGGCATAATTCCCTCCGGAAATAAGGATGAAGATTACGAACTCCCTCCAAATACAGTGGTGTCTGCATTTCGATCAACCGGGATACCTGAATCGACATTTTCTCCGTTAAAAACACAATACTTGCAACAATTTCTTCTATGCTCTTTTCTTTTTCTTTTCCGAATACTTTGTAAGAGATCATGATCGGAAATAACTAATGTAACCAAGTAACTACAAAGTTATATACAGAGGAAGAAAAGGAGATGATTTCGTTGATTTCATTCTTAATGCCACTTACTGCTCGGCGGAAAGCAAACGTCTCTTCTTCACCAGAAACCATGGATATGATACTAGTAGAGGAACCTCCCGTACCCACAGTCCCTTCTGCTAAAACATCTCGACGAAGCTTTCCACCTTCTGTCTCTGTTTCGAATTGGAAACTGGAGACAAACAAGTAGTGTATGTCTATTCAGACAACTGGACGACAATTTACTAACTACGAAAAAAGAGAACCCCAGTTCCATCAAAATATTACTGTATTTAGTGATACAAAAGAAAGGGATGAAAAAGAGAAGACAAAAATGGTTTTTTTTTTTTTTTTTTTGTTGCTAAAAAAAGGATCTAGTGGTGGTCCCGTCATTTTATGTTTTTTTAGTTCATCCTTGAATTGGCAAGGGATTCAAACCTCCGATCTCCTAGTTGGTGAGATCCTAAGGTTGCCTCTCGTGCCAACTCATCTACCTCTACGTGTTCAAATGAAAAGTTTATATAAATACAGGCCAGAAATGGTCAAACAAAGTTCTCGCTACCTCGAGTTAACAGAGCATAGCAATACTACAATCATTACAACACTACAAAAATGTGTACCAGTTTAGCATTTTGATTAAATTCTTTCTGTAGTCATTGCTAAATTTTGCCAGAATTCTTCAATGAAGTTTAGTGAAGCATAATAATCACACTATCATGTATCCATGTAAAATATGAACATTTGGATCTTTTACGTTTACCTCTCCAAATCAAAAAGTGTACCCTCCTCAGTTCCCTGAAACAAGTCATCAATTGTAGAGGCTGCAGAACATACCAGGCGGCAGTGGTGATTGTACAACTCGTCAATTAGGGTGATAAACCTCCGAGCCTGACAAGCAGAATATTTTTTCCTAATTAGATGAAAGTTGAATTTTCTTATACATAACAACCCACCAAATTTGTGACGGTATTACCACACCACAGTTTAGTTTGAGAGCAAGAATGAACCTAGACTAGAAGATACAGAAACGTATGTAAGATTTAAGGTGCAGCTGAGATATCTAGGATTTGTCCGTATGATCATTTCACTATCTCAACAAGGAAAACCAGTCCTCTAGTTTTTCCTCTTCCTCTTCTTGTTTTAACAGTTTGTCATACAACCATACAATAATCTCTGTTCTTATTGCCAGTTTTAAGTAATTTGTTGGCTCATAAAAGCTCAACCACTTGGTATAAGTGCAAAAACTGTATCTCTAACAACAAATTCCACAAATATCATCTGGCCTTGGTTTAACCGGTCAAAAGCCAGCAACATTACCTTATCACGAATGCGCATACTCATCACTGGAATATCGGATATGAGACTGTGTGATAGTTTTCAGCCACTGCAATGTAGTCTGCTGCACCAACCTGTAGTCAATTAAAGAACAACGAAGCAAACAAACAGAAGAATCAGTCTCATGGTGAGTATTAGCAGACACACAATCACTGTGCGAAAGAATAGTACCGGCTGACCACATAAATACTCGAATGTGAACCGCGCAACTCCATGACAGCTTTCTGGAACCTCCAACATTCTGATTTAAGAAATCAGTTTCCTTGTATTGGATAACAAATAATCACCAGATTGATAATGCTAACTAACTCAAAGTACCTGCCAAACATTACTGGAATATTAACAGAGGTGATCTGTCCTCCCACTGTGCCAGTGACCGCATGCCACATCTTCTCGTAACCCTCCAGTGCAGTGCTGTCCAAAGGCCAGAAGTAGTGAACCTGAATAAAGAAGTAAGATTTTTATCCAGAATTATGATCTCTGGTTTACTAAGCAAGCATAATTATTGTCCAACTTCAAGTTAAAGCTGAATTAAACTCATATATACTTGGAAGGAAAACATTATATATATTATAAACACTCATGCACCAATTATGCACATATTTACTTCATGAATAAATACAATGAACAGCATCCATTAAATGCTGAACTGAGCTAGATAACGTGCATGAATCTATAAAAAGATTAGAAATGAAATGAAAGCAAAACTCTCTTAACAGGACACTCTTGCAAGGATTTACAATCGAACATTCAAATATTCGCTGATGCAAAACTGGAACTGCATGACTCCCACCTGATCTTTGGATCTTTGAGCTATTAGACGGCGGTAATCAATCTCACTTCCGATGTAAACAATCTCACACTGCTCCTCCAATTTGGCAAGAAACTTCTGGAAGATCTCCCGTTGCATACCATCCTGCATGAGTATTTCACTCGAACAATGTTAAACTCTACAATAATTTCTTTTTCCAACTCTAGCAACCATTCCAGAGAAATATAGTTAATTATCGGCAAAAAATCAGTATAGCATTGCACATAACTTCAAAAACTGCTAATAAACAAATATTAGCTCAGATTGCTTTCATCCGTCCTGGCCAATGTAGTCAGAGTAAAAGCTTACCTGGTAAAATACAAAGGCAAAGAAAATTTCCTATTCAATACCTGTCTGAAAAATAAGGCGGCAGAGAATGTTATAGATCTTTTAGTTTCTATTAAACACTAACCTGATTCAAGTCATTTGGTGCTCGATTGCTGGTGGCCACAAGAACAGTCCCTGTAGTTAACAATCGGCCTAGAATCCCAGATAAGGCCACAATAGCAAATACATCAACAGTCTGTAAACAGAAAGCATGTAAATCTAAGTCATAAAATGAGTTGCAAATTTAGTAACCGGGGTCTTAGTGGTATGTACATGCATATGAAGCAAACCAACCGCAAAGACAGAATCAGAGGGGAACTTATTGGTGTAAATGCTAAAACTCAGGATCCAATTTGACCTCATGAAGCTGCATCTTTCTAGCTTATACTTTCAACACAACATCTCACCTGGATCTCATCAAAGCAGAGAATACTCCCTCCTTTTCGATCAGACTGCCAGTCGGTGAGGAGCTTATCCGCTACTGCTGGAAGAATGTTTTGCATCTGAGCCTCTTGCTTGTACCGTTCTTCTGCAGCCAACCACTCCTTAACTTTTGAATCAAAGGGAAGATTTATCATCCAATTAGAAATACTTGATTGCAATGATTTTTCCTCCACTTGATTTTTCCAAATCTTGTGCATCTGCTCATTAATTTTAAGCATAGCCTGCAAATAAAGATTTCAAAACAAAACTTATTTGGTGTGTATTTTCCTTTTCTTTCACTGGAGACTTTGTCTGCATACCTTGTCATCTACGTCAAAGGTTAGACAACACCTTTTGTTTTGCTTTGTTATTATTATTATTTTTTTTTTGCAATACCAACTTCGAATTGACACACAAGAATGATCATCGTTTAATTTATCCAAACTTTGAAAGTGAAAAGCGCACCTCATGAAAGTGATACCTCCTTCGATGCTTAACAAATCCTTGAGTGGCACCATAAAACATATCCATAAGCATGGTCTTTCCTGAAGCAATAACAAATGTCAGGAAAAACAAAATGGACTAGTGCTGATAAAGCTGCTGTCTACTGTAAGGAAAAACATAATTTGATCAGAATTTAATGGAAAAATATTCGATAAAGAAAAAGACCACTTCCGACATTGCCCCATATATATAGTCCTTTTGGAGCTGGTGGAGCAGTGGGACGAGAACCAACGAGTGAATCCAACTTCTTCTCACGATTAAGGTATGAAACCCACTTCCCCACTCCTGGTTCTACGTCAGATTTTCTCCTGAGTCAAACACAACCCGTTTTGACACAAAAATAAACAAACAAATAAATTTGAAAAGTGTTGATGTGTGCAAGTTGTTTTCTAAGTCCATTTTATATAAACTTAAGCTTCATGATATCTAATATAAAAAGGTAACGTCTTCAATCTGGCGATCATACAGGGCCGCCAAAATAGCATTTTGGTTAATCACATGTAATACTACTGTCATATATAATATTTTCAGTTGATACTTTTAATTTGTAGTAGAATTTTCAATAAGTAACATGTTATATGTAGAATAACATAATTTTATGTATGAAGATCAATTGGTAGTTACATGTATTTAAGGGAGAAAAAAAAAGTTATGTTTGCCGTCGACCGAAGATTAATCCAATAAATTCATATATATATATATATATAATAATAATAAATGATAAAGGATTGAACTTTATGGAAATGGTTAAATACCTGAACATCCATCTTCCAATGCGGCGATGACTGCTGATGCCCTCCTGCTGTTTGTGCTCAGCTTCCTCCATTAACAGCCTTCGCCGCTCATTCTCCCTCTTCTCCTCCCACTTCGCTACTCTTTCCTAGAAATATATATATATATATATATATATATATATATGTAGCAGATAAGAACACAGGAATCATACCCAAAAACCAGAAAATGACCAAACTTGAGAATCAAAATCGTACATGATATTCCTCCATTTCTCTCTCGTACTGCTCCAACCTCCCGAGCAACTTCTCCAGCTCCAGAGCAACCCTCTCCTGGTTCGGATCATCTCGAAGCTTCCCTTTCTCAACCAGATTCCTGTACTGCTCTAGCGGCCCTAAAAGAATAAGACAATTCTTGATTCACTTCGTCTGTAGTTACGTATATATTTATAGATATATAGTTATATATATAGAGAGAGAACCTGGAGGTTTAGAGAGAGAAAGGTGAAGCGGCTGGGAATAAGAGCGAATCGAATTGAAGCGGGTGTAGTTGGAGGAGGAGGTTCGGCCATGAACGAGCCCTAGATATAGAATCCTTGAGATCGGAGAAGCTCTTCTCATTCTTTGATCGATCAAAGAGGTAATCTCAGGAGCTCAGAGACATCAAAATTACGTCGATTTCTGTCTTAGATAGCTTCGGACTTCTGACCCCGAGGTTGAAGATGGTGACGTGGCACCGTATCGACCAGCCACGTGGATAACAAAAGAGCCATTATTAACGCTATCGCTTTCGCTTGTTTACTGCAAATGCAAATCCAAAGCATCAAGACTAAGATCGTCCGGACAGTCGGCGTCGCCGGCGCCGGCACCGGCACCGGCAACAAAAGAGCGGCGGAGCAGAGCTGCTTGTCCCTGCTTGAAGCCTGCGACGCTCTGGCTAAATTCGTTCAACTCCAAGCGCGAATTCTCAAACTGGGTCTGCAAAACAACCCGCTGGTTCTCACTAAGTTCGCCGCTGTATCGTCCGACCTCGACGCCGTCGACTACGCTTCCTCGTTTGTCTTCTCTTCCGACGCCGATTATCGCCTCTACGACGCTTTCCTCTTCAACACCGTCATCAGAGCCTACGCCCAAACCGGGGATTTAAAGGAGAAAGCTTTGGCTTTGTACAACGCCATGGTTGGCTATGGTGTTTCGCCTAATAAATTCACGTACCCTTTTGTCCTCAAGGCCTGCGCTGGCCTTGGGAGATTGAGTTTAGGCCAAACGGTGCATGGTTCGGCGGTGAAGTTTGGTTTTGACGTTGATGCTCACGTTCGGAATACCATGATTCACATGTACTGTTGTTGCGGCGGTGGCGTTGAGTATGCTCGTTCACTGTTTGATGAAATGCCGAAGCGGGACTCGGTTTCTTGGAGTGCGATGATTGGCGGGTATGTGCGCCTGGGATTGTCCACGGAGGCGGTCGAGTTGTTTAGGAAGATGCAGATTGCCGGGGCTCGGCCGGATGAGATCACGATGGTGTCGGTTCTCTCGGCGTGTACGGATTTAGGTGCGCTTGAGCTCGGGAAGTGGGTGGAGTCTTATATTGAGAGAGAAGGGATTCAGAAGAATGTGGAGCTTTGTAATGCTCTTATTGACATGTTTGCAAAATGCGGTGATGTTGAGAAAGCCATAAAATTGTTCAGAAACATGTCTAGGAAAACAATTGTTTCTTGGACTTCTGTGACTGTTGGCCTGGCAATGCATGGCCGCGGTTCTGAGGCAGTTTCTTTGTTTGAGGAAATGATAAGAAACGGAACTGCTCCTGATAATGTCGCCTTCATTGGGTTGCTTTCTGCTTGTAGTCATTCCGGATTAGTTGAAAAAGGAAAAGGATATTTCAGCTCAATGACAAAAGAGTATCAGATTGTGCCAAAGATAGAACACTATGGATGCATGGTGGATATGTTATGCAGGGCAGGGCTTGTTAATGAAGCAATGGCATTCGTCCGAAAAATGCCTATCGAGCCAAACCCGGTAATCTTACGGACTTTGGTCAGCGCTTGTCGTGCCCATGGCGAACTCAAGCTGGGAGAGAGCATCAGCAAAAGCCTAATTTCGAACGAGCCTATGCACGAGTCGAACTATGTACTGCTTTCCAATATTTATGCAAAAATGTCTCTCTGGGAGAAGAAAACAAAAATTAGACAGATAATGGACAAGAAAGGAATGAGAAAGACTCCTGGGAGCACCATGATCGAGCTAAACAACGAGATTTATGAATTCGTGGCTGGCGATAAATCGCTTAAGCAATACAAAGAAGTTTACGAGATGGTGGACGAGATAGCGAGGGAGATGAAGAGAGCTGGTTATGTTCCTAGCACTACGGAGGTGTTGCTAGATATTGATGAAGAAGACAAGGAAGATGCTTTAAACCGGCATAGCGAAAAGCTTGCCATCGCCTTTGCCCTCCTGTACACACCACCGGGAACTCCTATTCGGATAGTGAAGAATTTGCGAGTTTGCAGTGATTGCCACTCTGCTACCAAGTTCATATCCAGGATTTATAGTAGAGAAATAGTGGTGAGGGACAGAAACCGGTTTCACCTTTTCAAGGATGGTCTCTGCTCATGTAAAGATTTTTGGTGACAAATTATTCACCATTATACATGGATGACAAATTTCCGATAAATCAAATGAAAAATCGAGCCTGAAAACTTCAAATAGAGCAGCTTTACCATTGTTCATGACAAGCCTTGATTTCAATCACAGATGTGCCTCATTTGAAATTTATGCCTTGCAGAGTTAAAAGAGGGTAGTCCATGAAATTTGTTCATTTAATATAGAGGCCATTCTTGTTCAGGGTCAGGCCCAAGCTAGCTTTTATAATTGTCTAAATTGAGGATTATGATTTAAATTTTTTTTCTTTCATTTACATAAAGGTCTAAATTGATACTTATAAATACCATATTACCCCAAGAATTGAAACTAAACAAATAAAGAATTGATTAAAAAAGGAAAAAAAAATCTCTAAAAAAATGTAAAACTAAACAAATCTTTTATAAAAGTATAACAAAAAAAACATTTTACTTGCTTTATTATAAAGAAAAAAGGACAATAACTAATATAAGTTGTATGATACATGAAAAACAATCATTATAATAAATAATTGATCATTAAAACAAAATTCACAACGTACATATAAAAAAATTAAATAGATATTCTAAAGAAATATGAAACACTTTAAAACCTAAAAAAAATACATCATAATGATATAATAATTATCATAAAGAAAAAGACATTGTAATGATATAGTAATTATTATAAAGAAATAAACAATTTCATCACACATTTAAACTTTAGAAACTATTAAAATAATACCAATAAAAATAAAAATAAATAAATAAATTATCACAATAATATTACAATTAACATAAAGAACCTAAATCATACAAAAAAAAAAGTTTCTAAGAAATCCAAATTATACTTAAGAAATATGTTTGTAAAAAAACCTTAATTACACTAATAAGCCATCACTATAACAAAAAACTAGTCATTAAGATAATGATACAATAATGATGAACAAATAAAGAAAAATGATGTTAAATAAAATAAAAGGACAAAATAGATATTACAAGCAGTTTTTTTTTTAACGAACATTTACATAATATTATCAAAAAACGAACATATTTTAAAATGAGATTCTAAATATAGATTTTTTGTATAATTATTTTTATTTATTATTATTATTATTATTATTATTATTATTATTATTTTGGGTCTAAAAAGCTAAAGTTTATAGTTGTAAAACTCCCATAACAGATGAGTATTAATTTGCAACATAAGCCTTGATCTTGTATTTGGGAATTGTCTGGTAGTAGCTAATTTGTTGGCCTCTATATATTCTTTTGGGTTCCTTATGTTGATGCCAAAATCAACTCAACATCACATGCAGTTGTGTACGGCGGTCGGACAAGTTATCCTATTGGTAAGCCTGCAAGAAAAGGAGGGACAAGAACTTTGGATTGGGGACGAAAAAAAAAAAAAAAAAAAAAGGGGGCAAGCAGAGGGGCAAAAAAACAGTACATAAGTTGTAAATATCTTTGTAGAGGGGCATTGTTCGAGCAGGGACAATAATCGGATCCGACTAGTAGGGTTTGGATAAACCCATGTACCGTTGCTGATTATTTTTTTTTTATATATATATATATTTTTTTTTGGGTGGGTTAAGAAAGCAATGTTTATAGTTGGTGGGTTTGATCAGCTTCTCCATACCAAGAAATGGTAAGTAAATATGCGACACCAGATAGACAACGACACACACCAGTGAGTGTTCTTGAGCGCACGCCTAACCATTACCTTTGCACTCATTATCGTTGAGCATGATAGATCTACCTCGTGATTCATAATCTTGTCAAAAACAACTTAAAATTGAAACTTCGAAACGGCGAATCGATTATCCGGAAGCCAAAAATAATTAAATCGAAGCAGTCCCTTTCATGGATTATGCAGAGACAGAAATGTCCCACTTTCCAAATCCTTGCATCAAATTTATACCCGTACAGTTTATACTCTTCTACGTACATACACATGCATGTGTTTGTGGCATAGAAGAACTTAGCACTGAAAGAAAACAGAGAAAGATTTTTTTAAACAGTTATGCCGACAACCCCTAACCCATTTTTTACCATGGTGTAAACTGTGAATTGATTTTTTTTTTTTTTTTTTTTTTTTTTAAATCACACTGGTCTTGTTAAAATATCAACCCCAAAGATAATAATAAAAAAAAAATTCTTCCTTTTTTTTTTTTCCAAATAAAAAAAAACATGTAACAGACCTGTCCATTTGGAAAATGATTTTTTCGCCACTTTACAGAAACTCATTTTCAACATAAACAGACAAGTGCTCCTTTGTCACACCTTGTTAGATTTTTCCAATTACATCCAAGATAGGAAACGACATTTGACACCATTCACACGTTATGGCATTGAAATAACGTAAAATCAAGGGCATGGAAATTGGAAAATATAAGCCCGCACTTGGTCGCGAGTAGTCCCCCACATTGCATTATACGACATGGAAATTTGAAGTCAACTAATGTAGAGTACCTCACTCATTTCACTATTTCACATCTAGGTCATATATTTTGAAACTCTTAATACAAGTGACAAATATCAATTGAAAATTTACACATTAATGAGTTAAGTGTTACAAGATATTAATTTTGATATTACATCAACTAAACAATACCATACGGCCATTAGATATGAGACTTTACATGTATATATGCATTCGAGTTGTTGGGAGTGTAATACAGTTCAAATTTTATAGCTACTTTTCTTCATACACCCTACTTTGCCTATCGGCTGAGTAGCGTTGAATTAAATTAATCGTTTGATCAAGTCTTCTTCCTTGAATCATAAATTTATGCCTAACTTGTTGACTATGTCAAATTGTTAGGCATCAATCTAAAATATGCTAATGCTTCCATCAACTTCCACAACATCAAAACGTTGTGCAAACTCATTAGAAAACAATTAGCGGCCGCATCTCTCCAACTCTAAGCCAAGTCTAATAAATGCAAACTTCCCTTGAATCCCTTTAATTTTCCTAAACTTGTTTTGGCTTTTTTTTTTTTTTTTTGGTCATTTTCAAATTGGTGAGAAACAGAGCTATTTTTCTTTCTTTAGAAACGCGTGGCTATTTGAGTTGGTGCTCATAAATGAAGCGGGATCCCAAAACCTAAGGAAAAGAGACCCATGAAAAGGGACATCCACCAAACTATGTGAGAATTTTCCTTCAATGTGTAAAAGGGACGTTCCACCACAAGTGCACCATGATTGTTATCCTTTCACAAACAATAAAACTTATCGTCTTTTAGAGTATAGGTTTGAGCAGTAAATTTAAATTTTTATAAAAAAACAAGTGTAGATTTTTTATCTGAACCTATGATCTAAGTAGGGATGAATTTAGTACTCAGAACTAGAAATATCAGAGTACAAAACGATTGTTAATCCTGGCTTAAAACAAATCCCAACTCCTTAAAATCCTCTTTTGTTGCTTCTGAAGTCTATAATAAAAAGAAAAATAATTTCTTGTTAAGGGAAAGGGCACTTGAGTACACGCCACAAAGGTGAAAACTTAAAAGGTTCTTTTCATGTTTATTTGGCTAGTGTCGTACTCTGAGAAGAACTAATCAGATTAAGGAAACTCTGGAAAAGAAATCAACACCATTAAAGACTGGAATTCTTCTTAATCCATTGTCATTTCTGAATCGACAAGAGCTTTATTTTCAAGACTATATAAACATACACAATGTACCTTCGAAATGGCACTTGTGCTGAAGCGATTATATGAAGAAACAACTGGTTTTCAGTTCAGAAAGATGTGTAATTCAGTAAACAAAAGTTTCACAAAATAAAATCCAAAATGGGATCCAAAAACCCAATTCAGAGAACAGTAAGGGGAAAAAAAAGATTATGAATACCAATAAATAGCATTAAACTTCTAGGAATGAGATTCTACATTAACACAAGTAAAAAAAAAAGAGGAGGGGAGGGGGGATTTTGAAATTCTGACAATCCCAAATCCCAAACGTCACTGATATTGAATTTCTGAGAAAATATTATGAGAGAAAAGAATAAGAAAAAAATAGTAATAAAAAGGGTTACTAGTAGCATAAGAAGCCGAGATCTAGAACAACATACCCAACCCAGTTTCTATTCCAATCCAAATCTGAAATCTGGGAAGAATTTCGTCACTTTTTTCATTCAATTTGCTCTTATTATTGTTTAATCTGGCTCAAATTTTGTGATAGAATTCAAGAGAAGAAGAAAAGAAATTACTCTGTGGAAATCAGTCTTGAGATTCGCTCTTCTTGCCGTCGCCTTCTCTCTCCTCCAACAACCTACCAGCCTCCTCGTCGGCCTGAGAAGCCTTCTTCTGGGCCTCCTTGGCCTTGAGCGCCTGCAATTTGGAGTGGTTGTAGTAGGCGACGCCGAGGAAGGCGAGGCCGTAGCCGAAGAGATTGATCGGCGTGACGGTGTCCTTGATGACCGACCAGGAGAAGGCGATGAGGAGCCAGTCCTTGACGACGCCGGCGACGTTCATCGTCAGGGCGGAGGTTTTCCCGACGAGAAGGAAGACGGCGAGGTTGAGGGCGAAGGCGCAGAGGGAATTGGTCCCGAAAACGACGAAATCGAAGTGGAAGCTGGAGGTGTCTCTCAGGACAGGGTACTCGACGAAGATCCAGGGCACGAGGAGGAAGACGAAGCAGCAAGGCGCGACGTAGTAGAGAGATGTGATCGGATTGAGCGAAATTCCTTTGGCGGTGAGGAGGATTTGGATCATGACGAGCCTGGTGGCCTCGAAGGCGACGGCGCCGAGCTGGAGGAAGACTCCCCAGGCGTCGAATCTGGCCTCGCCGTAGGCGGCGATGGCGACGCCGAAGGAGATGGAGAGCATGTTGGCCATGGTGTCGGACTTGAAGGACTCCTTCTTGAAGAGGACGCCGATGGAGTAGACGGCGACGGGCATGAGGGCTTTGAGCATCTGGATGAAGGAGACGGAGAGGAAGATGTAGGCGGAGTTGGAGAGCCAGAGGGAGAGAGCGTAGAGAGCTCCGATGGGGACGACGGAGGAGAGGTAGAGGTCGCGGGACATGGAGACGGGCTCGACGAGTTTGAAGACGCGGACGAGGAGGAAGGCGATGGTGGAGCAGAAGGACATGTGGATCATGGTGAGGGAGATTGGGAAGGGCCAGTTGTACATCTTCTTGTCCAGGATGTACTTGTTGTACACGATCACCGTGAAGCTCAGGAAGATCCACACGCCGACGTAGGCGTACGATAGCAGGATCTTCTTCACCACGCTCTCGCTCAGAGACCCGCCCTTCCCCATTGTTCCTCTCTCTCTCTCTCTCTTGTTTCAAATGGCGCAGGATAAGCAGAGAGTGGGTGGTGGATAAGGGAAGAAGAAGAAGAAGAAAGAGAGAGAGTAATTGGGACTGAGAGAGAAATCTGTGAATAATATCTGAAGAGGAGAGAAGGGGACAAAGAAGAAGCGTTTTTATGGGGAAGGAGGGATCAGTTTTAAATTATTAAAAAATAACTGTTAAGACTTTTTTGTTTTAAAATAAAATTGGAGGGGAGGAAATTGGAATTTGGAAAATGTGGTGGTGGTGGTGATGTGGCGATGGCAGCTGGAAAGTGTTTGACCTTTTTTTTTCCCCTATTTCCTCTTCAAAATGCATTAAATAATGATTAAAGAAAACTAGCAAATGTAATAGACCTAGTGTAGGGGGAAAAAAAAAGATATGAAAAATAGGATTTTGTTTTTTTGTTTTTTTTAACCCGAGTCTAAATCAAAACCTTTTGTACCGTTAGAATATACATGTAATAACATCATTTTGTTTCTAATAATTAAATTTGTATAAAGTTTTATTAATTTTGTTTTTTTAAGGTTAATTGTCAAGTTAATCACTAAATTTTTAAATTTATATAATTTTAGTTTTTTTTTTTTTATAATTAGAGTAACTCTAAATTATTAAAAAGGGTTTTATAATTATCATTTTCATTAATTTTTATATTGAAATTCATTATTGAGCATCACTTTTTGATTGAATTATTAAGGGATTCCGTCTAAAAGTTTATGAAAATGACTATTAATATTTTAATATTTTGGGTTCATTCAAGTTACTAAAAAAAAAAAAAAAACAAGGATTAAAATTACACAAACTTAAAAATTTATGGATTAAACGAGTAATTATCTTATTTTTTATTTTTAACATGATTTTGAACAAATCTTTTTTTTAAACGACGTATATTGTAGTAACGATACCTAGGGTAATGTGTAGTTTTAAATGAGTAGATTCTATTGCTATGATTTGTGTATTGTTTAAGACTTTAACTCTCATGTGATTTTTTTTTTTTTATGATTATTGCTAGTTTTAATATAATTATTATGTGATTTAATATTTATAAACCCATAATGTTAACACAATATTATTTGAGGGGTAAACTCAAATATTATTAATATAGAAAACTTTGAAACAGTAACGAAACATATTTTTTGTTCGGGTTGTATTTTTTTAGATGTTAAAAATGTAGATTACTAGTAGTTTTTATTTTTTATTTTTAACAACAACAAAGTAACTTATGACGTAATTAATTAGAGAACATATGGCCTACGAAGTAAATCTCACGTTACAACACAAATATTTCCTTGATGAATATTGTGCATTTGCAATGTGCCAATCACTAATGCAATCTTGAAATCTCATAGCAATTGCATAACGGCACTTGAACATGGAAATCCTTCTTTAATGCTACGGTAATTTAAGGCAATGTTTTTGTTTTAGTTATACGAGGTATGCATACTTTTGAATTTGATTGCTTGATAAAGTAACCTCAATCTTGCAAAATTGCTTTATTTTTAGGATATTTTAGAGTGGAAATACAACATACAATAACATCCTAAAATTCTAGATATAACATTTTGATGCCAACTATAACATCAACATTAGTGTTTAAAGTCCTTTAAAAAAAAAAAACAAAACAAAACATTAGTATTTAAAGTGGAAATGAGTGTTCTCCTTGTTACGCTACGCACTTGGATTAATCTCTGAACACTTTGGCGCATGATTATAGACAATAACTCTTTCAATTTGACCTATTACAAAAAGAAAACAAATGAAATAAATAAATAAATAGAAGAGTAATTCTAGAAACACCAGCTCTAATACCAACTTTTGGATATCAACTCACGTGTCATATTTTCATTAGTAAATGCAGTTAATTGATGTGATAATGCTTTAAGAACTTACGAATAAAAAAACAACAACTCATATATCACAGAAGTTGGTATTTAAAAATTTGGATTAAAATTGATATTCTTAATATTTTTCAAAATAAAATATATAGACACTCTTAGCAAATGCAGTGACGGGATTGAATGTTTAGGTATATTAAAAAATGGGCATCAATTTCCGGTGACATGTCCACTTAATGATCCAATATAATAAGTAATTAGTCTACAAGTATTCTACTATTTTCTATTCAACAAGACTTTACCAATGAACAAATTTGTCCATAAATATTTAATCCCCAAAATCGATCTTTATTGTTCCCCGGGGACCTCCCAATCCCATAATTTATTTCCAAATCAACACCCTATCATTACCTTTTGACAAAAATTGATATATATGTATATATGTATATTTTTTTTCTTTTTTTGCTCCCGGATATTTTTAATTAAAATAAGATATTAAATTAAAGAAACTACTAACAAGAGATAAACATCTGAAGCGCATTGGGTGGGGGGTGGAGGTGATTAAAGTCCAATATAGCGACATTTTAGTTTGGGTTCGGTTATTAAAATGAAAGGAATTGGAAGAGAAGTTTGAGGTACGGGGCGGCAGATATTAAATTATGGAAAAGACTCAGGGCATGTTTGTTTCACCAACTCAAATCATTCAACTCAAATTTTTTTTTATCTTTTTCCCAAAAAGTTTATCTTTTTCCCAAAAAGTTTTTTATCTTTTCTGAAAATTCAAAAAAATTTACTATTGAAACTTTAAAATCCCAACTCAAACTACTCCACCAAACAAACCATTAGGGTGTGTTTGGTCCGTAAGTTTAGTTTCGAGATGAAAATTATTCTTGTTTCAAAATAAGAAGTCTTTTTTCTTTTGTTATGAAATATTGTTTGGATGTGTAGTTAAATTGTAGTTATAAAAAAGACTAAATATCTGAAATGATATTTGGATAAACATTAAAAATAACCATTTCAATTTTTTTTTAAATTAGGAATATGGGGATTTGAATTCTATATATATCTTTTTGTGGAGTTAGGTGTGGAATTATTACATTTCATTCGAACTCTAGATTATGCTTGCAACTACCGTCATTTGAAAATTAGTTTTCTAGCAATCTAATAATAAAATTTATCACATTTTAATAGAGTATGGATTTAGAAGTGTTCCTCTTTTTACTATGAACACAATGAAAAAGAATCAATTTAATCAAAAAAGGAAAGGAAAAAATTATGTAATTTAAAAACATGAAGCAGAAGAGAGGAAAAAAAGCGAACAGTTGATCATGAAAAAAGCGAAGAGTTGATCATGAAAAAAGATATTTATTTATTTGTATTTTCCTATTTCATTTCTAAAATAAGACGAGACAAACCATCCAAACAAACGTTAGAAATGAGATGGGTGGGACCAAACAGGTCCTTCAGATTTGTTTGAAGAGTATTATAAGTTGCGCGATCGTAGGATAAGTCACATGGGACCGCAAGCAAAGCCACAGCCGTTGACAATCTACGCGCAACGTGACGTGCGCGTGGTTAGTCTGCTCATGACTTGAAGGCTTCCTAATTTGCTTCCTCGTTTCTTACAACGCCCCTTGTAGCATTATCTTACCACCCCCTCAGTTTTTTCTTAATTAATAAATATTTTGCCTTTTTTTCCCCCCCTAAATAACGAATGTAAATGGTCCTCAAGCTCTTAAATAGATTATTATTTGATCACGTTCTTTTTATCTTGTCAAAAAAACCCCCGAATTGTTAAAACATTTCCAATAAAGGATCTTCGCTAACTTACACCATTTTTGGACGGCTTTTATACATGTGACCCTCACATGTGTATTTTCTTTAAAAAGACCAAAAAGAAAAAAACCCATTTGTGCTTCGGGTGTCCCCTTACCTATCATTTAATAATCGTGTCGTGCTATGTTATGTGTGTTTATTAGTTATAACGTCAGGTCTAGCTCATGTCTTATTTACAATCATACTTTTAACATGTTTGTGTCTTAATCATGCTCATAGTGTACTTAATTAAAAAAGTTATATAAATAACATGCAATATAAGTGTTTAATACAATAAAAACATTAATTTTTTAACAAAACAAATCATTTTATAAAAGAAACTACAACATTGCAAACCTTACAAAGCAAAAACAAAAGTGAGATAAATCGAAATAAGAAAAAAAAAAAAAAAAAAACGAGTCCCTTGGAAAAGTAATAAGAAATTTATAAGTATTTACAAATAGAGCAATGTTGATGTCCCATTATCGTGTTGTCTAATGTGTTTGTGTTAGATTCTTAACATGTCGTGTACTAAACGTGCTTCGTGTTCAAAAGTTACGTCAAACTCGACTCATTTAATAAACGTAATGAGTTGGGTCCATTTAATGGTCATGATGTGTGATATTATTTGGATTAAACTCCTATGTCCCCTTATTCATGTCTCATTTATGTCCCTCCAATAATATCATGATACGTTAATTAAAAATATATATTTAATTATAATGTCATATCACATCAATTAAAAAATCATATTAGTTATACATGTGTCATATTATTATTAGAGGGATCTAAATAAAGACATAAATATAGGGATATATGATCTAAATTAATCATCTTACTCTCACTTTTTAAATTTTGTGACGGTACCAGCCTCTAGCTCTAATTTGTTGTGACACATCATTATACACATATTGCACGCGATATCATATGTTGAAAACTTAAGAGAAGTTCAAGAAAATATTTTAATTGCAAATATTCTATCAATTCAGAGTCCTTTTGTCAAAATTAAAAACAGGGGTCTTTTTTTTGTTTTTTGTTTTTTCCTTTCCTGCAGTTTTCCTTCTCTTTATTGTTGGCTCTCACATAAACATAAAACCCAACAGTATGTATTCAATTAATTATCATTATTTTTCAAATTGATGAATTTATTCATAAAAAAAAATTAGTAAATTTGAATTTAACAAGTTTATTGGGTAGATCATTTGTGACAATGTACTATTATGATTAATTTTCTTTATGAGGTGCTATTTCTTCCCCAAGTAAAACACCCCCAAACAAAGCCTCCCCCGACAAAATGCCCCCTGCGTCGCGATTGCATGACCTCATCGCAACTCCTCCCCGCCACATTGGGTGGCTACCCACCACGCAGGCACCCACCCAACGAGTAGCCCTCATCGCAACCCCGCACAATTACTCCCTATTATCGCGAGCCAACGATTCATTGTTTTCATCCTGTCCATCGACGAGCAATGTATCAGTTGTTACTGCCATGGGAAAGAGAGAGAAAGGAAATAAAAAATATAACTACTAATTTTTTTTGGTAAAAAAAAAGGATCTAGAGGTGTCCCATCATTTTCAGAATTTTCAACCTCACAGACAGGAACACTTTCCTAGTATAGCAGAAATATATTCTTTATATTAGTTTCTGTCGTTCGTCTACCCAAAGCCTACCTTGTCATCACCAAACTAAGTTTCAATAGTCGAAATTGGAGCAGGGCTTAAGGGGAGACAATGTGAATCGAACTCTGATGGACGAAAAGAATATGCCTAACAAAGACTTCCCACCCTTTTACCATCCCATCCACCCCATGTGGGTGTAAAATGTAACTATTGTTTCTCTTTAGTTTGACTCTCCAAATCCAACAAAAATTTTGTAATTTACATTTTCAAAGTTTTGCTATTTACTGTTACCTATTCATTTGCTCCCCCCCCCCCCCCCCCTAAAAATCCAACTGACAAAAAAATTATTAAAACTCTGTTAATTTGGTCAAGATAATAGGATGGCCGGTTTTAATCTAAAAAGTTCAATCTCAATTGTCAACTGTACATTTGGTTGAACCACTTAGTTCTAACTTTCAGTTCAAGTCTTAAATAGTGTTCCCACACTCGACTCAAGATGGCAGTTTCAATCCACTTGGTTAGGACAATAGGATGGCTAGTTTCAATGAAAAAAGTTCAACCCCAATTGTCAACTATGCATTTGGTTGAACCACTTAATTCCAACTTTCAGTTCAAGTCTTGAACAGTGTTCCCACACTTAACTCAAGATTAAATTTTGAAATTCCAACTTTAACACCAAATGCTCAACTCAGATCATCAACTCAAACTTATTTTAAACTAACTCAAAAATTTCAACTCAAATCAGCGAAACGAATAGAAATATCAAGTGAAAAAGATAACATACATAAATGCATTTCATAAATTTAACCTATAATTAAAGTGAAAAGATATCCAGATTTATTATAATTAGTTTATGTGCATGAGGGCTCGATGAGCCCTAACCCCTATCTTTGCATGACTGCCAAATGTAGGTAACGCCAATACAAAGTACCTTAAAATATAGGTGCAAAAGTGATTCATTCACAACCTTTTCGGTCATACTCTTTAATCTTTATTTTTTCCCTGTGCAAATTTAGTACAGCATGCCTTTTTTTTCTTTTTTTTTTGAATAAAGGGTTTTATGCTGAATTCAATTTCAAGCCTCCACACGAGCTGGACTCTATATATATATATATATATATATATATATATTTTTTTTTTTTTTTTTTTTTTGGGGGTCATTTGCTCATTTTAAGAAAGAAAATAACAACAAAAATAAATAAAAACTAAGTACTGTCAACTTTTAGCGATACTCCTAAGCAAGAAAAATTCAGAAAATGTAGCCCCATTGACGAACATCTATAATTAACTAATCTAAATAATTTCTCTAGAAGGGGGAAAAAAAAGAGAAACTTTGATCAATATGGGTTTGTAACAAACTTGCTTATATTGTACATCAATAAGACATTTTGAATTATTAGGCAGAGAGAAAAGAAATCTTTTTACTGATCAAGAGGATAGACGAGAAATCTAATTCTTGCTTTTTCTTTACCAAACAATCCAGATACAGACTTGAGTTTGAAGGTTCAATGCATGATTAAGCTGTCGTTTGACTATATATCCTCATTAAATTTCACATTAAGGACATAGACAAATCCACATATATATATAATTATATATATTGTATATATGTAGTTATATTTCTATATCTATGGAAAAAATAAATAAAAAAGGGTATCTTCTTATTAGGTAGAGAATAGACCCAGTTAATGTCCATATATTAGTTTACGTGGTGCTTTGTTTTCTTATGTGTCCACTTTGACTTGGTAGTAGCTGGGTGTGACATTTGATTTTTTTTTTTTTTTTTTTTTGGTTTTATATATTGCTTTTTTTTTTTTTTTCTTCATAGATGGGGTCCTGGTGAACGATAAATACAGATTTGTTAGTTCTCATTTAATTTTGTACTTTTAATTTTTCGTATCCAAGCAATTATATATATGAGTTGGTTTCATATTATTTCTAATCACACCTGTTCGTTTTTAAATTTAATTGTTTGATTATGCTTATATATATATATATATATGCTTTTATATTTATATTATATATAAATAAATACATACGCATTGGCTAAGGTCCTCCAGGGGAACCCAAACGCCACCACCGTGTCCAGTGGTGGAGAAAAATGGGTTGGCAAGGGTTTGACTTGGGACTAGCTGTTAATGGCAATGAATAAAGGACGTTGGAGGAGAAAAGATATGTAGGAAAAAAAAAGGAAAACCGGGTGTAGATGGTGGTGTGTAATGTGACCGGGGCTATTTAGTAAATATGCATGTTTTGTAAGGACAAAAACATAATCATGCGGGATTATTGAAAAAAAAAAAAAAAAAAAAAAAAAAAAAAGGGCAAGAAAAGTGAGCAAAAAGTGTCATAGAAACGACATAGTAAGTGGCATCATGTTGGCAGTAACATATAGTTAGTTGAAGGGTAAAGTCTACATATTTAGCAATGAATGAAGTTAAATTGCGTGGATTGGAGTAACTAGATAAAATGGTAGAAGAAAGAATTAAATATTAGTCAAGACAAATAAGTCATAATTATAATTCTGCCCATAGGAAGAAAAAATAAACAAATTAATTTGTAAGTTGTCACGATTAAATTATATAAGTAATAAAGTTGATTCACTATTGAAAGATAACTTTGGGGCATGTATGGATAGAATTCTCAGTATGATTAGGAAAAATATTGTTGTTTGAATAAGAAATTACCATTTAGAATTCAAGATTCCAACTTTGTATCAACTTTTCATCTCTTCTATTTTCAAAAAACTCAAACTTTAAGATTTATAACTTTTTAATTTCAGATCAGAATGAGATGATTTTTATGTCAAAGTGCTCGTGACGACGAGAGGAACAAGACAAGATTAATTTTGCATATTTTTTTTGGACACATTTCAAATTTTTGCATTATTTTCTATATCACACAATTTTTTCAAAAGTCCCCCTCCCCCCCCCCAAACACATATTTTCAACCTAACATTCAAAACACCATCTCTAAATGTTTTCCCAAATGGCCCTTATTTCAGTATGAGAATAAGACGACTTTTGAATATGTAAAAAAAAAAAATTAAAAGTTTTAATTTTCAAAAAGAAAGAGTCCAAAAATTGTTTGAAAAGTCATATTAATTTCAAGAATGGAAGAAATTATGTCATTCAAGGAGAATAAGATGTCTTTTGAATATGTAAAAAAAAAAAAAATTAAAAGTTTCCATTTTTGAAAAAGAAAGAGTCAAATAATTGTTTAAAAAGTTATATTAATTTAAAGAATGGAAGAAATTATGTTAGGAATGGCGCGTTTAAGGAAGATTTAAACAAGGCGAAAATACAAAAAAAAAAAAAAAAAAAAAAAAAAGGTACTGTATAAATGGCCATGTTGTTTGTATGTCCTTTTTTGGAATAATTGGAAAAATAGAAAGAGATGTGTTTTTGCTCAACTTAGTCCATTATTATTCGATATTCGAAAAAAGATAGATATCAAATTTTTAACCTTAAGTTGACAGTAATCTTTAAGAATCAAATTGTAACAATATGAAAGTCTTCCCCCATTTGCAATATTGCCAACATATTTGCTTATAGTAATGAAAATGAGATAAGCTTAGAAATTTTTTTTGGATGTTTTTGTATCCTAGTGGGAAAAGTTATTAATACATCCAAACATCATTGTACTGTAGAAATGAAATGAATTTCTCATTTAAAACATGAAATTTTTTGAAGTTAGATATAATGCTCAAATTAAAAAAAGGGGAATTTATTGAATGAAAGGAAAATATTATTTCTTGTTAAGAATGAAATGGTGTTTGATTAACGTATAAAAAATTTTAATTTGGAAAACGAAAAAGATTCTGAAACGATATTTGATTATGTAATCATTAATTTAAAAATTAAAGAGATCTATTTTCAAGTTGAGCGAATAGAAGTGGAATGTGCATTAGGCAAAATTGAGCGTATTCGGCAAATGAGTATCCCAAAATGACTATTTGTCACTCCTCCATACTGTAAATCAGATCCACCTCCTCCACCTTAAAAAAAAAAAAAAAAAAAAAAAAAAAAAAAAAACCCAATTTGTAGCCCCCCTTTTACCCTAAATCAGCCCTCATTAACTTACTCTGCCTCTTGGGTTTCAGTCCCAGAAAAAGAGTTGCCGCCCCTCCCTCCCGCGCTCTACCCACTCTCCCCTTTCGAAATCCTTCCTCTTCAAAAAAGAACACCTTTATCCTTTTTATTTTTTTTCCTCCCTTTCTCTCAACCTTTGCCGGATAACCTCTTACACCGGTTGAATTTTTCTTTCTTGCCCTCAATTCATTCCAACCGTTGGATCTCATTCCTACGGCCAAGATTGGAGTGGAGTTTCTATTTTTCATCTTTGGGGTGAAAGCCTAAGTACATCCCTAAATATATATATATATATATATATATGTGTGTGTGTATTTATAATATATGTTAAAGTCAGAGAGAGAATATTAGAATCGGTTGGTGTATATAAAATAGTCCACCCTATGCCAAACTCTCACCATCTATTTGTCGTGCTTGTGCGGAGTCTCCATTTCTAATTATACTTGTGTACAATAATGTCAATATTTTAATGCTTATTGTCTAGGGATCATTTATTGTATTTTGTGTCTACATGTCTTCTTAATTAATGAAATTTTCCCATTAAAAGAAATTTGGTATAGTTTTAATGCCTTGTAGAATTCTCCCAAATAATAATGTATAATTCTGTCGGAATCCCAAAGAAAACTGTGGAAATGAAAATAACGGTCAACAAGTTTACCATTTACAATATAAAAATATAAATTGCGTACACTTCCGTAGTAGCCACCGACCGAATTTCTTTGTATTTTTTTTTAATATGCCAAATCTATAAAATATAAATAATATATATTATATATAGTGTGAGAACAGGAAAATGAAATGACATGTAAACAAATTTGCAACTAGTTGCAAACCTAAATTATTGCATTTCCTAAAAAAAAAAAAAAAGTTATTGCACAAGTTTTATCATACAAGACGTAGCCCTTCCCTTAAAAAAAATAAAAATAAAAAAAGACGTAGGCCTCAAAATAGCAAATCATTTTTGTTATGCATTAGTAGGTATTAGATGTTTAATTATTGTTAATACACATTTTGTTGCTTGAAAAAAAAAAAAAAAAAACACTTCATTTGTTAATGTTATTATAGTTTTTTTTTTTTAATTTCTCAAGATTTATTATATAATTTACTGTTCTTCATTTGTTTAGTATCGTTACTATTATTTAAGTGCATGTAGTACTCAAAGAAGGACATGTACATGTAGTTGACGTCAATGTCGTCTTTCTCATCAGTAAAGGCATGTTGTTTAAGTGAAGACTAATGCATTGTCGTTTGGGTTCTACTTCGTTGCTTCTTTCAAATAAAACGACATAACATTTCTTTAAGGGGACAGCTTTTGACAAAGCATTAGTTTCTGAAGTAAAACGACATGCCGTATTGTTTAGTGTTGTTATTGTTGTTGTTGTTGTTGTGTGTGTGTGTGTGTGTGTTTTTTTTTTTTAATTAAATGGAACCTGAGTTGTACTAGTGTTGTTTTTTCCAATACAAGAAAACACGTGTCTTTCAGACAAAACTGCGCTCTGATATGGTTCACAGAATCGAGTGGTTGCAATTTAAATGAAAAACATTTGAATGAAAATTTGGAATAAAAATATTTTGATTTGTTTTCCCAACTTACTTTTGGATATCATTCAGGCGTGTTTAAAATTCAGGTTATAATATAAAAATTTTATTTTAATTTTTATCTTTTTTTAAAAAAATTAATAAAAATTATAATTAATTTTTAAAAAATTAATTAATTTTAATTTAAAAATTTATTCTTTAACTAACTTATCAAATTGATACTTAATTTAAATTAATGAAACTTTGAATAAATAAAAGTAAATTAAATGCATAAAAAGGTGGACCCCTCTTTTATTTTTAGTGCTAATAAAATAGAATCATACTAGCATATTCTCTCTGGATAGCACGTCCCTCATAGCTTAGATATTAATATTTAATTAATATCTGATTCTCTTAAGGAGATTAAAACCAGTACGTGCTTAATTAATAATGAAATGGATAGATATAAGGGTAACCTACTATAACACTATAATACTGATACGTATATTACTCTTCTACCCTTTCTTTGTATATCAAGTCCCATTAGTAGATCAAAAACAACTAAACGGTTTATTCAAAAAAAAAAAAATTAAAAAAAAATAAATAAAGGGTACCCCTAAAAATAAAAAATAAAAAAACTAAAAACTAAAGGGACAAGTCTACTTGAAATAGAAGGAATTAAATCATATTTCAAAAAGAGCCCAAATCTGCTGTTTCATTTTCATGTCTCAATAATTATTTTTTCAATAGTGTTTTGACAATTAATCAATTTGTTCAAGAGATTCTAGTATTAAGCACTTTTTATATGACTAAATTTTTGAATTCATATGATTTGACATAAATTATTAGGAGGACAGTCAATAAGACAGGAAATTCGAGACAACGGATCTTGAGTCATTTTAAAAAACCCTTGAAAATGGTTTGCTTCCTTGGAGGAGTGAAAGGTGTAATTATAGGCTCATTAAAATCTTCTTTGACTTGCATTATTTCAATGAATCAAATTCTTTTTAACTTGGGTACCCTCTCTTTCTCATTAATTTGGCACCAATCCTTTTTGCACAAGTATGAGTTTGCTCAATCGAGTTCAATGTTCCATTTAAATCACCTCATTTTTCGTGTTAATAGTTTAATAAGTTTTTAGCTATGAAGTCAAACTAGTATAAGATTCTCGAGTAAAGGCCAAAACTATTGTAGTTAGCCCCCATCTATTAACTCTTTCTCAAGTTTTAACACTTTAATTTATGGTTGGCTATTACTATTGGTGCGGCTACACCATCAACTTATTTACCAGATTTTGGAGAAATAATAAATTCTTAGTGTCTAAATATTTACACACGGCGCACCATAAAGAGATGATCGCTCTACGGCGCTCTCTATCATTCGTCAAATATTCAGTTTTTTTTTTCTTTCGCATTAAAAGCTTATTTGGTAGAGTTTAATAAAAGTTATTCTGATTTTCTTGATCCATAATTACTTCTAAAAAGTGTTTGAATGATCTATCAGAAAAATTTTAGCTATCAAGAAAAGCTTTCAGTTAAAGTTACGAAATGTGACTTCTCAATAAAACTCTTTTGAGTAGATTTTAAAATTTGTATCAATATTTTATAAGACATCATAAACTTCATTTTAATATTTTTTATTGCTTGTTAGGAAATTTTAAAACTATTTTGATCCTTGAAGCTCTTTTAAAAATGTAGCTGACGTTTGGTTCGCTGGTTAGAGATGAAAATTTTAAGTTAGAAATGATTGACTTTTTAAAAAATAGTTATAAATTATGTTGACCTTTTAGAAAAAGATAAAAACTGAGATGAAAAATTACAATTTAATTGGAGTTAAACCGTAACACCAAACGAAACTGTAGTTCCAAACACATAATGAAAGATCATGATTTTTTACTTCTCTTATTCCACTTACCAAAAACAAACATGTCCATAAGTCTTCTAAAATAACGAAGTTGTGTGTTCATCATGCCCAATCTTTGGGGATTGTTTGAAGAGAGCATGTAATTATCCTCTTTTTCTTTCACATGTGTTCTTAATCGATTTTGAAACTGATGCTCGATGGAGATGTGATGACACACTGAGGGCCTGTTTGGTGTATAAGTTTGAGTTAAGATTTATAAGTTTAAATAGTAAATTTTGTTGACTTTTCAGAAAAGATAAAAAACTTTTTGAGAAAAAGATAAAACTTTTAGGAAAAAAGACAAAAAAAATTTAAACTAAACCTGTTGCCAAACAGGCCCTGAAACTCTTTATATCTTATTAGGGGGAAAAAAAAAGAAAAAGAAAAACACATATGGCACATTCTCATTCATCGTAAAAGCTGTTAATTTTTGCTTTTCGACAAAAAGTGATTTTTGTTAGGCCGACTACCTAACAAATATCTAGATTCAGATTATTGACAACAATACTCTGAAGGTCCTCCCCAAATTTTTTCTTCCCAACTTGCAAAGTAAAAAGTTTGGTTTCGGTTTTTAACTATCGCTCTGTCCTTTTCTTTGCCAGGAGTGCTTTTTGTCTTTCTTACTGCTGTTCTCTGCGGTCGGCCCGTCTGAGCTTTTTCCCTACAATATTGATGTACTATAAAATGACTTTTCCATGAAATTATCAATTATTTATGTCTACAACAAATTACAACCACTACTATTCTTTTCTTTTTTTTTGTTTTTGGCCAGGATACCAATAGTACCTTTCAAATTTTAATACCGAGTATTGTAACAAGGAATTATCATTTTTCTTTAAAATAAAATATCTATTCATAGAAAAATTTCATTTCACCAATTAAAAAAAAAAAAAAAAAAAAAAAAAACTCAATTAGCATTCGATACTAAAATTTTGACAATATCTTTTTTTTTTAAAACCTTTTTTACCCCTCTGAAAAAATGAAAAATTGCGAATACACTATGGAAATGGGCCAGAAGGAACTTCAGCTGGGCCTAGATTTTAATGCAACTACAACCCCAATTTATAGAGTTCTTGATCTGTATGGAGCGAAATGGGATACATTCTGTATGAATCCAAAAAGTTTGCAAATATTAAGATTTTTTGTAATTTTTTTTATGCGATTTTGACGAAATTCATCTATAGCTACGAGACCTTACTGTAAAAAAGGTCCCCAAAAAATTGACTTCGATGTTTTCAAAACAAATACAGTAAATAACACGATTTTAAAATATTTAACTTAAACAACAGTAAATAGAAAATTTATTAAATAAATCATTTATTTAATAAAGTTTCTATTTATTCTAAATATTTTGAAAATATACTATTTAATTTAATTATTTATTTTAATAATGCTATATACTTCGTTCTCCTAATATTTTCATATGTATATCTATGTTTTTGGTAATCTAGTGTTGTTGATCTGGGAATGTGATCTATACTGAAAAAAGAAAAATAATCTTGTAGATTATAGGAAATAATCTCTCAGATTACTCTTTAGAATCAGAGGGGAAGATGATTGACCCATCTGTGTTAAAAATATAATTTGGTATCCTGCTTTTTGGAAATCGGAGCTGAAGATCTATGTTGAAAACGGAAAATGATATCGTTGATTACGGATGATATGCTAGTTGATTTTTCTTCGACGACTGTTTGTTGATCGCTGTTGGTTTCTGCAATATTTGGTATAATATCAATGATATTATTATATATAGATGATCTTTTTGACCGTGGGAATAACTTAAAAAAACACATTTTGTTGACTTTTGACTAGTCTATTGAAGTTGCAAGGACCAATTGCTGTGTCACAAATTCGAAGATGAGTTTCTTTTCGTGGTAGCTTTTCTCCTCCTCTTCTACTATTTTTTTTTTTTTTTTTTCCTTTGAAGTTGGAAGGCTTTATTCAAACTGAGCCAAATGATCCATAAAAGCAATAACTGAAATACAATAAGGGACCTCCTCCAACCATAATTGATATCGTGGTGACAGCCTACACACTTACTCGTAATACTTTCTCTTCTTCTTTTCAATCTACTAAGTAATTTTCGGCTCACACTTGTCCTTACCGATGTTAAGCCTCTGTTTGATAAGTTAGTTGGAAATAAAATTTTTTAAGTTTGAGTTGGTTAGCTTTTTAAAAATTAATTATAAATTTTATTGACTTTTCAGAAAAAGATAAAAAAGAGAGTTAGAGTTAAAACCTTAATGCCAAACATAGATAGTTATTCTAAAAAAATAGAGAACCATAGATTTCACATCCAACAAGCGTTTGTAGTCCAACGGTTAGGATAATTGCCTTCCAAGCAATAGACCCGGGTTCGACTCCCGGCAAACGCAAATTATTTTGCTTTCCACTTTCCAGCTCACATTTCTTTTAGTCACTTTATTTCATATATTATTATTATAGGTAATCAAATGAACCCACATTACTTTTCTTTTACAATCAGAGAGCATTTGGTTCGATTGGAAGCCAACTAATTTTCCAAATATTCAACAGCATGTTTCTTTCTGTATCAGACCTGCAAAAGTGACCATGTTTTTTCTTGTCGTTTTTTTAGTTTTACTTTTTCCGGAATGTCGTTTTCTAGTTGCGATGTGGATTGAGTTTTACGTCTTCATGCTAACCAACTACGTTAGTTTGAGTCCTCACCTCATCCTAGTTCCTGTAATCGAATTAATTATTTAATTATTAAATTAAAATGTACCAAGAAGTATTTTAAAAGATAGAGTTTATGTAATAGAAATTCGCATAACTTATTAGAAGTGCTCATTATTAATCATAAATCATAGATAATGCCATATTTAAACAAGAAAAAAATCAAGTGAAAATTTTGTCAAAAACAGTTACTACTAATATTTAATACGATAATATATGAAAAAATAACCTCTAGCTTGATCACATTGAATATTTCAAGACTGAAGGATCTTTAATTATCATATTTTATCCTATTTGTATCATTCCATAAATATGATGGTAGCACGATTTTTATTGTATGAAAAAACGATTACTACTATACGTTTATCTTAATGCACCTTAAGTTTTTTTGTTTAACATGTAGCAATATTATCTAAGACAACTTTTTTTTTTTTCCTTTGGAAAAAAGAAAAGAAAAGAAGTTATAGCCCAAGTACTTGAGTTGATCAAA
This sequence comes from Ficus carica, assembly GCA_009761775.1. Taxonomy (NCBI): domain Eukaryota; kingdom Viridiplantae; phylum Streptophyta; class Magnoliopsida; order Rosales; family Moraceae; genus Ficus; species Ficus carica. The sequence goes on along the minus strand of CM019745.1, from coordinate 9,912,180 downwards.
TAAGAAATTCAAGATATGAGTACAAGCAGCAAGAAGGGTAGCAAATTAATAATGCCATTCCATTAAAGGTCGTGAGTATTTGACCCTGTCGTCAATAAAAATAGTTTTGGTGTGCAGATCGAGTCCGGTGCAAAATACAAATAAAAGAACAAACAGTGATGGAGTAAGAAATTAATTTTAGGGTGTATAAATAAAATAATTTTAGGCTACTTATAAAAAATTAAAGAGCTGTGCGTTCTATTATGTTATTTAATTGAAAAATTAGGCGTTTACTTTTTAAATAGAACATAGAAGAATCAATAGTTATGAAGCGGAATTTTTAAAAATTTAAGGGAAGGCATATATAAAAACGCAAAAGAAGTTTTCAATAATTCAGAGGGGTGATATATTAAAAAAAGAAGAAGATATAAGCCAAAACTAGCAAGAGTTTAAGGGGGTGTTTGGTTAGAGGTAATCAAATGCAATCAGATACTTGGGAATCTTTTTAAAGTTATCAGTTATCTAGTAATGTTAGATTATTGTGTTTGGTTTTATATAAATATTTTGATAAGATTCCGGGGAATGTTAGATTATTGTTTTTGATTGTGCATAGGAATTTTTTTTTCATTTTTAATAGAAAGACAAAATCATCCTAAACTAAATTAATACAGACTTTAATATGATTTAATTATATATATAAATACAATAACATAACAAAATAATTAAAAAAAATCGGTGAAATCCAATTACAAACAACACAAGTAAATACATTAATCTAAGAATCTAAGAAAATTAATAATCTATTAAGCTTTGTAAATAAATTACCCAGTTTGGTTAATTATAATGCAAAGACAATGGAAGAAGAAGAATTGCGGAGTTTAAAAAAAAAGAAAAAAAGAAAAAAAAAGAGCAAAGTTACGACAAAACAGAAGAAGAAGAATTGCAGAGTTAATAATAATCACTCAAGAAGAATTGCAGAGTTAATAATAATCTTATTACGGTAATAATAAGATTACCATAATATTCAGATAAGGGGTAATCTGAAACCTAAGGGGGAGGTGGGTTTCAGATTACCCCTTTATAAGGGTATCTGAAACTCATTTTCAGGTATCTTAAAAATAAGATAACCTCATAACAAATATGATAATCTTAAGATTGCTATTCTTTTATAAAAAATTACCCCTTATCAAACACCCCTAAGGTATCAAATTAATAATAATGTCATTTCATTGAAGGCCAAGAACATTTGACCATGAAGGCAATAGATATAACGAGTTTAATACCCGTGCATTGCACGGGGAAAGAAGAAAAAAATAAATAAATAAACTGAGTATTATATGATAAAAACAGTTAATTAAGATAAATATTATAATCATAATAAGTATAAGTCTTCCCAAAATCATCAACGGTGAAGATGCAAAATCAAAATGACAATAGTACTAACAGTAATAAAAACGAAAACAAAAGCAAAAAAGGAAAAAATTTCTGTAGTCATACTCATTTAAAGAAAAAAATTAAAACAAAAATAAAGCAGAAAAAAAAAAACAAAAATCTTTAGACTCAAAAGAACCGGAAAAAACTAACCCTAACAAAAATATTATAACAAAATAAAATATATATCCTATTTTCCCTTTTTTTACTGTTTTTAAAAAAAAAATTTTAAAAACTTTATCAGGTTATATACATGCAAAAACTTTAAAAAAATGATTTTTAAAATATAAAACAAAAAAAAACAAAAAAGACAAAAAAAAAAAAATGCAAGCAGAATCCTAAAAAAAAAGGATCTTTAAAAAATAGAACAAAAGAAACAAAAAAGACACAAAAAAAAAAAAATCCAGAAAAAAAATCTGAAATTAAGATAAAAAATTAAAAGTAAAAAATCGTTTAAAAATCAAAAAAATGCAAAGTGAGCAAAAACACAATATAACAATTGATTAGAATGTAATGTCTAAAATTTAACGTAAAAAAAAAAAGACAAAAATAATATTAAGAAAAAAAAAAACTCTAAATAGGGGTAAAACCGGCAACACACTGTAAGAAAAAGAAAAGGAACTAAAAAAGAGGCGTACGGTAATTATACTGTGTGGGTAGCCGGCAATTTCTGCATAATAACGGTAAAAATATCAACTCACTGTAGATGAAGGAAAACCAACTAAATCAGAGGGGTAAAAAATTCTCTGCACTGTAGACAAAACAGTAAAATATGTGAGGACAAAACCGGCTTTCTACTGTAGTTAAGCCAAAATTAGCACATTAGATAGGGGCAAAATCGACAGTTTAATGTAGAAAAAACAACTACTGTGCATTACTGTAGCAAAAAAAAAATGTACAGCAAAAACAGCAAAAATAAAAAATTTAAAAAAATCATTGTTCATTAAACAATAAAATATTGTATCCATTTACTGTAATAAAGCAACAAAAAGTTTTTTTTTTAAAAATAACTATTCACTAAACAGTGAAATATTACGTCTCTTTAGTATATATAAAGTAAATGGCCATTTTGATTCACAAACTATCATTTCTATTCTTGGTATATAAACTTTTTCATTTGTATTATTATAATTAATTATATGTCCTTCAACAATTCTATTTGTTAATTGTGTAATAATCATTCTAATTCCATTACATAGATTCATTGATTGATTAAGATTTCGTATTAACATGATAGGAATTCCAATTTTAAATTTTAATTCATACGGTCGTAAACCATTGAAATTAAGAGTGTGTAAAAATTCAGTGGGGTAAAAAAGATTTAATTCGTTAATATTTCCAGATGAATTTTTCATATTATAAGTTAATTATATTAATTTAATTTTTAAATAAAGAAATTTCGTTTCTTTTTTTTCATATAAATTTTTTAAAAATATATTATTTTATAATTTTTATATATTATTTCATTTTTATAATTTTATTTTATGTAAAATTAAATAAATCAAATATTACTATTTATTTTATAGTTTAATTTATTTAGTTTTTTTTTTGGTCGGCACGCATGATATTGTTGTAAAAAAAATTTTGATTTATTTGTTAAACTAAATTTTGTTATTAGATTAATTATTTTTTAATTTTTTGGGCAACTAAATTTTTTTAAATTGAATATTTTGTAATTTTTATATGTTTAATATTTTTTTTTTAGTAAACTTTTTACAATTAAGTGAATTCTATTTTCTATATATTATTATATTTATGTGATGTTATTTTACAAACTTAAAATTAAATGAAATAAATTAATTTAATTTTTTTAATATATATATATGTAATTACAAACTTCTTATTATTTGTTTTAACCGTACGGATGGAAACAAAGTTAAGATTCAAAATTTATTTACTCCTAAAACATATTAATTTATGAGTACGTTATTTTGGCACCTATTTTTTCTCGAACTTACATTCATTTGGTTACATAATGAATAAATTATGATTAGTTATATTCTTTAACAAATTACGAAGTCATTCTGAATAAAAATTTCATATAGATTAATGAGAAAACTTAATTAACCAAATTATCAAATAATGGTACGTTTTTTTCCCTGTTTCTAAAGACATTCAGTTTTTTTCCAATAATTTATTTTGTTTAATAAAAATTTACATTAACTAAATCAAATAATGAATAAGTTCACCTGGGTTAATTAACCATTACACATTCTGTAAGAGGAAAAAAATTTATACATAAAAGGGAAAAAAACTATAGAATTACATCATTGAAAAACTTAAACCATACAATTAAAATTACAATAATCTCTAATCATAAAACTATTTAAATACAAAAATTCTTACACTAAATTTAAAGATTACAACAATATATTAAGAAAAAGAAAAAAGCTCCCCGGGTAATAGAAGCGAAAAAAGGCAGAAAAAAAAACCAAAGTAGACAACAATAAACTAAGTAGAAATAATAACAATAATGAAAGATCTTGAAAAACAGAAAGTTAAATATGTATTACATTTTATTATATACACTAATTTAAATACATAACTAATATATAAATATACATCAATATATATATTACAAAAAAGAAAACGAAAATTTATGTAAAATATTGTATACACTGCTCAGATCTCATTGATATTATTTATTAATCATAATTACAATACAGTTCAACCACATCTTTCATAGCTACCAAGTATGATGTCTGGGAATATGGTAAAAAAAAAAAAGGGTCGGAAGGACAAAGGGGGAGGAGGGAGGGGAGCGGTGGAACTGACAAAGAGCAAGGCAAACAGACAAAACAAATAAGATAGGAAAATCACTTGTGTTGATTAACCATTACAGAATCTGTAAGAGGAAAAAAATTTATCCAAAAAAAAAAAACTATAGAATTACATCATAAAAAAACTTAAACCATACAATTAAAATTACGCTAATCTCTAATCATAAAACTATTTAAATATATAAATTCTTATACTGAATTTAAATATTACAACAATATACTAAAAAAGAGGAAAAAGCTCACCGGGTAATAAGAGGAGAAAAAGGCAGAACAAAAAAACCAAAGTACAGAACAACAAAGTAAATAGAAATAATAACAATAATGAAAGATCTTAAAAAACAGAAAATCAAATATGTTTTATATTTTATTATATATACTAATCTAAATACATAACTAATATATAAATATACATCAATATATATATATACTACAGAAAATAACAAAGAAATTTGTAAAAAATATTTTATACTATGCTTAGATCTCATTGATATTATTTATTAATCATAAACACAATACAGTTCAACATCATCCTTCACAACTACCAAGTATGATGTGTGGAAATGTGTCAAAAAAAAAAAAGGACCGGGAAGGCAGGGAGGGGTGGGGAGGAGTAGCAGGGCTAATAAATGTTTTTCCCAAACAGACAAAACAAATAGGATAAAAAAAAAACAGGTCTGATAGATAAAAAACAGGAAATAGTTTTAAAATTTTATAACAATATGATAACAGCATTATGAAATGAAAACTATTATAAAATGACAAAAACAAAATCAATACAAAATCCCAAATATCAACGGCAACCATAAAGATGGTCAAATAGTACATGTAACATATGCAATAAATAATACCATATTCAACATCATATACCAAATCAAAAAAAAATCTAATATATGCATCATTGTTTAGGTTTACCGAGATCGTCATAGCAGATAGCAATTGTGATACAAAACTTTTTATTAAAAATAATTATACCAACAAAGCACGGGGAGCAGAATAAAAGGAATGGAACACAGAAAAAAGAACGAAGTCAAGACAGAACAATGAATATATGACATAAAACAGCAGACGAAAAAAAAAATGAGGCAGAAAAACAAAAAACAGAGCAGGAAAAAATTATAAATAAAAAAACTAAATCTGATGACAATATAATTCTCATAAGAATAAAAATACTGACATAATAAATAAATGAATAGGGAAACTAAGAAACAAACACTTAACAATATATAAAATAAAAACAACAATCAAGACCAATTAAAAGTCTTACATAAACATCGTACCTGGATAATAGAACAGAGAAGAGTTGGACAGCAGCCAATCAACAACGAAATCAAAGCACTTAAGAGGAGAGAATCTCACAGAACCATTAATAGTGAACCAAACGGGTGAAGCAATAAATGAACGGGTTTTGTATATAAAAAAGCCCTAAACAAATGAAGAGGATCGGTAGAAGAAAGGAGGGGAGAGTTTTCTTAGAGATGGCAGATAAAGCAAAAAAAAGATGAAGCAATAAATGAAAATATTTTGTTTATAAAAAAAAAAAGATAAATAACTCAAATTAATCGGTGGAACAAAAGATCAGATTTTTTTTCCACAGATATCAAATATGAAGAAAATAACATAATTACGTGCATTAATAACAGGGTTGTAGCCGAAAGGAAACTCAGTCAAAGTAATGGTGAACAGTAAAATGCAGACTTCTAACAAACCACAAAATGACAACAGAGAGAGGAAAAAAAACAGATGATCTAAAAACATTAAAAATGAAAGACATGGTTCAGAAACCGTAATGATAAACAAACAACTAAACAATATAAAGCTCTAAAAGATCATTTGATTCTAACTAAATCTTTATATACTACAATCACTAAATTTCTAACCAAACATTTAGAACAAAAAAAAAAAATTCACGCTAACAAAACATCACAGATAACAACGTAAATATATCAACATACAAAGAAAAGCACCAAAATATTACCCGGGGAGAAAAAGGAAAAAAATTACATATTTAAAAATCAAGAGGGAAAAAATCCTCAATGCTCCTTTCCACACTTGCATTTGTTAATTTTCTCACCATTGTTATCACAATCTGCAAGAAACAATCAAGAAAAATCAAAAGAAGCAAAAATCCGAAAACAATACAGAAATAAAAAAAATCCAAAAAAACAAAGATCAACATACCTAATATTTCATTCAGCTATTTTACTCTGCATTCGTTTCCAAAAATGAGAAAAACAGATCAAAAAATATTCATAATAAAAAAACGAAAAACGTTTCAAGAGTAGAGACCAAAACCCAAGTCAGAAGGAGAGGAAAAAACCAAACAAAAACAACAATGAAGTCAAAAAGGACAAACTCAAAACTAAATTCCATACTTGCACCAAAAAAATGTACCGAAAAGAAACCAAAAATAGGAAAAACCCAAAAGGGGAAATTACCGGTCTGAGATAAAAAAATCCACATTGTGAACAAAAATTTACACATGCACCACAAAAGCTAGACGGAGGAGAGGGGAAACCGGCAAAAAGCCAACAATAATAATTTAGGGTTTCAAAAGTGAAAACCCCCAAATCTGAGACAAAAGGGGAAAAAAAAAACAAAATGCTAACACAAACAACAATGCAGCACACAACAACACAATAAACATTAAAATCTACAATTCGAACAAAAAAATATTCCCAAATTTTTTTTTCCAATAATAAAAAATTATCATTCGGAAATAGCAGGAAAAAGGAGAAAAATATCAAAAGTTATTATTCCAACAAAATGCAATGAAGAAAAAAGAGTAACGAAAATCATTTTAAACTTTCCAGAAAAGGAAAAAACATTTCCAAAAAAAAAAATCCCAAGAAAAATGAAAAAAAACCAAACTTGCAAATCTAAAGAGAAAAAACATAACAAAGCCAAAAAAACCATCAAAAATAGAAACAGAAACCACGAAAGAGAAAATCACCAGCCGAAACTGCAAAAGAACACCAAAATCTAGAGTTTGAAAGCCAAAACTCCAAAGAAGAAGAAAAACAAAAAGAGAAAAATGGAGAAACATAATCGGCGATGAAAGAAAGAAGGGAAAGGGGAAAACAGAATATCAAACTCAAAAAAGCAAAGATGAACATAAGAGAGAGAAATAGAGCTGTAGAGATAGAGAAACAGAAGCAAAAAATCACATAGAACAAATGTAGGATATAATGAGCGGTGGAAAACGAAAAGACAAAGGAAAAAGCGAGTTTCAAAACCAACTACATCCATCCACTATAAAATAACCAACCGGCAGGCAAACTGAGAAGAGCAAGCGCAAGGGTTCACTGTTCAAGGCTTGCCGTGACAGTAAACGCAACACCGAAACAATAATTTAAACTAAAAAATGTACGGTATAATGGGCGGTGGAAGAGGAAAAGACAAAGAGAAATGAAACTCAAAAATGCAAAGAAGAACAAAAGAGAGAGAAATAGAGCTGTAGAGAGAGAAAGGCATAATGAAAAAATTACAGAGAGCAAATGTGGGGTATAATGGGCGGTGGAAGAGGAAAAGACAGAGGGAAAAGGAAAAGACAAAGGGAAAAGAGAGTTTCAAGGGCAATTCCGTCCATCCACTATGGGAAAAGCAACCAGCAGGCAAATGGAGGAGGGCAAGACCGTAATTACACTGTTTGGGACTGTTCGTTACTGTAGATATAACGCCGAAAACAAAAAAAAAAAGGGAAAAATTACTGTTAAACACTGTATAAAGAACAGTAAATTACCCTTCTACTTTAGTATATAGTAATAATATTTGATGTCTGGGAATCTGAGCAAAAATTTACCAATTTCATTTAGCGTCGAAGGTGTCGATTGACCGAGTAATGCAAGTTCTTGCATTGTTAGTCTTTTGCAATGAGTGCAAAATACCGAAAAAAAAAAAAAGGAACAAACAATGACCGAGTCAGAAATTAATTTCGGAGGTATAATTTAAAATGAAATTTTATCTACAGAAATTTATTAAGAGCTAAGCACTCAATTATCTTATGTGATTGAGAAAGGTGTGTTTTTTAAAATGGATAGAGGAATCCATACATTAAAAAGGAAAATTTAAAAACTTAAGGAAGCATAAATAAATACACGAAAGAAATTCTCGATAGTTCAGGGGGCGATGCCCCCGGCGCTCACGCCGCCCCTCCGTCGTCGAGAGCAAAAGATTTTTTTTTTTTTTTTCTTAACGTAGAAGATAAATGTCAAAATATAAGATGAATATTCTGTTATTTGTCTTGTTGATTCCCTTGTACAAACTTCTCTAATTATCCCATTATTTGTTGTAGAAATAAAAAAATTTCATAATATTATATTCAAGAATAGGAACAGACCAGCCTCATGTCACAACCATCATCAGCAGCAATCTAATCTCGGATTTCATACCTCCGAGCCCAGATATGTTTCCCGTTAACCCTAAACTTTGAAACCCGCCTTCCTTTCAGAATTATCTCGCCATCGTTAAAGGATTTCAGAATCAGTCGAGCGTACAAGGGCTGTTCATAAACTGTCGAGACGTTTCCCATCTCGATCCTCTCCACACAATCGCCGTACTCCTTGTCGAAGACGTCCAACACCTCGTCCTCCGACACCGGAAACCCCCTCGAAAACGTCAAGAACAAAGTCCTCTCGTCCGCGGGAACATACAGCTCAAGGCTGCGAATGTCGCTCGGAGTCCAACCTTGGTTGATTACGCTAGCAAATTCCCAAATTTTAGTGGATGGTTTGTACTCCTTCGGTTCGGTGGAGATGGTCAGGCTGCCGAACAGCGGGTGTGGGAACCCGGGGACGAGGAGAGGGCGGTCCAAGACGATGTCAGGAGTACCGAAGAACAGGCACAACAGGATGTCGGTGAAAATGCGCGAGCATACGGTTTGGAGGGTGTTCCTTATGCCGGCTATGGCTGTGAACCTCTTGGAAGACTCGAAAGTTTGGAGGGAGAGCTTTTGGTCCGTGAGATGGGTGGTGAAATGTATGCCGCCTTTGAGGTCTATGCGCGGGGTGTGAACGTTAAGGGACTTGAGAAATATGACGGCCTCGTCGGCTAGCATGCTGACTAGGATGTCGGAGACTCCGACGGTTTTTCCTATGATGTTGGAGAAGCCTCTCTCCTCGAGCCACAACCATGTGGCGATTATGAGCAACGACTCGGCAGGGTCTCGCATCATGTCCATGATCAGCCGAGTGAACATCTTCCGATCCGGTCCATCTTGGTACATTTGGATTTCCTCTAAGGTTAACTTGGAGTTGGATATTTTGGTAGAGAAAGGGGATGTGAGACGGGATGACATATGATAAAAATCAAGTGTCGACGGAGCGCAAATAAAAGGAAAATGTTGTTTTGCTAGTGACGAAAAGGTATGAGTTTGCGTCGCTTTATATACTCACGGAAAATGTAATCAAATGGTAAGTATGGTGTTTAAATAAGGATTAATATTCTAATTTTGTATTAGAATTATGGAGTGAGGTGATAAGTGTAGTAGTGCATGAAAAATTTGTTAAATTCCACGTCGGAAATCCTGTATTTGGTTTGGGATATCATAATACAGGGGGCCAAGAAAACAAGACAGATAATTTTTATTTGGTTCTTTGTATACCGTTAGCATTGTATTACAAACTCATAATTATCTTGTCTTTAATTACTATGCTTCTAATCAATATGCTTCGCCAACACGCTTTCTAAAATTTTAGAAGCATCTAGAGCCTTTGGATTTGACATAAATAACATTCCAATTTTGTTTTCCTCTAAGAGTGAGGTGATTAATTACACTGTAGTAAACTAATCACAGATGAAAACCTAATCATCGAACGACATATTAGAAAATTACATCGATAAACATGCATAAAACGATCCTAATAAAGGTTAAATTTTAAAGGAGCTTATCACCTTTCTTTATTAGCTGATTTTATAACATTCCATATGAAAAAATACTTTTCATGCAAGCTTGGAAAAGTATGGTCAAAAGCATCTTGTGCCTCTGAATTAAATAAAGCCTAATTAAGCTTTCCTCTAATATTAATTATGGAGTAAGGAGATTAGTGTTTAATGTCTCAAATTAGATTGCCTCAAGTTCTGTCAATTAACAACAGAAAACTACAAGGATCTAAATAGTAATTACTATTTAGAGAAAAGGGTAGAAAAAATTAATTGTAATATTAGTGTTACAATTACTCTTTTTAAGTACTTTCATTGCCGGCTAATGGCTTTTTTATTTTTATTTTTATTTTTTGTAACTTCACTAGTTCTGCCTTCTTTGAGAAAATGTACCTCGTAAATACATTATGGCTCAAGAGTCCTATGTTATAGAAGTCATAAAATATGACAAAAGATCCTTGTACTTTAAAGTTGTACTTGGGATAATTCATAAAAAATAAAATCGAATTGAAAATACTCTATCATCTTCCCTATAGGATATGTATTTCCTTTTAAATTAAAGAAAAAGAAAGAGTACCAAGGAATCTATTTCGAGAAGAGAAAAAAATTCATTGGAATCTTATTATAACGTCATAAATAACTATAAAAAATAAGTGCATCAATAGCGTCTATATTTAATGTTTTCCATGCCGCTATGATGTAGATTCCTCCATTCTTTTTTTGGATTTAAAGATGGTAAAATTCGAATTCAACATGTTTCTATATTGTCACGTGTAGAATTAGTCGTCCATGATCAACATTTGACATTAATTAGTTTTTTTAACTGAAAAATTAGATGCACATAAGTGCTAACTACTCAAATTAGACACAATAATTGCGTCTATATTTGTAATGTTTATCATGTCGCTATGAAGTTACCGTGTTGACATAGATTCATCCCTTCTTCTTTTGGATTTAGAGGCGGGAAAATTCGAATTCTCCACCTTCTTATATAATCACATGTAGAACTATAGTCTTATGTGATTAACATTTAAAATTAATTAGTTGTCAGTAAGTATAGATATCATTTTCCGAAATGAATATATATATAACAAAAAAGATTGAGAAATTATTCTGTTATGTACAAATTAAATTAAAAGGAATATATAACAACAAAACTTTATAAATAAATTAGCATTTGAACTTTGATATACACAAATATGTATAGTATCCACGTACATATATAACAGTACATTTCTTCTTAAATCAGTATGTTAACCAAATTTAAAGAATTCTACTGTTTTTTCTTCGCCCCCAAATCTCGTTGACAATAGACTGTTAATCAAATTAGAGATGCTTTTCTTTTCGCTAAATTGTTGTTTTAAGACAATATAACAACTTCTATCTAATTTTCGATGCAATACTTTCATTATAAAACAAGAAGCAAACATATTATTGTATTCATATAGGAATAAATGCAATATTACATGGAGTAATACACCGTTACAAATATATGCACAAAACACGAATCCAACATGTCAGGAGCTCAACTAAAATATATATATATATATATATATATTTTAAAAATAATGAGATTAACAAGTTACTCTTTGGATAGGCAAGACACCGGAGGCAAAGTATAAGTGGCTTTTCCGTCGGCGTTTTTTGCAAAATGAGATAAGTTTTTCCACCGTCTTCGGCGGCGTTAACCTAATCCGGTCCATAACTATGACGCTGCAATGCAACGATGCACAATCCAACGTAATTGCTTCCTCATTTGCTGATGTCCCTATAAAGTCCCTATATGTCACTTCGCTGATCTTCACATCACTATCCTGCACGTATAAATAGTTACTTAAATATTTTCTTTAAAGTTAGAGGGAAAATTTTGTAAGGGAAAATTTTGTGATAAAGTTAAAAAATAAAAAAAACTAATGGCAAAATATAAATAAGACGGTTTAGAACTATGTCAACTCAAAATGTAACTCAAGAGAAATATATTGAAGCAAGGACATCATAATAAACTGAGAATTCATGTTATTGATTATATATTTAAATATATATATATATATATATGTATACATACCTTGGTTCCAAATGTGTACTCTTGATCAATAATGATGGGGTTTTTGGACGCGATAATTTTGATGTGCTCAAAGGAGATGGCCTTCGCATATTTATATCCATATCCCCCCTTTATACCCAAAAAAAAAATAAAATTGTACTTTCTGTTTTGGTAGATAGAAAGTCTAATACAAATCTTTCAAATTCGAATCTTCAATTTCATATGAAAAGTTAACAAATTAGGACATATTAAAATAGTTTAGAAAGTTCATGTGGGTAAATATCAAAATTAGAAGTTTGGATGCACATTGTTATAAGATGATAGGTTTGGAGACAACAGTACAAAATACCTGACACTGGTGATCAATATGCTTATTACCTTACGCGTCTTGATTCTGGCACCATTTGTAGTTCCTATGAAGCTGCAATTCCTAACGTGCACTTCTTCCACTATGTGATTGCCTCCCCCAATTCCTAAACTTCCCACGCTATACATACAAACGAGACCATGTTGTTTATTAAGCTATGATTAAGTGTTAATCAAGAAATGACGAGTGCTAATGTCGAAAGTCGCAAGCGATGATACGATTTAATCTTATGTATGTATGTATACCTAATTCCATGACCCGGTCCACATGCTACCAGGATTATGTTAATGTGAGACGAGCCGCTCTTAATAGCGTCGCCTACTGAGTAAATGCCGATCATTACGACAATTAACGATAATTGGCACGTTATTTAGCAAGTAATTATATGTAGTACTAGAAAAAAGAAGATACCGGTTCCAATGATAGAATGAAAAATGTTAATTTGGGATGAGCCAGAGATGAGGATTCCATCAGTGTTTGGACTGGTTTTAGGTACACGTATATGAAGATGTGAGACAGACACATTAGAGCAGCTCTGAAGGCCAATGTGTTTGCTTGGGCGGTTTAAAGAAGTGAATCCATTCAGTTGAAGATTGTTGCAGTTATAGAAGCGTAGAGCCTGCAGCCACAAAGTCAACATTGTTGTGATCGATCTCTCCGTACGTTGAATATATTTTATGTTTCTATGTGTTCGTTATGAATATTGATAGCCATTGACACATGTCACATATTGACGGAAAGTAAGCTGAACTTGTGGCATTTAACTTCCTACAAATCCCTTTTTAATTAGCAAATGTATATAAATACATGATCACTTGGTGAGGCCTTTCTATGAACCACGGTGTTATCTCCTCTTAAAATCTTTTACAAAACCCTGAAACATTATCGTTATATGTCGGCGAGCTTTTCTTATTGAATAACTACCCTTTTCTGAAAGATTTTGGGGAAAAAAAAAAAGTCACAATGACCTTAGTAATGGAAACTTCCACTACTTACCGTAGGTGCTATGCACTTCAGATTAGTTACCTGCAGGGGGAAGATAAAAAGATTTATCAGTACTTTTTCTTGAGTTAGAACGACTCTCTCTCTCTCTCTTCCAAGTCTTAAGAAAAAAAAATATATATATATATCTACTTCTGGACTATTCAAAAAATAATAAGTGACACTTCTACAATGTCATTTCGTCTCTTTTTCCAGCCCGCTATGTTATGTGATTAGTTCGACATTCGTCATTTGATATATATATTTTTTTTGCTTTTGCTTTGCTTGTCTATTCCGCACTGTTCAACCAGTCGTAGTAAAATAGTAATAATGGCAAATGATGTGCATATATATATATATATATATATTATATTTTTGCCCTTTCTCAACCAAATATAGCCGCGACCATCCAATGTTCCCGCTCTAGCTATGACTAGACCGATCACGTGAATGAAATGCAGTCATTTGCCATATTGGCACCCCTGATTTCCATCCCTCAAAGGTTTTTGGTGCCACAATGTTCCCTTCCACCTAACCACAAATTAAATAAAAATTAATTGTGAATAAACATAGTTTTATGAGAAAAATTTTACATCCACGGAAGCAATAGTGTACTTATCACAAATGTGATTAAAAACACATATATCGAATTTCAATCCTTGATTACGAGTGACTTAATGAAAACTGTGCATCATTGGTGAAATTAACATCTCTTAGATCTCTTTTGAATTTACCTGAATACGGATGCTATCGGATTCGCAGGGCCGGGGAATATGAGGGGACCGAGCAAGTATGTCTTCCCCTTTGGAACGTGAAGGGCCGGTGTGCCATTGTTTATTCCACACACAGTGTTCCATGCCCTTAAGAAAGCCTTTTAATGCCCACGTGCACAATTTTAACAAGTACTAGTAATCAGTAACTACTGTCACATTTTAGGATCGTTGGAAATCTTGAAAGCCTGTAGAATGATTTTTACATTGGGTGATCCATTTGATTGTTCGATGTAAAAATGGATCGTTACACATTATTACAAAGACATGTTATGAATAAAGTATTTTGAAAAGTTGTTTTACAAATAAATGTTTCTCTTAAAGTCGTTTTGCAAACATGACTTGCATAATAAAAAATAAATTAAAATAAATTAAAAAAAGGTCGTGCTGAGAATATTACTTGGGAATCATTATTTTGGCCGTTTCCTGTGGCGCCAAAATCCAGCTCGTTGTAACCGTCTTGGTGACCATATCCGACACCTAAACAGCTTGAGCAAGCAATGACCAAGAACATAAGCAAGCAATTTCTCACATCCTGCAGAAGAATTTAAACACATAGTAACGTTTTTTGTATAGATGTAACAATATATTGAATCATGTATCTATTCATAGGAATGAAAATCGTAAGAATACAATGCAATTTGTTTTTCCATGAATAAATGACGGTGACAATAATTAGTATACGCACCAAGAAATTTCAACTAGATCGACATTCCTTTTAACACTTCCATCATTAACTTGTCCCATGTTATATTTAAAAAAAAAAAAGAAAAAAAAAAGACGTTTAGCAAGGAAATAAAATGAGTGATATGTGCGCTCGCAAACACCAAAAAGAAAATAACCAAAAAAAAAAAAACACACATTCGCCAAAAGGGTCAAGTATAGATTGTGAAAGGCAAGTAAATTCCTCACCATTGGCGTAAACCAGGGAACCGACAAGAAAAAAATAGTGATGAAATGTAAAGGATGATTATATGGATGGCCTCCTCTTTCCGTTAATTCCTATATAAGTAGTGTTTCAACTAAGGTTAGGTTTGAGAATAATTTATTTAGTTTGTCTTTCATTTACATTTTATGGTAACGGAGATCTGTTTGGATCACAGTTTTTACTAAACCCGGACTCTTTGCTAACTTTCTTGTTCTTTTTATGCACTCCGTTTTAGTATTACTCTATATCAATAGAAAACCAGAATTCTTAGATATTACGACCACCGTAATAAAGTAATAAACTGTGTGCGTAAAAGTTTTGTGATTATCTCATGATTAATATGTAGTAATTAAGAGCAATCTATTTTAGATTTTCTCACTTATAAACTAAACGTGGATCAGATTAGATGTTTTATACTCTTCCATAAATACTTTTATATGTCATGTTAACTTTTCAATAGCATCATAAACGCATATTCTGTTTTTCTAGTTTCTATTTAAAGTCTCATCTACATGTGCTTTCTGAATCAGCGAGGATGTACCGTTGCATAATCTTTTGGTTATTTTACACATTTATTCCTGAACTTTTGAATTTTGGAAACTTGTCCCTTAAATTAATAATTTATGCTATTTCCTCCCCAAATTTATTAAACCGTGCAACGGGGGAGTTGGAAAGATGAACAAAAGTGTATTTAACACAGATACCCCAAATTTGCACCTTTATAAATTTACCCTCTAACTTTTAATTTTGACAATTTATCCTTGAACTTGTTAAATTATTATAATAAATCCTACTTAATTAATTATAAATTAATTGAAGATTCGCATTAAGGTTTGTGATTCAAAAATTTTTTGTCGAAAATGGGGTTTTCCGTACATGCTCTTTCATGACTATTGAATGGAAAATTAATCTATATGTGATACATTGCAACAAATAACAAATTCAGGAGACAAATTATTAAAGTTAAAAGTTTGGGATACAAAATGACAAATTTGGGAGCATTAGTGCTAAATACTCAAAAACAAAATGAACAGACAAAGTACATAAGCCATTACTCCTTTTTCCTTATCAACTTTTTTTATTTCTATTTTTTTGAAATGTCATCACATCAAGGTGCCAAAAAGAAAGGTATCACCATGATTAAACAACTTAAGAATGATAATGATACAATGATGCTAACAGAAAATGGTGTAATCAATTCTAATTCTTTCAAGAATTGAGCATAAAAAATAATTTCAGCTCAACTTGGTTAGTCCATTAATAGATGCATCAGAGGGAAAACTCAAGTTTTCATACAAAACTTCTGGTACAGAAAACAAGAGTTGGAGCAACTGATCAACGCTTGACCCATTGGAAGCTCTTTCTTGCTTTTGCTTTGCCTGGTTTTTTCCTTTCTACCATGCGTGGGTCCCTCGTCAAGAAACCGGCTGTTACGAGAAATGAACCGGTTTAGTAGAATGCACAAGCAAAAACACATTCAGAATAGTATTAAACATATTTCCCTACTGAACAAGTTCAACCTCAGTCCGTGTTTTTTTTTTTTTTCCTATTTTATTTGTTTCAAGCAGCATTGAATTATTAATGTCCTCTCACTAAATCTCAATTCAATCTAATCTTCAAATAATCGAAATCCAGGCACGACTGATAACCGCAAATCAGACGGGAAATGAACATACCTGCTCTTAGCGGAGGACGCAAGTCTGGTTCCCAGTTTTGCAAAGCCCTGCTGATCCCCAAAAGAATTGCTCCAACTTGACCTGCCATTCAACGTGATAGCTTTTTTTACCTTAAAAAGAAAAAGGAACTTGCAGGAGAACTGAAACTCATACAATCAAGCATACGAATTCAGAATCGGGAACAACACGCAAGCACGCGCACGCGCGCATACACACACACTCTATAGGTTTAATCTGAAGCCTATAAGGACACGCCCAACTAACACATGACTATAAGCAAGCTCTTCCCAACTTGGCTTTCATAATGAGAAAAACAGAATATATGATTTTTCTTAGCCAGAATCCAAACCACCCAAAAACTAGCCTGAACAAGAAATGATGCTTTTGTTTCCTTATTGCGGGGTTTAGGTCTCTCATCGCTTAAAGTAAATCGCTTTTGCTAATGGAAAAAGTAATTAAGCTAGTGAAAATATGGTAGAGTTGAAAGATGGAATTACAAGCAGTTAACTAACCTGTGGTACCACCTCCTTTTACAGTGCACTTAACGTCCCAAAGCCCCAAGGTTTTGGTATCCGAGAAAGGTCGAAGGAGAGCAGCACGGTGATCGAGTATCGGAAAGTATACATCAAATTCTTTATCGTTAATAATGAAGTTGCCATCACCGGGTTGAATCCAGACACGGGCTACACTGCATTTCCTTCTTCCTGTTGCATAAGCTCTTCCCTTGTCATCTACTTTTCTCACTCTAGCTTTAGCAAATTCCTCCTCCTTCTGACGCTCAATATCCGCTCGTGAAGATTTCCTCAAACTTTTCTCGTATCGCGAGTCCTCTATCTCGGTTAGAGGGGGCAACCCTTGCACTCCTTCCAAGTCCTTCAGGGCAATCAAACTATAAAGCATTTCATCCGTGATTCCCGATGAGGCAACAAGATCGCCAAATGCCCGATTCGGACCTAACATTAGCATATCCAATCAGAATGGCAATAACAAGTTCTCACATTGAACCTAAAGACACTTAACCGACGCCTATCAAGAACACTGTTGATTCAATTACATATATGAACCTTTAAATTCAGAAACCAATAACTATTGGTTTCTGAGATTAAAGACAAACGTACTTTTCCAAACAAAAATTATATAAAAAATGGAAATTAAAGACAGGAATTAACCTTGGAGCATTTCAGTGAGCACTTGTTCCTCTTTCTCAAGCCTCTTGGCCTCCTCGGCTTTGGCAATCTCACTCTCCTTTTCCCTTTCCAAACGACTCACCTCACTCTCATCGCCATCGCTGGCAACCTCCCCGATATCAAAGAGATCGCTTTTCTCCTCCTCCACCCCTAAAGTCCACGGCTTGTACCCCTCCGCCGTCGGCCACTCACCGCCGTCCGTCGACGCAGCGCCGAAGAAAGGCTCCACGCTTCCGTCGTTGTCGTGAGAGAGGTTCCAGACGCCGCCGTCGGATTGGTCGCCGCCATTGTCACCGCCGTTGGTTCGGCGATCGGAGGAGAAGAATCTAGGCGTGAAAGTGGGAGTGAAAGCTGGGGCTTTGGGGAGGAATTGGGGTTGGGAAAGGGAAAAACAGTGGAGCTTTGAGGAAATTAGGGCTAGGGAACGGACATGAGAGGGTTTGGGAAGAAGACGGGAGAGCATGGTGGTGGTGATGAAGAAGCAGTTGGAATCTCGCTCTGTAAAACCCTTGCGGCTTTGCTTCGAAAACCTTTTTTTTTCTTTTTTCCTCCTTTTTTTTTTTGTTTAAACGGTATGTCGTTTTTCTCAACAAAAAAAAACGGTTTGTCGTTTTAAAATGTTTCACGTTGATTGACTGTCGTTTGATCGACTGTGATGTAGGGATGTAATGGGACGCAACGAGGCTGGGAAATACTTTTCTATCCCCATCCTTGCTCCCAAAAATCATCCTCATCTACATTCTTATCCCTGCTTAAATAGGGTTTTCCTTGTAATTGTCTCGTTTATCATCTATTATAAATATAAATTAAAAAATACAACAAAGTAAAAATTTTTATTCTTTATTTTTTTTAATAGTTTTAATATTCCTTTTTATAGATGTATACATTTTTAAAAATAATTTTCTTAATATATTATATATTTACAAATATATATTTATATATATAATCACACATGTATAAACACGAGGACGGTGGCGGGTAGTGTTTTCCCTGTTCCCGTCCTGTTAATCTTTCGGATTCCATCCCCGTCCCCAGCCCGAATTTTGTCTTTCATCGCCCCCGGGGGTTTGAAGCTTGTGGGGAATATGAGCTATTCGTTAACGTAACGAAAACGCAACGTCGTATTTTGTCTACAACGCTGTTGTCGTTTAATGGGATTAGATGACATGTCGTTTACCCGAAAAGAAATTGAAAATTAGAAAACACTCCATTTCTTCCTGATAAATAGAAAAGAAAATTAGAAAAGAAGTTTTAAGCCGTCGCTTACTCGCCATCATCGCCGTTCGCTGTATAAATCAAGAAGAAGAAGAAGAAAAAGAAGAAGAGAAAGAAGTCACCGGCCATGGCGTTGAACAACGGTCTGAGATCCGTCGCGAAGCAGCTTCTCTCCGGCTCCGAATCGGCTGTCTTCTCCAAGTCAGGTTATGCCTCGTTCTTTTCATGTTCACGGCTTTTGGTCGCCCTATTACCGAAAGAATCTTGGAATTGCGTTTCCATGAATCTTATTTCGTGATTTTTCTTCAATTTCTGTTGGGATTAGGGTTTGGATTTCGTTTAATGGCTTGAGGAGTCTGTTTGGAGATGTTAGGGTTTGGAAATGGTGTGATTTCGTTATGTTTTTTAGGGGATTTTCAGGATGCGAATAAGAAGAGAGGGGGGAAAAAAAAACCAAACAAATTGAGTGAACTTTCCAGGGTCTAGCTGTGTTTGGGAATGTTAAATTTTCCTGGATTTTGGTTGTTGGAGTTACTGTGTATGATCAGGAAGAGTATTGGGACTAAATTGAATAGAAAGTTTGAAAATTGGGGCTTCCTGTTTGGGTTGTGAACAAGATTCCTTAACATACACAAACAATAAATATATATATATATATATAGGATGGGAGCTGGATTGTTGGTATTGTTAATGGCTTGATACTAATACATAACTTATGGCAGCAAAACTAGTTTTTATCATATTATGAACTGTTACACTGAACTGGAAGTTGTATAGTCCTTTGTTACTGTGCTCTGGGTTATGCTGGTTCCGTTTATTACGATTCGTTTATTGCCGTTGGATTTGGAAGCTTGTTACACAGAGTTGCTGGGCCGTTGCAGGAGCTACTCCTTTGAATGGTTGGAAATCAATGACAATATCAATTGGTCGTAAAGGATGAAGCATTCTGTATCCGTTGTTGAAGCTAATTTCTAAGGAATTTTCTGTTTGGCGTGATAAATGGCTTTGTTATTCATAGCTTGTCTTTATTTTTATATTTTGTTTCTGTTTACTGTTTGTTTACCTAAGTTTTGCTTTTGTCTATAATAAATTTGTAATTGCTTCTCTAGACCAGTTGGTCTAATGGCACCGGGGGTTTTGGGTGGAGTGGGGCTTTCTGGGGGAGGTTGTGGGTTCAATCTCACCTTGTAATAACTTGTATGTAATACGAACTACTCTCAGAGAAGTTCCATATATGTTTATGTAATCAATTTTGATGGATAGACCCCTTTCAGAATACTAGATATCTAAACTCAATTTGATAGATGGGGATTTTGTCTTTGGACAGGGACTAGAGGTTTGCACTCAACTGGAGTAAAAAGGATGGGAGGAGGACACGGGCATGGCCACGATGAGCCTTACTACATGCACGCAAAACACATGTACAACTTGGACAGGGTGAAGTACCAGAAAATAAAGATGCCTCTTGCCGTCTTCACCGCCTTTAGCATTGGTGTCGCTGTTCCCGTCTATGCAGTTATCTTCCAGCAAAAGAAGACTGCATCTGGTTAGCTTCTGATAAAATGCTTTGTCATCTGCAATAATAGGGATGGCTTTGGGATTCCTTTTTAGTAGACCATTTTTGTGGATTTGAGTGGTTTGCAGCTCTCAAAACATTTTGTTGTTCTTGCACTCTTTGCATTTGATTGAACTGAGTTTCAAAATTTTCACATGTCAATAAGATATTGCTTAATGATGGCTTCAAACTTTATGCTCTTATGAAGGCATTGCGTCAACATCTCGCGAAATTGAGATGCCTCTTGTGCACATCATTCTTCAAAATGACAAGATTCAAGTCTTTCTAAATTCTAGCACTTGCTCAACAATTAAATCTGTCTCTGCTTTCTTGTTCTTGGAGCCAAATTTGTAGCTTCACTTCGGGTCGGATAATAAGGAGCTTTACAGTGCTCGTCAAAGTTGGCCGTTAAAAACCAAGGACAATTCTACCATCGGATATTAGAATAAAATGTATAAATTACTACTCGTAATATGCTATTCCGAAATATATCAGATTCAGAAGAAATTAAAGTTTAAAACTAAATAAACTATGTATAAATTACCGTTCATAACGCGAGGAGTGCTGGTTATGCACTAGATGTAAGCTTGTTCAACGTGATCCTTGAATCATCAGCATTAGAAAGGGAGAGAGAAAGATCTTGGGATAAGTAAGGGAGAGAGAGATGGATGAAATATGGAATAAATATGTTATTTGGTTTTAGATTCGTAGCGTGTTTTCAAAGTGTTCGGTAAGAGTTAATTAGAAAAATCATGTATTTGTGTTTTCAATTTGAGCAACAGAGAGAAGGAACTTTAAGAGTTGTTGTGACTTTAGTTCCTTGAGGTGTCTTTGAAAAATTACAGTAAAAAAATTAAGTGGAATTAATTCAAAATTTAAGTGGTAAAATATAAGTTTTTAAAGTTTAAGAGAATAAAACGAGACGACATTAAAGTTTGAAAGTATATATGAGAATAATTCTTTATATATATATATATATGATCGGTCTCAAATACTGCTCTTTCAAATACAGCAAAAATCCGGCAAGTGATTGTGGACTGTCTCAAAAAAATGAACGGTGTGATTCCACTTAGGCAAAAGGAGGGCAATCTATTAATATTGACTGACACACTCTGGATACATAGTTGGATTGCACAGTGGTCAAAGTAAGCATATTTTAAAGGAAAAAAAATTAAAAAATTGTTAAACAAAACAGAAAAAGCATTCGAAAGGTTCATTGTTATTTTTGTTATTTCATTTTTTTCTTTTGTTGCTCTGGTAGACTTGTACGGTTATGGGTTCTTGGAATGGAGTGGGTTTAATTGTTGTTGTCATGTTAAACAAAGGAAAAAATAAAATAAAAAAAACCAAGTTGTGGAGGTTTTTTTTAATTTTTGTTTTTGTTTGTTCTCTTGTAGATGAGCGGGTTCCAGAGAGGGAAAGAGTCTAGTTTTTTTTGTCGAGTGTTATGAGTGAGACAAGTGACTAGATAATTTCTCAACAAGGTCATCGCCGAGGTCGGTGGGGTCTGGGTTCCGGAGAATAACCATTTTTTCCAACGACGTCGCGACGGTGACCCGATGGTGATGTTCGGGCAGACTGCGAGGGCGACAGACTCCTAGCGGTGGCTGCTGACAAGCACGAAGAGAGAGATGGAGGAGAGAGAGGAAGGAAGAGAGAGATGGGCGTAGTTTTGGAATTTTGTTGTCTGTAAATGCGCATTAACTGATTTACCACCACATGATAACTTTTCTGCCTTTTTTTTTTTTTTTTTTTTAATTCTGTAACTAGTTTGACCTATTTTTTTTTTAATTATTTCATACACATTATCCTTTACTGAATGGTTACATTTCTACCATGATCATCCCAATTTCCACACTTTCCCACCTCATTTACATGCATTTATCCTTGTCATCTTGATTGAACTTTGCTTAATATTTACTTTCACATTCAGTTACATTTCTACCAACTTCACTGACATTCACACAAGGTCACTCAGTACATTGCATTTTGTCACTCCATGTTTGCTAATGCAATTTCAGTCACTGATACTGTCATTGAGCGGCAATTCACATGCACTTTCATACTTGTTTACATTTCAACCATCTTCCCATCACATTCATGTCCAAATATGTTTAAAAATGCATGTAACGTTTTTTTCATTTATAATTACCTTTATGCCTTCATTTTGGATAAACAATACATTACACTTCTAACTACACATTATAGAACAACTGTGTACTCAGTAAATTAAATCAGAAAGTTACTAATTTTTCTTGTGCGGTTAGCCATTTCCTTTACATCTGTCAAACATTCATCCCTTGTAGACTTTCAGCTCATCGCTGCATCATGTCTGCCATCGAGAATGAGACCTCTCGTAGATATATACATGTATTAAGGATGAGAAATTCAAATTTTACATCTTGTGATAGAGTGAGCTTGGAATTAATATAAAGTAATAATTGGAATCTCGTCAAAATAAAAATTTTGGCATGTTTTGACTTAGAAAATAGAAAAATATAACTTCATAATTGAATGAAACATGAGAGCTCTTATCCAACCCCACTTGTTTCAATGGGATTTTTTTTTTTTTTAAACTCTAATCCCTTCTTACTTCATCTTTGAGGGGGAAAAAAAAAATGAAGTCAAATTAACTCTAATCTCTTTTTACTTCATCTTTGGGGGAAAATAATAAAGATTAAATTCTCAAAAGTTTTACTACCAATTTGGATGATTTGAAGAGGGAAACAGAAAAAATGCCAAATTTTTTAGGCAAAAGAAAAGAAACGAAAAAAAAAAAACGATATTACTTGTATTGCATACAAAGAGATTGTTGGTGTCATCTCACAATCTATCCATAGTCTATTAAGGAATTCCTGCTCAAGAATGACATTGTTTTCAATAAATTTTGTATTTATCTGACAAAGTAAACCATGTAGTATAATATTTATTGACTTATTTAACCATTAAGTATAATATTTATTGATTTAAATAATATGTCTAATAAATGAATTGAATGTTTATTGTTTAAATTAATTTTTAAAAATATTTGTTGATATTTGGTGTCATCTCGTCTTCTATTCATAGTCTATTAAGGAATTTCCGCTAGAGAATGACATTGTTTTCAACAAATTTTGTATATATCTAACAAAATAAACCATTAAGTGTAATATTTTTTGACTTATTTAGCCATTAAGTATAATACTTATTGACTTAAATAATATATCTCATTAATGAATTGAATGTTTATTGTTTAAATTAATTTTCAACAATATTTATTAAAGATTTATTCTTAAATAAAATATCTAATAAATGAATTGAATGTTTTTATTTGTTTAAAAAAATTAATTTTTAAATTATTTATTAAAAATATTATACTTAAATAATATATCTAATAAATGAATTGAATGTTTATTGTTTTAAAAAAAATTAATTTTCAAAAATATTTTGTAACAAATAAATATTTATTGGGCCAAGCGTAGGTAGTTATACAAGCCCATTAAAGAGGGTTTACAATCGTGTCCGACACCACAAACAGGTTTTTTTTTTTTTTTTTTTTTTTTTAACTTTTCTTTTCAAGTTTTGCCGCCAATTTCTACTTCCTCTCTCTCTGGCCAAGGGTTTGCCGTTTTGTGTCCGGTGGTCTCACTCAGAAATCAGAATAAATAAACCAATTAATAAAAGAAAAAAAAAAAAAGGGCTAAAAACTCCAGAAACCCAATTCCCGGACTACAATGAACTCAACCGTTGATCTCATCGGCGACGACGACGTAAGTTCACTGCTTCATCTTTCTCTCTCCTCTCTCTCTCTCTCTCTCTATTTCTGAAATGGCCGATTCTTTACTCGCTCTCAGGGCATTGATTGGGTTGCAGCTTGCGAAGAAATCGATGTCGTTTTTCAAAATTCCAATCTCCCTTCCACTTCTTCTTCTCTGAAGCCTACCATTTTTGTTCGTCGCGATGACGTTATTGAGAACAAGAAGAGGAATGGGACCTCCAGGCAATCCACTCTTGACAAGTTCGTTGTTAAGGCAGCCCCAAGACCTCCACCGCCGATTCCTGATGTTCCCGAACCGGTCGATGAGAGAGTGGCCGGCGTCCAGATTGATCCTGAAGCTGCAAGAACTTGGATATACCCAGGTTCGATTTCCATTCACTATCTCTCGTGAAGTTTTACTTTTAACTTTGAATTTCAAATTTTGGGTTGAAATCAATTATATATTTTTAATTTTTAAGGGAGTTGAAAAGAAAGATTTCACTGTTTTCCTTAAGGGTTTTGTTTGGTTCTTGGTTCTGTTTATCAGACTGATGATTGATCGTTATTTCCTGATTTTGATCGTTGGTTGCGATTTTATGCCTTTTTTGATGTGTGCAATTGGATTCTTTTGGAAAATTTGATAATTTCCCTTCAATGTTGGTGGGGTGATTAGTATAACCGAAGCTATGGTGTCCGGTTGCACTGTGCCGACAAATTATCATGCGTTGGATGATGGATAAATCAATCTGGACGGTTGAAATTTGAGCTACCTTTGTCAGGTAGGACCCAACAACAAA
Organism: Ficus carica; assembly: GCA_009761775.1. Lineage (NCBI taxonomy): Eukaryota > Viridiplantae > Streptophyta > Magnoliopsida > Rosales > Moraceae > Ficus > Ficus carica. Next base: position 9,886,857 of record CM019745.1, on the reverse strand, counting down.
AAGTTTCAACAATCCAGATCCCTAGGGACCATCATCCACCAACTGAAAAGCGTTGCACGGTTTGACCAGCTCATTTGGTCGTACCATAGGGGAACTCGATCAACATTTCTGGTGTTTGCTCCAATGGATTATGTGAGGTTAATTTTGAAAAGAAACTTGAGATTGTACTTATCATCCCACAATGTCGACATTAATCATCTAGAAGATCTTCCCTCGTTTTTTTCATTCCGTGGTCAGCTCAACTTGCAAACTTAAAATACTTGTTGTCTTGCTTGGTTGCAGTTAATGTTCCTCTGCGTGACTATCAGTTTGCTATCACGAAGACAGCTCTATTTTCAAACACACTGGTGGCACTGCCGACAGGACTTGGAAAAACTCTTATTGCCGCAGTTGTCATGTTTAACTATTTCAGATGGTTCCCAGAAGGTGTATAATCTTCATCATGTTTTGAATCTTAAGCAGCCGCATATTTGATTTTGGTTTTTCCATCATCTGATTTTGTAGACTTCTTTTACCATGATATAGATATTACCAATTTTTTAGTTTATCCCTGTCGTCTAGGGGAATAAAATGAGAGGGAAATAGATTCATGCTGAAATGGCTCTTGGGATTAATTTGGTTTATGGGCTTTGTTGGGTGACGATGAGGGCTTGAAACTTGCTAAATCAGGTTCAAATTGAAGATTTATTATTAGTTTTGTTATGCAACTCTAGTTATGTTAGTTTCTCTTATCCAACCTTGGCTGATCCATGGAATTAAGGTCTTGTCGATTTTGTTTTAATTTAGTTTGTGATGATTATGGTATTATCCTTTTTAGTTTTATTGCATAAAATTGATTTGCAAGAGTACACGTACAGCTGGTAAGTTTAATGAATCACATGAAATTTTTTTACTTCAGCCCTATGGATTTTTTGAGTGCATTACAGAAGTTTTTGAAAAGTTGAAAATATTAACATTACTTCTACTACAGGAAAAATTGTTTTTGCTGCACCATCTCGACCGCTTGTTATGCAACAGATAGAAGCATGCCATAATATTGTGGGAATTCCACAAGTAAGACCACCTTTTGCTCATTAACAGAGTAATTTGTTCAAGTCTGGTTTTTGCTTGGACAGTTCTTTTGCTAGGTTTATTTACATATTTTAACAAGATTCTAATCAATTGAATTGCAGGACTTGACAATTGATATGACTGGTCAAATAAGTCCTCCAAAAAGAGCCTGCTATTGGAAATCTAGAAGAGTATTTTTTGTTACTCCTCAAGTGCTGGAGAAAGATATTGAATCTGGTGAATAAGCCCATAATTCTAATTGTGTTTATTGGTCCTTTTATATTTTAAAAAAGAAAGATCCAAGAATCAATCATAGACTTTATGTTTCGACACCTATAAAAAATGTGTCCCTGTTACTGATAGTTAAAACATGGAAAACTTCAGCAAAATTTACCTTGAAATCATGTTTTTGGACTTTCTACCCTTGTAATGAAGGGAAAATTAGTGTTGATTATGTATATAATTATAATGTTTGTCTGACAAGTAATGCAATGTTACCCAATATTTCAACCTTTCATTATATCTGACGTTATGCGGACTCTTTGTTCAAAGGTTTCTATCTACCTTAATATTATCATATATTTCCCTGCATCTATGGCTTTTGGTACCCAAATACTTTGAAAATTATCAATTGTCTCAAAGTTATGTTATGCTGAATTTCTATCACTTGAAGTAAGAGATTTTACGACGATTTTCTTTTCCCCAATATTCATGTTTGGCACAAAGGATTTAACCTTCAGTTTTTCTTCTTTATTTTTTCTATGTAAAATTATATTTTCTATGTTCGGTAGTTTTATCTTATAATTCTTTTTTAAGTCACATTATGGTATTGGATTTGTTTGATGAAAAAATGTTGTGTAGGCAGATGTTTGGCCAAGCACATGGTCTGCTTGGTGATCGATGAAGCTCACCGCGCTCTGGGAAATTATGCTTCTTCTAGTGCCGTTCGTGAGGTATGTTGTCCATTTCTTTCTGATCTCTCTCAACTTTCGTTGATAGTTAATGTTTGTCTTCTGTGCGTCATTTGTGGATAAAGAAACAAGGCTGATAAAAGATGACTAAATTTGCAGTTAATGGCTGTACCGGTGCAACTGAGAATATTAGCTTTGACAGCAACACCCGGATGTAAGCAACTGGTATACACTTGGTTTTATATAAAGTAGTTGCATTATTTATCTTACATTGTTAAGTTAAATGCATAATTCAGCAAAGCAGCAAACCATACAGCAAATTATTGATAACTTGCATATATCAACACTTGAATATCGCAATGAAAGTGACGGCGATGTCAGCAAATATGTTCACAACAGGAAGATAGAGTTGATACAGGTACATGTTTATATCTCTCTTTGCAGTCTTGTTTCAAGAAACAATGTTTTTTCACTTGCTCTATTGGAATTTTACTAGGTTCCTATGGGACAAGATGCTGTCGAGATAGATAACAAGCTTTTGGAAGTTATACACCCATATTTTCAGAAGCTTTGCAGTATGCGAGTTATCCAAAACAGAGACTATAAGACTGTATGGTTCCACATGTTTTATATTCATGCATTACCTTCTCAACTCTACTTTGCTGGATAGTATTATTCCTGTTGAATTCCATTCCTTTGTATAGTATTATTCCTTTGCATTTTCCTGTTACAATTTAGGTTGCTAATGGATATACGGCTCTTGTGAGTTCTTATGATTTTATCTGGTTTCATATTGTTATCATATCAGGGTCACGTATGTTTTGATGGGTTTGGCGAAAAGTTTCAACAGAATTCTGTTTGCCAACCCTGTGTTTTTTTTTTTTTTTTTTAGTTGTGATCCTTTTGGGTTGTTCGACAGTTGAGCCCATGTGAAATACTTAATTCAAGGGAGAAATTTCGTCAAGCACCTCCTCAATGCATCTCCGATATCATTCTCGGAGACGCAGAAGGTTATTTTGGTGTACTTCTTACCCTTTACCACATCCGCAAGCTACTTTCAAGCCATGGAATAAGGCCAGCACATGAGATGCTTGAAGAAAAATTAAAACAACGGTTTGTTCTATTGTTATTTTTTAACAGTTCCGAGATGATTAAAAAGAAAAAAAAAAAAAAAAAAAAACATACAGGAGCTGGTTATGACTTCTTAGTTCTTAAGTACATATCACAAAACTCTAAATTGATGAATTTTGGCAGGTGGCATGCTCCTTGTTTTTTTGTTAAATCATAGCCTGCAAACTCCTGTAAACCATAGCCTGCTGCATTAATTTTCAAGACTACCTTTTAAATAGTTCACGTTTAACTATTTTCAGGTATTTTGCACGATATTTGAGTAGAAATGAACATCTTTTCAGAGCAAAGCTCATAATGGAGCAAAACTTGGACCACAAGGCTCCGAGTCCAAAATTATCCAAAATGCTAGAAGTACTGCTTGATCATTTCAGTATGTAGCATGTTCTCCATACTATTGATTTATGACATACCATTCTAATTACTGTTGTTGTGAGCCTGCTTAAGATTATCTCTTTTAAATTCTCAAATTTCGTGACTGTGGTGGTGTATATTTTGGTTCACATTCGATTGAAATTGAAAAATCGTGAAATGCAATTTATTATTTGTTGTTGGTTTATGTGGTGGCTGCAGAAACAAAGGATCCTGAAAATTCAAGGGTTATTATTTTCTCAAATTTTAGGGGAAGTGTCAGGTAGAAAAACTGTCATCTTTAATTAGAAATTTATTCTATCGGTGTTAAGAATTTTTCTTTATATTTTTGCATTTAATTTATTTCCTCAAATTTGTAAATTCTTTTGCCCCATGATAAATTGTACAGGGACATAATGGACACGTTGGGCAAGATTGGGAGTTTTGTTAGAGCTACACAATTTATTGGGCAAAGTTCAGGTCAGAGTCTTGTTGTCAATTCAGTATGGTTTAAAATAAGAAGAATTTTATCTTTTCTGCATCTTGGTTTTAGCAGACAGCCCACTGCGAGCTTTGTGGGGTGGGGGGTTGTTTATGTTTATGTTTGTGTTTAATTTTAATTGTTTCTTTATAGCTCTCTTTGCTGTGTGAATGAGCTATGCATTTATTTTAAGAGTCAACAAACAGAAAATGGATTCCATTACAAGACATTTTTCACTGTTAATTCGTCTGTCAATAACTATATTTACATCGGAAATTTCATGACCGTTTCGTCCTATATCAATTCGTTTTTAAACTAGAGGAAAACAAGAAATAATTCCATTTCCGCAGCTTCTCTTTTCCTATCAGTATTCTTGCCCTATTAAAAGAACAATAAAGTGTTTTAATACATCCTCATTTTCACTAATGATATAGGACTAAAGATAGAAGAGATAGAAGAGAAATAGAACCACTGCGGAGAGAGAAGCAGAACTCAAGAGAAATTCAAAATTCATTATTCATTAATCAACCATCAAATCTCTCACTTGAAATTACAATCACTAAACCATTTATAGAGAAATCAAATTATTAAAGATCAACTAAACTCAGTTCGGAATAATTTTAGAAGATAAAGTTCAAAATGAAATGCCAAGGAAAAAATATACTTCGAAGGATAAATATTATATTGAAATTCCTAGAATCCTAATCTTCTTCTGCATCAACTACTTTCTTATCAACATATCCAGGAGTTAAATCGTGGACGGTCCATATTAGTGACATTTATGCTGATCCAAGTTTCTTACAGGAAAAACGTCAAAGGGACAGTCACAAAAAGTACAACAGGCTGTTTTGGAGGTAACTACATCTCTCTTCACTTCTTTTCCCACCACCTTGCATCTGCTTACTTTAGTTCTCTACAGAAATTTCGGGCAGGTGGATACAATGTCATCGTTGCCACATCCATTGGTGAAGAAGGCTTGGATATTATGGAAGTTGATCTTGTTATATGCTTTGATGCTAATATTTCGCCATTGAGAATGATTCAACGAATGGGGAGAACTGGACGGAAGCATGATGGTCGAGTTGATATCCTTTTGATCTGAAAACTTAGTTATAAGGTGGAATATAGGTTAGATGAATAAAATATGCAGTGAACTATGAATCTCATGGGATCAAATATTTGTAATCCTTTACAAGATTTACTAGTTCTAGCATGTGAAGGGCCAGAGTTGAAAGGTTATATGCGAAAACAAGCAAATAGCAAGACTGTGGGGAAACATATGCGAAATGGGGGGAGAACTAGCTTCTGTTTTCATCCCAGTCCAAGAATGGTAAGAGGACAAGTTGCCTTCTTAATTCTTTTGTTATATTATTTTTCATGTGCACGTATTAGTCATGACACGTAGTATTGTAGGTTCCCCATATTTACAAACCTGAAGTCCATTATGTTGAGCTTTCAATCGAACAATTCGTCCGCAGTGGAAAGAAAGTGAAGGACGATGACCAAATGATCACACCTTGGTTTCAAAAGAAACTAACTGACGCGGAGAGTGATTTAATTGCCAAGTATTTCCACCAAACCAGTGGTAATACATGGAAACCGTCACTTATTGCCTTCCCCCACTTCCAGACATTTCCCTCAAGAGTTCATAAAGTAATGCATTCATTTAAAACGGGATTACTGATTGATGCAATGCAAGGATTGGAAGGACTATCCTTTGGCAGTGACAGCAAGATTTCCCTGGTTGAGGTTAAATTGCAGTTTATATGCTTGAAGATTTTGTCTTTGTTTTACTCTGGTGATTTTGCTCAAGTGATTTATCTAATGGATTCAGGATCAAGTGGGCTTAGAGAAGGATCTGGGAGGTGGCAATGTTGAAAAACATGAGAACGGAGAAGGTATCATCATTTTAAATTATTGCTCAAAAAGGTTTTTGGAGAGGGGGAAAAAAAAAGCCAGCCATTCTAAAAGGCTTGTTCTTTTTGGATCAGATAATACTTAGTTTCGATGCATGGATGGCCTGAAGTGATCTTGATTCATTTATTCTTCTAAATGTTGTTGCAGATTTGCAATTTGTTGACGACTTCTCAAACCAAAATCTCAAAGACAAGTTATTGGGTTCCAAAGCATCAACATGTACTGAGACCTTGGAAACAAAGGAGAAGCCTAGTGTGGCTCAACAAAGTCCCGATGGGCATTCCTATTTATTTGGCCCAGATTTTATTTCTGTTGATGCTTTTGGAAATGTTTTAATTCTCTCCGTCCCTTTGCTTACTTCCAAAGGAGTATCACATCCTACGCATACAAGAGAAAGCAGTACAGTGTTTCTAAATTGTTTGGTAGATGAAGTTTCTTTCCAGTTAAATAACGTTGAATATAACAAGGACTTACCTGTCGAAGCTGGAGCTGTAGAGGATCTAATAACCTCTCAGACAAGATGCCCGAAGTATGGAAGTCCTAGGTCCATTTGTGATTCTGATGCCTTGCAAGAGAGAGCAATCCGTGGAGTTGAAAGAGTTCCTCAGAATGGAAATTTGGAGGATGAAGATTGTGTAATTGAGACACCTGATGCTAAAATCAAGGCATCGACATTGCTGCCTGACAAGGACAGTAATGATTCCAGAGAAATTGAGCTTAGTCCTCGGTTAACTAACATGATCAAAAGTGGTGTTGTTCCAGAGTCTCCTGTTGTTGATAACGGTTGGTATTCTTGTTTATGTACACAAGGTCGTATGTTGAGTCGTTATTCCAGTATAATAATTGAATTATGGGCAAAATTTCCATTCATTTTTTAATATTTCAATTTTGTAGGATTATCAACTGGCATAGAGAGAAGTACGTATCTTGTTGCTGACCCTGCCTCACCTGTCCAATTACATAATGAGCTTCCTTTGAAGTCTTCGAGTCCTGAGAAAAATGAAATAGTCAACATGGAAAGCAACGCCTGTGAAATAAATGCCTGTGCTTCTCCTATTAAGAGTGCACTTCAAACTCCTCTTCTTTGCAAGGACAACACTTCCGGTATAAGATGTTGTACTTCTACTTCCCCTATTGTAGGAAAGTCTGAGAGTCCCTTGGTAGACCTCACAAATGATAGCTGCAGCAAAAATTGGTGTTTGAGTGTGGGAGAAAAGTCAGAAAGTGTAAAGCGGACACGGAAGTTCAAAAGGTTGCGGAAGGTTGCAGATAATGAAGAACATGAGAATCTGCACACAGGGAGAGATAGTTTCCCTAACCCACGAGCTAAACTTGCAAGGTCATTTACTCGACATAAGCTTGGGAGAGGTATCTTGGAACTATATTTCATGCATCCTTGTTCATTTTACAATTTTCCTTTCTGTTTCGTTTTATTGTCGTTCGTTTTTGCTAAAGACTGAGGTCCAATGCTTGTTGGAGTTTTCATTCATTTCTTGGTGGGAATCCTGACACACCACGTTTCCAACCACCAACTTATGTGAGCTATTACCCCTTATATGGCACCTGTTTATTCTTTCAGGCAGGAAGAAGTTCAATGATGATGTGGTTCGAGCTTTCATCGATGAGGAAGCTGAGTAAGCTACTTTATACAAATCTTCATTTTTTGGACAATTTGTTGAAGCTCGTATATGTGAAAAAATCTTATAAAGAATCTCCTTGCTGATTTTACTATGGTGGTTTTTTGCATAGGGTATCCACAGATTGTGATACGTCTGACACTGAGGAAGACGACCAAAATGACAGTCCAAATGAAAGTTTCATAGATGACAGGACCTGCCCTACAAATGCTGCTACTCAATCAGCAACTCGTGGGCCTGATATGATGGCGATTTACAGGTATTTAATGTTGTCTAAAAGCTTTCTTTGTTCTACTCGCGATACAAACACCCCCTTTGATAACAATATAATAAGCCTTTTTTTTTTTTTTTTTTTTTTTTACTGGTGGGCTTTTGAAACTCTTCATCTGTTTAGAATTCTAATCATCCACTTCCAACAGGCGTTCGTTGCTCAGCCAATCACCAATGCCAAGATTCCCATGTGGCTCAGACACTTCAACTCCTCAATCTATGGCCCCCACTACAAGAATGAGCGAAACGGTAAGTGGTTCCGGGAAGGCATCTTTCTCTTTACAGACCCCTTTCACAGATTCAGCAAATCAGTCAACGAACAGCAGGGATTCCAAGCCCTCCTTCCAAACTAATCACAATCCAGAAGCCGTGCCTTGTACAACTGGTGTTTCCTCAATACGTGAAGGAGGAGATAACGCCGGCAGGAAAAGGAAATTAAGCTTTTGTCCCTCAAGTTCTGTGCCTGCTATCAACTTGGAGACAGAGTTTCAGCGCGAGTGTGAAATGGCTTGTGATGATGATGATGATGAGTTTTTTGATGATATTGACTTTGACGCTATTGAGGCACAAGCTACTTTGCTTCTCAAAGAGAAATCAGAGTCGACGACGCAAAAACAAGAGGTAACTATTCCACCACAGCCACAGAGTCCTAGTCTTGATTTCCCGTCATTTGATCTGGGAATATGGTGATGATTTTGAAGGGAAATGCACATCTAAGCAGTGTCCTCTTGGAAGTTTTTCATAGAGAAATTATAGAGCAACCGAATATAGATAGGCCCAATTGTGAAAAAGGGTTTGGAAAAAGTTCTGTTCATCCAATTTATTATTATTTTTTTGGGGTTCATTTCTTTTTATTTCCTGAAGTTCCAATTTCAAGATGTTGGCAATGTGGGGAAGGGCATCTTGGTTTATTGGAGTAAATAGTTGTAATTTATTTAATAATTGAATCGTGTAAAGAACATTTACTTTTTCAGAATACAGAGCTTGTAGATTACATTTAAAAAGAGAAAAGAGTGTAAATACGATATCCTCTTTCTTGTTAGCTTCTACGTTAAATTTGTGCATGCTCAATTTCCTTTACCTAAAGACACTTCTTTCCTAGCTGAAGCCACTTTTTCTCTTTTTGATGTTTAAAACATTACAAAGAATGAGAATAAACACCCCATCACAAAGTCTTCTTTAACAGGTAGATTTATATTCTATTCTGTTAAAATTGTCATGATTTGATATATATATCTAAATGACGGTTTAAAACCCAAGTCTCTCTCTCTCTCTCTCTCTCTATATATATATATATATACACACACACACACACGTATATTCAAACCTAAAACATGGGATTTTTTTTTTTTTTTTTTTCATCTAGCGTCATTCGTCACCAACATATGAAGTGGCTTTTCCAAATCAGCTCAAGTAAAAATCTCGAGTTGCCCTGCTAGCAACTTTTCAGGGCAATTGCAGGGTTGTCCTTCCTTTCCAATTGACAAATTGGTTTCCTTTGACTTCCTGTTTACTAGTCTGGTTGGTTTACCCTTTGAAAAAAAAAAAAAAAAAAAAAAAAATCTTGAGACAGGGATTCAACCCTAACACTTAGAATCAAGTGTGGAATCATCGCGAGGTCATACATACAACCACTCCGTGGTTTCCTATTTTGACCAATGAGATCAATTTGCTAGCAACTTGTGGAGATTCCACTTTATTGGAACCCTTTTTAATGGATGTTTGTTTATCCAGTCGAGACGTTGGGGGCTGTCTTTTTAAGGTCAGAAATCAACGTTCTTTCCTTGGTATTCACTAGATTTTGATGCTGTTTTGTCTCAAGAAACTGCCGAACTTTTTCTTTTTCCATTTTCCCACGTTCCTTTATTTCATTTCTTGAGTGCCTTCAAATCTGTATTTCCCAACTCTGCAACTATAATTTAAACTGACATTTCTTTCTTCCTTTCTTTTCTTTTAATGCCAGAGTGGTTAAAACTCGCACCAGTAAAATTAAGCAAGCAAAAAATGGAAACCCAACTATTTTCTCTAAATACACAATTTTCTGTCAGATAAAAGTGGATCCCATTAATAGCATAAAACTTGAACCAAACAGCAGAATCAGAAGCATTTCCAAACCGCACTACAATTCTCTACCATCTCTTAAGGGTTAAGGTTAAAAACTAGACAATTTTGTACATGCACAAGACATCTTTAAATACATCATCACCCAGCCACAAACCGCGCAAAAACACCCCCCCCCCCCCCCCCCCCTCCTAGATGATTCCTACGAATTCCTTACCACATTATGCCCAAAGCAAAACCATCTAGCCAGACATGAACGACATGGCTCGCCTGAAATCCAGAGACTTGAGGGCCGACCCGGAGAAATGCTTGTCAGGAACCCACAATTCTCCTTCACGCGGCAAAAGTATCTGTGGTTGTCTAGTCTTCTCGCCTTCACCAGCTTTTGTTGGTTCAACTCCTTTCTTTTTCTTTACAAATTCGAAGAACTCTGCAACTTGGCGAGCATACCTTCACCCAAAGCGGAGTTGGAAAACAAACAAACAATAATATAACGACAATTAAAGAATACAAAAACGCCCAAACTAACAGACAATAAGCCACATTGAGACAGGAGCTAATTCAAGAAAGAAAAGAAAATAATAGAATCCGAAGGATAATAAGAAGGAATTGTTTCACTCACTGCCTCTTTGCATCGATATCTTTACTGAAATCAATGTTGGGCTCACAGTCGAGAACCAAAGCAGGGACCTGGTCATGATAACAAAAGAAAATAAGCCAAAAACTTATACATATAAGTTAGCGAATCTGATAAGACTGATAGAGAAATACCTTTTGTATACTTGAATGCATATGATCACCCTCTAAAAAGAATACACGGCCCCTAATATCAGGATGTAAAGAGCTGTCTGTCTGCAAAGGTAGCTTATTGACGGATAAGACCCCGTGATTGCCACTTTCAAAGGGGAAAAGCCAACTCTCATGCTTTTCATGCAAATCGCGGAGATAGTCTAGTGACACACCGCCCTCCTCTGCTCTCTTCCGTAGCTGCATTCTTTTCATGCAAGTATCAGGGCTTGCTCTAAGGTAGATGAAGCCATCGGGGATAAGCCCAGGTAAGCATGAGACAACCGGATCAAACCAAGAGTCATATATGCTGATCTCCATCTCATTCATCCAATTTGCTTCATGAACAGCTCGCACAAAAACCTTTGCTTCGTAACAATAAGATAAAAATGAATCAACCTTGAAACCCTTTTCAAAACTGGTTTACTTCCACGGAAACCAAACATGATTATGAAAGAACGGCAAGGGTACAATTCCATCAGTTTTGAATCACTGTTGGACTTGGACAGACATAAGAAAATATAAAATTATTTCTAGACACTATTAAGTTGAATTTCCCGAAATCGCACGAATGAAATAGCAAATTGAGCTTTATAAGACTGAAAAAACTTACCAAGAATTAGCAATTCAAATCCTTACCATTCTATCACTGAAGACACTCCTTTCCATCAACCGAAGAGGCTTCATACCACCAGATGACTCTCTCTCCTGCATCACCCTTGTAACGAAAACATAATTCTGGAAGGTATAGGCATACCTCTGGGGCTCAGCATAGAAAGCATCTAATATGTTAAAGTGATCGGGTCCAACATCCTGCCACTTATTAATAGGTTCTGGAACCACCTCAACAAGATCTCGTAGCTCGAGTGTTTCATTAGCGATTCTCTGAAGGAAAGTTGTCTTTCCAACACTGATATTCCCCTCAACACAGAAAGTAAGCCGTTTCTTCTGGGTTAGAACCGAATCAGAGTTCGAACCGTCCTCCTTCAAATCTTCATCAACACTCTCTTTGATGTAAGTGGTTATACTCTCGGCGTGGTTTCGGTGGATGATTCCCACAGAACTCTGCAAAAACTCAACCATCTTCTGACTAGATTTCCCAAAGAACTGCAACCACCATAAAATCCCTTGTCATCATAAGTTTCGGAAAGCAACACCAAGAACTTACAGCATAACATTACTTCCTATTACTAGGCAGAAAAACACGCAACAAAAGAAAGAGTCATCTGAGTTTATTCCAGAAAAAAAAAAAAAAAAAAAAAAAAAAAGAGTTCATATGAGCTGATTTTAGGACAACGGAAAATGTTATATGACTCTAGAGTAAAGTAAAACACTTTCTAGGTGACAAATTAAATTATTCTTAAAGCAGAAAACTTTCAAACCCCATAAGTACAAATACAAGCTTCAGCACATAAAACGAATAGCTTATTAAAGATTCAGAAAAAAGTATATATATGCAAATATATATACATATATATACCTTATCTTTATACAATTGCTTGAGCTCAGCAACCCCAGAAATACCATTCTCGACGAGCTTCCTCAGATTCCTGGGACCCACTCCGGGAATGGTCAACAAGTCCGGGTTTCCGGCCAAAGCACCGCCATTTGAAGAACCTCCTCTCTGTCTCCTACTCAGCCTCGCCGCCGGCTTCTCTTCCTCCTCCGGACCACCCATCTCACCCTCAACTGCGGCGGCGGCGGCCGAGGCCGAAAACGCCACGTCGGACGCTGCCCGCTGCCACGCAGTCCTGGGGCCGGCCCGGTCGTCCATCGTCGCGGCCCAAGCGCGAACCGGAGGGTTCCGTTGAACCTCGATTGAGCAGCGACAAATGCGGCAGTTTCGGGACGAAGCGCGCGAGTTGGAGAGCGCGCCGACGAGGGCGGCACCGCCGCCACCGCCGGGGGCAGGGGCGGCGAAAGAGGCGGAAGTCGGCATTATCTGGAGCGCGGAGGAGGAAGGAGAAAGAAAGAAGGGGGTTTTGGGGGTTAGAGAGAGAAAGCGTTTAGAGAGAGAAGGGGTGTAGTTAGCCAGAGTGCAGAGAATGGGGGCTGAGGTAGGGCTTCTGCGCAGCAGCTTCTGCATCACTTCCGAGCATCTCAGAGAAACTGCCTTTCTCACCGTTTCAGCTAGAGAGAGAAAGTAGAGAGAGAGAGAGGGCGGGAAAAAGAAAAGGAAAGACAATCATCTGCGGTCGGAGAGAGAGAAAGAGAAAGAAAGGGTTTTTGAAAATTAATTGGAATTTTGGTGTCAGGGTTTTTGGTAAACTGGTGAATGTTTTAGGGTTGGTCGTGTATATATGTATATATACATACACAGATATATAGCCATTGAATACTGTTTTTCGTACTGTCTGTCTGTCTTCACTGCTTGAGAGAGAGAGAAAGAAGAGAGACAGAGCACCGATTTCGGCGATTAGGGTTTTAGGGAGTGGGCTTTTGGGTCTTTTTGCTGTGTCAATTTGTACAATTAGAGACAAAAAAGATTTAAAAAACCCCCGACACAGAGCAGAGGAGAGGGGATTATCCGCTGTTTCTTTTTTCATCGTCTACTATAATATAGCCAATCAAGATTTAGATTATGTGCGTCCTACAGTGTTGATGCGTCTACGAATGTTTTGGGACCGTCCGATTTGTTTTGAAATTGGTGATGGGTACGGACATCGAGTTTGGATAAGGACCAATCCTGGAGGCCCAAACCAGCTATTTGGCCCATTAAGACCGACTGGCAATTGATCTGGGCCAAGTTTTATACCAGAATAGACCCATGTACTTTTTGTTACTTTGGATCAAAATCCACAGTCAAAAGTCATCATGCTTGGATTGAGTTTATGGGTGATTTTGAAGAGATGAGAAAAATCATCTGACTAACCACATTTTTTTTTATCAGTTGATCAACATGATATAAATTTTCTACTCTTGATCAACATGACATCAATTTTAATTAATTTTAGTTTAATTTTGTATCGGTTTAGTCTTTAATTTTTTGTGGTGCAATGATCTCGAAATTTATTTCATTTAGGTGCTTTTTCCTTTTGAATATTCTTTCTCAAAGAACACATATAGCAAATATTGTCCATCTATAATGATTTTAAGATTTTTTTTATCTATTAGATAAGACACAGATTAACATAATATATCTTTTTAAAATTACATCTGGTCAGCCAAAAATATAATTTGGTATATCACCACTAATAGTCTCTAACAAAATACTTTCCGATAACCAGAGTCCAACACAGGCCATCGACGATTCACACTCCCTGAGAGTATTCTGCTATAATACTTTTGGTAATCTACTAGATTATTTTTTTTCAATACAAAATTATCAATCGTCTTTGACTCTGGACGTCGACACTGGAGAGTATTTTAGTAAAATATTTTTGATAATCAACCATTTTTATTCTAAATTTTCAATACATAATAGTTGGCCATGCTTCGGTTGTCGAGAATAATATTATAAATTAATTTTGATATTTTACTGATTTACTTATTCTATTCTATCAGATTATTTAGTCTATTCTACCAACTTGTTTATATGTAAATATATATATTTTTAGATGATTATTTCTGATATATCAATTTATTATATAATTATTTTCAATTTATTAACAAAAAAGTACCCCAAAAAAAAAGCATAAAAAATTAATTATATCACAAAAAAGTTAAAAAATAATAATGCAAAAAAAAAAAAAAAAAAAACAAAACTGCCAAAACCATGGCAGGCACAAGCTGAGACCTGTAGAGAAAGTGAAGTCGAGAGAAAGAGATACACCACGCTGGTAGAGATTCACGAGGCTGAAGAGGGAAGGGAGAGATAGAAAAATAGAGATGCCGAGATTGTGATCACCATTGTCAAGATCACGAAGTCCAAATCTCCAATGCTAAACTTCGTCACAGAGATCTCCAATCTCAACACCAAGTCTCCTATTCAATTTTGGTGTTCCAAATGGTGTCTTATCAATTATATTTTGACACATCATCAAAAGAAGTTAGATTTTAAGATATAAAAAATCAGTTATAAAGTATTTTGTACTTTTCAGATAACGTAGCATAATACTATTAGTTAGACAACATTTGGGACACCAAAATTGGACAGTGAATCCCTCTGTATTGAAGAACTTATTTTCTCACAAATATCAGTTTATCATTTGCACATTAATTTGGCATTTCATTGGGTATACTCCTAGAATACATAAGAATGCCCATCGTGTCGTCACTATATATAAAGATTCATTATGCCTCTTCTTAAAAATTATAAGATTTTTGTTATCATTTTTGCCTACTACTTATCAACTTAAGAAGCGTATTAAAACAAAAAATAAAATAAAACAAAAACAAAAACAAAAAACAAGTTATGAGGTGCACACTTTCCTCCTTGAAAAAGCCAAAAAAGAAAGTGTTTCAATGAAAAATAAATAAATAAAATACATAAAACTTGATTAGCAAACCAGTGTTTACTTTTTATCCATCTAGTACATAAAATCGTCCTTGACTGTTTGTCTTAAAAAGCAATATAAAATCAACAGAATTAAGTAAACCATGGATTTACTCAATGTCTAATATGCAAGAAACCTATGGTTAACATATAGTCATAGATCTTCATACCAACAATTTTTTTAGAATACGATCCTCAATAGCATTGAAGAAAGCTTCCTATCCTCTCCTCCTCCTTCTTCTTCCTCTTGTTCGATTTAGATTCCTCTATGCTAATGTAGATCTTTGCGTTCATTTCCACTTCAGAGACTTTTTGGATATGCAGCTAGCTAGAAACCCTACCTTGCTACGCCTCGTGTAGTTCGGAGACATTGCACTAGACTTCAGAGGTCACCGGGGTTTGGAGAGATAGTGATACTGGTTGTGATAGGAAGAGAAGAGTCAGGGGGATAGAGAAATTATCGGAAATTATCGAAAATTATTTCGTAAATCAAGTATACCTCGCCATCTTGTTTGTGTGGTACACTCGATCCAATAAAAAAAAATGGACATTCATGGTCTAGTTTAGTGTAGTTTTGGTATTTTTGTTTCACAAAGTTATACATTGACCAAAAAAAAAAAAAAAAAAAAGGCTTTTTGCATCAATGCAACCTGAACTTATCGCACAATTGCAATTTACAATCTGAATTTTTAATTTTAATAATTTGCACTCTAAACTTATAAATTTATAGTAATTTACCCCTCATCGATGAGAATATTAGTCTTTTGAACAAAATTAATATGTGATTTGTAAATAAGTCATTAATTAATAATATGAATGATCATTTTTACCTATTTATTCTAAATTTATTTAGATTAAGATCTTTAATTAAGTATTATTAAAGTAGAAAATTATCAACTAACTTTATTTTTAAATATAAACTTGAGTTAATATTGATTAAAAATGACCTTTTATACTCTTACTTAACAACTTATGATTAAGTCAATTGTCAATTTTTATAATAAAAAAAAATCAACATTGTAATTAATGAGGGATAAATTGCTGTAAATTTATAAGTTCATGATGTAAATTGTCAAAGTTTAGGTTGCAAATTATAACTGGACAATAAGTTCAGGGTGCACCAGTGCAAAAAAGCCAAAAAAAAAAAAAAAAAAAGGCTGTGGTATTTTTCCCCTTTATGTAGGTGTCTTAGAAAGTGATAGTTTCTTATATGATCTCATATAGATTTGAATTGCCCCTTTTTCTGACCGTGCAAAATTTTTTTTTTTTCTTTTATCTTTCTCTTCTATAACAAGGAATTTCCAGCCAAAAAAAAAAAAAAGGAATTAAAAATTTCGAGGAAAACAGGGGGAAAAAAAATTAAAGAGGATGAACTTCGTAGATAGGGAAGAATATTATAATCAATCAGCATATTAAA
The DNA here is from genome assembly GCA_009761775.1 of Ficus carica. Lineage (NCBI taxonomy): Eukaryota > Viridiplantae > Streptophyta > Magnoliopsida > Rosales > Moraceae > Ficus > Ficus carica. Next base: position 9,870,413 of record CM019745.1, on the reverse strand, counting down.
GAAGAAAATCAAGTGAATAGTTGAGAAACACCACCGCTAATGATGTCATTTGCATTTTCCTTACAAATTCCTTGGAAAACAAGCAATCCATTTGAGCTCGATAAATATAAATATATAATCATCGGTTCAAATTTTCTCTCTCCTAAAAGCTATTACATAGGGTATACCTATATTTGTACTTTTTTTTTTCAATGAAACATTAAATAATGCCAAGATATTAAACATATAGATATTGTTTATGTAGTCTTTTTTTTTTTTTTTTTTTGTCGCTATCTCTCTATATACATATATATTTTTTGCTTATCTGTTTATCTAAAGTTTAAAATATGGTTGAAGTCATTTGAGTTGTAGAAATAATATAATGACGTGCTTCAAATAATTTATCTAGAAAGAGCTAGCTGAATATATAGTAATGAATAATTAAAAAAATATTAAGAGCATAATAACTAATACAAAGTAGACTTTATTTGTAAATCACATGCTACTAAAGACTCGTTTTTCTACTTAAATGTCAATGATGTCCCTAACATTATTTGGAACGTATTTTAATTATGAAAGTTGAATATTCTTGCTGATCTTGCCCGTCCACAAGCCTGATGCACAAGAGGAGAAATGTTAATGTACAAGAATTCAACAACTAACGGCTAACTAGCTAGCTCCTGCTCGTATTATAAGTGCCTTTGGAAAGGCTATAGATATATACAAATATATAATACATATAGTTCACATCAAATGATCAGTTCGCTTTACTATGGACACCAATGATATCATCGCCCGATGACAGAAGCTGTGACATGCGTATGTATTGTAAAAACATTGACTTTTTTTTATTAAAAAAAAAAAAAACAAATATATTAAAAATGTCATAAAATGAGCGTGTTTAATTTGGACAATCACAACTTCTTAATGCGTAATCATAAGTGCTCGTGATGTTATTAAAATCGCCAATGGAATAGTATTCATAATGTCTTCCTTCTTTTTCTTTTTTTTCCCCTACTAAATAATATAAAGAGAAATTAATGAAAGTGGCTGGAAAAAATAACTTACGTGTGTGGATCGATATTATGGTTTCGAAATAAGTAGTATTACGTTTGAGGTATTTTAATCTACGTAATTGTAAATCATGATACTCACTCCCAGCTAGCAAATGTATATCTTAGCGAGTTAGCGTTATCTTAGCGAGTTAGCGTTGTAACAACCCGTTCCTTTTTTTGGTATTATATTGTCCGTTTTGGGGGTCGTGGCCTCACGATTTTGTTTTTGAGCTCAACCCAAAACGCCTCATACATTTAAGATGTGGTCTCTTTACTTATGAACCATCACATCTATCCATTCTTAAGCGATGTGGGACCGCACAGCTTACCCATTCCTTATAGGGACTGATTATTGTCACAAGCGTGCAAGACAACATTAATGGTATGTTTGGAGAACACATTTAATTTAAATATAATATTATAGCATTTATTTGATTTCTCTGTATATTGTATTTGAATACACATTTATTTGAACAACACATTCACTTATTTTATTATTAAACCACCCTTTTTTTTCTATCTACTTTTACTAATCACGTCACAAAATCTCTCTCTCTCTCTCTTATCACTATATATTAGAATGACTATTTAAATATAAACAATCCAAACACACATTTCATATAAATATCATGGTTAGAGGGAAGTCCAAATGCATATCCGAATACATCTATTATATTAAAATACAATACCAAGTAAAGGGGTGATTCAAACGAACCATAAAAGGATTCATTTGGATTATATGTTCAACGCACAATTCAAATAATGAATTTAAAGTTTTATAAGATCAGAAAATACTGTATTAAAAAAATTTGAAAGTGAATTTCAATGGGATGTTACACGGAAGCTAAGTATCTAGATATTTACACTGTTTTCTTTTCATGACCAAATCCATTAGGGAGAATAGATGAGTTTGATTATTATTATTATTTTTTTAATGAGAAAAACAAAGATCATTGGTGTTATTTCAGCTCTATCCCAAATTAATGTTGTGGATGATAATTTGTATGAAATCCCTTTAATAATCTATTTTATTTAGGATATATTAATATTGGCGTACTTTAAAGGATTTAGAGTCTCTCCCTGAATCTTTCTCTCTTTTCTCTCATGCAAAATAATCATGATTGTCAAATCTTTCTAGTAATCCTTCCACCCACTTAAATCCTTTTTTTGTCTCTCATACCAAACACACTTTAAAACTTTTAAAAAATAGCCCATGTCCTAGGATTTCCATAATAAGAAATATTTTACGGTATATCATTCAGTATATATTAAAAAGGACCTGACCCCATTTTAATTGGATGATTAGCGCCCTAGTTTCATTCCCACCACAATAAACCCAATACAACACTTTCATACAAGGACTTTGAAATCTCGAATTTGAAACTTTAAAACCTGTCTTGTGAGGGGAAGAAAGAAAGTCATTATGACTGCTACACCAATTCAATATTAGTGATAATTGATAAAAATTTATTAAATGATGTTAGCCGCCCAATGTGGGTCCAGATCATCTTGATCAATTTCGCTTAAAAAGGGCGCCTGTACACCTCAACCACAAAATCCTTTCATACATGCAATGTTCAAACTCTTTGATAGTCAGCTTGAGATCGATGTTGACATCCCCAACACTAGAATATATACACACACTAGTCTAAAACATGTGCTATTCACATATTAGATACATTTGAAAAATTTTTATCTACATAGAGAAAATTTAATATAAATTTAAAAAATAGACCCACAAAAAAAAAAAAAAAAAAACCTAAATATAAAAAAAAGAGGGCATGAAAAAATACAAAAAAAAAAAAAAAAAGATAGAAGGACTAAAATGGAAAAAATTGACCAATACAGAAAAGGAATAAATTGTAAAAAAAATAAAAAAATTGGGCCAAAATAAAAAAAGAAAATCGAAGGACTTAAAAAAGGACTAAATTGTAAAAAAAAATATTTAAAAAATTGGATCAAAATAAAAAAAATAAAAAAAATGAAGGACTAAAAGCAAGTATAAAATATCTTCGTTCAAAACGAACTGTTTTAGACGAAAATACTCTGCAAAGTAAAACACATTGTGCTTTCTATATATAGTTATAGATATATATATATATATATATTTTTTTTTTTCCTTTTCTCTTTATGTAACATATATATAAACATGACAAGCAAATAATAATTTAGTCCCAAATATCTACTGTTAGGTAATTGGTTAACTGGCCCTCATGCAAGACGGATAATTAGGTAGGAGAGAGGGTGTGGCTTTTGGTTTTTGTTGCTTCTTCTCTAGACTTTATATTTAATAATGTTGGTAGAGACCATTAATATAAGCTCCAACTGGATGCCGTCACAAATATTGATACGAACACCAATTGTGTAATACTAATTATATTTCTTTACACGTTGGCAAAAGACGAATTAAAAGTGCTACTTTACGAACACACACTTGCATATATGAACATGCATATGTTTGTACTAGTTTTGCATGCAATATTCATTCATCTTCTTATTAATTATTTACTATACTTTTCTTATGTCAAATGCTAAAGAGCTCAACTTAAAGCTAATTGAAGGAAGCAAACTCAATTGGCTAGCATTAATAATAAGGGTAAATTGCTCGTTTTGTCCTAATATTTTCATGAAGTTATGATTTGATCTCAACTTTTTTTTTTTTTTTTTTTTTTGTCAAAAGGTTCCTATACTCTTTAAAAACTGTAAAATTGAGCAGAAAATGTTACGTGAATAACACATAATTTACTATTTAAGGGTAGTTAATTTTTTTCGTTAACATAGTGATCAACTTATAGATGTCATACACATGTTATTCCATTCAATATAATATTTATTAATAAAAATGACCATTTTGCATCTTTTTAAAAAGTTTAAAGACTTTTTAGTCAAACAAAAGTGTTAGGGACTAAATTACAACTTCGTAAATAGATTACTAATCAAACGAGAAATTTATCATAATAATAAAATAAGATCATAAGAAACTTTTTTTTTTTTTTTCCCTATCGGTAAATAAGTTCTTTGAGTGAATTATTTTGTGTCGTTCGATGTCTCTTTTCAACTTCAATACTTATCAATCCAAGTGTTCAAAGTTTAATTATGATGGCTAAAAAAAAAAAAAAAAATTGCTCAATAAATAAGGCAAAACAACATTGCATACCGTAGAAGTATCCTAAAATTAATATTCGAGAATAAGGGAAAGATGTTGATGGATAACATAAGAAAACATATACATAAATATAATATAATATAATATAATATTATATTATATATATATGAAAAAGTTATCTTGAAAAAAGGGGGGGTCACGTTTGGTTGGCTAAGGCTTAAATGATCTAAAATTCCGATTGGCATTAATGCAGGAATCCCATACCTCACTGCATGTGCACATGCATAAGCTTAGCTATATAAACTATATATATAGAGAGAGAGACGACCATTCTCTCTCTCTCTCTTTTTCTTTCTTCTGACTCACCGCAAACCCCACCACCACCACCCACCTTTAACTAACCAACTATTTTATCTCTTTTCCACTCCGTTTCTAAGAGATTCGGTTACCTACCTCCCAAACATGTCACATGTTCTCTTTCCCTCTCCTTTCTTTTCTCCTCTAGAATAAAAATTATAAAGATTCTATTTTCCTTTTTCACTCTTGAGATGGTCTAGTAATTTCATCCACAATATAAGTTATATATATATATATTTCACTATAGTGTATATGTGGAAGCCAAGGATATAAGTGATAGTACTTCTCTTTTTTCTTTGTTTATCTTGGAACAATGTTGTGTTTCATGCATAGAGAACATAAATTATATTAATTTAAGTTCGTAGGTAAATTTAGAGGTAACAAGAAATGTACACAGAACAGAAGAATGTATATATATATATATATGTATGTGTATATTAGGAAAAAGGTATTCATCATGAGTAAGTAGAAACCAATACACACACATATATATATATATGCAGCTAGCACATGCATAATTTAATAGCTGCCAAAAAGGGTCAGGCTTCTAGAGTTGAGATGGAGTACTTACCACAGGAGAACTTTTTCTTACAAATTAATGAATTATGCTCCAATCAGAGTACTCCTCCTAATATCCTACCTGCTACTTCATTCCTACATTTAAATATTTAATATAATATTTACAACTGGTGTACATATTTAAATGAGTTGGTGTTTCTAGTCGGAGACAGATCCGCCATTTTTTGTGGACCCTATATATATATATATGTGTGTGTGTGTGTGTGTGTGTGTGTGTAAATATTCACTTGAATAATTGTTGTTTACTTCTGTTGCTTAGTATTATTTAAATGGACCGCTTTGATAAGTTCCATACACGTGGCTTATCAAATTAATATACTAATAAGATTTTAATTACTAGCTGATGGTGGTTGGTAGCTAGGTCTACCCATTTTCCACGTTATAAGATTCAAACTTCTGGCTCTCCTGAGGTTCTAGAAACAAAAGTAGTTTATGATCATAGGACCGTTCATATGATTTTAATTAAAATTAATCTTCATTCATTATATATATATATATATATATATATATGATTTTTCTACCGTCCTCCGGTGAGTGATCCCTTTGATATAGCATAAGACATCTTTAAAGTAATAGCTAGTAAATGAGTAAAACACAATAGCGAATCAGGAAACATCAACACAATATATGATGAAATTGAAAGATTTAAGTTGTTAGTGAAAACCATATTTCTCATGTAATAACATGCATAACATATCTTTCAAATTAACCATTTGTTATGTTACATTTTCTTGGATTGCTATTATATTTTTAGTTATTTAATATTATGTTGGAATCATATCTTATGTTATGTCAGAGAGGTCTTCTATTGAAGGAATCCCATATGTATATATAGAGAGGTCTTCTATTGAAGGAATCCCATATATATATATATATATATATTCTAATTACTTCACGCGTTGTTTTTTAAAAAATTCTCCCACTGACCCTTTGATAAATTTATTTTCTTCTCAATATTATGAAAAGGCTTCTCCCTTTCTTCACACCCCCTAAAGGATAGAGATATTTTATGTTTTTCTTAGCGGAAAATGTTATAAATGTAGTCCTAAATGAGTTCAATATGTTTGCTCGGAGTTAATTTAAAATTATCTAAAATAAAATCGGGGAATATAAAAACCTAACATTTGGAGCCTAGAGAAATTTCACTAATATTAATCTCAACCTACCTAGAGTCTTTTTTCCCCCTAATCATGATACTTTGAGCCGGTACTACATGCAAGTTAGTTATCATATAAATCTCAAACGCGGGATCTCCATGTAATTAGAGACCAAAAATTACACCTAATTAGGAATTAGGACGTTTGGATTTCAATCAAGTCATGATTAATGACTCTGCAAATGTGTGTTAGATGTGGGGTCATACATTATAATTATTAATTATTATTGTTTAAAACGACGATTACATTATTTCCGAGGCTTAACCTAAATCCAGCCAAGATTTGGTGCCGTGGCACTTTACACCTGAATTGGTAAAGTTAAGATGAAAGAAACGAGTTAGGCTAATATTTAAACTTTTGAAAGTTTTATTGGATGGATTTGAGAGGCACATATCCCTAATATGAAACCCCAAATAAGGTCAAGATTAAACATGGGATTACTTAGAAAACACACAAATTAATTATATATAAATCCTCAACTAATTATCCAAGTAGAAAATATGGATAGCTAAACTAAGTGATCAAAGAAAATGATTCCGTATTACACACCCACATAGTGGATGGGGGTAGCAAAGGTTTAGGATACCTTTGTTAGGTACCTTCGTAAGGTACCTTCGTTCATTCAGATTCGAATCTCATTGCCTCTCATTTAGGCTCCCGCTCTAACTTCGGCTGTTGATACTTGAGTTGTAGGTGAGGACAAAGTAGGCCCTCAGTGGACGACTGAAAGAAATTGATTTTAAGAACTGATTTTGTCATATCTATAGAATAGTTCTTACTGTGGGGTTAAGAAACCTGAAAATTATATAATCACCACAATATCATTTTTTCTTTAAAAAAAAAAATAAATAAAATAAAATAAAAATTTGGTATCCCTAATGTTACTTTAACAGAATTGGTGCTTATCAAATTGTTCCTTCTCCCACTAGTGGAAATGATGTTTCATGACAGTTAAGAACCGAAAATGACCATTATACTATATATGTACACTTATATATATGTATATATATATGTATGGGGGTACCAAACTTTAACGTGTCAATGGGAAGGAAGAAATGTGAAGATTAAGGCCAAAATAGTTACTGGTTGACTTGGTTAGGATACTGGGATGAGGTCTACCTACGTATCCTTATAAAAAAAGTGCATTGCATAATGTGCACAAAATTGGATACACTGTATGGTCTCTGCATGATGTTATGATATCTATATTCGATATGTTTGGTAGAGTGTCATTCGGTGTTTCTTTTGGTATACTATATATATATATATATATATATATATTACTTCTAGAAATAAAAACGTACTCCAACACAAAATTTAGATGCTAAAATTAAAATAGATTAGTTAATCTGATAAGCAATTAATTGAGATTTCAAACATTAATTAAATCTAATTAAAATTATATCAAAATAAAAACTGACAAAATCGGTCAGTGTTGTGTTATAATTTAAAAAAAATATATAAATAGTAAAAGCAAAGGTTAAAAAGAGAACCTTAACCAACCCTGAATGAGAAGACGGAAAGCGAAATCTACTTTTGCCGAAAGTCTATACAAACTAAAAGAGAGAGAGAGAGAGAGAGAGAGAGAGGGACAAATTGATGTTTGATTGAGAAAGGTATATTTTTGAGCTGTGAATAATTTTTTTGTACAAAAGATTAAAATTAAGATACACATGAGGCAAATTAATGATAACCATATGCAATTCTGCCAAACTATAGGGTAGGTACACATTTGGGGAAAAAAAAAAATTACAAAATGAACCGATTTGCACTGGCAGATGAAATTTTAAGCACCGAATACTATATACCAATATATATGTATATAAGATATAGAGAATTACATAAAAATTTTAATACCCCCAAAAGACAATAATGAGTTAAGAATTTAAAGGCATATGAAATCTGTAGAACCCAGATGTGGATTGGCAATTTCTGCACAACTCGGCACCTTGATACCCCAACTGGCAACACAAGCACACACCACCAACAAGAACTGGCGATTATTCACGTTGGGTTTCGACTCGGCCGTGTTCGAAAACGACAACGCTGTCATCCGAGTTCTACTCGGCTGCAGATGATCATCACGTGACTGAAACGGCGCTAGCCCAATGGTTAGCTCCAAATCGATGGTCGTTATTTAGTTCATCACCTTCTTGTTGTTGTTGATGATGGTCATGTCGTTGGTCCTCTTCCGTTGTCGTTCCGCTGCTGGTGCAGTTGGATTTGGCGTCTTGATCTAGTACATGATGAGTTAGAGTTACACTTTCTAACTTGGGCTGGATCAGCTTTGGCGTGGCACATATTTTGGTTGTCGTTTTGTTGATGAGATTGATCTCGGCTACCGGGAGAGCCGGTGGAGAGGCGTTTCTGAAGTCTAATTGAGAAGAAACAACTGCGGTGGCGGTGGCGGTGGCGGTGTCGTTGAGGGGACGGTGAGTTTGAGGGTCGAGGCCTCGGCTGATGAGCTTGCGCTTGATGTGAGTGTTCCAATAGTTCTTTATCTCGTTGTCTGTTCTTCCGGGTAATCTTCCCGCAATTAAGGACCATCTGAAACCAAATTATCAATTTTAATTACCCAAAAAAAAAAAAAATCCATGACACGAAATTAAAAGGAGTTGCAAATTTAAAATTAAAATAAAAATTTTTTTTTGAGACAAATTATTAGTACTTGTTTCCGAGTAAACCGTGAAGCTTGATAATTAGCTCGTCTTCCTCTTCGGTGAAATTCCCTCGCTTCAGATCGGGACGGAGGTAGTTAATCCATCTCAGCCTGCAACTTTTCCCACACCGAAGCAATCCTGTTTTAAAATTTCAAAGTCATAAACAAGGAAAATCAAAAGAAAGCAACAGTCCAACAGTTTTTTTCTATTAAGAAAAAAAGTGAAACTAACGAAGATTTGACGGTTCAGAATTAGAAAAAAAAAAAATTAACCGGCGGCTTTGGGGAGGGAACGCCAACATCCCTCTCCATGGGCGCGGATGTAGTCGATGAGGCGTTGGTCTTCCTCTTTGGTCCAAGCTCCCTTATTGGTGTGGCTTTCTCACAGCAAGGAGACCTTCCCATAATTTTTATTTTTATTATTTTTTTTTTCTGGTGTCTATGGTGATATGGGGAGGTGTAGATAACTATATACTTTCGAGATCTGAATATGAACCAGACAGACAACAAAATTATTATTATTAAGAGACTAGTAGTACTTTTTTTGGGTGATGTTGGTGCAGTAAAACGGATAAGTACGTTCTCTTGCCTTATACCTCCTCTTGATATATATATATATATATAATATATGCGTGTGTGTGTGCGCTGCTTAATTTGTTTTGTCCATAACAGGTAATTTCAAACTAAGGAAAGGAAAGGAAAGGATAAGAAAGAGAGGAATAGAAGAGAGAGAGAAGAGGGACCAAAAAAAAAAAACAGTGTAAGTTTGTGTTTAGATGAGAGAGTTTTGGGTTTGAAAGAAAGGAGGGGGTGGGAGAAGGATTTATATATTGATTTTATATATACGTAGGAAAGGATGGACAGAGAGAAAAAGGGCTCCAAACGAGGAATGGAAAGAGGAGTGGGAAGAGGGGATAGAGATTTGACCCCCCCCCCCCCCCCCCCCCTCCCTCCTTTTTTTTTTCCTTTTTATTTTTTTTAATTTTTGTTGGTGTGAGAAAGACAAGTGGTTATTAGTAGTTACAGATGGGGCTGCGTGTTTGGTAGGTAGCTCTACTTTTACGTCATATTCGCCTCCTTTTGTGGGCCTCTCTTCTTCACTTCTTCGTCTCCTGTCTTATCTCTCTCTCTCTCTCTCTAAAAGCAAAACGGGGTGAGTCATGAGACCCCTTTTAGATAGAGAAAGAGAGAGAGAGAGGGGCACAACAAGTCAAGTTCAAGATATCAAACATCACTTGGAGCCACATGGTCTCTACCAACCAGAGAAGAAATTTATAGTTTATATAATTGCTTATACTACCAGGATTTACGTTGTCCATTTTAAAATAACCAAGAGAATATATATATATATATATTTATGTTGTTTGATTTCATCCACATAAAAACATAAATAAATAAAATAAAACAGAGAGAGAGAGAAGATGTTGTGGAAAATGTCAAATATTTTATTTTAAAGTGTCTCAACTCTCAAGGCAAATAGATTCCATGCAATAGTATAGTCATAAAATTTGTTATGTATATACATATGTGTGTGTGGGTACTTTTTTTTTATTTTAATGATGATGTCATTATCAACTTATCAATTGTTGCCTCTCAAAATAAAACTATCAAAACTTGCATTTTGTATAATAACTTAGAATTATTTTACCATAATGATGTTACAGTGTTATACTAACAAAAACGACACCGTAGCATTCTATATACATATATATATTATATAAATTCTATGAAGGTGACAGATTGTTATATATATATTATATAAAAGTACGTACGTTTGAAGTTTAAAAATAATAATTGAAAAAAAATTCCTGGGGAATATAAATAGTTTTAAATTCTTCCTACGAGATTATGTCTTACTTACCTTCTATAATTTAAAATGAACAAAATTATCACTAGGTTTATATTAGTAGCCATGTTGGTATATATATATTTTTAAAGTCACGTGTCTAGTTGATAAGAGAATTTTTAACGATTTAATAACATGTAAGTCACATTACGAGCATGCATGGTTAAAATCATTAAAAAAATTTTTTGGCTTTTTATGGAAGGAAATATTAAAGTTACAATTTATGCTAAGCTCTAGGAGAGTCTTGTAACATTTTGAATTTTAAATGGTAAATTGACATAATGTTATATTTTTAGAGCTCAAAATTTTATATTAAACATTTTTCTTTAAAGTTTGATATTATATCTCATGATTGAATCAAATATAAAATTATTGTTACAGTAGGTATGTAATCACTACTAATAAAAAATAGTTCGTAAAATTGAGTAGTTCCATTCAATGGATAAGGAGAAATAGAGCCTTATCGAGTAGATAAGGATGAACTGGAATAAGTGGAGAATTTTGCCTAATAATGGTCGGCAGATATATCTTTCAAATTTCCTAATTCGTAACGTTAAAATGAAAGCAGAAACTTATTTTTTTGATAGAATAGAAAGCTAAAACTTTTTAATAGCAAACATTTCTGAAAAAAAAAAAAAAAAGATACTTTTCCCTCATCCGAATAAGATCTATCAATGCAATTGTTGAAAGGCCCTGATTCGGTGAATAAAATATGTTAGGATTAAAATATAAATACTTTTTTTCTTTCAGATTGACCGTAGGATAAAGATTAAAGAGAAATATTTTTCTCCAATAAGAGGAACTATTAGAAATTTTAAAAATTGAAACCTTTGGAAAAAAAAAAAAAAAATTATGTCATGTCATTCCAACTAACATAACTGTTATATTATATTGTAGGAGTAATATATTTATTTCATCCGTAAATTTTGTTATTGTAGTTGTTAGATTGATTTTTCAACAATTTGATATATAATTAAAGTAGTTTTGTGTATTATTAATAGGGCAAAAGTTTCTGTCATATATTTATCTAATGTATATGCAAAAAGAAGCACTGGATTTGGATGGAAATTCGTCACCTTTGCATGCATGGACAGCTAGCTAGGTTGGTTCCTACTTTTGTTCATGTATTCCCACTATAATAAGTCTCCCTCCCAACCCCAACACCCAACCCCCCCCCCCCCCCCCCCCCCCCCCCCCCCCACCCCCCCCCCCCCCGGAACTTGGGGTATTTTCTGGATTTTCTTTCCACAAACTCTATTTTTTATTTATTTGCTTAATTAATCTTAACTTTTGAATTTTAGAAAATTTTCTACGTGATAAAAAAAATGAACATGTGGACTAGAAATGGATTTTTTTTTTCGTACCAACAAGATAATGTTCATATGTAATCAAGTGTATCACTAACATATAGAGTTCAAGTTTCAATCTCTAAAGTCCAAAAAAAAAAAAAAAAAAAGAGAAATATTTTTCTTCCTCCGTGATATTCCTTTTATATGAAAGTTTTTTTAGAACAAGAATCTTATTTTAATTCAGATTAGCAAGATCTAAAAGGGATAAAATTTCCGTTAAAACCAGAAAGGGATTAAAACTCATGACTACATATGTGTGTATCAATATATATAAATCTATACTTGCCGTAGTCGAAGTGTATAATTCAACCCAAATATAACGGTGGAATAAGGCATATAAAAAAAAATTATGATGGAGGGATGAACATCGACACAAAGTTTGTTATATGGTATTTATTTGATTCTAACAAATGACGTAAGTAATCATAAACAACTAAATAAGATATTGAACTAATTGATAAGTAAAGAACACGAATTACTCGGTACTATTTTTGTCAACGAAGCTACTATTATTCAATGGATTGCGTACCCGCGTTTGTAGCAATTAGTATTTGTCTGGCTAATTTCTTACCATATACTCTCATGGGCATCAGATTAATGCTCGGAAATCGTAGTAAATTGAATTTTTACCAAAGCAAAACTTGCAAAGCGTAGCATTAAGGTGGAATTTACAAGTGTAAAATGGATCAGTTTAGTTCATCATCAATGACTTAATAATAAAGGGCAATCACTTCATGATTCTCTCACATGTAACATCTGAGGTTTATTTTTTGCGTTTGCATTTAGCTTTCTTATAATTATAATAATTCGATTATTGAGATTGACGAGTATGAATCTATAGAGGATTGTTGAAGAAAGAGTGTACTAGTTTGTAAAGTACTTACAAAGTATGGTATTATGTAGGTGAATTACCACAAGTGTAAAATAGTTCGGTCTAGTTTATCATAAGTGACATAAACAGTTAAGAGCAATTGCTTCATGGTTATCTCACCCATGCAATAGATGCTTGATTGTTGCATCCGCATTTAGTTATCTAAAATAATGCGATTGTGTGATTGACATGCATAGATCTCTACGGATTGTTGGTGAAAGCATTGACTAGTTTTGCAATTACTTGCAATGCGTGGTATTACGGTGGAATTGACCACGAGAGTAAGATAGTTCGATCTAGTTTATCATTGGATTCTTAACGAGAAAGGTAATCGCTTCATGATTCTCTCATCTATGCAATAGATGTTTGATTGTTTACGTCTGTATTTAGTTATTTGAAATAATACGATTGTGTGATTGACGTATATAGATCTCTAAGATTGTTGATGAAGGCATTGACTAATTTAAAAGTACTTCTAGAGACTGATTATTACAATAAAATTTAACACGAGTGTAAATAGTTCTGTTTAGTTTTGTCATCGATGGCTTAAACAGTAAAGGGCAAGCAACTTCTAGTTCTCTCACACATGCATTAGACCGTTTGATTGTCTTGCATCTACATTTAATTCTTTTGAAAAACTAAGATTATGTGGAACTTTAAGGATGGATGATGATACCGTTGACTAGTGAGGTTTGGTTTGCAAGAGGCATGGAAGTGAGACTTTTTACAGCTAGACCCTAACAAGTCCCCCACAGGAGGAAAGACTGTTTGGTGGCATTTACAAGTGGGACATTCAATGCAAAGACAAGAGGGTGCTCCTTTGAGAGCATGTCCATTGTTTATTTAAGAACCACCCATCCACCAGAAAAAGCAACATGTACATGTCGCTACTTGCTAAGATGCGTGTGCTATAAGCAAATTTATGATACGTCCCCTTATCTGGGGCTTTTTTTTTAGGCATCTTTTGGCAAATTAATGTTCTTAAGCAATGTTCCATGTGATGTGAGGAGGAAGTTGTTTTCACTTCTCTCTCTCTTTCTCTCTCTTCTAGTTGTGAGTGGGACTTTATTATTTGTAACGGGAAACATAGAAGATTACAGTTGGCCTATTCAAATGGGTTGGACCAAATTAGTTACTTTTCAAACTTGGTTGTTGGAACCCTAGTATCTTGATTGGATCCCGAGATTTAAAAGAAAAAAAAAGCAACCAGAAGATATGAGAAAGAATTCTACCATAGTTTATGATCTTTCCATGTACAATGAATTTAGCATACAACACCCCCTAAAAAGAATCAAGAAATAACACAATAAACAGATTACACGTGTGAAATTGAGAAAAAATAATTAACAAAAATTAATCGAGATCACTGCTCTTTTAAAAGTTCTACAAGCGTCTCGTTGTATTGCTATATTCAGTCCTTGGTTCTGCTTGTTTACACATGCAATCTGGCATAGGAAATGTGTACAGTGAGCTACTGGGCTTTCTCATTTCAATACCCTTCTGATCGCTGTGGCGAAGCATATCGCGCATTTGTCGTTTGAAGTCTTCCCATCTGCAGAAGATTGTTAAGCAAATGAACAAACGACACCGTGAAATGATTTGGCTACGAGCGAGATTATACTGGCAATTAAGAAGTTTGTTTTGCCAACATTTTACCTGATTTTTGGATTGTCAAACAACACGGCTAATTTCCGCTTGTCGGGTTTGATTGTCTTCGCATGTCCTCCGTACAGGTAGCGCCTATGGCCCATCAAGAAGTGGGGAAAATTGCCACCCTGAGTGGTCACAAAGACTTCACTATGAAGGCAAACTGTGTAATCAAGAGCAGCCAACCTGGAAGAGTGGCCCTACATCAGAAGTTCAAATCTGATGATTAACGTTTGGCGCACCAGATCAACATATCATAAAAGGATAATATAAAATGTCTGTTATTTTTCTTTTGGCCAAAATGATGGTTGGGGAAATGCAGATATCATGACATATGACGATACCTTAAAAGGAGAAAGTTCTTCTGGGGTAGCCAACGTATCTTTCGTTTCTAAACGGGGAAACATTTGTTTAAGTGGGGCCATATACTTTTCGGCTTTATAAATTTTTCCTGCAGCAACATATACTGAAGTTGTGTTGTCGAAACCCATGCCTTGAAGCATCATCCCGACCTACAATACAAAAGGAAAACTTTTCCAATCACCAAATGTTACACTCTAGTCACCAAAATTTGGAGGGGGGGGGGGAGAAACAACAGCTACTTATAAGTTGCAAATACTAGCACGTGTGGATAAAATTTTCAGAAATGAACACAAGAATAAGTGACCGCGTTACCTCCAGAGGAGTTAAAGGGCATTTTCCATCTACTCGGTTTGCACCGGGCCTTATAACTCTACCCCTTCTCCTGAATTTTCCTCGCCAACTTCTTTCTCGAGCAATATCCATCTCACGTTTCTCTTCCTCTCCTCCATCATATTCACAACATGAAAAGGCAACCATGTCCTTGAGGAAGAGATCACCAGCATTTAGAAGGAATCTAAGAATAGCTCCAAAGTGATTGCACTTTAAAGGATAATAAAAACAAATTTTACCTCCTCAAAGCGGAGATGTACAGATACGTATTTTCCACCACTCTGGTAACTTTTCTTTAACATACGATCTACCATTTTTTCTGCCAGCCCCTTTATAGGTTCTGAGAATCTCAGCGCTTCAAAATTTGATAAGCATCTAAGTCCTTGGACACTTGAAGGAACACCATGAGCCAATCTGTTGGAAAAAGGAGCAATGCGCACGGCCCTGCACCATGGATGGAAAACTATATATAGCTGTCACCGTACTTAATATTCTACAAGGCTATGATGAGAGTAAGTGAGAGTTAGGCAAAGAGATAAAGAAGTGAATTGAAAACACAGCCAACACCATGCAAACAGTTATACGAAATTATTTATCTATTTGGAATCAGCCTTCTTTTATATTTTGCATTATGCAGGCCCACATGTCCTTAAATCCTGGCCATTCGCAATACCAACCTCAACAAAAACGGAATCTGTTTACAAAAACCAATAAGGTAGGCCATATGCATAACAAGGCGTTTCTCACAGATGTATTTACAGAGAATCATAAAGATATCATAAGATTATGGAAAACACCACAGTAAAGGGGTTAAAAAGAAAAAGGAATTTTAAGATCAAGGTAGCTTACAGCAACGTCCTTAAAACAATGGATGGTCCAGTACTAAAAATTAACATTCTTGCAAGTAGTCATGACATTGAATTTAAAGCCTATCGTAGTTTATCAAAAGGAAATAGATTTAAGGGGGCCAAAATAAAAGCCAAAAACAAATACACGTACCCCATGTTCACCAACTTTGGGAGGACCTTATGTAGATAGTAGGTTGGACTTGACCAAGCTTTTACTCTCAGATTCACAATGTTACTGATATTATTATCAAACCGCTGTAGTATATCTTCTGGGAGCTCTCTGACCACATTCACATGATTTCTGAGTGTATGTATAAAGAAGTCTTCGTCAAATATGTCCCTGAAGTTGCTGCAGGTTGGAAAGAAACAACACCCTATGTAAATGACCCATTTCATGCAGAACATAGAAGATGACAGAATACAGGATACAGAGTAAATATTTATCTCATGCAGAACAAATAAGATGATAAACACTCAATGGCCCATGAAACTTCTTAATATGGTTTTCCATTCCATTTGGTAATATTATCAACGGCATTTCTCTTCAATTTCTGATATCTTGTTCCAAAGCTAAAGACCCAATTAAACAACCACATCAAAACACACAGGCAGTCAGGTCTACAGTGCACTTTACGATCAAAATTGGATAAGATTCCACTTTTTGGTCACTTTGCGATGTTTCAAATTTATGAGTTCAGGTAAATTATTTTTATTGATTTTCAAAAAGTTAACCCCCACCCCAAAAAAAAAAAAAAGGTGAGGACGAGGGATCCTCCACAAAAGAAACAAAGTACAAATAACGAAATTACAGCAAAGTTATCTACAAAAATGGACCCCAACTTCTAATTATATCAGTCAAGAAAGGTTTCTAAATTGTTTATCCTGATGAACCAAACGAGCTACCCTAGAGCTTTTTAGCTAAGTGCCAGTAAGCTTCTCTAAGAAGAGCTTCCAACAAAACCAAGGGAAGATGCATCAAATATACCGGAACCTTTTATCTCCAACTTTTGCATCTTTTCATAACAAAAAACACAGAAAAATTTAATCTTTAGTTCCCTTATGTTGACAAAAAGCAATTGCAACTGTAAGATACAGTACCTGAAAAGTAATGATTTTTTTTTCTTCCTCTCTTTGTCTATAATAATAATAATAAAAAAATCCTGAATGGTGCCTAAAATGTTCATAGAACTCTCTTAAGCGAAAGATAATATGTCGTATATGGATATACAACCATAATTTGGACGACATGCAAAATTATCACGGGCCACACCTTCTAATCCTTGTTATCTAGAATAAGTAAAAAACGATTTGTCCCCAAAAAAAGTAGTACAGTATAACAGAAAATTAATGGTATTGTTTGCATCTTAGTCATGTATTTCTCCTTTGATTTTTCAGTTTATTTAGTGTTTTAAGATGACAAGATAAGAACCACAAGGGTAATCATGATGGGCATGATAGTGGTTATCACAATAATGCATGAAATAATCACCTGGAGTCTCGCCATACACTATTTAAATGAAAAATTGGAATTAAAAGAGTTGCATTCAATAGTCCAGCCACAGCAACTGCATCACAAATCTGCGATAAAAGCGTTAGGAAAAGTTGTCCAGAGAAGAGGGAAAAAAAAAAAAACTATAGCATGGTATCTGATTTCGAATTTTGAAATTCTATCAGCATGTTAAACAATTAAAAAAGAATATAATAATATAAGTTTGAAATGCTGACGCAATTACTGTTCAGAGTGGTAAAGTTCTTAGGTCACGCAAGGTTCTTGAGTGGTTCACTTTCTTAAACTCACTCAAGTTAGCTTTCTTTGTGTGTTTGACATTTCGTTTCCTAGGGATTGCCTCTGTATAGGCCTCGCTACGTTTTTTGTTTTTTCAACATCAATAACCAGGGGCTGCCAATAGATATTTGCTGAGATCGAATTTACATGATTTAATTCCTTTATGCATAATAAACACAAAAATTACTAGTAATTGTTAATAAAACGCACCGACAAACGTTGCTGGTTTAGCCCACCATTTGCTTCAATTATGAAGAAACCATTTGACTTTGGTGGCAATTCTGGAAAGCCAAAAAAAAAGAAAAAAAAAAAAAGTTAACAGTGAAAATTAAGCTGAAGGCAAAAATATGATAAGTAGGCATCATAAATTGACACAAGCAGCTGGCGCGGCGCAAGAAGCGGGATATAATTAAGTAAACTGGTCTTGGTTAGCATCTCAGGCTGCTTAAGTTCAAATGACGAAGTAATTAAGAAACTTAAGACTCCAAGTCTAAGGCAGATCATCAAAGTGTACCAACCCAAAATACAACAATTTGTTAAGAAACTTCCAAGCAAGTAATCAAAAGCTAAGTATGATTATTATGCACAAAACTCAGACCTGCTTTTCGAATGTCCTTGTGAACACAAGGCTTCCAAGCTTGACGCACTGTAGAATTCCACACCGACATCATCTGCGCATTTCCTAAATTGTCAGTTCATCAAATTGCCCAAAATATTGTCTATTTTTTTTAATATAATTTATTTATCTACTTTCAATTCCAAAACTAAGCAGAAAACACTCACTTGGTGCTGCACAGTTACAATTGAGCTGAAAAACAAGAGAGTAGAGAGACCAGAAAACAGTACCGCGTTTTCACTTCCATTGCTCTCGGCTTGCATGAAAGGCCAGAGCTTCACGAACACCTGAGGGCTCCGATACACCGAGCCAGGCGGGTGGCGCTTGTGGACGACAACGACGCCGTTCTTGATCCCGACGACGTCGAAGCTGACGGAGCCCATGTACAGCAACATCCCCGAGATGTAGAGCAGCGGCGCCAACAGCAGCACGCCTCTCCTCCTATACACCGCCGAAATCAGCACCACCACGATCCTCTCCACCACGCCCTGCTTCGATCCCCCCCACCTCCTCCTCCTCCGCCGCCGCCGCTCTTGCTCCGGCCGTGGCGGAACCGCGGCGACGACGGCGGCGAACCACGCGCGGTGCCGAGGCGGCTGTAGCCGTGCATTGCGAACCAAACCAAAAAAAAAAAAAGAGCTAGGGCTCAAGATCTGAGCTTGAGAAACATCAGACGGATTTTGAATTCCCACGCGTGGTGGATTTTGCCTTTTTTATTGAAATTTTTTTTTTCGAGAAAGCAGAAGAAAAGAGAAAAGTTTCCTTCTTTAATTTGGTTTTTTCTGTTTTCTCGAGAAACAAACGGAAGCAGAGGGGGAAGTGAGTGGATTTCGTGACGGTTAAGAATGGATCGAAAGAGAAAGATTGAGAAAAGAATTATGAAGGAAAATTAATTAATTAACAATTAATTAAATTAATTGAAATCGTAAAATAGGAAGAAGAAGAAGAATTAAAGAAGATTTTCACGTGGGACAGAGGTCGTGGGTTTTGTACGAAGAAACTGCATTTATAGTACGAGTCCCCGAGAGTGTTGCCACTTCTGCCAGCTGCTTCTTCTTGAACACTGCTCAGTGGCCACTAACTTTCTTTTTTTTATTTTTTAAATAATTTTCATTAATAATATAAATAAATAATTAGAAAATAATATATTTTTTAGGTGGGCGACGCTTGTAGTCACTCGTTGTTGGTTGTTGCGAAAATATCCAAGAAAGAAACCAACGAAAAAAATTTGGATTACATTTTAATCCGACCAAAAACGAAAAATAAATCTCTTCTTTTTCTTTCTTTTTTCTTCTTTCTTTTTTTTTTTTTTTTTAATTTTTTGCCCTTTTTGAATAAGACTATTTTAGATGGTTGGTGGCATGAATTATATGAGTTTTTAAGTTTTGGGACTCAAATAAGAACAAAAATGGAACAATATTCTTTCTTACTAAAGTGATATATGTTGAATTTATCATATTTTGTATAGGAAGACTCCGATCTAACGCGTGTTATAATTTCGGGTTGGGATGTTTAAAATTTGACTCAAATTTTTTTTCTTTCTTTTTTAAGAATAATAATAAAGCGATCTAGGATCAATAGTGTATATTTTTTTAAACTATAAATTAAAATTCTCAGCAAAAATAAAAATAAAAATTTAATCGACACTTGCAAGAAATTATATTAACTGAATATGAATTAAAGAGAATGAACTAATGAGAATAATAATTCAACAAAAAAAAATAATGGGATTAATAAGGTAACTGATTTTTTTAGTTATTTTTTTAAATGGCATTATTGTTTTTTTTAGGGTAAAGCTAAAATGAATGTTAAAAGGTCAATAGACAATTTAGTTTAGATATATAAATTGTTTCTAAACTTCTTTTGTGCCCTGATGTTGATAAACTTCTTCTGCAAACATACATGAATTATTGCTCTTTTCTGTAGTATGGCCGTGTCTATTATTATTATTGCCTCTCTCACTCTCTCCCAAGTAATTCTTAATTTTTTTTTTTTTTTGTTGGGATATTAAGGGTCCGTTTGGTTGGTAAGTTTAGTTTAAACTAAACTGTACTTTTTTCATCATGTTTTTGTCTTTTCCCCAAAAGTTTTTTGTCTTTTCTGAAAAAGTCAACAAAAATCACTATTCAAACTTAAAATTTCAACTCAACTCAAACTCAACTTATGCACCAAACAGGCCCTAAGCCCCTTTTTTAATGGAAATGTCAAAGCCTATTAGTATTATTATTATTATTCTTATATTTAGAAAAATCACAGTAAATTGACTATTCTATAAAAATGCTTAAATTTTAAGATAGTTTTATTGTAAAAATATTTGGTAAATAATTATTATTATAAATATGATATTTATCAAAATATTTATTTAAAATAATTTTTTAAGATAATTTTTTTCGTTAATTATTTTCCATTTTATTAATCGAATAATCGTAAATATGGTAGTTAATGGGGTTTGATGTGTAATTTTAAGTTAAGATTTTTTTTAAATAGTAAATTATATTGACTTTTCAGAAAAGACAAAAAAAATTTTAAAAAAAAGGTAAAATTTTTGAAAAAAACAAAAAAAAATTTAAAAATATTAGTTTGGACTTATTAAGGGGGTGTTTGGGTGATGAGTTTAAACTCATCACCATCAACTCAATTTTTGTCTTTTTCCTCAAAAGTTTTTTATCTTTTCTGAAAAAGTCAACCAAAATCACTATTTAAACTTACAGATTTCAACTCAAACTCATTCACCAAACACCCCCTAACCAAACAAACTCTTTTAATATTTATCATCGTCTAAAAAGTTTTCCGTTATTTTCTATCACCTAGAATTTGTTTGACCTATTTCCCTCCTTCTTCTTTATTTTTTTTTTAAGTTAAAAAATTAATCTTATAATACAGTTTAATATATGAAATTATATATAAATTATACCTATAGTCACTCAAAATCTATAGTTTATAATTGAACTTTATCCTTTTGCATGTAATAAACAAAAGGACAATTTTTTTGGAAAAATAAACATTGTAAAGACAAATCGTCTAATCGACGATAAATGCCCTCTTGGACTCTTCTAGTAGTGGAAAATTCTCTATTCCCTGGTTTTCCTTTAAGACCTGATTGGTTGGAAGACTTTTTTTTTTCCTTTTCATTTTCATTTCGACATCCATATCATTAATTGTTGAATTCAATTACTGAAGAACATCTTTTTTCTTCCCTTTTTTTTTTTTTTTTTTTTTTTTTTTTGTGGTTTAATTGTAAAACCTATAGCTAAAAATGCATTTATCTAACCAATGGGCCCCCTTGATGGGGCTCCATATTAGGCCCGAATTGTTTGGGCCATCTTTTGTGAAGCCCACAAAAACTAGGGCTTTTATACCCTCCTCTCTCTCTCTTTCTCTCTATCCCTCAGCAAAGCATTTATTCGTGCCGTTCTGTTCTCTGTGGTAGCTGCTGCTTAGAGAGAGAGAGAGAGAGAGAGGGGAAGATGGACGAAGCGGGAGAGGAGGTGCCCAAATTGAAGGACATAAGGAGATATTTCTGCGACTACTGTGGAATCTGCAGGTCCAAGAAATCTCTCATCGCTTCTCACATCCTCACCCATCACAAGGTTTCTTTCAATTTCATTATTCTAATTTTATAATTATAATTAATTTTTTTTTCGATTCCGTATTCCATTCTCCTGCCGCCATTTGACAATAGATTTCCTGGGGGAATTTGGGGATTAGATTCAATTTCTTCTAGATAAATACTATTTATTGATGAACGACTTAGATTGGAATCCTATTTGATGGGAAATTTTGGTTTTTTTATTTATTTTTGTTCAAATTGAAATCAATTGGGGGTTTGCGTTCAAGACTTTTTTTTTTTAAAAAATTTCGTAATTTGTTATTCATATTTTGTTGGTCAGGATGAAATGGAGAAGAGGGATGAGAGAGATGAGATGACACAAGGTGTAAAAGAATTAAATACCTGCGAAAATGTGGTGTCAGCTTCAAGAAACCTGCATACTTGAAGCAACATTTGCAAAGTCATTCCGATGAGGTATTTTCTTCTTGAGTTGATTACACTCTTGGTTAAGTGGATATATATATATATATATGCACACACGCACACACACATATATGATACTTTTATAGCTACTGCTCTTAATCCGTGTTGGCATTCAAATTGGTAATTGAGGTGATGATGTTAGCCTGCTATGGGATAAGATCTTGAGATATTGCTAGTTACAGCAGCTGGTTCATCGGATCGTACCGTTCTTTTTCGCTCTTTAGTGTTTACTTCAATTTAAGACGGATAATTTTTTGCAGGAACCGGAAATATATTGAGAGTAAAAACTCATAAATTTGAGTGTGAAGCATTGGATCCCACACAAAGAACTCCAAAATGCGAGAGGGTTGCGACTTGAGCGGACCAGTATCAGGATGGGCGACCTCCTGAGAAGCTCCCTCAAGCGGACCTCAATCACGCTACGGTTAGTTTGAGGTTCGATAAATGTTTGATTTTATGTTTGTTAGCTCTTGTTTATTCCTATGTTATTAATGTATCTGTTAGCTGCCATGTTTGTAGGTGTGTAAATTCTTACTATTTATGGTATTTTTGATTTCATTACAGAGGCAATATGTTTGTCCAGTGGATGATTGCCATTGTAGTTACATAAGAAAGGATCACTTGACTCGTCATCTTTTACGACACGTGGGAAAACTTTTCAAGTGTCCGATTCAAAACTGCAACAGGGAATTTGCTTTCCAAGGCAATGTGAAGAGGCACGTTATAGAACAAACGATGAGGATCACCCTCTGATGAATGTGAGAAGAAGTATGTATGCCCAGAAGTTGGCTGTGGAAAAGCATTTAGGTTCCCATCGAAGCTACAAAAGCACGAGGATTCCCATGGTGCGTTGTTTTTGCTTTTCCAAGCTTTTTGGTAGCCAATCATGACCTTATTTGATGAATTTGATGTTTTTTTAATGTGAAGGGAAATGTTGCTTCCTAATTTAGCTATATATGTTGCAATTGATATATTTCCTTATTGTTGCAGTTAAGTTGAACGCAGTCGAGGCAGTATGCGCCGAAGCAGATTGTATGAAACATTCACCAACGAGCAATGTCTTAAAGCACATATTCAATCATGCCACCAGCATGTCACCTGTGAAATATGCGGGTCCAAACAGCTTAAAAAGAACATTAAAAGACACCTTAGAACGCATGAAGAAAAAATTTCTATGGAGAGCATTAAATGCAATTTCAAGGACTGCGATCACACGTTCTCAACTGTAAGTTGCACGCCTTAACACTAGAAAGAGTTTATGTTTTTGAGCTCTTTTGAGTTTAGGTCTTGCTCTTGTTACGGATTATTCTCTCTCTTTTTGATAATGTAACTTGTATATTTGCAGAAATCGAATCTCAATCAACATGTGAAGGCAGCACACCTCAAGCAAAAACCTTTTACCTGTAGCTTTTCGGATTGCGGCATGAGATTTGCATACAAGCATGTGAGAAATAACCATGAGAAGACTGCATGCCATGTGTACACCTATGTGAGTTTGTTTTCCTAAACCAATTAAACATTATCTTATATCTTAACCCTGCTCGGGCTTTTGCTCAGCAGGTGGGAATGGGGGGTTTAGGTCTCAGGTCTCAGGTTTGTTTGAAACGTGACACGCATTTTCAAATTTACAAAGTGGGTGTTCATAAGGTCTCCCGTACCCAAAAAAAAAAATATATATATATATATATATCTTGTATTACTAAACACCTTTTTCAATGAGAATCCGAGAAATATAAACGGGTTTGTTTTTTCTTAGGGGGATTTTGAAGAGGCCGATGAGCTGTTCCGATCAAGGCCGAGGGGTGGGCGGAAGAGGAAGTACCCAACTGTGGAAATGCTGGTGAGGAAGAGGGTCACTCCGCCTAATCAATTGGATGGCACTTCTGACTACTTCTCCATGTTCCTTTCAGAGGAGGAGCAGGGCGAGCTACAATAACACTCTCACGTAGTTCTGGTAGTTTAAGATAGTAGTAGTCCTTTTCCATAGGTGGTTTTTGGAATTCACATATAGATATACAATACGTATAGCTTCTTATTGTTAGATTGCATTAACTCTCAACTGGATTTACGGGGTATGTGATATGTTTTGTCTTATTGGCACAAAAAATATTGCCCGGTCAGAATGCATATATGTTTTCTAGAAGACCGATGGTGCTCAGTATATATAAAGCATGATCAATGTATCTTGTTATTAAAGTTGTACGCTTTTTTTTTTTTTTTTGGTAGCATATTAAAGTTGTACGTATGTAATTTTATTTACGTTGATATGATTTATTATTATTGGATTAATTTTTTTATGATTTAATCTATAATTAAAAGCAGAACTTTATCGTTAATGAATTAAATCGTCAAAAAGTTAATTTAATGATAAAAATAGGTTGAAGTAGGCGAATTGAGGCTGGAGGGGCTGACAATTCCTTTTTCCCCTTTATTTATTAATCCTTGTGTGTGTGTGTGTGTGTGTGTGTTTTTTTTTTTTTTTTGCTAAAGATCCCTCTTCTTTATCGAGTTACTTCTCATTATATATTTTCACTTGAGCAGACGAAGCTTTTTATTTTTTATTTTTTAATATCATAGAACTCTGTGCTTCAAATTAAAAGCTATTCCAGCCAGAAAAAAAGAGAAAACCTCTTTGTTTTTTTTTTTTTCCATTACGACAAGTTTCATAATTGTGGGTGGCAGAGACTTTGAGTAACTTATAGGTTTGTTTGGTGAATGAGTTTGGATTAAAAATTTTAAATTTTTATAATAATTTTTATTAATTTTTTAGAAAAGATAAAATAAATTTCAAAAAGATAAATTTTTTCTAAAAGAAGACAAATAAAAATATTATTTAACTTGAGTTAAATTCATTGACCAAACAAATTCATAAACTTCATAAGTTTTCTTCGTCTTATATATTATCTAAAAATTATATTTTAATTGGATTCATTTTTTTTTAATAATAATTTAATATGCTTCACTTAATGCTTCACAAAATTCCTCTTCCCTTTTTGGTATTTTTTTTTTTATTTTTTTTTATCTTTGGGAGCGAGAGGTTCGATATTTGGATCTCTTGGTATTTGGGTTGCACAATTTTCTTTTCGATTTTATACAATCTGCTGCTAGCCATCAAATCCTCTGATTCCAGAAGTTCTTATGTTGGAATTGGTGACATCTTTCTGGCTCCACAACGTGTTCGTACTCTCATTTACAAGTCCCATTGCCTCTGAGGGAAATCTGAGAATTCAGTTTCCTTACGTTATCATTTCTCATTATTTTACAAATTCAGCTCCATTACGTTATCAAGTCCCATTTTGGTCCATTTTACATAATATTTTACAGTTAACTTTTTAATTGGTTCAAGTGTTCTTCCGTTTGAAGAATAATCGATAATTTCATTGTAATAATTTCATAAAGATTCGAGAATAATGGGTTGTTTGAAAACATACTTCTTCCTTTTTGAACAGTAAATCAAATATATTATAATTTTATCGGTTTCTTTTTTTTATCTATTTTTATTAATCATAACATATTATCTTTCACACCAATAACTCAACACATAACATTTGAATATAATAAAAGCAGAAAATATCTAAACGCACGTTTTCTGTTGTATTGTGAATACATTACATAATAAATGTAATTTTCAAATGGACCATAAAAACTTTTTTATGGCAGATCAATGCTGTGTTTTAAAACTTATTGTTACATAAAGTACACATATTGTAATACCTTTTTAATGTATATATTATAGTATACAATCCATTGAAGACAAATTTAATTAACGTAGACAAACCTTATGAGTTGAGTTGTTGATTGTGAGTGGGGAGGGCTAGCTTGATCAGAATCAATTATATTGTGGTGCCTTTTATGTATCATAAAATATATTGGCGTGCTTAAGTAAGGTATTTATCTCCAAAATAATAACACAAAAATTATATTTTTGAAATCTCACAGTAAGACATGCATATTTTTTTGATAATATTACATAAATATTCATTTTCAAATAAACAATCGCTTGTACTACTATTTTGTCATTTTATCATATTTAACATCATTTTGCCCTTATTAGATTTATTTATTTTTCCTAATTTGTTCATCATTTTTGTATATTTATCTTAATGATCAGTTTTTTATTATAGTGATTGCCTATTAATATGATTTATATTTTTTTTCATAATCATATTTCTTAAGTATGATTTAGGTTTCTTATAAATAATTTTTTTAGTATGATTTAGGTTCTTTATGATAATTATTACGTTATTATGATAATTTATTTTTTTATTATTATTGGTATTGTTTTAATAGATAGTTTCTATTTTAATTAATTTTTTGATAAAGAAATAGTTTCTAAAGTTTAAATGTATTATGAAATTATTTATTTCTTTACGATAATTATTAGATCATTATGATACTTTTTAAATGTGCTATGTTTTTTCTTCACGATATTACTATATTCTTTTTTATAATTAGTATATCTTTATGATGTCTTTTTTAGGTTTTTAAATATCTAATATTTCTTTACAATATCATTTTTTAATATTCGATGTGAATTTATCTTAATAACCAAATATTTATTATAATGAATATTTTTCATATATTATACAACCAATGTATGTTACGGTTCTTTTTTCATTAAATAAATCAAGTAAAATGATCATTTTTTTCCCTTTATAAAAATTTGCTTAAATTAAAATGTTTTAGAGATTTTTTCTTTCATTTTTTTATCAATTCTTTATTTATATATTTTTTTAATTATTGATGAAAGAGTAATGTGATCTTTATAAGTATCAATTTAGACATTCATGTAAATAAAGAAAAAATAGATTTTTTTAAATTCATAGTATTCAATATAGATGTTTATGTAAATAAGTAACTTTCATTTATTCTTACGAAAAAGTAACTTTTTTGTTTTTGTTTGTTTTTTTTTTTTTTGTTGAGTTTCTATTGTAATTATTCTTTCTTATAATTAGTAAAAACTACAGAATTAACATTTATTATATAAATGTATTGTGTGTGTGTTTTGTTCATATATTCAACTATTGAAAAGTTTATCAAATAATTCAAATTACAGTTCTTATTGCCAAAAAAAAGAAGAAGAAGATAAATCCTATGGTAAGGGTCTTCAATAAAATTAAAAGTTCCTTTTTAATAAAAAAAAGCATATACCATAAGAAATAATTATACACAGATTTATTTTTAGGATCTCGTTTTAAAATATGTCAGTTTTTTAACAATATTACGTATATATCTATTTTAAAAAAATAAATATTTGTAATACCTATTTAGTCATTTTTAGTTTTTCCCTCACTTTTTTGAATTTTGAATTGATTGTGAAACAACCACATTTAGATTCTTTTTTGGTGGTACTCATTTTTTCATCCTTCATTTTTTGTATTTTGCATTCCGGATATGTCAAGAACAACCTTTTTTTTTTTTTTTTTCAAACACATTTAGATTATTCTATTCTTTTTCTCATTTTTGTAGTCCATGAATATTTGTTTGTGTTATATGTTATCATGTCAAAAATGAGCTTCATCATTTGATTATGAATAAAAGGTTCTTTTACTTCAACGTATTACATGAATATTGTTCATAGTCCGCATTTTTCGTTTCTATAAGAATATTCTTTCATGAATAATTTTTTTTTGCATAATTTTCATTCATTATGATTCAAATTATTATCCTTATTTTAATCATTATTGTATATCTGTTTCAATGATCAATTCTTTATTATGATGATTGCTCGTTAGTATGTTGTAGGTTATTTTGAAATATATTCTTAAGAATGATTTTGGTTTTTCAAAAACCTAATTTTTAAGTATAGTTTACATTTTTTATGATACTGATAAAGGCTTTGTGATAATTTTTCTTGTTATTATTGGTCTTGTTTTAATAGTTAGTTTCTAAATTTTAAATATTATATGAAATTATTTATTTTTATGATAATTACTATATCATTATGATATATTTTTTTAAATATGATAATATGGTTGTTTTTTTTATATGATAATTATTATATTATTATGATGTCTTTGGATGGTTTTAAAGTGTTTTGATCTATTTCCTTTCTTTTTTTAAGTGTTTTCTATTTTTCTATAATTTAATTTTTTATATATTTATTGTAAACTTTACCTTAATGATCAATAAATTATTATAAAGATTGCTTTTTTACATACTATACAGCTTATATATGTGATGTGATTTTTTTTTTAATAATAAATTAAGTAAAATAATAATTTTTTCTTTTATAAATATTTCCTTAGTTTGACATTTTTTTAGATATTTGTTTCATTTTTTATCAATTTTTAATTTATTTATTTCAACTCTTAATTACCTTAAAAAAATTAATTAAAAGGTATTGTGATTTTTATAAATATCAATTCAGATATTTATAAAAAAAAAAATGAATCTTAATTTTAAATATTTATGTAAATAACTCTATATTATAATGTGTGTTGACTTATATAAAACAAGTTAAGATTACAAGTGTTATCAAATCCATCGTCTGTGATAAAATGAAAAAACTTGAGATTTCTTTCTTGAATAAAGAAAGACATTGTTGCAAAAAAAAAAAAAAAAAAAAAAAAGAGATTAAAGAAAACAAAGAAGAAGGGTGAGGGGTATGGATTATTTACGTGTGGCAGAGAAGTTGTCAGTAATTAGAAGCTCAATGGACGGTGGTGGGGCTTCATCTGTTACCTTGGAAGCCACGCTCTCACTGTCTCTCTCTCTGCTCTTTCTTTCTCTCTCTTTCACTCAGACAATTGTGGACCCCACAAAGCATGGCGGGAAAAGCGTGACGTGCGGGAAAACAACCCTCAATCAGATCAGTTATATTTCGCCCATACACTGGAGATCTCCTCACATCCCCCCTCTCTCCCTTCCTTCGTCCCCTTCCTTCACCGTCCGATCCTCTGACCCATCTCTCAGAGCCCACGTGGTGGGCGCCCCCTTCCCTGATAATGAGACATCGACCTTTCACGAGCTC
The DNA here is from genome assembly GCA_009761775.1 of Ficus carica. Taxonomy (NCBI): domain Eukaryota; kingdom Viridiplantae; phylum Streptophyta; class Magnoliopsida; order Rosales; family Moraceae; genus Ficus; species Ficus carica. Next base: position 9,840,859 of record CM019745.1, on the reverse strand, counting down.
TGTATAGAGAGAGAGAGAGAGGACAATAGTCAGACCTCCCTTTGCCACGTGTTTCCATCGGAAGTCCACCGCTGCCCTCCCTCCCACTTTCGGGAAGGAATTTTCTCACTTCCCCCCTGAGTAACCACCTTAATTCCTTCCCTTACAACCCACCGTGTATGCTAATAATTCAACAATCTATTATCTAAAGAGGTGTTTGAAACACATTTTAAATTATTAATTTAAATTAAAATTTTATCTTTTCTTTAAATTTTTTTTATTGTTTAAATTTTTTTTTTATCTTATCTAAAAATCAATAAAAATTATTATTATAATTAAAATATTTTAATTTAAACTAATATATCAAACAATCCTAATTAATTCAACAATCAATTAATCGTGAGGATGGTACTTTAAAAATTAAGTTAAAAATATGCATTAAATTTTTAAAAAAGTTTTATGGTATAAAAAATATAAAATTTCAAATATGTTTAATAAAATATATAAAATATCTTATTTTTTTTCTCTTATTATTATGAAAATTTTGACATAAAAATCATCTTATTATGATTTAAAATAAAAAATTATAAGACTTTTAAAATTTAAAGTTTTTAAAAATAAAGGAGAGAGAAAATTTAATATAGATATGATTTTAAAATACAAACCGTGTTTTGTCATTTCCCTCAAACGGGCACTTAATTGCCCTTTTTCCCATTTGGATTATCCTTAATTAATCTGAGATCTACAACTGTCTGTCTGGAACTCGCAACAATGCAAGGCTTCTGTTTTGCAACTAACCTATTTGATTTGAACATGTTATATTAATTATAATGCTATAAGTTAAGATTAATTTGAGTTAGCTAACTTACATCCACTTGATTTATTATATTTGTCTTGATAATGAGTTTATGAAGTAGTTCACATTCCAAATGCTACTTTAGCTGAGAAAAACGTCATACAGTGTGGGGCTGATATAGATTGATAGAATTAAGAAGGAAAGAGGGAGCTAAATTCTTCTCTTTATTTATTTTAAATTTTTTTAAAAAAACTTTGTGTTGATAAATGATCTGCCATGTCTCAAAGCGTGCCTTGGGGTCATGCTGGTCTTAATATTTCAACGCTTTTTGCTGCTATGACCATTATGACAAGAAGGGTTTCCATATTTTTTACATTTTGCGATTCCTCCAAATTTAGAGCCTTCTGTTCTAATCCTTCGTCGCTACTCCTCATCTTCTTCACACTCAGCTTCAACTTGTACTAAAGATTAACCCGTAATATTTATCTATATCCCTTAGTCTCCCAGATCTTTCTTTTTCTCTATTTTTTAGGCCTTTTGATATTTTGGTGTCTGTTGAAGAATAGTTGTATTAACACACGTACGTTATAATTTTGTGAACAAAAGAGATGGACTTGAGCGTAGTCCCGTACAAGCAGCAGCAACATCACCACGCAGCCAACATCAAGGGCCGACAACGAGAGCGAGGACGGCGACGTGGTGGAGCCCAGAACATGAGCGCCACCAACCCCAACAACAACCTTAAACAACAAAAACATTCTCAACTCCAATTGCAACGACGTCGTCAAGTACAGGGAGTGCATGAGGAACCACGCCGCCTCCCTCGGCGGCCACGCCAACGACGGCTGCGGCGAGTTCATGCCCTCCTCCGCCGCCGCAGATAACTGTGTCGACTCATCATCGTCCCTCTCTCACGTGCGCCGCGGTGGCTTGCCACCGGAACTTCCATCGGAGGGAAGCAATCGGGTGCGACCAGGCTCAGCAGCAGCAGCAGCAGAGTTTATACCCAGTCCACTCGCCTCCCCCTCCGCCGATGATTCTCTACAACGCGGGGCCCACCACCCCCAGGTGGGACCCGAAGATCAGCGTCGTGGGCCCGCCGCGCCGTCACCACCAGATTCACTCCCACCACCGGAAATGGCGGGGGCGGCGAAGGAGGAGGAGGCGGAGGGGGGAGGGTGATTCTGGAGGCGCGTGAGGCCCACGCGGAGGGTGGAGGCGCGGAGATCAGGGAGTACTACGAGCGGCGGTCGTCGGAGACGCCGGAGAGGAGGACCTGTCGGCGCCGTCGGGGGGGACGCCGGGGTCAGGCGGCGGCGGAGGAGGGAAGAGGTTTCAGGACGAAGTTCACGCAGGAGCAGAAGGAGAGGATGCTGGCGTTCGCAGAGAGGATCGGGTGGAGGATTCAGAGGCAGGATGACGTGGCGATCAGTCAGTTCTGCGTTGAGATTGGGGTCAAGCGCAATGTGCTCAAGGTTTGGATGCACAATAACAAAAATGCGTACCGCCGTAGGGAATCAGCTCCGCCGTCGCTCGCGGAGGCGCCGACCCCTCCGTCGCCGCAAGCTGTTGGGGTCTGAGCCGATGTTCATTATTTGCAACTCCCTCTACTCTGTACTAATATATTTGACATCCTCAATTTGTTTTCTTTTTAATTATTAGTTCTAATTGATTTTTGTTTTGTTTCTGAATTTTATTTTTCTTATCCGATCTCTTGGTGGTGGTGAGGGAAGAGGAGGCTAATTGAAAACGCACTTCTTTTTTATTTTTTATTTTTTAATCTTCTTTGGCTAATAAATTAGGCTAATTATTAGAATAACACCTTGTCAAAAATGTGTTGTATTCTTTCCAAAAAAAAAATTTGTGTTTGGATGGACATATATATTGTTTAACTTTATATTTTCCTTTTAAGGAGTTAGATGAATTAAGTTTTCCGGAACTTTTTTAATATTTACTTTTTCCTCATTAGCTTAACTGGTCTCCTCTAGGCTCGTATCAGAAGTTCTTGCATTACTTAACGTGGAAGTTTATGTTCTGAGTACGGGCATTCCTTGTGAACCTTTACTTAAAAAAAAAAAAAAAACCCTAAAACCAAAAAAATAAATAAATAAAAGGAGGAAGAATATATAAGAACGTACCCTTTTTATAAATGTATTAAAGTGAAAAGGAATTTGCTTAAAAAAAAAAAAAAAGAGAGAGAGAGAGAGAAAGAAAAGATTCTACGAGTGCATTAAGTGGCAAAAAGAAATTATACGTTATTCAAAGGGAAAGAAGAAACTGACGTTATCCACTGGGGACGCCAGATTTTCAAGCAAATAACACAACTAAAAATATTCGGCTTAAATAATGAAAAAAAAAAAATTTGTTTACGAGAAGGAAAATATGTAAGTCTGAAAATTATGTTATTCTTTTATAATTTTTGTTTCACTGCTTCTATATCAGTCATATTACTTAAACTTGTAGAAATAATTGGAGGAAAATTAGTACAAACTGAAACTTCCTGGCATTCTTTTTACTTGGGAAGTATAATCCTTTTCTGCTCAAAACTTTTTTTTTTTTTTGGCTCAATATTTTATGCTCAAAACTTACTTCTCCTGAATTTATACTTATTTGTTAACCCTAATTTTCTTTCAAAAAAAGTAACATCGAAAGGAAAGTGTTTTTGTATATGAAAATTCAACACACCAAAATAGAGTTAAAACACTATCAGGGTAAAAAAAGAAGCGCTCTTATTCACTATTTATACTGTCCGTTTTGTTGTTCAAACTTAAGTTCAACTCAGTTCTGCTCTGAAGAATTCAAGTAATATTTGTCCATAGTTGAGTTTAATGTCGTACTACAATTGCTTGTACCAAACATCTACAGCGCATTCACTTAATGCAGTATTAAATTAGTCACCATTGTCGTTTTTTACTTTGTCGGTTTAAAACTCGAGGAAGAAGAAAAGTAGAAAGTAGAAGCCTTTATTGACCCAGTCTTCTGCAAGTTTATCTTTCATATTGCGCTTAAAGAAATTAAATTAAAATAATAATTAAATTAAATCTCCGTATTTTTTTCGCTCTCACGACACGCTTTCTGAACCACACATTAACCAGAGAAGAGGGCCACCAAAAAAGAAAAAAGAAAAAAGAAAAAGAAAAAGAAATAAAGATCTGGTTTTAAGTGGTGAAACACGAACCAAATCATCTTTTTATAGTTTTATGTGGCAGTACCAAATATCCATGGCTTCCACGAGTACTACAACAGCAGGTCAGGCTTTGCACTCTTTGGCTCTCGGAGGCCGAGCAAATTCAGTACACAGAACACCACCACGGCCAACACCAACAACAACACGACAGGTCAATGTTAATGTGAGGTTGCGAGTCCGTGCGGTTGCAAGAGAAGGGCCGAGCAGGCGCCAAAGATCACCACCAGGGGTCGACACGAGAATACATTGGGACAACGAAGACGAAGGTTGGCTCGGACGCAGCACGGCCAGCACCTCTTCGAACCCGAACCAAGCCGAAGAGGCTCAGAAGAACCTCTTGGGTGAGAAGTTTGCCGATTTGCTCAACCAATCCACCGATTCTCATTACCAGTGAGTCTCTTTTTTATTATTTATTTTATTATTTTTTTTTTTTTATTATTATTTTTTTTTTTGTAGTTTTCTTTGTAGCTCGTAAATTCGTCGATTTGTAGTTTCTGGTTATGCTCGTTTAATTTATTGCGGTACTTGATTTGGTGAACAAAATAGGTAAGTTTTTATTTAAATTCAAATCTTTGGGTTTTTCTACTTTGCGATCGGTTGGTAAAACATTTAATAGATCTTTAAGTCGTTTATTTGAAAAATAAAATTAAATAAACCCTTTTCGTTCGATGAGTCTTCACCATAATCAAAACTCCCGATTAATGGAAGAGAACAATATCAGTACTATTTTGGTAAAGTTAATATAAGAGGATGATTGACAAGTTACATAGTATTAAGAAATAAAGAAAGCTTTTGATCACAGTAATTCTATTAATTATCGATGATGTCCACTAGCATTTCAAGGTCAAAAAAAAAAAAAAAAAAAAAAAAAGGAAAGAAAGAAAATCCATATCATCGTCTTCCTGTGATTGATTTCTCTTTTCCAATAATATTGCCAGAGCTAATTTAGTGGGACACTATGGCAGATTCATGTGTATTTTAGTAACCTGACTAGCAATTATAATTTTTTTTTTGGTTAAAATAGAAGAGTAAGACTTACTTACAAGTAACTATCTACAAGAAATGCTTACTGTTCGTGTACATTTACAAGTTTTAATTACATTTCCCCGTGTAACTGAGCTTCAAAAGGTTATGACATCTAGATATGTTATACATATTCCCAATCCGTCGGAAAAAACTTGAGCCGTAAAAAACTTGAGCCGTAAGGAGATGAGCTAATAATAGTTTTATTCTCACAAGATATCTTGGTATATTTTGATTGATACATATAGGTGTGTGGTCTTAATTGGGCAGGTTCTTGGGAATATCAGCAGAAGCCGATTTGGAAGAGATAAAAGCAGCATACAGGAGGCTATCAAAAGAATACCATCGGACACGACCTCTCTTCCACTGAAAGCCGCATCAGACAAGTTCTTGAGGCTAAGAGAAGTGTATGATGTGCTAAGCAACGAAGAGAGCCGCCGGTTCTACGACTGGACGCTCGCTCAGGAGGCGGCAAGCCGCCAAGTGGAGAAAATGAGGATGAAGCTGGAGGATCCTTACGAGCAAGACATCAGGAGCTATGAGCCCGTCCCCGACATGGTCGATCGTCTTGGCGGGAGAAACATGGACCTCAGTGACCAAGCCATGACTGCCCTTACCTTTGATGTTTTCATTGTTGTCTTTGCCATCTGCTGTATTGTTTATGTCATCTTCTTTAAAGAACCATATTATTAATTGCTATATTTCATTATCCATTACATACACAATATAACAGACCATGTGCTCACAATGTATAGAATTCCATCTTTAGTGTTTTGTAAGAAAATTTCCAATGCCATGCCATGCCAAAATTTTCCAAACTATTATTAGACCTAGTGTAAAATTTGGTTTGCGTTGTATGGTGGCTCACTTTGTCTTCGTCACATTATGCTTGTCGCTTGAATATTTATATATTCTCACACTTTTTTTATTTTTTATTTTTTTATTTTTCCGTAGTCTATGAAATAAGCCTTCGTTTGTTTTTCCAAAATTTTCCGATTAACGTCAGGTGAGTTTATTATCCATCCGATTAATAATACTCCTTGAAAGTTTAGTTCGAAGAATTCCATTAAACAAGTTGATGCAGCGGAGTTAGAGGACTTGAAGCGGTTTAATCAAACCAAACCCCAAAGCCAAATCCATGATAAAATAAAAAAAAAAAAAAAAAAAAAAAAACAGAGGAGAGATGGGCACCTTTTTTTTTTTTTTTTTTCAGTATTCAAATCTAATACAATCAAAAGGCTCTTAGGGCCTTTATACGATCTGACCAGCAATTGGCTAACCAAGGAACTAAAACGGCATTCTAACTAAAATAAACAACGACAACAAAATCTAGTTCAACGACAACACTATAACAAAAACCAGACACGACAACTTTCTACTCTTAGACGACACTCCAGTTGTGGTATAGCTCTTACATCACAAGTTTTGCCGTAGATGATTCCAACTATTGGTGAAGACATTTTTTGCACAAGTTTGTGAACCAAAATGCAGATATGCCATTTTCCATTGCTAAATTAAGCATAATGCAGGAAATAATGTCCTCTTTTGCATATGAGAAAGGATACATATAACTTCATGGGACAAACAATAACTTCTTCACCCAATTAATTTCATGTTGGTGGGAAAGGGTAGGTTTGGGTGATCGAATTGAAAATTTTAGTTTTATACTTTTAACATGAATTATTTGATCAGTGATTAATTTAAAAAATTGATGATTTACGTTATGGTCAATAATGATTGATTATAGTCAATCACTGAATTATTAAATTAATAATATTATGTGATTAATCATTGATTGACCATTTAAAAAATTGATTAACTATTTTTTTTAAAATGACCTTTTAAACAATTTTATAAAAACTTTGTTCATTTAAAAGCTATTTATCTCTAAATCTAATAATAATAATAATAATAATAAAATTATTATTATTATTATTAATGAAATAAACGACATGTAGTTTATTATCATAATGGACAACAATATTGGTATACAAATTCCATATCTTATTAATATGAAGGAGAATATCCCTCAAAAAACAGGAAAAAAAATATAAAGGAGGATAAGTAAATAAGGAAATAAACGACATGTAGTTTGTTGTCTTAAACGACAACAAATATTGACATAAAACTACATATCGTATTAATGTACCAAGAGAATAAATAAATAAACGACAAGCACTTTATTGTTTTAAACGACAACAATATTGACCTATAAACTACATATCGTATAATTGTAAGAGAATTGTACGTCAATAATTTGCATGTCGTTCTTTTCTTAGAAACAACAGAAAATATTCAAATATCAAAAGGCACGGTCTTTTTTTATTTTTATAAGTGGGGTTTGTGTCTCTCACTTATTAAGAAGGATGAAAATATTTTTTTTCAGATTTTGTTCCTACTACTCTCTTAGCTAAGCTAGTCCCAATAAGATAATAGATAATTTAACGACGCGATGAAGTTTGCAGTGAAAATACAATTTTGTATTGATGTCTCATTTCTATATTCAAGCCACAATACGAATTAGAAAATCAACTGTGTCGCTTGAGTACTTACTTAGAATTCTGATGGAAATCACATATGTTGTTTAACTTCGACAGCAGCAAAACAGTAAGGGTTAAACATAAAAAAAAAAAAAAGAGATTGTTTAACAATCGAAAACGAAAATTGAGAAATAATCTCCATTGAAGCATTTTCTTTTTTTGGTAGAAAAATTAATAAGAGCCAAATTGAGTGATATTTTCAAATAGTGGCGAAACCACCCGAGGACGAGTGAGAGTAAGGGTTTGTTTAATATGTTAGTTTGAGTTGAAATATTTTAGTTGTAATAGTAATTTTGTTGACTTTTTGGATAAGACAAAAAACTTTTTCAGAAAAGACAAAAAACTTTTTAAGAAAAGGATAAAAATTTTAATTTGAATTGGTAGTTTGAACTACCTTTCCAAACAAGCACTAACTGTCTTTATTGAGTTTTTTTTAAACAAGTGTTGAAAAATTTATGATTCCTTGTTCTTTCACCCATTGAGATTCAGTTTTTATAATTATGTCCTCACTAAATTTTACAGCTTTTCATGTTTGTTTTTGTATTTTAAAAAAAATATTAAAGTAAAAGATTGACTTTATCGTTGTTTCGAAAGAATTAATGTACTGTTAATTATATGACTTGTGACCTAAACCCACTTTCAAAAACATTGAACAAATATTTTCGGCCTAAAAAACAAGGTATTCAAGGAAATCATATTATTCTTAAAAAAAAAATTATATAACGAAGACATAGCGTTTTCCAAAAATAACAACGACAAACTTTGATGTTCGACCTTTAACGAACTTTGAAGTTCAACGACATTTACGGTGACATTTTATGTAACAACGACAAGTCGTTTCCGAAAACGACAACAACAGGCTTCGAAGTTCTACGACATTTAACAGACGTTAAACATAAAAGATAACGAGCTTTTAAAGATAAGATCGACATCTCTCTTTATACCATAAACGACAAAAAGTTTTAAAAAATATGAACATCATACAGTTTCCATATTAAAACAGCAGCTAACATTTTCTGACCAACGACATGTGTTTAAATGGAAAAGCACAACAAACTTGGGGAGAAACCGAATGCTGTTGACTATAAAAACAAGAAATCAACGTAAGGATAAACAACAACAAATCTTTCAGATCTAATTGTATGCGCTTATAACTAACGATTCAAGAATGTCATATAATTGTTAAAGAAAAAAAAAAAGAAAAAAGGAAAGAATAGCATAAAATTGTTGATAACAACAAATTTATATGAAAGACATCAAAGTTCAAGAACATTAACCATAAAGTTTTTTTTTTTTTTTTAAACAACTTTAAAGTGAGATTTGAATTCTATATTTTGTAATGAAGTTGTAAAATTACAGCTTGATTATTCCAATAATCAAACATAAAGTTTTTTAACTGAAAAAACAACGAACTCCCCCCTCGCCCCCCAGGTAAGAAAGCATTCAGAAAAAACAACGAACTTTTGAAGATGATGAACAATATCTCTCTTTACACCGTATATAACAAAAGTTGATAAACAACATCCAGTTTCTATATCAAAACAGCAGCCAACATATTAGGGTTAATTTCATAATTGCACTTTTTAGAATTTTTATTTCAAGTCCAGCATTATTTTTTATACTTCTATTTCTGATATTGGCACATCACATTTTATTAGGGATGGGGCGGAGCGGGGTGGGTATGCTTCCCCCACCCCTACACTTGCCACTCTTTTTACCCCTATACCCGCATAATTTAATGCTGGTACGGGTGCAGGTAATCCTCAGTAGGGGGTGCTATACTCATACCCTACCCATTTTACCTATTAATAATTATTAAAAAAAAACTCAAACAAATTTCATTAAAAATTTTCACAAAATTTAACGACATAATCACAAATGTAACTGAAAATAAAAATGAAATCTTAAAAACAAATCCAATATTCAGAAAACTCTAAATAAATTCATACTCAATTTATGTATATAAGCATATAAATATATATATATTTTAAGTGTGAATACGGGCGGGTATGGGAAGACTTCCCCCACCCCTGCCCCGCACCCTTGCAGAGGGTTTAATCTTAACCCCATACCCATTTATTATCTCTCATACCCGCATCCATGGGTAAAGTTGTCATCCCAACATTTTATGTGTCTCCCACATGTACATTACAAAAATACCCTTAGCAGAAACACTGCACCAATTTCCTTTTTAATTTTTTTTAATTTCAATAATAGCATTTAAAAAAATTTAAATTCAAATCTAGCACCACTTTTCAATACTTTCTTTTGTAACGCTATCACATTAGATTACTGATCTCACAGAGTCAACTTGTTGAAAATAACCTAAAGTTTCCAGCTCAAAACCCATTGTTAGCAATTATACAACTATAATGTGCCCCAAAGCTGAATTGACCATATGCATAGACAAATCTATTGATGCTTCTAATGTGGAGTTCCTTTGTTGGAATATTTTCATATGATGTTTATACAACTTGAACTTCCTTTTTGCCTAGCTAGTTTGCAAAAACTTTTTGTTTGCAATCTGTTGTTGATATCTTGAATAGATTTTTTTAAAAAGAAAAAGAAAAAAATCATCTGGATTTGCAACATTTTTTTGTAGACTTGGTAAGATCTACAACTTCTATAAAGTTAGTAATACAGATGAAACATAAGGAGTTAATTCACTATTTAATAAACGTTAGAAATACATTTAAAACAAAAATATTTAATAATATTAATTTTTTCGCAATTGAATCATACTTTTTTTTAATCCTTCAAATAGTATTTTTTTTATTAACAAACATTTTTTTATATTAATTAGATAAAGAACGATAAATCTATTTGTCAAGTGGATTTTTTTCAAAATACAATTACTTCCATTCCACTCCATACTCAACCATACTGCATAATTTATTTAGTACTGTTGATTTCATAACTCCAACCAAACTGAAGAATCAATTTTTATTTCCAGCACTATTTTTTTCCCATTCCATCACTATTAATCAATTGTCATTATCATTACCATTCCACCATTGCAACCATGTTGTGCCCAAGAGGCACTGCATGCCCAATCTGGCTCAATGCACACCATTATTATTATTTTTTTTTTTTGGTTGAATGTGTGGACGCCATTAATTGCTTTAAAATATAAGTTTTTTTTTTTTGGGCAAATTGTCTCCTAATTTCCCATCTAAAATTTTGTAAAGGTAAATTGTTTATTTGGTCACTATACTTTTTACGAAGTTATATTAAATTTGATCCTTAATTTTTTATTTTATGTTAAAAGTTCCTTGAATTCTTTAAAAAGGTCCAAAATGATCCTTTTTGTGTTAACACACAAAAATTTGGATAGAAAATCAATGTCAAGTGAATCACATATGATTTATTATTAAAGGGTAACTAAGAAATTTTTTTTACATAATTCAATTTACATGTGCCATACACGAGATATCTTTCATCAAAATTTTGACTTCTGTTAGAATAAGGATTACTTTCACACACTTTCAAGAGTTCATGGAGCTTTTAGCTGCCAAAAAAAAAAAAAAAAGGAAACCAAGTTACAACTTCGTACAAAGATTTGGGACCAAATGGATAATTTACACATTATGTAACAACAAAATTTGTTTATATTTTTTAATTCAATCATGTCCAAAGATTTGACCTCTAAGTTAATATAATTTCAAAACGTTAACTACCCCTACTATTTTTTTTTTAATGAAGAACTACCCAACTATGGAATTCACAATTTTCGGATTCTTAAATGTAAGTTAAATTAGATTTCAAAGTTTGCATAAAAAGAAAAAAAATAAAATCATACAATTTTTTGATTCAAAATTTGGTTTAATTCATGCCTTCTTGGAAAAAAATTTGTGGCTCGGTCACTCATAATCAATGTAAATTTGTAGACTGGAAAATCAAGAATGCACTATGCTTAATTTGTCAAATATAATGATTTCAACCAAAAAAAATTCTATTATATTGTGAAAAGAAAAGTGTTAAAAAAGATATCAATTCCATATTAATTAATTGCATTTACTAATAAAAAAATTACAACATCTTATAACTATATATGATGAGTTGATACCTAAAATTATGATTAAAATTGGTACACCTAATACTGTTTATTATGAAATCACAATTTATTGTTTGCATGTAAAATCAAGCTCTACTTTAATTCACCAGCATAGGATTCTCTATTATGTGAAAGCTAGGCTATAAGTTGAGATTTTTTTTTTTTTTTTTTGGGGGTGATAAAGTAGGCTATAAGTTGAGTTGGTACTAAAAAAAGAGTGATGATCCGTTTTTGCAGGCAACAATAACCAAATCTACAGGAAGGAATCTTTCATGTCGCGGGAGATGAGGTCCGTACAAAAATATTATGGAGGCATTGAACCACTGCATGTAGAGTCCTGTCCATAACGCCAAGAAAGTCCATCTCAAAAGTACTATAATAAGCAATGCCGATTGGGATGGAAAAAAAAAAAAAAAAAAAAAAAAAACGTTCTAGAAACTTCTGTAAGTTTCTGAAAATTGTTCTTCGGCAAGCTGTTGGTTCAAGACTACCAATCACAACACTGTTGGTATTAACTTTCTTCCAATTCGAGAAAAGGAGATAACTTTTTTTGGTCGAAAAGGATTTAAAACAGTGACAGTACTTTTTTTGGTAAAACACTTTAAGAACAAACAAACAATTTCTCATAGACAGATCGATCACAAAGACCTTCAGGAAAAAGAATCATGTGGACCTTACTGAGTTACAATTTTTAAGCATTTACTAACCAGAAGAGAACAGTAATAGTACTTGGAGTTTTAAAAAATTCTCCCTTGAATATTTGGCCTTCTAATGATAAAAAAATCGTAGAAACCTACAGTCACACATACAACCCCCGTTCAACTTATATGCCTCCTTGACGAAGGTTAAAATGGTGGAAACATAGGCAAAATTTGGAATTTTTGCCTCGTGTAAAAACATAAAATATGAAACTGAACTTGAAATCAAGCAAAGCTTCATGCATTTCGACCTTAAACTCAACCAATTGAAGTGTGTTAATGAGCTCAAGTAACATAGTTATAGCCAGGCCAAAATAATAATTATAGGTCTTTTAGCGATGACCGAGAGGACTTCACAAATTCTAAAGCGATCAAAAATGAAATCCAAGTCGATGATTATAGATATAACCTAATGATAATTTTACACTTGACTCCTTTGTAAGGTGCAGAGTTCAAATTCCACGTCCCAAATTAAAAAAAAAAAAAAAAAAAAAAAGTGAAATCTAAGATGCAAACTTGTTATCGTTTTTTTTAATCATATAATTGTTTTATATACAAATCAGAATATCAAGAACATGACAGTTCAATGAAGGTTAAGATTACATTGGCTGAGAGGATTACTCCTTATCTATTACATACAAGTCCATGGAGTTCAAATCTCAAATTTTTTCTTTTTCTTTTTTTCCCTTCCTGAATGGAGCAAGATCTTTCAAATTGTATTGAATGGTAATAGTTAGTTTACCAATTCATCTAAAAAACTTAAGCTATTATGAAGTAGGTCAACAATAGTTTTATAATTCAACATTCCCCCTCACGTACAAGCCAAATAATAGACAAATATTAATTTGAAAGTCCAATACAAATAAGAAGCCCATAACATAATAAATGACAAACACGCGAATGATAATAAAAATTGTTAAAAAAAATGAAATTGTAGGGGTTTGAACTTAGAACCTCATATTATGATATCATGTTAGTTTATCAATCCATTCTAAAAGTTTAAACTGTTAAAAAATGTGTCAATAATAATTTTTTATTTTTTATTTGAGAAAATTAAATTAGAACCATATTTTAAATATCTTCTTATAATTTTACCTATGATAATTTTAATATTATAAAATAATATAAGTAATAACTTTAATATTATTGTAGCAGTAGATATTAAATTTATGATATTATTGCATATATCCCTACAAATTTCAACAGTAACGATCTTGTTTCGTCTTTGGTAAGCGAAATAATTGGGGCTTACCGGCTTTAGCAGTGCTTTTTGTCAACCGTTGATGAAACATAAAAGCGACGTGCATTTATTTTATTTTGTATTTTTCTCTGCAGCTTTCACAGACACACACACACACACACACACACACACATATTTATACGAACATGACTTTTAACCAATCAACGTGGACGGAAGTCGTCGGCGCCAACTCAAATTGATGATTTCAAAACAGTATACTAATATCATTATAGTGGAGGAGCCATGTTGTGCCCAAGAGGCACTTCCCAATGTGGCTCGATAGGCTGTATTAATTCATGTTTACTCCAATGATAAGACTTTTTACAAATTGTCTCCTAATTATAAGGCTTATTGTCTCGTAATTTTCCATCTAGAATTTTAGAAAGATAAATTGTTTATTTGGATACTAACTTTCAGCTTCCTAAACTCTTTAAATAGGTTTAAAATAGTCGTTTTTGTTAATAGACGTTAAAAATATTAACAGAAAATGTTAAGTGAATCACACGGGATTCACTATTAAAGGGTTATTAAGAAAAAAATATTTACATGATTCAACTTAATGTACTATATACGTGATCTCTTCGATCCTTTTTTTGACTTTTGTTAGTATAAAAAAGGATTATTTTGTACGCTTTTTATAGAGTTCATGGAGGTTTTATCCACAGAAAAAAAAGGGGATATCAAATTATAATTTCGTAAAAAGGTTTGTGACTAAACCGGCAATTTACACATTTTGTCATTATTACAAAATCTATTTATATTATTTTGATTCAATTATGTCTGAAAATTCGACTTCTAAGTAAATATTAGTTCAAATTTAAAATCCCTGACAAACCAAGAGTTAACTACCCTACTAATTTTTTTAAAGGAAGAACTACCATACTGTTGAATTTACAATTTGTGGATTTTTAAATGTTGGTTAAATTCGAATTTAAAGTACATAAAAAGAAAAGAAAAAAACAAAACTAAAGTCATCAATTTTGTGATTCAAAATTTGGTTTAATTCACGCTTTCTTGAAAAAAAAAATTTGTGGCTCAGCCAGTCATATAATCAATGTAGATTTGTAGAACTGGAAAATCAAGCACGCACTATGCTTAATTTGTTAGATATTGTGATTTCAACAAAAGAAAATTTTATAGTACATGTTGAAAGTAAAATGCTATGGATAACAATTCTGATTTCAATTTTGAGTACCAACTTATGTAACATATGAGTTGTTATTCATTTATATTAGTCAATATTTAAAACATTACTATATCAAACATTGATTGCATTTAAAAAAAAAGACAACTCACCGCCAAATGAGCCAAGTTGAAACTCAAAAATTGATATTAAAATTGATCTCCCAATACTCATTATGATGTAATCAATTTAATATTTGTATATCAGATTAAATTCTACTTTATCATAACGGTATTCTCTATTAGGTGAAAGATGGGTTCAACCAAATCAAACAACACTGTCCAATTACTAAAAGATGACAACTCACTGCTATAGAGTAGATGTCCCTGGAATTACTCGTTATGAAATCATGAATTTATTAGTTGCATATGAGATCAAATTCTACATTAATTCACCAGCATATGGCACTCTCTATTCTGTGAAAGCTGGGTGGGTCCAACCAAGCCGATCAGCACTGTCCAGTTTAAATTGTTGGCCTTTGGTTGTTGAGGGAGAAAGCTGAAAACAAGCTTGAAAGAACAGGACAGCCAAAAGAGACAGCAGGCAGATTCTAGACTACGTGAAACATGCAATGAACATGAAAGAAAGAAAAATAATTTAGTATCTATTGTATATACTGTTTTCGGTAACATATCTATCTAGTCATTATTCTTTCACTAACGTTGTCACTAGAGTTGACCAATCTTTTCCTAGTTAAAAGACAACAACTAAAAAAAAAAAAAAAACATTAAAAAAAAGGAAAGAAAATAAGAAATAACCCAAATCATGGAATATAAATCAATTAGATTTTTTTGCTGATAGTGACTGCGTCATGGAAAAACAAGAAACAAATCTAATAAAATACCATTAAAAAAATTCTGTTCTAAATGTGTGTGTGTGTGTGTGTCTATATATATATATATATATATATATATTTATAGTGTTTGAGAAGATCAGGAGTTGTTTTTGTCCGGCTGCTTTTGTTGTCTTTGCATATGTGTATTAATTTCAAATCTACTCATTATTTAGCTATATAACAAATAGAGAAGAAGATGATTGTTTTAAATGTTACTTAATAATTACAGAATTTTACAGTTCTTTGATAAATACACCTTACCCAAGTTTACTCAAATTTATTACTAACTATTAGATATTTTTAAACCAACAAGAATAAACAAAAAATAAGTATAGTTAAATACTTATAATTTGAGTTCAAAAAATTATGAATGTTGACTATACTTGAATAAATAAAAACTAAAACTAATAAATATGTTTATGAAAACAAAATATATTTCAACCATTGTGCATCTCCCATAACAATTTATTTCTATAGCTTACTTGACACCTAAATTCTGTTTTTTGTACCCTGCAATGGTATTAAAAATAAATAAATAAAATTTAAAAAAAAAAAAAAAAAAACAAACAAACAAACAAACTTCCGCACCTCTTATTTGGTCACGATTTCTTTTGACTAGACATGTAAATATGACCCGACCGGTTAGCCCGACCCACGTGGGCATAGAGGGAAAAGCAAGCCAAGTTAGACTCATTCCGTATAAACAAAGGTGGATCAAACCCAACATGTTGATTACCGGTCACGTTACTTTAAAGAAGATCTCGACCGGTACTATATTTACGAGTTCAAATCTGTTATCCTATTTTTCTATTTTAAAAGTTATTTTATCAATAATATTTATCAACTCATCAATTTACTTAAAGAATTTTTAATATTTAGTATTTTTATATGGCTAAATTCTTAAATTTAGATATATAACATAACACTATTAAGAAGATAACCAATGAGACAAGAATTCCGGGACAACAGATTTCCACCCATGTTTTACTTATAAAATAACTAACAAATCTTAATTAATAGGGGAAAGGACCTGAATAACACAAATTTAAAGACCAATATACCAACATGACACAAAAAAATAATATTAGGTCAATATGACATAAATTTAAACTAAAGTTAAAAAAAAAAAAATTGTGTCATATTGATCAAAATAAGAATATTTACCTTATATTAATCAAGTAAAAAATGTGGTTAATTGAAATAGAAGTCTTTCGGCTTTTGGATTTTTTTTTTCTAGGACAGTGACATCTTTACTATTATTATTATTTTTTCTTTTGAATCCCAAATTTTTATTTCCCGTTTTACTACAGCCTATGCGTAGAAGCCTGTCAGCGTTTTTTCTTAGGGCTGCCCTTTATACTTGTTATCAAATTTAAAACCATCCCTCCACAATCGAAGGACCAACATTCCACGGTCATTTCTATCCGGCAGATTTTCCTTGCCGGATAAAAGATATATATATATATATATATGTGTGTGTGTGTGTGTGTGTGTGTGTGTGTACGCACAATCAAACGGCTTCTTTTTTATTTTCTTTTTTCCTTTCGCTTATTAGAATATTATTACAAATACATATTACATTAGGTTAGGCACCCGTTCATAATCTTATTCCACATTAATCAATGAGTACCTTTTGTTTTTGTAAATAAGAGTGAATTATATAATAATTAATAACTACTGAAAGACGCAAGTCTTATTTTAGCAGTTCAATTTGTTTGAGTTACTTATTTTTAGGATTAGGATTATTTATTTTCTTTTCGAGTCACATGTGCAAGAAGATTAATTCAATAAGGACCAAGTTGATGTTGAAGGATTTATCCACGTAACTACGAAACAACGTGAGAAGAAGAAAGCTTTAAGCAAAAAAGAGAAAAAAAAAAAAAAAAAAAATCGTGAGAAGAAGAAGGCAATAATTGAAAACAAGTTGGACCAGTACTACACGACTAGGGCCAAAATTATAGCATGTCAATCAGATGTTCTGTAGGTGAGGAAGACAAAAATTTATATTTAAGTTGGTGGGGGCGGGGGGGAATTTTTTA
Source organism: Ficus carica (assembly GCA_009761775.1). Taxonomy (NCBI): domain Eukaryota; kingdom Viridiplantae; phylum Streptophyta; class Magnoliopsida; order Rosales; family Moraceae; genus Ficus; species Ficus carica. Next base: position 9,823,285 of record CM019745.1, on the reverse strand, counting down.
ACTTAAAAAGGAAAAGAAAACATATAAATAAACAAATTTAGAATCGTACCTCAAAGGTAAAGCAAACAAAAAGAAAAAAGAAAAAATAAAAAATAAAAACAAAACAAAACAATCCTACCTAAGACACACATGAACCCAATAAAACATTGGAGTCATTTGGACATCTTGAAATCCTTTTCTTATGGAACACAAAATTTATAGGTACTGGATTTTTTTAGAATCAACAATATTAATGTCTCTTGGCGTATTTACTATTGAGTTCCATGAACTTATCGTAAGATTTTGAAACCACCGACTCCATTTCTTGGTAAACAGGTGCGTAACTATCACCAAGCATGACTTTGTTGGAGTTCGATACCCGGTCAACATCGTTGATCTTATTAGAAGAACGTGTAAGATTACTCTGATATTTTTTGCTCCTTTCTTTTCTCAATTTGACAGGTGTGAAAGCTCCTTTTGCTTCCTCAATCTGATCCTCTGAAGAAAGTCTTAAATCAACATTAATAATTCAACAACTTGAAAGGATGTATTCATAGGAAAGAGGAAAGTTTTGAATCAACATTATTAATTCAACAACTTGAGAGGATGTATCCATGGGAAAGAGGATGACGCTCCAAAGATCTATATTGTATAATTACTCAGAAGGAGGTCGAAATAGTTGTTCTAGGCAGAGAAATTTAAATAAAATAAAATAAAATAAAATAAAAAAGAAGAAGAAGTTGCGTGCAAATTTCAAACAAAACTTTGGCAATCACAGATCCACGTATAATACATTTTCTACGTAAATTAACAATATCTAATATATTAGTTACCTTTTCTATGAATTGGGTTATTGTTCGAGAAACGAAAGAAAATCAAGGAAGAAAGATCTGCTTTATCAACTCAATGCTTTTTTTTTGTCTCAAATTCTCTATTACTAAATATTTTTAACTAATCAATTTTTTTTTTCTGTAATCTATCATCTAAACATTTTTCATCTCAATCATTATTTTCTCAGAACAAATACTATTTTAACTGCTGATTTTTTTTTTCTCAAATATGTCCAATGTTTTTTTTCTAAATCTTTTTTTTTTTTGGGGGGGGGTTTAAGTGCCATTCTATCGAGCCACGATATTCAGAGGGAAAAAAAAAAAATCAAAACATAATCACTTTTATATCAACCTTGAGTTCAACACATGATTATTTTACTTGTTTGTTTGGCCCATCTCTTATTTTATTTACTTTTTTTTAGAGATCTTGAACTGTTATTTTTCTACACTGTACCCGGCTGAAAGAATTTTTGAAACTCGTCCAAACTTCTTCTAATTTTTTTTTTCAATGAAATCTTACATTATTATACTAATTCAAAATTTCAAACTACCATTTGGAACAATAACTCCAACGGAATTTTGACTACTCAACTTCAAAACTTTCAAATCTACATCTTACTTTCTTTGTCTTGCATTAAAAAAAAACTTAAACTTTTAAAGTTCATAACTTTCTTAATTTAAGTCAAAAAAGATTTTTTTTTCTTTCAAATAGCACAAAATTACAAGATGAACAAGACAAGATTCATATTGTATTTTTGGACCATATTTTAAAATTCTACATGATTTTTATATCATAATTCATTTCTAATTTACATATCAACTAAACATATATTTCCAAGCCAATATTTATTACTCCTTCTCTAATCATCACCCCAAACGACTTGTATTTCTTTCAAAAGTCTATAATCGGAAGTCTATAATGACGCCGACGAATAATTAGGAGCCTTCTCCTTTTATTTTCTTCATTTTTTTTCCTTCAAATTTTCGCAAATTGAAATGAAGAGGGTATGCATCACACTTCCGTACTATATCTGACATTTAACGGTGGCTGTGTTGGTTCCCTATTTATGATATACACAAAATACAAAATAGCAAGTGAAATATGTAGCTATATTTGCTTATAATGCAATACACACAAAATGACAAAATTCACGTGTACGTACAATATTTGCCAACAATAATACAAATGATTTTTTTTTTTTTTTTTTTTTTTGGTCTAGAAACGCTATAAAATATGTAGAAAGTAATTTCTTATGAGTCGCTCCTTTCATGCCATAATTGATAATGGTCCATACATATAGAAAAGCTGGAACAAATTAGTCAAACAGAAGCGATAACAGTAACTCCAGCATATGTTGGATCCCGCCATAGATGCATGGCTCAGGGATAAAATTGTCAATTACCAAAACAGTCAAGTTTGTAAATAAAATATTAAAAAAAAAAATTGGAGGGACCCCACTTAAAAATTTTGAAGAAATTGTCTCCAATCAATAGAACGGGACAAGTTTTGAATTATCACACTCACAAAATTTGATGTTGTCTTTTTTTTTTTTTTTTTTTGCTGGTTCTGGTATCCCTAATCTTTTCACTAGAATGTATTTTGACACACTGAATTTTTAGTTTAAGCTTATTACTTAGTTTTCCATGAAAGTTGGATCCTAATATTCTCTATTTGTGATTTGTTTTCTCTTTTCAATAAAATTGAGTAGACTTTAGTACTTACTTCCTTTCTTTTCTTTTTATTTAAAAAATGAGTTAGAGTGGCATAATCCTTGATCACTTGATAGCTATTAGTGTGAGATATTGAAGAATCCTCTGTCTAATGAAATCAGTTTTCAATTATGTATATATATATATATATATATCTAATCTCTTACCTATATTTAAAAAAGTGATTAGCTCTTTTGGTCTTACATTCAATGACTGTTACGTGACAGCCACCTAAACGTCACGTGAATGCTCACATGGTGACACAGTCAATATCACATGATTTTTTTTAATCTATTCTACACGCGTGAAACACATGCAATACAACTAGTTTTTTTAAAGAAAAATGAACAAATTTTCAGTCCCCTTATAAATTTATGGGCATGTCTATGGTGGGGGACATATTTTTCGCCATTAATAGGGTACAAGTTGTCAGCCACTCAATTAAATTTGAATGGCTGAAAATAATGACGCGGATTTGTTTGAAACGATTTCCTTCCACTTTCTATTGGCCCGCTAATGCAATTCTTTGATTTCATTCTTGAGTTTCCTCTTTGCATTTTAGCCTATCCATTTCAGGGGAAACCAAAGAACAAAGACAAAAAAACAAAAAAACAAAAAAAAAGTAAAGCATCAGGTGTTCTTATCCTACTTAAAATAAGGTGAAGTCCGATAACAATAATTAATTATTGAGATTGTTTTGAAACATTGATTTCAATTGAAAATTTTCAACTCAATCTAAAATTTTTCAAATCTACATCTCATTTTTTGTCTCTTCATTTTCAATAACCCCAAACTTCAAAAGTCGAAAACTTTCTCACTTCAAGTTAAAATAGAATTTTTTTTAATCACTCCGAATAACAAAATGTACGAAACAAAATCCATATTGTATATTTATTTCCATATTGCATATTTTCAATCCACACTTTAATCAAACATACATTTTAATTCCAACCTCTAAAATTCCAACTCTTATCATTGTTCCAACATGCCTTACTCTGCCTCCCACGACATAACTTTTTTAAAAGTTGAACATATAAAATATAAAATTGATATAATCCTTTTTTTTTTTTTTATCTTTTTTTTTTTTTATGTTATCCCTTTGCTGACTTTTTTTCTTAATTTTTAATTATGTCATTAAATTACTTATGATTTTACTTTCTCTAAATATCTCCAACTTTCAATTAGTAATGATAAGAAGAAGCAATAGTATTTGGAACGAAACGAATATTCTAATAGATTAACTTTTACCAGACTTTATAGCTATGTATTACTTCCCGATTGAAATCGCAAAACGGACTGACATGACTTTTGAGACACAATTTTCAAAAAATAATATAAAACAAAAGAAGAAGAAAAATAAAAAGTTAAAAAAGCAAACCACTCTATGCGCCACAACGTTTATAATACCATAGAAACGAGTGATCTGATGATCAAAGCAACGTTGATTAAGCGTTCAATATATGCATACAATTTGTGGAGATTTATTTATTTTTCTTTCTCCATTTATACATTTTTCTAAAACATAGAATTTGTTTATCTTAATAGGAAGATAACCAATCCGACCAAAATATCTTAAAATAGCTTACCATGTAAAAAAGTTCGTTAAAGCAACTAATATGACATATATTAGCTTCCGAAATAAGATAATAAACTACACACATGTGATAACACACTAAACTTAAAATAAAAATATGGAAAATTCTTTTGTAGTTTAGATGACTATCAATGTATATGACTCCACCGAAGATTTTTACCAAGATCTTCAGTCTTAATTAACACATGTTCCTTCAAGTTCAAAACCACCACCTTAATTACTACCCTGCAGCATCTTCATATATCTTTACGATCTTGATAAGAAATAATATGTGGAGAATATTTTAGATTTAGACTTTTTCCTCTTTGTTGAAATTTTTTTGGATATATATGCTCATTAATTGTCACTATGTTAAGGAACATGTTTTACTAGTGTTGTCAGGGATTTTCCTTTCAAATCTACCACATCAACCATCGAACTAAAAAAAAAAAACATGGAGCACTAAACTCTTGAAACTCTTAAAATTAAAAGAATAACACTGAAACAAGATAACTTTTGAGAGTCCCGTCAAAAATAGCTTTTGAAACTCAATATCTGATCAATTAGTTGTTTCTTTCTTGTTTTTGCTTCCTTTTGGGTTTTTTTTTTTCCCCCTCTCTTAAGTTTGCTTTTGTTCTTATTTCTGTTTTAGGTTTGAAGGATCGTCTTAATTGTTTTTAATATAATTTTGTTTATGCAAAAAGAAAGTGACAGTAGTGCAAATACAAGACCACGCGTTGACCAGATGCTATAAAACTTTGGACTGGTAGCTAGCTGACTAAAATAAAATAAAATAAAAGAAGAAGAAGAATCTTGGAGGACACAAATATCACGATATAAAGCCACCTCATTTATTATTTTATTTTTATTTTATTTTTTAATTTTTTTTACTTACTTTTTGTATGGATATCAGATTTGCACGTCACCACATGCATGAATAACACTGGCGTTTTGCTCTCTCTATATAATATCTTGGTTGGTCTGCGAGGGTTTTCATGAAAGCACGATAGTGTGTGTGCGTTTGTGTTTGAGTAGTGCACTAGGCAGTCTAGGTATAATAATTTAGTTTCGGTAATAATAAAAGCATGCAAAGCATAAACTGTGTTGCTATTACGCGTATGCATGGCCGTTCCTCTGCCACTCGGGGGGTGAGAAAAGGAGCATGGACCAAGGAGGAAGATATTCTTCTCAAGAAGTGCATTGACGAATACGGTGAAGGAAAATGGCATCTTGTTCCTTCAAGAGCTGGTAACTTCATAATTTTCGCTCTTAGTTTTCGAATACCAGAGTTCTATATATCTTAATTCATCTCTCCTAGCTAGTTCCAACGGGGTTCGTAACTAGATAAACATATATATAAGCATGTTATGGTTTATGTATAAGCATGTTATATATATACACATATGATGTTTAAATGTTTATTTCTTGCAATTTGCAGGATTTAATAGATGCAGGAAAAGCTGCAGGCTGAGGTGGATGAACTATCTGAAGCCGGATATCAAAAGAGGGGAATTCACAGCTGATGAAGTTGATCTCGTTCTTAGACTTCACAAGCTTTTAGGCAACAGGCAAGTGCGTTGAATGTACTTCAATCCCACACATATTAATATATACATATATATATATATTTCATTACATATTAAAAGTGTGAATGATACTTTTACAATATTTTCATCCATACTTATCAGGCCGCTCCAACTAATGTGATATTTTATGTGTGTGTGTGGACCTATGTACTATTCAGCATTAATTTTTTATGGTGCCTAGAGTATTACCTTACATTTCATTTGGATCATATGTGACACTTATTCGAGTCGAAAAAATACATATCACAGAATATATGTGTATATTCAGAAAAAAAGAATATTGTAGTGTGAGTGTGTGTGATATATTTCAAATTGACTGTATTATGTGCCGTATTATATATACACACACGCTTATAAACATATGCGCTAGTGTAAATCAATAACACGGAAAGGAAGGTTAGAGGAGGGTTTAAAGGTTGTTGGTTGGAATTTACATGATCGTAATTTTCGTTTGTTATTTATACAACTGTGTGTAATATAACACATATGAAATGTAAAAGACAAATGAAAAGTGAATTGTTAAAGTGTTCAACCATTTTAAATGTAGCAGGATATATAACATTTAATTCTAATATTTAGCTTTTTTCTAATTATTTCATTATATCAATAAAGAAACAATTCTTTTGTAGTAATAATAATAAAGTACTGGCGATGTGAAGTAATATGTGTTTTGTTAATTCGGGTACTAAATTTAACATTATTAGACTCCTAGTTAAACAAAAAAAAAAATGTTGAAAACGTCAATTCTAATATATTAATTTTTGAGTATTAATTTATATTTTTGTGAGTTGATATCTTTTTTTTAATACACAATTAAATCATGTGATATTCATTTAAATACTTATCAACAAAATAATAACAACTCATATGACATAGAAGATAGTCATATTAAGAAATTAATGTCAGAGTTGATGTTTCAAGTTTTCTTCTTCTTATTTTTTTTCTTCTTCTTCTTTTTAATTTTAAGTTTCCTTCCAAAGCCCATTATTTGTACATAAATACAACGATGATGTAGAACTTTTCTTTCTTTCTTTTGTTGGAATAAATTTGTGGAACTAGAGTTGCAGTTGATAATGTGAGATGTAAAAGTTTTTCTGAAAGGAAAAGGACTGCATGGGTTCTTCACCCTTCGCAGAATGACAGTCAGTATTAATGTCACTTGCACAACCAATTATGAGTCACATTTTCTGTCTGTGTTAAATAACTACGCCACGTACGTCAAAAGAAAAAAAAAAATCAGTACACATGCCTTTCATCAAACAAATAAGATTCCATACAGTAAAATAAAACAAAAAATATCCTACTAGGTTTTATTTTAAATCATCAATTTTTTTTTTTAAAAATTTAATTTAGTTAGTCTTTTTTTTTTTTTTTTTAATTTTATTTTACACGATCGTCATTCAGAAACATTCATTAGTGATAGGAATACTCTATCACACAAAAACGTGTGCTAAATTATTACTATGCCCCTTGTTTACAAATTAAAGTAATAAGACGTTTCAATTCTCTGAAAGTTCAGGAAATTTTCATTGTTATATATATATTTTTTAACTATCCCCCTTGTTCTATTTCCTTACATTTATTATTTTATTATTTATTTATTTAATTATTTACAGATGGGCATTGATAGCGGGTAGGATACCAGGAAGAACAGCCAATGATGTGAAGAACTATTGGAACACTCACTTACGCAAGAAGATGGCCTTCTCCCATGAAAACAAGATCACTAAAAACAATATTATCAAAGACAACAACATTAACAATAATAATAATAATAATACCTACGTTAATAATATAATAGTAAAGCCTCGTCCGCGCATCTTCAAGAAAACAACCATCTTTGATGGACAAGAATAACACCATCCGACCAACTTATACAGACAACCACCACGAAGAAGCCGCCGGAGTAGTGCCGGTAAATCAAGAGGAAGAGATCACATCAAATAAGTTGTGGTGGGAGAGCTTATTATTATTAGATGACGGCATGATCAGTACTAACACATCCGAGGACGGACTATTCCTAAACTCCATAGCCAGTTGTACTAGTACTGGTAATTTAAATTTTCATACAGAGCCTAGCAGTAATTATAATAATAATAATAATAATAATAATATTGCAAACTTTTTTTCTCAAGAATTAGCTGATGATCAACCTGCAGCAGCCTTAATTGGAACCAATTCTGCAGATTTCGTTGAAGATCATCATACAATTAATAATAATGGCCACCAAAGTTGTTGGACAGACTTCCTCATGGACATGGACCTTTGGAATCTCGACCATGGAAATTAATAATTAATATTAGCTACGTAGCAGTAACACTTGTTGTAATTTCCTTCGTACGTAATAATAATTATTATTAATGCTATAATATTGTCCACCATTACTTTTTTATTATTTCGTTGAAGTACTAGGAAAAGTAGTTCCCCATTTTGTATCATAATAATCTTAAACTTGATATCATGTATTTACGTGTGCAAGATTTGTAGGAATATTGTAGAATATTTTAATTAGTATTTGTTAATGTGTTAATGTTCGAAATCTTAACATTGGGTTCCAAATGTATTGTTTCGTTGTACTCCTAAATTTAACCCTCTATGACAACTTGTCCCCAAATTTTGTAATTTCGACAGTTTGCTCCATGGACTTTCCTAGTCGCGTTCCCAACAAAGAAGCTAAGGTGACCAAACGTAAGGAAAAAAAAAAAATGGGGCAAAAAATAAATAGAAAAATAAAAATTGAATTGTGATGTAAAGCAGCAGTCGTCACTTAACTAAAACTACTTGACCGTACAACTGAGGCCAGTGGCTTTCGACGCCAAATAGTTCATAAAGGAGAGTAGAGCGAGACGGTTGTCTTATGCCAATGGAAATGCACCGGCAATGACAAGCCTATCTTCCTTGGTGTAGATGACGGTTATGAGTTCAACACTTTCAAAGAGATCAGTATTTTGGTCGTGGAATCTTATATTGTTCTTGATAATAAGTTTGACATTTACTCTTTATGTAGCTATTTGTGAGAGTTTTGTCGAGAGAGAGAGAGAGGAGAGAGAGAGAGAGAGAGAGAGAGAGAGAGTTTGACATTTACTCTTTATGTAGCTATTTGTGAGAGTTTTGTCGAGAGAGAGAGAGAGAGAGAGAGAGAGAGCTGCCTAAATAATCACTTTTTTTTTCATCTATGAACAAACATGACACAAATTATAATTAACTTTAGTTTAATTTTGTGTCATATTAGTCTAATGTTAATTTTTTGTGCCATATTGATGCAATAATATTTAAGGGCCTGTTTGGTGCACAAGTTCAGTTTGAGTTGAGTTGAGATTTTTAAGTTTAAATAGTAATTTTTGTTGACTTTTTCAGAAAAGACAAAATTTTTTTTCAGAAAAGACAAAAAACATGATGAAAAAAGTACAATTTAGTTTGAATGGAGATGGAGAACCAAACGGGCCCTAAATTTGTATCATTATGGTGTTTTTCCCAAAAAAATGGAGGAATTAGAGAACAAGCCAACAAACCTATTTGCCCTTTTGCAAATATTACTAGGACGGCGAGCCTTACAATTTAAGGAGGCACCCGTGGATGAATAAGGTCATTTAAAGACTTCATAATAAGCTTTATTGTGATAGGTACATTTTCTTATTATAAAATGTGATTATGTTATTTTACACAATTCCTTTTACTTTGATAGATTTTAATAAATATTCTTTTTGAGCACTCAATAACTGAAAAATAATGACAGGATCGGACGTCACAATTAATTGTCAAGAAAGGAACCATATTTGAGGCATAAAACGGACCAAATCAAAGGATAAACATTGAATGTGGCTTTTTAATTTTACGATACATGTGGATTATAATTCCAAATAGATGATGAAACAGGTTTGAAAAAAAAAATTGAGTGTCTAACAAATAGTTGAAGTTAGAGATGAGTAGGGGACTTTTGTTAATATGTATATTCAAAGAATTTGATGAACTTAAGAAGTTTGTAAATATTAATTTGGTTCTATGTATAGTGTGAAATGTCGGCGTATGAATGGCCAACACACGTGCAGAAAAACAGGAATTTTTTTCTTTTTTCAAAACTAATTTCTATGACAGTTTCTGTGGAATGCAGTCGTGGAAAGAACACAATTTCATGACGATTTCTTTCAATAATTGTTGTGGAAAGTCTTGCGGCAAACAAAATAGCCGTGACACTTCGCAACATCTTTTGATGACGGTTTACGCATAACTACATTGAATCGGGGGGGAAAAAAAAGGATTAAAAATGAGAAGGAGCTAATGGTACTACGTACAGCGCTCAGCACCACAAGTTTGTGCTCTGTGTGTGTGTGTGTGATGACTTAGCACTAAATAAGCACATGCCAAAATGATTTAAATCAGTGATGCTGACATTACTACAAAATAATTATTTTAATTGTTATAACTGTCAGAAATGACCACTCAACAAACAAACAAGAAGTCCCTACTCCAAAAAATTGGGAATCTCAAGTTGCATTTTATCTTAATGACATTAGCATGAGAAAACGTGCCAAAATAGCTAAAGGAGTCAAACACTCCAAATGTTAACAGAAAGTAGGTCATTTTTAAAAATATTTAAAGTAATTAGTATATTTAAAAAAAATGATTTATATCAATAATATATTTATGATAAATTATTTATTTACGAAATTTTTTAATGTAATTTAATCATCAATATACTTTGTAAATAAATTATTACTAAAATATATGATATTTACCTCAAACATTTTTATTTACAAAATATTTTTTTAAAGATAATTTTGTCACAAATATGTTTTGTAAATGCATAACTTATTGTGAATATGATATTTACCAACACTAAAAAAAATCTTATGCTATTTATTTTTATTATCAGAGGTTTTCGACCTATTTCCGTCACTCTTTGGAGACTGAGTGAGAACTAGAGGTAAACTAGGGCCCATTTCAAATAATGATCATGTTAATAATTTGGGTACAAAGTCATGGTCTCTGCTGGGTTTGGAAATAAGACCATCTTGCCTTGGTATGTCTGTGGCCCTGGCTCCTGAGACGACAGGGAGGGAGTGCAATGGTAATAATGTTTGGATGTTGCAACTTTTCAAGTAACACAGCCCCTGAGACGTGACTTGGTATGTCTACAAGACCGTTATTATAATTTCTTTCTTTTCTTCTGGGAAGAACTTCATTAGATCAAGTAGATCATGTCATTTTACTTATATGATATACATATTCAATAAACAATTAACATTTAAAAGATTTATCAATAGAAATGATATTCACAAATCATTTAAATGTCAACTGTTTATTAAATGAATGTATTACACACAGAACGTCTGAGTACCCGTGTAGTCGACCACTTGCCCGTTTCAGAGACGAGGACTCACCGAGCCCGACTGCGGACCGGGGCATGCATCCCTGGACTCGACCAGCCCAGAGATGCTGGGGGGCTTATGTTGATGACCAGATCATCTCCGACTACCGACCATCCTTCTCGGCTCGGATCGCCATCGTGCCGGGAACACATTTTGTCGAGACGATAACTTATGGAATCAGGTGCCTGGGTGGCCACTACTCGGAGTACTCGGGAGTGGTCGGCTAGGATTATACCGACTCCGATCTCTAGGTCAAGCCCCGGGTGGCTGCCCATGATTTGACATCGATCGTACACCTCACCGGTTGCAGACGTCGCCCCACCAGCCCCCATCACGCGTCAAATCCCCTGCAGCCAACCACTCTGACAGGCACTGTTGCCCCCTTGCCGGTGACGCCCATGGCGTCCTGCTGCTCACTGCATAAAGCCTAGGGCCACGTGGCACCCATCCATTGGGCTAGTAGCCCCTGCAGGCCTACCTATCCACCGGGTACCCTAGGCAGCCGACCCGACCGGGTCGCCCCGAGCACCCAGGCCCACTAAGAACACCTATAAATAGAGGAAAAACCCTCACTTCCAGGTATGGTCATTTTTGCCTTGCCAAAACGCTGCCTCTCCCCTTGCATATCAGTATCTTTGCTGACTTAAGCATCGGAGTGCCCACGGCAGACACCACACCGGTGTCCCCATCATTCCGAGGTGCTTCCTTTTTGCAGGTGATCGACGGCGGAGCGACTGGCGAGTATTAATCGGAATACCCGATCACATTGGGTGTTGCTGCCGGAACCATTTCTGGCATCAACAACAATTCACATCTCAATTCAAGGAAAAAAAAATTAATGTTTTACCATAGTTCTTGAAAAGAAACCTCAGAAAGATTCAACAATCTACCTGAACAATATGGGAATACCATTCACGAAGTTTGCCAATTGCAGCATCAATCTCGCCTTTCTTGATTAGCTTCATTGGCAACCAAGAACCATCCAATTTTGTTTTATGTTAGCGAAACCACAATTATCTCAGTAATCAAGAGCTTCGAGATGGAAAATGCAGTAAAGAATACTTATCAAATCCAGGCATAAAATCATACATTAAAACAAAAAAAAAAACATTCTGTTCAGAAACTGAAAATGAGGAAAACTTTGAAAATAGATTAACTTTTATCAGACTTTATAGCTATGTAGTACTTCCCGATTGAAATTGCAAAACGGACTGACATGACTTTTGAGACACAATTTTCAAAAAATAATATAAAACAAAGAAGAAGAAAAAGAAAAAGTTAAAAAAGCAAACCACTCTATACGCCACAACGTTTATAATACCATGAAAACGAGTGATCTGATGATCAAAGCAACGTTGATTAAACGTTCAATATATGCATACAATTTGTGGAGATTTATTTATTTTTCTTTCTCCATATATACATTTTTCTAAAACATAGAATTTGTTTATCTTAATAGGAAGATAACCAATCCGACCAAAATAGCTTAAAATAGCTTACCATGTAAAAAAGTTAAAGCAACTAACATGACATATATTAGCTTCCGAAATAAGATAACTACACACATATGTAATAACACACTAAACTTAAAATAAAAATTTGGAAAATTCTTTTGTAGTTTAGATGACTATCAATGTATATGACTCCACCGAAAATTTTTACCAAGATCTTTAGTCTTAATTAACATGTTCCTTCAAGTTCAAAACCACCACCTTAATTACTACCCTGCTGCATCTTCATATATCTTTATGATCTTAATAAGAAATAAAATGTGGAGAATATTTTAGATTTAGACTTCTTCCTCTTTGTTGAAATTTTTTTGGATATATATGCTCATTAATTGTCACTATGTTAAGGAACATGTTTTACTAGTGTTGTCAGGGATTTTCCTTTCAAATCTACCACATCAACCATCGAACTAAAAAAAAAACATGGAGCACTAAACTCTTGAAACTCTTAAAATTAAAAGAATAACACTGAAACAAAATAACTTTTGAGAGTCCCGTCAAAAATAGCTTTTGAAACTCAATATCTGATTAATTAGTTGTTTCTTTCTTGTTTTTGCTTCCTTTTGGTTTTTTTTTTTTCCCCTCTCCTAAGTTTGCTTTTGTTCTTATTTCTGTTTTAGGTTTGAAGGATCCTCTTAATTGTTTTTAATATAATTTTGTTTATGAAAAAAGAAAGTGACAGTAGTGCAAATACAAGACCACGCGTTGACCAGATGCTAAAAAACTTTGGACTGGTAGCTAGCTGACTAAAATAAAATAAAATAAAGAAGAAGAAGAATCTTGGAGGACACAAATATCACGATATAAAGCCACCTCATTTATTATTTTATTTTTATTTTTATTTTTTAATTTTTTTACTTACTTTTTGTATGGATATCAGATTTGCACGTCACCACATGCATGAATAACACTGGCGTTTTGCTCTCTCTATATAATATCTTGGTTGGTCTGCGAGGGTTTTCATGAAAGCACGATAGTGTGTGTGCGTTTGTGTTTGAGTAGTGCACTAGGCAGTCTAGGTATAATAATTTAGTTTCGGTAATAATAAAAGCATGCAAAGCATAAACTGTGTTGCTATTACACGTATGCATGGCCGTTCCTCTGCGACTCGGGGGGTGAGAAAAGGAGCATGGACCAAGGAGGAAGATATTCATCTCAAGAAGTGCATTGACGAATACGGTGAAGGAAAATGGCATCTTGTTCCTTCAAGAGCTGGTAACTTCATAATTTTCGCTCTTAGTTTTCGAATACCAGAGTTCTATATATCTAACTATTTCTCTTAATTCATCTCTCCTAGTTCCAACGGGGTTCGTAACTAGATAAACATATATATAAGCATGTTGTGGTTTATGTATAAGCATGTTATATATATACACATATGATGTTTTAAATGTTTATTTCTTGCAATTTGCAGGACTTAATAGATGCAGGAAAAGCTGCAGGCTGAGGTGGATGAACTATCTGAAGCCGGATATCAAAAGAGGGGAATTCACAGCTGATGAAGTTGATCTCATTCTTAGACTTCACAAGCTTTTAGGCAACAGGTAAGTGCGTTTAAATGTACTTCAATCCCACACATATTAATATATATATATATATTTCATTACATATTAGAAATATGAATGATACTTTTACAGTATTTTCATCCACACTTATCAGGCCGCTCAAACTAATATGATATTATATGTGTGTGTGGACCTCTGTACTATTCAGCATTAATTATTTATGGTGCCTAAAGTACCACGTACATTTCGTTTGCATCATATGTGACACTTATTCGAGTCGAAAAAATACATATCACATAATATATGTGTATATTTAGAAAAAAGAATATTGTAGTGTGTGTGATATATTTCAAATTGATTGTATTATGTCGTATTATATATATACACACACGCTTATAAACATATGCGCTAGTGTATATCAATAACACGGAAGGAAGGTTAGAGGAGGGTTTAAAGGTTGTTGGTTGGAATTTACATGATCGTAATTTTCTTTATTTTTTTTTTACAACTATGTGTAATATAACACATACGAAATGTAGAAGACAAATGAAAAGTGAATTGTTAAAGTGTTCAACCATTTCAAATGTAGCAGGATATATAACATTTAATTCTAATATTTAGCTTTTTTCTAATTATTTCATTATATCAACAAAGAAACAATTCTTTTGTAGTAATAATAATAAAGTATTGGCGATGTGAAGTAATACGTGTTTTGTTAATTCGGGTACTAAATTTAACATTACCAGACTCCTAGTTAAACAAAAAAAAATGTTGGAATATCAATTTAATATTAATTTTTTAGTATTAATTTATATTTTTTGTGAGTTGATTTTTTTTAATACACAATTAAATTATGTGATATTTATTTAAATACTTATCAATAAAATAATAACAACTCATATGACATAGAAGGTAGTCGTACTAAGAAATTAATGTCAGAGTTGATGTTTCAAGTTTTCATTTTTTTTTATTTTTTATTTATTTTAAGTTTCCTTCCAAAGCCCATTATTTGTACATAAATACAACGATTATGCAGAACTTTTCTTTCTTTCTTTTGTTGGAATAAATTTGTGGAACTAGAGTTGCAGTTGATAATGTGAGATGTAAAAGTTTTTCTGAAAGGAAAAGGACTGCATGGGTTCCCTTCACCGAATGACAGTCAATATTAATTAATGTCACCTGCACGACCAATTATGAGTCACATTATCTGTCTGTGTAAAATAACTCCGCCACGTACCTCAAAAGAAAAAAGAAAAAAAATTAGTACACATGCCTTTCATTAAACAAATAAGAATCCATACAGTAAAATAAAACGATAAGTAACCTACTAGGTTTTATTTTAAATCATCAAATATTTTTAAAAAATTTAATTTAGTTAGTCTTTTTTTTATTTTTTTTTATTTTACACGATCGTAACATTCAGAAACATTTATTATTGATGGGAATACTCTATCACACAAAACGTGTGCTAAATTATTACTATGCCCCTTGTTTACAAATTAAAGTAACAAGACTTTTCAATTTTCTGAAAGTTCAGGAAATTTTCAATGTTATAAATATATATATATATATATATATTTTAACTCTACCCCTTGTTCTATTTCCTTACATTTATTATTTTATTTATTTATTTAATTATTTACAGATGGGCATTGATAGCGGGTAGGGTACCAGGAAGAACAGCCAATGATGTGAAGAACTATTGGAACACTCACTTACGCAAGAAGATGGCCTTCTCCCATGAAAACAAGATCACTAAAAACAATATTATCAAAGACAACAACATTAACAATAATAATAATAATAATACCTACGTTAATAATATAATAGTAAAGCCTCGTCCGCGCATCTTCAAGAAACAACCATCTTTGATGGACAAGAATAACACCATCCGACCAACTTATACAGACAACCACCACGAAGAAGCCGCCGGAGTAGTGCCGGTAAATCAAGAGGAAGAGATCACATCAAATAAGTTGTAGTGGGAGAGCTTATTATTATTAGATGACAGCATGATCAGTACTAACACATCCGAGGACGGACTATTCCTAAACTCCATAGCCAGTTGTACTAGTACTGGTAATTTAAATTTTCATACAGAGCCTAGCAGTAATTATAATAATAATAATAATAATAATAATATTGCAACTTTTTTTCTCAAGAATTAGCTGATGATCAACCTGCAGCAGCCTTAATTGGAACCAATTCTGCAGATTTCGTTGAAGATCATCATACAATTAATAATAATGGCCACCAAAGTTGTTGGACAGACTTCCTCATGGACATGGACCTTTGGAATCTCGACCATGGAAATTAATAATTAATATTAGCTACGTAGCAGTAACACTTGTTGTAATTTCCTTCGTACGTAATAATAATTATTATTAATGCTATAATATTGTCCACCATTACTTTTTTATTATTTCGTTGAAGTACTAGGAAAAGTAGTTCCCCATTTTGTATCATAATAATCTTAAACTTGATATCATGTATTTACGTGTGCAAGATTTGTAGGAATATTATAGAATATTTTAATTAGTATTTGTTGATGTGTTAATGTTCGAAATCTTAACATTGGGTTCCAAATGTCTTGTTTCGTTGGATCTCCTAAATTTAACCCTCTATGACAACTTGTCCCCAAATTTTGTAATTTCGACAGTTTGCTCCATGGACTTTCCTAGTCGCATTCCCAACAAAGAAGCTAAGGTGACCAAACGTAAGGAAAAAAAAAAAAAAAAATGGGGCAAAAAATAAATAAAAAAATAAAAAAATAAAAATTGAATTGTGATGTAAAGCAGCAGTCGTCACTTAACTAAAACTACTTGACCGTACAACTGAGGCCAGTGGCTTTCGACGCCAAATAGTTCATAAAGGAGAGTAGAGCGAGACGGTGTCTTATGCCAATGGAAATGCACCGGCAATGACAAGCCTATCTTCCTTGGTGTAGATGACGGTTATGAGTTCAACACTTACAAAGAGATCAGTATTTTGGTCGTGGAATCTTATAATGTTCTTGATAATAAGTTTGACATTTACTCTTTATGTAGCTATTTGAGAGAGAGAGAGAGAGAGAGAGAGTTATAACTAACTTTAGTTTAATTTTGTGTCATATTAGTCTAATGATAATTTTTTGTTCCATATTAATGCAATAATATTTAAATTTGTATCATTCTGGTGTTTTTTCCCAAAAAATGGAGGAATTAGAGAACAAGCCAACAAACCTATTTGCCCTTTTGCAAATATTACTAGGACGGCGAGCCTTACAATTTAAGGAGGCACCCGTGGATGAATAAGGTCCTTTAAAGACTTCATAATAAGCTTTATTGTGATAGGTACATTTTCTTATTATAAAATGTGATTATGTTATTTTACACAATTCCTTTTAATTTGATAGATTTTAATAAATATTCTTTTTGAGCACTCAATAACTGAAAAATAATGACAGGATCAGACGTCACAATTAATTGTCAAGGAAGGAACCATATTTGAGGCATAAAACGGACCAAATCAAAGGATAAACATTGAACGTGGCTTTTTAATTTTACGATACATGTGGATTATAATTTCAAATAGATGATGAAACAGGTTTGAAAAAAGAAATTGAGTGTCTAACAAATAGTTGAAGTTAGAGATGAGTAGGGGACTTTGTTAATATGTATATTCAAAGAATTTGATGAACTTAAGAAGTTTGTAAATATTAAATTGGTTCTATGTATAGTGTGAAATGTCGGCGTATGAATGGCCAACACATGTGCAGAAAAAACAGGAATTTTTTTCTTTTTTTCAAAACCAATTTCTATGACAGTTTCTGTGGAATGCAGTCGTGGAAAGAACACAATTTTATGATGATTTCTTTCAATAATTGTTGTGGAAAGTCTTGCGGCAAACAAAATAGCCGTGACACTTCGCAACATCTTTTGATGACGGTTTACGCATAACTACATTGAATCGAGGGGGAAAAAAAAAGATTAAAAATGAGAAGGAGCTAATGGTACTACGTACAGCGCTCAGCACCACAAGTTTGTGCTCTGTGTGTGTGTGTGATGACTTAGCACTAAATAAGCACATGCCAAAATGATTTAAATCAGTGATGCTGACATTACTACAAAATAATTATTTTAATTGTTATAACTGTCAGAAATGACCACTCAACAAACAAGAAGTCCCTACTTCAAAAAATTGGGAATCTCAAGTTGCATTTAATCTGAATGACATTAGCATGAGAAAACGTGCCAAAATAGCTAAAGGAGTCAGACACTCCAAATGTTAATAGAAAGTAGGTCATTTTTAAAAAAAATTAAAGTAATTAGTATATTTAAAAAAAAATGATTTAGATCAACAATATATTTATGATAAATTATTTATTTACGAAAATTTTTAAGGTAATCTAATCATCAATATACTTTGTAAATAAATTATTACTAAAATATATGATATTTACCGCAAATATTTTTATTTACAAGAATATTTTTTTAAAGATAATTTTGTCACAAATATGTTTTGTAAATGCATAACTTATCGTGAATATGATATTTACCAACACTAAAAAAAATCTTATGCTATTTATTTTTATTATCAGAGGTTTTCGACCTATTTCCGTCACTCTTTGGAGACTGAGTGAGAACTAGAGGTAAACTAGGGCCCATTTCAAATAATGATCATGTTAATAATTTGGGTACAAAGTCCTGGTCTCTGCTGGGTTTGGAAATAAGACCATCTTGCCTTGGTATGTCTGTGGCCCTGGCTCCTGAGACGACAGAGAGGGAGTGCAATGGTAATAATGTTTGGATGTTGCAACTTTTCAAGTAACACAGCCCCTGAGACGTGACTTGGAATGTCTACAAGACCGTTATTATAATTTCTTTTTTTTTTTTTCTTCTGGGAAGAACTTCATTGGATCAAGTAGATTACGTCAATCTTACTTATATGGTACACATGTTCAATAAACAATTGACATTTAAAAGATTCATCAATAAAAATGATATTCACAAATCATTTAAATATCAATTGTTTATTAATTGAGTGTATTACATAAACACTATATAATTTGATATATCTATTCTACTATACAGTTTCTCGCTTCAAAAAAACATTCATGCCCATTCTTTCTTCTTTTAAAATCAAATTAAGAGTGGCACTCTTCTACTTCCAACTGAGGGTGCTCTCTCTCTCTCTCTCTCACAAATCAAAATCAAGTTTACTGTATACCGCATGACATAATCAGCTTAATGGTTCATTTTAAAAGATCATTCATCGTAGACTGTATTCAAACAGAATATAATATGCGTTTAAATATCTTCTTACATTGTATTCAAATGTAATATTGTATTCAAGTATAATGTGTTTAGATTGTTGGTGAGAGATAAAGAGTATGTGATGTGATTGGTAAAAATAGATAGAAAGAAAGAGAGAATGTTATATGATTGATAAAAAATAGATAGAAAAAGAGAATAATAAGCTGTATTATTGAGTTTACCATTTAAATGTATTCATATTTGAATACATAAAATATTCAAACATACATTATATTACGTTCGGATATAAAGTAGGAGGAGATGTGTTTCAAACGCAACACAAGTCTTCATATATATTATAGCGAATCACTACTGAACGAATGCTTAAAACTTGGGCATCGTTTTTAGGCATTGTTGAGGATACAAGTAATTGCTTAGTTTACTATAATTAAGCATTAGTTGATGGTTTTTCTTCTTCACTTCTCCTTTTCCATTCTTGACAAGCAAGCAAGCATTCAGACTATCATCCAATATACATATATAAATAGAGAGAGAGAGAGAGAGAGAGAGAATCTTCCAGTAAGCATCTTGATTACTTCTTTTTCAGTACTCTCGACATAACCCAATCCTGTCACCAACCAAATTTTGTACACATACTTAACGGTAACAAAGAATTTTACAATTCAATACATTTCCCAGATCACAATCCCAGGCATTCAAATGGTGGAACTTACTAGCTTACAGATATAGAGAACGGACCATTCTTTCCAAAGAACCCCAGCATTATGGTAAGATCGGGTAGGCATAAGCACGACTTATTCACGGCATACATAAAAAGCTAAAATTCGATTAGCTATTCGATGCGGTTAAGAACGGCCGAGTGTGCAGATGAACAGAGGAAGGTGGGAGGAGCAAACAAACGAATCAGCTTAGCACTACTTGGCCTTCTTACCGGTGTTTAGTACTTTGTGCAAATGGAACACTTCACCTTGGTCCCCATTCAAGGATCTTCTCTCCAAACAGCAAGCACTTAGCTGTCTCAGTAGCCTCTCGAGATAGGAGTGCAGAACACCGCGTGAATCTTTCAGGTTCGGATTCATCGAGAGGATCATGGCATTTACCGTGTCTGCCACCACCTCGCGTTGAGCATCGTCAAGAAGGTACCCAACTGACGACTCCTGTGGCTGTTGATATGCCAGCAGAGCAACACAGTCCTAGAGAAAAGAGAGCGTTCTGGTGATTGAGTGGACTAAACTGAAAGACTCAAGATCAAGTTCTATTTTGTACTTCCAAAAGAAGCATCAAAAAGATAATTTAACCTAGTGTCTGGAGAGGGAGACAGCACAAGTGACTTTGAAGTTACAAGAGTCTAATCAAAAGAAGACTTCAGCAAAAACAAATACATTAATTAAGGTACTACTTGCTTACCTTAACTAGATCCTCGTATCCAGGCAACTCAAAGAACTTCGCCAGTTCCAACCTTCCATATTTCACAGCCTCCTCTAATGCTCCAACCTACGCAACCGGTTTAAGTTTCAAAGCAGGAATATAATAAATTCACACACTACTCAAGTTGAAGGGCATATAGACTTAAAAGGAAGATAAAACAGATAATGGGCAAAACAATATGTGACAATAACATGACATTACACTACCAAAGAAAAACATGCGTGGCCCATATCCAACGTTACGATCATCAGTTAAAAAGATTTTCACCAATAATAGCGTAACGGGCAGAAGAAATTGGAGGTCTGCACTGAGAGACTCGCGTTCTCTTCAATTTTTATAAATAAAAGCACTTATATAGACTTTTTGTACAATTAATTCAGTATATAGCACAACAGGGTAAAAAACATACCCGAACCAATTCAATGAACTTTTGACAGTGAAGCAGAAAGCAAGTAGCTGATTTATCATCCTGCAAAAAACAAAATGTTATAATTATTATGGTATGGATAATGAAGTTGAGATTTATAAATTTTCCCGAGATAGGGTAAATGAAAATGAAATTGAAATCAAACAAATAAATAGATAAATAAACACTGGGAAAATTAGGATCAGTAAATAGCAACGTATCTTGACATTAAATAAAATATATAAGTCTAATATCGTAAGACTGTAGACAAAGAGTGTTGTTCAATAATCAAGCAAATGAAGCTACAGTAAACTTGTCATGTCATACATGAGCATCATGTGAAGAATGATGAGATCTCAAGAACTCTAATCAGAAGCTTAAAGTTTATGCTCCCATTAAAAATACCACCTTATGATGTTTCTGCCACAGACAGAACCCAAAAAAGTAAAATTTAAATGCATCACAATTCACATCTCAATTCAAGGGAAAAAAAATAAAAAAAAATTAATGTTTTACCATAATTCTTGAAAAGAAACCTTAGAAGATTCAACAATCTACCTGAACAATATGGGGATACCATTCACGAAGCTTGCCAATTGCAGCATCAATCTCGCCTTTCTTGATTAGCTTCATTGGCAACCAAGAACCATCCAATTTTGTATTATGTTAGCGAAACCACAATTATCTCAGTAATCAAGAGCTTCAAGATGGAAAATGCAGTAAAGAATACTTATCAAATCCAGGCATAAAATCATACATTAAAACAAAAACAAAAACTTTCTGTTCAGAAACTGAAAATGAGGAAAACTTTGAAAGCTACTAGAAAACAACATATCTTGTACTACATTGTTAAATTAGTTGGAAAGAGCTTTGGGCGTGCAACAAAGTTAAACTATTATGAGAAGGACGAGCTCCGAGAAAAAATATATGCATGTGCGCACGTGTGTAAGGGCAGATATTACAAGTTGAAGGTTTTGAATAGCATACAGAAAAGGCAAGACTGTCGAGATAAGACTTCCATAGAATTTATATACATATGCATTGATAGGCCCTTATTGTTGGATTCATAAGAGCTCAACTATCATTGATATGCTCTGAAACCATGTGGCCCCAACCAGTTTTCAGCCACTAAATTTTGGACAAGTCCACTAAAGTTTCATACCTGTCGAAGAATCTTTCTCTGGCTCAGTGCATACACAATGTCATGATCATCAAACCCATTTTCTTGAGCTATGTATATAGGAGGAACTGTGCTTTTCGTAGCCATGTCAAACGAACCAAGGGTGTCTTCGTAACCGTGGTGAAGCAAGTAAGAGCGAACAATTCTGGTATCAAAGTGCAAATAAAATAACTGAACAAAAGTTTAAGAGAAAGCAAATGTATACACTATCCAACCAAAACATTATCTCAATAACAGTTCAGGTTCCCACTTCCCAGGTAAAATTTAGCGTTGACAAGTTGCTACAAAGTAATTACACATCAGGCACAGAAAATGCAGTACAGTATGTTATTTTTTCTTTCAATTTTTTTGTTCTACGACAATAGAAGATTCCAAGTAAGACCATCTCTACTGCAAATGTCAATGTCAATGCTACATTGGTTACATAAAACTTAAAAGTGTGAAAACAGCATATTTGATATGTTTTTTGCTTTAGAAATAACATTATACCTTATACATTATTAACAAGAAAAAGTTAATCCATCAACCAAAAACAATTAGATTCCAAAATTTGGCATTTGCTATAGCCAAATTTAGCATTGGAAATAGCGTTGCATTGGAGAGTGGTTTTCCTAAAATTTAGCTTTGGCACATGAATTTGGCATTGCATTGGAGGTGCTCTAAGCACGACCCAAGAACATTGAATGTCTACAAGAACCTCTCTCCCCCTTTTTAACCATACGCATCAAATATTCAAATAGGAAATTTCCTACCAGAGGTTTAATGCTGATTTTCCACCCAAAAAAAAAAAAGAAACCAGAATGTAATGGAAGGTTGTTCAGAAATCAGAAATGAGAACTTACCCGTGGCTGACATTTGTTGGTAAAGAAATCTTTTCTATTGTCATTTGCAGCTTTGTCCTCTCTTGTGCTTCAAATTCCTAATCACATGCTACAGCCATGAATATTTAATGAAAAATACGATATCCAGAAGATTAACAACATTCATTATCATATGGTGTTTAACTAGGTTTACTTTCTGACTCTGAATTTAATTAGATACTTGAAGTAGAGAACAAGAAAAGCTGCCAACAGTGAACAGGTTCGAGAGCAGTTTTCTCAATGTAGTATCTTGGGGGTTCTTTTTCTCCTCCTCTCTTTAGTTGTGTAGACCAAAAGGAAAGACTATATTCAAATCTCTATTTCTATGTTCCCTATTCCTTTTCATTTGTCACGTCTCTTGTTCATTAAGAAATCAAAGACATAGTTGTTTGACATTTTAAATGAAGAAGAAAAGGAAAAGGAGATGTAAGAAGACGATAACACTAATAATATTTATGGCAATGGTGATGAATTCAAATTAAATAGACAACAATGCAGGTTCAAAATTAGCAATCCATAGTAGAAGGCCGACACCAATGAAGAGATTCCAAAGTTTTTACGTTCGCAAAAAATGGGGAGGAGCACAAGTTTCAATTTTAGAGCTTTTTACCCCCATAGAAAATAGGAAATTTACCTCATAACCAAAGAAAAGAAATGCAAACCAAATTTTCAGAACCAAAAAGGGAGGAGAATGTATAACTTGCCTTAAGATCAAAAGCAAAAGGTTTCTGTCCAAAGTTGACATGCACCCTACAAAGCAATTATGTAACAAGAAAATCAGACCTCTGGCAATATGATTAAAATAAGAATAAATAACATGAGTAATATTGATGTTGTGGGTATTAAGCATCACGGGTTCACGTAAAGTAGGAAGGGTACTTCAAGAACCGGGAACCAAAACAAAACAAAAGTGAAAGAAGCATTAAGGATAAACCAGAATAACAACATATGGAAGATCAATCATGAACAATAATATAGACGTGTTTTAAGTAAACATAACCAAAATTTGGGGATACAGATTAAATAATTAAAGTCTTGAACTTGAAATATTTATTGACAGCCAAGTACCAACCAACTGCTTATCAAGGTAGAAGAATCTTTAACATCAAACATACTCTTCATTTTGGCTGTGAACCGCAATGGTGGGAAATAATGGGACCTTCATTTCCTTGTATGTTCTCCCTACTTCTGCCCCATTCTTACTGCCAACAACATGAAAGGAAAAGTACAGGATATTCGTTAAAATACAGAATACTCCTTTTTCAAGAACAAATAAATTCACCTAAACAACTTACGTAAAAAAGAATTCCTGAGAAGCATAGTTAATGCCACCCCCAACAACATCACCGGTTGTGTAGGTCGGGCCGAAAGCATCTCCCTTTGCCTGTGAGCGGTAAAGTTGTCCATCATCCCCATGATATCCACAACTGTTTGCCTCCCATCTGCCTCATTGGAGAAAAGGGGTTATATAATAACTCTCTTCTATTTCATTTGGGAATTGCTTCATGAAAATTAAAGGGCTTAAACGAGATCTTTGAGTTCTACATTATTTTTGCTTCGATTTGCATAAGTTACTAGTCTATCTGACCCATCAGATTTGTGATTAACGTGTCCTATATTTTTTTCTTGTTCCTTATGAAACTGGAATACAAAAGCTCCTTCATTTCTCAGCAACCAAACAGATCAAAAAAGAACTCTGCACCAGAAATGTAAGATCAACTCCATTGACATCAACCAGATGTCAAATCTGATCGAATTCGTCGATAAAGTAAACACCTTTCACATTCGAATTTACACAAAAAAAACATTAAAAACTATTTCTTTATTTCTCCTCCTTCTACGTACTCACTTTCTCACTTCATTTTCTCGTCAATCACCCAGAACCCAAGCGAAATTCACGAAGAACAAAACATACCAAAAGAGAAAAAAACCCCCAACTCACCCTGGCTGCCTTCGCATCTTGAAGTTCTCGGTGGTGAAGCCAATGGCGATTTGGCCCTTGGTCCCCGCGTCCTTCACGAAAATCTCGAAGTAGTAGACGAGGCGCCTCACCGGCGCCGGTCGGTTCGCCTGGACGACGCCGACGTCGTGGCCGTGGAGGTTGATGCTCGTGTACTTCACCGACAGCTTGTCCGGCGAGACCACGAGGAAACCGCCGGAGCTGTTGAGCGTGTTGAGCTCCGTGGGAGCCTCCTCGTCCTCGTCCATTTCGCAGGGTCCCCGGGCTGAGCCCAGCCGCGACCGCTCCAGGAAGTACCGGCCGAGATCTCCGCCTCCGCCGCCGCTCTTGCTGCTGACATCATTCGCCGTCGTGCTCATCGTGAAGGAATCCCAAAACCCTAGGACCCGATATGCATCTACTTCGCAGGTTGCGATTGGGAGATGAAGCTGGGATTGGGAATTCGGATGATTTTCTATTCTTTTCTTTTTCCTTTTTTCTTTTTCTTTTGTTTCTTGACGCGAAAGATAGAACAGAGCGAAGAGAGAAGAATTTTTCCAACTTCTCGGTTTGTTTTGCTGTGTAGTTGAATCTACCTAAATTGCACTTTTTTTTTTCTTTTTTTCTTTTTTCCCTCTCCCTCTCTTGTCTCGCTTTATTACAGGGGAAAAAAAATTATATATAAAAAAATTAAATTAAAAAAAAAAAAAAAAACCTCTTTTTAATTCTTCATCTGTATTAGGGAATTTTTATGCGTGATCTTTTACTATTATTAACAAACTTTATTGTTTTAATTATTAGATTAATTTTTAAGAGAATAACTTATAATTTAGAATGATTTTATATTGTATGTTATAAATCTTTAATCCGAATTCTCATAAATCAAGTTATTAAAAATTAATCCAATTCTTAGAAAGGTATTTTCTATTAGTGGTGTAAATAAGATATTGGATCATAAGGATAAATAAAATGGAAATTTCTATATCACCAAAAATTGTTATTTTAAATATTAGATTAATTTTTCAATGGTGTAATCTATTATTACAGCAATTCAATGTGATGAAACAACAGTGTAAAGTAAGACATCCTACTTAAAAGCTCCTAAATAAAATTCTTGAAAGTTCAAAAAAAAAAATCCCATTGGGTATATTATGTAAAATTACATGAATGAATTGATTATAGGAAACTACGATCTATGGGAAAATTTAAAAAAAAAAAAAAAAAGTAATAAAATAATAGATGATTTTACTACTGAATTTAATTCATACAAATAATTGATAATCTTTTTAAACGTCATAGACAGTAATTATAAATGCTACACACTTGTTTGCATGCTTGGACTAAAATTCTCGTACTATGTATGGATTTCTTAATTAATTTAATTGATACTACGAGTGGCAGAGTAAGCACCTTAAGATTTTTTTTTTTTTTTTTTTTTTTTTGAAGGGAAGATTTTTTTTACTCTTCTTTTAAAGAAAGTGAAAGGTCTGAACATAAGTCTTTTTTCTTTTACTTCGTCACACTTTGCCAAATGATGAGTAAATCAAAAACAATAATAATACCGAGTGAGATCACTTGTAAAATAGAAGTTGCTTAAATAAATGAGGTGAGTTGGAGGAATTAACTTTTAGAGGATTGATATTTGAATATGGCACCTTTGTGGAAGAGTGTGAGAAACATCAATTTAAGAGAATAAAAAGATAAAGTGTCCTCTTTTTAATTCACTTTTTAATTGTATAAGGTTTGTACTTTACACTATAAATAAAAGTCTAAATCATGTGATCGTGAAATTATCGTTAAGTTGTATTTTTTTTTTTTTAAATACAACTTAATGATAATTTCATGTCGAATAAAATGTAGATGTCAAATTCCCTTATTTTAAGTTAAAAAAGAGAAGGCGAAATCTTTTTCATCGTATGAAAATGATATTTTTCAAACAACTCTAAGAGCAACAGGACTTGTAAGTTACTTAGTGCTGTTAAGCTTTAATTTACACTAGATAATATGTCCATAAGGTCTCTTCCAGTCAGTAATTGTGAAGTTGTAACTTAGTTGGGTCTACTTGATTTTTTCTTGGTTTTTCTTTTTGAAAGTTCTCGTGGTCGATCTCCCTGTATGTATGCTTGTGTATACCAAAAAAAATGTACTGAATCCGACTGAACCAGCTAAGTAGAAGAATGGCCCAAAGCCCCCGCCTAGAAGCACAATTAGAACAACTTTGGCTGGCATATCCACAGCGACGGCATATCCACAATTCAATCCTTCGCTTTAAAGTTTCAATACACCGCTTTGGCAAAATTGATTTGAACCAATAATTCTTTTTTTCTTTCTCCTTTTGTTACAATGTTTTTTCACACACAAAAAAGTATGAACTATCTGTTTGAATTATAAGTTCAAATCCATTTACCAAACGAGTTATAATTAGTTTTGAGAACAACCAGAGGCTGCAAGGGGGAAAATTAAAAAATAAACCGGAAATCGAATTCGGCATCAAACGAAAAGTATAACAAGAACTCTCCAGCATGTTGAGATGCATAAATTCAAAGACAACAGAAATGAACATGTTGTGACGAACATTGTCTCCCTAGCATTACCCCAGGAAAGACATCAAGTACATGCTTATCAAAAAAACATCATTTCAGCTACTCTCCTTTATTCTTGACCGCAAGATTTCCCTTTGCATAAAACTGGAAAAATAAAAACATGTCATTAGTTTTTGATCAGTTAAACTTAACATCAGCAAGATAATTGTCATACACAAAGTGTTTGATTTTAGCTCTATGTAGTATAGAGGTCTTGGGATGGCAGCGAAACGGGGACATGAGAAGATTTCTAGATTAGAAACAGGGCAATAAAATGCGTTACTGACCTCCACATGTGCTCTAATTTGTTACAGTTGTAACATACTTCAGGAGCATTCCAACCACGTCCGGTGAGACTTTTGACCCGATTCTTTCAAGTTCTTGATCTTCTTCTCCGTTTCCTCTCAAGCCGTTCGGCAACTGATTCAGAGCTCGTCTACAACGGATAATGCAAAGTGGAGAAAGAATTTGATCGATTATGATAAAACATTGAGTAGGCTTGCTTAGTAAGGCCACGTTTTCCGCCTTTAGCTTATCAAAACTAAAAGGTCAAAAATTTTAGGCAGTACAAAGAAAAATAAACAGAAAATGTAATTAAATCACCATACCTCGGCTATTTTCTTTTGGTACTCAGCTTCTATGTTTGAGCGATAAACTGCCATTTCCCTCTCGGCTTCATCTTTCGCTTGCTTTAACCGAGTCGTCCTTACTGAAATAGTGCCAAGAAAAAAAAATGTTGTCTATAAACAATACTAGGGAATGTGAAGGAAGGAAGAAAACTTGCAGATGCTACAAAGACATTAACACGAGCTTCTCGATCAATTCTACGATTCGGGAAACGGAATACAAAATTAAATTCCAACATAGACGAATGTGAGATATAGATTTTACAGTTTCTGGCGCTGGAGATGATGTACTGAGCCTCTTGCTCTGCTGTTAGCAGCATCTGGATGCCTCCTTGGCCTCTTAATGAATCCATTGCAACTGCAAAAACAGGATCTCATAGTATGTTTTAACCGATCGTCATTACGAGAATTTTGATCAAAATGCTGGACATTAATTCATCGTTTCGCATTCCAACAAAAAATTTGTGTTTCAGATCATTTCCTTATAAAAAAAAAATGTCAATGAAATGTTCAACGCAAATTCATGAAAGAGCAAATATCTGTTAACATTTCGGCCCAAAAACAAAAGACAATGTAGAACTATGAAATTGGTTTTTTTTTTTTTTTTTTTTTTTTGTTTTTTTGTTCGGAAATGAAGGTTTTTGATCTACATTAGAAGCTTAAGCAGATTCAAATATTTGCAAAGTAATTTCCTATTTTGTGAAAATGCCTTGTCTGATTTAGATTACTATTAGCTTTATATACATAGGGGTTCAATCAAATTAACAGTGTGTTAAAAATAATTAAATGTTGAGATGAAAAGGGATTAGCTAGGGTACCTGGTGGAAAGATTCTGCAGATGAATTTATTTCCTCGGAATTTATTTCAGAAGGAACAATGACAAATTAAGATTTGAGAAAATTGGTTGAGAGAGATACTCCTTAGATTAGTATTTTATTTTTATTATTATTATTTTTTCGTTAAAGAAAAAGTAATAAAACTAATCCCACGTATGTCTCTCTTGATCAACAGTGCCTAAGGCCATTGAGATAACTGCATAAGGCCCCTTTAGTCAAGGCCACCTTATTATTAGGATCCTTAAGTAATTATCTTTACACCTCAAAAAAAAAAAAAAAAAAACATTTGTTTTCTCTGTTTTTTTTTTAATTATTTTTTATTTTGGGGCTCTGGGACCTCAAAATGTTTAAGTTGTTAATTAAAGAGATTTTCTTATTTCTTTTTTTTTTTTTTTTGAAAGGATATATTTTTTTAGTTTTCTTTTAACCTCGTTCTTATTCTCAATCACGTTCTCACTCTCGAAAGAGGGGGGGGGGGGGGGGGGGGGGGGGGGGGGGGGGGGGGGGGGGGGGGGGGGGGGGGGGGGGGGGGGGGGGGGGGGGGGGGAAGAAGAAAAACATTTTTAAGAGTTTGAGAAAAAGAAAGAGTAATATTAATTCAAACTGGTTAGTTAACGTGACAAGGCAAACCCATTTATTTGTCATGTACATTTTGTAATGCTCCAAAAGTTTTGAATTTTCCTTCTTCTTCGTCTTCTACTTCTATCTTCTTCTTCTTCTTCTTTTTAATTTAACGAAAAACCGCACTAGTGCTAAGCTTCATACAGAAATTGTTATATGATCTTAATTAGGAAATGTTTGGTTTAGATACTAATTAACAACTTTTAGGGGCCATATATGGTTAAACTTTACGACAATAGAGTATTTTAAAAAAAAATACTTAATTAGGTTTAATTAATGTCATATATTTATCTTTAATACGATAAAATGATTTGACTCATGTTTTAATTGTAATATTTGTTGCACAATATGAAATTCCCTCATTATGTATATCTATATTATATATGCCTAGTTGCATACTACTAGAACACATTTCACAAAAAAAAAAAAAAAAAAAAAAAAAAAAAAAAAGTTCACTGAAACATAAAACTTCTCTCTAAACCAACACATATAAATATGTGCACAATTATATAAATAAACATATAGCACATACAAAGACAAGTCGGTTAAGACTAATTAGTCTTAACTCATGTTATTACTAATTTACTAGACATGATATATATATATATATATAAAAATCATGTATGTATGTACTTAATTATTATTATTATTATGAAGGAGAAAATCATCCCCCCATTACAATTATAATAAAAAAAGAATTAATTGCCAGTTCCACTTCCAGGGCAGTACTGGGAAGTTCCATCGGCCAAGTGGGAGAGTGCAGCCATCTGGAGCCATGCAGCAATTGGCAGCTTGTTTGAGCTTTTCATACGAAGACCCACAATCATGTACTCCACGTCCAAGCAGTACTGTGGGCAAATTTTTCTTTCCTTCCACATTATTTGCCGTTCGGAGTCCCACAAGAGTTGGTGTTGCTAATATACAATTTTCAACACAACCATCATAACACATATCACCATTTACAGATTATATTTATATTTATATATATATTTGTTGGAATACTAGACATAAAAATATATATTTTTTAATTCATCCATTTTAGAGGATATATCAATACAATATGTATTATAGTACTCTTCTTAATTAATTCAACACAGTAATCTTTATAAAAATATGAACATGGATATGGAGGAGAAGCCGGTAGGAGTTCCCAGATTCTCTTAAATAAATAGAAGTTATACATCTCATACCGTAAATGAAAAGGAAAACAAAAGAACATGATTGAAGAATTATGAGCAATTTTTTATCAATTAAATAAAAGAATTATTATTGAGAAAAGGTGAATTGATTGGAAAATTAAAAGTGTGAGATTGTGGGTTTTAGATCATCATACCAATCACAAGGAGAAGAAGAGTAATGCTCAGTTTGTTGGTTGCTGCCATTTTTTTTTCCCCCGATCTTTTGTTTCGCACACCTTTAATATCTACGAATTTCGAAGGATGGAAGTCGGATTTATATAGTATTTATAGCCGCCACTATATAAAATTAAGATCAACTTGCGGAATTTTTGACTCTTTTGTGATCTAACATTTTGTAGTTTTGTTTCGTGGGTCATATTTGCCTGAAATATATATATATATATATATATATGTGTGTGTGTGCTTATATTTATATATAGTTATTGTTTCAAGTTCAACTTCAAATTGTCAACTTTTCAGTTCTGGATAGCACTACTTGGTGTAATTCAACTCATTCACGGATAACAAATGGCATAATTAAAAGCAATTCTATCTTATAAAGTGGAAACATCTGGATTCATTTCATATCTCTCTTTTAACGGTTAGGATTCTTATATTCTGGCTGGAATTGGGTAAGCTTATCTTTACTAAACCTATTATTCAAATCTACATACAAAAACAGGAAACGTGGTAACCTATAAGGTAGGATAGGGCCCACCCAATAATTTTCATAAAAGGCTCTTAACATGCAGCCAAGACATTAAAGGCTCTTCTAATTCTTCCTTTTTTTTTTTCGTTCTTTTTTAAATTATTCCCATATAAAGCATTATATATGACTACAATTCTTGTGTAAATGGAGGATTGTCTAACTTGTTTTGTACTGATAATGGGTTCAATCCAAATATTAGCTTAAATAAAAGTGGTGCTTAAACCTTATATCTTAAGAGGTCAACTTATTAAGTGAAATGATCTATATAGCCTTATATACTTATTATTGATGTTGTGTTTTTTCGATGTGAGATTCGGGTTTTCTTTTTTATTCTTAACACGCCCTCGCAAGATGATGCTCTCTTTAGAGTCACCAATATTGTGTTGGATGAATTGAGCTACTCGGTTGAGTTGTTGTCTTTGATACCATGTGAAGATTAGGGAGGAGAGAAATTTGAGATTGTTAAGGGATTGAGCTTTCATATTAAAAGACCAACCTAATAAATAGTGACTTAATACCCTTATAGTTTTCTTTTCGATCTGGGACTTAAGTTTTTTTTTTATCCTTAACATTAACATCATTGACACACGATTCAAATCTAATTTCACTTGCAAGAACCTGAATATGATATCATGATAAATGAATTTGGATAATACTTACTCTCAAGAGCCAACTCAAAGAGTGAGATCATATATCCAATTTATATATAAATATAATGATTCAGTATTATTAACGTGAGATAAATTCAACTTCTAACCTGCATATCCTCTCCTTTTGGAGGATCTAAAAGTATTCAAAAAGAAGTTGTGTTTTTTCCATTCTAGCCCTAATGTCATTCCACCACTTAAAAGGAATAGCGCACATCCAATTACGGCAAAATACGTTATGTACAAAAAGAAAATTATGGAATATGTAGAATTTGTATTACAATTGTACATTATATTTCTAGTGTTACTCGAAAGTCGAAAATCAACTTATACATTTCAAAACCAAAAAAAAAAAAAAAATAAACTCATACTAATTATCATCTTTCGCCTCTTTGTTCAGGCGTTAGCCCTCCTTTCCCACAATTAGGACAGCTCCTTCAATCCAAATCCTTGGCAATCAAAACATCTAAGATACATACATTGAAGCACGCCAGATTATTTTTATTTAGATAGTAGACAAGAAATCAAATTGATCAATCTTAAACAAGGAGAAAAAAAGATAATTTACTTACTTCCAACGCTCGAAAATGTTCCCATTCTTCTTATTTTTTCCCGCTCCCTGAGAAGGATTTTAACATAAAAATCTTCAACATTAACTTAAATATACACTAATGATGCTTAGAGGAAAACAAGGAAATTATTAATTTGGTTTGGTCCAATGGCAAGTAGCAACCTATTATGTTCAAACTTGGGGTACAGAGAATAAATAAACTAAAATTAAATTAAATAAAAGTAAGCACCTATCATGTTCAAACTTGGGTACAGAGAATAAATAAACTAGACTAAAATAAAATAAAATAAAAGTAAGCACCTTGCATCCAGGACACTCTATAGCACCTTTGCCTCCACACGTTTCACATCGCTTGAACATCTGCATATGTCGGCATAACTAATTATTAATCTTTCCGAATCCGATGTTTGAAAATATAGAGAGAAGAAAAGTGATAGTAGGGCATAGAGTAATGAAAATTCCACAACTAATTCTATTGTTCGGTGTAGAGTTCGAATTCTCACATCACAAGTTAAAAATAAAAAAATAAAAAAAAAAATAAAAAACCTACACAAAAAGTGTACATATGGTCAGCAATTTGATAGTAATTCATTACTAATTACTAGAACAAGTCATATACTTAATTAGCCTCTACAGTCAACCTCAATTTTGGTTCTAGTCAATGAGACACTTAAATCTAGCTTTGAACAAAAAGATGAGCGCACCGAGTTGAGCGAATATCCTCCCGATTTCGCTGCGAAAACAGCAGTTGCCCGCCGCCGTCCCTGCCGCTCTGCAATGCTTTCCGGGTTGCTTGGCCTGAGCTTATTGTGAGCATGAGGAGGTAATGTAGGGTTTGGAGTCAAGCTGTTGCAACAGAGGTAGAGATTTGCCATTAATCGTATTCTTGATGTAGTAAGCAGAGGAATGTATGAGAACTAAATCCACACTTGGTCTAAGTCTTATTTGCGCCTACATGTTTGGAGCAGGCCAAAAAGATGTGGATTACACAACTCATAGTCCTCACCCACAAAATTCTCCACGTCACTCTGGCTTGCGACTAATAAACAAAATAATAAATAAACAATGAAAATTTTTTTTCTAGCAAAAAAATAAAAAGTCATCTTGTGATTAGAATTATTTTTTTAATCATTAATTATATCTTTTTAATATTTTCATATCTCTTCTAAAAAAATATTTCATCCAAATATTTTAATTTAGCATTGACATATTTATTTAACACTCTGCTCTAATACTGTTAAAAAAAAAAAAAAAAAAAGAGGAAAAGAAAAACTCATGAGAAAACGACAATT
Organism: Ficus carica; assembly: GCA_009761775.1. Lineage (NCBI taxonomy): Eukaryota > Viridiplantae > Streptophyta > Magnoliopsida > Rosales > Moraceae > Ficus > Ficus carica. The sequence continues at coordinate 9,789,095 of CM019745.1, read as the reverse complement.
GAGGAAAAACGACAATAAAAACATCACATTCCACAAACGACAAAAAATTAGGTAGAAATCATTCGGAACGACAAAAAAAAAAAAACAATATTCTAAAAAAATGGAAGTATAATAAAAACGACAAGGTCTGTAAACGGCAATTGACAAACAAACGACAATAACTTAAGAAAATGACTATAATTTAATTAAAAAAAATTTCCTAGCAAACGACAACGACGACAAACTACAGTTTGAATATCCCAAAACCAACAAAGATTGAATAAGAAACGACATTAAATTAAAAATTACAAAAATTTTAACACCATAATTTTGAGGAGAGCGACAACTTAGCGACAGTCTTTTTGAAACGACAAAACGGCAAAGTGTGAATATCATACAATAACGTAACAGATGAGATAAGATAGCATTTGAAAAAACGACATTTCAGAAACACTAAAAACTATACATACTAAACAATACCTTAAGAAAAATTTAATGTCTTTGTCTTTTGAATCCTTGAATTATATGCATCTTGTCATTTTAATTTTTGAATTCCTAATTTTGATAAAGTCTCTTTTTTTTTTTGGGTGAATTTTTGATAAAGTATTTTAACTTTTAGGGAAAGTCTGTGATAAAGTCTCATTTATATATCATATCAGCATAACTCATTTTTAAATCGTTCTGATATAATTGAACGGTTGAGATGTTGCTTGTACATAATAACTATAATGCACCTTAACTCATAGTGTTGTATACTCAAAAATAAAAAATTTTCAAAGAAACTAAAAAAAAAAAAAAAAAAAAACTGGTCGGCGACAGTTCACCGACAACCCCCCTGATGCCGGCGATGAGTGCCCCCCCTCCTTCCCCCCCAATGCTAGCGACGAACACCCTCCTTCCCGATGCCGACGAAGACCCCCTCCTTTCCCCAACCATATTTGTGCCCCCCCTAGCAAACCAGTTCTGCCCCCCTTCCTGACGCCGATGAAGGCTCCCCCCTCCCCAAGACACCGACGAAACCTCCCTTCCCCCACCAACCCCGACATCGACGAAGGCTCCCCTCTCTCCCCACTGTCGCCGACAAAGACAACCACCCTTCCCCCCGCCGGTCGCCCTCCCCAAAAACCGACAACGAGCGCCTCGCCCCCACTCCCTCCCCCCTCCCCCTCAACGCCCTTACTAGCCCATGAACCGATGACACCGCCCCCCCTCCAGACGTTGTCAACTGTAAACAATGTTAGTTTTTTATTATTATTTTTTAAGTTATTAGTCTATATTAATATGAGATAAGGTGCATTATAATTATTATACTTAAATAACATTTCAATCTTTAATTATATATTAACGGTTTAAAAATGAACTCTACCGATATGATATATAAATAGGATTTTACCACAGTTTTACCCTAACTTTTATCTTTTAGTATTTTTGGTCCCCAATATTAAAAATTAAAGAAAGATATCTAAAATTCAACAGAAATAGTTGTATCTAAATTTAAAAAACTATTGTACTAAATGCAAAATGTTAAAGTATTTAAAGATTGTTAATAAGTCCAGATCTGTTGTCCTATTTTTCTGTCCTAATAGCTGTTCCCTCAATAATATTTTGACAACTCATCAATTTATTTAAGAATTTATAATATTTATTTTTTTATATGATTAAATTTTTAAATTTAGATAATATGACATAATACATTTAGAGGATAATCAATGAAATATAAATTATGAGACAACATACCTTGACTCATTGTTTATAATAATAAAGAGGATATCTTACATTGTAATTATTTTTCAAAATTTTCTGATATCCGGAATTTTACACATCATTTAAAAAAAAAAAAACATTAGTTTTAATATTAAAGATCAAAACCATCAAACATAATTTTCTCAAAAAAAAAAAAAAAAAAAAAAAAAACCATCCAACATAAAAATTTAGGGATTAATTTATTAAAATTAAAAGTTTAAAAATTAAAGTGTTAAGATTACAAAATTCAGGGATTAAACAAAAAACGAAAAAATTATGAGGGAAAAAGAAGTGTAAGAGGGGGAAAAAAAAAAAAAAAAAAACAAAAAACAAAAAAGAAAGAAAGAAAGAAAAAAAGTATCGCAGTTAAGATTTTAGTTTTTTTTAACCTTTCGTTTTATATGGTAAATACGCGCGGACTTCAACCCAACGATTTCCAGAAGCGCCTTTAATTTTGCCTCCTTTTTTTTTTTTTTTTACCTAATTTCCTCTGAGTTCAATTCGATCGTGAAAACCTCAGAAAAATCTGTATCTCTATCTGAAAAAGCTTAAAACCTCCATTAATGGCGAAACCCACCGATGATTCGAAACCAGTCATGGCTTCCTCCGCCAAGGTCCATCCTTCCAATGACCCCGACCCCGACCTCGATCCCAGCTCTTACTCTCTCGAGAAATTCAGGCTTTACGAAACCAGAGCGGTACTGTAGTACTATTCCTTAAATTTGCAGTTTTTTTTTATGGTTTGAAATTCCATTTTTTTTTTTAAGGTTTTTGAGTTCGTTTCGCAGAGATTCTACCTGATTGGGAGTGATCGGAACAAGAAGTTCTTCCGCGTGCTGAAGATTGATCGATCAGAGCCGTCCGATCTCAATCTCAGCGAAGATCCAGTCGTCTACTCGTCGCAGGAGATCAATAATGTTCTCCAGCGGATTGCAGAGGGCAATCGTGCCACCGGAGGCCTAGCCTTCGTCACCAAGGTTTATGGAATTGCAGGTCGGTTTCTACTTTATAGGGCACACATTTCTGTATTTCTCAGCAGTTTCAGTTCACGTTACGCTGTTTTATTTTTTATTTTTATTTTTATTTTTTATTTTCCCTTAGGTTGCATTAGGTTTCTCGAATCGTACTACTTGATTTTGGTCACCAAGCGCCGGCAAATTGGATGTATTTGTGGTCATGCGATTTATAGTATAGATGAGAGTCAGTTGGTTCCCATTCCTCACATTACGATTCAAACAGATGTTGCTCATTCGAAAACCGAGCTGCGGTAATTTGTTCGATTAGATTTTGCAATTTTAACTTTCCCCTTTTTCTTCTGTGATTCTATATAATTATTGAAACAGCGGATTTTTATTAGTAGATACTGTTACATGGCTTGGATTATTATTAGTGCGTGATGCTATATAGCTTTAATGGATTTTGGCGATACTTAAATTATCCTCGTCCCCTGAAATGCAGGTACAAGAAGCTACTATCTAGTGTTGATTTGACCAAAGATTTTTTCTATAGTTATACATATCCCATAATGCAAAGTTTGCAAAAGAATGTGTTGTCGACGGGTGCAGAACGAATGCCTTATGACAATATGTTTGTGTGGAATGCTTATCTAACACAAGCTATTCGGTCAAGATGCAATAACTCCATTTGGACAATAGCATTAGTTCATGGGCACTTTGAGCAGGCATGTTACTATTTCTCATCTTTGGGGTTTTTTTTTTTTTTTTTTTTTGGGGGGGTCCATCAGCTGACATTAATTCATTGAATTTATGGTGCAAAAGTGAGTTATTGTATGGTTATTCATATACCAAAATATGATAGTTATCATTCACCTTGCAATTGACAGATTAGGCTATCAGTGTTTGGGAGGGACTTCAGTGTTTCTTTGGTGGCTAGGCGTTCTCGGCATTTTGCTGGGACACGGTATATTCTTAACTAATACGAGCTTTTATTGTTTTCATATCTACAACGAAAGCAAGCTTTTGCTGTTGTTTTTTCTTTTGCCACATATGTGTAGGTCAGCTTAATTGAAATTCTGTTTTATGTTTATTTTCCATTAGGAGAGAGGAAAATTCAAAAACTGTTATCGTTGAGTAACTACTGTACCATCCAGCATATGAAATTTTACATTATGTTGCATCAAAATCTTTCAAATTTACGTACTGGAAGGGATATACCCTGCGTATGATGTAGATACTAGCACTAGAGATATTGATTTCTCAAGAGGCTAATTTCTGTTTTACACATTTTGTGTTCATTTACAATGATCTTTCCAATTTTGCTGTTCAAGGTGCTTTGGTGTAAAGGAGATCTTTATTTGTCCTGTATTTGATAAACGATTTGTGTGACTTGAGGCAATGAAATATCATTCAGGAATTGATACTTAAATTTTCTTTGATGTACTACCACCCAACTTTTCCACTTAGTTCTATTAGTTTACTTACATTTTTAAAAAGGAACCGTTGTTAGCATAGCTTGTTGAGGGCTTTCTCATTTCTTTGGTCCATGAGATTCCAGTTACTTGAAAAGGGGAGTGAATGATCGGGGAAGGGTTGCAAATGATGTAGAAACGGAGCAGATTGTCCTTGATGAAGAAGCTGGCTCATGTAAGGGAAAGATGAGTTCTGTTGTACAGATGCGTGGTTCAATTCCCCTTTTTTGGTCTCAAGAAGTGTCAAAATTCCCTAAACCAGATATTATCCGTAAGGATATTGCTGTTATAAGTTTTGATTTCATTTCTATTGTTTTGCTAAATCTCTTGTACACTATTCATTTCGAGCTTCGTTTAGATTGATCGTTTTCTATTGGTTTTCTTTTCTTCAGTACAGAGATACGATCCCACATATCAGGCAACCAAGTTGCATTTTGAAGATCTGGTAGAGAGATACGGAAATCCAATTGTTGTGCTTAATCTGATCAAGGTCCAGTTTTTATTTTTTGGAGCATTTAGTTTTTCTGCTTTCTGGAAGATTGCACATGTGCATTTGATGGATTAGGGTTGGACATAAAGGAAGATCTTGGATGAACATGTAGCTTCTAGCATGGTGGATAAAACGAACAGAAGCTCTAGCTTCTATTGATAAGTTTAGAATTAGTCTAGTGAAGTTCTTGTACATGTGCCTTTATCTTCTTTGTTCATTAACAACTTAGATGTCACCTTGCTAGATAAGTTTTATTTGTGGCAGTACAGTTTCCTGTTCGAGTCATGTATCTAAATGCTTACTAAATGTAGACTGTAGAGAAAAGGCCTCGGGAAATGATGTTAAGGCGTGAGTATGCAAATGCAGTTGGGTATTTGAACCAAAGTCTTCCACAAGAAAATCATGTTAGATTTATTCACTGGGACTTCCACAAGTTTGCAAAGAGGTAACCATCTGTTTATATTTAATGAAACAAAAAAAAAAAAATTTCATTAAAAAAATCGGAAAATCATTTCATATATGCATTTGATAAGCAACTCTGATCTGACTGTTATGTATCTTTTTTGTTTTCAAAGCAAGTCTGCCAACGTACTAGCAGTTTTGGGTAATGTGGCAAGGCAAGCACTTGATTTGACGGGTTTTTACTACAGTGGTAAACGTATTGTTCTTAAGCAAAGAGCCAATCAATTAAGTCGAACAAGCACCGGAAGGTTTGTATTTCCTTTGAAGTAACTAATGGTTATATGTATTACAGAAAATTTTTTCATAACTGGTCAATCGGACATACTGGAATTTTAATAACTTGTCAGTTTTTGGACATAATGGTACTTCCAGTAGAAATAAGGTATCCTGTGAAAATTGTCATAATAGACTAGGCAATTACTTGTTATGTTGGGACAGCATATAGAAGATTTGTTCTGAAATAAGCATTTAGGAAATTTGAATTCTTATTATGTATCTTAGCTTAGATTGTTAAACTCGTCTCTTGTATTACTTTTTCATTTGTAGCAGAGATGCTTCTCTTAGAGATCTCAGAGCTAGTTCCGGGGATCTTACTAGGTTTGGGAGCAGTAATGAGACTCTAAACTCTGCCGTCAATGTAGACAAACACACTGATTTTGGTCAACAGAAGAGAGACAACAATTTTTATAGTGAATTACCATCTTTTCAAAGTGGGGTTCTGCGTACGAACTGCATTGATTGCTTGGATCGTACAAATGTTGCCCAGTATGCTTATGGTCTTGCAGCTTTAGGTCGGCAACTGCATGCGATGGGTTTAACAGACATGCCCAAAGTGGATCCTGATAGTAGCATTGCTGAAGCTCTTATGGATATGTACCAGAGCATGGGTGATGCTCTTGCACAACAATATGGCGGCTCTGAAGCTCATAATACTGTACGTGTTATCCTACTTAAATGAGAATATTAATAGTTTCTTCTCATGCCTTTCTTTATAAATTTCAAAAGCATAGTATTTAAAGTGCCAGTATCTCATTAATTGTTGTAAATTTTCTTTTTGAACATTTCATTCTGTAACTCTATTTTCAATTCATAAACTGTTGCTTCATCGTGATTGTTAGGTATTCACCGAGAGGCAGGGAAAATGGAAGGCCACAACCCAGTCACGAGAATTTTTGAAGTCCATTAAGCGATACTACAGTAATACTTGTACTGACGGTGAAAAGCAAGATGCCATGAATTTGTACCATCCCTTCCCTGTTTGATATCTTCTTGCTTAGATAAATAACTATGTCCTTAGTTGCTTCTTCTTTTGTTCCTGTTGCTTCTTCTTTTGTTCCTTTCTTTTTGTACAATGACTTATAAAATTCTTAATCTAACTTTCTCCACAATTTTACCAGATTTTTGGGTTACTTCAAACCACAGGAAGGGAAACCTGCTCTTTGGGAGCTTGATTCTGATTATTATCTTCATGTATCTGGGATTGGAGATGATCTTTTCCCTGATAAGTGGTACGAAATTCTGTTTTCTATTGTGAGACCTTTATTGAAAGCCTTTATCCACGCTTGTGTTCATATTATGAAGATATTAATTTACTGCATAGCGGCGTTTTTTAAATGGAACATCCAGAAATGGTGGGATCGGGAAAAATATATTTAAAAAAGGAGGAAAACTCTTGTCTTGTGGTTGGGTGTTATGATTTCTCCTTTATGTTAAAAAATAGCTGCTTTTGACTTTGCAGCTTAGAACCAGACAGTAGGCAAGTGAGAACCATAGGTAATCTTTCCCCTATTCCAGCTTGCAGAGAAGATTTCAAGCGGATGAAGCTCACATCATTTGATAAAATGATTGAAAAGACGTGCACTTCAATAAAAGATGTAAGGCTCTGCAGTGAACCAAATCGAAGACCAGGTGGTGGTGCAGGAACTTCTGGTGTGGCACCTGATGCTATGTAATTACTCTTTCCCTCAAGCTGTTATTTTTATTATTCATTTATTTTCTTTTTATTTTAGGAAAATTAGGTTGGGTGGCCTATTTTGGTCACCCAATCTAATAGATGGCCGAACTTCTTTCTTTCTTTCCTTTATTTATTTATTTATTTATTTTAATTTAGCAAAATGGCCGCTTTTTATTTTTTCTAGATTGATCAATCACCGATTGTTATTGACAATGAAAATTTGTGATTTACGTTATGGTCAAACACTAATCGACAAAATTAATAATATAATGTGATCAATCACTGATTGACCATTTAAGAAAATTGATGGATCATTTTACAAGAAAAGGGCCTTTTAACTAACTTTTAGAAACTTTGGCCCAAAAATGGAAAAAAAAAAAAAAAAAAACTAAAAAAAAGACGATTTAGTTCTAAATTTTTGGGATTTAGACATAAAAGGTCTTTTCAAAAAAGTTTTTTATTAAATGGCTGAAGTTTTTAAAAATTAATCAAAAGGTTTTTTTTTTTTTTAAATGGTCAATCAGTGATTGACCATATAATATTGTTAATTTAGTAAACTAGTGATTGACCATAGTCAATCATTGATCGATCATAATGTAAATCACCAGTCTTCAAGTCAATCAGTGATTGACTATGGTCAATATCAATCACTGATTGACCAAATCTTCAAAAAAATGGCGAACGGCTATTTTGCTAAATAAAAAAAGGTTCGGTCATCCTAATTTTCCTTTATTTCATGAATCTAATGTTTTGGAATTTGATTTTTGTAATCTGGAATATTCAGCGCTCTTTCTTCATATATCCCCACTTGTGTGCTTGTTAGCGTGCACTTAAATACATATAAGCATACACTTCTGTTTTCCTTGTCTGATGTTATGGTGGTATCTCCACAGTACGCTGTCATGTCAATATGCTTATCTTCCATACATCTGCGAAATTTTCTTGTAACTTCTGTTAGTTTCAACTTGAGCTTTACAGGGCTGAGTTTCATCTTCAAGCCGTGCAAGATATGTCATGTCTGTAACGTATTTGCTCTTTCAAGAAATGTTATCAGGCAGTTTCCTACGTCTTCCGTCCTCCTAAATGCTCTCTCTGTAGTAGATGCTATACAATTTTTAGTTGAACTTACTAATTCAATCCGTCCAGAAGACCAAACAAACCTTTTTACCCATACATCTTTTAGCTTCTACGTTTTTGTTTGATTACTACTCAATTTTTAATTGAGATTAGGATTTCATGTGCTTGGTTGGTTGGTTGCTACTTGTTTCTTACAATTTCAACCTCGCAAAGTGAATGAAAAATATTTACTAGGCCAATATTTTGCAGTGAAATACAGCTCAAAAGCCCAAATTGGCTTTTTGGTCAGAGAAAGTATGAAGAAAATGTTTCTTCTCCTAAAGCTGCTTCAGGAGAAGCTATAAATGAAGAATCCAGGGATGAGAGAGCAGTTGATGCTTTCCGTAACCTGTATTGGATTTCCTCAAACGACGATGGCAATGAAGACGATATCTACCAGAGGTTAAAAAAAAAAAAAATTGCACTCACATTGTGTACTTTTGAAAGTAACTCATTAATTATTTGTTTTGTGCTTGAAGGTATCTTGCAATGACATCTGTAGTTGAGTCCAACGGTTGGTACGGTGGAAGCCTGCGCTGCGATCAAGATGAAAATAGTGAGATATATAAGCACTACGCTAAACTATGCCAGGTAATTCGAGTCCTTCGATGATGATTATTAAACTAAAAATTAGAAAAAAAAAACTTTTTTTTTCCCCCCGTAGAAATTAGTTCTATCACGGGAATAGAGGATTGATTTGTAGTTGAGGAAACATATATCGGTATAATACTACTAGTTTTAACGTAGTTTTACAGTGTGTTTCTTGTCTTTTTGACTTGGTGGGATGGTGAATATCTTTTGTGCAACATTGTCGCCCTTATATTGTGTATTACGAATGTTGGAATGAGCAGGGACCTACCATGGAGCCCTTCCAAAACGATACAGAACTGGAGAAGCATTATGCAGATTTTCTTCGAATGGACACGATCGACATTATGGACGACGTTACTGCCGAAGAAGAGATGGAAGCTGCCCTCAAGGAGTACGATCAGATCGGTGCTGATCTTGGGATCAGTCCTTTGTCAGGTAAATCCTTTTCGGGAGATCCATGTTGGTTGACGAGGTGGATCATTGGGGAAGGGAATCTGCAAAGAGCATAAAACAGAACCATACGCTTTTTTTTTTTTTTTTTTTGTGTGTGAATACGTACGCCGTTGTAATATTCTCTTCCATTTCTTCTACACTTTGTGATCCATACCTTATCACTTGTAAGAATAGTTGGGACTAGTCATGCTTGTATGATATTCACATTTAACATAGTGGCAACTGTACTAAATATATGTATATATATATATATTTATATATATGTTTCTCATGATTCAATAATTCGACCTCCTTGTGTCTTTTTATTTTGAATTGCCCTTCTCAAACTCTCTTTATTTATATTTTAATAGAGTGGTGGATCCTAGCAGATGCTTTCGTTATTAACATTGTTTTATGAAAGGGTAATTAATAATACTAGGATTTCTATTTTGGAATGGTGAGACGACTTATGAGTGTTTGGTACGAGAGAAAAGTGGGAGAGAAGTGGAGGGATTAGTGAAAGGATTTTAACATTTACGATTGTTTGGTATGAGAGAAAAGAGATAGTAACGGATTGGTAGAGAGATTCCATCTCCTTCAAAACACCCCTAGTTTGGTCGCAACTAAATTAGAGATTGTTGGAAGGTTTGCATAACAAACATAATAAGAGAAATGACAGCTTCCTCCGTCCTCATTTATCCCACTGCTGTGATTATCATTACCGGCCTCCTTTCTACTAAACATACCCTACATGTTTCTGAGTAAGTGCAATAAAAATCAACCATTGGTGATGATAGCATCGTAATGAGGAACTCCTATTTGGGAATTTTTACTTTTATCTATCCAAATGTTCAAATCATGTTCATGTGTCACGCAAGAGTCTATTCCTTAGGATGCATTAGAGGAGAAGTACGCAACCTTGCGCAGCCACGGCAGCCACCACCGCCTCTAACTCGAATTCGTTGTGGCGTCCCTTTCCAAATGAAATGAACTTGATAATAAAATGGATGAGTACGTTCTCTTTATATTCTTCCATGCATGCTTGTAGTTTGGTTTAGTTTTTTTGTTTTGTTTTGATTTCTTTTGCTATAATTTATTATTGGTATCTAATAAAAAATATGCATTGGGTTGTGACAAATTCAAGAAAAAGAGGATTATAGAAAATTTGATTCGATCTCAAAAAAGCTCTTTGAAAAAAAAAATTCAAGATATAATATTCTGTGTAAAAAAAAAAAAAATCATTTGAGGAGACCCTTTTCAAAAACTTTGCTTCAGGTCCCAAAATTTGTTGAACCGACCCTGATGTGAATGTGCATCAACATTCATAACCATTGAATTTGGCTTGTGGCACAATTGTCTAAATATTTGGAAATATCCATTTCATAGCAAACAAATATTTATACACATAAATTTACATACCTTCCTCTTTACCAAAAAAAAAAAAAAAATACACACACACACACACACACACACACACACACACACACACACACACGCATACCTTACTCTATCTCATGGTTTTAAAGACGGCCGCACCATCTGGCAGCATGTAAGACAATGCGTTGCGTTGTGAATCCTTTGGGTTATCTTCCTCTTCATCTGCTCTTTTGTTTCGGTGGATGACCGCTGCTCTTCTAACTGCAATATATATATATATATATATATATATATTATATTATATTAGTTTTGTTATATTTATGCATCCTTAAGTACAACATTAACCAATTCATTTTCCGTAATTTCCAGATAATTATGGGTGCAGAATATACTCTAGTTACAAAGAAGGAGATCACAAAGAGCCCAATAGAAATGTGTGTGTTTGTGTGTGTCTTTATATATATATATATATATATAAAGGATGGGAGGGAACAACTAGCATGAGCTAGCACATCTCAGTTAGATTCACATCCACATATAACCGAATTCTACTTTAAGCTCAGTACTGTAAATGTTTCAACTAAAATAAACAGTAACCACTTACAAAGAAAATTACCCAAACAACTGAAAACAACAAATTGATGTAACCAAGAACAAGCAGAATCTCCCACTATAAGAAACAGCGGAAATCATGTTTTGAAAACCATATTCTTTGTTTTCTCAAAAAAAAAAAAAAAAAAAAAAAAAAAAAAAAAAAAAAAAAAAAAGACATATTCTTTGTTAGACCTCATTAACGCATACACACATACATACATACACACACAGATATAGTTACCAAACCTTTAGCTTTGATGGATTTGTGATGATCATTTGCCAAACATAGTTGAAGAGCATTAACCGAGAGCATGAGTTTAATCAAATTAAGGTCTGCCCGCTGGAACAAGTTTGTAGATTGGCTATTGTTCTTTCAATTAAATGCCCCATTCTTGTGGCCTTTTGTTTCTTATGGAGATGTTTTAGGTTTGCCTCATTGTATGTTAAATTTCGTGACTTGTTGCACTCTCGTTTGTTAATTATAGATATGCGTTCTCATGATCAGAAAAGTAATGCATTTCTCTTCTGGAAACCAAATAACTTGCTTTAGAAAACTTTTGGGGTTGAAACTCTAAATAGAATAGAAAAGGTTCTAGCATTTTTAGACAAGAAAAGAAGAGAAGGAAAAAAAAACAAAGTACTAATATTAAGGGATGTGAAGAGAGTTTTTAATCTTGTTAGCAATGTGACGACCCGCCTTGCACAGGCCGTCACTTGACTTAACTTGCTTGAACTTAAACTTGTTTTATCCCATTTTTAATCCTGAAAATAGTGGGGATTTTTTTTTTTTTTAAATAGCGGAAGCATTATACTTAGAAAATATTTACATACACTCATACGTAAATAAAATAACTGTCTGTTTTCTCAAAATAGATATATTAATAAAATCCTTCTGAGTTGCGAACCCCAACCCGTTCATCATTTCACAGCCACCGGCTTCACCCTCCACCATGCAATTAATTCAAAACAGGCTGTTTACCTACAGCATAAACTTCAAACAATGAGCGAAAGCTCAGCAAGTACAACTCCTATACCGCGAATCAATTAAATGAAACATACATAACCTTTTTCATGGCATCTTAAACATGAAATCATAAACATGACATCATATCATCGATTTCTTCATCTTAAACATGACGTTCTATCGTGAAATGCATGAACCGTTTATGTCCAGTTATGCTTGCTTTCTTGTATCACACTTTATCTTGTTAATTTTACTTGTGGGCCCGTTAACTTGATGTGCTCGTACCCGGCGCGCAGCTTGAGGAGATTACCCAAGCTTTCGACCCGATCGTCATCAGGGGGCACGACACTGGCTCTTGTGGCCTTTTCTCAAACGTTCTGTTTGTATGTCTTTCTTGACATCTTTCCACTTGATAGATTAGTGAGCATACTTATATTATGTCTCCTAATCTCATGTTCTATTAATGCATGAACAGGCGTACTTTTTCATGTAAGCATAATCACAATACTTGAAACATATTTTTAAAAGCATGGCATTAGCATTTGAAACATTCATCATACAGTAAGCATATTGCAACCATCGAGCAAATCAACAAATAACACTTAAACAGTGTAAAGCAAACATGTTAGGTAAACATACAACTCTAGCCTATGCTGTAGGCGGCGTTGTACTTACCTTGTCTTCGTCGTTCGCGTGATCGAATTTCCTTTCCAGAGCACGCTCGCAGGTCACCTCCTGCCCATGGACATTTACACGTAAGGTCTCTATTCTAGGATCGTTTAATGTCGGATAAAACCAACATATATATATATATATATATATATTGGTTATATGTCCCTCTACTAATCACATGTGAAGGGGTCACACGGCGTAACCCACAACAGAAATATTAATTAAGGGTTCATGTAGAGAATCATAATCTTAACTTAAACCTTAATCCGCAAGGTTAACTCTAGGCTTGGGCAGGGCCCTAGTAACTCGGAATAATTTTCCGGCTACTAACGCAGTATCTTATACATTTTAATCTTGAAAACCTTGAACTTGTTTAAAAATATCATTTTCTTGTTTATTTAAGTAAGTTTGGTGAATAACACCCAAACTTGTCTTGAAAATTACAAAACACCTGAAAATATTTCTATAAAACATTTGGGGATCGAAAACCGCCTTTGGAACGGTTTTCGGGTTTGAAAATGATGTTTGAAAGTTAGAAAAACGTTTTTCCTAGTCATTGGTCTAGACAATCCCGTGCATGAGATTTTGCTCACTGCACGGCCTTTGTTTGAAAATTCATAACTTAAAATATAAAACGAATTTGGAAACGCTTTCTTCACAAAAGTTGTAGTTAACAAAAATATCTAAAACTTTCATGTTTTGAACATTTTCTGATTCTGGCTCAATTGATACCAGTTTTTGTTTGAACACATGTGAATCGTTGGAACTTGGTCACCCTGACCAGTTCTCGGTTTTTCTTAAAAACAAAGGCCATTGGAGCCCTATTTTTGAAATCTGTTCACGTTGTCCCCTAGGAAACACCCTAATGAACAACTTTCGTGTTTTAAGTTTTTACCCATTCGGCCTCTAAGGACCTGTAAATTCCACTCTTCCGAGCTGCCGGGTGTTGGACCCGAGAGCAGTTTTGGTGTTAGTCCAAATTTTACGTCTCTATGCGTCGTTCTAGCTCGACCGCCCAATGCGGGACCTACTAACACATGCACGTCTTCTAACGTCCCTCATACACATAATATTTTAAATCCCGTGTTTTCGGATTCGACTCAAAGCCGAGACCCCTTGGTCCACGGTTTTGAGAGAGAAACATACATACAACATATCTCAACCATAACATCATACAAACCCTAGAACATGCATCTAGAATTTTTGATAAACATATTAGGGACATAAAACCCTTAAATAAAAACCCTAGCATGCATCTCTAGCACACAAAAATCATAGATCATATATCCAACCAAACATGCAAAATAATCACCTCAAAAACCTAAATCAAGCATAAAATATAACCTAAGCTATTTAGGGCTAAAACCGAAAATTATGAGCTTAAGCTCTTACAACTTTTTGTGCTTGAAATACATAGTAAAACCCTTGAGAAAATGAACCAAAAATTTGAACCAAGAACTAGTGTAAAGTTCGGATTTTTACCTCAAAAATCCGGGGTGTCACTAGCTTGATCCTAGTCGAAATCTAGCCTCCAAAGTGCACGGTTTTGACCTCAAAAATGGTCACAAAAATTTGTTAACTTCCATCCCCAACCAACCTTGGCAAAAGAAAAGAAAATGACCAAAAATCTTACCTTAAAATCCGTGGATCTCCTTGAGAACCAACTCACAAAATGGTTGGTTTTTCTTGGCTCTAGATCACACCTTCACTCAACCCTTGATTCTAGCCAAACCCGAAAATTTTTTTCTTGGATTTTCTCAACTCCCAAACACTCGGCAAGATGGGAAAGAGAGGGGAAAATTTTTTGAACAAATCTCTCCTTTGAACACACAAGAAAACCGAAGGCTTAGGGGATTTCTTCACCAAAATTTTTGGCTTAACTCCCTTGATCTCTCTCTCTCTTTCTCTCTCTCTCTCTCTCGGATTTTTGGAGGAGATTTTCTGAAGGTTATGGCTGAGAAAGAGGGTTAAGGCTGCTGTCTTTTTGGGGTTTGAAATCCCTAGGAATAGTGCCTCTAGCTAGGGGAAATCCTAGCTTTCTTTTCCAAGGCAAATTTGCTTCCAATCTTGGTATTTGGTCCTCCAATTTTTGCAAGCTATTGCCCAAAGGGGCTTGGAGTGGCCGGCCATGAGGGGGAGAGAAATGGGGAGTGGTTGACTGTAACGACCCGCCTAGCACAGGCCGTTACCATACATACTTACATATAATTCATACATACTTAATTAACATAAACAGCGGAAATATATTTTTTTTTATTTTTTTTTTATTTTTTATTTTTTTGCAGTGTGACACGCACACGAGAGCGTACATAAAATATAGTAAATAAAAGGCAATAATTGTTTAGCATATCTCAACTTAAATAATATGAATAACATAAAAGATTTCAAAACGCATAGCGGTTCAACATTTCCCACGCTTCACAGTCCGCCAAGCCTCGCCTCTCCATCTTGCATCAACCATGGCTGACAGGTTGCTTACCTACAGCATAAACGTAAGACAATGAGCTTTCGCTCAGCAAGTACAACCATCCTATACCGCGACACAACACAAAACAATATATCTAACTAACATAGACTAAGCATAGCATAACGTAGCATAGCATTACTTAACTTAACTTAGCGTATCTTATCCTACATATGCATGAGTCAATTATGCTTTCTTATTCTTTCTTATTGTACATAACTTGCTTACTTAACTTAACTTAACATATGGGCCCTATTGTGTTCGTACCGGGCGCGCAACTATGAATTGGTTGGGGTGGCCAATCTTTTTCCAACTCAATCCATAGTCCAACCCGACCTTACGCGGGTCGGTACGACACAGGTAACTTACTTATTTTCATGTCATTCTTTATCTTATACTTGTTTTCATTCTTGTTATTTGGTCAACATTCTTCGTGATGTTTCACATAACTAAATCATAGCATGCTTAATCTTAACATGTTTCTAACATTTTATGACATATACTTAAACATAGCATTTACACATAAAACATAGCATTTTTACACATAAAACATATCATTTTTACACATAAAACATAGCATAAAACTTTTCTTAACCCCTAATCTAAAACATGTAATTAACATGGCATATAATTACACAGCAAAACAACACTACAAAACACACAATAAAGCGTACATTTAAAGCATACTTAGGCAAGTATCAAATCAAAGCCTATGCTGTAGGCGGTGGTTGTACTTACCTCGTTTAAAACTGCTGTGTCCAGTTATCAGCTCAACTTGCTGGGACACCGTTGCGTATCGTATTCTGTTATCAACAAAAAGAGTAAGGATTAGAACTGTTGGTAAACCAACATTCTTATATAACCGTAGTTATATTTTCTTACTTTGCGTTACGTGAACCTACTTGGTTACTTTAAGTAACCCGAAGGTTTAAGTCTATCCTACTCGGATTATTATTTCTGACTTTAAATCCCAAAAATTCATTTGTGTTTTCTTTTTAGAAAACCTTATGTTTTTGGTACTAAATCCCCCTTTTTTAATTTAATTTTAAAAATTTAGAAAATCATAAGGTAAAATTGTAAAAATCATCGACTATTAAAAACTGCCTTTGGAACAGTTTTATAATGCCAATTAATCATTTAAAATACAAAAACACCATTTTCTGAACCATTTCTAAATATTTTGTACAGAAATCTCCCCATTTCTGTACCATCTTTAAAAATCAATTTCATAAAAAAAAAACTAAGCCGATTCTGGAAAAATTGTCTTCACGAAAGTTTTAGCTATCACAGAACCCTACAACTTTCGTGTTTTATATAAAATCCAGTTTGGACCTTAACCTGTCCAAAATCTGCGTTGAACCAACTCTGGTCGTGTATGGCTCCTGGGCAGGTCAGGCTCGGTTTTTGCAGACAATTAAGGCCATTGGAGCCTTATTTTGAAAACCTGCTCACGTATCCCCCTAGGAAAAACCCTAATCTACAACTTTCGTGTTTTGAGTTTTTCCTAATTCGGCCTCTAAGGGCCCCAAAAATTTCTTTTCCCGAGACTGGGCAAACCCTACCCGAGAAGGCCATTTTTCGGTTTCGATTTCGCTAACGTCATATTACGTTCACCCTACCTCAACCGAACACGTCGGGAGCCTAATTCAAACATGCAGGAACGTTTCTAACGTTTAACATTCAACAAATACATTAACATAAACATTGTACACAAATATACCAAAAACTTAAACAAAACAACAATACCTAGCATGCATATTAACAACCACCAACATAACCCTAAATTTTCAAGCACAAACCCTAATTTTTAAGCTAGGGCAGCAAGAGAAACCAATGAGCTTATGCTCAATACAACCAAGGCTTTAATACATTTAAATTTCTCCAATTGAAATTTAAACTAAAAGCTTGGAATCAAGGGTTTGGTACCTTGTTTTGGATCAAGAATTTGACTTGGTTGATCTTCCCTTTGCTCCTCCCTTAGCTGCCGGTTTTTCTTGCCAAATTGGTCCAACCTTTGCAGCCTCCTTTGCCTTGAAAATCAGCCACCAAAGCTCCCCAAAAACTGGCCAAAACAGCTCCCAAAACTGGCCAAAACCTTGGCTTGCTCCCTTGCTCTTCTTCCCCCTATTTCCGGCCTTCTTGGCTAAGATAGGTACCAAATTTTTTTTGAGCTCTTGTTGGCTGCTCAAAGTAGAGGACTAAACCCTAAAAACCCTAATCCCTCTTGGTTCCACAAACTTTTTCCTCTCTTCCTCCTTAGCTCACAAAACCGACTCTAGGAACAAAATGGGTATCCAATCTTCCAAACTTTTCTTTCCTTGCTTTCCTTCCACCAAAAGCCGATCCTCCCTCTCAATTTCCTCTTCAATCTTGGCTGCAAATCTTCCTCTTTTACACACTCAAAAACCGGTTTTGGTTCAAGCAAGAAATTGGCAAGAGTTTGGTTGTGTTTTGTGAATTTTTTTCTTGAATTTTCTCACCCCTATTTATAGAGGTTGAACTTCTTGAAATTGCACAATGTGGTCCCTAAAAAAAATCAGATTATGCAAGGGGAGGGGGTGAGGTGGTCGGCTGCTCTTGGGTGGAACCAAAGGAAGGTTCTAAAAATTACTTTCTAACTAACTAATTTAATTAAATGATGTAATAAATATAAAGTTAGTGAGGTAAGCCTCACTAAGGCTTGTTTGCCACCAATCCTCTTTAAATAATCCATTTTTCAATTACCATAGGTAATTCCAATACTGGTTTCTCTTATACGCAGTATTAGTTAATTGAACCGCAGTCCAAAATTCACCTGTTTTTAAATGGACTGTATAAAAACTTTCTCTTAACTTGGAACCACTTGGCCCAAAATATTCTAATTATTATGCTTGACTTTCTATGGTGGTTTTAAATCCTAAACATATCATTTTAATCATAAAAAAAATAGCTTTATGCAGTACAATATTATACTGCGAACTATTAAGTCATACAGCCTTTTTCTTAACTTTTTCGGGTCAATCTTTGGCTTTCTCGTCCGCCATTGACTTTCTTGTCAACCGCTGACTTTCTCGCCAAATTTTGGCTCCCGTGGTCAACAGTTGACTTTTTGGTCAACCGTCGGCGTTTTCGGTCAAACTTTGACCAACATGCAAATTTTGGCGATTTCGCTCATTTTCGCCTAAAAGGTCATTTACTTGACTAAACAATCATTTTTGAGTCTTAGAATATCATAAAATTCACAAAAACGAAATAAAAACCCTTAACCGGGCTTTTTCATGCGTATCTTTAAAATTGTACAAATTTCTTAAAATAAAAGAAGTCGTATAAATACAGAAATACTTGGTATTACAATTGACAACTCATAGATGAGGTGTCACATGCTCATTGGTCCAAGTGTGTGAAGGGTTATGTCCTAACTTAGCTTAATTGTGATGTAATTAAGCTTAAAGGCTTGTTTGGTTCAATCTTTTTGAAAAATTGTGTAATTTCAACACATTGCAATAAATTTTAATACTGAGGTGCTTAAATACTCAGTATCGAAAATTACATTGCATTTAAAATTTCGATCTGTGAAAAACTCGATCGGAAAAATTTTTCTCTTATTTTTCCGAATCCTTTCGCCCTGAACCCTAGCTTAGTATGCTTGATTTTTCTAAGGTGATTTTAATTCTATTCAAACTCATCTTGATCAAGAAATGAGTTTTTAGCAGTAATTTCGCTTGTACTGCGATCATAAAATTCTTGTTTGACGTTTTCGACCGTTTTGATCTAACTGACTTATAGGTCAACGTCGGCTTGTCTTGAAATGTGCAAATACGACCTCCTTTCACTCACAAAGGTCTTTTGCGAGTTCATGCAATTTGCTTTTGAGTCTTAATAAATCTTAAGAATTCGTGACACAAAATTAAGTTCTAAAACGAACTTCCTCATGAAATACCGATTACGGTAAATATTTACACGAAATTTCTATAAAATATGAACCGAAGAAATTCGGGTGTTACAAGCAAACTCAATCATGGGTTTAATATAATTGTGATATGCTACACTAGTGGCTATTACTAAATAAGGTGTCCAAAGAGGATATGACAGGATATATATGAAGGAAAAAGTTGCTATATTTTACAAGATATATACATGAAACTGAATCCAAGCGGAAAAAAATAAGGGGAAGTATATGAAATGTAAAAAGGAAAAAAAAAAAAAAAAAAAAAAACTAAGAAATTTTGATTTAGGAAAAGTTAGAATTTAGATTAGCATGCATGACTATGCATTCCATATATGTATATGTATATATATTCAAGAATGTTGTTAACGTACTACCTTGGATTGCCAAAACATTAAGATTTTAAAGAGCTTTCCGAAAACATTAAAGATTTCGAGACTCAATTAATCTCTCGATGCTTCAAATGAAAGAAGAGATCAATACTGTAATATCCAAAATTTTTACGAACTCATGATTTTCTTGTATATAAGAAATCTAAAGCTCGTATTATGTGTTTATGTGCAATTTTATGAAAATTATGAATACCAATACAAAATTCATAGTTTTATCAGTATGGAGTTGAGTTCTCGGTAAATTAATTACGAGACTCCATAAGAGGCCTTTTAAGGAAAAATGCATGACGGAATTTCATAAATTTATGATGGTCAAAGTTTGATCGAAAAAGTCAAAGTTGACCAGAATAGTCAAAGGTTGACCAAAGAAGTCAAACATAAGACGGTACTGTGATTCAATCAGCAGTATGAGAAATATACTGTGAAAACCGTCTTTACAGACAAGATAGTATAATTAAGTTTTAAAACCACCATAGAAAAAAAATCAAGCACCTAAAATAGGATATTAAGGGGCAAAGGGCTTTAAATAAAAAGAAAAATTTTTATACAGTCCAACTATACACAGATAAATTTTGGACTGAAGTTCAGTATAGCAGTACTGAATTGTACTGTGTATTAGTAAACACAGTATTAGAGATATCTGTGTTGGTTTAAAATGGACTGCTTATTGGAGAAAGTAGCCAAACAAGGCCTTAGTGTGACATCAATTTTATTTGGATTTATGACATCATAATTCCATGAACCAAGCATGTAAAGACAAGTGTCTTGTTCTAGAACATTCTTCCTTGTTCTCCAAACTTCATGGCCGGCCACCTAGCATGCCTTTTTGGCAAATTTTCAAAAATTTAGGGGTCAAATTACAATTTTTAAAAGTTCCCTTTTGCCTATAAATATGGGTGACTTTTATTCATTTTATTCAAAATCCTAGCCAAACTCTTGTCTTTCTTCTTCACAAAAAAAAAAAAAAACCGACCATTAGGGAAAGAAAAGGGAGAAGAGAAAAATCAAAATTTCCAAAGGGGTTTTGCTTAGGAAAATTCGGATTTGAACTAGAGCCAAGAAAAAGTTTGAAAAAAATTTTTGGAACCCATTGTGGCCAAGTGGCCGGCTGTGATAAGGAGGAAAGGTAAGGAAAAATGTTATTTGGTTTTGGTTGATTTTGGTTCAAGGAAATACCAAAGAATTAACTAAAATTTTGGTGCAAGATTTGGTGGAGGAACCGGTTGGTGGCAGCCAAGGAAAGAAAGAAAAGTTTTGGGATCCAAGCTTGAGAAATCAATTCCAAACCCTATAGGTAATCTTTCCAACCCTAAGCTTTAATTTGAGATTTCAATTTGGAATTTAGTTGTATTTCAAGTTGAAAAATGTAAGAGCATAAGCTCAAGTTTTCTTTGCCCTAGATTTGTTAGGTGTGGTGCTTGATTTAGGTATTAAGGGTGGTTGGTTTGATTTTGTGCTTTGCTTTTTGATTTATGCTTGTTGGATAGTGAATGGTTGTGTGTCCCCTGATTTTTGGTCCAAAATCTGCCCTAGGCAGTGCATGTTTGGCTGCTAGCTTAAGGGTGGATGATTGATACTTGTTGGAATGAGATGCAAAAGTTAGAACCATGCAAACTTAGGATTAGAACTTTTTGGGTTTGGTTTGCATGGACCCGTTCGAGCTGCATGTGACTGTATGTGGGATGATAGAATACGCTGCATGCTTGCTATCTAGGCTCCCGCATGTTCGGTTGAGGTAGTTTGCGCGAAATAGGACATAAACCGGACTTAACAACCGAAACTGCCAGTTCGGATTCGAAACTGGCCAGTCTCGGGAAAGTGGAAATTTGAGGTCTTTAGAGACCGAATTGGGTAAAACGTAAAACATGAAAGTTGTTCGGAACGATTTTTCCTAGGGGACAACGTGGGCAGAATCCCAAAATGAGGCTCCAATGGCCTCCGTTTCTATAAAAACCCGAGGCTGGTCTGCCCAGACCCAATTAACATGATCAGCCAGTTTCAAACAAAAACTGACAAAAATACAAGCAGAACTAGATTTTTCGTAAAACATGAAAGTTTTAGAATTTTTCGAGAGCTACAACTTTCGTGAAAACAAGTTTTTCAAATTCGGAGTGGATCTTTAAAACTGACACTGTTTTACGAGGGGTGTGCAGGGAACCGAAAATTCCTGCACATGAATTTTTACAAACATTTCCGAAAAACTGTATTTCGTTTAAAACCGCTATTTTAAGTATTAAAACTGTTCCAAAGGTAGTTTTTAACCTTAAATGACTTTTATAAAGATCCATTTCAAAAATATGAATTTTTACAAGAAGATTAAGGAAATTTTGAAGCTAATTACACAAGATTTCCAAAAAGTAAGAAAATAGAATTTTTTGAGATAAATTGTAAACAAACCGATTATGGACAGTAACCAGGAATAATACCCGAGTTACTGGACTTAGCCCCAAAACCCAAGGTTTTTAAGAAAACCTAGCGATATGTCAAGGGCCTAGCCAAGAGGTTATCCAACGTAGCCTCTTAAGGAATAATCAAAGTCTGATTATTCTTAAACAGTAGGATGACTAATTGTGACCAAGTGAGATACCAGGTATCGGGGACATACAACTAAGATTTTGTAGGCATGTTGGTTAGGACACCAACATTCCATAGCAAGAATTAGACTCTTATCTATATCTTTCATCAAGTAGGAGGAAACCAGCAGCTGTACCCGGAAGAGGAGCAGCATTACTTACGACATAGTAAAAGAGGCAAGTATCAAACCTCACATACAGTATGAAAATAGTAAAGACTATTTTCAAGTATACTATATTTTCAAGCATACATGCTATGTTGTGCTATGATAAGTGATGCCATGATGTGTGATGCTATGCTATGGCTATGATTTGCTAAGTTATGTTATGACATGTTATACCATGTTTACAAAAGTGCCATATTTACAAAAGTGCCATGTTTACAAAAGTGTCATGTTACAAAAGTGCCATGCTTACAGAAGTGCCATGTTTACAAAAATGCCATGTTTTCAAAAATGCCATGGTTTCAGAAATGACATGTTTTCAAGAAGGCCATGTTATGGCATATGTTGAGTATGATATGACGTAGTGACATCATGAAGTATGTTCACTAATGTTAAATCACATGGTAAGATAATCAAGTAAGGTGTCGTACCAACCTCCCGTGATCGT
Organism: Ficus carica; assembly: GCA_009761775.1. NCBI lineage: Eukaryota > Viridiplantae > Streptophyta > Magnoliopsida > Rosales > Moraceae > Ficus > Ficus carica. The sequence continues at coordinate 9,766,327 of CM019745.1, read as the reverse complement.
GGAGGCTACATGTTTCAGTGTGATATTTACCTTCCGTGATCGAGATCCGTGATCGTGAAGGGTCAAGTTATAATTCCCAGAACTGTTAGGGCCTTGCAAACCCTAGCTTTGTCTGGAGGCTGCGCGCTTTTGGTACGGACACTATGGGCCCACATGTTGAGACAAGATAATAAAGATTGAGTCTATAATGAAACATAAGACATTCAATCAATCATAAATGGTTCATGCATGAGTTTTGTGATGATGGGCATGTTTCTTTTTAAAGATGTTTGAAATATTTTGTGAGATTATGTTTGAACTTGCTGGGCGAAAGCTCACTCTTATATTTCATACTGTAGGTAAGAAGCCTGCAGCTTAAGTGGTGGGCTATGCGGACGATGCGGTGGGTGAAGGGCGGTGTGGGATACCACTACGCATAATTTTCCGCATTCAATATGTTAATACTTCAAAAAGTATATTATGTTTTGTTATATGTATGAAGTTTGAAGACTTAAAATTATACTTCAAAATGGTATGTATGCTTAACAAGTTTTCTCTACAAGATGATGTATGTGAATATGTTGAAAAAAAAAAAAAAAAAAAAAATTTCTCAATTTTTCAAGTAAAGAACAAGTATGTATGGTGTCGACCTGGCTTGGGAAGTCGGGGCGTCACAGTTTGGTATCAGAGCGGTATCCTGCCAGCCTACTTCACTTCGCCCTACATCGCTTCTGCAACGGCCCAAGTAAGTTATGTTATTTTTTTTTTTACCATTAGAATTAGTTAAGATCTTATGGGTATAGTAAGTATCTTCTTTCAACGGCCATGCTGGAAAATGTTGGACACGGGGATAACGTTGGGTGGTGCCTTAGCTTGGTGGTGGCAACCAAGTGACATTCGGAAATAATGGAAAAGTTTTATATCTTCCCAAATGTTAGGGTTATGTACTCCTGTTGTGAAAGAGATATGAACAAGATCATGATGAATTCAGATATGTTCATGTTATGCTTTTATATGGAAAGAAGATTAGGGTTCTATATAAAAGAAATGATTTTATTAATTTAAAAATAAAAGAAGCTAAGTTTATTTCCTTATTTTCTGTATAGAGCCATGCCACCAAAGCGTAGAAGAGCACCGGTCCAAGACGTTGATCTTGTGGCCCAGCTGAATGAGCTAAGACAAATGATGCTAGCCCAACAACAAGAGATTGGGGGGCTTAGAGCTCAATTAGCTCAGCGGAATCAGGGACCTCCTAATGTAGAGGTACCACCAGCACCTGTGAATCAGCCTGCTGCACCAGAAATTCCTGATGCTGATCCGGTGATTCCGGAAAACCCTATAGCTCCTGAAGTGCCTGTTGCACCTGTGGCTGTTCCACCAGCACCCCGAGTTCGAACTCCGGAAGAACTATATGACAGTTTTCGGCGCATGAAGGCACCAGAATTTGAAGGTTCAACAAACCCAATTGACGCCGACAACTGGTTGATTGACCTCCAGGTTATCCTGAACTTCCTCAGGCTCAATGATCAAGAGAAAATCCTCTGTGCATCCTTTGTGCTAAAGAAAGATGCTCGCCTTTGGTGGGAAGCAGTCCAGATCCGGTGGGATGTTACCCAAATGACTTGGGAGGACTTTGTGGAGGAATTTAAAGAAAAATACTTCAACACCGAAGTTATGGAAGCTCAACAGGACGAACTCAGTAATTTTCGCCAAGGAAATCTGTCGGTAACTGAGGCAGTGCAAAAGTTTGAGCAACTAGCACGTCTCTGCCCTCACCTCTTCAGTTCCGAAAGGGACAAAGTGCGAAAGATGATGAAGATGTTCCGCTCGGATTTGGCAGTGGTGATCAACAGTGGACCCTATCCACCAACCACCGTTGCAGATTGTGTTAGCCGAGCAGTTCGAGCTGAGTACTAGGTAGGGCAGAATAGAGAGCAACGGGCTAAGTTTTTCCAGGAGAAGAGGGAAGAAAAGGCCTAAGTTAAGCAGAACCAAGTCAAGCAAGGCCAGACCTCACAACAAAAAGGTCAAGGAGGACCTTCGGGTCAAAACAACAACAGGCAATACGGCAGCAACCAACAGAAAAGAAAGTGGAATGCAGGAAGACAGGGGAATCAACAGAATTTTCCCCAGAAGAAAAATACTCCTGATAGCAACAGTTATCCCACTTGTCAGAAATGTGGAAGAAGCACCCGGGAGATTGCCGTGCTGGAAACGGTCGCTGTTTTCTATGTGGCAAGGAAGGCCACTATGCTAGAAGCTGCAATCTCAATCCCCAGAGTCCGCAGAATCAACAGAGAGGACAGGGATCTCAACTTCACGCTGCACAGATGAAGCTCGAGGGACCTGCAATCTCTCAAGGCAGGCTAGAAGCTCCAGAACCTCAAGGACGCATCTACGCCTATACAAAAGAGGATGTTCAAGCTGGACCTTCCACTGTGGTGACAGGTCAGCTTCCTTTTGCCCAACAAGATGCTTACGTGTTAATTGATTCTGGAGCTACGCATTCATTCACGTCACCTAGGTTCGCTAAGAAACTAGATAGAGCAAGTGATAGAATCGGAAGAACATTTAGGACTGCATTACCCTCCGGGGAGATTCTGTTGTCTGATTATTGGATACGTCACGTTCCAATATTTATATGTGGTAGGGAAATGTATGTCAATTTGATCATCATTGACCTATACGACTACGATGTCATCTTGCGTATGGACTTCTTGGGGAAGTACAACGCCGTTATCGACTGTCCACGACGAACTGTCATGTTCAAGCCTATGGGAGGCGAGGAGTTTATTTTCAGAGGATCTACTCCAAAACAGCCAAAGATGTTTATTTCGGCACTAAAGGCTAGGAAATTGTTGGCAGAAGGATGTATGGGATTTCTAGCCAACGTGGTGGATAAGACGCAAGAGACTGAAAGTAGACCAGAAGAAGTACCGATAGTCAAAGAATTTATGGAAGTTTTTCCCGAAGAATTGCCAGGATTGCCACCAGAACGAGAGATCTCTTTTGAGATTAAATTACTTCCTGGATCAGCACCAGTATCTAAGGCACCTTACAGGATGGCGCCTGCCGAACTTAAGGAACTGCAGATTCAACTGCAGGAGCTCCTGGATCGAGGATTCATTCGTCAGAGCTACTCACCATGGGGAGCCCCAGTTCTGTTCGTTAAAAAGAAGGATGACACTCTTAGGATGTGCATTGACTATCGGGAATTAAATAAGATAACCATCAAGAACAAGTATCCTTTGCCTCAGATCGACGATTTGTTTGATCAGCTGAGAGGAGCTGCAATTTTCTCAAAAATTGACTTACGATCCGGATATCATCAGCTCCGAATTAGGGAAGGAGATGTCCCCAAGACAGCTTTTCGTACGCGATATGGACATTATGAGTTCCTCGTTATGCCATTCGGATTGACAAATGCTCCAGCAGCCTTTATGGACCTGATGAATCGAGTATTCAAGGATTACTTGGATAAGTTTGTTATCGTCTTTATAGATGATATCTTGATTTATTCAAGATCAAAGGAGGAGCATGAGGAGCATTTAAGGATTGCTTTACGAATTTTAAAGCAAAACCAGCTCTACGCTAAATTCACAAAGTGTGAATTTTGGTTGGAAAAGGTCCATTTCTTAGGACATGTGGTCTCTAAGGACGGCATATCTGTGGATCCGGCTAAGATTGAAGCAGTAAGTGAATTGTAATACCAAGTATTTCTGTATTTACACGATTTCTTTATTTTAAGAAATTTGTACAATTTTTAAGATACGCGTGAAAAAGCCCGGTTAAGGGTTTTTATTTCGTTTTGGGAGTTTTATGATATTCTAAGACTCAAAAATGATTGCTTAGTCAAGAAAATAACCTTTTAGGCGAAAAGGAGCGAAATCGCCAAAATTTGCATGTTGGTCAAAGTTTGACCGAAAACGTCGACGGTTGACCGAAAAGTCAACTGTTGACCACGGAGTCAAAATTTGGCGGGAAAGTCAGCGGTTGACAAGAAAGTCAATGGCGGACGAGAAAGTCAAAGATTGACCCGAAAAAGTTAAGAAAAAGGCTGTACGATTTAATAGTTCGCAGTATAATATTGTACTGCATAAAGCTATTTTTTTATGATTAAAATGATATGTTTAGGATTTAAAACCACCATAGAAAGTCAAGCACAATAATTAGAATATTTTGGGCCAAGTGGTTCCAAGTTAAGAGAAAGTTTTTATACAGTCCATTTAAAAACAGGTGAATTTTGGACTGCGGTTCAATTAACTAATACTGCGTATAAGAGAAACCAGTATTGGAATTACCTATGGTAATTGAAAAATGGATTATTTAAAGAGGATTGGTGGCAAACAAGCCTTAGTGAGGCTTACCTCACTAACTTTATATTTATTACATCATAAATTAGTTAGTTAATTAGTTAGAAAGTATTTTTAGAACATTCCTTTGGTTCTAGCCAAGGATGGCCGACCACCTCACCCCCTCCCCTTGCTAAATCTGATTTTTTTTAGGGACCTCATTGTGCAATTTTTAGAAGTTCAATCTCTATAAATAGGGGTGAGAAAATTCAAGAAAAAATTCACAAAACACAACCAAACTCTTGCCAATTTCTTGCTTGAACCAAAACCGTTTTTTTTTGAGTGTGTAAAAGAGGAAGATTTGCAGCCAAGATTGAAGAGGAAATTGAGAGGGAGGATCGGCTTTTGGTGGAAGGAAAGCAAGGAAAGAAAAGTTTGGAAGATTGGATATCCATTTTGTTCCTAGAGTCGGTTTTGTGAGCTAAGGAGGAAGAGAGGAAAAAGTTTGTGGAACCAAGAGGGATTAGGGTTTTTAGGGTTTAGTCCTCTACTTTGAGCAGCCAACAAGAGCTCAAAAAAATTTGGTACCTATCTTAGCCAAGAAGGCCGGAAATAGGGGGAAGAAGAGCAAGGGAGCAAGCCAAGGTTTTGGCCAGTTTTGGGAGCTGTTTTGGCCAGTTTTTGGGGAGCTTTGGTGGCTGATTTTCAAGGCAAAAGAGGCTGCAAAGGTTGGACCAATTTGGCAAGAAAAACCGGCAGCTAAGGGAGGAGCAAAGGGAAGATCAACCAAGTCAAATTCTTGATCCAAAACAAGGTACCAAACCCTTGATTCCAAGCTTTTAGTTTAAATTTCAATTGGAGAAATTTAAATGTATTAAAGCCTTGGTTGTATTGAGCATAAGCTCATTGGTTTCTCTTGCTGCCCTAGCTTAGAAATTAAGGTTTGTGCTTGAAAATTTAGGGTTATGTTGGTGGTTGTTAATATGCATGCTAGGTATTGTTGTTTTGTTTAGATTTTTGTATATTGTGTAAAATGTTTATGTTAATATGTTTGTTGAATGTTAAACGTTAGAAACGTCCCTGCATGTTTGAATTAGGCTCCCGACGTGTTCGGTTGAGGTAGGGTGAACGTAATATGACGTTAGCGTAATCGAAACCGAAAAATGGCCTTCTCGGGTAGGGTTTGCCCAGTCTCGGGAAAAGCAATTTTTGGGGCCCTTAGAGGCCGAATTAGGAAAAACTCAAAACACGAAAGTTGTAGATTAGGGTTTTTCCTAGGGGGACACGTGAGCAGTTTTTCAAAATAAGGCTCCAATGGCCTTGATTTTCTGCAAAAACCGAGCCTGACCTGCCCAGGAGCCATACACGACCAGAGTTATTTCAACACAGATTTTGGACAGGTTAAGGTCCAAACTGGATTTTACGTAAAACACGAAAGTTGTAGGGATTTTCAAAAGCTAAAACTTTCATGAAGAAAACTTTTTCAAATTCCTTGTTTATTTTTAAACTGTGTCGGTTCTTGAAAACTGTACAGGAAAGGAGAAATACCTGTACAGGATTTCCCAAATTAATACAGAAAAAGGTGAATTTACTCTTACACTGATAAATTGGCATTGTGAAACTGTTCCAACGGCAGTTTCCAATAGTCAATAATTTTTACAAATTTTACTTTATGATTTCTAAAATTTTAAGTGAAATAAAGGATTTTGGGGTACCAAAAACATAAGGTTTTCTAAAATGAAAACAAAAATGAATTTTTGTGATTTAAAGCGGATATAATAACCCGAGTAGGATAGATTTAAACCTTAGGGCTATTTAAAATAACCAAGTAGGTACACGTAACGTAAAGTAAGGAAATATAACTACGGTTATATAAGAATGTTGGTTTACCAACAGTTCTAATCCTTACTCTTTTTGTCGATAACAGAATACTATACGCAACGGTGTCCCAGCAAGTTTGAGCTGAAAACTGGACACAGCAGTTTTAAACAAGGTAAGTACAACCACCGCCTACAGCATAGGCTTTGATTTGATACTTGCCTAAGTATACTTTAAATGTATGATTTATTGTATGTTCGGTAGTGTAGCTTTGCTGTGTTAATTATATGCCATGTTAATTACATGTTTTATATTAAGTGTTAAGAGAAGTTTTATGCTATGTTTTATGTGTGAATGCTATGTTATGTGTAAAATGCTATGTTTAAGTATATGTCATGAAATGTTAGGAACATGTTAAGATTAAGACATGCTATGATTTAGTTGTGTGAAACATCACGAAGTATGTTCACCAGTAATAAAAATGAAATAAAGTATAAGATAAAGAATGACATGAAAATAAGTAAGTTAATTGTGTCGTACCGACCCGCGTAAGGTCGGGTTGGACTATGGATTGAATTGGAAAAAGATTGGCCACCCCAACCAATTCATAGTTGCGCGCCCGGTACGAACACTATAGGGCCCATATGTTAAGTTAAGATAAGTAAGTAAGATATGTACGATAAGAAAGAATAAGAAAGCATAATTGGTTCATGCACATGTAGGATAAGTTACGCTAAGTTAAGCTAAGTAATGCTATGCTATGCTTAGTTTATGTTAGTTAGATATATTGTTTTGTGTTGTGTCGCGGTATAGGATAGTTGTACTTGCTGAGCGAAAGCTCACTGTCTTACGTTTATGCTGTAGGTAAGCAATCTGCCAGCAATTCTTGATGCAAGATGGAGAGGCGAGGCTAGGCGGACTGTGAACCGTGGGAAATGTAGAACCGCTATGCGTTTTGAATTTATTTTATTTACGTTTATTAAGTTAAGATATGCTAAACAACTATTACCTATTAATTGTTATAATTTATGTACGCTCTCGTGTGCGAGGCACACTGTAAAAAAAAAAAAAAAAAAAATATTTCCGCTGTTTTGTCGATTAAGTATGTACGAAATATATGTAAGTATGCATGGTAACGGCCTGTGCTAGGCGGGTCGTTACAGAGTTGGTATCAGAGCGGTTTCCTGCGACTTGGTTTCACAGTCAGCCTGCCATCGCCGCCATCATTGTAAGTTAAAAATTTTTATTTTAGTGTATTAATTTTTATTATGTGCCTATAGACACGACATCATGGACCCCGTCCGAGTAGAGGAGGATCGAGAGGCGGCCACCTCGTTCTATGAGACGTTTCCCCTACTGTTTGATGGCACTAGACGGACCGTGCCATTGGCAGCTTGGCTGTACGACATGGAGTCGATTTTCAGTACGAGTCACATCCAGGCTCGTCTTCAGGTCTCTTTAGCCAGCCGTTGTTTGCGGGGTGACGCCCGTACTTGGTGGATGACGTTAGGAGAGCCGGCTTTGCTAGAGCGCACGTGGGGACATTTCCGTACCTTAGTGATCGCTCGCTACGGCCCGATACCGGACGTAGGGGCGGACGCACCTCACCGGGATCCTGAGATTTATCAGGATATGCACTTCGAGCGCTACTATCAGTTTATCGAGTATTGGCGTGCATATCCAGCTGAGTCTATGGGGCATTATTGCCGGAGATTTCAGGAGGCGATGCTTCCTCATGTTCCCCAGGATTTACCTAACCCAGGGATGCAGGCCCTATTGATCCTTCGCCATGGAGTACCTCACCCGATCCGACAGTATGTCCCAGCACCCCTACCCGACATGACAGTGGGACACATGATTGAGTATATCCTGGGAGCGGAGGCCATCGTTCATGCCATGCAGGCTGGTCCGGTAGAGCCAGGGGCACCGGCTGACGACATCGGCGAGCCAGAGCCGGTGTACGAGCCAGAGCCGGCATACGAGCCAGAGCCGGTATACGAGCCGGGTCCTGTTGATCCAGAGGACCCGATGGCCGCTGATCCGGAGCATGAGGTACCAGCTCAGGAGGCCGAGGCCGACGACGAGGCTACAGACGATGACATGGACGCTCACGATGACCTGCCAGAGGACCACCCACTCATCGTGATATCGAGCGACGATGAGGATCATGAGCATGAGCCAGCATTCTATGGGTGGCCCGATGAGGGGGACGATTTTGAGGAGGATCCGGAGGAGTTGCCGCTTGAGGATGGAGAGGCTGACTCCGACGTCTCAGCAGTCACCATAATAGACTTAGATTAGGAGTAGATTGACTGAGTATGTATATATTTTTGTATTTTGAGACTGTATGTATTAGCCTATTACTTTTTGGATATAGGCTTGTACTTATGTAGGATGGTTAAGTGGTAGACACTACCATCACATTTTGACCCTATGTATATAAACAGTACGATGACGTAGGCATGTATTTATAGTACGGTAAATAGGATGTATTTTTGAAAATGTACAAAGGACCGTGCGACCACGGGATGAATATGATATGAAAAGTTATGTTATGGATTACCAAGTGCTGAGTTAAGCATATGTATATTAATTGTTAAGATAAGTATGTAATGTTAAATATTGCCTTACGATACGATGAGTTATGTATGAAAGAAGAGATATTAACAGTATAACAATATCTTTCTTGTGAAATGTAGAAAATGGTACGCCCACGGCGAACAATACCGGTAAACCCACCTGTGCCAGATTTGGCAACAGTGGTAGCAAACTTACAAAGGCAGCTGCTTGAGCAGCAGCAAGAAACGATTAGACTACGGGATCAGATAGCCCAGTTTAAACCAGCGACCCCAAGTGGACGAGATTCCACCTCCAGTTCATCAAGCACCTCCAGTCTATCGAGTACCGCCAGTGGTACCTCCAGTCCCTGAGGTCCGACAGGAGGTTCCCCGGAATGCTGAGATTCCAATGGCACAAGTGGGGAGAGCAAGCTAATGTGCAGCCAGTGCGGGAAGATCTGCTTTACGAGCGATTCAGGCGGATGAAGGCACCTGAATTTGAAGGACTTACCGATCCCGTAGCCGCCGATAACTGGTTGATTGATATCCAAGTTATTTTGGATTTCATGCGGCTTACAGAACAGGAGAAGGTTCTTTGCGCTTCATTTGCTCTCAAGAAAGATGCAAGACACTGGTGGACGACGGTACAGATGCGCCGGGACGTCATGGCCATGAGTTGGCAGGATTTCATAACCGAGTTTCGTGCCATGTATTATAATGCAGAAATACTGGCAGTTCAGCAAGATGAGTTCACTAGCTTGCAGCAAGGGTCGATGACGGTTATGGAGGCCGTACAAAAATTTGAGCAGTTAGCCCGTATGTGTCCAGAACTGGTTCAGACTGAAAAAGAAAAGGTCAGAAGAATGATGAAAATGTTCCGGACAGATATTGCCAAACAAGTGAGCGCTGGTGATAATATGCCTACCCTGGTATCTGATTGCGTCAGTAGGGCGATAAGAGCCGAATACTGGATTAACCGGGACAAGGAAGCCAGAGCTCAGATTTTCAAGGCCCGGAAAGAAGAGAAGGCAGTGGTGAAACAGACACAGCCTCGCCAGAACACGGAGTCCAACCAGAAAGGCCAGACTAGCAACCCCAATCAGAATGCGAAGCAGTTTGGGAGAAATAAGAGAAAAGGGAATTTCACGGGACAGGGCCAACAGAGGAATTTCCCACAGAAAAGAAACAACCGTGGAAGGGAGGGTAACAATGTCGACTACCCACCATGTGCTAAATGTGGCAAGAAGCACCAGGGTGTGTGCAGAATGGGGACGAACGCTTGTTAGCTGTGTGGCAAGGAGGGACATTACGCCAGGAACTGTAACCAGAACTTTCAGAACCAGAACCCTCCATATCCCAACCGAAATGCACCCAGCCAACTGCATGCGGTCCAAGCTAAAATTGAAGGACCCTCAATTTCGCAAGGCAGGTTGGAGGCTCCTGAACCCCAGGCCAGAATTTTTGCCTACACAAGAGGAGATGCTGAAGCAGGAACTTCTCAAGTGGTGACAGGTCAGATCTCTATCACCACTCCTGATACTATTGCTGCATACGACGCTATTGCCTTGTTTGATTCTGGTGCCACTCATTCGTTTGTATCCCTGGAGTTCGGCCAGAAGTTAGGAAGAAGTGTGGATAAATTAGAACAACCTTTTAAAACTTCTTTGCCCTCCGGAGAAATTTTGTGGTCCAATTTCTGGATACGAAATATTCCCGTAGTTATCTGTGGCAGAGAATTGCATGTAGATCTCATCGCAATCAAACTTCAGGATTTCGATGTGATCTTAGGAATGGATTTCATGAGCAAATACAATGCTAAGATCGACTGCCGGAGGCGATGTGTAACTTTCAATCCTTACGGTGATGAGGAGTTCAGTTTCTACGGACAATCTCGGAACTCTGCAACCAGACTGGTTACAGCAATGAAAGCGTGGAAAATGTTAGCTAACGGCTGTCAAGGATACTTAGCTAACATGGTGGATAAGGATCGAGAAATGGAGCTAGAGCCAGAAGATGTCCCTATTATAAGGGACTATGTGGACGTCTTTCCAAAAGACTTGCCAGGACTCCCGCCAGAACGTGAAATATCGTTCGAGATCGAGTTACTACCTGGAGCTGCTCCGATATCGAAGGCACCTTATCGTATGGCACCTGCGGAACTTAGAGAGCTTCAAGTACAATTGCAGGAGCTGCTCGACAAAGGATTCATCCGACAGAGCCACTCTCCGTGGGGAGCGCCCGTCTTATTTGTAAAGAAGAAGGATGGATCGCTACGCATGTGCATCGACTACCGCGAGCTGAACAAGATCACGATCAAGAATAAATATCCTCTTCCGAGGATAGACGATCTCTTTGATCAGCTCAGAGGAGCAATGGTATTCTCAAAGATTGATCTGCGATCAGGTTATCATCAGCTCAAGATCAAGGAATCAGATATATCCAAGACGGCTTTCCGTACGCGTTATGGACACTATGAATTCTTGGTTATGCCGTTTGGACTGACCAACGCCCCAGCAGCTTTCATGGATCTTATGAACCGAGTGTTCAAAGAGAATTTGGATAAGTTCGTTATCGTCTTTATTGACGATATACTGATTTATTCGAGGTCCCAGGAGGAACACGAACAGCATCTGAGGATAGTAATGGAGACGCTAAGGCGACATCAGTTGTACGCCAAGTTCACTAAATGTGAATTTTGGCTGGGAAAGGTGCATTTCTTAGGACACGTTGTGTCAAAAGAAGGGATTTCCGTAGATCCTGCTAAAGTAGAAGCGGTTAGTAATTGGCCCAGACCGAGAAATGTCACGGAAATCAGAAGTTTCCTTGGACTGGCTGGTTATTATCGACGATTTGTCGAAGGATTTTCAAAGATCGCGGCACCTCTCACTGCCCTGACGCGAAAAGGGAAGAGTTTCGACTGGACTTCGAAATGCGAAGAAAACTTTCAAGAGCTCAAGAAGCAGCTGACGAAAGCTCCAGTGTTGATAATTCCAGACGTGGATGCGGGAAACTTCGTAATCTACAGCGACGCTTCCAAAACGGGACTCGGAGCGGTTCTAATGCAACATGGAAAGGTGGTCGCCTATGCTTCCCGACAGTTGAAAGATCATGAAAGGAACTACCCTACACATGATTTGGAGCTTGCAGCAGTAGTCTTCGCACTCAAGATCTGGAGGCATTATTTATATGGAAATAAATGCGAAATTTATACAGATCACCAAAGCCTCAAATACATTTTTACTCAGAAAGAGCTCAACATGAGGCAGCGTAGATGGCTAGAGCTTGTAAAGGATTATGATTGCGAAATCCTTTATCATCCTGGTAAAGCAAACAAAGTAGCAGATGCGCTAAGCAGGAAGTCATCCGGGATACTAATGTCCATTGAAGTTTTTCCTAAACCTCTACAGAGGGAAATTTCTGAGTTCGACTTGGAATTGTTGACGGGAAAATTATCTTCTTTAACTCTTCAGTCCGATTTGTTGGAAACCATCAAGAGTCATCAAGGAAAGGATCCCTTATTGATAAAAGCCCAGCTTTTTGACGGGAAGAATAAGGAATTCAAGACCTCTGCCGATGGTGTTACGTACTTCAAGGAGAGGGTTTGTGTCCCTAACTTTGAATTTCTGAAGGATCAGATACTGACGGAGGCACATAAAAACACCGTATTCCGTACATCCGGGAGCTTCCAAGATGTACAAAGACCTTCGAGAAAATTTCTGGTGGCCAAACATGAAGAACGAGATCGCGGAGTTCGTGTCAAAATGCCTAACCTGTCAGAAAGTTAAGGCGGAACATCGATGTCCCGGAGGAGAATTGCAGAAAATAGAGCTTCCTGAGTGGAAATGGGAGCAAATTACCATGGATTTTATTGTGGGACTACCCAGGACTGCAAGTGGAAATGACATGATTTGGGTTATTGTTGATAGATTAACCAAATCAGCCCATTTTATCGCTATCAAAGCTACCTTTTCAGTGGAGAAATTGGCTGAAGTCTATGTTTCCCAGGTTGTTAGACTGCATGGAGTACCGAAATCGATCATCTCGGATCGTGATGGACGATTCACTTCTCGATTTTGGACAAGTGTACATAACGCTATGGGGTCGAGATTGAAGTTCAGTACGGCATTTCACCCCCAAACCGATGGCCAGTCAGAACGAACCATCCAAACACTGGAAGACATGTTGAGATCATGCGTTCTGGATTTTCAGGGAAACTGGGATCAGAAGCTGCCATTGATCGAATTTTCCTACAACAACAGTTATCACGCCTCGATCGGTATGGCTCCGTTCGAAGCACTTTATGGAAGAAAATGTCGATCCCCTATCCATTGGCAAGAAGTGGGACAAAAGCAGCTTCAAACCACGGATTTCATCAGAAAGACTTCAGAGGATATTATGAAGATCAAACAAAGGCTTGATGTAGCTTTCAGTCGCCAGAAGAGTTATGCTGACAGGCGTAGAAGACCTTTGGAGTTCCAAGTCGGCGATGCAGTATTCATCAAGATTGCTCCTATGAAGGGAGTAATGCGTTTCGGCAAGAAAGGGAAGCTTAGCCCAAGGTACACAGGACCATTTGAGATCCTCGAGAGGATCGGGAAAGTAGCTTACAAACTTGCCCTACCGCCAGAGTTAGCATCGATGCACAATGTTTTCCATGTCTCAATGCTCAAGAAGTATGTATCAGACCCTTCCCATGTGCTCAGCCAAGAACCAGTGGAGGTTCAAACGGACTTGACATATGAAGAAAAACCCGTTCGAATCTTGGATAGGGAAGAGAAGGTCTTACGAAATAGGACAATTCCCATGGTTAAGGTATTATGGCGAAACCACAAGGTTGAAGAAGCCACTTGGGAATTAGAAGAAGAAATGAGAAAGAATTACCCCAGTTTGTTCTAATTTTCGAGGACGAAAATTTTTAAGGGGGGAAGATTGTAATACCAAGTATTTCTGTATTTACACGATTTCTTTATTTTAAGAAATTTGTACAATTTTTAAGATACGCGTGAAAAAGCCCGGTTAAGGGTTTTTATTTCGTTTTGGGAGTTTTATGATATTCTAAGACTCAAAAATGATTGCTTAGTCAAGAAAATAACCTTTTAGGCGAAAAGGAGCGAAATCGCCAAAATTTGCATGTTGGTCAAAGTTTGACCGAAAACGTCGACGGTTGACCGAAAAGTCAACTGTTGACCACGGAGTCAAAATTTGGCGGGAAAGTCAGCGGTTGACAAGAAAGTCAATGGCGGACGAGAAAGTCAAAGATTGACCCGAAAAAGTTAAGAAAAAGGCTGTACGATTTAATAGTTCGCAGTATAATATTGTACTGCATAAAGCTATTTTTTTTATGATTAAAATGATATGTTTAGGATTTAAAACCACCATAGAAAGTCAAGCACAATAATTAGAATATTTTGGGCCAAGTGGTTCCAAGTTAAGAGAAAGTTTTTATACAGTCCATTTAAAAACAGGTGAATTTTGGACTGCGGTTCAATTAACTAATACTGCGTATAAGAGAAACCAGTATTGGAATTACCTATGGTAATTGAAAAATGGATTATTTAAAGAGGATTGGTGGCAAACAAGCCTTAGTGAGGCTTACCTCACTAACTTTATATTTATTACATCATAAATTAGTTAGTTAATTAGTTAGAAAGTATTTTTAGAACATTCCTTTGGTTCTAGCCAAGGATGGCCGACCACCTCACCCCCTCCCCTTGCTAAATCTGATTTTTTTTAGGGACCTCATTGTGCAATTTTTAGAAGTTCAATCTCTATAAATAGGGGTGAGAAAATTCAAGAAAAATTCACAAAACACAACCAAACTCTTGCCAATTTCTTGCTTGAACCAAAACCGTTTTTTTTTTGAGTGTGTAAAAGAGGAAGATTTGCAGCCAAGATTGAAGAGGAAATTGAGAGGGAGGATCGGCTTTTGGTGGAAGGAAAGCAAGGAAAGAAAAGTTTGGAAGATTGGATATCCATTTTGTTCCTAGAGTCGGTTTTGTGAGCTAAGGAGGAAGAGAGGAAAAAGTTTGTGGAACCAAGAGGGATTAGGGTTTTTAGGGTTTAGTCCTCTACTTTGAGCAGCCAACAAGAGCTCAAAAAAATTTGGTACCTATCTTAGCCAAGAAGGCCGGAAATAGGGGGAAGAAGAGCAAGGGAGCAAGCCAAGGTTTTGGCCAGTTTTGGGAGCTGTTTTGGCCAGTTTTTGGGGAGCTTTGGTGGCTGATTTTCAAGGCAAAAGAGGCTGCAAAGGTTGGACCAATTTGGCAAGAAAAACCGGCAGCTAAGGGAGGAGCAAAGGGAAGATCAACCAAGTCAAATTCTTGATCCAAAACAAGGTACCAAACCCTTGATTCCAAGCTTTTAGTTTAAATTTCAATTGGAGAAATTTAAATGTATTAAAGCCTTGGTTGTATTGAGCATAAGCTCATTGGTTTCTCTTGCTGCCCTAGCTTAGAAATTAAGGTTTGTGCTTGAAAATTTAGGGTTATGTTGGTGGTTGTTAATATGCATGCTAGGTATTGTTGTTTTGTTTAGATTTTTGTATATTGTGTAAAATGTTTATGTTAATATGTTTGTTGAATGTTAAACGTTAGAAACGTCCCTGCATGTTTGAATTAGGCTCCCGACGTGTTCGGTTGAGGTAGGGTGAACGTAATATGACGTTAGCGTAATCGAAACCGAAAAATGGCCTTCTCGGGTAGGGTTTGCCCAGTCTCGGGAAAAGCAATTTTTGGGGCCCTTAGAGGCCGAATTAGGAAAAACTCAAAACACGAAAGTTGTAGATTAGGGTTTTTCCTAGGGGGACACGTGAGCAGTTTTTCAAAATAAGGCTCCAATGGCCTTGATTTTCTGCAAAAACCGAGCCTGACCTGCCCAGGAGCCATACACGACCAGAGTTATTTCAACACAGATTTTGGACAGGTTAAGGTCCAAACTGGATTTTACGTAAAACACGAAAGTTGTAGGGATTTTCAAAAGCTAAAACTTTCATGAAGAAAACTTTTTCAAATTCCTTGTTTATTTTTAAACTGTGTCGGTTCTTGAAAACTGTACAGGAAAGGAGAAATACCTGTACAGGATTTCCCAAATTAATACAGAAAAAGGTGAATTTACTCTTACACTGATAAATTGGCATTGTGAAACTGTTCCAACGGCAGTTTCCAATAGTCAATAATTTTTACAAATTTTACTTTATGATTTCTAAAATTTTAAGTGAAATAAAGGATTTTGGGGTACCAAAAACATAAGGTTTTCTAAAATGAAAACAAAAATGAATTTTTGTGATTTAAAGCGGATATAATAACCCGAGTAGGATAGATTTAAACCTTAGGGCTATTTAAAATAACCAAGTAGGTACACGTAACGTAAAGTAAGGAAATATAACTACGGTTATATAAGAATGTTGGTTTACCAACAGTTCTAATCCTTACTCTTTTTGTCGATAACAGAATACTATACGCAACGGTGTCCCAGCAAGTTTGAGCTGAAAACTGGACACAGCAGTTTTAAACAAGGTAAGTACAACCACCGCCTACAGCATAGGCTTTGATTTGATACTTGCCTAAGTATACTTTAAATGTATGATTTATTGTATGTTCGGTAGTGTAGCTTTGCTGTGTTAATTATATGCCATGTTAATTACATGTTTTATATTAAGTGTTAAGAGAAGTTTTATGCTATGTTTTATGTGTGAATGCTATGTTATGTGTAAAATGCTATGTTTAAGTATATGTCATGAAATGTTAGGAACATGTTAAGATTAAGACATGCTATGATTTAGTTGTGTGAACATCACGAAGTATGTTCACCAGTAATAAAAATGAAATAAAGTATAAGATAAAGAATGACATGAAAATAAGTAAGTTAATTGTGTCGTACCGACCCGCGTAAGGTCGGGTTGGACTATGGATTGAATTGGAAAAAGATTGGCCACCCCAACCAATTCATAGTTGCGCGCCCGGTACGAACACTATAGGGCCCATATGTTAAGTTAAGATAAGTAAGTAAGATATGTACGATAAGAAAGAATAAGAAAGCATAATTGGTTCATGCACATGTAGGATAAGTTACGCTAAGTTAAGCTAAGTAATGCTATGCTATGCTTAGTTTATGTTAGTTAGATATATTGTTTTGTGTTGTGTCGCGGTATAGGATAGTTGTACTTGCTGAGCGAAAGCTCACTGTCTTACGTTTATGCTGTAGGTAAGCAATCTGCCAGCAATTCTTGATGCAAGATGGAGAGGCGAGGCTAGGCGGACTGTGAACCGTGGGAAATGTAGAACCGCTATGCGTTTTGAATTTATTTTATTTACGTTTATTAAGTTAAGATATGCTAAACAACTATTACCTATTAATTGTTATAATTTATGTACGCTCTCGTGTGCGAGGCACACTGTAAAAAAAAAAAAAAAAAAAATATTTCCGCTGTTTTGTCGATTAAGTATGTACGAAATATACGTAAGTATGCATGGTAACGGCCTGTGCTAGGCGGGTCGTTACATGAATGGCCAGCTCCGAAAAACGTCACAGAAGTACGTAGTTTCCTCGGCTTAGCGGGCTATTACCGACGTTTTGTTGAAGGATTTGCTAAGATTGCAGCGCCGCTCACCGCACTTACACGGAAAGGAAAGAAGTATGAATGGACTGCAAAGTGTGAAGAGCACTTCCAAGAGCTGAAAAATAGGCTGACTCGCGCTCCGATCCTCACAATTCCGAATGTGGAGGAAGGAAACTTCGTAATATACAGCGATGCTTCCAAGATAGGATTGGGAGCCGTTCTCATGCAGAATGGAAAAGTGATCGCTTATGCTTCACGACAGCTTAAGGACCATGAGAAGAACTATCCGACGCATGATTTGGAACTTGCGGCGGTAGTATTTGCACTCAAGATCTGGAGACACTACCTTTACGGTGTTAAGTGTGAAGTTTACACGGATCACCAGAGTTTGAAGTATATCTTCACACAGAAGGAGCTTAACATGAGACAAAGAAGATGGCTCGAACTGGTGAAGGATTACGACATCGACATCCGTTACCATCCAGGGAAGGCTAACAAAGTAGCCGATGCCCTTAGTCGGAAGTCGTCTTCTTCGTTAATGTCCCTACAATCGTTGATCGAACCTCTTCAGAAGGAGCTAGTGGAAGCTGGAATAGAGCTTATCACGGGAAGTTTAGCTGCCCTAACCTTCCAACCTACCATTTTAGATGGCATGAAGGAGCGACAAGAAGGAGATACCTCGCTGCTCAGAACCCGGAATGAGGTCTTAGAAGGAAAGGAGTCGGACTTCAACATATCAGATGAGGGCATACTCTATCGGAAAAATAGATTATGCATTCCTAACGAGGACGAGTTGAATGAGCAAATCATGAAAGAGGCACATGAGACTCCGTATTCCGTTCATCCTGGAGCCACAAAGATGTATCAAGACTTGAAGGAAAGCTTTTGGTGGCCCAAAATGAAGAATGATGTTGCAACCTTCGTCAGTAAATGCCTTACGTGTCAAAGGGTCAAGGCAGAACACCAACGTCCAGGGGGAGAATTGCAGAAAATTTCCATTCCAGAATGGAAATGGGACCAAGTGACCATGGATTTTGTAGTTGGTCTACCCCGAACTCCTAGTGGCAACGACGCTATTTGGGTGGTTGTTGATCGTTTGACGAAGTCTGCACACTTTATTGCCATCAAGCTTAGCTTTTCAGTAGAGCAGCTAGCGGAATTATACGTCGCGCAGATCGTTCGTTATCATGGGATTCCGAAATCGATTATCTCGGATCGTGATGGACGTTTCACTTCTAAGTTTTGGAGGAGTGTACATCAAGCCATGGGTACAAAGCTCACTTTTAGCACGGCTTTTCACCCTCAAACGGATGGACAATCAGAGAGGACCATTCAGACCCTAGAAGACATGTTGCGAGCGTGCGTGATGGATTTCAAAGGGACTTGGGATAAGAAGCTTCCTTTGATTGAGTTCTCGTACAACAACAGTTTTCAAGCTTCGATTGGAATGGCTCCTTATGAAGCCCTGTACGGGAGAAGGTGTAGATCTCCAGTCCACTGGTACGAGACAAGAGAGAAGGAACTTGTGTCAACGGATTTTATTCGAAGGACCACGGAGGCCGTGAAACTTATACGCCGACGGATGGAAACTGCATTTAGTCGACAAAAGAGCTACGCCGACAAACGCAGAAGGCCTCTAGAATTCCAAGTCGGAGACTTGGTTTTCCTCAAGGTTGCTCCATTCAAAGGAGTTATGAGATTCGGAAAGAAGGGGAAATTAAGTCCAAGATACATAGGGCCATTCGAAATACTGGATAGAGTTGGTAATGTGGCCTATAAGTTGGCTTTGCCCCAGGAATTAGCATATGTACACAACGTATTTCATGTATCGATGCTAAAGAAGTACATCTCGGATCCATCACATGTATTGGACCACGAACCAATTGAGGTTCACGAGGATATGACGTATGAGGAGAAACCGGTTCAAATCTTGGCACGAGAAGAAAAGGTGTTAAGGAACAAGGTTATACCTTTAGTAAAGGTCCTATGGCGAAATCATGAGATTGACGAGGCAACATGGGAACGCGAGGAGGATATGAAGAAAAGCTACCCCGAATTGTTCTGATTTTCGAGGACGAAAATTCTTTAAGGAGGGTAGATTGTAATATCCAAAATTTTTACGAACTCATGATTTTCTTGTATATAAGAAATCTAAAGCTCGTATTATGTGTTTATGTGCAATTTTATGAAAATTATGAATACCAATACAAAATTCATAGTTTTATCAGTATGGAGTTGAGTTCTCGGTAAATTAATTACGAGACTCCATAAGAAGCCTTTTAAGGAAAAATGCATGACGGAATTTCATAAATTTATGATGGTCAAAGTTTGATCGAAAAAGTCAAAGTTGACCAGAATAGTCAAAGGTTGACCAAAGAAGTCAAACATAAGACGGTACTGTGATTCAATCAGCAGTATGAGAAATATACTGTGAAAACCGTCTTTACAGACAAGATAGTATAATTAAGTTTTAAAACCACCATAGAAAAATCAAGCACCTAAAATAGGATATTAAGGGGCAAAGGGCTTTAAATAAAAAGAAAAATTTTTATACAGTCCAACTATACACAGATAAATTTTGGACTGAAGTTCAGTATAGCAGTACTGAATTGTACCGTGTATTAGTAAACACAGTATTAGAGATATCTGTGTTGGTTTAAAATGGACTGCTTATCGGAGAAAGTAGCCAAACAAGGCCTTAGTGTGACATCAATTTTATTTGGATTTATGACATCATAATTCCATGAACCAAGCATGTAAAGACAAGTGTCTTGTTCTAGAACATTCTTCCTTGTTCTCCAAGCTTCATGGCCGGCCACCTTGCATGCCAATTGGCAAATTTTTCAAAAATTTAGGGGTCAAAATTGAATTTTTAAAAGTTCCCTTTTGCCTATAAATATGGGTGACTTTTATTCATTTTTATTCAAAAATTTGGGGAGGTTCTTGCCAATTTTCTCCTTGAAAATCAGCAGCCAAGGAAGAGAGAAAGAGGAAAGAAAAATCAAAATTTCCAAAGGGGTTTTGCTTAGGAGAATTCGGATTTGAGCTAGAGCCGAGAAAAAAGTTTGAAAAAAAAAATTTTTGGAACCCATTGTGGCCAAGTGGCCGGCTGTGATAAGGAGGAAAGGTAAGGAAAAATGTTATTTGGTTTTGGTTGATTTTGGTTCAAGGAAATACCAAAGAATTAACTAAAATTGTGGTGCAAGATTTGGTGGAGGAACCGGTTGGTGGCAGCCAAGGAAAAGAAAGAAAAGTTTTGGGATCCAAGCTTGAGAAATCAATTCCAAACCCTATAGGTAATCTTTCCAACCTTAAGCTTTAATTTGAGCTTTCAATTTGGAATTTAGTTGTATTTCAAGTTGAAAAATGTAAGAGCATAAGCTCAAGTTTTCTTTGCCCTAGATTTGTTAGGTGTGGTGCTTGATTTAGGTATTAAGGGTGGTTGGTTTAATTTTGTGCTTTGCTTGTTGATTTATGCTAGTTGGATAGGTTGCATGCTAGATGTGAATGGTTGTGTGTCCCCTGAATTTTTTGGTCCAAAATCTGCCCTAGGCAGTGCATGTTTGGCTGCTAGCTTAAGGGTGGATGATTGATGCTTGTTGGAATGAGATGCAAAAGTTAGAACCATGCAAACCTAGGATTAGAACTTTTTGGGTTTGGTTTGCATGGACCCGTTCGAGCTGCATGTGACTATATGTGGGACGTTAGAATACGCTGCACGCTTGCTATCTAGGCTCCCGCAAGTTCGGCTGAGGTAGTTTGCGCGAAATAGGACGTAAACCGGACTTAACAACCGAAACTGCCAGTTCGGATTCGAAACTGGCCAGCCTCGGGAAAGTGGAAATTTGAGGTCTTTAGAGACCGAATTGGGTAAAACGTAAAACACGAAAGTTGTTCGGAACGATTTTTCCTAGGGGACAACGTGGGCAGAATCCCAAAATGAGGCTCCAATGGCCTCCGTTTCTATAAAAACTCAAGGCTGGTCTGCCCAGACCCAATTAACATGATCAGCCAGTTTCAAACAAAAACTGACAAAAATACAAGCAGAACTAGATTTTTCGTAAAACACAAAAGTTTTAGAATTTTTCGAGAGCTACAACTTTTGTGAAAACAAGTTTTTCAAATTCGGAGTGGATCTTTAAAACTGACACTGTTTTACGAGGGGTGTGCAGGGAACCGAAAATTCCTGCACATGAATTTTTACAAACATTTCCGAAAAACTGTATTTTATTTAAAACCGCTATTTTAAGTGTAAAAACTGTTCCAAAGGTAGTTTTCAACCTTAAATGACTTTTATAAAAATCCATTTCAAAAATATGAAGATTAAGGAAATTTTGAAGCTAATTACACAAGATTTCCAAAAAGTAAGAAAATAGAATTTTTTGAGATAAATTATAAAGCCCAAGGTTTTTAAGAAAACCTAGCGTTATGTCAAGGGCCTAGCCAAGAGGTTATCCAACGTAGCCTCTTAAGGAATAATCAAAGTTCGATTATTCTTAAACAGTAGGATGACTAGTTGTGACCAAGTGAGATACCAGGTATCGGGGACATACAACTAAGATTTTGTAGGCATGTTGGTTAGAACACCAACATTCCATAGCAAGAATTAGACTCTTATCTATATCTTTCATCAAGCAGGAGGAAACCTGCAGCTGTACCCGGAAGAGGAGCAGCATTACTTACGACATAGTAAAAGAGGCAAGTATCAAACCTCACCTACAGTATGAAAATAGTAAAGACTATTTTCAAGTATACTATATTTTCAAGTATACATGCTATGTTGTGCTATGATAAGTGATGCCATGATGTGTGATGCTATGCTATGGCTATGATATGCTAAGTTATGTTATGACATGTTATGCCATGTTTACAAAAGTGCCATGTTACAAAAGTGCCATGTTTACAAAAGTGCCATGTTTACAAAAGTGCCATGTTACAAAAGTGCCATGTTTACAAAAGTGCCATGTTACAAAAGTGCCATGTTTACAAAAATGTCATGTTTTCAGAAATGACATGTTTTCAGAAATGACATGTTTTCAAGAAGGCCATGTTATGGCATATGTTGAGTATGATATGACATAGTGACATCATGAAGCATGTTCACTAATGATAAATCACATGGTAAGATAATTAAGTAAGGTGTCGTACCAACCTCCCGTGATCGTGGAGGCTACATGTTTCAGTGGTGATATTTACCTTCCGTGATCGAGATCCGTGATCGTGAAGGGTCAAGTTATAATTCCCAGAACTGTTAGGGCCTTGCAAACCCTAGCTTTGTCTGGAGGCTGCGCGCTTTTGGTACGGACACTATGGGCCCACATGTTGAGACAAGATAATAAAGATTGAGTCTATAATGAAACATAAGACATTCAATCAATCATAAATGGTTCATGCATGAGTTTCGTGATGATGGGCATGTTTCTTTTTAAAGAGGTTTGAAATATTTTGTGAGATTATGTTTGAACTTGCTGGGCGAAAGCTCACTCTTATATTTCATACTGTAGGTAAGAAGCCTGCAGCTTAAGTGGTGGGCAATGCGGACGATGCGGCGGGTGAAGGGCGGTGTGGGATACCACTACGCAAAATTTTCCGCATTCAATATGTTAATACTTCAAAAAGTATATTATGTTTTGTTATATGTATGAAGTTTGAAGACTTAAAATTATACTTTCAAAATGGTATGTATGTTTAACAAGTTTTCTCTACAAGATGATGTATGTGAATATGTTGGAAAAAATAAAAAAAAAATTAAAAAAAAAAAAAATTTCTCAAATTTTCAAGTAAAGAACAAGTATGTAAGGTGTCGACCTGGCTTGGGAAGTCGGGGCGTCACAGTTTGGTATCAGAGCGGTATCCTGCCAGCCTACTTCACTTCGCCCTACATCGCTTCTGCAACGGCCCAAGTAAGTTATGTTATTTTTTTACCATTAGAATTAGTTAAGATCTTATGGGTATAGTAAGTATCTTCCTTCAACGGCCATGCTGGAAAATGTTGGACACGGGGATAACGTTGGGTGGTGCCTTAGCTTGGTGGTGGCAACCAGGTGACATTCGGAAATAATGGGAAAGTTTTATATCTTCCCAAATGTTAGGGTTATGTACTCCTGTTGTGAAAGAGATATGAACAAGATCATGATGAATTCAGATATGTTCATGTTATGCTTTTATATGGAAAGAAGATTATGGTTCTATATAAAAGAAATGATTTTATTAATTTAAAAATAAAAGAAGCTAAGTTTATTTCCTTATTTTCCGTATAGAGCCATGCCACCAAAGCGTAGAAGAGCACCGGTCCAAGACGTTGATCTTGCGGCCCAGCTGAATGAGCTAAGACAAATGATGCTAGCCCAACAACAAGAGATTGGGGGGCTTAGAGCTCAATTAGCTCAGCGGAATCAGGGACCTCCTAATGTCGAGGTACCACCAGCACCTGTGAATCAGCCTGCTGCACCAGAAATTCCTGATGCTGATCCGGTGATTCCGGAAAACCCTATAACTCCTGAAGTGCCTGTTGCACCTGTGGCTGTTCCACCAGCACCCCGAGTTCGAACTCCGGAAGAACTATATGACAGTTTTCGGCGCATGAAGGCACCAGAATTTGAAGGTTCAACAAACCCAATTGACGCCGACAACTGGTTGATTGACCTCCAGGTTATCCTGAACTTCCTCAGGCTCAATGATCAAGAGAAAATCCTCTGTGCATCCTTTGTGCTAAAGAAAGATGCTCGCCTTTGGTGGGAAGCAGTCCAGATCCGGTGGGATATTACCCAAATGACTTGGGAGGACTTTGTGGAGGAATTTAAAGAAAAATACTTCAACACCGAAGTTATGGAAGCTCAACAGGACGAACTCAGTAATTTTCGCCAAGGAAATCTGTCGGTAACTGAGGCAGTGCAAAAGTTTGAGCAACTAGCACGTCTTTGTCCTCACCTCTTCAGTTCCGAAAGGGACAAAGTGCGAAAGATGATGAAGATGTTCCGCTCGGATTTAGCAGTAGTGATCAACAGTGGACCCTATCCACCAACCACCGTTGCAGATTGTGTCAGCCGAGCAGTTCGAGCTGAATACTGGGTAGGGCAGAACAGAGAGCAACGGGCTAAGTTTTTCCAGGAGAAGAGGGAAGAAAAGGCCCAAGTTAAGCAGAACCAAGTCAAGCAAGGCCAGACCTCACAACAAAAAGGTCAAGGAGGACCTTCGGGTCAAAACAACAACAGGCAATATGGCAGCAACCAACAGAAAAGGAAGTGGAATGCAGGAAGACAGGGGAATCAACAGAATTTTCCCCAGAAGAAAAATACTCCTGATAACAACAGTTATCCCACTTGTCAGAAATGTGAGAAGAAGCACCCGGGAGATTGCCGTGCTGGAAACGGTCGCTGTTTTCTATGTGGCAAGGAAGGCCACTATGCTAGAAGCTGCAATCTCAATCCCCAGAGTCCGCAGAATCAACAGAAAGGACAGGGATCTCAACTTCACGCTGCACAGATGAAGCTCGAGGGACCTGCAATCTCTCAAGGCAGGCTAGAAGCTCCAGAACCTCAAGGACGCATCTACGCCTATACAAAAGAGGATGTTCAAGCTGGACCTTCCACCGTGGTGACAGGTCAGCTTCCTTTTGCCCAACAAGATGCTTACGTGTTAATTGATTCTGGAGCTACGCATTCATTCACGTCACCTAGGTTCGCTAAGAAACTAGGTAGAGCAAGTGATAGAATCGGAAGAACATTTAGGACTGCATTACCCTCCGGGGAGATTCTGTTGTCTGATTATTGGATACGTCACGTTCCAATAATTATATGTGGTAGGGAAATGTATGTCAATTTGATCATCATTGACCTATACGACTACGATGTCATCTTGGGTATGGACTTCTTGGGGAAGTACAACGCCGTTATCGACTGTCCACGACGAACTGTCATGTTCAAGCCTATGGGAGGCGAGGAGTTTATTTTCAGAGGATCTACTCCAAAACAGCCAAAGATGTTTATTTCGGCACTAAAGGCTAGGAAATTGTTGGCAGAAGGATGTATGGGATTTCTAGCCAACGTGGTGGATAAGACGCAAGAGACTGAAAGTAGACCAGAAGAAGTACCGATAGTCAAAGAATTTATGGAAGTTTTTCCCGAAGAATTGCCAGGATTGCCACCAGAACGAGAGATCTCTTTTGAGATTGAATTACTTCCTGGATCAGCACCAGTATCTAAGGCACCTTACAGGATGGCGCCTGCCGAACTTAAGGAACTGCAGATTCAACTGCAGGAGCTCCTGGATCGAGGATTCATTCGTCAGAGCTACTCACCATGGGGAGCCCCAGTTCTGTTCGTTAAAAAGAAGGATGGCACTCTTAGGATGTGCATTGACTATCGGGAATTAAATAAGATAACCATCAAGAACAAGTATCCTTTGCCTCGAATCGACGATTTGTTTGATCAGCTGAGAGGAGCTTCAATTTTCTCGAAAATTGACCTACGATCCGGATATCATCAGCTCCGAATTAGGGAAGGAGACGTCCCCAAGACAGCTTTTCGTACGCGATATGGACATTATGAGTTCCTCGTTATGCCATTCGGATTGACAAATGCTCCAGCAGCCTTTATGGACCTGATGAATCGAGTATTCAAGGATTACTTGGATAAGTTTGTTATCGTCTTTATAGATGATATCTTGATTTATTCAAGATCAAAGGAGGAGCATGAGGAGCATTTAAGGATTGCTTTACGAATTTTAAAGCAAAACCAGCTCTACGCTAAATTCACAAAGTGTGAATTTTGGTTGGAAAAGGTCCATTTCTTAGGACATGTGGTCTCTAAGGACGGCATATCTGTGGATCCGGCTAAGATTGAAGCAGTAAGTGAATGGCCAGCTCCGAAAAACGTCACAGAAGTACGTAGTTTCCTCGGCTTAGCGGGCTATTACCGACGTTTTGTTGAAGGATTTGCTAAGATTGCAGCGCCGCTCACCGCACTTACACGGAAAGGAAAGAAGTATGAATGGACTGCAAAGTGTGAAGAGCACTTCCAAGAGCTGAAAAATAGGCTGACTCGCGCTCCGATCCTCACAATTCCGAATGTGGAGGAAGGAAACTTCGTAATATACAGCGATGCTTCCAAGATAGGATTGGGAGCCGTTCTCATGCAGAATGGAAAAGTGATCGCTTATGCTTCACGACAGCTTAAGGACCATGAGAAGAACTATCCGACGCATGATTTGGAACTTGCGGCGGTAGTATTTGCACTCAAGATCTGGAGACACTACCTTTACGGTGTTAAGTGTGAAGTTTACACGGATCACCAGAGTTTGAAGTATATCTTCACACAGAAGGAGCTTAACATGAGACAAAGAAGATGGCTCGAACTGGTGAAGGATTACGACATCGACATCCGTTACCATCCAGGGAAGGCTAACAAAGTAGCCGATGCCCTTAGTCGGAAGTCGTCTTCTTCGTTAATGTCCCTACAATCGTTGATCGAACCTCTTCAGAAGGAGCTAGTGGAAGCTGGAATAGAGCTTATCACGGGAAGTTTAGCTGCCCTAACCTTCCAACCTACCATTTTAGATGGCATGAAGGAGCGACAAGAAGGAGATACCTCGCTGCTCAGAACCCGGAATGAGGTCTTAGAAGGAAAGGAGTCGGACTTCAACATATCAGATGAGGGCATACTCTATCGGAAAAATAGATTATGCATTCCTAACGAGGACGAGTTGAAGGAGCAAATCATGAAAGAGGCACATGAGACTCCGTATTCCGTTCATCCTGGAGCCACAAAGATGTATCAAGACTTGAAGGAAAGCTTTTGGTGGCCCAAAATGAAGAATGATGTTGCAACCTTCGTCAGTAAATGCCTTACGTGTCAAAGGGTCAAGGCAGAACACCAACGTCCAGGGGGAGAATTGCAGAAAATTTCCATTCCAGAATGGAAATGGGACCAAGTGACCATGGATTTTGTAGTTGGTCTACCCCGAACTCCTAGTGGCAACGACGCTATTTGGGTGGTTGTTGATCGTTTGACGAAGTCTGCACACTTTATTGCCATCAAGCTTAGCTTTTCAGTAGAGCAGCTAGCGGAATTATACGTCGCGCAGATCGTTCGTTATCATGGGATTCCGAAATCGATTATCTCGGATCGTGATGGACGTTTCACTTCTAAGTTTTGGAGGAGTGTACATCAAGCCATGGGTACAAAGCTCACTTTTAGCACGGCTTTTCACCCTCAAACGGATGGACAATCAGAGAGGACCATTCAGACCCTAGAAGACATGTTGCGAGCGTGCGTGATGGATTTCAAAGGGACTTGGGATAAGAAGCTTCCTTTGATTGAGTTCTCGTACAACAACAGTTTTCAAGCTTCGATTGGAATGGCTCCTTATGAAGCCCTATACGGGAGAAGGTGTAGATCTCCAGTCCACTGGTACGAGACAAGAGAGAAGGAACTTGTGTCAACGGATTTTATTCGAAGGACCACGGAGGCCGTGAAACTTATACGCCGACGGATGGAAACTGCATTTAGTCGACAAAAGAGCTACGCCGACAAACGCAGAAGGCCTCTAGAATTCCAAGTCGGAGACTTGGTTTTCCTCAAGGTTGCTCCATTCAAAGGAGTTATGAGATTCGGAAAGAAGGGGAAATTAAGTCCAAGATACATAGGGCCATTCGAAATACTGGATAGAGTTGGTAATGTGGCCTATAAGTTGGCTTTGCCCCAGGAATTAGCATATGTACACAACGTATTTCATGTATCGATGCTAAAGAAGTACATCTCGGATCCATCACATGTATTGGACCACGAACCAATTGAGGTTCACGAGGATATGACGTATGAGGAGAAACCGGTTCAAATCTTGGCACGAGAAGAAAAGGTGTTAAGGAACAAGGTTATACCTTTAGTAAAGGTCCTATGGCGAAATCATGAGATTGACGAGGCAACATGGGAACGCGAGGAGGATATGAAGAAAAGCTACCCCGAATTGTTCTGATTTTCGAGGACGAAAATTCTTTAAGGAGGGTAGATTGTAATATCCAAAATTTTTACGAACTCATGATTTTCTTGTATATAAGAAATCTAAAGCTCGTATTATGTGTTTATGTGCAATTTTATGAAAATTATGAATACCAATACAAAATTCATAGTTTTATCAGTATGGAGTTGAGTTCTCGGTAAATTAATTACGAGACTCCATAAGAAGCCTTTTAAGGAAAAATGCATGACGGAATTTCATAAATTTATGATGGTCAAAGTTTGATCGAAAAAGTCAAAGTTGACCAGAATAGTCAAAGGTTGACCAAAGAAGTCAAACATAAGACGGTACTGTGATTCAATCAGCAGTATGAGAAATATACTGTGAAAACCGTCTTTACAGACAAGATAGTATAATTAAGTTTTAAAACCACCATAGAAAAATCAAGCACCTAAAATAGGATATTAAGGGGCAAAGGGCTTTAAATAAAAAGAAAAATTTTTATACAGTCCAACTATACACAGATAAATTTTGGACTGAAGTTCAGTATAGCAGTACTGAATTGTACCGTGTATTAGTAAACACAGTATTAGAGATATCTGTGTTGGTTTAAAATGGACTGCTTATCGGAGAAAGTAGCCAAACAAGGCCTTAGTGTGACATCAATTTTATTTGGATTTATGACATCATAATTCCATGAACCAAGCATGTAAAGACAAGTGTCTTGTTCTAGAACATTCTTCCTTGTTCTCCAAGCTTCATGGCCGGCCACCTTGCATGCCAATTGGCAAATTTTTCAAAAATTTAGGGGTCAAAATTGAATTTTTAAAAGTTCCCTTTTGCCTATAAATATGGGTGACTTTTATTCATTTTTATTCAAAAATTTGGGGAGGTTCTTGCCAATTTTCTCCTTGAAAATCAGCAGCCAAGGAAGAGAGAAAGAGGAAAGAAAAATCAAAATTTCCAAAGGGGTTTTGCTTAGGAGAATTCGGATTTGAGCTAGAGCCGAGAAAAAGTTTGAAAAAAAAAATTTTTGGAACCCATTGTGGCCAAGTGGCCGGCTGTGATAAGGAGGAAAGGTAAGGAAAAATGTTATTTGGTTTTGGTTGATTTTGGTTCAAGGAAATACCAAAGAATTAACTAAAATTGTGGTGCAAGATTTGGTGGAGGAACCGGTTGGTGGCAGCCAAGGAAAAGAAAGAAAAGTTTTGGGATCCAAGCTTGAGAAATCAATTCCAAACCCTATAGGTAATCTTTCCAACCTTAAGCTTTAATTTGAGCTTTCAATTTGGAATTTAGTTGTATTTCAAGTTGAAAAATGTAAGAGCATAAGCTCAAGTTTTCTTTGCCCTAGATTTGTTAGGTGTGGTGCTTGATTTAGGTATTAAGGGTGGTTGGTTTAATTTTGTGCTTTGCTTGTTGATTTATGCTAGTTGGATAGGTTGCATGCTAGATGTGAATGGTTGTGTGTCCCCTGAATTTTTTGGTCCAAAATCTGCCCTAGGCAGTGCATGTTTGGCTGCTAGCTTAAGGGTGGATGATTGATGCTTGTTGGAATGAGATGCAAAAGTTAGAACCATGCAAACCTAGGATTAGAACTTTTTGGGTTTGGTTTGCATGGACCCGTTCGAGCTGCATGTGACTATATGTGGGACGTTAGAATACGCTGCACGCTTGCTATCTAGGCTCCCGCAAGTTCGGCTGAGGTAGTTTGCGCGAAATAGGACGTAAACCGGACTTAACAACCGAAACTGCCAGTTCGGATTCGAAACTGGCCAGCCTCGGGAAAGTGGAAATTTGAGGTCTTTAGAGACCGAATTGGGTAAAACGTAAAACACGAAAGTTGTTCGGAACGATTTTTCCTAGGGGACAACGTGGGCAGAATCCCAAAATGAGGCTCCAATGGCCTCCGTTTCTATAAAAACTCAAGGCTGGTCTGCCCAGACCCAATTAACATGATCAGCCAGTTTCAAACAAAAACTGACAAAAATACAAGCAGAACTAGATTTTTCGTAAAACACAAAAGTTTTAGAATTTTTCGAGAGCTACAACTTTTGTGAAAACAAGTTTTTCAAATTCGGAGTGGATCTTTAAAACTGACACTGTTTTACGAGGGGTGTGCAGGGAACCGAAAATTCCTGCACATGAATTTTTACAAACATTTCCGAAAAACTGTATTTTATTTAAAACCGCTATTTTAAGTGTAAAAACTGTTCCAAAGGTAGTTTTCAACCTTAAATGACTTTTATAAAAATCCATTTCAAAAATATGAAGATTAAGGAAATTTTGAAGCTAATTACACAAGATTTCCAAAAAGTAAGAAAATAGAATTTTTTGAGATAAATTATAAAGCCCAAGGTTTTTAAGAAAACCTAGCGTTATGTCAAGGGCCTAGCCAAGAGGTTATCCAACGTAGCCTCTTAAGGAATAATCAAAGTTCGATTATTCTTAAACAGTAGGATGACTAGTTGTGACCAAGTGAGATACCAGGTATCGGGGACATACAACTAAGATTTTGTAGGCATGTTGGTTAGAACACCAACATTCCATAGCAAGAATTAGACTCTTATCTATATCTTTCATCAAGCAGGAGGAAACCTGCAGCTGTACCCGGAAGAGGAGCAGCATTACTTACGACATAGTAAAAGAGGCAAGTATCAAACCTCACCTACAGTATGAAAATAGTAAAGACTATTTTCAAGTATACTATATTTTCAAGTATACATGCTATGTTGTGCTATGATAAGTGATGCCATGATGTGTGATGCTATGCTATGGCTATGATATGCTAAGTTATGTTATGACATGTTATGCCATGTTTACAAAAGTGCCATGTTACAAAAGTGCCATGTTTACAAAAGTGCCATGTTTACAAAAGTGCCATGTTACAAAAGTGCCATGTTTACAAAAGTGCCATGTTACAAAAGTGCCATGTTTACAAAAATGTCATGTTTTCAGAAATGACATGTTTTCAGAAATGACATGTTTTCAAGAAGGCCATGTTATGGCATATGTTGAGTATGATATGACATAGTGACATCATGAAGCATGTTCACTAATGATAAATCACATGGTAAGATAATTAAGTAAGGTGTCGTACCAACCTCCCGTGATCGTGGAGGCTACATGTTTCAGTGGTGATATTTACCTTCCGTGATCGAGATCCGTGATCGTGAAGGGTCAAGTTATAATTCCCAGAACTGTTAGGGCCTTGCAAACCCTAGCTTTGTCTGGAGGCTGCGCGCTTTTGGTACGGACACTATGGGCCCACATGTTGAGACAAGATAATAAAGATTGAGTCTATAATGAAACATAAGACATTCAATCAATCATAAATGGTTCATGCATGAGTTTCGTGATGATGGGCATGTTTCTTTTTAAAGATGTCTGAAATATTTTGTGAGATTATGTTTGAACTTGCTGGGCGAAAGCTCACTCTTATATTTCATACTGTAGGTAAGAAGCCTGCAGCTTAAGTGGTGGGCTATGCGGACGATGCGGCGGGTGAAGGGCGGTGTGGGATACCACTACGCATAATTTTCCGCATTCAATATGTTAATACTTCAAAAAGTATATTATGTTTTGTGATATGTATGTTTAACAAGTTTTTCTCTACAAGATGACGTATGTGAATATGTTTAAAAAAAAAAAAAAAAAAAATTTCTCAAATTTTCAAGTAAAGAACAAGTATGTATGGTGTCGACCTGGCTTGGGAAGTCGGGACGTCACACCAATGGCCTCGGTTTTTAACAAAACCCGAGCCTGAAGTGCCCAGGACCCCTGCACGGCCAGGATTGGTTCCACAGGGTATTTGACAAAGAAAACGTCCGAACTAAGTTTTACCTAAAACACGAAAGTTGTAGGAATTTTTATTATCTAAAACTTTTGTGAAGACAAGTTGTTCAGAATCAGCTTGGATTTTAAAATGAAAATGGAGTTCGAAAACGGTACAGGAATTATGGAAAATCCTGTACAGGATTTCTAAAATCAACACAGAAAAAGGGTAATTTTGCAGTTACACTAATAATTGACATTGTAAAACTGTTCCAAAGGCAGTTTCCAATAGTCAATAATTTCATACGTCTCATTTTAAGATTTTCAGTTTTCAAAGTTAAACAAAAAGGATTTTTATACCTAAACCTAAGGTTTTCTTTTCTAAAGAAATAAGATTTTGAAACCTAAGTTAAAAACAGTCCAATTAAGGTTACTTAGATAACCAACTAGGATAACGTAAAATTAAGTAAGGGCTTATACCGAAGGTTATAAAAGAGTGTTGGTTATACTACCAACATTTCTAACCCTTACTCTTATTTTAATCTCAGAATATCGCACGCAGAAGTGTCCCAACGGGATTTAACTCGACATTGGACACAGCCTTTACGAACAAGATAAGTACAACTCCGCCTACAGCATAGGCTTGTTGTGTATACTTGCCTGAGTATGTTTGCTATATGTAAATGTTACATGTTATTAAATGTTACGTGTTAAGTGTTGTAGAATGTCCTAGGTATGTTATGAATTATGCTATGAATTACGAAATGTAATATGTTATGATTTTATGTTATAGATTATGAAATGTTAAGTGCTATGTTATATGCTATGAACTATAAGAGCATGATTAGGGTTAAGAGATGCTAAAGATTAATTGAGTAAAACATCACGATGCATGTTCACCGATTAACAAAAGAAAGATTATGTATGAAATGATATGATGGCAAGCAATTGTCTGTGTCGTACCGACCCGCGTTAGGTCGGGTTGGACAATGGATTGAGTTGGAATGGACTGGCCGCCACCACCAATTCATAGTCGCGCGCCCGGTACGAACACTTACGTTATGGGGCCCATAGGATAAGACAAGATAAGTATGATAAGAAAGTTAAGAATGATCAAGTAAGCATAACCAAGCATAACTGGCTCATGCATATGTCAAGTTAAATTATGATATGTTACGATGTATGTTAAGTATGAAATGTTAAGTATGGATTGTTATGATGTGATGATTTAAATGTTGAATTACTTCTTTGCGGGTTAAATAGTTGTACTTGCTGAGCGAAAGCTCATTGTCTTACGTCTATGCTGTAGGTAAGCAGCCTAGCAGCAACCCCTGATACAAGATGGAGGGCGAGGTCTGGTGGACTGTGAAATGTGGGGATAATGCCGCCATGCGTTTTGTTTATTTAAGTAATTATTTTATAAAGCTTTATATTACACCCGCACAACATTACTAATTATTCGTTATAATTATTTACATATGTGCATATATGATTATATTGTTTATAAAAAAAAAATATTCCGCTGTTTACGTTATAAGAATGTATGTATGTATGTATGGTAACGGCCTGTGCTAGGCGGGTCGTTACAGAGTTGGTATCAGAGCGGTTCCCTGCGATCAAATTTCACAGTCAGCCTGCCATCGCCGCCATCATTGTAAGTTGAAATTCTACTTTCATATAGTAATCTTTATTATGCGATTATGTATTAATAGATACACGATTATGGACCCGGCACAAGTAGAGGAGGACCGACGCTCGGTTTCTGCATTCTACCAGTTGCGGCCACTGCTATTTGATGGCACTCCCCGGACAGTAGCATTATCAGTATGGCTTTATGATCTGGAGATGATCTTCCACCTTTGCCACGTAGAGGCTCACCTTCGTGTCTCGTTAGCTATTAGATGTTTGGCAGCTGACGCGAGGTTATGGTGGATGACGATTGGAGAGGAGACTCTACCAGATCGTACATGGCCACATTTTCGTACCTGCATGATCAACCGCTACGGACCAGTACTGGAGGAGGGGATAGAGGAGCCCTATCGTGATCCCGAGATTTATCGGGACATGCAGCACGAGCGCTACCACGTATTGGTCGCTGACTGGCATGTGTACCCTCACGAGCCGATGGATCACTACTGTCGGAGATTTCAGGAGGCTATGTTGCCTCATATTCCTATGGATATACCGCACCCAGGACTACAGGCCTTGGTGATCCTGCGGAACGGGCTACCTCCCCAGATTCGACAGCACACTCCCATACCTACGCCGATCATGACGGTGGCTCATATGGTCGGGTACATCTTGGCTGCGGAGGTCATCGCACACGATCTGCAGGCCGATGCTCACGTAGTAGAGCCTGAGGTACCAGATGACGACGCCGGGATACCCGAGCCAGTATACGAGCCTGAGCCGGTATACGAGCCCGAGCCAGCATACGAGCCCGATCCGGTGTACGAGCCCGATCCAGTATACGAGCCCGAGCCAGCATACGAGCCAGAGCCCGCATATGAGCCCGGCCCTGTTGACCCAGAGGACGCAGTGCCCGCTGATCCGGTACAGGAGGCCGAGGATGATGGGTACGATGCCGATGAGGATATGGATGCTCCCGAGGACCCTTCGATTATCGTGATATCTAGCGATGATGAGGATGATGATGAGGAGCCTGATCACGAGCCAGGGTTCGTAGGATGGCCTGACGAGGGAGATGACTTTGAGGAAGACCCCGAGGAGATCCCAGATGATGACGGAGAGGCCGACTCCGACGTATCAGACGTCACCGTGGTGGAGATAGACTAGGTTTAGACCTTTTAGTCAAATGTATTTTGAGACTGTTGTACTAGCTTATTATTTTTGACAATAGGCTTGTACTTATGTACGATGGTAAAGTGGTAGACACTTCCATCACATTTTGATCTTATATGTATAGTATGATAATAGATATGTAAATATGATAGTGTAAGTATGATGTAAAGAAATGTAATTACAAGTAAAGCAAATATGATGTACTTTTTGTGAGTATACAAAAAGACAGTTTAAATGTGAGATATATGAAATATTAATTACGAATGATATGATACGAACATGATGCAATGTTTAAGTTATGATATGAAAATGTTGTGACATAATGTATTTTGTTACAATGTATTAATATATGTTTGAAAAGAAAGGATATTAATAGTTGATAATATCTTTTCTTATGATTTAAATAGGAATTTAAAGATGGTTCGTATCCGTAAGACAGTCCCTGTAAATCCACCGGAGCCAGATCTTGCGACCGTTATAGCCAATTTACAACGGCAGTTGCTCGAGCAGCAACAAGAAACAAACAGACTTAGAGAGCAACTGGCTCAAATAAACCAGAGACCCCAGGTCAATGAGGTTCCACCACCCGCGGATCAAGTACCTCCAGTGGCACCTCCTGTGCCAGAAATTCCGCGAAATGATGGAATTCCAATAGCACCTGCTGGGGTACCGGTAGATCTACCTCCAGTACGAGAGGACTTATTGTATGAACGATTCAGGCGGATGAAAGCGCCTGAATTTGAAGGGACGATGGACCCGATAGCCGCGGATAATTGGCTGATAGATATCCAAGTTATTCTGGACTTTATGCGGCTTACAGAACAGGAAAAGGTCCTCTGTGCTTCGTTTGCTCTTAAGAAGGACGCAAGACACTGGTGGATGACCGTCCAGATGCGTCGAGATGTCACGACAATGAGCTGGCAGGATTTTGTGGCCGAGTTTCGTACTATGTACTACAACAGAGAAGTCCTTGCCGTTCAACAAGATGAGTTTGCCAACCTGAAGCAAGGGACAATGACGGTGATGGAAGCCGTTAAGAAATTCGAGCAGTTAGCGCGCTTGTGCCCGGAACTGGTACCGAACGAGACAGAAAAAGTTTGAAGAATGATGAAGATGTTCCAGACAGATATAGCCAAACAAGTAAGCGCCGGAAGCAGCCCACCTACCCTGGTATCCGATTGCGTGAGCAGAGCAATAAGAGCCGAGTATTGGATCAACCAGGACAAGGAAGCAAGGGCTCAAATTTTCAAGGCCAAGAAAGAAGAAAAGGCCATTGTAAAGCAGACGCAGCCCCGTCAGAGTGCTGAAACGAACCAGAAAGGCCAGACCAATAACCCTGCTCAAGGTTCCAAACAGTCTTGGAGGAACAAGAGAAAAGGGAATTTCTCGGGACAGGGACAGCAACGAAATTACCCTCAGAAGAAGAACAATAGAGGAAACGAGGGTAATAACTCTGACTACCCGGTATGTGCGAAGTGCGGGAAGAAACATTCGGGCATTTGCAGAATGGGGACCAATGCGTGTTATCTGTGCGGAAAGGAGGGACATTTTGCAAAGAACTGCAATCTGAGCAATCAAGGTCAGAATCCTCCATACCAAAGTCGGAATGCCAGCAGTCAGCTTCATGCAGTCCAAGCCAGACTAGAAGGACCTTCCATCGTCCAAGGTAGATTGGAAGCCCCTGAACCTCAAGCTCGAATCTATGCTTACACCAGGGGAGATGCAGAAGCAGGGACTTCACATGTGGTGACAGGTCAGATCTCTATCACCACTTATGAAGCAATTGCCCTGTTTGATTCTGGTGCCACTCATTCATTTGTATCTTTGGAGTTCGCCCAGAAGTTAGGAAGAGGTGTGGATAGTTTAAGTCAACCTTTCAAAACCTCCTTGCCATCCGGAGAAATTTTGTGGTCCAACTTATGGATACGAAATACCTCTGTGATTATCTGTGGCAGAGAACTATTTGTAGATCTCATCGCAATCAAGCTGCAGGATTTCGATGTGATCTTAGGGATGGATTTCCTTGGCAAGTACAACGCTAAGATCGACTGTCGGAAGCGTTGTGTAATTTTCAACCCTTATGGCGAGGAAGAGTTCAACTTCTACGGACAACCTCGTAGCTCAGCAACCCGATTGGTTTCGGCTATGAAGGCTTGGAAGATGTTAGCTAATGGCTGTCAAGGATATTTAGCTAACATGGTAGACAAAGAACAAGAAACGAAGCTGACGCCGGAGGATGTACCCATTACCAGGGAGTATGTGGATATCTTTCCGGAAGAATTACCAAGACTTCCGCCGGAACGCGAAATTTCATTTGAAATTGAGCTATTGCCCGGAACTGCTCCAATATCGAAGGCGCCCTACCGTATGGCACCTGCTGAACTTAGGGAACTCCAAGTACAGTTGCAAGAAATGCTTGATAAAGGATTCATCCGACAGAGTTACTCTCCGTGGGGAGCACCTGTGTTATTCATAAAGAAGAAGGATGGATCTTTACGCATGTGCATCGACTACCGCGAGCTGAATAAGGTCACCATCAAAAATAAGTATCCTCTTCCAAGGATCGACGATCTTTTTGATCAACTCAGAGGAGCAAAGGTGTTTTCGAAAGTTGATCTACGATCTGGCTATCATCAGCTCAAGATCAAAGATTCAGATATCTCCAAGACGGCTTTTCGAACGCGCTATGGCCATTATGAATTTTTGGTTATGCCTTTTGGGCTAACCAATGCTCCAGCTGCTTTTATGGACCTGATGAATCGAGTATTCAAGGAATATCTGGACAAGTTCGTCATTGTCTTCATTGACGATATCCTGATTTATTCAAGGTCCCAGGAAGAGCATAAGCAGCATCTGAGAATGGTGATGGAAACGTTGCGACAACGACAGCTCTATGCAAAGTTCACTAAGTGTGAATTTTGGCTAGAAAATGTACATTTCTTGGGCCATGTGGTGTCAAAAGAAGGAATTTCTGTAGACCCCGCTAAGGTGGAAGCAGTTAGTTCGTGGCCAAGACCTAAGAATGTAATAGAAATAAGGAGTTTCCTTGGATTAGCTGGTTATTACCGCCGATTCGTTGAGGGATTCTCTAAAATTGCAGCCCCTCTTACAGCCCTTACTCGCAAAGGGAGGAATTACGAATGGACGTCCAAATGTGACGAGAATTTCCAAAAGCTCAAGAGAAAGCTGACAAGTGCACCTGTGTTGATTATTCCAGATGTCGAAGCAGGAAATTTTGTGATCTACAGCGACGCTTCTAAGACGGGTCTAGGAGCGGTCT
Source organism: Ficus carica (assembly GCA_009761775.1). Taxonomy (NCBI): domain Eukaryota; kingdom Viridiplantae; phylum Streptophyta; class Magnoliopsida; order Rosales; family Moraceae; genus Ficus; species Ficus carica. The sequence goes on along the minus strand of CM019745.1, from coordinate 9,728,311 downwards.
TAATGCAACAAGGAAAAGTGATCGCGTATGCCTCCCGACAACTAAAGGATCACGAAAGGAATTACCCGACGCACGATCTAGAGCTTGCTGCGGTGGTGTTCGCATTGAAGATTTGGAGGCACTACCTATATGGGAATAGATGTGAGATTTTCACCGATCATCAAAGTCTCAAATACATCTTTACCCAGAAGGAGCTCAATATGAGGCAGCGAAGATGGCTTGAACTCGTAAAGGACTATGACTGCGAGATCCTTTACCATCCTGGCAAGGCAAACAAAGTAGCAGATGCCTTAAGCAGGAAGTCATCCGGCATGCTAATGTCTTTGGAATTGCTGGCCAAGCCACTTCAGAAGGAAATCTTCGATTTTCACTTGGAGATGATAACGGGAAAGTTATCTGCTTTAACCCTCAAGTCCAATTTATTGGAGTCCATCAAGAACCTTCAAGGAAAGGATTCCCTGTTGATCAAGGCACGACTCTTTGGCGGAAAGAATAAAGAGTTTAAGACCTCTACAGATGGTGTTATCTACTTCAAAGAAAAGATTTGTGTTCCTAACTTTAAGTTTTTGAAGGATCAGATACTAGCAGAAGCACATATGACGCCGTATTCAGTACATTCAGGAGCTTCCAAGATGTACAAAGATCTCCGAGAGAACTACTGGTGGCCAAATATGAAGAATGAGATAGCGAAGTACGTGTCAAAATGCTTAACTTGTCAGAAAGTTAAGGCAGAACATAGACATCCTGGCGGAGAATTGCAGAAAATAGAGCTTCCTGAATGGAAATGGGAACAAATTACCATGGATTTTGTCGTAGGACTACCCAGAACTACAAGTGGGAATGACACGATTTGGGTCATTGTTGATCGATTGACCAAATCAGCCCATTTCATCGCTATCAAAGCCACTTATTCAGTGGAAAAATTGGCCGAAGTCTATGTATCCCAGATCGTTCGACTGCATGGAGTACCAAAATCGATCATCTCAGATCGTGATGGACGTTTCACTTCTCGGTTTTGGACAAGCGTACACAATGTTATGGGGTCGAAATTAAAGTTCAGTACGGCATTTCACCCCCAAACCGACGGCCAGTCAGAACGAACCATCCAGACGCTAGAAGATATGTTAAGATCATGTATTCTGGATTTCAAGGGAAACTGGGATCAGAAGCTGCCATTGATCGAATTTTCATATAACAACAGTTATCACGCTTCGATTGGTATGGCTCCGTTCGAAGCATTATACGGAAGAAAATGTCGATCCCCCATTCATTGGCAAGAAGTTGGACAGAAGCAGCTTCAAACTACGGACTTCATAAGAAAGACTTCTGAAGATATTAAGAAGATTAAGCACAGGCTTGACGTGGCTTTCAGTCGTCAGAAAAGCTATGCTGATAAGCGAAGAAGGCCTTTGGAATTTCAGATCGGAGATGCAGTATTCATCAAGATAGCTCCAATGAAAGGAGTGATGAGATTTGGAAAGAAAGGGAAGCTTAGTCCAAGGTATACTGGACCTTTTGAAATCCTAGAAAGGGTTGGAAAAGTAGCCTATAAGCTTGCCCTGCCGCCAGAACTAGCATCTATGCATAACGTCTTTCATGTCTCGATGCTCAAGAAGTATGTGCCAGATCCTTCTCATGTGCTCAGTCAAGAACCAGTGGAGGTTCAAACAGACTTAACCTATGAAGAGAAGCCTGTACGAATCCTAGATCGAGAAGAGAAGATTCTAAGGAATAAGACAATTCCCATGGTGAAAGTGTTATGGCGAAACCATAAAGTAGAAGAAGCAACCTGGGAATTAGAAGATGAAATGAGAAAGAACTACCCCGATTTGTTCTAATTTTCGAGGACGAAAAATTTTAAGGGGGGTAGATTGTAATACCTGATTTTTCACCAATACGATTCCTGGTATAGAAATTACATTAAACCGTAAAGGTATTTATGGAAAAAGCCCAGTTTAGGGTTTTTAATTATGTTTTGTGAGTTTTCTGACTTTATAAGACTCAAAAAGGATTATTTAGTCAAGAAAACGACCTTTTAGGTAAAAAGCAACAAAAATGTAAAATTTTTCATGATGGTCAAAGTTTGACCAAAAACGTCACGGTTGACCGAAAAAATCAACCGTTGACCAAGAAAGTCAAATCTTGACAAGAAGGTCAATGATCGACAAGAAAGTCAATGGTTGACCCGAAAAGTCTAAGAAATGACTGTACGATTAAATAATTATCTGTATAAAAATTGTACCGTGTGAAAACCAATTTTTCAGATAAAATGATATGTTTAAGACTCAGAAACCACCATAGAAAATCAAGCACATTAAGTGGAAGTATAGGGCAAAATGGTTTTAAGAAATAAGGAAAATTGTATACCGTCCATTTTTACACGGATGAATTCTGAACTGCAGTTCGGTAAAACAATACTGTGCATAAGTAAATCCAGTATTGGAAATACCTGTGTTAACTCAAAAAATGGACTGTACAATAGCTAAAGAGCCAAACAAGCTTTAACCTAGCTTACCTCACTTAACTTTTTATTTATGATATCATTTTCTTAATTTAAGAAAATTAAGAAAGTATTTGGCTAGATAATCATCAAGGGTGGCCGGCCACTTGCCCCCCCCTTTGTGTGATTTCTTGCTTCTTTTGGGGCCAAAATCTAATTAGCCAAAAGTTTCCCAACCTCTATAAATAGGGGTGGGCATTATTCACAAAAATTGGAAAAGCTAGATAAACTTTGGCCAAATTTTTCTCTACCAAATCCGGACTTGTGAGGAAGAAAAAGAAAGAAAATTTTCAAACCCTAGAGTGTCTAGAGCTTAGTGGAGGGTCGGTTTTGGGTTGGAGAACAAGCAAAAAGTTTGGAAAAAAATTTTGTAACCTTGTTGGCCAAGGAGGCCGGTTGCAAGAAAATCACCAAGGAGGAAGAGCCAAGCTAGGAAACCGGGGTTTTGGAGCTTAGTGGTGGCTGGATTTTTGAGCAAATTGGTGACCGGACTTAGGGCAAGGAAGGCAGCAAGCTTGGTCTTGCCACCCACCAATTCAGCCGGCTGTTGTGAAGGAACAAGGAGAAGAAAACCTAAGCCAACTTTGAGCCAAAAAGTGAGGTAAAACCCCTAATTACCTAAGCTTTCATTTGAATTTCGTTTGGTGAAATTTAAATGTATTTAAGCAATGGTTTGTATTGGGCATAAGCCACTTTCAGTTCTGCCCTAGCTAGAAAAAAAAAAAAAATGAGCATGTGCTTGATTTAATTAGGAGTAGGGTTTGGTGGTTTTATGTTGCATGTTATGTGTTTGTTAGTATGCCTAGGGTTTTTGTAGGTTTATGGATGATTTGTAATTTGGCTTGCATGTTGAAAATTGGACGATAGAAACGTGATGCATGACTGATTTAGGCTCCCGCTGAGTTCGGTTGAGGTAGGGTGAACGTTATAGGACGTTATCGAAAATTGGAACCGAAAACTGTTAACTCGGGTAGAAATTGGCCAGTTTCGGGGAAAACAGTTTTTGAGGCCTTTAGAGGCCGAATCTGGAAAAACTCAAAACACAAAAGTTGTTAAGAAGAGTTTTTCCTAGTGGACATCGCGGACGGATTTGCAAAATGAGGCTCCAATGGCCTCGGTTTTTAACAAAACCCGAGCCTGAAGTGCCCAGGACCCCTGCACGGCCAGGATTGGTTCCACAGGGTATTTGACAAAGAAAACGTCCGAACTAAGTTTTACCTAAAACACGAAAGTTGTAGGAATTTTTATTATCTAAAACTTTCGTGAAGACAAGTTGTTCAGAATCAGCTTGGATTTTAAAATGAAAATGGAGTTCGAAAACGGTACAGGAATTATGGAAAATCCTGTACAGGATTTCTAAAATCAACACAGAAAAAGGGTAATTTTGCAGTTACACTAATAATTGACATTGTGAAACTGTTCCAAAGGCAGTTTCCAATAGTCAATAATTTCATACGTCTCATTTTAAGATTTTCAGTTTTCAAAGTTAAACAAAAAGGATTTTTATACCTAAACCTAAGGTTTTCTTTTCTAAAGAAATAAGATTTTGAAACCTAAGTTAAAAACAGTCCAATTAAGGTTACTTAGATAACCAACTAGGATAACGTAAAATTAAGTAAGGGCTTATAACGAAGGTTATAAAAGAGTGTTGGTTATACTACCAACATTTCTAACCCTTACTCTTATTTTAATCTCAGAATATCGCACGCAGAAGTGTCCCAACGGGATTTAACTCGACATTGGACACAGCCTTTACGAACAAGGTAAGTACAACTCCGCCTACAGCATAGGCTTGTTGTGTATACTTGCCTGAGTATGTTTGCTATATGTAAATGTTACATGTTATTAAATGTTACGTGTTAAGTGTTGTAGAATGTCCTAGGTATGTTATGAATTATGCTATGAATTACGAAATGTAATATGTTATGATTTAATGTTATAGATTATGAAATGTTAAGTGCTATGTTATATGCTATGAACTATAAGAGCATGATTAGGGTTAAGAGATGCTAAAGATTAATTGAGTAAAACATCACGATGCATGTTCACCGATTAACAAAAGAAAGATTATGTATGAAATGATATGATGGCAAGCAATTGTCTGTGTCGTACCGACCCGCGTTACGTCGGGTTGGACAATGGATTGAGTTGGAATGGACTGGCCGCCACCACCAATTCATAGTCGCGCGCCCGGTACGAACACTTACGTTATGGGGCCCATAGGATAAGACAAGATAAGTATGATAAGAAAGTTAAGAATGATCAAGTAAGCATAACCAAGCATAACTGGCTCATGCATATGTCAAGTTAAGTTATGATATGTTACGATGTATGTTAAGTATGCAATGTTAAGTATGGATTGTTATGATGTGATGATTTAAATGTTGAATTACTTCTTTGCGGGTTAAATAGTTGTACTTGCTGAGCGAAAGCTCATTGTCTTACGTCTATGCTGTAGGTAAGCAGCCTAGCAGCAACCCCTGATACAAGATGGAGGGCGAGGTCTGGTGGACTGTGAAATGTGGGGATAATGCCGCCATGCGTTTTGTTTATTTAAGTAATTATTTTATAAAGCTTTATATTACACCCGCACAACATTACTAATTATTCGTTATAATTATTTACATATGTGCATATATGATTATATTGTTTATAAAAAAAATATATATATATATTCCGCTGTTTACGTTATAAGAATGTATGTATGTATGTATGGTAACGGCCTGTGCTAGGCGGGTCGTTACACTTGGCATGCCAATCTTTCATTAATCTCTTTTGTAGATGCCAAAGTCAGAAAGAAAAAAGACCAAATAATGTAGATGCAAGTATATATCACTAGCAAGACCAAATAATGTCTAGATCAGCATCATAGTCCAGTAATTTACAATTTCATCAAATAATGTTGAAGACCAACATAAAACTATGAATTCGGCGCAATTGTAAGCTATAAATAGCAATATTAGAATGGTACAATTTCACTATATAATCAGAACAAACATTTCTTTGGTTAATGGAAATTAATATGGAGAAAAACAAAAGTCTATTAATAATACAAACATATTGAAAGAACAGAGTGAGAAAATTTAAGTAAATATTAATTTCTTCTAAGTTTCTCTTCAACAATAATGGCTACAAACTCCACTAGTTTTCAAGCAAGATTTGGAAAGTTAATTCAAGAGAAGGACAAGAAAATCAAAACCTGCAAAAGCAACATGGAACTAATTGGACTTTAACTTCATTTTGAATTTTTAAAATTAAAATTTAATGACCAAAACCTGCAAAATAGAAAAACAAAAACTTATAGCAACATCTCCAAGTTAAAACGAGGTCTATAAGGTCACACTAGAGGTAACCTATTGGTTCTCTTTGTGTTTTGGTCATTTTTAGAGAACTAAAGCATGCTATGTACTTATAATCTTAATGTGAGACTCCTTCTTACCTAGGAAAAGGTTTTAAAAAGAACCTTAGAGGTCCGAGATCTTAAAGGATCCACGGAGCATTTCGGTAAAATCTACGAACCTTGTTAGAGCTTGTGATTGTTGTTATAATATGGCATACGTTAGAAAATTTGGTATGAAAAATAAATTATATGATAAGATTCTACAGAGGATAACTTCATTTTAGGCTTTGGAATCATTTAGTTTGCTTTTATATGTCTAAAGTTATGTACATTTGAAGTTGTGATATAATTCAAGAGAGAAAAGAAACCTCTGGGGTACAGTCTACTCACGGGTTTTGTGAAATATGAACCCCTTAATCTCAAAATTTTGGATTATAATATATCTAAAAACTAGATTCTTTAATCTCTCCAATAAGCTATCATATGCCTCAAATGGATAAATATGCAATTTTGGTTAATTTTACAAGTTAAGAATACGAAATGAGAGGTTTTGCTGGAATCCTGTGTAAGAACCCGAAATTGTGATGAACTTGTGATTTCCTTAGAGATAAGGAAAATCTAAGATTTAATTATGTATGTCGATATGAAACTCATGATCTGAGTTGAATATCAGAATATGTTGGAGTTCTCATTTAATTAGCTATGAGACTCAATAATAGTTTGCTTTGTCAAGCACGAGGCCTTTTGAGAAAAAGGACAAAATAGGAATTTATGATTTTATTCCGGTCAAACTTTGACCAAGTTGACTTTAGGTTTGACTGAGATGGTACTGCAGTGTAATTAACAGTATGGAAATTATACTGTGAAAAACCATCATTTCAGACATATAAGCTATGAGACCACCCTAGAAAAATCAAGCACAATATTTAGAGCAATATGGACTAAATAGTTTCAAGTCCTAAGAAAATTTTTTATGCAGTTCAGTTAAGTGCAGATAAATTCTGGACTGCAGTCCAGTAAAACAGTACTGTTATTAGTAAAAACAGTATTTGTAAAATCCTTATTAGTATGATCATGGACTGCATTGGTGGAGGAAAACCAAATGGAGCCTTAATAGGGGGACACCTCATATGGTAATGATTAATTGAATTATTTGATTTTTAGAAAATTATGGAAAGTAATCTAAATGTATGAACTTTGATAAAATTTGGCCAACAAGCCTCCTCAAATGGCCGGCCACCTCTTGGAGCCTAGGGGCAAATATAGTTGCTTTTGATGACTTAAGTGCAATTTAAGCCATAAAAATAATTCTAGGAATTTAAATTAAAATTTGCCTATAAATAGGTGTGGTGGGATTTGCCTTGGTCCACCTTTTGACACCTCACTTTCTTTAGTTCACAACCTAGCCTCTCCCTCCCTCCCCTAAAATCCGAAACTTAGAGAGAAAAAAAGTGAGTAGTGGGTCGGTTTTGTGAGGAAGAAATCAAAGAGAAAAATTTGATCTAAGCCTAGATCTACTTCTAAGTGATAAGGTAAATCTTCTAAACCCCCTAAGCTTTTCATTTTGGGTTTTGATTCATTTATTTAAGTGTATTTTAAGTGGGTTATATAAGAGCATAAGCTCACTTATTTTTCATGCAATAGTCTAGTTTGATTAGTATGTGCTTGATTAGGGTTTTGGTAAGCTAGATCTATGTTTTGGTAAGCTAAATCTATGTTTTGGCTTATGTTTTTGAAGTTATGCTTTAAAATTTTATGCTTTATGGGTATGCTTAGTAATTGCTTGTTATATGTCCCCACATGTTTAGGAAGCTTTATGGTATGCTTGTATGATGGTTATTTGTTTGTATGTTGAATTAGAATGAAAAATCAACTTAAACCCTAATTTGGTAAAAATTGTACTACATGGGTTAATTGGATGAACAAGTGTATGTTGATGGAAATCTCACGTAATACGCTGCATGTATGATGTAAGCTCACGGTTGCGACCGTTTGAGATAGGGTGTACGTTATTTTGCATAACAAACAATTAAAAGAAAATCTACCAGTTTTCGGACAAAACTGGGCAGCAAGCTGAAAATGAAATTTTAAAGCCCTTAGAGGCAGAATTTGGAAAAAGTTAAAACTACAAAGTTGTAGAAAATTAAAAATCCTAGGGGGCTTGACAGAATTTGAAAAATAAGCTTCAAAGGCTTCCATTTTCATGAAAACCCGAGCCTGGCCAGCCCCAGACCCTATGCACGGCCAGGACTTTTCAACGAGGAAAATGAACAGGTTAATGGCAGAATTAGGTTTTGTGTAAAAAATAAAAGTTGCAGGACTTTATGAGGTCTACAACTTTCATGAAGAAAACTTTTTCAAATTCAAAGTAGATTTTAAAATAAAACTGAATCTAAAAACTGAGCAGGAAATAGGCAATCCTGCACAGGATTTTCAAAACAGTGCATGAGCAACAAATTCCTGCACATGCACTGCTAACTGAAATTATTGGACTAGTTTCTATGAATGATTTTCAAAATGTCACAGTTTTACTATCTTTATAAAATAAATCTGTTTCAGTTTTATAACAATGGTTTAAAAAGAATTAAACAAGGTCTTAAAGTATGTTAAGTAAGTTAAGAAATATGTTAACTATAGTAAGACATATAGTAATCGGATATGTTACTAAAAATTATTATTTAACTAAAGCCCCGTTTGGGGCATGAGTTTGAACTCAAATTCATGAGTTCAAGTTTTGTCTTTTTCCCCAAAAGTTTTTTGTCTTTTCTGAAAAAGTCAACCAAAATCATTATTTAAACTTATAAATCTTAACTCAAACTCAAACACCAAACACCCCTTAAGTATATTGAAAGTATACTTATAGTAACCAAATAAGTTATTAATTTTATATGCTAGGTTTTGAAACCAAGGTTACTTAGGATAACCAAATGAGATACCACTATTAGGTCTTGGTAACCCAATAGAACATTAACCTATTTATGATTGGGCTTATACCCAGGGTTACTATTAGTAACCTAAAATGATACTATTTAAGTATAACTAACCAAGATTTGTATTAAGTAATCAAACAGGATACTGTTTGATTGTTTTTAGGTCAGGTGCCATAAGGTTACATCTAGTAACCGAAAAGGATACCAGGTTAGTAGGGGGACATATAACTAGGGTTACTCATAGATGTTGGTTAGGATACCAACATTTAATAATTATAATTTATGGTAAGATATAATATAAACGACTCTTATCTTACACCCTGTTTGGAAACAGGAGTATGAACTATTGCCGTGCCATGTTTGGATGACAAACCAAGAGCGTAGGACGATAGGTGTAATACCTAGTTTTCTATAACATTACGATTTCTTATGATTTAAGAAATTTGTACGAATCATGAAGATATTTATGAAAAAGCCCGGTTAAGGGTTTTATTACGTTTTGTGAGTTTTTATGATTTTATAAGACTCGAAAATGATTGCTTAGTCAAGCAAATGACCTTTTAGGCAAAAAGGAGCGAAATCGCCAAAATTTTTATGTTGGTCAAAGTTTGACCGAAAAGCGTCGACGGTTGACCAAAAAGTCAACTATTGACCATGGGAGTCAAAGTTTGGCGGGAAAGTCAACGGTTGACAAGGAAGTCAATGGCGGACGAGAAAGCCAAAGATTGACCCAAAAAGTTAAAGAAAAATACTGTACGGCAAAATAATTAGTAGTATAGAACTGTACTGCATAGAGCCATTTTTATGAATAAAATGATATGTTTAGAATTAAAACCACCATAGAAAATCAAGCACATTAATTTGGATATCTTGGGCCAAGTGGTTTCAAGTTACAAGAAAGTTTTTATACAGTTCATTTTTACACAGATAAAATTTAGACTGCAGTTCAAATTACCAATACTGTGTATAAGTGAATCCAGTATGGAAAATACCTGTGTTAATTTAAGAATGGACTGTATAATAAAAGATTAAACCAAACAAAGCTTTAGAGTGCTTACCTCATTAGCTTTTTGGATTATTACATCATTATATTAATTAATGAAAAGTTGGAAAGTAATTGGCTAATAATCAGCCATCTTGGCCGGCCACATACCCCCCCCCTAATGTCCAATTTCTGATTTTTTGAGGGACTAATTGTGCAATTTCAAAGACTTCCAAACCTCTATAAATAGAGGTGTTCATAAATCAAAAAAATAGAGAAAACCAACTAAACTCTTGCCAAATTTTGTCTTGATCAAACCGGATTTGAGAGGGTGAAGAAAGGAAAGAAATTTTAGCCAAGATCTAGGAAATAGAGAGTGAGAGGGTCGGCTTTTGTGAAGGGAAAGCAAGGAAAAAAAATTTGGAAATTTTGGCACCCAATTTCCTAGGGGTGGCCGGTTGTGGAGCAAGGTTAAAGCAAAAAGAAAAAGTGAATCTAAGAGGTGATTTAGGGTTTTGAAAGCCTGAAATTTCATCTAGGATACCACCCAAGAACCCAAATAATATGGTGCCCAATCTTGGCCAAGGGGCCGGTTATGGTGGGGAAGAAACAAGGAAGAATCTAAGCTTGGGAGACCAGATTTTTGAGCCAAGGTGTGGCTGGATTTTAAGCAGGTTGGTGACTGCAATTTAGGGCAAGAAGCTGGACATTTTGGGGAGCTAATCAACCTTGGAAGTCGGCTGTGAAAGGAGGAAAAAAAAAGAGAAGTGAAGCAAGCCAATTTAGACCCAAAAGTGAGGTAAAAACCCCTAAACCTCTAAGCTTTTCATTTAAATTTCAATTGAGAAATTTAAATGTATTTAAGCATTGGTTGTATAGAGCATAAGCTCACTGTTGCTGCTGCCTTAGTTAAGAAAATTAGGAATTGTGCTAGATAGGTTAGGGTTTTGTGTGGTGGTTGAGAAAAATGTGCATGTTAGGTGTTTGATTGTATGATTAGGGTTTTCTAAGTTTATGTATGATGCTTATGTTAATGTGTATGATGAATGTTGAACGTTAGAAATGTACTGCATGTTTGATTTAGGCTCCCGCTGTATTCGGTTGAGGTAGGGTGAACGTTATAGGACGCAAAACAAGATCGAAACCGAAAACGGCCATTTCGGGTAGAAATTGGCCAGTCTCGGGAAAAGTAAATTATGAGGCCTTTAGAGGCCGAATTGAGAAAAACTCAAAACATGAAAGTTGTATATTAGGGTTTTTCCTAGGGGGAATGTGGACAGAATTGCAAAATGAGGCTCCAATGGCCTCGGTTTTTACCAAAAACCGAACCTGACCGTGCCCAGGATTATGCACGGCCAGGATAAGTTCAACAAGGAAATTGAATGTGTTAACGTCCGAATTAGATTTTCCTCAAAACATGAAAGTTGTAGGAATCTTCGATTGCTAAAACTTTCGTGAGGACAATTTTTCCAAAATCAGCTTTGATTTTCAAATGAAATTGGATTTCAAAGACTGTACAGGAAATGGGGAATTCCTGTATAGAATTTCCTAAAACAGCATGAAAAAGGATGTTTTTGTACTTGCACAGATAAAATTGACATTGTGAAACTGTTCTAAAGACGGTTTCCAATAGTCAATAATTTTTATGAATTTACTTTATGATTTCTAATTTTCAAGTGAAATAAAAGAGTTTTGTACCAAAAACATAAGGTTTTCTAAAAAGAAAACAAAAATGGAATTTGGAAATTTAAAGCTAGAATAAAATAAAATTAATAATTCGATTAGGATAGATTTAAACCCTAGGGTTACTCAATGTAACCAAGTAGGATAACGTAAGATTTAGTAAGGGTATATACCTAAGGTTATATAAGAGTGTTGGTTTATTACCAACATTTCTAACTCTTACTCTTAATTGATAACAGAATATAATACGAGACGGTGTCCCGACGAGCTCAAGCTAGATAGTGGACACAACAATCATTATCAAGGTAAGTACAACTCCGCCTACAGCATAGGCTTTGTTGTGTATACTTGCCTAAGTATGTGTGTAAATGCTATGTATTTTACAAATGTTACATGTTAAATGCTATGAAAAGTTATATGTTATGTGTTAGAAAATGCCATGAATAATGCTATGGTATGTTATGTGTTATAAAAAGTTATATGTTATGATTGTATGTTAGGGTTTAGAAATGTCATGAAAAATATTATGAAATTAGAAAATGCTATAGATGCATATTATGTAAGTATGCTATGATAAGATTATGAGATAAACTGCTATTTAATTATGTGAAAAATCACGATGCATGTTCACCAAATAAGTATGAGACAATGAAAGTTAAGATGGCAAGTAAGCTTGTCAGTGTTGTACCGACCCGCGTTAGGTCGGGTTGGACTATGGATTGAGTTGGAAAAGGACTGGCCGCCCCAACCAATTCATAGTTACGCGCCCGGTACGAACACTTACGTTATGGGGCCCATAAGATAAGTTAAGATAAGTTAAGAAAGTAAGTTATGAATAAATAAGAAAGCATAATGAAGCATAAATGGCTCATGCATATGTTAAGATAAGTTATATTATGTTAGGTTATGCTAGTTAGGATTTGTAGAATATGTTTTGTTTAATTGCGGTATAAATGTTGTACTTGCTGAGCGAAAGCTCACTGTCTTACGTCTATGCTGTAGGTAAGCAGCCTGTCAGCAACTTGTGATACAAGATGGAGGGCATGGACTGGCGGACTGTGAAATGTGGGAATAAACCGCTACGCGTATTGATATTATTATGTAGTTATTTTATGGGTTTTATTTTATATCCAAACAACTTTATTTAATGTCTAAATGTTTATATTCATAAGATATGCATATACACTGTAAAAAAATAAAAATAAAAATAAAAATAAAAAAAAATTTCCGCTGTTTAAGCTAAGTATTTAAGTACGATATGTATGTATGTATGGTAACGGCCTGTGCTAGGCGGGTCGTTACAATAGGTAAGTACAACTCCGCCTGCAGCATGAACAAAACGTTTTTGTTGCATGACATGTTTATTAAGAAATCATGAAAATGATTTATATGATTTACATATGTTATATGTTATGGTGCTTTATGTTATGATGGTTTATGCTATGATGTTATGTTATGATGTTTATGTTATGATGTCTATGCTATGATGTTTATGTTATGATATTTATGTTATGATGTCTTATATTATGGTGTTTTATGTTATGGTTTGTGATTATGTTATGTTATATGTTTTGTTGTCGTGACATCGTGAAGTATGTTCACGAATATTAAATCACATGATAAGAATAAGTTTTTAAGTTAAGAGATAAGATAAGACAAGTTAATGTTATTGTGTCGTACCGACTTGCCACGAGGGCGGGTTTAAACGGTTTAGTCTATGGTTTGAGTTGGATTGGACTGGCTGCCCCAATCACTCCATGTTAAACGATTTGTTTCATGGTTTGACTTGGTTTGGACTGGCCGCCTCCAACCACTCCATGGCTATGTACCACGATACGTGCACGCATGACATGTAAGATAACAGAACCAAGTTAATATATGAAAGCATAATTGATTCATAAGAAAGCATAATTGGTTCATGCATTCTTGCACTTAAAATGTTATGCGGATTGAATATTGTACTTACTGGGCATAAGCTCATTACTTACGTTCATGCTGTAGGTAAGCAACCTACCGGCAATACTTGATGCAAGACTGTGGAGAGATGGCATTGCGTACTGTGAAATGTGGGATGGACACCGCCACGGGTTTTGGAAAATATGTTTATAAAATATGTTTTTGTAAAATATGTTTGTAAAATGTGTTTTGTTATGTTATAAGGAAGTAATGGTATGGTTTAAGAAAAATTTCAAGTATGTATGGCAAGCAAGTTGTCTCGTGTAGTACCGACCCGCACTAGGTCGGGTCTGGTCCACGATCTCGGTACTCTAGTAAGTACTAATAAATAAGTATGAGTATAAGTATGAGATTAAGTCAAGTTAAGTTTGAGTTTTAAAATAAAGTTTAAGAGAAAGAAAAAAAATTTGACGCTAGAATTTTCAGTAAATTAAGTTAAGTAAGTAAAGTAACGGCCCACGTTTACGTAGTCGGCCCTACGTAGATGGCCGGGACGTTACACCCTGTACCAGCCACGGGTTTTGTATGTTTTGGGTTAGTACACTACTAAAAATTGTGGATTACACGACGGTTATTTACCGTCGTGTAAAGTTTACACGACGGTTAGACAACCGTCGTGTAATCCAACGTCGTGGAAGATACCACGACGGTTCTAAAACCGCCGTGGTATCTCAATATTACACGACGGTTTACACCGTCGTCGAATCAAGAAATATAGTAGCAAACGCCGCAAATTGAGAACTTTACACGACGGTTTTCCTCAAAAACCGTCGTGTAATGTGTACCATTACACGACGGTTTTGCTCAAAACCGTCGTGTAATTAGGCTTGAATTTTTAAAAAAATAGGCTTTTTTTTGGCAATGGCACACATTACACGACGGTTTCGGAGCAAAACCGTCGTGTAATGTGTGCCATCACAAAAAAAAAAAAAACCTATTTTTTTTTTATTTAAGCCCAATTACACGACGGTTTTGAGCAAAACCGTCGTGTAATGGTACACATTACACTAGAATCAAATTCCATATGATTATTCAAAACAAAAATCCATTTTGGCATTTCATCGAGCATGTGGTGAGTGGATAAAAACCATGCTAAAAAATGTGTGTAGAGTGCCAAAACCGTGCACAAAACATTCATCTCCAAAGAACAACAATTAAAAAAAAAAAACATTCAAACAACACTACAAATTACACTCCACGCAAATTATTAAAGCATTGTGTGTTCGTAGTTTTGTTAGAAAACAAAAATTGAGCAATATGAAAGTTACCTTGCTTTTCTTTAAAGAAAAATAGTCACGGCCTTGATGGGAACACCAGGAGAGAGAGGTGGTGACGACGGCGGCGACGGAAAAAAACCGGGACTATGGCAGCGGTTTGGGAAAAGTTTGAAGTGGCGGCGGCGTGACCGGATTTTAAGTTAGGGGGGGACGGGCGAAGGAGGTGGGGAGGAGAAAAGTTTGAGTTGTCTAGAGGGTTGAAGATGAAAATGATGATAAATGAAGAGGAAAGTGTATTTAAGTAATGGGTTTTCGTGCGAATTCTAAAGCATGAAATCTGAAAATTTTGAAAATTTTCGAAAGATTACACGACGTTTTTCTATAACCGTCGTGTAATCCTCAGATTACACAACGGTTTTTGTAACCGTCTTGTAATCCTTTTTTTTTTGAAAATTTGAAAATTTGAAAATTTTGAAAATTTTCGGAAGATTACACGACGGTTTTGCTCAAAACCGTCGTGTAATAATCCTCCGAAAATTTTCAAAATTTCAAAATTTAAAATTTTCAAAAAAAAAAAAAAAAAAAAAAAAAAAAAAAAAAAAAAGATTACACGACGGTTCTAAGAACCGTCGTGTAATCCCAAGATTACACGACGGTTTTGCTCAAAACCATCGTGTAATCTCGGGATTACACAACGGAGATTACACGACGGTTCTAAGAACCGTCGTGTAATCTTTTTTTTCTTTTTTTTTTTTTTTTTTTTGAAATTTTAAATTTTGAAATTTTGAAAATTTTCGGAGAATTATTACACGACGGTTTTGATGAACCGTCGTGTAATCCAGCGGATTACACGACGGTTTTGATGGAACCGTCGTGTAATCCAGCGGATTACACGACGGTTTTGATGGAACCGTCGTGTAATCCTTCCTTTTTTTTTTTTTTTTTCAAATGCTGCCGGATTACACGACGGTTCCAACAAAACCATCGTGTAATCCGACGGATTACACGACGGTTCATCAAAACCGTCGTGTAATTCTTTGTTTACACGACTGTTTTGTCAAACCGTCGTGTAATCTTGTTTAAGACGACGGTTTCACAAAAACCGTCGTGTATTTTCCGTCGTGTAAGCCAACTTTTGTAGTAGTGGTAAACCATAAATATATATAAAATTTTTTTTTATTGTATAAATTAAACATTATAAGCTTTTTAATAACATATCTTTTACCTTATTTAGACTTGTAATTGAATTGTTATGATTTTATAAATTTAACCACAAATCTGGCCATATAGTACATACATGGGACCAACAGTAAAAAAAACCTAAGTATACGTTATGAAACACTCAAACACTAAAGGAAATAACTTTATGGATATAAAGTAGACATCTCAAGATTTGAAATGAGTTATCATATGTTTAAAACGGATTTTTAAATAAATTTTAATAAATCACACAATATTATATCGTAATCTGTTAAACTAAGATTTTACCATGAAACACTTAGGAAAACGTCTACATTAATATTTGAAACCATTGAAATCTTGGAAAATATATTATAAAGATAGAAACTATATCTTCAAGCTTTCCAACGAGTTATTAAGTGTTCAAAATGGGATTATACCCAAATTTAAATAAATCTTAAAATCTCACATTAATAAAATGATTAAACATTAAAAATATGATATAAAGGTAAGTCATAACATATGGACATATATATTGATTAAATGAGTTGGTATTAAGTGTATGATCAAATGTGAAAAATCCTAACTTTATAAAGTTGAATCACAAGATTTTAGATGAACCAAAATAGAGTAAACTAGAGAATTACTATACATATAACAGGAGACTACCAAAGCCCAACTAAATGATCATAACTAATGAGATTAGGCCTTACAAGACCAATACTAGATGGAAGGTAACCCACTTAAGGTTATACACTTGCGTGACTCCTTGTCACCAAGGTGATATAGATTGATTAATTAATTAACTAATAAATATATAACAAAATGTAATTATGCAAAAAAAAAAAAAAAAGTTAATTAGTAATTAATTAAGTAATTTATTTATCTATTATAAGAGCTAATAAGTGATTATTAATTATGTAAATAAGATTATTATGGTGAGTAATTACATAACTAAAATGCATGATTAATTAGAGATTAATTAATAATTAGTAACTAACATAATTATTAATTAATAAATGAGAAAGAATATTTAAATAACATAATTAAGTATTGAGGATATAGTTATTAATTAATTAAGTAATTAATTTATCATTTCCCAATCAAGTAATAATTACAGATTACCTAATTAATTAATTAATTAATTAATATTAATTAGTTAGTTAGTTAATTAATTAATTAGTTAGTTAGTTAGTTAGTTAGTTAGTTAATTAATTAGTTATTTAATTAATTGATTAATTAATCAATTAAATCAAATTAAATTAAAGATAATTAGTAGAATTTTCTTTTACACTTAATAATGAATATGAATTGATTATTAAGGTTAGTAATGATGCAAATAAATTAAATTCACCTTAATTTATAAAAAAAGTAAATAATATGTATATTTATATATAATTATGATTCACTCTAATGACAAAGTATTGTTAAATAAGAATATTTTCCCAAATTTAAGTACTAGGAGTTACAATTCCCGAAGTTTAAACACATAAGATAAGTAAGTACAATTTTCACCTATAGCATAGAACAAAATGTTTTTTCTTTGTTGATGTTCTATATTTACTATGATTTGCCTTGATGATGTGATGAGTATATGAGTTATATGTATTGCTTTGATTAAGCATTTGACGTACATAATTTCTCTTGCACTGACATGACCGACATGCCTCACAGATATTTATGTCATAATGATAGATGTATACTGACATGTAAATTTACATATTGTCACAATTAATAAGAAAGAAGCTAACGAAATATAGGATTAAGTGTCGTACCAACCTCCAATTAGTGAGAGGATATGATAAGAACGAAAGTTATAAGTTATGATCTTGGAGGGTTGCTCCCCCAACTCCCCATTGGTTACGCGCATATGGGTACGACATGGGGGTCCTTAAGTAGAAAAGATAAATATATATATATATATATAATAAAGCATAATTAAACACATATAGATCACATGTATTTTGAACATTCATGTTGTGACGTGTGATGATATGATCTATGAAAATATTTTGTGAGATATAGTTTGTGCTTTCTGAGTGAAAGTTCATATGTGTGTGTTTGTGCTTTAGGTAACACGGGTAAGTAGTCCGTCACTTAGATGTTTTATGGACTGGCAAAGCAGTGCAAAGGCAATGAAGGAAGGAAGTGGGATACCACCACAAATTTAATTTCCGCATTTAGACTTCCTAAATTATTTTGTATTGATTATCTTTAAAATTATGTTTTCAATATTTCGGTACTATTAAACTAGTAGGAGTACTTAAAGACTTTAAGGTCTTTAACTCGTATGACGTTATATCTTTTTAAATACTATCTAAGTATGAATTTGAATGTGATATTTATTATTTAGAAATTTTTAATTTCTTTAGTTAAAATTTTAGCTTATTAAACTCTTCAAGTACAAGTATGATCTGTATGTTTTAAAAAAAAAAGTTATGCATTTTTTAAAATAAAACATAAATAAGTATTAAGACTATATTAACTAAGAATAAGTAAGTTAGTCGGGGTTAATGGTGTGGTGGGTGGGTAGAGATTTTAATCTCCGTTTATCTACCCTTTTTTGTGAACTTTTTATTTATGCAAACAAATTTGGAACTTCAATTCAAATGATCAACTTTCTATAATAGGACTTTGAATTAAAAACAAAATCAATTATTATTGCATATTATATATCTATGAAAATTAATTCAAGAAACAATTAGACTACTAGTTCAAACTCCATAGCATTTGCATTTGTGGAAGTGGATAATATTAAGGAGAATAAGTGGTTTTTGGGTGGGTGATGACTACGTATATTTACAGTCTACATGTGCTTGTTGAGAGTTGAGAGAACCCAGAGACAAAGGTATAAGTGTGAGAGAGAGGGAGAGACATTTCGATGTGTATGTGTGTGTATATTTAAAGAAAGAGAAGCCAATATACATTGATTATAGAGGAGAGACTAGAGAGAGTGACGAAAAAATCAAAATTTTGAAAATTGAAAAGCCACATTTTTTTAACTTTCTAATTTCATGCGAATTAAAAAGGGAAAAGAAAAGTTTATAAAAGGAAGTCAAAGAGTTTTCTTAAAAGGAAATACAATAACCATATTCATTATTAATAAAAAATAAATAAATGGTGGGTAACCCGCAAGTCCAAAACTGAAACTTGTCACTGTCCGTGAGAGATGGTGGGCGGGTAGAAAAACTGCCCAAAACAAGCAGGTAATAACATGAACCTGTTGTAATGGGTGGGGCGGGCGCGGTTTAACTGGTTTGGATGGGTTAGCAGGTTTGGTGCACAGCAAAATCAGTAGTCAAAAAGAGAACGAATGAAAAAATAAGACTTGACATTAATAAGAGTATAGGAGTTCGTCTAAGAATCGACGTGACTAGAAGTTCTCCTAATTTTAGTTGGCTAATGAGTATAAATTCAGTAACGGATCCATGATTTGATTTCAATGGGGCACAGTTAAAGGAAAAAAATACTAGAATTCTAATTTATCAAATCCGAGACTTAATTCATTAAAACAACTAATACATCCACTAAATTCATATTATAGTAGTAAATTTTATATTAAATAATACGTCTATTCATTATTTTGATTGATAAACATAAATTCAATCTTATAAGCTTGCTGATGATTATTTATGAAATAAACTTTTGATAAAACAATAAGAGGAAAATGTTTTCAGAAGTATAGTGAAAGAAAGAAAAAATTAAAGCGAGAATTAGGAAGACGAGAAAGAACAAAAAAGACAAAGAAACAAATCTAATACGTAAAATTCTGATAACTAGATGTTTTGAACTAGGGTGAGAGAAATAAGTAAATAAATAAATAGTAATTAATATATTGTCTTTATGTACAGTCTCGTGATGAACGCCCTCGTTGATTTTTTTTTTTTTTTTTTTTTTTTGAAGAATTATATACAGAGAGAGAGAGAGAGAGAGAGAGAGAGAGATTGACCATATTTGGGGAATAGAAGTAATGGGGGCACAGGTTGAAGGCACACAGATTCCCAATAAAAAAAAAAATGGCAGAGAGGTGAAGAATTGGTGAAAAATTACAAAGACATATATACATATATATATATATATACATATATGTGCATCCGTGCATATTCAAACCCTAATAGTCTCTTTATAAATTAAAACGTAACGCTTCTTTGAATTCATTAGCTTTTTCACGTCTCTTCGATTTCTCTTTCTCTTCTCTGAGTTCAAGACGCAAACCAACAGCAAATTATAATGGCTGCTACAATCTGGAGTACTATGATTGGGGTCTAAACAACTATGTCGACTTGATGGCCACGGAGAGAAATGTTTACATCACAGCAAAGAACATGATACTGCTATAACGATCCAAACCTTTCTTCGAAGCTAGTTTTCGCTTTTCGTTTGTAGTCTTTCATAGAACACGTTCAGACACTGATCTCATGAGTTATTACCGAATCCACTCTTCTTACTTGTGCATCCATTGCCCGTTCGAAAGCTTGGCATCTGCCGGTGAAGCGAAGGCCGCGGTCGAGAGAATGCTCGGCGCATCCAACCCAGAATTCCCTTTCTACATTTTTGATCAACGTAGCGGTCAGAGTCTGCAGTAGAACCTGCAGTGCCATTGGAATGCTTTGACGATGTAATAACGAGGATCTCGGAAGCTGCAGCACGCATTGCCCGCGAAGCATCTGAGTCCGGACGTAATGTGGCTCAGATGCTCATCAAGATTGATAAGCGCACGGTCATCCCGCATCACAAATTTGAAGTAGTAAGGATATTGAATAATAATTATGATGATGATTCGGAGGATGATGATGAGGATGAGGACAATGATGATGATGAGCCAGAGTTGAACGGAGCAATCGAGCAGAGTTTTGAGGAGTCGGCTAAGGCGTTTGGAACAGTGCCGGCGGCTAAATCAGTTGTCGAGGCATTGGAGAAGTTCAATACGAGGGAAGTTGTGATCTAGATCATGAAGATGAGTCGAAGTTGATGGAGACGTGTGTGATATGCATGGAAGAGGTGATAATTGGCTCCCACCTCATTCGCATGCCTTGCTCCCATATTTTTCATGAGGATTGCATTTCACCGTGGATACATCAGAATCATACTTGTCCCCTCTGTCGTCACAAATTGCCTAGCCAGTGAGGTTTCTATTTTTATTGGTAGCTTTATTATGATTTCTACATAAAATATACTTTGACTTGTTTGATTTGATAGCTTGTTGTGGGATCATATACTTTTATTCCCTTGCACATTTTTCTTAATTAAATTGGCGCCATTGAATTTTTTATGAGTAGATCCATTGAGGGCTGCTAGTTGTTCATTCTGTTTATATAGTTTTATTTTTTATTTTTTATTTTTTTTTATTTATTTATTGCGGAATGGAACCTATACATACTCTCGATAATCAAAGGCCCTAATTTAATGCAAGAAAATTTCATGCAAAAAGTGATTTTAAATATTAAATCACCAAAGAAAAAAACAGAAAAAGCAACAAAGGGGAAAAACAATGGCGAAGGTTGCACAAGGCAGAGTAATCGGGAAAGTAACAAAAAGTCAAAGTTGTGATTTATGGGAATCCTTTTAATTGTATATATTTTCTCTATTTATTGTTTCCTAATTATGTAATTTCCATTTATATTAGGAGATGCCCTTATATATATTATACTATTTATTTCAATGACCGTTTGACTGCCGACCAATGTCCGGTTGAACGCCAATCTTCAGAGGGCATCATAGGGAAATTAAGTAACACAAATTCAAATTTGTGATTTACGGGAATGGTTTTAATTGTATATATTTTACGAATACGTCATCGCCTGAAAATTCATAAGAAAGTTTTCTCCTTAAAATCTCAGCCAAAATGATATATATATATATATATATATATAAAATGTTAAATCATGTAGGCTACAACCCAAAGTAGACTAGATTATGACAAAGCTACAACTGAGAAAAATTGGTTACATAGGATTCCACTAAACAAGATCCTTCCTCGGAACATCATTAAACACTCTCTTGCGTCTTGCCTGCTTCCAAATCCTCAGAACTCAAATACCCACATAACTTAGAGTTCCATGGAAACCACATTCTTTTTTGTTCAGGCATTTCATCAAACACCTTCCCTACAGTCTCCATGTCAGTCAGTTTCCGATAGAAATCCAGAATCATTAATAGAATTCGAGGTACGAAATTATTTCGAGCTGGTTAAGACCGTTTGTGAAGATTAGTGAGTGAATTTGATTTAGCTGGTTAAGAATAATAATAAAGATAGAAATATAATATTAAGCAAGGATTTGGTCGTCTGATCAATAATTAACAAAAATGATTGTTGTTTTAACTTTTAAAGTTTAAGATGTCATTGTCGTTTTCGAAATAATGTTGGTTCTATGCTTTGTTGTCGATCTGAAAAAATCTATTGTCGTACAAACAACTTGTGAAACAAGTTGTCGTTTGACAGTTGTGTTGTCGTACTTGAAGTTATACTTTTGGTTGTTTTTTTAACTTTTTATGCACTAATGTCGTTTCCGTCTTTAGCAATGTCGTTTCTACACTGACGTGGGTTCTCCCACTGAATGTCGCTTCCAAAAGTATCAATTTTATGAGATCTTATCATTTTCAAATGTATGGTCCTTGTTCATGAATAAACATTTATGTATATATACTGTCGTGTTATTCAGATATTTTGTCGTTTTTGAAACTCTTTTTAGGTTTTAGAGCTATGTATTTTTTTTTTTAATGGGATTATTATTATAAGCTTTTAACTTCTAGAAAAATAAATGAATTTTTTTAAAAAAACTTTTTAGAGGGGGTTATTTATAAATTTAAGTCAAATACATATATAAAAGATAGATAATAAAAAATTGAGGGGGCTCAACTTCCCCTTTTGAACCTATGTGCCTAGGTATCTCTGTGTGTGTATTTATATATTATGAAGTTTACCTAAAACTAAAAATATATATATATTCTAAATTAATCAAAATAGATTTCTAAAATTGAAATAAGTACAGTTAAATGAAAAAACTCTATATAACGATTTGGTGGAAAATTTAACATCAAATTTAGTATATAATAAATTTGGCATCCGAATAACATTTTATTGGAGAACACTTTTTCACCTAAATGCTAAAGTTTATTATTGGTACATCAATTTAGCACTAATCAAAGACGGTCTAATAGTAAGTTTAAGGAGTAATTTTGACCCGTTCGAAGTTGTATGGGCAATGTAAAACAATACCTATCCTTCAACAATAAATTTGATATTAACTAGATGAAACCTGATGAATATCAAGGTGGCTTCAACAATAAATTTGATATTAACTAGATGAAACCTGATGAATATCAAGGTGGCTTCAACTGTTCAACATCTGCTTAAATATATTTTAGCTGGACGTGATTCTCTCTCTCTCTTGAAATGTGTGCTTTTTTTTTTTTTTTTTTTTTTTTGGGGTTTTGTCGGATTTGTTCGTAATTAATTTGTTTCCTTTTAGTTTTTTGCTTATTTGCTTCTTCATACTCTTCAGTTTTTTATTTTTTATTTTTTTATTTTAATAATATCAAAGTGAAGAAATGACATTGATATTAAAGTCGAGGAAAATCAAACATCATGATGATGAAAAAAACACAGAAAAATAAAAATAAATAGAAAAGAATGTGCGAGGAGCTTAATTCGTTAAACCACTACATAATTTAATTCCTCCTTAGAATTAGTGATGAAGCCCAGAAAATCACCCAAAAAAATAACACTAAATCAGACAAAAGAACTGTTAAGAGCAAAGCACACACGACTCCATAATCCAAGACAAATTCCAAAACCTAATTGGAGTACCATAAAAAGTTGGTATAAAAAACACCTAATAAAAAGGGAAATGCAAACAACAAAATCCACCAACTTATTACAGAACAACTCCGTTTTTGTTTTGCTCATGTTGCTTCTCGTACAATGTCTTCAACTCTTGGACTTCCCTCTCCAACCTGTCCAATTTTGCATGCAATTCTTTCACGTACTTAGAAAGATCATCGGACTTGTTCACATCATCCAGTAGTGGTGATGTTCCAGTTACGAGGCCATAAGCTAAACCCCCACCTGCAAAATTACAAATAAAATGAAATATAATGTAAAGTTCAAATCCACTAAAAAAAAAAAAAAAAAAAAAAACAAACAAGCAGCTCGAAATTTTTAGGTACGATAAAATAGTAAAAGTGGACAAAATTATAACCTGGGATAAACTTGAGCAACTCTGGTGCAACCTTCTTGGCGACTTTGGACCGGGCTTCTTCGTCGTTGACGAACCAGTCGATTGCCTTCCCGACGTTTTTGTGGAGGATGCCATGCCATTGGGCAATCTCGGACCGAGTTTCTTTGTTCATTGCCACAAAACAAAGTCGGTAATTATGTTGGTATATAAATGGTAGCTTAATTTTCTTTGCAATTTTCCCTTCCTTTTATAAGAGGCAAAAGCGAGGGAAGGTGTAGAAAGAAACTCTTCGTCTTCTGTACTATCGCATGCCTACATTGCTTTGGTAATCGGAACCGAAAACCAATAATGGATGAGGTAGGTTCAAAGCGTGGTTTCATAACTCTCTTCCCGAGAAAATTAGTATTATTCCATTTCTGGTCATTTAAGATACCTTTAGAACTAATTTGCATTTATATTCTATAATTCATATCTATAATCTATCTATAACTTTATTATGTAAGAGAGTTGTCTTTCTAACACTATTAAAAAATTTGATCTCTCTATTTTGTCTTTTGTGCACTTTTTTTTTTGGGTTGAGTTGCTTACCTCTTTATTGTTTTATTTTTTGTTTTTACTTTTTCTCTCTAAAAGTTTATTTAAAATACTTTTCATTTTTCAATTTGTACCTATGTAAAATATATTGTTTTTTCAAATATATCTCAACAAATTTTTTTCTTACAATTCTTCAACTTATTATGTTCCATTTTAATTATTGGTTACATAATTTTGTTAAACTCTTTCGGAGACAATAAATAAATTAGCATTTCTTCAAATAACAAATGCAACATCTAATAATTCTTTTAAAAAAATTAGCATTTGTATATATAATTTAAAAAAAAAAATCAACATATTAAATCCATACGTATGAAGCACGTACCTAAAAACTAGTATAACAATAAATAAGAGTGCGTTGAATTAGGGATATCTTGTACTAATCTTGAAATGTTTTTTGTTTTCATTTTTGATGCGGTATATCCTTGAAGATTAGGACTAATTAAAAAATGCCCCTGAACAATAAACCATTATTATTTTGTCCCCCAATTTTGTAAAACCGTTACAAATGCCCCCAACTTGTAAAAATTATAAAAAAAAAAAATAAAAAAAAAACTATTATCTTTATTCAAAGCTAATTCGTTTTATTGTAAAAGAACTATAAAAAACGCAGACTAAGCCATCCATCAATTAATCGTTAATTTTCGCATTTATATATTCTGACTATTTGTCAAGAAAAGTAAGTAGTCAAAGTCCCTCAAGTCAACACCTCAAACACACCTTCTACAACAGCATCGCCACCCCGGTCGACATCCCACCCACGACAACTCCCAGCCCTCCAAGCTCACTCCATCAATTTAAGGTTTTGACCAATTTAATACTTTGATATTTTGTTTGAATTTATATTAAAAATAATTGGTTTTCATTAATATTTTAGTTTAATAATTAGGGTTTTATTTCAAGATATCTATCATTAACTTTTAATGACGTGCAACATCAGCAAAAAAACTTTAATTTTATAGACGGAATAAACATTTTGACTAGTTTTATATTTAACAATGATCATTTTGAATGTGGTTTGCAAAATCAGAGGCAAAACGAAAAAGGGTTTATTGCTTGGGGGTCATTAAGTTTGACCAAACTAATCTTTAATTTTATAGATGGAAGTAAACGGAATGGGGAGTTTTGACTGGTTTTGTATAAAACATGGACGTTTTGAACGGTTTTACAAAATCAGGGGGCAAAATGAAAAATGGTGTATAATTCAGAGGACATTTATAAAAATATTCCTTATTTTTTTTATCGTTTTTTCAAATGTGTCTTTGTAGATGAATTGAAAGCAATTTAGTTCTTGCTTGAATTGGACCTATAAGAACAAAACTCTCTCACTTACGGGATGGTTATATTTGGTTTATTATAAAAAGAGAGAGCTTTACTGATACTCGGCCACCATTAATTGAATGTAACCTACGGGTCACATAATGTAAGAATATCGTAAAAAATTCAACATTTCTTCGGATTGGGGTCAAATGCAAATGATTTGAAGTTTGAGATCAATTGCCAAGATTTTTAGTTCAAATATATGACGAAGCTATTTCTTGATTATCAAAACGTGGGAGAGCAGATTTTTTTATGCAAAAATTAAGACATGAATGAATTAAAGACCCAAAACTTGAGTTAGAGTTACGGATAGTATGTTGTTGATATCGGCATATTCTCCGACCGCAAAATACTGTCTTCGACTGTACTCGGCAGTGTTTAGAGTCGGATGTTCTCCGAGAACAGGCCGACCGCCTCCCCTGCTCTCGCCGGAACAGGCCACGTGCTCAGACGGTGTAGTGCTCTGAGCACCTGGATCCGGGTAGTGAAACCAGTACCGGCATGGGTCTCTGGGACCAACTCTCTTCCTTCATAGCTGACACCAGCCTTGCCCCCATACCTGTCAGCTACAGGAACCATCCCCCTACTCCTGCAGCACATCACATCACCAACAACCGCCACCTACCCTGACAGGATCTGTCCATGCGGGCGTCAGGGACAACCGCCCTTCTGTCTCCCACGTCAAGTCAGGCCCCACGTGGTGCCAGCCTATTAGGCCGATAGCCCCTGCAGGCCTACGTATCCACCGGGTACCCTAGGCGGTCAATACGGCCGGGTCGCCCCGAGCACCCATGCCCACTAAGAACGCCTATAAATAGAGGAGAAACCCTTACTTCCAGGTATGGTCATTTTTGCCTTGCCGAAACTCTGCCTCTCCCCTTGCATCAGTACCCTTACTGACTTAAGCATCGGAGTGCCCACGGCAGACACCACACCGGTGTCCCCATCATTCCGAAGTGCTTCCATTTTGCAGGTGATCGACAGCGGAGCGACCGGCGAGTGTTAGTCGGAATACCCGATCTCATTGGGTGTTGCTGCCGGAACCATTTCTGGCATCAACATTTTGGCGCTAGAAGGAGGGCGCCGCGCCTTTCCAGCAACACAAACCTTTTACCGCGAACGCTCCCAAAGAGCTCAATCTCAAGCCATGGCAGAGCAAGATAATCAGGATTTCCAAGATGACGACCAGGCTCCCACAGGCTCGCGGGGGACTCAGAGGACCCAGCGTGGAAGAGGTGCCCGGGCACGACGTAGGCCCTCTCAGACCGAGATCCTAGCCGGGAACGTCAGGGACCTAACCGAGCTTGTAAGGACACTGGTGGATAACCGCCGGGACACCAACGTTGTTCAGTTCCCCGAGCAACCACCTGAAGCGGCCGAGTCCACGCCAAGCAGACCCCCAAGGTCGGGCAGCCGACCGCGTAACCCCTCGCCGACGGGCGCCCGAGGGAGTGATAGGACGCGCCGCGAGAGCCCAAGACGGCAGCAGCAGGAGCGGGCTGATCCGAGTAGAGTACGGTCGAGGAGTCGCCACTCCCAGGCTACCCGTTCAGCCGCTGCCGAGCCGCCGGCCGCGACCGCCGGTATGCTGGGTGGCCAAGCACGGGAGACCATAAACGTCAGGGGAAACACCACCTCCGTCTT
Source organism: Ficus carica (assembly GCA_009761775.1). Taxonomy (NCBI): domain Eukaryota; kingdom Viridiplantae; phylum Streptophyta; class Magnoliopsida; order Rosales; family Moraceae; genus Ficus; species Ficus carica. Next base: position 9,700,786 of record CM019745.1, on the reverse strand, counting down.
CGACCGCCTGGGGAGGCCCGGAGTCCATCGCCGCATAGGCCGAGAACGCTCTGTCGACAAGCCTGCGAAGGATGAAGACTACAACCAAAATAGGCTGGACCAGCTCCAGCGGCAGCTCGACCAGCTCGTGGGCCAGCAGTACGTGATGGACCAGCTTGGGGCGGTGGCCCCACCCTTTACTCCGTTCATCATGGCGTCTCCGTACCCGACCAGGTTCAAGATGCCATCCATGAACCCTTACGACGGCTCCACGGATGCAGACGAGCATATCGAGAACTACCAGGCCCATATGCTGATCCAGAACGCCAACGAGGCAGCCCTATGCAAATCGTTTTGTTTGACCTTAACCGGGGCAGCTCGCCAGTGGTACCGGAGGCTAGCCCCCGGGTCGATAGACTGCTTCAAGCAGCTGGCTGACGCCTTCGCAGCCGCATTCTTAAGCTCGAAGACGAGGAAGCTAGGAGCGTCCCACCTGTTCGGCATCAAGCAAGGAGAAACCGAGGCGTTAAAGAAGTATCTTGAGCGCTTCGACAGAGCCGTCGTGCAGGTCGAAAGCTGCACTGACGAGACCCTGATGCAGGCGTTCCGAGAAGGCATCAAGGACCCGCGTCTCGTTTGGACGCTCGCCTATGACAGGCCACCCACCTTCGCGCAACTGAGGGGGATCGCTTGGAGGCACGCCGAGGCTGACGAGTACGTCAGGGGACGCGGACTCGCGTCCGGAGAACATTCCCGGCTTCCCGGAAGGAAGTCGGAAAAGAATCAAGCCGACCATGGCCGACAAGATAAGGGAAAGGCCGTGGTCATGGACAACTCGGGGTCCAATCCTAGCCCGAGGACGCCAGCGGGAAGATTTCAGCAGTACACCCCGCTGGTGACAACCATTGAGCATGTCCTCAACCAGGTGACTGGACGGGGACTGCTCCGAGACCCTCTACCGCTCCGGGCAGACCGTGCCCGGAGAAATCAGAACAAGTACTGCAACTTCCACAAGGACGTGGGCCACGATACTAAGGACTGCATCCAGCTCCGAGACCAGATCGAGTTGCTGATCCGCGATGGCCACTTGCGGGAGTTTGTGGAGAGAATAATTACCCCGGCAGGTCCGAGCAAACCAGCGCAGGCCGCCAGACGGAACCCGAGGCCGAGCGATCAGACTGACGAGCAGGAGCAAGAACACATAGTCCACACCATCTTTGGTGGAACGGCTACCGGGGACACATCGAGTAGCCAGAGGAACTATGTCCGCGAGGCACGCCAGTACGCTCGCGGGGAATATATTAACATGGCTGAGCATATTTCCAAAATATACCGCCAGGACAGCGCCCCGATCACCTTCACGGATGACGAGGCTGACCGGCTACTCCACCCCCACAACGACGCACTGATCGGGGAGATCCGAGTAGCCGGCAATGTCATCCGTCGCGTCCTGATCGACAACGGGAGCTCGGCCGATATCATGTTCATGGACGCATTCTCAAGGCTCAAGATCGAGGGTGCTGCGCTCACACCCGCCCGAACACCTCTGTACAGGTTCTCAGGGGAATGCGTCCGAGCGGCCGGTACCGTCAGCCTCCCAGTCACGATTGGGGATGGCCCGGAGAGGGTGACGCGGATGGTCGAGTTCATTGTTGTGGATCGACCGTCTGTCTATAACGTCATCCTGGGAAGGCCAACCCTGAACGCAATAAAAGCCGTGGTCTCCACCTACCACCTGGCAATGAAGTTCCCCGCCGAGGGAGGGGTCGGTGTGTTCCGGGGAAACCAGGAAGGCGCGAGGAAATGCTACATGGAGGCGGTCAACAAAGTGTGCCGAAAGGCCCCAGCCCCGATCACTGTGGCAACCGTCTTCACGGTGGACAAAGCCGAAGCCCCGAGCGGAGATGTTGCTCGTCTGAGTGACTTGGATCCCAGAATACCCGAGGAGGAGATCCGAGCACACCCGGTCGAGGACCTGGTCCCCTACAACCTTGACCCTGAGCACCTGGAGAGGACAGTGATGCTCGGATCGAGGCTCGACCCGGGAACCCGAGCAGCCCTCGAAGAGTTCCTCACGGAACACAAGGAGGTCTTTACCTGGTCGCACGCGGATATGCCCGGAATTGACCCGGCTGTGATTTGCCACCAGCTGAGCGTCAACCCGAGGCACAAACCCGTGATCCAGAAGATGAGAGCCTTTAACCCGGAGAGGTATGCAGCCATCAACGAAGAGGTGAAGAAGCTGCTCGCGGCAGGATTCATCCGGGAAGTGACCTATCCGGAGTGGCTGGCCAACGTAGTCCTAGTCAAGAAGACCACCGGGAAGTGGCGAGTCTGCATAGACTACACGGACCTCAACAAGGCGTACCCGAAAGACTGCTTCCCGCTTCCCCGGATTGACCAACTGGTGGACGCGACGGCCGGGCACGAGCTGCTCAGCTTCATGGACGCGTACTCGGGGTACAACCAGATACCCCTCAGCAGATCCGACCAGGCCAAAACAGCCTTCACCACCGACCAGGGTCTGTATTGTTACCAGGTCATGCCATTTGGCCTGAAGAACGCCGGGGCAACCTACCAGCGGTTGATGAACAAGATGTTCGCCCCGCTCATCGGAAGGTCTATGGAGGTCTACGTAGACGACATGTTGGTAAAGAGTCGGATCATTGCCGACCACGTCAGGGACCTCGGAGACTGCTTTGCAACCCTGCGTCAGTACAGGATGAAGCTAAACCCGGCCAAGTGTGCCTTTGGGGTGGAATCCGGGAAGTTCCTGGGGTTTATGGTGAACCACCGGGGGATTGAGATCAACCCCGCCAAGGCCCAGGCTGTTGCAGACCTCCAGCCGCCGCGGACAACAAAGGAGGTATAGAGATTAACCGGGATGGTTGCTGCCCTATCCCGGTTCGTGTCCCGATCGACCGACAAGTGCTTCCCCTTCTTCCAGGCGTTCAAAGGCCAAGGCAAGATTAGCTGGGATAACAAGTGTGAGGAAGCCTTCGAAGACCTGAAGAAGTACCTGGCCTGCCCACCGTTGCTGTCAAAACCACTTCCTGGGGAAACACTGTACGTCTACCTAGCTGTCTCCGAGAAGGCCGTCAGCTCTGTGTTGATCCGAGAAGACGGAAAGGTGCAGTTCCCCGTCTACTACAGCGGTAAAGCGTTCCAGGGAGCCGAGGGGAGGTATACCCTTCTGGAGAAGCTGGCACTGGCGCTGGTCTCATCAGCACGTAAGCTGAGGCCCTACTTCCAGGGTCACCCAATCCGTGTCCCGACCAGCTACCCACTCCGCCAAGTCCTCCAGAACCCCGAATTATCAGGGCGAATCGCTAAGTGGGCCGTCGAGCTCGGAGAATTTGACATCGAGTACATCCCACGCACCGTGATTAAGGCGCAAGCCTTAGCTGACTTTGTAGCCGAGTTCACGGGCACGCCTGAACCGGCTACAGGGTTCCCGGAAAAGTCGATCGAGGCACCCAGGGGAAACGACCCGGAAACTAGCGGTCAGAGTGGCCAGAGGTGGAAGCTGTTCGTGGACGGATCGTCCAACTCGGGTGGTTCCGGGGCAGGTCTAGTACTTGTGAGCCCGGACCAGTATAAGACTAGTCAAGCACTGCGCTTCAACTTCAAAGCATCAAACAACGAGGCGGAGTACGAAGCTGTTATTGCAGGGCTCGGCTTATCCCGGGAACTCGGCGTGCAAAACATCGAGGTATTCAGCGACTCAATGCTCATCGTCAATCAGGTAACCGGGGAGTTCCAGGCAAAAGAGGAAAGAATGGCCAAGTACTTGGAGAAGGTGAAAACCCTTCTCGGCCAATTCAAGTACTCGCTCGTTTCCCGGATACCTCGTTCGGAGAACATTGAGGCAGATGCTCTCGCTCGGCTGGCCTCGGGGAATGACTTAGACGGTCTCGTCTCATTTCCCATTGAGCGGCTAGACCAACCGAGCATCGAGCGAGAGGAGGTCCTCTGTTCTGAGAACGTCGCGACTTGGATGGACCCGATCGTCCGCTACCTCGCCGAGTCCCAGCTGCCCGAGAACAGGGAAGAAGCCCGGAGGATCCGGAACACGTCGGCAAGGTACACGTTAATCGATGGAAAACTGTACCGCCGGGGGTACTCGGCCCCATACCTACGATATGTTGGGCCGACCGAGGCCGAGTACATTATGAAAGAGATCCACAGTGGAGTATGTGGGAATCACTCGGGGGGGGATGCCCTATCGTTTAAGTGTCTCCAACAGGGGTACTACTGGTCGACCATGCGCAGAGACGCCGTGGAGTTTGCCCGAAAGTGTATGAAATGCCAGCAGTTCGCCAAGGCTATTAAGTCTCACCCCGAGAGGCTCACTTCGGTAGTATCTGCATGGCCATTCGCGAAGTGGGCAATCGATTTGATCGGACCACTCCCGATGGCCCGGTCGCAGCTTCGCTACTGTCTAGTGGCGATTGACTACCTCACCAAGTGGATCGAAGTGGAGCCCCTGGCTCAACAAACCAAGGCAAAGTGCACGGGTTTTCTGTGGAAGAGCATCATCTGTCGGTTCGGCCTCCCCCACACTGTAGTCACGGACAATGGGAAACAGTTCGGGGAGAAGTTCCTCGCACTATGTGAGCAGTTCGGGATCAAGAAAGTCTTCTCCTCCACCGGGCATCCTCAAAGTAACGGACAGGTAGAGGCCGCCAACAAAACGATCAAGGAAAGTCTTAAAAAGAACCTTGAAAAACACAAAGGGGCCTGGATAGACGAGCTCCCCCGAGTACTCTGGGCATACCGGACCACTAAGCGTACCGCGACCGGGGAAACACCTTTCGCCATGGCTTTCGGCGTAGAAGCGGTCATCCCAGTCGAGGTCGGGTTGCCGAGTTTCCGTGTTGAGAACTACGGTGAAGAAGACAATTCTGGTCGGATTATGCCCGAGCTAGACCTGGTCGAAGAGAAACGAGAGCAAGCCCTGATCCGAACGGCTGCTCGCAACCAAGTTGTGGCCAGTTATTACGACAAGAAGTTCCGACCAAGAGTCTTCCAAGTAGGGGACCTGGTGATGAAGAGGGTACTTGTCCAAGAACCTGGGCTCGGCTCATTTGGCCCCAAGTGGAACGGGCCCTACACCATCACCGGCGTTGTCCGACCCGGAACCTATCGACTGTCCGACCAAGACGGTAGAAACTTAGGGCTCCCGTGGAACGCCGACCACCTGAAGCGTTTCTACCAATAATTTTTTAATTTTTTTTATTATTTTTTAAATTTTTATTCATTTTTGGTTAATACAATGTAAAAGCCGGGCTGATATATACGACGATATTTTTTCAATGTTTGTTATTGTTCGCCCCAACTTATGTGGTTCTCGGACCACATGTCTTATGACCGGGCACCGACCAGAATTGGACGTGCCCGATCAGGACCCACCTGCCCTTGCAGGCACCTAACCCCTATGGTTCTCGGACCACAGGTCTTATGACCAGACACCGACCAGAATTAGACGTGCCCGACCAGGACCCACCTGCCCTTGCAGGCACCTAACCCTTATGGTTCTCGGACCACATGTCTTATTACCGGGCACCGACCAGAATTAGACGTGCCCGACCAGGATTCACTTGCCCTTGCAGGCACAACCCTTGTTGTTCTCGGATCGCATTTGCAACCGACCAAAGTTGGAGTTGGATGAGAAACACCCAAACCAACTAGGGGGGGAGAGCACAGTAGAAGTCGGAGGAGAGCACATTAAAAAAAAAAAAAAAAAAAAAAAAAAAAAAAAAAAAAACGAAAGCAGCAATGAAATGAAAATATTTCTATTAATTTCCAAAATTCGGAGGAGGGTACAAATTGGGCACCCCCGAATCCAAAAATATAAAAAAAAAAAAAAAAAAGGGGAAGAGTATACAAAAAGGACCCTCAGTCTAGCTAATCCGGGAACAAGTCGCTCATAGACACGTCGAGTCCAGGAGAGATCGGCTGGTCGACAATGGGCTGCTCGGTGGCGGCAGGCTGAACTGGTGCCTCGGGCTGATCTGGGTCGTCGATGACCACCAAATTTTCCGGAGCAGGAGTGGCGCCCGTCACCTCGCCCTCTTCCGTCGCCCCTTCGATGGCGGTGTCCTCCGACTCCTCGGGCACGAAGGACCAGTTCACACCGACCAAGGAGGGTTTGGCCTCAATAAAACCGGCCTTCATGTCCCGTATACCTTCCTGGTACTCGGAGACAAGGCAGGCCTGGAAGTCCTTGGAGCGGAGGAACTCTTCGACCGCTTCGACCCGGGCATCGGCGAGTGCGGCTGGTAAGGCGACCTCCAGATACCGCTTGTGCTCGGCGCGGGCTGGCGCGAGCTCCTGCTCGGCTGTCCTTTTTGCAGCCTCCATTTCCAGCCGCAAAGTCTCGGCCTCCTCCGAGTCCCGCTCAGCCTTCTTAGCCAATTCCTCGACTCGTCTCAGCTCATCCTCCGCGGCTTGTGCGCGCTCCTCGGCCACCCTTTTGGTCTCCTCGGTGATGCCCCTGGCAGTCCTCGCCTCCTTCTCGGACCTCCGGGCGGCACGAGCGTCAGCCTCGGCAGACTTAACCTCGTCCGCCACCCGGTTGGCGTACGCCTTGGCCGCCGCGCTCCCGGAGAAGAGGATGCAGAGAGTCTGCCGACCAGAAGAGTCAAGGAAAATAATATAATAATAATAAAGAAAAAATAAAAACAAAATTTCATAGTCATGCTTACCTCGATCAGCTTGGCCGTGGAGTCGTCGATAGCAGCCACGTGATCGGAGCGCTTGGAGGACTCGGCCACCTCAGTGCTCAGCTGGTCGGAAAATTTTGAAACCAGCGCTCGGTGTACAGAGGACTCCGTGCCCGCCTCGTCCCGGTCGCTGCGTGGCGCGGGGGGAAGAACGGTTGGTCGGTCCTCCCGGGAGCGGCCCGAGCGAGCCTCATGGCGGCTCGGTTGGCGGTCCTCCCGCGGCCGTTCCTCCCGAGGCCGGTCTTCCCTGGGCCGCTCCTCTCTCGGCCGGTCGGCACGCGATTCTGGGCGGCTCGGTGGTCGGCTAGACTGCGCCACCGGGAGTGCAGCTGTCTTAGCCGGAGCAGCTGTGGGTACTGCTCCGCCGCTTGGGGCAGTCGCCCCCTCCTTGCCCTTGCCCTTCCCGAGCCTCGCGTTCTTTTGGAGCCGGGCGATCCTCTCCTCGTTGCTCGGGCGTTTAGTTCCGCGACGGTCGGTCATTGGTTCTGCAAAACACAAGTGAGTTAGTACCCGGAAAACAGGCTGCAAAATACAAAACACAAGTTAATAGCGACCTTCGATCCGGAGGCCTCGGGCCGGGAAGAGCTCCCGGATCACCAGATCCAAGTCTTCGTCGGCGACCCGAGGACCCCAGGCTCCAGAGTTCGGATCGCCTGACGAAGACCCGTGGCCTGTGACCTCGGGCACCCCCCGGAGAACTCCGGATCGAATGTCCGCCGACGCGACTGGGCGGCTTGTCCGAGACTGATATCGGGCTGCGGGGTCCGGCATGCGAGCGATCGTAACCTCGGGCGGGGCTGTCCTCGGTTAGTCGTCAGGGCGCCCGGACGTCGAAGAGGAGCCGACCCAATACTCCTTCAAGCTGCCCTCGGAGAGCAACTTGTGCTGGCTCCGTTCGGGGTCGGATAGCTCCCGGAGCTCTTCTATCTTTGATAAGGTCTGCGCCAGGGCGTGTGGTGCTCGGGTCCACACGTAACCTCTCCTGAACGCTACGGGGACTCTCTCCGACGGGGGAAGTTCGAAGTAGGAGAGATCCCCGTGCAGCCACCGACCACCTGCGTAGAACTACAGGTGCTTGAACTGCTTGTCAGAGTCCGGGCACCCCGTGATGAACGTCCCCTTGAAGCCTTGGAAGTAATAGAACCCCTTGGACGAAGGAGCCGTCTTCATCCGGTAGAGGTTCTGGAACGCAAAGAGCGGAAGCGTTTCCGAGAACTTCGCCGCCCAGAGAACGTAGCAAACCGATCAGGATGCGGTAGGCGTTCGCGTTTAACTGAGCGGGGGAGACATTAAAACTTGTCAGCGCTCGCCTCAGGAACGGGTGAAACGGGAGACGCAAACCGGCCTGGAAGTACTCGGCTGACAAGGCAATGTGGCCTGAAGGTGGACGGGATGGGAGGTCGTTTGGTCCAGGCACCACGAGGTCAACGTCGTTCGGGATGCTGAATTCTCGGCGGAGCGCAGCTAGATACCTCAATGTAACGGCGGAGGTGCAATAATCCGCCGTGTACACTAGGCGATATCCCGCCAGTTCAACCATCTCCGCGTCCGCCCTGCGGTACACCTTCATATCGTTGACGCGCGACCCCCGGGTACGAAGCCGTTGGCGGGTATGGATCTCCTCCCCGGACGGGTTGGTGCTGTCAGACGCCACATCGCCACTTCGACCAGATGTACTGGCCTGGCTGGCGGTCCTCTCCGCGGCGTTCCCCCCCTCGGCCGCGGGGCCGGTGACTGAGGCCGGTCATGCCTGGGCCGCCCTGTCCAATTCTTCGACAAATCGGCGGTCAGGGGCAGTGCTCGGACCCACCTGCAGAATCTCCTCCAGTCGAGCAGCGCCTTCCTGTCCTCGGCTGGTCGGTGAAGCATGTTCGCTCCCGAACGGAATGTCCGAGAGTCCCGACAGGTGGTCGGGTGTCCGTTCCCTTGGGCCTGTTGCCTCTCCGGACGAGGACGAGCTAATACTAGAGGTCGAAGCGGCATCCACGCTCTCGGACAAACCGACGATCTCGGAGTCAGATATATCACTCATGATCTCAAAAATATAAATTATTACCTTCTCGGAAGTTGTCGGCACTGGTCTTCTGGATCCTTCGCTTGATAGTCCTCGGCAGTCTTCGGCAGCTCTCGGCAACAGCTTAAATTCTCGTAAGCAATGGTAGAAAATGCGGACTGCCCCTCGCTATTTATAGGCGAAGGTCGAGCGTAAAACCCGGGTGCGGTTTTCGAGACGGTGATTGGACTTCCCGCCAACTTCCCCTTTGAGTTCGAAGTTTGAAATTTCAAAATTCAAAGTGCCGCTTTGCCTTCCCGCCCGTGGTGGTGTGCCACGTGGCACCAACGGCACGAGACAAGCGACACGTGGAACGAGGGTACGCCTCTCCGAAAGCTGTTTGTGGCCCAATACGCCGACCACGTTCCGACTATAAGAAGCATTGCCGAGCACATGCCGACCAGGCGACTACACTATCATCCCCGGCCACGTCAGCCCGGAGATGCTGGGGGGCTTATGTTGATATCGGCATATTCTCCGACCACAAAATACTGTCTCCGACTGTACTCGGCAGTGTTTAGAGTCGGATGTTCTCCGAGAACAGGCCGACCGCCTCCCCTGCTCTCGCCGGAACAGGCCACGTGCTCAGACGGTGTAGTGCTCTGAGCACCTGGATCCGGGTAGTGAAGCCAGTACCGGCATGGGTCTTTGGGACCAACTCTCTTCCTTCATAGCTGACACCAGCCTTGCCCCATACCTGTCAGCTACAGGAACCATCCCCTACTCCTGCAGCACATCACATCACCAACAACCGCCACCTACCCTGACAGGATCTGTCCATGCGGGCGTCAGGGACAACCGCCCTTCTGTCTCCCACGTCAAGTCAGGCCCCACGTGGTGCCAGCCTATTGGCCCGATAGCCCCTGCAGGCCTACGTATCCACCGGGTACCCTAGGCGGTCAATACGGCCGGGTCGCCCCGAGCACCCATGCCCACTAAGAACGCCTATAAATAGAGGAGAAATCCTTACTTCCAGGTATGGTCATTTTTGCCTTGCCGAAAACTCTGCCTCTCCCCTTGCATCAGTACCCTTACTGACTTAAGCATCGGAGTGCCCACGGCAGACACCACACCGGTGTCCCCATCATTCCGAGGTGCTTCCATTTTGCAGGTGATCGACGGCGGAGCGACCGGCGAGTGTTAGTCGGAATACCCGATCTCATTGGGTGTTGCTGCGGAACCATTTCTGGCATCAACATATGTCTTTACACCTATTTGTATCATAAAACATCACTCCTTTCTGAACTTCACGATTGCACAACTAGGCTGACAACCAATATTTTCACATAATAATTTAGTAGTAAGGTAATTAATCCATAATTTATAATTAATCTAACAATTAATTGTTTAAGTAACGAAAGTTAACTAATTTCAAGGCGAGTAAAATTGAGAGGAAATTAATGTACAAATATTTATAAGATCCAGAAAGAGTACTAGCTAGGCTTATACTTATCACAGATATATTCTTAGGAAGGATATAATATGTAAATTAAGCACATTGTAAATTGAGGGCCCCAAATTGAATTGAAGTAAGTTCAAAGCTCACCTATAATATGAATTTAAGTTTTCAAGATATTTTTAAGACTGTGTCATATCATGTAAACATTTCACTGATTTAAGCGCATGGTAACCAAGTTATGACAATTGAGAAAAACTAAGGATAAATTATCCCGAACTTTAGGTTTTATCACAAAATGAACCATGAATTTCAATTATTTGTAACATTATTTCTTCCTGAACTTTGAAAAGTTTGTGAATTTTCCCCCCTCAATTAATTTTTTGACGAAAGAATTCACATAACACTCGTTGAAAACATGATTACGTATAAAATTATGTAATGGAACACATTAACAGCATTTTCAGGCACCCGTTACCCTATTAAGTATTAAATTATGAAGTTATATATAAGAGAGGATTATGGGAAAAAATGACAATCGGCCTTTACTTTTGTTAACTCAATTATAAGCGTTTGTCATTTAATATCCGTAACTTATGCTTCCAATGAATATCATGAGTATTTTTTAGTCAAAGGTTTAATCGAGGAGGAAATTCGTGAACTTTTCCAGGCTGCGGGTATTGCTGTATTTTATTCCGCTTTAGGAAGACTTAAATTATTTTGTAGTAAAGTTTTTCGGTCCAGCAGTTTGCTAGCACCACTTTTAATAAGACGATACAAGTTTATGTTTGTATTAACAGTATGTCTGGAAAGAAGACTTTATTGAAGCAGAAAAGGCTATCAAGCAGTGGTCAGCAGAGGGATCCACTTCCTCAACATCAGAGTCATGAAAGAAAATAGAACCATTCGCAAGGCCAAAACCTAACACACTATGACTACGTGCAATACAATCAGCCAAACAATTAAAATGACGGGGGATGCGGCGATAGCAAATGACAGAGTTAGGATGGATAAGTTCCACGATTTGGTGGAGAGTAGTTACAGCTAGATAGTCCCATCTGGATAACTTTTCGATCAAATCACATTAAAACATTAAAACTTGAATTCAAAATGTACATACCAGATACACTCATTAATTAAAGAGGAGAGGGAGCTGGAGCAAGAGTAGAATCATTGTTTTCATCACCGGGGACGTGAAAAATGTAAGTCAGCGTCTGCAGGAGGGAAATATATGCCAAGAAAACCGACAAAATTTTCACCGGAAGGCGATTAGTCCGAACCATAATAAGCATCCTGGCCTTGAATGATCGACAAAAATTGTTGATGTCGTGAATTGGTTTGCTCAAGTAGCAGTCATTGATGTCAAACTCAAGCTCCCTTGTGAGACTGTTCAAAAGATCGACTATTTCATCGTTGCCACCTTTTACTTGTTTGATAATCCCTCCATTGCGAAGAATGTCGACATCCTGCGGAGTGTCCACGATACTATCCATGAAAACTGCAAGAGAAGTGAAATAAGGTGCGGCATATCGATTGCTCTGTTCGTAGGCTAATAAATTCCTTAACAACGGGCTTGTGCCATCGTCAAGTAGGAGAGTCGGGATCTTTAGTTTCTGGTGTTCAAGCTCAATGGTCAGAAGCTTATCGTTTGATTGGGGACAAAATGATATGCCGGCGAAATTCAGCCTTGTCGCATTGTTAACCCAACCCTTCCAGGAAATCTATCGTATTCATTCAACCTTCCCCTTCCGATATTGCCAAATGAAGATTCATCAGTGCTTAAAACAAAGCTAGCTTGGAACAGACCAAGAAGATGAGAAATATCGCTCTCTCTTTTGCTTGCACTTATTTCGCTTGGCAATTTGTCTTTAAAAGGCCTTAATGTTTCAAAAAATTGGAGCGCAAGATCGACTAGTGGAGTTTGTTCGCTCTCCGTACTGAAGTTGGTTAGATTGAATATTTCTTGTATTACGAACATAGGAAGCTGGTTTTCAAGCATCAGTAAATCCCGACCGATGACGGGCAGCATCCATCGTGTTCCAAAAACTGGTTCCATCACATCTTCTCCCTGCTCAGAAATTCATATTGTTAACAAATAATAGTAATAATAATAATAATAATAATGCGTATATTAACTTATCATATATTCCTTCTTTTATATTAAACCAGTTTTTGTTTTAGTAAAGCTAATCTGATGTTGCCATGATCCGGCTAGCTTGATGTCGAAGAAACATTTATTTGGCACGGTGAAAATGTATATATGGGGAAAATAATAACAAGTACTACATTTAATATTTTCTTTGAATTATTTTATAAATACCTTGCAGGCTTTCTCATGTAAGCGAAGGAACTCTACAATGAAGCAAGCATCAAGCACCAACATTTGGACGAAATCATTACTGTTGATGTGATCAAACTCGTCCGAGTAGCATTTTCTCGTCTTACGCTCCAAATTTATCATGGCATCTTCAATCACTGCTATAATATTTTCGCTTTTAATTTGGTTTTGAAGACGTTTTAGAAACCGCGACTTATGAGCTTCCATGGCTTTCAAACTTGGTGCGTCATGGTGTAGCGGACCAATTGAGAGAATCTTGGGGGTGTAGGCCAATTCGTCGACTACACGTACATGCGACGGAACCCTGACTATATGCCAGCGATTGCTGGTTTGTATCTTCGCCTCTAGCGTAGGAGGCTCTCGCCTGCTGGAAACTGGAGGCTCTCCTCTCCAACCACGGATTTGATCATCCTCAATATTGTCTGTTCTCGAGATGTCTCAATCAACCTCAATAGATAAGTCGTCATCCATAATTTTCTCTGCAATTAAGTTGAGATCACTCCTAGCGTTATTAATTAATTCCTAATTAGTCAGCCAATATAATGAAGAATAAAATAAAAAATGACATATATTCATTTTTAATAAATTGACGATCACTGAAAATTTGGACTAAAATTTATAGCTCTTCATTTAAAAGTTGATCAAAGAGCTTGGTGGATTAGCATATATTTATCATGCATCTATATATACTACACGTAAAACACGAAAACCTATTTTATATAGACAGTTTAACTTTGACATATTGAAACAACGATTTTCTTCTCAAGGAAACTTACAAGTAGCTGACCTGATTAATTGATGGCAGCTCGTCAAGAAAGTCACTTACAAATGTAGCAAGTAGGTCGGTAGGTAGGCAGGGTTTTTTTTTTTTTTTTTTTTTTTTTCCCTAATAAGACGTGATCGAAACCGCAATCTCCCGAAAGCCCCACGCTACCAACTCCCTGGTGCCACTACACCAAAACGGTCTTATAGGATTAGCCAAGTATAAACTTCCTTTTATATGCGCAAGAACTAAGCTAGCTTCCATTTGAATTTCAGGTTTGAACTTAAAATTTTTATCTCAGTTTTTGTCTTATTCTGAAAAGTCAACAAAAATTATAATTAATTTTTGAAAATTCAACCAACTTCAACCTAAAAATTTCATTTCAAACCCATACATCAAACACAAACTAAACTATGACAAGAGAATCAGAGTATTAGTCAATGCCGATAGGAGATAAGTTGGAAACTGAACAGCTTGCCTCCTTTGATAAGAAAGAAAGAAAATAAAAGGTGAGAAAACTAATAAAGGATATAAAATTAGATAGATGGAAAGGATTTAGTTTTCCTATATAGATTGTTTTGTAGAAACGAATTAGAAAAAATACGAAAGGACAATTATTACTTCATTCATTTGCTTATATATTACTTTAAAAACAATAAATAAATTAATAACTTTAATCCTTATTTGGTGGATTTAAGTTTTCCTTCTATTATTAGAGAGACCAAATAAGTGAGTCCCGATTGCAATCTTTATCCACCTTATTTCCCTTTTCCTTTTATCTTTCTTACCAAACAATTTAGTTACTCTAGCATTTTTCATCTAATTATCCATCCCCCCCCCCCCCCCCAAATTCCTTCTTTTCTTTTTTCCACAGTACCAATATAAGAGTACTATACTATTTAGCAAGTAGGTTTTATTAGCAAGTTTAGTTAATTAATAATGTAATTCACCAGAATTTCATATCTAATTAAAGCTTAGGTTATAATTCTAACCTAAAGTACTTATGTTAAATTTTTATGATGTGACAGCTAAATTCAATGTCACAAAAATATGATTGTCAATATTTTGATTTGATTTGATCTAATAGTACAAGGATAAAGAAAAAAAATCTTATGTGACAATTTAAGGTCATATATAAAGTTACAATATTTTGTGAAAAAATTAAAATAAAATAACTTTATGGTGTAAGATACAGTATGATTAGCAAATATATTTCATCATGTGACAATTATAAAATTTGTCACATGTGAGGCCATTTTACTTTATTCGAAAAGTCTGAATACTAAAATTGACAAATTAATAAAATTATGGTATATTGTGAAATCACTTTATACAGTAGTTCAACAATCAATGTAATAAGGTAATAAGTGGGAGTCAGTAGTTTTAAGTTCACCTCATATAGGCTTTTACTGCATATAAAAATGCAGTACTCAAACTTAGACGTCAAGTTTATAGACAAATTAAGATTTATATTGTCTACCTTTTTTATAGATAAAAATTAGACAGACTTGCTTTAACTTTATGGAAACTTAAAATTAAGTTTTTATCATAGATGATAGTTATAATGAGCTACTTTATCAGTAGCAAAACTTTGGAGGTCAAGTTTCTGATGCAGTACAAAACAAATGCTGCTAACTTTTTGACAATATAGGATCTTGGGATTTGAGCTTATGGTAGACAAGGGAAAAATGTTATTATTTCAAGTAAGCACATCAAGAAATTATCTGTTAAGGATACTATCAAGGAAATATCCCCGCTTATCTTAATTTAAAGAAAATGGAAAATTTAGATCCAATGACTAGGGAGGGATTAATACATTGATCAATGGATGAGATTGAACAAATTTTTTTTAGCCTTATCCCATCCTTGTAAGCGCATACCCAGGGCCAAAGTGTAATAACTGAATTTTTTTACGGACTCGTGATTTCCTTATATATAAAGAATATTTAAGTCCGTACTATATGTTTATGTGATGTTTCATAGAAATTATGGATATTAATGTGAAATTCATAATTTTATTATCATAAGATGTTTGAGTTCTTATAGTGCTATAAGACTCGATGACAGTTCATCAACTCAGGTAAGAGGTCTTATGGTAAAAAAAGTAAAATCATGATTTATGGTATTCTTCTGGTCAATGAATGACCATGATAGTTTATAACATGGTTAGGGTGATACTATAATTTTATTAAGCAGTATTGAAATTATTCTGTGACTGGCCGTCATTATAGATGCGGAATTAAGAATAGGATTAGGAACATTTTAGAATAATCCGGAATAATATTTGGAGCAATAAAAATTAGGTGGCTTTAAGTCCTAAGAAAAACCTATACGCGGTCCAGTTATATACAGATAAATTCTGAATTGCGGTTCAACTTCATCAGACCGTTGGTAGTTGAAATAGTATTTGTACTATCTGGATTATTAAGAAAAAAGACTGCATTACTTGGAGGCTAAGTAATTGAAGATAATTACGCAAATTTTTGAATTTATTGTTTTTATGGAAAGAATTAAAGAGAAAAGCATGAAAGGATTTTTTTTGGCTCAAATCCTCCACATGGTCGGCTTTTTTGGGGGTCAAAGGAGTCAAAAAATTGTGTTTTAAGGCCAATTATGTAAATAAAGGAAAGTTGAAGAAAACAAATTTTAATTGTTGGAAAATTTATAAATTTCACCTATAAATAGGGGTGAGTAGTGGAGATTTGGCCATTTTGCTATCTCCTTCCTTTCCCTCTCTAGCTCTAAGAAAAAAAGAGAGAGAAGAAAGAGATAGAAGAACAAGGACTCCTTGGTGGCCGATTTTTATTGGAAAGGTAGAATAAGGATTTTCTCTCATCTAAGATCTGGGATCCACCTCCTTCAAGCTTTAGAGGTATATTTCTTGATCTCTCAATAAAACTTTAATAATTTTTGGTTTTGTGGAATTTAAGTGTATTTTAAGTTATGGGATGTAAGAGCATAAGCTCATGTTCTCTTATTTTCCTATTTTATAGCCTCTAATACTTGATTTATGCTTTGATTGACTTGATTTGCTAGCTCTAAGCTTAGGTTTGATTTTATACTTTAAAGATGAGTTTTGAAGATTATGTGCATTTGATTATGCCCTTATATGTTCAAGTATGGTGACTATATGCATGTTGGCTAAGTGATCAACATAAAAACACAACTTGGTAAATTAGTTAGCTATCAATATTGTGTTTTTCAAGTAAATAGACAAGTGAATGATTAAATTTTAAGAATGAACCAGACATGCTGCATGATGACTTACTTAGGCTCATGGTTTTGACCGTTCGAGGTAGTAAGTGCAGATTTTTAGACTAGAACCAACAAAAAAATAAACTGCCAGTTTTCGGAATAATTGGAACAGTTTTCTGATAATTCAATTTTTGAGCTCCTTAGAGGCCGAATTTCAATAAAGTTATAACTGCAAAGTGGTAGATCACAAAAAATCCTACTAAGCAACATGGTTAGTTTTTGAAAGAAAAAAAAAAGACTCCGAAGGTCTCCATTTATATCAGTTTCCAAAACTGGTCAGTTCAGAAAACTGCACACGGTCAGAAACTTTCAAGGGGCAAAATGAATAAGCTAAAGTTAGATTTAAGCTTCAAGTAAATATAAAAGTTGTAGATTTCAACAAGATTTATAACTTCTATGAAGAAAAATTTTCCAAATTCTAAACCAATTATAAGATAAAAATGAATTTTCAAAAATGTGCATGAAAGAAGAAATTCATGCACACATACATTCAATTAAATTAAAAGGATGTTTTAAAATCAGTTTTTTAAGGTTTTGTGACCCCTTAAGACTGGTTTTACGAAACTAGTTTCAAAGAGGTTTAAATTTATTTGAATTTCACAAGTGATTTTTAACCTTAAATACATACCATGTATTATAAAATACAATTTTAATATTGTGCCAAGAAATGCTTAATTTATGAAGTTAAGATATTTTCTAAGTAAAACAAGGCATTTTTTTAACAAAGAAAATAAAATGTAAAGAACTCTTATGAAAATTAATCAAGCCGATGGTTATCAACCTACAGCAAAAATAGGCCTAAATTACTAAATGTTAAGTTTTAAATAGAGAGCAACTTATTCGACATTCTTCTTATACCATAGTTACTTAAAGCTTAGTAACATTTCCTTAACTTAAGTTAATAGTGACTAAGAAGATAATTAATCCGTTGGGAGACCTATAAATTATTTAACTAATATGTTTAATTTTAACTTATGGTTTGTTAATTAATAATGCAGAGTAATTCTTATGCTCTGTTTGAAAATAGGAATATAAGCTGTTGCTTTGCCCTTTTGGTACGCTAGGACAAGAGCGTAGGACAGCTAATAAGTACAAACCTTGCCTACAGTATGAAAAATAACAAATATTATTTTCAAGTATGACATATTTATATGTATGTCATGATTTACATGATATGTCATGTTTATGTATATGTCATATTTTTACCAATATGCCATGATTATGTATATGCCACACTTTATGACTATGACGCACTTTTTGATTATGCCATGTTTTACAATAATGACATGTTAATAATAATTTCATGATTTCAACTATACCACACTTAACTATTATGCCATAGTTTACGACAATGTCATGTTTTAAAATAGTGCCATGTTTCATAAACGTGTCACAAATTATTTTATGCTATTGATCTTTATGTCATGCCAGATCTATATATCATATGCATCATGACTAAGAAGATCACAAGTTAAGAATCTTTGTCTTGGAACTAGTCTTTGTTAAAGACTTTATGTAGAAGTATGATTTTAAGCATACTCATCAAGAAATAAGTAACAAGACTAAGACTAACCAAGACAAGTGGAGTGTCGTACCACCTTTCGTAAATTGCTGAGGATTATGTATGTTTTAAGATTCCTAGAATTGTTAGGAACCTTACAAACCCTAACTTTCTGTGGATTGCACGCATCCAGTACGTACACAAAGGACCCACATGTTAAGTAAGATAATAATTCCATAATGTAAGATAAGAGATCCATAATCGACATTAAATGGTTTATACATAAGTTATACGATGCTTGTTATGTTTTTGTGAGATTAAGTTTGTACTTACTGAGCGTAAGCTCATAAGTATATTTCATAATGTAGGTAAGAAGCCTACAGCTTAACTTGGTGGGCCATGTGGACGATACGGCAAGTGAATGACGGTGTGGGATACCACTACGCAAACTTTTCCGCAAACTCTTTTGAACTATAAATATACACATATATGTTTAAATAATTTATACCATGCTGCGTATGTATTCGGTTAAATGTAAGGAATATGTGTGACTTTATAAGTTGTTAAACAAGTAATGTGTATGAATGGTAAAGTTTACCTCCATGGATTAGTTTATTTATGTTGTGTTTTTTTTTAAAAAATTATTCTAAAATTTTTAGTAAGTTAAGTATTTGAAACTAAGATTTAATTTAAGTAAGCATAGTAATGACCTACGTACTTGGGTTGTTACACAAGGAGCTAGGAAAATTTTCCATCAAAGCTGGTGTGATGGATTGACAACCTAATTAGAATGACAACCTAGGATTTGAGCTATGTCTTAATCAATTGACCCGCTACACTTAAGTTTGAATTTGTATTAAGCTTAGTCAAGGTTAATTAAGCTTTGTTGGTGACACTAAGTGTGTCGAGATAACAATTAGCAACTTAACCCATTTGTCATTAGTCAAGGCCTATAAATAGGCACATTCACCACATCATTTTCACCATTCACCCTTTCTACTCTCAAGAAAAATTCTCTTTAGCTTTTCTATATATTCTCTCATTTTTCCTCACTTTCTCTTTTGCCAAACACCAACTTGGCCTCCTAAAACTCAAGAATTTCTTCAAACTTCCTACACAAAAATCGATCTCCAAGGTGTGCTAAGCTAGGTCCGGCCTTAGATCCATCTTTGAGGTATTGTTTTCAACCAAAATTTCATGTTTTCCTATTATGCTACTAATGGCTCTATTAAGTTAGAAGCTAAAAAAAAAAATTATTCTATGTTCTACTTTCCCGTGACATTTTAGAGTACAATCAGATACCCACATTGAGGTAAAACTCCTAACTTAGTGTTGATGAAAATATTATGTGTTCGATATAATTTTGGTTGGTGATTTGACTATGTTTTGGTTTCGATGGATTTGTGGTTATGATGTTACATTGGATAAGTTATGTTTATGATATGGATCTAGTGTTGTTAAGTTTAGTGAGAAAAAGTTTAGAACGAACAAAGAAATCGACGATTTAGAATCACGATTTCATTTGTTAAAAAGTTTGGGTTTTTATGAGTTAAAAACCACAAAGGAAAATTCAGAAAATTTTTATTGAATAAGTTTTATAGTGTATACATATGTTCTAACTTTTCACAGTTTCAGAACCTTGATTTTGGAATGATGATTTGGATGTTTTTTTTAAAATTATCAAAAATAGATTTCAAAACTCTGACTTACGAATTGTTATGTAAACGTAGCCTTTATGAGTAAAATCAAAATTTACAACGAACATAAAAATATTAGATAATACAGAAACGAACATTTTACTTGAAGAAGTTTTGTCCAAATCTTTATGGGTTGAAAGATATAAAATTTTCAAATTGGTTTTTTTTTTTTTTTTTTTTTTTTTTTTTTTTTTTTGGAAAACTACTGCAGGGTAGCCCAACAGCACTGGGCATTACGGCGTCAGCCGTTGGGCGTTGCAATGCCCAGCCTCGGTGCTGCTAGGGCTGATCTTGGGCCAGTAGTGCCGCAGTGCCGGCTCCACTCCACTGCGGAGCTGGCCAACCTAGGAAACCGGTGCTGCAACGTTGGTGAGCCAGGGTGTAATGATCCTAAACTTTACAACACTCACAATAAATAGGAAAATCAAGCTGCAAATTTTCTTTACTTAAGATATATCTTATTTTGTAATTGTTCATAAAAATAATACCATGAACAATGAAATTTTGTGCTACGATATGTCATTTGATAGTTTGAATAATTCTTACGTTCCGCAGTTGATATAGAAATTTACTATATTTTGTAAATTTCTATACGAAATGTGAATATATATATATATATATGATATGATTTTAAATTTCCCTACAAATAGTCCAAGTCCATAAAATAAAATTATTGAATGGATTAAAATTTCAAGCAAATCGCCTATCGAATCAACTTGAATCGACAAAATAAATTGTATGGGGAAAATATCTTAAAAGCAAGGGTTAGGATTAGTCCATCAATTGAATCAATGGTTAGTAGATGGATAAGTTGGAGTAGATAATTGTTTATCCTAAGAAGCATTAAAAAAAATGATGGGCAGCAAAAGAACCACCGGTTTCTTGATTAGAATCCCCTAGAGGACATCAATATGTCATTCGATGGTGTACTACAGAGTGGTGTGTTGCAGTGGTGTGAAGTGTTGAAGTGGGAAAGCAAAGTTTGGGTTTTGGCCCAAGAATTTTCCACAAGTATAAGTGATAAGCCCTTATAAACTAGCCTAAAAAGCCACAAAGGGTACCACTCGAATAAGCCATTCTAAACTTCCATCAACCTTGTTATATATATATATATATATATAAAAGATGTTATCATCTTACTCCATAGAAAGAACCGTGGGTCTCCATCTCTAAAAACCAAAACAATTTTCTTCAATTAATCTCAGCTAGATCAAGCTATTCAAGAAGAAGTCTTTGAGATCTAGTGTCCAAAGAAGGTAAAAAGCCTAAGTTTTTATTCATTTTCAAAAGTATTTTCTTAGGATTTGTGTTGGTTTCTAAGGCTCTATTTTCTTCTAGTATAAGAACAAAAAAAAAAACAAAAAACAAAAAAACAAAAAAAGAAATAACTCCAAGATCCAAGGAGGATCAAAGTCTTTTGGAAGTGTTAGGTATAATTTCTAAACACTTTTTACGTTAAAAAGTTTTATTTTGCTTTTGTTTTTGTTTTATTTTATTTTATTTTTTTTTTTTGGGGGGAAGTTAGAAATAAATGGACTCGGCTTTTTGGGAAGTTTAAAATGTGTGGTTTGAATGTATACTGAGCAAAGATGATGACTATGTTTGGTTTTGTGCTTAATTTGTAAAACTTCTGCTAGAGGACTAAGCTTTCTCTATTTAAGCTAGGAAAGCTTAGTTTCTTTTTTTCTTTTTTTTTTTTTTTTAAAGTTTGAAACTTCGTGACATGGTATGATGGAAGTTTTTGGTAGGAGTAAGAATGTAGATCTCATTAGCTATTACATGGATCTCATAGTTAATGAAAGAAAATTTTTCAAAAAGAGAGTTTTTAGCAAAAGTAAGCATTCTTCTATAAAAATAATTGACAAACTTTGTAAGGTTGTTGGGCGAGATATACTATAGTGTAATAAAGTGAGTTTATGTAATTTGATTTAGACTTTGAAACTTCCTAAAAAAGGATTTGTATGCTGTTGTTCAAGTTATTTGGATTTGAAATTAGGTGTTAGACCTGATGGTTTAGTGATTTGAGGTAAGGAAAACCCATTAGGGGTTAAAAAGTAAATATTGTCAAAACCGGGGCAAAAATGGAAAGTTATTAAAACTGTTAGAAAACAGCAAACTGGGCAGATTGTAAACTGTCCCAGAGCAGGTTCTCTTCAGGAATAAAATTCAATTTACAGTGTTGGTAAACAAAAATAAGTTAAGGATTAAACTGTCAAAAATTATCAAAACTGGGGTAAAATTATAATTACTGAAAACGGCAACAAAAAGAGTTTTTCTACAACACTGAAAACAACCAGCAAACAGTTTTAAGGATAGAAAAATAGTACAGGATTTAAGCCTAAGCAGATAGGAAATTTTTACACTAAAAAACAGTGGCAAAAAAATAAAGATCCAACCGATTATTGATTAAAAAGTAATCTAGTTTTTAGAACAATTATTTAAAAAAAAAAAAAAAAGAAAGAAAAGAAAAAACTATATCAGGAGAGAAAATTACTGTACATAGTCAATAAAATTCTTTAACAGGTTTTTAAAATTTAATACCTTAAAAACACGTAGAAACGTTAAAATAAATTGAAAGAATGAGAAAACGTAGAATGTGCCGAAGCGGCAAGAAGTCCGACAACATATCCACAAATATTTCAATAAAAGGAAAATGGGTCATAATCATAAAGGATGACCTAGGAGCTCCAAATGTGAAAAGTAAAAGAAAAAAATAACTAAAAGCATAAAAATATCAACAGTAAGACTAATAAATTAATTATTTAGTTAAAATTAATTAATTAGTTAATTGAATCTCAACTAAATTATAGTAGATAAGTTTGACAGTAAAGTCCAAATTAACAAGAATTTAGGGTCCATTTGGTGAAACGGTTTGAGTTAAAATTTTCAAGTTTGAGTTGGTTGACTTTTTAAAAACTAGTTATAATTTTTGTTAACTTTTCAGAAAAAGATAAAAACTGAGTTGAAAAATATGAGTTTAAGTTGTGTTGCCAAACTCCCTCTAATTCTTAGATTCACTTGAGAAAAATCAAGACTTCTCTTTAATTGTTGGATGTCAATTTGATAAGATACAATACCAATGTGTGTTGTGAAAGAGAGCTAATTACAGAAAAACAAACTACTATCAAATTTATGTAAGTACAAACGTCACTAGATCATAAACTACATCTGTCATGATGTGAATGTTTTTATGAAAGTTGTCGTGCATATGTGTTGTGATTATGCCTATATTATTATGTCTCGCAGTTATGCGTATTTATTTTTACACTTTTTAAACATGTTGCATGTTCACCAATATAATAAAAGAATGCTAATTAAGAAATTAATAAAAAAAATATCGTACTTCTACACATGTGAGGTAAATATCATCAACAATAGATCATGAGTTTAGTAGGAGGCCCGCTCCCCTGACTTCTCATTTTGTTGTGCACACTCAGTATGAGCACGCATAGGACCATAAAAAACGTTAATGAGCATAAATATTTAACTCATAATTGATCATGCATTAATATTTGTGTCGAGATAATTCTATTTGTACTTGTTGAGCGAAAGCTAAATCAAGACTGTTCATATTGTAGGTAATACGGGCAAGTAACCCGTTCTGTAAATATGAATGATGAGATAGTGAGATAGTGAAGGATAGGTGATGGGATACTGCTATGCTTAAATATATCCACACAAGCATGTTCCATTTTGGGAAAATTATAGTATAAAATATAAGTTATAAAGATTGGAAGTTTTATGAATACAGTCAAATCTATTTCTATTTTGGTACTGCTATTAAGCTCATAGCTCAAACTTAATATTTTGTATAATTAGGAACATATGTTCTTTTGTGACAAAAGATTTCACTTTTTTTTTTAATCCGTCTATGAAAGGCTTTTATAAATGCTATGAATCTGAATAGAAAATAAAAAAATTATCTGAAATTGTAATAAATAAAATAAATTATCAAATTATGATAGGTTGAACTAAGTAAATATGTTTATAATGTCTTAATAAGATGGAGCGTCACACAAGGCTACAACATCAGTCACCCGAAAACAAAAAGATGCTCTTGAAAATGTTAATATTTTTTTATCTGGGCGTGTCTGTAAACTATATTATACTATGAAAGACCATGTGAAAATCTCTCTCTTGATTATAGCAATATATATATATATATATATGTATATATGTATATATCAATAAGTTAAGACAATGAGTACTAGGTGAATTGGTAGGGTGCTTATCCTATATTCGCTAAATATTTGGGTCCGAGTCACCTCCATCATGTTGGTCGGGATATATAGATAATCCACTTCGTGAGAGATCCATATATCATGACTCACAGAAATTTTTTCTTTTAACTTTACCACAAAAATTTTATGATTTTTCTATTTTACCCCATTAAAATTAAAAATCTTCATATAACCCCCCCTGAAAATTAAAAACTTTTATAAAACCCATCACTAAAACTTTACCTTTTAGTTTTCTATACATTGATGTTATGTATTTTATGTTCCTACTAAAATTTTTGTTTGGCTTCGCATGTTGCCCCCAAGATTTTATGGGTATTCCAACCTCTATATCCTTATAACCTTCTTTTTTTTCTTTTTTTCTTTTTTTTTCTTTTTTAATTAAGACAATGAGTAATGTTTTATAAGATTATATTAAATTATAAAAAAAAATTATTATCAAATTTTTAGTATTTAAGATTAGTAATTATAAGTAAAGAGAAGTTTCAGTAGTAAAGTAACGGCTTGCAGGAGTAGGGTCGTTACATGTACTTCCCATTGTTGATTGCCGATTAATGGTAGTTAATAAGGTTTCACGAGTAGAATGTGTTGTGGGGACCTACAATCTTAGGACAACAGAAACACTAACACATCAAGAACGACAGACATATGAAATCATGATCACTTAAGAAAAATTGGGTCCAAGGTTAATTAGGTTTAACAAATCTAGCTCCTTGTATGTAATAACAAAAATGCAAGCCCAAAAGTACTAATACAATTTCACTTAAAAAGATAATGGATTTTAGGACAAAATGAGAAATGCAGAAAAACAAATAGTAAAAGCAGACAAAACACGGCTCCAAGGAAATGAAACCATACCTGATCCTCCAGGCCAATTGATCAGTTCAAAAGACTCACTTGCGAAAATGAAACAAATAGAGTCACAGAGATAATACCACTTAAACTTTGGAGCAGAAATGGAAACGAAATTCTTGCCATATATAGCTGTTATGGGATAAGAGTAGGTAAAAAGGAGTCAATAATAAAATGCGTTTGGTTACTTTTAGGTTGGTGCACCGGTTAGAAATAGAATTGTTAGGTTCGAGTTGGTTGACTTTTCAAAACTAATTATAATTTTTGTTGACTTTTCAGAAAAAAGACAAAAATTAAGATAAAAACTTTAGGTCCAAAATGATATACCAAATGCATGCTTAAGTAAAATGTAGGTCAAGATGCAAGAACTTCTTGGATGTAGGATACACTTTTAGACTCTCGGGGTCCATTAACGCATGAACCTTGAGAACATAAACCATACAACTTTTTGTTGGGGAACCTATTTTACATTATCTGTAGGTAGGAGTAATTGCTGTTTTATTAGCGCACTTCAAATTTCAAATGTAGACACTTATAAAACAAACCGTTAAAAAATAAGATGGTCAAGCTACCCATTCTACTCCTTCTCGTCAAAGTTGTGGGTTTGAGTCAGCCTGATCACAATAGACAGAGCATATCTCAATCTACTTCGTTAGAAATTCATATAATATACAAGATGCACTGCCCATCAGAGTCATTTAAGTACACCACCCTCTATCTTTACTGATTTTTAAGCAAAAACAGGTAAAAAAGAGCTAGATCTTTTCTTGAGTTTTCAGTACCAAACACAATGATTAAAATCCGTAAACCACAGGAGAATAGTTGTCATTTGTCATAACAAATTCTGACTCTATATTTCACACTCAAAACTCCTAAAGGAAAATTTCCATTTAAGGCGTGTACCACTATGTTTCTTGTCAAGTACTGATAGGGTGGCTCCACATTTTGCATTAATACATGACACTAGTCGAATATAATTTTGTGAAGTAAAGTTGCTAGTCACACTGAATTATTATTATTATTTTTGAATAGAAATCTCCACTAGCCTTTGTATTGCTTTGTTTACAAAAGCAATTTCAGGGCTGCGCCTGTCGATGCAGCGGTTTGTGGAGCCCCGCTTCGAAGTGTCACGGAATTGAGAAAATTATCCAAATAGTCACTTTTTTAATTAATTGACTAAAATGACTATAAATTTCTCATTCTTAATTAACACGACACAAATTTTAGTTTTATCTTGTGTCATATTGATCTAATCTCAAATTTTTGTTTCATATGAGTGTAATGGCCTTCAAATTTATATCATTCAGGTGCTTTCTCCTTACGTCATTGACTTCAATTAGGGTTAGTTTATATTCATTAGTTTGGACTGGAGCTGATATTATGGACCATTAGAAGTCTATAAATAGGTCTTTTTGTTTATGGTTATGTGTGGTTAAGAAGAATAAATAAAGAGTGTAACTTTATGTAATATAGATCTTATTTTGTTTGGACTTGAAATAATAAATATATAAACTTTTAAGGATTATATGTAAGAATGCCATAAATTTGACACCCCCTTATATTTATGCCCAACATAACATTAAAGTTGATAATTTTATCATTTTATAATACTAAAATTATTAATTTTAATAGTAGAGTTGGCAAAGGTACAAGGAAGTAATCGAAATTTGGCTTTCCACCTAATTTTTTCAACTTTTTTTTTTTAGTTTGAGTTCCGATTGAGATTTGGAGATGTAAATATGAAAAGTAATTTTGAATTGAAGAAAAAGATTTTTAAAAAAAAATTTAGAAATGTGGTTTAGAAATGATTGCTTACGGTTCGTAAAAAAGAAATAATAAAAAAGAAGAAGAAGAAGATGCTAAACAGACTACAATAAAAAACAACAATAGATCAATTATGATTGAGAACAAAGAGAAACAGAAAAACCAAGCTCTTTCCGGGAAATTCTTGAAGACAGGATCTCCACAAAAGATTTTTCTTCAAATACATTCAATAAAAAAATTGAATAATACAAAGGAGACTGTCAGAGTAAAGACTTTTAGACGACCAAACAAATTTCTCCTAAGTAATAACATTCAAACGTCGACATACAAGTGGGCTTTAAGAAAATTAAAGACATGAAAGTGGTGGGTTAAGATATGAAAGTGGCGGAAGACATGATTGTGGTGGTTCAAGATAGCGCAAAATAATAATAATAATAATAATAATAATATAGTATAAGAGTCTTCAGTGGTGGGTCAAGACAGCGCAAAATAATAATAATAATGATAATATAGTATAAGAGTCTTCTTCTTCTTCTTCTTCCCCAATCTTTCCAAATCAAGATTGGGGTAAGGATCATGTCGCTAGAGATTAGATTAGGGTCCATGACCGGTGTTAAAGATGAGACTTGAGGTGTTATCCATGGCCTATATCAGGGCTGGGACAAAGATCAAGAGAAAAGGACATAAATGTCACTCTCTTAAGAGTATGTTTGGTAGACAAATGAGAAAGTTAGAAGAAGTGGATGATAAATTAACTAGGTGAGAGAAATAAACAAGATTAGAGTTTTTTTTATTTTTATTTTTATTTTTTTCCTCTTATGATGCTTGGAATGCAATGCCTCAAACAAAACAATTCAAGTTCCCAAAAATGCCTCAAACAAGATTAGTGGGTTTTTTAGGGTTTGAATCCCCTCCCCAAAAAAATTCATTCATCTTTTTTTCTCCTAACAAAACATTATGGACGTCAAAATCATTCAAGTTCCGCTCCTTCGTTCCATTATTCACCAAATACACTTTAATTCATCAAGTTTGAGAAGTCTTTTTTTTTTTTTTTTTTTTAATATAGCACTATTGTTATTCTTTTTTTAATATAGCCCTATTATCTTTTAAATTCGTCAACCTTAAAAACATCTACAATGTAATTCTAACTTGATATACCAATGGTAAACGTTGATATTTGGATTTTTTTAAAAAAAAGGTGTTCTCAAATGAGAGCTATTTTTTATATCAAATTTGGTATATGCTAAATTTTGTGATAAATTTATACCATAAAGTATAGTTAATACCAAATTTAACTTTTACTTCCTCTTAGTTGGTGTCTTCACTTTTCAATGTAATTGCTACAATATTTTTTATTTTTAAATTAGTAAAATACTAAAATTTCACTTTTATGAGTTCCAAAGCATAATAAAGATAACAAAAAATATATATATATAGAAATGGCATTTGAAATAGCATTATATCATTGGAGTCTAAAGTATGATAATGTTATTTTTCACTCTTTTTTGTAATAAATATAGCATTGTGATGGTCAAATGCTTTGGAGATGGTCTAAGTAACTTGCCTTTTTGAATTTGAAAGATTTGCATAAGGTTTATATGAAGTTTTGAAATCTATAATAAATGGGATTTCTATTTTCATATAAAGTGTATGTGGGCTTTACGTGATTAATTTAACGAGAAGTTAAGAGATATGCATACATTGCAATAATTTAAAAAATTTAGAGAACAATTACAAAATTTGAAATTTGGGAAGCAAGTTATCAAAGAGTGATAAGTTTGAGAGGTAACAATGTTGTATATCCAATAAAAGTAAATTAGAGCTTTTTTATGATAGGTTACAAAATCACTTTTTTATTCGGATAATTTTATAGAATTTACCTTTTATTTTGTGAATTTTACGTCTACATCCTTTAAATTCAATGTCTAATGAATTTCTATATGGTTTGATATTTTTTTACAAAATTTATCTTTTATTTATTTATTTATTTATTTGAGAATTAGCATCTACACCTTTATATCCAATGTTATAAAACTTCAACCCCACAGTATAGTTATCTAGATCACGTTGGAACTAGCTCTAGCGACTGCAAAAGGGGAATTTGATTTATGTCTCCTGTAATAATACAAAATCGGAATAATTAGAAAATTAATAATTTTTTTTTTTGAAAAATACAAAAATACATTAAAGATTTGATGGATTTAATTCAATGGGTGGTACTACAAAATAGGTAGGATAAGTAGACTGGGGTGGCAATAAGAACACCTTTTCTGCGATCATTTTCTTTTTGCTTCCGCTTGATGGGTTTACTACATTAGAATAAAGAATTTTTTGCAATACAATAGACTTTCATCAAATTGTATTAAAATCGTGTGTGTATATATATGTATATGTACATGTATATATATTCCTACCAATGAATCCTCCACTTAACATGAATTATGCACTAAGTTACAAGTAATTAATTGGTATAAATAAAGCGGAAAATATGCTTACAATAACTAAATAAATAAGAGAGGCAACAAATCGGTATGTATCATCCCCACAAGACCGAAGCAACACATTCTAAATTCAAACGTCTTGATTAAAAAATAAATAAATAAATAAAAAAGCAAGGAAAAAAAAAATCTCTGATTTTTTATCCACAACAAAATGTTCAAGTGTCCAAATGTACTAGTCACTCATGAAACTATACAGCCAGCAAGCGTCACAAAGATTATTGCATAGGACAAGCATGGATTAGCAAACAACATAAAAAAAAAAAAAAAAAAAAAAAAAAAAAAAAACTATGAAAAAAAATAAAACAGAAATAAAAAATTTTAAAAAAAAAACTAATTACATTAAAAAGCTATTACAAAGACAAATTATAAGTTTCTACTCCTAGAAGAGCAATCCCCCAAGTGATTTAGAGATACACCACTTTTAAAGTTTTTTAGATATTCACTTTAATAGAAAATTTTCTACATGCCTAATTTTCATTGTGGGTGACTTTAACAATGTAGATATTAGAAAATTAGACACGACTCATTTAAGTCATTGATGGGTGAACACCAGTGGAAAGCTGGATCCGACAATAAGAATCTTTGAAAGTGGCTTTAGTTTTCACCACTAATAATTTATTCAATAATTTTATGCGCATCTTCACTTTTTCGTAAGAAAAAAGCAAAATTATGAAAATTAAGTTCCACTAAAGCGAAATGGAATCTTACTGTTCTGCATAATTATCTGATGGTTTGGTTTAATATTAATCATTCTTTGATTTCATTTGCCTTTGTGAGTTTTATACATGTTCTTCAAAGTGAACCTCAAAAACGACATCAAGCACTAAACAACAAACCTCAAAAAACACAATACGTGCAAGAAAACGGCACTAAACAACAAACCTCAAATGACAAGAGCATTAAAACCACACAATTATGCAAACGCCAAAGAATTAAAACGACCTGAGTGGGCAATAAAATTGAAAACGACATCAAATTATTAGTAAAGCAACTTAATTACGAAGAAAAATTATATCACATAACATATTTTATTGGTATTTTTAAATTATAAAAGATTTTTTGAAGGTGATAATAATATTATGTTTTTATGGGTAAATCCTTCAATTTTTTAGTAAATACTTGGATTTTCTAGTAAATAACAAATTTACAGACAAATAAATATTAGGTTCTCACCACGACACTAAAGCCGACGATGTTGAGGAGAGAGAATCACAGTAGAGAGAGAGAGAAGAGGGGAAGAGTTGTATGGATAATTTTGATATTTTCGTGTACAATTAATATAAATATGTATTTATTACTTAAATGTCGATATTAGTGAATTAAACATGACAATATGTATTTATTACTAATCTCCGACCCCAACTTTAGATGTGGATATTAGTGAATTGAACATGACCAAGTTAGTTCATTGACGGGTGAAAACAGCTGGAAAGGTGGATCCGACACGAAGAACCTTTGAAAGTGGCTTTGAGTATTTTTCACCACTAATGGTTTTCTTTTGCTAATGTATTCAATATTTTTATGCTCATCTTCACTTTTTTGAAAGACAAAAGCAAAAACATTAAAATAAGTTCCACTAAAGCGATAAATTGCGTTTTGGTTATAGTTTTAATAATTGGAAACGAAATCTTAGCATGCATTTGGACAGATAAAAATAACGGTACGATATTGACAGATGAAAATAACTCCTAGTTACAATCTTGACATTTTCTCATAACTAATTTTTATAATGATCACACTGAAATGTTCAAGTTTTATGTGTAGTCCCATGAGCTAGAAGACAATAGGTTCTCCCATAATAAAACTGGTAAATTTTCTTTAGTAGTTTTTGCTTTTATTATTATAATGATTCACACATGAAGTAATCAATGCACAGCGATGAGAGTTAACAACAAGCTCTCACAAGGCTAAGCTGTTTTGTGTAGCCCAGTTTGGCTGAAATCTCCATCTTATTCTCTCCTTCCATTAAAAATAATAATAATAATAATAATGAGTCATCAGCAGAACCTTTCACCCATTTATTCCTCTCTAGCAAAGCTTTTTGCCCTCTGTGTAACTGAAGATGATGGAGTTGTAGCATAGCGCTTCATTTGGCCCAGGACATACTCATTTGCTTGACCTAAAACCACCCAAAAGGAGATTGCATAGATTTGTTTCAACAAAGCCAACAAACGCTTTCCTTTTTCTTTTTTTCTTTTTTTTTCATCTTTTTCCTTTCTCCGATTAGAACTAAACAACCAATCTGTCGAGATTTAATTCCGCTATGAAAATTATTTCTTCGCTGACTTAGCAGCACAGTTTCATTTATTTATTTATTTATTTTTTTAATCAAGAGAATTCCTTCTCTTATCTGGTTCCCACCTGCTGATGCTTTCTTAATCTCTTGATCTTCGCTCTTCGCTAGAAGGTAAAAGTAAAGGAAAAGTCTGCTCTCAAGTCTTTATTAAAGAACCATCTTTGCCTTCCCAATACAGTGGTACTATTTTCTCTTTGGTCATGACTCATGACTCACCTTTCTCGGAAAACCCCCCCGCCAAGGAATCCTCCACTCATCATGAATTATGCACCAAGTTACAAGTAATTAATTGGTAAATAAAGCGGAAAACATTCTAACAATAACTAAATAAAAAAGAGAGGCAACAATATGTATCATCCCCACAAGACCGAAGCAACACGTATTAAATTCAAACGTCTTCATTATTAAAATTAAAATTAAAAAAAAAAAGATTGATTTTTATCTACAACAAATGTTCAATTGTCCAAATGTACTAGTCACTGATGAAACCATATACAGCAGCAAGCGTCACGAAAATTATTGCATAGGACAAGCATGGATTAGCAAACAACATTTAAAAAAAAAAAAAACTAATAACTTTAAAAAGCTATTACAAAGACAAATTATAAGTTTATGCTCCTAGAAGAGCAAGGCCCCCAAGTGATTCAGAGATACACCACTTTTCAAGTTTCTTAGATATTCACTTTAATAGAAAATTTTTTACACGTCTAACTTTCATATCAAAGTAGTACAAATGAATTAAATAGATATTAAAATTGGTATACAACCTAACACCAAGACTTCCTCATGTACCTATACCTATTGCGATCCGGTTTTGAGGCTCCATACAAACAGGTTCTCTCACCCTTTACGAGACCTTATATTTGCCTCGGAGGGCTGTGCGGTGCCAAGTCCCAAGCATGAATGCTAGTTCTCCGATCAACTTACTCGTCGGACGTAGTATCAGAGTGATCACTCTCGAGTGGTCCATCTTGGTTTATATCTGCTGACTTTTTTTCTTCCCTTGGAAGATCCTTTGACTTGTTCACATCTTCGAGTGCTCTCTTAACAACTTTATAGGCCAAAACTCTACCTAAATATTCAAAAACAAAAAACAAACACATTTTATAGATTCACATTTCATGAATTCTCAGTTTTTAATGGAATTTTGGGATGGGATGTTTCAAACTTGTAATATATGAAAGGAAAATTAGGCTGAGTAACATTTTTTAATCATTACTCTAATAGATAGCCCGATTTTTTTATTTAGAAAAATGACCGTTTGTCATTTTTCAGATCTAGTTAATCAGTAATTGACTAATGGTTAATCCATGATTGAATATGAAAATTAGTGATTGACTAATAGTTAATGGTAATTGAAAATTTAGTAATTTACATTATAGTTAATCAGTGATTCACTTACGGTCAATCACTAATTGATCATATGTGGTATGGTCAATCACTAATTGACAATTTAAGAAAATTGATTAACTATTTTAGAAAAAAGGACATTTTAAGCTAATTTTTAAAATTTTCGATCATTTATTAAAAAATTTAAAAAAAAAAGATTATTTAGCTATAAATCCCTATATTAAATAGATATAAAAAATAATGCCAATCTTAACTAATAGCTACCCGTAATTTTTCTTACCTTGCCATCAGAATTCTTTTATTAAAAAGAAAATTCAAGATAACCCATTTCCCTTGAATCACTTACTATTTGATCCAAAATTTTCAATTCAACTTAAATTTGCATTCGAATTTTCACTTTTCAAAAATTCATAACACAATTTAGGACTCGTTTAGGGATGTCTCTAAATCATATTTCCAAATTTGTTTTGTCTTTTTTATTTCAACTTAAAACTATTTGCATTATTCATATTTACAAATCTCGACCTTAAACTCAATTTAAAAGTCCATAATAATATTATTTCAAATCGAAATATTATTATTATTATAATAGTAGTTTAAGTTATATAGACTTTTGATAAAAACAAAACGAGATCGGTATTGATAATTTATTCCCAACATATTTAAGATTTTATATTCTATCACTCCATATAATTTTTTTAATCAAATATACATTTCAAAACTGAAGTAATCTCTAATCAAAATATATCCAGAACTATGTCTTCAATCATCCCCATTAGCCCTCTAGATTTGTCAATTTAATATGAATACAAAAACTCAAATTCAACCTACGATCCAACACTGATTTTTTTTTTTTTAAAACATATTTGCTGCAAATTTACCCACCTTTTCAAATTGGAGCAAAGAAACTGATAATTTATTTTTATTTATTTGTTGAAACAAAAAATATTGACAATATTTTGTCTTGTATTCTGTTATATTATTTTATTTTCAATCGGATTATAATATCAATGCAAAAACTCAAATGCAAACTATCGTCCAAAAAATAAAGACACTGAAAAAAAAATTGCAAATCTACCATTCAAATCGGAGTAAGGAAACTGATCATTTATTTTTATTTATTTTTTCAAAAAAAAAAAAAAAAGAAACAATTGACAATATCTTACCTGGGATGAAATTGAGAGCCTCCTGGGCGGAGTACTTGGCGACGTTAACGGCGAAAGGGAGGATCTTGGAGCGGGTTTCCTCAGTGGGCCAGTGCCGGCTGAGTACGTCGCCCGCGTTAACTTTGACGGCGAAGGTTAGATCAGATGCTTTCCGTTTCAGTGAAACCGCCGTGCCGGAGATGTAATTCCAAACACCCATCTCCTCACCTCTATTTCCGCAGATGCTTCCTCGCTCTTCGTCAATTCATTCAACAATTCGTAAAAAAGGTGAAGCAAAGGGAAAGTTTGCTCTTTTCGACTATTATTCATCAAAAATCACAATTCGTCTTCCCAATACAATACAAGTCCTACTAAAATAATGTAAATTGGCAATTCGTACCCTTCTTTGGCATTTGTCATTTTGTTTTTTTTTTTTTTTTTGAGGAAGTCAATATCAATATTGTATATAAGTTCAATATATATATATATATATATCAATATTGTATACTTGTATTTGTTTTTAAAAAATTACAAATTTATGGCTAAATAACTTTTTTAAATAGAATTTTTTTATTAAATAATCAAAATTTTATAAAATTAAGAAAATAATCATTTTTTAGAAAATGTTAATAGTCAATCCAATCAATCATTAAATTAATCAGTAAATGATCAATATTAATATGTATTTTTAACTGTTTAATTGTAATCATTCATTGATTAATGATCAATTTAATAAATAAAAATAATTCGACCATTTACTCAAATACGTTTTTAAAAATTATCTATTTTTATTTAATTTTTTCAAAAGAATTATGAAAAATAACGCATTTGAGATTCGTACTATAACGTATCATGTCATTTCTAGGGGGTTTTTTTTTTATTTTTTTTTATTTTTTTATTTTTTATTATGTATTGGTATTTCCTAAACTTATCGTAGAGTTGTAATTTGCACTCTAAACTTTTAATTTTAAAATTTACACTCTGAACTTACAAATATGTAGCAATTTACACCCCATTAACAATAATTATTAATCTTTTGAAGGAAATTGATATGTAATTTATGCATGTGTTGTTAATTCATGAGATAAATAATCATTTTTATCTTTACTAATTAACAATCTATATGCAAGTAGGGTATCAATTTTCATTAAAAAAATCAACATTGTTTATCAATGGGTGGGTGCAATTGTTATAGATTTGTGAGATTAAGTTAGGTTTTAAATTTGGGTTTAAAAATGTTCAGTATTTTTACGAAAAATAAGCGTAAGTTTAAATTTAAGTTTAAGTATGTTTAAGTATTAAGTAGCGGCCATGTAAGGTGGGTCATCACAATAAAAATCTATATTGCAAGAATTCTAGGATTTGAAAATTCATGTATTAGTTATCAAACAAACTAGGTATTCAATACTAGCAAAGTACATGTTTGAAAGAAGCTCAAATTCTCCCCTCGGTCCCTTCAACTTTTTACAATTGTTCTTTAGCGCCATTTGCTTGCCTTCACAAAAAATGAGAGCAATCAAAGACAAGTAAAAGAGTTAGGAGCTACTGATACTGAAATACTCAAACTTTATGAGAACACCACAAAGTGTTAAGGGATTGGGCTTTTATCTTTAAAGGTCAATCTGTTAAGTGTAGTGACCTAATACCCTTATATATTTGTTAGTGTTGTTAATTATTTTGATACGGGACTTGGGTTTCTTTTTGTCTTGTATAATGTGTAACTGTTTGTATGCAATATTCATGAATTGCACCATTAACAAAATAATGATTCCATACTAATTTTTATACTCATAGCTAGCTGTTTATGTTGAGAGCACTAAAATAGTTTTCAACTTTGTAATCTAAATCAACAATTTGGCCAAGTAAGTACCAGCTTGGAGAACTTCCTGCTAAATTCAAGTTTGGGTATGATTGCACAAGATCCATATATACCAAATCAGACCCCATAATCATTGAGTGAGAATCAATGCAATGATATTATGTATACATGTACAAAATTAAAAAGAAAAAAGAAAAAAAGAACCATATGCATTTGCACAATTTGTCTTAGTAGCTTAAGTTTATTCCATGACCAAGCAAGATGTAGTTTGCTAACCAAATTACAATGACTAATAAATCTCATTCACAATTCACTCTTTTTTTTATTTATTTTATTTTAAATCTTGGCAACCAAATATAAAGCTCAAAAAAATCATATGGGAAAAAAGAAAAACAAATAATCTCTCCGCATCAAGCTTCCCAAACCGACGATCTACATTGCGCTCTTAAGCCCTGAAGAGATAGCGAATAATCGATGAGAGAAGAGAATAAACAACTTTTCTATGGCTCCTTCTTCAGCATCACATGTAGGAGAGTGAGGGGAGGGGGAGGAGAAGTTTAGGTCCCGTTTGAGGGAGGTTTTGGATTAGAAATAAGATGTAGTTTTGGTAATATATATTTGGGGGGAAAACTGTTTGATATGAAAAAGTGTAAAATTTTAAAAACATGTTCAAAAAAAAATATCATTATAGATCTATTACATTTCTCTCGAAATTCTATGTAATATAATAAGAATAATCTTATTGGGATAAAATTATGAACTTTTAAAAGTTTGAGTTTACGGTAAACATTTAGATATGTGAATAGTAAAAAGTAGGTTTGAGTTAAAGATAAAGAAAAAGATAAAATAAGGGTTTGTTTGACTCTTAAGTCTAGACCTAAGTTTTCCATCTTAGTTTTTATCTTTTTTTGAAAAGTCAACAAAAATTATAACTAATTTTTAAAAAATCAACCAATTTTAACCTAAAAATTCCTTTTTAAACTGTTGTTCCAAATACAAGTTAAGTTTTTCAAATTAAATGCCAAATCTTCCTTCCAAACAGCCCGTAGTTTTACCGTTTTTCGAATTTTTAAATTTTAAGAGGTGAACAAACAAAATTTATTGGTGAAAAAAGAAAAACAAATAAGAGACTTTAGAAGTCAATTTTGCTTAACTGACATGTAAAGTGTCATATTTAATCCTTTTTTAAGTCGGTTTTTGAAAAAACATGACATCTAAAAGTAGTTTACGAGTATGTTAGACGTCACTTCTTAAAAATAAGTAAAATAATTATATTTGTGCAACTAATACATACATATATATAATTTGTTGTGGCTGAATATTAGGTTGGTTCGGTGACTTTTTTTTGGGATTTTTACCCACCTAAATTAATTTGGGTGTATTGAAAAATAAAATAGCCTAAGGAAAAACAATAGCCACTCAATCAAACCAAAGATGATGTCAACTACGTACCCAAATAGAGCTCGAATTAGATTAGATAGGTTTGGTGTGGGTTACATTATTAATAATATATATAGGACTAATAATCCAACTTGAAAGAAAAAAAAATTAAAGATAAAAATTAAAATTTATAACAATTTTTCCAAATAAGTTGGCAGATTCCAGCGTATCCTCAATCTCTGAAATTCTAACAAAGCAAATTCAACAATATAAAAATTCAAAATATAAATGTCATAAACAATAATAAAAGATTGACAACAAATTATTAACATTACATGAATATGAAACCTTGACATGAAATACATTGAATGGTACTCTCTGAAAAATAGTGAAATAATTTCACCCTGACTTCAAAGAAGACTACCCTTCAAACAGAAAGGAAACCTTTATAAAAATCTCGTCTTCTTTATTTTTCTGTACTTTTAATTCTTTGCTTTCCTGCGATATATCAGGTTTACAGTTCACACATTTGACTCCAGTTATTAGGTAGATTGTCACTGTCAACATAATAATAATAATAATAATAATAATAATAAAGGTCTGATATTGAAGTCGAAGGGAAAAATCATAATAATGAAAAAACACACACTACTACAAAATGTGGATACCACGATGATTTTTAACCATCATGGTAACATTTCTACGACAGTTTTCTAACCGTCGTGGAATCTAGGGTCGTGGAATCTTTTTAAATTCCACGACGGTTTTTTAACCGTCGTGGAATGGACAAAAATAGGACCTAAATATGGACATTTAAGAACATATCACGACGGTTCTATGCAAAAAACCGTCGTGGTAAGGTAATCTTCCAAGACGGTTTCCTTGAGAAACCGTCGTGGTTAGTTGGCCTACCACGATGGTTTTTCCAAAAAACTGTCGTGGTAGGTAACAAAAATAAAAATTGCAAACCTACCACGATGGTTTTTCTAAAAAACCGTCGTGGTAGGTAACAACGAAAAAAAAAATTTTGCGAATTTGTTTCATTTCTCCAAAAACATTTAAATCACAAAATCAATACTTTTTTTCAGAAAAATCTCAAATCCGTGCCTTACCCAACCAATTTAATTCAATCTAAAACACAACCACAATGAACAATCACCGAAAATGTAGGGGACGGATCTTGGCCATTTCGGACGGAATATTCCCAACTCAACAATCTACAAAATCAACATTTTGGACGGAACCTTTTATCAACAACCACAATCAACATTTTGGATGGAAAATTCCCAAATCTGTGCATTACTCAAGCAATATACATTACAACTTACCGGCTTGTCGAGCGTCGGTATGGGCGGAGTGCGGAGTGGGTACGTGCGGAGTGCGGTGAGAGAGAGAGGGAAAGCCACGTGAGTTCCTTGGTGGACCCGTCGGAGAATGGAGGAGGCCGCGTAAGTGGTGGAGGAGGTCATCATAGAATGGAGCCAAGAGAAAAATTTGAGAGGTGAGATATAGAGAGGAGGCGTGGTGAGATAGAGTGAGTTTTTGGAGATTTTAAGTAGGGAGGGAGCGGAGATAGAGAAATAGATGGAGGAAATTGGGCGGCTTTGGGTATGGAGTTAGAGTGTGTATTAGAGAGTGAAAAAGTGAAAAAAGGTTCGGAATGTAATGGGGTGCGAAAGAGGGTATTTTTTGGGTTTTAATATACGCTCCAAAAAATTGAATTTAATTCAAAATTTTTCAAAATTCCCACCTTAGTACCTACCACGACGGTTATTTGGGAAAACCGTCGTGGTATGTGAACATACCACGATGGTTTTCCCCAAAAACCGTCGTGGTAGAGTCCAAAAATTTTATAAAAAAAATTGTGAAAAAAGACCCTTCCACGACCGTTTTTAAAAAACCGTCGTGGAAAATGCAGCAAAAACACAGAGCGGAACAGAGTTTCCGAAAATTGTAGTGGAAGCTGAAGCTTCCACGACGGTTATAAAAAACCGTCGTGGAAGAGCATACTTCCACGACAGTTTCTAATATCCGTCGTGGAAGATTGCAAAAAAAAAAAAAAAATTGTTTTTAGCTTCCACGACGGTTTTTTATAACCGTCGTGGAAGCATGATCTTCCACGACGGTTTTCAGAAACTATGTTCCGCTCCGTGTTTTTGTCGTATTTTCCACAACGGTTTTTTAAAAACGGTTGTGGAAGCTCCGTTGTGGAATCCACATTTTATAGTAGTGACAGAAAAGTAAAAAACGAAAAGAAAGAATGCATGGGCGGGCAACTTAATTGGTTTAGTAAAGCACTACATAATTTAATTCCTCCGTACAAAATTAGTAATGAAGAGCAATTCCAATTAAAGCAAGAAAATCACCAACAAGAGAAAAGGAAAAAAAAAAAAAAAAAACTAAATTAAACAAAAGAACAGTCAAGAGCAACACACTCCGAATATCTAACATAATTCCCAACCCTAATTGAAATAACAAAAAAAGTTAGTACAAAAGACACCGAATAAGGGAATTGCAAACCACAAAATCCACCAACTAACAGAACAACTCCGTTTTTGTTTTTGCTCATGTTGTTCCACGTACTTTCTAAAACATTCTCCAATCTGTTGAGATTTGCTGCGCTCTCTTTCGATTTCTTCTCGTACAACGTCTTGTACTCTCGGACTTCCCTCTCTAGTCTGTCCAATCTAGCATGCAATGCTTTCACGTACGTCGTTTGGTCATCGGACATGTTCACGTGATCTCCACTAGTAGTGACATTCCAGTCAACTGATCATAAGTCAAACCTCCACCTACAAAAATAAAAATAAAATAAAGTGTAGAATTTGAATGCCTCACCTTGAATTTTCTATAAAAATTAAAATTAAGAAAAAAAAAAAAAAAAAAAAAAAAACAGCGAGCTATTAATTGTCAAAGTGGACGAAATTATAACCTGGGACAAACTTGAGCAAATCGGGCACGACCATCTTGGGTGACCTTGGACCAGGTTTCCTCGTCGTTGAAAAAGTGGTCGATTGCCTCGCCAACGTTCTTGGCAAGGATGCCGGGCCATGGGACATTCTCGGACCAGGTTTCTTTGCTCATTGCCACAAAACAGAATCGTTAATCTTGGTAAAATGGAAGTTTAATATTCTTTGCAATTTGCTCTCCTTTTATGCGAGGGAATGTATATAGGAAGAAAACTCTTCGTCTTTGGCAATCGGAGAAAGCGTTGTGTTGTACCTCTCTTCCCGAGAAAATTAGAACGAGAAAATTAGAAAGGAGAGTTTAATATAGGCGCTTTCCATTTCATTTCTGGTTATTGACGAAGATATACCTTTAGAACTTAATTAGTAAAACAATAAATAAATAAAAAGTGTGTTGTATTAGAGATAATCTTGTCCCATAATCTTGAAATTTTTTTGTATTTTTGTATATTTGTTTTTGTTTGTTTGTTTCTTGCTTTTGTTTTGTTTTTTTTTTTTTTTTTTGGGTTATTGTTTTAAAGGGATCTTTACCATCATATTCTGGCATTTAATAATAATTTTAATTTAAGGGATATTTGATTGTTATCTTTGTTTTAACAATTACTCCAAAAATCGTCAAAACTTTGGTGATGACAAAACGATGTAAACTCCGTAAATAAATAAATAGATAAATAAACAAAAAAGAAAATAAAAAGAAAAAAGAAAAAAAACAAACAAACAAACAAACGATTGACTAATAGTATTTAAAAAATGGGGTTACCTAATAGTACTCTACTTT
This sequence comes from Ficus carica, assembly GCA_009761775.1. Lineage (NCBI taxonomy): Eukaryota > Viridiplantae > Streptophyta > Magnoliopsida > Rosales > Moraceae > Ficus > Ficus carica. The sequence continues at coordinate 9,659,990 of CM019745.1, read as the reverse complement.
CTTAAACTTTATTTATTTATTTATTTATTTATTTAATTTTGAGTTAAAATTATTTACACTTTCTTAACTTATTTACACCCCTACGATTTTGAGAATTCTACAATAAAATATTGGGGAATAAATCTTATATATATTATAAATTTATTTTACGTAAATCATTATATTACCTATAAATATAATAATATACATTTTCACTATCAATACTTAATTTTAATTTAAAATACCCACAATACCCTTAAAATGAACGACTAAAATTTGAACTATTCATCTTTATATCCTATATTTTGCTTTTATGAATAAAGTAACTCTCCATTCATCTTTATACCTATAAGAGAAAAATATGAAGAAAAAAAATGACAATTAACCCTAAATATTTAATTTTTAGATTTAATTATAAGTATTTCACATTTAATATCCGCAACTCGTACTTCAAACTAGTGTTATGTGTATTTTTTTCATTAAAAAATTAATTAAGGAAGAAAATTTACAAACTTTTTCAAAGTTAAAGGGAAAAAATATTACAAATTAAAATTTATGGGGCATTTTGTGACAAAACCTAAAATTCAAAAGTACAAATGTAATTTGTTCAATGATTTATTTACGTCTTATAAATATGTTATTTAACTCATTATTAAATTTACTATATATCTAATAAAATGTTCATTTAACTAATAAATTTATTATTTACTTTTTTAAAATCTTCCTATTTATAGTAATTACTTTCGTAAAAATATTATATACTACAATTTCTCGTAAAATAATGGATGAAACAATGGAAGAAAACACCACAACCAGTTTCCAGTGCCACCGCTTCCTCCTGGAAACAACAATATCTTACTATCCTCCATTTCCATGCCATGTTCTTGCGTCTCTTTCCCAAGAGATCAAGAAGAGAGGAGAGAGAGGGAGAGGGGGGGGGGGGGGGGGGGGGGGGGGTGGGGATGGGGGGGTTAATAATGATAAATTGGTCAACGTTGACTTTCTCTATCTCTCTATATTCCCTTCACAATAGGCATTCATAATAAGTTGCCCAAACCAGCAGCTAATTTGCTCTCGCTTTTCATCTGTAATTCAAGTCATTTGCGAAGCAGCATTTTCTCGTCGTCAGGTCAGCTAGATACTTTTTATTTCATCGAATTTTTGTTTATATATGTAATACTTTTGCTCTGTTCTTTTCATTTTTATGGGAAGTTTTAACGAAACAATACTAATTTCCTTTCTCAAACTTGCTTTGAGTATCCTGATTTTCCATTCGTTTGGGATAAAAATTGGAGTTGGAGTTTTAGAAGTTGGTCTGGAAATACATGTTTGGAAAAACTGTGAATTAAAATAAATTGTGATACAATATATATAGTGTAAAAATTTAAAATGTGTTTGAAAAAAATATACAAAATATGGATCTTATTTCGTTCTTATTTTCATTCAATGCAAGCAAAAAATATATATATATATATATATATATAATCTCATTTTCATTCAATGCAAAAATATATACATCACCTGGATTTCAAAATCTAAACTTTATATTAAACTTTCTCTCTCTTATATTTTAAAAAACTCAAATTTTAAAAATCTATAACTTTCTCATTTCATATCGAAATGAGATGATTTTCATATCAAAATACTCGTAATGACGAGACGAATAAAACAATTTCCTTTTTTATTTTTTCCGAACACATCTCAAAATTTTACACTATTTTCTAAATCACAGAACTTTTCCAAAAGTTTTCACTTCAAACCTACATTTTCAACTCAACCTTCAAAACACGATTTGCAGATGTCCCCTTAAGCGGGCTTTCAGTTAATTTAAAATTAAAAATGAGAAATTAAAAAAGAAGAAGAAGAAAGATTTGAAGGTGTAGATTTGAGAGTTGTGGAGTTGAATAGTCAAAATCCTGCATGGAGTTGTTACCCAAAACAAGGGCTAAATGAAGAAATATAAACCAAGGATTTGAACTAGTGATGAATTCAGATGTGCAGTTATCGTTAGGTTATGCTGACAATCATAATATATACGTTGTTTTAGTACCTTGTCTTTTGATTTTTTTTTTTTTAACTGAAAGTGGAAGAAAAGAAATAAAGGGAAAACATTTTAATTCAAAAAATGCTAAGAACGTCAATTATAATCTCAAGTTTTGAGTACGTGATGGGAAGTTGTCGTTTTTCATTAGTAGATGTAATTTTTTTTAATTTAAATTGATCTGACAGTTATTTAAAGAATAAATTTATATATCACGTGTTTGATATTCAAAAGTTAAAATTAAATTTGACGTCGATAGCATTATTCAAAGAAAAAGATTACAAGAACCACAATAGAAATACAAATACAAGGTGGAAAATTTCCTACAGACCCGGGGTAGAAAATTTCCTAGTCACATATATATATATATATATATATATTTGCCACAGACATGTAATAGAAGTTAACTTTGAATATCACTTCACAAAAGTCTAGGTTGTGTTTGGTAATAGGGAAAGAAATAAAAGGCAAATAAAGGTACACAGAACCGTTAACCATGTAAAAAATGGTGAGCAAGGGAGAGACCGTTCTCTTATTGTGTACGGTATGATCAATTCTCTTAGGGAGAGACCTTTCTCTTATTGTGCAGCTTAATTTTGGGGCCTGCTGTGTGCGTATTTCTGTTTTAGTTTAGTTTCTCATGTAATCTCTTTTACTTTTATTTTTATTTTTAATAAACTTAATGGAATGAAAAAGTGATGAGAATGTTAGAAGGGTGCCGACCTAGTCGAGATGTCTTAATGCACCTACTAATTCATGTTCCCATCATTCATTTAAATAAAAAAATTTCTCTCCTCTCATTTGCTTTTATTGGAAGGAATTTGAAATTCCGTATCCAAACAATTCCTTCCCTTTTTTTATTTATTTATTTATTAAAGCAGCTGTGTATTCCTAAATCCTTCCACTGAACCCTTCACCCATCTCCTTATTTCCACATTTTCTTCGTAACGAGCTCTTCGAGTTATAATGTACAAAAATTTTACGTGTATTTTACATGTTTATGTAGGATAACTAATGGAGATTGCAGGGGCTCTCATTGATCTTGTCAAAACAATATCAGCTCCGGTTGAGAATTGGTGGAGATACCATAGAGGAATCAATAAATATATGGAAACTCTCAAAGAAAAAATGGAAGAACTAAATTGTCGGAAGCAAGACAGGGAATCCAGAATGATGGAAGAACTTCTTCCGGAAGAGAGACGGCCGAGAAAGAAACAAAAGAAGGAAGTTGAGCTGTGGTTCGGAAAGGTAGAGAAAATAAATGGTGAAATAAGAACCATTGAGCAAAGAGTTGAGCAAGGGAAGTACCTCTCTCGTGCTAGCCTCGGAAAAGTTGTTTTCGAGAAGATTGGTGTGGTAGAAGAACTTCATCGAAAAGGGATTTTTCCTGATGGCTTGGTTGAAGCAGTCTCAAACTCCGGAGACATATTGCCGGTAATAACATTGGGAAGAGAAACCAGTAAACCAGGAGAAAAATGGAAGAAATCTGGGAATGTTTGATAAATGATGAAGTTAGAAAGATTGGGGTTTATGGTATGAGTGGAATTGGTAAAACAACCGTTTTGAAGCATATCAACAATCGCCTTTTGGAGCATAGCGGAAAATTTGACAACGTAATTTGGGTGACTATATCCAAGGCTTCAAACATTACCATCCTGCAAGATTCAATAGCAACCAAGTTGCATTTAGATATTTCGAGGTACGACGACGAAACAACAAGGGCTGCAATGATACATAACGCATTGAGTACAAAGAAGAGATATGTGCTCATGCTCGACGATCTCTGGAAAGTATTCCGTCTTGAGGATGTAGGAATTCCAGAACCGAGTCGCGCAAATGGATGCAAGTTAGTGCTGACCACGCAGTTTCTTCACATTTGCCATGGAATGAGTTGTAAAAGCGTTCGAATGGAGCTTTTGTCAAAAGAGGAGGCTTGGCAATTATTCTTGGATATCGTTGGCCACGGGGTTTCATCAGTCCCAAATCTAAATCCGATTGTGCAAGACATTGTTAAAGAATGTTCCCGTCTACCTCTCGCAATTGTTATCGTGGCAGGAAGTTTAAAAGGAAATGTTGATTGCGACGAGTGGAAGACTGCATTAGAGAGCTGAAGGCATGTGCAAAGGGGCCGTACGATATGGGAAATACGGTAATGCAGAAGTTGAAACTAAGTTTCGGTCGCTTGAAGGATAAGAAACTTCAGGAATGTCTCCTTTACTGTGCACTATACCCTGAAGATTCCGTGATTAGACGTGAAGAATTGATTAAAAACTTGATTGATGAGGGAATAATTGAGGGAATGGATAGTCGTCAAGCGGAGGTCGGAAAGGGCCATTCTATGTTGAATAAACTTGAAAGTGCTTGCTTGCTAGAAGGTTCATCTAATAAATTTGGGTACAAGTACGTCAAGATGCACGATTTAGTACGGGACATGGCACTCAATATCACCGGTACTCGTTACTTAGTAGAAGCTGGCATAGGCTCGGAAGACATACCGGAGAGCCAAAAATGGATGGAGGACCTTATCAGGGTTTCTTTGATGTGCAACAGAATATCAGACATCCCGTCAAGTGCATCGCCAAAGTGTCCTATGCTTTCAACTTTGATACTAAGAAATAACAAACTTCTTGAAGAAATTTCAGGTTGCTTTTTTATGTACATGGAAAATCTCAACATTCTCGATCTTTCCTACACAAATATCAAGATCCTACCGACCGCGATTTCTCATTTGATGAATCTCACCGCTTTGCTGTTAAGAGGGTGTAAGAGATTAGAACATGTGCCATCTTTAGCAAAAGTTCGGGCTTTAAGACGACTGGACTGTTGGAGAACTGGAATCGAAGAAGTACCCCAAGGCCTCGAAATGCTGGTGAATTTGAGGTACCTCAACCTTCAGACCAAGCTTTTGAAGAGAATACCCGATGGGGTTTTACCGAAACTCTCGCACCTGCAACACCTCTCGCTTCCTCGGTATTTCTCAAGAACATTAAAAGTCAATGTAGAGGAGTTGGCAAGCTTAAGAAAGTTGGAGACTTTTGAGGCCATGTTTCATGACGTCCGTCATTTTAACTCGTTCGTCAAATCCATGGAAGGGAGAGAAATGATCTCAATTTACATGCTTCATGTGGGATTTCATTATTTTCAGAAGTTCTACAGATGCAATAGAGGCGTTATCTTGACGCACTGTATCTTGGGAGAAAACGTAGCAGGAAATTACTGTCCGCTCTTACTTCCTCAAGGCATTCAAATTTTGCATATCATGAACTGCGTTTTGGCGAGCTTGTGCAGATCATTTGCGTCGTTGAAGGATGCAATTGACTTGCGGTTCTGTATTTTGTCCGAGTGTCATGAGATGGAGTACGTGCTTTACTCTTCGTCATTCACCGTTCCGATTCTTCAGAGGCTTGAGGAGTTGGAGCTTGATCGATTGTGGAACTTACGCGCTCTGGTCAGGAGAGATACTTTTGCTTCTTGGTTGCTCCCAATTGGAACCTTCTCGTCTCTGAAGAAGCTTTCGGTAATCGACTGTCCAAATATGAAGAGCTTGTTCGTGCCCGCGTTGCTGTCACACCTTCAAAACTTGGAGGAGATTAAAGTTCATAAGTGCGAGCAGATGGTTCATTTAATAGCAGCGAGATCCGACTGTGAAGATCATGACAATGCCAACGAAGCTTGTGTCGTAGTTGGTGAAATCAGTGTGAGTCTGCCTAAACTAAGGCTTCTACGCTTGTGGGGCTTGCCGGAACTCAAGAGCATATCCAACTGCGAGGAAGCTGATTTGGTTGTCGATTCACTTGAAGAAATTCTCGTACTGAAATGCCCGAACTTGAAGCGGATTGATCATCTATTCGGAAACGAACCGCTTGGTGATCGCCCCGCTTCTCTTCAAAAGATCGAAGTTGAAAAGAATTGGTGGGAATCATTGGAATGGGGTCACTCCAACTCTAGGGATTTGCTTTAACCCTTGTGTAAATTTTAGGTGTAGACATATGGTATGTCAAATCATGATTATTTATTTTTTGTGATCATTAAACTATTGAACGAATGAATGAGAGTCACAATTTTCTTCTCTCTCTCTCTTATTTATTTTATTTTAATATATATTTTGGGTGGAAGATTCAAGTTGATCACTTCACGATTTAGAAAAAGAGAATCATAATAAATTCAGTGAAGCTTTCAAGTTTTTTTTTTTTTTTTTTTCCCAAAAGAAAACCAAACAAATTCTAAATCCAAAGAAAGTAAATGAACAAGGAAAGGACTTGATATTTTAATATCCTATTGTGAATCTCATAAAAGCATTCATTGAAAGCAAATCCAGGAAGGGAATGTAGGCCATAAGAGTTGCAAAGCATCACAGGTAGTCTGATCAAAAGGGAAAAGTCGGAGAAAACGACACAATATGAGAAGACCCGCGGCCCTAGTAGCCTTGGACATGTGGAATCCCCGTGAATCAGCAAGGATCACCTCACAAGACTAGATACTCCTCAGTGACCGATAATTGGAATCTAAAATTTATGTATAGCACCTTCAATACATACCAACGAACATTGATTTTTGCCACTAAATTCAATGGAGTATTCAACTTCCAACTGCTAAATTCCTCATACGAAAAGTAGATTCTACAAACAGTTACACAGCCAGCAAAAGGGTACTAAAACACCGCTAGACGTTGGCGGATTTAGAGGGGTGCGAGTGGGGGCTACAGCTCCACTGAAATTTACTTATTATCAAATCAATCCTCAAATTAATGTTTTCCTTCAAATTTTAAGTTGGATTTCAACATACTTTTTTCAAAATTAAAAATTTCCTTCCCACCCGAAACCAGCTAAATAATTTCGTTCCCCACTAAATAAAACAAAAATTTATTTTAATTTTACAACCTAATATGATCCGTTCAAACTGATGATATTCACACCAAAATAGTTCTAAAAAAATGCAACATCACATAGCCAAAAAAAAGTGTAACTCTCAAGGTTTCCTTTTTTTTTTTTTTTTTTTTTTTTTTTTTTTTTTTTTTTAAACAAGCTAAAACCACAGTGGAAGGAGAAAGAGGAGGAAAAAGAGTCTCCGGTGAGGATTCAACCTTCCGTACATGGCCTTTTCTCATGTTTTTTTTCTCTTTCCTCAATCTACGATTGCATGAGCCACCATACACCGTAGTTATCATACACACGAAATGTCTCAGCCAACGGACTAGATCTAAACGGCCAAAAAACAGACCCTACATGTAGTTACTCTTAGAGGGTCTCTAACACAGCCACACCCGGCAAAATTAGCCAAATCATGGGCTGCTTTGTTAGCATCGATCCCTATAGATATGACCCCATCCAATCCCTACGAAATGAAGACAAGAAAACTACACACATCTAAAAGTAAATTTCCAAAATCATGGTATAAATTACGATGATTCTGTTAGAATTGAACAATTGCCAATGCGTCCGACTCCATATAATGAGGATTTTGACCAATGTCACTGGCCCCTTGTGAGCTAAGACTAAGAGCCTCTGCTTCTTCAAACTATGACTAAAGCTAACCCCAATTCTTTGCAAACCTTTCTCTCTACTTTTTTTTTTTTTTTTAACTTTAATTTTCAAAGTATAAACCCTTGTTTAAAGTCATATCAACCAAGAGAACAGGAAAATTAAAATCCTAGGGTATTATTTCTCAAACTCCTATTTCATAGCTGTATTCATATGAACTCGACCTTTTTACAAAACCAGAATCCATTAATCAAAGACCGACTCTCAACCATTTTTAACGAAGACAGAAAAATCACAAAACAAAGTAACAAACGTTTGACGCTTGACCTTCAAAGGGTAACAACAAAGCCAAATCCTGGATACAAACACACACACACACACAGAGAAATATATATATATATATATATATATATGAGAGTGCATGTTTACTTCTTTGTAGGCTTAGGCACAGGAACAAGCAGGTCATCCAAGAATTGCCTGCCCATGAAATCCTTCATCATGAAGACTCTAATCACGTCCTCTGGCTTTTGACTAGCAACTGAATTCGGATCCGAGTCGGGTGTTTTCGACGGCTTGAAATCCAAGCATTGCTTGTTCTTCATCTCCATTTGCTCAAGCAATTTCTCGTAGTGACCAACTTTTTGGCCTAACTTGTCTATTTTTGCATGCAACGCTTTCAGCTCCACTGCATGATCTCCTGACTTGTTCATAGTCATCAACTGCTTTCTTAACAGGACCTGAGAACAAAACCCCACCTGAAAATTACAATAAAACCCAAAAATATATATATATATTAAAAAAAAAAAAACCAACTGACCAAAAATATTTTCCAGGTCTCAATTCACAAGGATTTTCTTTTAGAATGGTATATTAGAAATGAACATAAGGAAAAATTAAGTAGGTCACTGTTTTTTAGTCATTTGTTTAAATAAAAAGTCGAACTTTATTATTATTATTTATTTATTTGTATGTAATTGGCCGTTTTTACCTTTTTGTTAGGTTTTATACTGGTTTCATCAGTGATGTATTTATAGTTTATCATTTATGGATTAGCGTATCAATAATGGACCAGTAATATATGATTAATAGATCGCTAAATTATATTTCGTAATGATTAATCACTAATTATCAATCAAATCTATCAATAATGGATCACCAAGTCCTTCAGTGATGAACATCAAGCAATCAGATTGAGTATATTTAAAATTACCCATTTTCCTAAATTAAAAATGTTGAGACATTTATTATTATTATTTTTTAAATGTCATTTTCCTATATACCCTACTGAAAAAATAATCTATCAAATAGAACACATTTTAATCATTAGAATATATATACTACAACCAAAACAGAATTTCTTTTCTTTTCTTTTCTTTCTTTTTTTTTTAAGGAACCAGAAAAAAAAAAAAAAAAAAAAAACACCATATTTCTATTTCTATCAAACTATATTAGAGCACCTAAAATATCATTTGTACACAAAAATCAGATTTTTTTTTTTTTTTTTTTTTGAAAGGAGCCAAATGTGAAATTAAAAAAAAAAACCATATTTCTTTTTCTAACAAAAATATATTAGAGCACCTAAAATATCATTTGTACAAAAAAAAAAAAAAAAAAAAATCTGAACACAACTAGATTTCTTTTCTTTTTTTCCATACCCAAGAAAGAATTCTCTGATCTCTCTCTCTCTTTTTATTTTTTCAAAATAACTCATTTCTGAAATTTACTTATTTATACCCAAACACCATACAATTGACCTTTCAGTTTAGAGTGCGTAAATTACATCTATTAAAAAAGAAAAAGAAAAAAGAGAGAGAGAGATAGAAAGTGAAAAAAAAAAAAAAAAAGGAATTAAACCTGGAATATAGAATTTAAGAGCCTCCTGGGCGGAGTACTTGGCGACGTTAACAGCAAAGGGGAGGATCTTGGAGCGAGGTTTCGTCACTGGGCCAGTGCTGGCTGAGTACGTCGCCGGAGTTAACTTTGACGGCGTTGTAGACGCCGTTGACGCCGGCTTTGGTGTATTCATAAGAGATAGAGCCCCAGCTCTTGACGGACGTTAGATGATCGGGTGCGTTCCGTTTCACTGAATCCGCCGTGCCGGAAATGAAATCCCAGACGCCCATTTCTCTCTTATCTGGTTCCCACCTGTTGATGCTTTCTTAATCTCTTGATCTTCGCTCTTCACTAGAAGGTAAAAGTAAAGGAAAAGTCTGCTTTTCTGTCTTTGTCAAAGAACCATCTTTGTCTTCCCAATACAGTAGTACTATTTTCTCTTTGGTCATGACTAATGACTCACCTTCCTCGAAAAACACCACCTCCCACTCCACCCCCTCTCTCTCGGTTAGTTGTTAGAGGACATGTTTGGTTTTTAGTTTATTTTAAATTAAACTTCTGTTTGGGTAGTGAGTTTAAACTCACCACCATCAATTTAATTTTTATCTTTTTTTTTAAGTTTTTTGTCTTTTTGAAAAAGTCAACCAAAATTACTATTTAAATTTATAAATCTTAACTCAAATTCAAACTCAAATACCAAACGGATCCTAAATTGTATTTTTTTATCATAATTTTTATCTTTTTTTATAAAAAAATTTTATCTTTTTTAAAAAAAATTTTTTGTCTTAACTGAAAAACTACTATTAAAACTTAAAAATCTTAAACTAAACTCATTCACCAAACGCCTCCTAAATTTTTAAAATTTTAAACCACTTTAATTATTGATTTTTTTTTAATAATTGAAATATTTTAAATTATTAAAATATTATTATTATTTAATTTGTAGATAAAATTAATTAATTAATATTATTTTTGATTAAATTATTAATTAATTTCGTTTAAAAATTTAACCGAAAGAATTATTATAATAATGTTTTAATAATTTAGGAATATCAAAAAATAGAGATCAAATTGTATTTTAAAAATTTAAGAACAAAATAAACAATTTACCATATAAAAAAATAATTAAAAAAAAAGCTTTAAGAGTATGTTTGAGACAAATGAGAAAATATGAAGAAGTGGATGATAAATTATCTAGGTGAGAGAAATAAAGAAGATTATAGTTTTTTTTTTCTTTTTTTTTTTTTCCTCTTATGATGCTTGGAATGCAATGCCTCAAACAAACTAATGGGTTTTTTAGGGTTTGGATCCCGTCTCCAAAAAAATTCATTATCTTTTCTCTCTTAACAAAACATTATGAACGTCAAAATCATTCAAGTTCCGCTCCTTCGTTCCATTATTCTCTCTGACCAACTACACTTTAATATCATCAAGTTTGAGAGTCTTTTTTTATTTTTTATTTTTTATTTTAAATATAGCACTATTATTATTATTTTTTAATATAGCACTATTATCTTCTAATTCGTCAACCTTAAAAACATCTACAATGTAATGCTAACTTGATATACCAATGGTAAACGTTGATATTTGGATTAAAAAAAAGTGTTCTCAAATGAAGAGCTATTTTTATACTAAATTTGATATATGCTAAATTTCATGATAAATTTATACCATAAAGTATAGATAATACCAAATTTAACTTTTACTTCATCTTAGTTGGTGTCTTCACTTTTCAATATAATTGTTACAATATTTCTTATTTTTAAATTAATAAAATACTAAAATTTCACTTTTATGAGTTCCAAAGCATAATAAAGATAACAAAAAAAAAAAAAATAGAAATGGCATTTGAAATAACATTATATCATTGAAGTCTAAAGTATGATTGTAGATGCTGGATTCTACAATCAAAATTTAAACAAAAACGTCAGTTTAATGAATATCATAATTGATTATTTGGGCTCTTGGACATCGTGATGAAATTCATAAAACAACAAATGAATAAGAATATGCATGTCAGAAAATGAATATAAAATCTGATAATCAAATAAAAAATAGACTGTAAATTAATGAACACCAAGATGTAAAGAGGTTCGCCAAATGATGTGCTACGTCCTCTGTGAGTAAGTGCTTTCACTATTAATGTAGGCTTGAGAGTACAAGAATGTTTTCTGGGAATATTTTGGCAGAGTAACAGTAAGTCTTAATTAGAGAAAATGAGATCGATCCCCTTAAAGGTGGGGGTCTTCCTTTATTTATAGAGGAAGATGGGTATGAGCCCGTAACCGCTGATGACAGTTTCAGATATTGTCTTAAGGGACACGTGTGAGCATGCCATTGGTGATCTTTTATTTGATGGTTATCAGAGTGAATTCAAATCTTCGATCATGGGCTTGGCAGTTATCATGAATGATCTGACATGTCATCGTCGATGGTATGTTCGACTGTTGTGGGAGGCATACTCTACTATCTTCGTTGAGTACGAGCGTCGAATGATAGTTAGAAAACAAGCCTTTACCCTTATGAGATTCAATGTGCCAAAGATCACGTTTTGATCTGATGGTTCGATGTTCGATTGCGAACAATCCCAATTAATAGGGTCCGGCCCAACTTATACAAGTGATCGTTCATGGTTAGAGGAAATCGGGGCCGGCCCAACTTGAGAGTTGTTAGATAAACTATTAAAGAGCTAACGTCATAAAGGGAAGACGAAGTCTAACCCCAACAGATAACCCCCCACTCTATCGAGCGATGAATCCTCGATAGAGTGTATGATTGTGGGCGAGAAAATCGCATCAGTCGTGGTTACATCAGATCAGAGAAATCCGAACAGACTTGCGAATCAATCGATGGGAAACCTTAAGCCCTGTGAGGAAGGTCATCCGTATACACGTGGCGTGCAGTGATTGAATGTTTTGAAACGTTATAATTGTTTCCTTTGAAATTCATACCGCTGTGACGTAAGAAATCTGAGCTGGTGTAAGTGAATTTTTCGGGATTCGTGCCGTTGCGCTGTACGACCTTTTGAGCGGGATTCTCGATGTCTTACCACGTTTGATTATTGAATTTTCTCCATTTTAAATCGTTATCTTTAAATTTGTTTCAAAATCACAAAAATACTTCTTCATTTTCTTTATTTGATTACTTATTTTTCTAATGTTTTTGTTCCGCTAATCCTTTCTTGTTTGTTTTTATCACCTTCTCGCAGATACGACCGCCCGATCTATGTTATAATTGACCGCTTTATTTGGACACGGTTTAAGCATTAACATATGAAGGAAAAGATAAGGGAAATAAAATAAAAGGGAAAAAGATTGTAACGGGATCCACTTTTTTTTCTTACTATTCATATTAATTTAGTCGTTTTTCACCTTAAGTCTCTGTTTTTCTCTCGTTCTCCTCTATGTTTTTCTTCCTTTTGCTCACCTCTATAAAAGCAATGGAGACCCATACTTTTGAAGATGGCGTAACGGCGGCGGGGATGAGCGTCGGGCGAAGAGGCTCTCGCACGGTGGAGGATCCAAGCACCATACTTTCTTCCTTTTCACACTTAAATAAATCAATTCATAACCATTTACTTATTATCAAATCAATCCTCAAATTATGTTTTCCTTCAAATTTTAAGTTGAATTTCAACACACTTTTTCAAAATTAAATAAAAATTGCTTCCCACCCGAAACCAGCTAAATAATTTCGTTCCCCACCAAAATTAAAAAACCAAAATTTATTTTTAATTTTCCAACCTAATATGATCCGTTCAAACTGAGGATATTCACGCCAAAATTTAGTTCTAAAAAAATGCAACATCAAAGAGCCAAAAAAAGCGTAACTTCTCAAGTTTTTTTATTTTTTATTTTTTTTACAAGTTGAAACCACAGTGGAAGGAGAAAGAGTTTCTCCAGTGAGGATTCAACCTTCCGTACATGGCCTTTTCTCATTTTTTTTCTCTTTCCTCAGTCTACGATTGTATGAGCGACTATACCCCGTAGTTATCATACATACGAAATATCTCAGCCAACAAGTTAGATCAAAACGGTCAAAAAAGGAACCCTACGGGTGGTTACTCTTAGAGGGTCTCTAACACAGTCACACCCGACAAAATTAGCCAAATCATGGGCTGCTTTGTTAGCATCGACCCCTATAGATATGACCCCATCTAATCCCCTAAGAAATGAAGACAAGAAAACTACACACATCTAAAAGTAAATTTCCAAAATCATGGTATAAACTACGATGATTTTGTTAAACTTGGAACAATTGCCAATGCGTCCAACTCTATATAATGAGGATTATGACCAATGTCTCTGGCCCCTTGTGAACTAAAGACTAAGAGCCTCTGCTTCTTCAAACTATGACTAAAGCTAACCCCAATTCTTTGCAAACCTTTCTCTGTACCTTTTTTTTTTTTTTAACTTTAATTTTCAAAGAATAAACCCTTGTTTAAAGTCATATCAACCAAGAGAGCAGGAAAATTAAAATCCTGGGGTATTATTTCTCAAACTCCTTTTTCATAGCTGTATTCATATGAACTCGACCTTTTTACAAAACCAGAATCCATTAATTAAAGACCGACTCTCAACCATTTTTAACGAAGACAGAAAAATCACAAAACAAACTAACAAACATTTGACGCTTGACCTTCAAAGGGTAACAACAAAGCCAAATCCTGGATACAAACACACACACACACACACCCACAGAGAAATATATATATATATATATATATATATATGAGAGTGCATGTTTACTTCTTGTAGGCTTAGGCACAGGAACAAGCAGGTCATCCAAGAATTGCCTGCCTATGAAATCCTTCATCATGAAGACTCTAATCACGTCCTCTGGCTTTTGACTAGCGACTGAATTCGGATTTGTATCGGGTGTTTTCGACGGCTTGAAATCCAAGCATTGCCTGTTCTTCATCTCCATTTGCTCAAGCAATTTCTCGTAGTGACCGACTTTTTTGCCTAACTTGTCTATTTTTGCATGCAATGCTTTCAACTCCACTGCATGATCTCCTGACTTGTTCATATCATGGACTGCTTTCTTAACAGGATTTGAGAAAAAAAAACTCCTACTGAAAATTACAATAAAACCCAAAAAAAAATAATAATAATTAAAAATAAAACCAACTGTCCAAAAATATTTTCCAGGTCTCAATTCACAAGGATTTTCTTTTAGAATGGTATATTAGGAAATGAACATAAGGAAAAATTAAGTAGGTGACTGTTTTTTAGTCATTTGTATAAATAAAAGTCAAACTTTATTATTTATTTAGTCATTTGTATAAATAAAAGTCAAACTTTATTATTTATTTGTATGTCTAATTAGCCGTTTTTACCTTTTTGTTAGGTTTTATACTGTTCCATCAGTGATGTATTTATAGTTTATCATTGACAGATTGGCGTATCAATAATGGACCAGTAATATATGATTAATGGATCGCTAAATTATATTTCATAATGATTAATCACTAATTATCAATCAAATCTATCAATAATGGATCACCAAGTCCTTCAGTGATGAACATCAAGCACTCAGATTGAGTATATTTAAATTACGCATTTTCCTAAATTATAAATGTTGAACATTTATTTATTTTTTACATGTCATTTTCCTATATACCCTATGAAAAAATAATCTATCAATAGATTACATTTAATCATTAGAATATATATACTACAACCAAATCAGAATTTCTTTTCTTTTCTTTTCTTTTTTTTTTTTTTAAGGAACCAGGAAAAAAAAAAAAAAAACACCATATTTCTATTTCCATCAAAACTATATTAGAGCACCTAAAATATCATTTGTACACAAAAATCAGATTTTTTTTTTTTTTTTTGAAAGGAGCCAAATGTGAAATTAAAAAAAAAAACCATATTTCTTTTTCTAACAAAAATATATTAGAGCACCTAAAATATCATTTGTACAAAAAAAAAAAAAAAAAAAAATCTGAACACAACTAGATTTCTTTTTCTTTTTTTCCATACCCAAGAAAGAATTCTCTGATCTCTCTCTCTCTTTTTATTTTTTCAAAATAACTCATTTCTGAAATTTACTTATTTATACCCAAACACCATACAATTGACCTTTCAGTTTAGAGTGCGTAAAATACATCTATTAAAAATGAAAAAGAAAAAAGAGAGAAAGAGATAGAACGTGAAAAAAAAAAAAAAAAAAAAAAAGGAATTAAACCTGGAATATAGAATTTAAGAGCCTCCTGGGCGGAGTACTTGGCGACGTTAACAGCAAAGGGGAGGATCTTGGAGCGGGTTTCGTCACTGGGCCAGTGCTGGCTGAGTACGTCGCCGGAGTTAACTTTGACGGCGTTGTAGACGCCGTTGACGCCGGCTTTGGTGTATTCATAAGAGATAGAGCCCCAGCTCTTGACGGACGTTAGATGATCGGGTGCGTTCCGTTTCACTGAATCCGCCGTGCCGGAAATGAAATCCCAGACGCCCATTTCTCTCTTATCTGGTTCCCACCTGTTGATGCTTTCTTAATCTCTTGATCTTCGCTCTTCACTAGAAGGTAAAAGTAAAGGAAAAGTCTGCTCTTCTGTCTTTGTCAAAGAACCATCTTTGTCTTCCCAATACAGTAGTACTATTTTCTCTTTGGTCATGACTAATGACTCACCTTCCTCGAAAAACACCACCTCCCACTCCACCCCCTCTCTCTTGGTTAGTTGTTAAATTTTTAATATTTTAACCACTTTAATCATTGATTTTTTTTTTTTATAATTGAAATATTTTTAAATTATTAAAATATTATTATTATTTAATTTGTAGATAAAATTAGTTAATTAATATTATTTTTTGATTAAATTATTAATTAAATCCGTTTAAAATTTAACAGAAAGAATTATTATAATAATATTTTAATAATTTAGGAATATTTTGATAACGAAAAAAAATAAATACCAAAATTGTACTTTAAAAATTTAAGAACAAAATAAACAATTTATCATATTAAAAAATAATTAAAAAAGCTTTAAGAATATGTTTGAGACAAATGAGAAAATATGAAGAAGTGGATGATAAATTATCTAGGTGAGAAAATAAAGAAGATTAGAGGTTTTTTTTTTTTTTTTTTTCCTCTTATGATGCTTGGAATGCAATGCCTCAAACAAAACTAGTGGGTTTTTTAAGGTTTGGATCCCGTCCCCAAAAAAATTCATTCATCTTTTCTCTCCTAACAAAACATTATGAACGTCAAAATCATTCAAGTTCCGCTCCTTCGTTCCATTATTCTCTCCTACCCAATACACTTTAATTCATCAAGTTTGAGAATTCTTTTTTTTTTTTTTTTTTTTTTTTGATAGCACTATGATCTTCTAAATTCGTCAACCTTAAAAACATCTACAATGTAATGCTAACTTGATATACCAATGGTAAACGTTGATATTTAGATTTAAAAAAAAGGTGTTCTCAAATAAAGAACTATTTTTTATACCAAATTTGATATATGCTAAATTTTGTGATAAAATTATACCATAAAATATAGTTAATATCAAATTTAACTTTTACTTCCTATTAATTGGTGTTTTCACTTTTCAATATAATTGTTACAATATTTCTTATTTTTAAATTAATAAAATACTAAAATTTCACTTTTATGAGTTCCAAAACATAATAAAGATAACAAAAAAAAAAAAAAAAAAAAAAAAAAATAGAAATGGCATTTGAAATAGCATTATGTCATTGGAGTCTAAAGTATGATTGTAGATGTTGGATTCTACAATCAAAAATTTAAACAGAAACGTCAGTTTAATGAATATCATAATTGATTATTTGGGTCCTTGGACATCGTGATGAAACTCATAAAACAACAAATGAATAAAAATATGCATGTCAGAAAATGAATATAAAATCTGATAATCAAATAAAAAATAGACTGTAAATTAATTAACACCAAGATGTAAAGAGGTTCGCCAAATGATGTGCTACGTCCTCTGTGAGTAAGTGCTTTCACTATTAATGTAGGCTTGAGAGTACAAGAATGCTTTCTGGGAATATTTTGGCAGAGTAACAGTAAGTCTTAATTAGAGAAAATGAGATCGATCCCCTTAAAGGTGGGGGTCTTCCTTTATTTATAGAGGAAGATGAGTCTGATCCCGTAACCGCTGATGACAGTTTCAGATATTGTCTTAAGGACACGTGTGAGCATGCCATTGGTGATCTTTATTTGATGGTTATCAGAGTGAATTCAAATCTTCGATTATGGGCTTGGCAGTTATCATGAATGATCTGACATGTCATCGTCGATGGTATGTTCGACTGTTGTCGGAGGCATACTCTACTATCTTCGTTGAGTACGAGCGTCGAATGATAGTTAGAAAACAAGCCTTTACCCTTATGAGATTCAATGTGCCAAAGATCACGTTTTGATCCGATGGTTCGATGTTCGATTGCGAACAATCCCAATTAATAGGGTCCGGCCCAACTTATACAAGTGATCGTTCATGGTTATAGGAAATCGGGGCCGGCCCAACTTGAGAGTTGTTAGATAAACTGTTAAAGAGCTAACGTCATAAAGGGAAGACGAAGTCTAACCCCAACAAATAGCCCCCCACTCTATCGAGCGATGAATCCTCGATAGAGTGTATGATTGTGGGCGAGAAAATCGCATCAGTCGTGGTTACATCGAATCTGAGAAATCCGAACAGACTTGCGAATCAATCGATGGGAAACCTCGAGCCCTGTGAGGAAGCTCATCCGTATACACGTGGCGTGCAGTGATTGAATGTTTTGAAACGTTATAATTGTTTCCTTTGAAATTCGTACCGCTGTAACGTAAGAAATCTGAGCAGGTGTAAGCGAATTTTTCGGGATTCGTGCCGTTGCGCTGTACGACCTTTTGAGCGGGATTCTTGATGTCTTACCACTTTTGATTTTTGAATTTTCTCCATTTTAAATCGTTATCTTTAAATTTGTTTCAAAATCACAAAAATACTTCTTCATTTTCTTTATTTGATTACTTAATTTTCTAATGCTTTTGTTCCGCTAATCCTTTCTTGTTTGTTTTTATCACCTTCTCGCAGATACGACCGTCTGATCTATGCTATAATTGACCGCTTTATTTGGACATGGTTTAAGCATTAACATATGAAGGAGAAAATAAGGGAAATAAAATAAAAGGGAAAAAGATTGTAACGGGATCCACTTTTTTGTTCTTATTATTCATATTAATTTAGTCGTTTTTCACCTTAAGTCTCTGTTTTTCTCTCGTTCTCCTCTATGTTTTTCTTCCTTTTGCTCACCTCTATAAAAGCAATGGAGACCCATACTTTTGAAGATGGCGTAACGGCAGCGGGGATGAGCGTCGGGCGAAGAGGCTCTCGCACGGTGGAGGATCCAAGCACCATACTTTCTTCCTTTTCACACTTAAATAAATCAATTCATAACCATTTACTTATTATCATATCAGTCCTCAAATTATGTTTTCCTTCAAATTTTAAGTTGAATTTCAACACACTTTTTTCAAAATTAAAAAAAAAAATCCTTCCCACCCGAAACCAGCTAAATAATTTCGTTCCCCACCAAAATTAAAAAACCAAACTTTATTTTTAATTTTCCAACCTAATATGATCCGTTCAAATTGAGGATATTCACGCCAAAATTTAGTTCTAAAAAAATGCAACATTAAAGAGCCAAAAAAAGCGTAACTTCTCAAGTTTTTTTTTTTTTTTTTTTTTTTTTTTTTTTTTTTTTTTTTTACAAGTTGAAACCACAGTGGAAGGAGAAAGAGTTTCTCCGATGAGGATTCAACCTTCCGTACATGGCCTTTTCTCATTTTTTTTCTCTTTCCTCGGTCTACGATTGTATGAGCGACTATACACCGTAGTTATCATACATACGAAATATCTCAGCAAACGGATTAGATCAAAACGGTCAAAAAAAGGAACCTTACGGGTAATTACTCTTAGAGGGCCTCTATCACAGTCACACCCGGCAAAATTAGCCAAATCATGGGCTGCTTTGTTAGCATTGATTCCTATAGATATGACCCCATCTAATCCCCTACGAAATGAAGACAAGAAAACTACACACATCTAAAAGTAAATTTCCAAAATCATGGTATAAACTACGATGATTTTGTTAGACTTGGAACAATTGCCAATGCGTCCAACTCTATATAATGAGGATTTTGACCAATGTCTCTGGCCCCTTGTGAACTAAGACTAAGAGACTCTGCTTCTTCAAACTATGACTAAAGCTAACCCCAATTCTTTGCAAACCTTTCTCTCTACTTTTTTTTTTTTTTTTTAAAACTTTAATTTTCAAAGAATAAACCCATGTTTAAAGTCATATCAACCAAGAGAACAGGAAAATTAAAATCCTAGGGTATTATTTCTCAAACTCCTTTTTCAAAGCTGTATTCATATGAACTCGACCTTTTTACAAAACCAGAATCCATTAATCAAAAGACCGACTCTCAACCAATTTTAACGAAGACAGAAAAATCACAAAACAAACTAACAAACATTTGACGCTTGACCTTCAAAGGGTAACAACAAAGCCAAATCCTGGATACGAACACACACACACACACACACACAGAGAAATATATATATATATATATATATATGAGAGTGCATGCTTACTTCTTTGTAGGCTTAGGCACAGGAACAAGCAGGTTATCCAAGAATTGCCTGCCTATGAAATCCTTCATCATGAAGTCTGTAATCACGTCCTCTGGCTTTTGACTAGCGACTGAATTCAGATCCGAATCGGGTGTTTTCGACGGCTTGAAATCCGAGCATTGCTTGTTCTTCATCTCCATTTGCTTAAGCAATTTCTCGTAGTGACCGACTTTTTTGCCCAAGTTGTCTATTTTCGCATGCAATGCTTTCAACTCCACTGCATGATCTCCTGACTTGTTCATATCATGGACTGCTTTCTTAACAGGATTTGAGAAAAAAACTCCACCTGAAAGTTCAATAAAACCCACCTGAAAATTATTTATATATTTATTTATTTATTTGTATGCAATTGGCCGGTTTTATTCTGGTCCATCAGTGATGTGTTTATAGTTTATCATTGATAGATTGGCGTATCAATAATGGACCAGTAATATATGATTAATGGATCGCTAAATTATATTTCATAATGATTAATCAATAATTAACAATCAAATCTATCAATAATGGAACCCCGAGTCCTTCAGTGATGAACATCAAGCAATCAGATTGAGTATATTTAAAATTACCCATTTTCCTAAATTAAAAATGTTGAGAAATTTATTTATTTATTTATTATGTTATTTTCCTTTATACCCTATGAAAAAATAATCTATCAATAGAAAACATTTTAATCATTAGAATATATATACTACAACCAAATCAGAATTTCTTTTCTTTTCTTTTTTTTTTTTTTTTTTTTGAAAGGAACCAAAAAAAAAAAAAGACCATATTTCTATTTCTAACAAAACTTCATTAGAGCACCTAAAATATCATTTGTACACAAAAATCAGATTTTTTTTTTTTTGAAAGGAGCCAAATGTGAAATTAAAAAAAAAAAAAAACCATATTTCTTTTTCTAACAAAACTATATTAGAGCACCTAAAATAACATTTATACAAAAATAAAAAATAAAAAATAAAAAAATCTGAACACAACCAGATTTCTTTTTCTTTTTCTTTTTCTTTTTTTTTTTTCATACCCAAGAAAGAATTCTCTGATCACCCTCTCTCACTTTTTCTTTTTCCAAAATAACTCATTTCTGAAATTCACTCATTTATACCCAAACACCATACAATTTGCCTTTCAGTTTAGAGTGCGTAAAATGCATCTATTAAACTAAATATAAAGAGAGAGAGAGAGAGAGAGAGAGAGAAATAGAAAGTGAAAAAAAAAAAAGGGACTTAAACCTGGAATATAGTATTTGAGAGCCTCCTGGGCGGAGTACTTGGCGACGTTAGCGGCAAAGGGGAAAATCTTGGAGCGGGTTTCCTCACTGGGCCAGTGCTGGCTGAGTACGCCGCCGGCGTTCACTTTGACGGCGTTGTAGACGCCGTTGACGCCGGCTTTGGTGTATTCATAAGAGATAGAGCCCCAGCTCTTGACGGACGTTAGATGATTGGGTGCGTTCCGTTTCACTGAATCCGCCATGCCGGAGATGTAATCCCAGACGCCCATTTCTCTCTTATCTGGTTCCCACCTGTTGATGCTTTCTTAATCTCTTCATCTTCGCTCTTCACTAGAAGGTAAAAGTAAAGGAAAAGTCTGCTCTGAAGTCTTTATTAAAGAACGATCTTTGCCTTCCCAATACAATATTACTATTTTCCCTTTGGTTACTCATGACTCATCAAGTTTGAGAAGTCTTTTATTTATTTATTTATTTATTTTAAATATAGCACTATTATCTTCTAAATTCGTCAACCTTAAAAACATCTACAATGTAATGCTAACTTGATATACCAATGGTAAACGTTAATATTTGGATTAAAAAAAAAGTGTTCTCAAATGAAGAGCTATTTTTTATACTAAATTTGATATATGCTAAATTTCATGATAAATTTATATCATAAAGTATAGATAATGTGACGACCCGACTTCCCAAGCCAGGTCGACACCATACATACTTGATCTTTTCTTGAAAATTTGAGACTAAATTTTTTTTTTAAACATAATTATATATATATTATCTTGTAGAGAAAAACTCGCCATATATACAGACTATACTGAAAGTACCTTCTCGTCTCTTCAAACTTCATACATATAACAAAATATAATTTACTTTTGAAATATAAACATATTTTCTGAAAATTGGATGCGGAAAATTATGCGTAGTGGTATTCCACACTGCCCTTCACCCACCGCATCGTTCGCATAGCCCACCACTTAAGCTGCAGGCTTCTTACCTACAGTATGAAATATAAGAGTGAGCTTTCGCCCAGCAAGTTCAAACATAATCTCACAAAATATAACAAATATCTTTAAAAAGAAACATGCCAATCATCACGAAACTCATGCATGAACCATTTATGATTGATTGAATGTCTTATGTTTCATTATAGACTCAATCTTTATTATCTTGTCTCAACATGTGGGCCCATAGTGTACGTACCAAAAGCGCGCAGCCTCCAGACAAAGCTAGGGTTTGCAAGGCCCTAACAGTTCTGGGAATTAAACTGAACCCTTCACGATCACGGAAGGTAAATATCACAACTGAAACATGTAGCCTCCACGATCACGGGAGGTTGGTACGACACCTTACTTGTTTCATCTTACCATGTGGTTTAACATTAGTGAACATGCCTCATGATGTCACTATGTCATATCATACTCAACATTTGCCATAGCATAGCCTTCTTGAAAACATGGCATTTCTGAAACCATGACATTTTTGAAAACATAACATTTCTGAAACCATGGCATTTTTGTAAACATGGCATTTCTGAAACCATGACATTTTTGTAAACATGGCATAACATGTCATAACATAACTTAGCACATCATAGCATAGTATCACACATTATGGCATCACATATCATAGCATAATATAGCATGTATACTTGAAAATATAGTATACTTGAAAATAGTCTTTACTATTTTCATACTGTAGGTGAGGTTCGATACTTGCCTCTTTTACTATGTCGTACGTAATGCTGCTCCTCTTCCGGGTACAGCTGCAGGTTTCCTCCTGCTTGATGAAGGATATAGATAAGAGTCTAATTCTTGCTATGGAATGTTGGTGTCCTAACCAACATGCCTACAAAATCTTAGTTGTATGTCCCCGATACCTGATATCTCACTTGGTCACAATTAGTCATCCTACTGTTTAAGGATAATCGAACTTTGATTATTCCTTAAGAGGCTACGTTGGATAACCTCTTGGCTAGGCCCTTGACATATCGCTAGGTTTTCTTAAAAACCTTGGGCTTTGGGGCTAAGCCCAGTAACTCGGGTATTATTCCCGGTTCCTGTCCGTAATCGGTTTGTTACAATTTATCTCAAAAAATTCTATTTTCTTACTTTTTGGAAATCTTGTGTAATTAGCTTCAAAATTTTCTTAATTTTCTTGTAAAAATTCATATTTTGAAATGGATCTTTATAAAAGTCATTTAAGGTTAAAAACTACCTTTGGAACAGTTTTTATACTTAAAACAGCGGTTTTAAACAAAATACAGTTCTTCGGAAATGTTTGTAAAAATTCATGTGCAGGAATTTTCGGTTCCCTGCACATCCCTCGTAAAACAGTGTCATTTTTAAAGATCCACTCCGAATTTGAAAAACTTGTTTTCACAAAAGTTGTAGCTCTCGAAAAATTCTAAAACTTTCATGTTTTACGAAAAATCTATTTCTGCTTGTATTTTTGTCAGTTTTTGTTTGAAACTGGATGATCATGTTAATTGGGTCTGGGCAGACCAGCCTCGGGTTTTTATAGAAACGGAGGCCATTGGAGCCTCATTTTGGGATTCTGCCCATGGTTTCCCCTAGGAAAAATCGTTCCGAACAACTTTCATGTTTTATATTTTACCCAATTCGGCCTCTAAAGACCTCAAATTTCCACTTTCCCGAGACTGGCCAGTTTCGAATCCGAACTGGCAGTTTCGGTTGTTAAGTCCGGTTTACGTCCTATTTCGCGAAGTCTAACTCAACCGACCACTTCGGGAGCCTACAAAACAAACATGCAGCGTTTCTAACGTCCCACATACAGTCACATGCAGCTCGAACGGGTCCATGCAAACCAAACCCAAAAAGCTCTAATCCTAGGTTTGCATGGTTCTAACTTTTGCATCTCATTCCAACAAGCATCAATCATCCACCCTTAAGCTAGCAGCCAAACATGCACTGCCTAGGGCAGATTTTGGACCAAAAAATCAGGGGACACACAACCATTCACATCTAGCATGCAACCTATCCAACTAGCATAAATCAACAAGCAAAGCATAAAATCAAACCAACCACCCTTAATACCTAAATCAAGCACCACACCTACCAAATCTAGGGCAAAGAAAACTTGAGCTTATGCTCTTACATTTTTCAACTTGAAATACAACTAAATTCCAAATTGAAAGCTCAAATTAAAGCTTAAGGTTGGAAAGATTACCTATAGGGTTTGGAATTGATTTCTCAAGCTTGGATCCCAAAATTTTTCTTTCTTTTCCTTGGCTGCCACCAACCGGTTCCTCCACCAAATCTTGCACCAAAATTTTAGTTAATCCTTTGGTATTTCCTTGAACCAAAATTAACCAAAACCAAACAACATTTTTCCTTACCTTTCCTCCTTATCACAGCCGGCCACTAGGCCTAGAAAAGGGCACCAAATTTTTTTCAAAACCTTTGCTTGATGTTGTAGAGAAAAATCAACCACTAACCCACTCTTTTTCCCTTGAATCACAAAATTTTTCTCTTGGTTCTTGCTCACCCTAAGATTCCGGATTTTTGAAGGAGAAAATGGCAAGAGTTTGGCTGATTTTTCCTAATTTCTTGAAGCAAAAACCGCCCCCCCCTTAAGCCTATTTATAGGTGAGATTTTGGACCTTTTTGCAAAATTTTTGGTTCACCTTTTTCTTGCAAGTCCTTGGAGCAAAACCAATTTGCACAAAATTTTGCCAATAGCCCCCCCATGTGGCCGGCCATTAGAGGTGAACTTGGAGGCCAAGTTTTGATTTCTTTCCATAAGCTTTGTTAAATAATTATGATGTCATGATTAAGGATAAGGTAATGTCACACTAAGGCCTTGTTTGACTATTTTCTTCAATAATCAATCCATTTTTAAGCTTTACAGATATTTCCAATACTGTGTTTACTAATACACAGTACAATTCAGTACGGTTATACTGAGCTGCAGTCCAAAATTTATCTGAGTATAATTGGACTGTATAAAAATTTCTCTTTTTATTTAAAGTCTTTTGGCCCTTAATATCCTATTTTAGGTGCTTGATTTTTCTATGGTGGTTTTAAAACTTAATTATACTATCTTGTTCGTAAAGACGGTTTTCACAGTATATTTCCCATACTGCTTATCATATCACAGTACCGTCTTACTCTGATCAACCTTTAACTTATTCTAGTCAAACTTTGACTTTTTAGTCAAATTTTGACCATCATGAATTCATAAAATTCCGTCATGCCTTTTTCCTTAAAAGGCCTATTATGGAGTTTCGTAATTAATTTACCGAGAACTCAACCCTATACTGATAAAATTATGAATTTTGTATTGGTATTCATAATTTTCATACAATTGCACATAAACACATAGTACAGACTTTAGATTTCTTATATACAAGAAAATCATAAGTTCGTGAAAATTTTTGGATATTACAGATAATACCAAATTTAACTTTTACTTCATCTTATAATTAGTTGGTGTCTTCACTTTTCAATGTAATTGTTACAATATTTCTTATTTTTAAATTAGTAAAATACTAAAATTTCACTTTTATGAGTTTTAAAGCATAATAAAGATAACAAAAAAGAAAAAAAAAAAGAAATGGCATTTGAAATAGCATTATATCGTTGGAGTATAAAGTATCATAATGTTATTTTCACTCTTTTTTGTAATAAATATAGCATTGTGATAGTCAAATGCTTTGGAGATGGTCTAAGTAACTTGCCTTTTTGAATTTGGAAGATTTGCGTAAGGTTTATACGAAGTTTAGAAATCTATAATAAATGGATTTCCTTCTTCATACAAAGTGTACGCGGGCTTTACGTGACTAATTTAACGGGAAGTTAAGTGAAATGCATACATTACAATAATTTAAAAAATTTAGAGAACAATTGCAAAAATTAGAAATTTGATAAGCAAGTTACCGAAGAGTGATAAGTTTGAGAGGTAAAAATGTTGTATATCCAATATAAGTAAATTAGAGCTTTTTTATGATAGGTTACAAAATCACTTTTTTATTTGGATAATTTTATAGAATTTACCTTTATTTTGTGAAATTTACGTCTAGACTCTTTAAATTCAATGTCTAATGAATTTCTATATGGTTTGATATTTTTTTACAAAATTTATCTTTTATTTATTTATTTATTTGACAATTAACATCTACACCTTTAAATTCAATGTTATAAACTTCAACCCCGCGGTATAGTTATTTAGACCACGTTGGAACTAGCTCTACGACTGCAAGAGGGGAATTTGACTCATGTCTCCTATAATACAAAATCGGAATAATTAGAAAATTAATAAAACAATATTTTTGAAAAATACAAAAATGCAGTAAAGATTTGATGGATTTAATTTGATGGTTGGTACTACAAAATAGGTGGGATAAGTAGACTGGGGTGGCAATAAGAACACCTTTTCTATAATCTTTTTCTTTTTGCTTCCGCTTGATGGGTTTACTATATTAGAAAAAAGAATTTTTTGCAGTACAATAGACTTTCATCAAATTGTATTAAAATCGTGTGTATATATATATATATATATATATATATGTATATATATTCCTACCAATGAACCTCCACTTAACATGAATTATATGCACTAAGTTACAAGTCATTAATTGGTAAATAAAGCGGAAAATATACTAACAATAACTAAATAAATAAGAGAGGCAACAAATCGATAAGTATCATCCCCACAAAACAGAAGCAACACATTCTAAATTCAAACTTCTTGATTTTAAAAAAAAAAATTTGGAACTTTTTAATCTCCGTTTATCTACATTTTTTTGTTAACTTTTTTATTTATGGAAACAAATTTGGAACTTCAATTCAGGACTTTGAATTAAAAACAAAATCAATTATTATTGCATATTATAATATCTATGAAAATTAATTCAAAAAACAATTAGACTAGTTCATATTCCATAGCATTTGCATTTGTGGAAGTGGATACTATTAAGGAGAATAAAATTAATGCAACGGGTTAGAGGAATATAGAGCTGGTTTTTGGGTGGGTGATGACTACGTATATTTACAGTCTACATGTGCTTGTTGAGAGTTGAGAGAACCCACAGACAAAGGTATGAGTGTGAGAGAGAGGGAGAGATATTTCGATGTGTATGTGAAGAAAGAGAAGCCAATATACATTGATTACATTGATTATAGAGGAGAGACTAGAGAGAGTGACAAAAAAATCAAAATTTTGAAAATTGAAAAGCCACATTTTTTTAACTTTCTAATTTCATGCGAATTAAAAAGGGAAAAGAAAAGTTTATAAAAGGAAGTCAAAGAGTTTTCTTAAAAGGAAATACAATAACCATATTCATTATTAATAAAAAAAAAGTAAATGGTGGGTCCAAAACCGAAACCTGTCCCCGTCCGCGAGAGATGGTGGGCGGGTAGAAAAGCCGCCCAAAACAAGCGGGTAATAACATGAACCTATTGTTATGGGTGGGGCGGGCGCGGTTTAACTGGTTTGGATGGATTAGCAGATTTGGTGCACAGCAAAATCAGTAGTCAAAAATGTAACGACCCGCCTAACACAGGCCATTACCGTACATACATACGTATATTTCATACTTACTTATTTGACATAAACAGCGGAAATTTTTTTTTTTTTTTTTTTTTTACAGTGTGACACGCACACTAAGGCGTACGTAAGATATAACGAGTATCAATTAAAGTGGTTTGGCATAAATTAATAAACATAAACGACATATAAAATAATTACAACGCGTAGCGGCTCTATTTTTCCCACGGTTCACAGTCCGCCAAGCCTCGCCCTTCCATCTTGTATCAGCAATTGCTAGCAGGTTGTTTACCTACAGCATAGACGTAAGACAGTGAGCTTTCGCTCAGCAAGTACAACTATTCTATACCGCGACACAACACAATACATACCATACATATCCTAACTAACATACCATAGCTTAATCATAACATAATGTAACTTATTTTAACATATGCATGAGCCGTTTATGCTTCATTATGCTCTCTTATTTATTCATAACTTACTTTCTTAGCTTATCTTAACATATGGGCCCCATAAGTGTCCGTACCGGGCGCGCAACTATGAATTGGTTGGGGCGGCCAGTCCATTTCCAACTCAATCCATAGTCCAACCCGACCTAACGCGGGTCGGTACGACACAGGCAACTTGCTTGCCATCATAACTTTTATTGTCTTTTACTTATTCTTATTCTTGTTAATTGGTGAACATGCATCGTGATGTCTCACACAATTAATTATCAGCCTTATCTCATAATCTTAGCATATCTACATAAGATGCATTCATAACATACATTTATAGCATTTCATAACTTCGTAACATTTTTCATGACATTTTCTAAATCCTAGCATACAATCATAACATATAGCTTTTTATAACACATAACATACCATAGCATTTTTTGTCGCATTTCCTAACATATAACATATAACTTTTCATAACACTTAACATATAACATTTAGAACACATAGCATTTAACAAAAATACTTAGGCAAGTATACACAACAAAACCTATGTTGTAGGCAGAGTTGTACTTACCTTGTTTATGATTGTTGTGTCCACTATCTAGCTTGAGCTCGTCGGGACACCGTCGCGTACTATATTCTGTTATCAATTAAGAGCAAGGGTTAGAAATGTTGGTAATATAACCAACACTCTTATATAACCCTAGTTATATGCCCTTATTTAATCTTATGTTATCCTACTTGGTTACATTGAGTAACCCTAGGGTTTAAATTTATTATAATCGGATTATTTTATTTTATTTTAGTTTAACTTTCAAATTTCAAAAAATCCATTTTTGTTTTCTTTTTAAAAAACCTTATGTTTTTGGTACAAAACCCCTTTATTTCACTTTAAAAATTAGAAATCATAAAGTAAAATTCATAAAAATTATTGAATCTTGGAAACTGTCTTTGGAACAGTTTCACAATGCCAATTTTATCAGTGCAAGTACAAAACATCCTTTTTCATACTGTTTTGGGAAATTCTGTACAGGAATTCCCCATTTCCTGTACAGTCTTTGAAATCCAATTCCATTTGAAAATAAAAGCTGATTTTGGAAAAATTGTCTTCACAAAAGTTTTAGCTATTGAAGAGCCCTACAACTTTCATGTTTTGAGGAAAATCTAATTCGGACGTTAACACATTCAAATTCCTTGTTGAACTAATCCTGGCCGTGCATAAATCCTGGGCACGGTCAGGTTCGGTTTTTGATGAAAACCAAGGCCGTTTGAGCTTTATTTTGAAAAACTGTCCAAGTTGCTCCCTAGGAAAAACCCTGTTCTACAACTTTCATGTTTTGAGTTTTTCTCAATTCGGCCTCTAAAGGCCTCAAAATCGACTTTTCCCGAAACTGGCCAATTTCTACCCGAAATGGCAGTTTTCGGTTTCGATTTCGTTTTACGTCCTATTACGTTCACCCTACCTCAACCGAACACAGCAGGAGCCTAAGTCAGTCATGCAGCGTACTTCTAACGTCCAATTTCATTATACAAACCCAAATTAATATCATCCATAAACATGCAAAACCCTAAACATATTAACAAACACTTAACATACAACATGATTAAACCACCAACCATAAACCTAAGTAATCAAGCACATAACCTATAATTCTCAGCTAGGGCAGAAAATAAAGTGAGCTTATGCTCAATACAACCAATGCTTAAATACATTTAAATTTCTCAAATGAAATTTAAATGCAAAGCTTAGAGATCCAAAGGATTTTACCTCACTTTGGTTAGGGATTTTGGCTTGCTTTTCTTCTCCTTTTTCCTCCTTCCACAGCCGGCCTTCCAAGGTCAGTTGGCTCCCAAAATTTCCAGCTTCCCTTGCCCAATTTCAGGTCACCACAGCTGCTCAAAATCCGGCCACCCCTTGGTTCCAAAATCCGGCCTTCCTAGCTTGGTTCTTCCTTGCTTTCTTCCTTCTTATAGCCGGCCCTTTGGCCTCCAAAGGTCTCCAAAATTTGTGGACACTTGGTTGATGCTCCAAACCAAAATCCAAACACTCACAAACCCTAATCTCACTTAGTTCCAAGAATTTTTTTCTTCTCTTCCTCCTTGGTTCCCCAAAACCGGCCACTAGGCCTAGAATGGGTTTCAAATTTTTTTTCTAACTTTCTTGCTTGTTCTCCACACAAAATCCGACCACCCTACACCTAATTCACTCTTGATCTTAGCTAAAATTTCTTTCCTTTCTTCTCTCTCTCAAATCCGGTTTTGCTCAAAAAAAATGGCAAGAGTTTAACTAGCTTTTTCCAATTTTTTTGAATTATGACAACCCCTATTTATAGAGGTTGGAGATTCTTTGAAATTGCAACATTTAGTCCCTAAAAAAATCAGAAATTGAACACTAGGGGGGGTATGTGGCCGGCTAACATGCACTAGAAGGTTCCCATAATACTTTCCAATTTTTGGATAATTAATGTAATGATGCAATATTAAAAAGGTGGATGATATCATCCACCATAAGGTTGTTTGGCTCTTTAATTATAGTACAGTCCCTTTTTAAGTTAACACGGGTATTTCCAATACTGGATTCACTTATACACAGTATTGGTTAATTGAACTGCAGTCCAAAATTTATCTGTGTAATACTGAACTGTATAAAAATTTTCTTATAACTTGAAACCACTTGGCTCAAGATATCCTAATTAATGTGCTTGATTTTCTATGGTGGTTTTGAATCCTAAACATATCGTTTTAGTTATAAAAACGGCTTTATGCAGTACAATTCTATACTGCGAATTATTTTATCGTACAGCCTTTTTCTTTAACTTTTTGGGTCAATCTTTGGCTTTCTTGTCCGCCATTGACTTTCTTGTCAACCGCTGACTTTTCTGCCAAATTTTGACTCCCGAAGTCAATAGTTGACTTTTTGGTTAACCGTCGGTGTTTTTCGGTCAAACTTTGACCAACATAAAAATTTTGGCGATTTTGCTCCTTTTTGCCTAAAAGGTCATTTGCTTGGCTAAGCAATCATTTTCGAGTCTTATAAAATCATAAAACTCACAAAACGTAATAAAAACCCTTAACCGGGCTTTTTCATACATATCTTCATATTTTGTACAAATTTCTTAAAACAAAAGAAATCGTATTATTGCAGAAAAACTTGGTATTACAAAAAAGGGAACGAATGAAAAAATAAGACTTGACATCAATAAGTATAGGAGTTCGTATAAGAATCGAAACGTGACTAGAAGTTCTCCTAATTGTAGTTGGCTAATGAGTATAAATTTACTAATGGTCCATGATTTGATTTCAGTGGGGGCACAGATAAAGACAAAAATACTAGAATTCTAATTTATCGAATCCAAGACTTAATTTATTAAAACAACTAATACATCCACTAAATTCATATTATAGTAGTAAATTTTATATTAAATAATACGTCTATTCATTATTTTGATTGATAAACATAAATTCAATCTTATAAGCTTGCTGATGATTATTTATGAAATAAACTTTTGATAAAACAATAAGAGGAAAATGTTTTCAGAAGTATAGTGAAAGAAAAAAAAAATTAAAGTGAGAATTAGGAAGACGAGAAAGAACAAAAAAGAAAAAGAACAAATCTAATACGTAAAATTCAGATAACTAGATATTTTGAACTAGGGTGAGAGAAATAAATAAATAGTAATTAATACATTGAGAGGGTTAATGAAAATCTTCAAGAAGAAAGAAAAAAGAAAAAGGCTTGATATTTTGTCTTTATGTACAGTCTCGTGATGAACTCCCTCATTGATTTTTTTTTTTTTTAAAGAATTATACAGAGAGAGAGAGAGAGAGAGAGAGATTGACCGTATTTGGGGAATAGAAGTAATGGGGGCACCGGTTGAAGGCACAGAGATTCCCAATAAAAAAAATGGCAAAGACATTAATATATATATGTGTGTGTGTGTGTGTGTGTGTGTGTGTGCATCCGTGCATATTCAAACCCTAATAGTCTCTTTATAAATTAAAACGTAACGCTTCTTCGAATTCATTAGCTTTTTCACGTCTCTTCAATTTCTCTTTCTCTTCTCTGAGTTCAAGACGCAAACCAACCGCAAATTATAATGGCTCGCTACAATCTGGAGTACTATGATTGGGGTCTAAACAACTACGTCGATTTGATGGCCACGAAGAGAAATGTTTACATCACGGCAAAGAACATGAACTGCTATAACGACCCAAACCTTTCTTCGACTAGTTTTCGCTTTTCGTTTGTAGTCTTTCATAGAACACGTTCAGACACTGATCCCATGAGTTATTCCCGAATCTACTCTTCTTACTTGTGCATCCATTGCCAGTTCGAAAGCTTAGCATCTGCCGGTGAAGCGAAGGCTGTGGTTGAGAGAATGCTCGGCGCATCCAACACGGAATTCCCCTTCTACATTGTTGATCAACGTAGCGGTCAGAGTCTGCTAATTTGGAAGGAGCTTCCTGCCAATAATGATGGCTCATCGTCATCGGCAGTAGAACCTGCAGTGCCGTTGGAATGCTTTGACGATGTAATAATGAGGATCTCGGAAGCTGCAGCGCGCATTGCCCGCGAAGCATCTGAGTCCGGACGTAATGTGGCTCAGATGCTCATCAAGATTGATAAGCGCACGGTTATCCCGCATCGCAAATTTGTACTAGTAAGGATATTGAATCATAATTATGATGATGATTCGGAGGATGATGATGATGATGAGCCATGAACGGAGCAATCGAGCAGAGTTTTGAGGAGTCGGCTATGGCGTTTGGATCAGTGGCGGCGGCTAAATCAGTTGTCGAGGTATTGGAGAAGTTCAAATACGAGGGAAGTAGTGATCAAGATCATGAAGATGAGTCGAAGTTGATCGAGACGTGTGTGATATGCATGGAAGAGGGGATAATTGGGTCCCACCTCATTCGCATGCCTTGCTCCCATATTTTTCATGAGGATGGCATTTCACCGTGGCTACATCAGAATCATACTTGTCCACTCCGTCGTCACAAATTGCCTAGCCGGTGAGGTTTCTATTTTTATTGGTAGCTTTATTACGATTTCTACATAAAATATACTTTGACTTGTTTGATTTGATAGCTTGTTGTGGGATCATATACTTTTGTTCCCTTGCACATTTTTCTTAATTAAATTGGCACCATTGAATTTTTTATGAGTAGATCCATTGAGGGCTGCTAGTTGTTCATTTAGTATTTATAGTTTTTTTTTTTTTACTGCGGAATGGAACCCATACATACTCGATAATCAAAGGCCCTACTTAAATGCAAGAACATTTCATGCAAAAAGTGATTTTGAATATTAAATCGCCCAAGAACAAAACAGAAAAAGCAACAAGGGGAAAAGCAATGGCGAAGGTTGCATAAGGCAAAGTAATAGAGAAAGTAACACAAAGTCAAATTTGTGATTTACGGGAATGCTTTTAATTGTATATATTTTCTCTATTTATTGTTTCGTAATTATGTAATTTCCATTTATATTAGGAGATGCACTTATATATATTGTACTATTTATCTCAATGAAATTCTGTCATTCTTAAAAATCCTTCTTTTTATTTCTTATATGGTATGAGAGCAGGCATGAAGAGATAATGGGAAATATGGTATGAGAGCAGGCATGAAGAGATAATGGGAAACTTTTGCGAAAGTAGAGACCATGAATTAGAGTACAGTGTAAGTACCGCAATAGCCGTTTGACTGCCGACCAATGTCCGGTTGAACGCCAATCTTCATAGGGCATCATAGGGAAAGTAACACAAAATCAAATTTGTGATTTACGGGAATGTTTTTAATTGTATATATATTACGAAGACGTGATCACCTGAAAATTCATAGAAAGTTTTCTGCTTAAAATCTCAATCAAAAAAATATATATATATTAAAAAAATTGTTAAAACATGTAGGCTACAACCCAAAGTAGACTATATTATGACAAAGCTACACCTGAAAAATATTGGTTACATAGGATTCCACGAAACAACATCCTTCCTCGGAACATTATTAAACACTCTCTTGCATCTTGCCTGCTTCCAAATCCTCAGAACTCAAATACCCACATAACTTAGAGTTCCATGGAAACCACATTCTTTTTTTTTTCAGGCATGTCATCAAAACACCTTCCCTACAGTCTCCATGTCAGTCAGTTTCCGATAGAAATCCAGAACCACTAATAGAATTCGAGTTACGAAAAAGATTTCGAGCTGGTTAAGACCGTTTGTGATGATTAGTGAGTGAATTTGATTTAGCTGGTTAAGAATCATAAAGATAGAAATATATTATTAAGCAAGGATTTGGTCGTCTGATCAATAATTAACAAAAATGTTTGTTGTTTTAACTTTAAAAGTTTATACTTTGTTGTCGATCCAAAAAAAATCTATTGTCGTACAAATAACTTGTGAAACAAATTGTCGTTTATTGGCATTTGTGTTGTCGTACTTGAAGTTATATGTTTTGTTGTTTTTTTTTTTTTTACTTTTTATGCGCTAATGTCATTCCGTCTTTAGCATTGTCGTTTCTACGCTGACGTGGGTTCTCCCACTGAATGTGGTTTCCAAAAGTATCAATTTTATGACATCCTCTCATTTTCAAATATATGGTTCTTGTTCATGAATAGACATTTATGTATATATACTGTCGTGATATTCAGATATGTTGTCGTTTTTGAAACTCTTTTTAGTTTTTAGAGCTATGTATTTATTTATTTTTTTAATGGGATTATAATTATAAGTTTTTTAACTTTTAGAAAAATAAAATGAAATTTTTTTTTAACTTTTTAGAGGGGGTTATTTATAAATTTAAGTCAAATACATATATAAAAAGATAGATAATAAAAAATTGAGGGGGCTCAACTTCCCCTTTTGGACCTATGTGCCTAGGTATCTCTGTGTGTGTATTTATATATTATGAAGTTTACCTAAAACTAAAAATATATATATATATTCTAAATTAATCAAAATAGATTTCTAAAATTGAAATAAGTACAGTTTAATGAAAAAACTCTATATAACGATTTGGTGGAAAATTTACCATCAAATTTAGTATATAATAAATTTGGCATCTAAATAACATTTTATTGGAGAACACTTTTTCACCTAAATGCTAAAGTTTATTGTTGGTACATCAATTTAGCACTAATCAAAGACGGTCTAATAGTAAGTTTAAGGAGTAATTTTGACCCGTTCGAAGTTGTATGGGCAATGTAAAACAATACCTATCCTTCAACAATAAATTTGATATTAACTAGATGAAACCTGATGAATATCAAGGTGGCTTCAACTGTTCAAATCTGCTTAAATATATTTTAGCTGGACGTGATTCTCTCTCTCTCTTGAAATGTGTGCTTTTTTTTTTTTTTTTTTGAGGGTTTTGTCGGATTTGTTCGTAATTAATTTGTTTCCTTTTAGTTTTTCGCTTATTTGCTTCTTCATACTCTTCAGTTTTTTATTTTTTATTTTTTATTTTTAATAATATCAAAGTGAAGAAATGACATTGATATTAAAGTCGAGGAAAATCAAACATCATGATGATGAAAAAAACACAGAAAAATAAAAATAAATAGAAAAGAATGTGCGAGGAGCTTAATTCGTTAAACCACTACATAATTTAATTCCTCCTTAGAAATTAGTGATGAAGCCCAGAAAATCACCCAAAAAAATAACACTAAATCAGACAAAAGAACTGTTAAGAGCAAAGCACATACGACTCCATAATCCAAGACAAATTCCAAAACCTAATTGGAGTATCATAAAAAGTTGGTATAAAAAACACCTAATAAAAAGGGAAATGCAAACAACAAAATCCACCAACTTATTACAGAACAACTCCGTTTTTGTTTTGCTCATGTTGCTTCTCGTACAATGTCTTCAACTCTCGGACTTCCCTCTCCAACCTGTCCAATTTTGCATGCAATTCTTTCACGTACTTAGAAAGATCATCGGACTTGTTCACATCATCCAGTAGTGGTGATGTTCCAGTTACGAGGCCATAAGCTAAACCCCCACCTGCAAAATTACAAATAAAATGAAATATAATGTAAAGTTCAAATCCACTAAAAAAAAAAAAAAAAAAAAAAAAAAACAAACAAGCAGCTCGAAATTTTTTAGGTACGATAAAATAGTAAAAGTGGACAAAATTATAACCTGGGATAAACTTGAGCAACTCTGGTGCAACCTTCTTGGCGACTTTGGACCGGGCTTCTTCGTCGTTGACGAACCAGTCGATTGCCTTCCCGACGTTTTTGTGGAGGATGCCATGCCATTGGGCAATCTCGGACCGAGTTTCTTTGTTCATTGCCACAAAACAAAGTCGGTAATTATGTTGGTATATAAATGGTAGCTTAATTTTCTTTGCAATTTTCCCTTCCTTTTATAAGAGGCAAAAGCGAGGGAAGGTGTAGAAAGAAACTCTTCGTCTTCTGTACTATCGCATGCCTACATTGCTTTGGTTATCGGAACCAAAAACCAATAATGGATGAGGTAGGTTCAAAGCGTGGTTTCATAACTCTCTTCCCGAGAAAATTAGTAATATTCCATTTCTGGTCATTTAAGACACCTTTAGAACTAATTTGCATTTATATTCTATAATCCATATCTGTAATCTATCTATGACTTTATTATGAAAGAGAGTTGTCTTTCTAACCCTATTCAAAAATTTGGTCTCTCTATTTTGTCTTTTTATGCCCCTTTTTTTTTTTTTTTTTGGGTTGAGTTGGTTACCTCTTTCTTTGTTTTATTTTTTGTTTTTACTTTTTCTACCTAAAGGTTTATTTAAAATACTTTTCATTTTTTTCAATTGTCCCTATGTAAAATATTTTTTTTTCAAATATATCTCAACAAAATTTTTCTTACGATTCTTCATCTTATTATGTTCCATTTTAATCATTGGTTACATAATTTTGTTAAACTCTATAGGAGACAATAAATAAATTAAGAAAATATATTGATTTCTTAAAAAAACAAATGCAACACCTAATAATTCTTTTTAAAAAATTAGCATTTGTATAAATAATTTTTTTTAAAAAAATCAACATATTAAATCCATACGAGTGCGTTGAATTAGGGATATCTTGTACTAATCTTGAAATGTTTTTTGTTTTTATTTTTGATGTGGTATATCCTTGAAGATTAGGACTAATTAAAAAATGCCCCTAAACAATAAACCATTATTATTTTGTCCCCCCCCCCCCCCCCACCCCCACCCCCGATTTTGTAAAACCGTTACAAATACCCCCAACTTGTAAAAATTAAAAATAAAAATAAAAATAAAAAAACTGTTATCTTTATTCAAATCTAATTTGTTTTATTGTAAAAGAACTATAAAAAATGCAGCCCAAGCCATCCATCAATTAATCGTTAATTTTCGCCATTGATATATTCTGACTATTTGTCAAGAAACCTAAGTAGTCAAAGTCCCTCAAGTCAACACCTCAAACACACCTTCTACAACAGCATCGCCACCCCGGTTGACATCCCACCCACGACAACTCCCAGCCCTCCAAGCTCACTCCATCAATTTAAGGTTTTCACCAATTTTGATACTTTGATATTTTGTTTGAATTTATATTAAAAATAATTGGTTTTCATTAATATTTTAGTTTAATAATTAGCGTTTTATGTCAAGATATCTACCATTAACTTTTAATGATGTGCCACATCAGCAAAAAACTTTAATTTTATAGACGGAATAAACATTTTGACTAGTTTTATATTTAACAATGAGCATTTTGAATGGTATTGTAAAATCAGAGGCAAAATGATGATGAAAAAAAAAACAAACAAACAAACAATAAAAAAGGTGTATTGCTTGGGGGGCATTAACTTTAACCAAACTAATCTTTAATTTTATAGATGGAAGTAAACGGAATGGGGAGTTTTCACAGGTTTTGTATAAAACAGGGATGTTTTGAACGGTTTTACTAAATCATGGGGCAAAATGAAAAAGGTTGTATAATTCGGAAGACATTTATAAAAATATTCCTTAATTTCTTTTTATTTTTTTTGAATGTGTCTTTGAAGATGACATATTATTGAAGGCAATTTAGGTCTTGCTTGAATTGGACCTATAAGAACAAAACTCTCTCACATACGGGATGGTTATTCTTGTTTATCATAAAAAGAGAGAGCTTCATTAATCCTCGGCCACCATTAATCGAATGTAACCTGTGAGTCACATAATGTAAGAATATAGTAAAAAATTCAACTTTTCTTCCGATTGGGGTCAAATGCAAATGATTTGAAGTTTGAGAGGTCAACAACTAATTTCAAGGCGAGTAAAATTGAGAGGAAATTAAATAAATAATTTCCTTGATAAATTTCGAGGAAATTAAGGAACAAAAATTTATAAGATCCAGAAAGAGTGCTATGCTTATACTTATCACAGCTATATTCTTAGGAAGGATATAATCTGTAAATTAAGCACATTCTAAATTGAGGGCCCCAAATTGAATTGAAATATGAATTTATGTTTTCCAGATATTTTTAAGACTGGGTCATATCATGTAAACATTTCACTGATTTAAATGCATAGTAACCAAGTTATGACAATTGAGAAAAACTAAGGATATATTACACCTTTTCTCCCGAACTTTAGACATTATCACAAAATACCTCCTGAACTTCAATTTGTAATATCCTTTTTTCCTGAACTTTGAAAAAATTTGTGAATTTTCCCTCTCAATTAAATTTTTGATGAAAGAATGTACATAACACTCGTTGAAAATATGAGATGGGGGTATTAAGTATAAAATTATGTAATGATATACATTGGCAGCACTTCAGGCACCCATTACCCTTATTAAGTATTAAATTACGAAGTTATATGTAAGAGAGAATTATGGGATAAAATGGAAATTAGCCTTTACTCTTTTAACTCAGTTATAAGCTTTTCTCATTTAATATACGCAATTCATGCTTCCAACGAGTACCATGTGTATGTTTTAGTCAAAAATTTAATTGAGGGGGAAATTCGATAACGTTTCTAAAGTTCAAGGGAAAGAAGGTTACAAATTGAAGTTCATAAGACATTTTGTGAAAAGGCCTAAAATTCGAGGGGAAAATTATAATTTGTCCAAAAATTAATTAATTGAGTTTTGTACCAACCTCACCTGGGTGAGGATCAGGATCTCCAAGCAGGACAGATCATTAAGACCAATGGTCAAAGGCTGAGAGCGTGTCTGCATGGGTAGCTCCTCCAATTCTCTCTTGTTGATCACGCGCACTAGGGTACGAACACTTGAGCCCATCGATCAGTATAAGATGTCCATACTAAAGCATAACAAGAATTTTCGCATATTTTTATTTCTGTATATTCTTAATGTGTTTTGTAAGATATGTTTGGAATTATTACTAAGCGAAAGCTCACCTGGTTCCTTAGCTAACGCTGCAAAGAGACCTATGTACTTGGTCCGACGGACTTCGTGCAGCGATAGGCATGTGCGAGGACAGGCTGCGTGTATTGCTGCATTTTATTCCGCTTTAGAAAGACTTAAATTATTTTGTAGTAAAGTTTTTCGGTCCAGCAGTTTGCTAGCACCACTTTAAGTAAGACGATACAAGTTTATGTTTGTATTAACAGCATGTCTGGAAAGAAGACTTTATTGAAGAAGAAAAGGCTATAAAGCAGTGGTCACAGAGGGATCCACTTCCTCAACATCAGAGTCATGAAAGAAAATAGAACCATTGGCAAGGCCAAAACCTAACACACTACGACTACGAGCAATACAATCAGCCAAACAATTAGAATGACGGGGGATGCAGCGATAGCAAATGACGGAAGCAGCGATAGCAAATGACGGAGTTAGGATGGATAAGTTCCACGATTTGGTAAGAGTAGTTCACACTAGAGAGTCCCATCTGGATAACTTTTCTTAACGTCACATTAACACATTAAAACTTGAATTCAAAATGTACATACCAGATACACCTAATTAATTAAAGAGGAGAGGGAGCTGGAGCAAGAGTCG
This sequence comes from Ficus carica, assembly GCA_009761775.1. Classification (NCBI taxonomy): domain Eukaryota; kingdom Viridiplantae; phylum Streptophyta; class Magnoliopsida; order Rosales; family Moraceae; genus Ficus; species Ficus carica. Next base: position 9,619,878 of record CM019745.1, on the reverse strand, counting down.
AATTATTGTTTTCATCACCGGAGACGCGAACGAAAGCCAGCGTCTGAAAGAGGGAAATATATGTCAAGAAAACCTGCCAAAAGTTCACCGAAGAGCAAGCAGTCCGAAACCTAATAAGCATCCTGGCCTTGAATGATCGACAAAAATTGTTGATGTCGTGAATTGGTTTGCTCAAGTAACAGTCATTGATGTCAAACTCAAGCTCCCTTGTGAGACTGTTCAAAAGATCGACTATTTCATCGTTGCCACCTTTCACTTGTTTGATAATCCCTGCATTGCGAAGAATGTCGACATCCTTCGCAGTGTCCACGATACTATCCATGAAAACTGCAAGAGAAGTGAAATAAGGTGCAGCATATCGATTGCTCTGTTCGTAGGCTAATAAATTCCTTAACAACGGGCTTGTGCCATCGTCAAGTAGGAGAGTCGGGATCTTTAGTTTCTGGTGTTTAAGCTCAATGGTCAGAAGCTTATCGTCTGATTGGGGACAAAATGATATGCCGGCGAAATTCAGCCTTGTCGCATTGTTAACCCAACCCTTCCCAGGAAATCTATCGTATTCATTCAACCTTTTCCTTCCGATATTGCCAAATGAAGATTCATCAGTGCTTAAAACAAAGCTAGCTTGGAACAGACCAAGAAGATGAGAAATATCGCTCTCTCTTTTGCTTGCACTTATTTCGCTTGGCAATTTGTCTTTAAAAGGCCTTAAAGTTTCAAAAAATTGGAGCACAAGATCGACTAGTGGAGTTTGTTCGCTCTCCGCACTGAAGCTGGTTAGATTGTATATTTCTCGTATTACGAACATAGGAAGCTGGTTTTCAAGCATCAGTAAATCCCGACCGATGACGGGCAGCATCCATCGTGTTCCAAAAACTGGTTCCATCACATCTTCTCCCTGCTCAGAAATTCATATTGTTAACAAAAAAAAAAAAAATAAATTAATAATAATAATACGTATATTAACTTATCATATATTCCTTCTTTTATATTAAACCAGTTTTTGTTTTAGTAAAGCTAATCTGATGTTGCCATGATCCGGCTAGCTTGATGTCGAAGAAACATTTATTTGGTACGGTGAAAATGTATATATGGGGAAAATAATAACAAGTACTACATATAATATTTTCTTTGAATTATTTTATAAATACCTTGCAGGCTTTTTCATGTAAGCGAAGGAACTCTACAATGAAGCAAGCATCAAGCACCAACATTTGGACGAAATCATTACTGTTGATGTGATCAAACTCCTCCGAGTAGCATTTTCTCGTCTTACGCTCCAAATTTATCATGGCATCTTCAATCACTGCTATAATATTTTCTCTTTTAATTTGGTTTTGAAGACGTTTGAGAAACCGCAACTTATGAGCTTCCATGGCTTTCAAACTTGGTGCGTCATGGTGTAGCGGACCTATTGAGAGAATCTTGGGGGTGTAGGCCAATTCGTCGACTACACGTACATGGGACGGAACCCTGACTATATGCCAGCGATTGCTGGTTTGTATCTTAGCCACTGGCGTAGGAGGCTCTCGCCTGCTGAAAACTGGTGGCTCTCCTCTCCAACCACGGATTTGATCATCCTCAATATTGTTCTGTTCTCGAGATGTCTCATGATCAACCTCAATAGATAAGTCGTTATCCATAATTTTCTCTGCAATTAAGTTGAGATCACTCCTAGCGTTATTAATTCCTAATTAGTCAGCCAATATAATGAAGAATAAAATAAAAAATGACATATATTCATTTTTAATAAATTGACGATCACTGAAAATTTGGACTAAAATTTATAGCTCTTCATTTAAAAGTTGATCAAAGAGCTTGGTGGATTAGCATATATTTATCATGCATCTATATATACTACACGTAAAACACGAAAACCTATTTTATATAGACAATTTAACTCTGACATATTGAAACAACGATTTTCTTCTCAAGGAAACTTACAAGTAGCTGACCTGATTAATTGATGGCAGCTCGTCAAGAAAGTCACTTACAAATGTAGCAAGTAGGTAGGCAGGTAGGTTTTTTTTTTTATTATATTAAACAAGACGTGATCGAATGAAACCGCGATCTCTCGAAAGCCCCACGCTATACCAATTCCCGGTGCCACTACACCGAATGGTCTTATAGGATTAGCCAAGTATAAACTTCCTTTTATAAGCACAAGAACTAAGCTTTCATTTGGCTTTCATGTTTGAACTTAAAGTTTCATCTCAGTTTTTATTTTTTTTTCTGAAAAGTCAACAAAAATTATAACTAGTTTTTGAAAAGTCAACTAATTTCAATCTAAATATTTCATTTCAAACCCGTACACCAAACAGAAGCTAAAACTATGACAAGAGAATCGGAGTGCTAGTCAATGCCGATAGGAGATAAGTTGGAAACTGAACAGCTTGCCTCCTTTGATAAGAAGGAAAGAAAATTAAAAGGAGAGAAAACTAATAAAGGATATAAAATTAGATTGATGGAAAGGATTTTAGTTTTCCTATATAGATTGTTTTGTAGAAACGAATTAGAAAAAATACGAAAGTTGGACAATTATTACTTCATTCATTTGCTTATATATTACTTTAAAAACAATAAATAAATTAATAACTTTAATCCTTATTTAGTGGATTTAAGTTTTCCTTCTATTATTAGAGAGACTAAAATAAGTGAGTCCCGATCGCAATCTTTATCCACCTTATTTCCCTTTTCCTTTTATCTTTCTTACCAAACAATTAGTTACTCTAGCATTTTGCATCTAATTATCCATCCCCCCCCCCCCCCCCCCCCCCCCCCCCCCCCCCCCCCACCAAATTCCTTCTTTTCTTTTTTCCACCATACCAATATAAGAGTACTATACTATTTAGCAAGTAGGTTTTTATTAGCAAGTTTAGTTAATTAATAATGTAATTCACCAGAATTTCATATCTAAATTAAAGCTTAGGTTATAATTCTAACCTAAAGTACTTATGTTAAATTTTTATGATGTGACAGCTAAATCAATGTCACAAAAATATGATTGCAATATTTTGATTTGATAGCGCAAAATAATAATAATAATATAGTATAAGAGTCTTCAGTCTTCAGTGGTGGGTCAAGATAGAGCAAGATGATGATGATAATAATAATAATAATAATAATAATAATAATATAGCATAAGAGTCTTCAGTGACGAGTCAAGATAATAATAATAATATAATATAAGAGTCTTCAGTGATGAGTTAAGATAATAATAATATAGTATAAGAGTCTTTATTATAATATAGTATAAGAGTCTTCAGTGATTGTTGATATCGAAATATTCTCCGACCACAAAATACCATCTCCGACAGCACTCGGCAGTGTTTAAGGCCGAACATTCTCCGAGAACAGGATCTTTGGCCGACCACCTCCCCTGTTCTCGTCGGAACAGACCATATGCTCGGACGGTGTAGTGCTCCGAGCACCTGGATCCGAGTAGTAAAACCAATACCGGCATGGGTCTCCTGGACCAACCCTCTTCCTTCACAGCTGACACCAGCCTTGCTCCTGTACCTTTCGGCTACAGGGACCATCCACCTACTTTTACAGCACCTCACATCACCAACAACCGCCACCTACCCTAGCAGGTTCTGCCCATACGGGCGTCAGAGACAACCATCCCTCTGTCCCCCGCATCAAGTCAGGCCCCACGTGGTGCCAACCCATTGGGCCAGTAGCCCCTGCAGGCCTACATATCCACCGGGTACCCTAGGCGGTCTATACGGTCGGGTCGCCCCGAGCACCCAGGCCCACTAAGAACACCTATAAATAGAGGAAGAACCCTCAATTCCAGGTATGGTCATTTTTGCCTTGCCAAAACTCTGCCTCTCCCCTCGCATATCAGTATCCTTGCTGACTTAAGCATCGGAGTGCCCACGGCAGACACCACACCGGTGTCCCCATCATTCCGAGGTGCTTCCTTTTTGCAGGTGATTGACGGCGGAGCGACTGGCGAGTATTAGTCGGAACACCCGATCACATTGGGTGTTGCTGCCGGAACCATTTCTGACATCAACAGTGATGAGTCAAGATAATAATAATAGTATAGTATAAGAGTTTTTATTAGTATAAGAGTCTTCAGTGATGAGTCAAGATAATAATAATAGTATAGTATAAGAGTCTTATGAGTCAAGATAATAATGATAATATAGTATAAGAGTCTTAAATGATGGGTCAAGATAGCGCAAAATAATAATAATAATAATAATAATATAGTGTAAGAGTCTTCTTCTTCTTCTTAATCAATTGACTAAAATGACATAAATTTATCATTCTTAATCAACACGACACAAATTTTAGTTTCATCTTGTGTCATATTGATGTAGTCTCAAATTTTTGTTTCATATGAGTGCAATGGTCTTCAAATTTATATCATTCAGTGCTTCCTCCTTACGTCATTGACTTCAATTAGGGTTAGTTTATATTTCATTAGTTTGAACTGGAGCTGATATTATGGCCCATTAGAAGTCTATATATAGGTCTTTTTGTTTACGGTTATGTGTGGTTAAGAAGAATAAATAAAGAGTGCAACTTTATGTTATATAGATCTTATTTTGCTTGAACTTGAAATAATAAAAGACATAAACTTTTAAGGATTATATGTAAGAATTCCATAAATTTGACACCCCTTATATTTATGTCCACCAGAATTTTAAAGTTGATAATTTTATCATTTTATAATATTAAAATTATCAATTTTTATATTAGAGTTGACAAAGGTACAAGGAAGTACTCAAAATATGAATTTTCACCTAATTTTTTCAACTTTTTTTTTTTTTTAGTTTGAGTTCCGATTGAGATTTAGAAATGTAAATAGTGAAAAGTAATTTTGAATTGAAGAAAAAGATTTAAAAAAAAAAAAAAGGTTAGAATTGTGGTTTTGAAATGATTGCTTAAGGTTCGTCAAAATAAAAAAAATAAAAAAAGAAGAAGAAGAAGCTAAACAGACTACAATAAAAAACAACAATAGATCAAGTATGATTGAGAACAAAGCGAAACAGAGAAACCAAGCTCTATCCGGGAAATTCTTGAAGACAGGATCTCCGCAAAAGATTTTTCTTCAAATATATTCAATAAAAAAATTGAATTAGACAAAAGGAGACTGTTAGAGTAAAGACTTTTAGAAGACCAAACAAATTTCTCACAAGTAAGAACATTCAAACGTCAACATACAAGTGGGCTTTAAGAAAATTAAAGACATGAAAGTGGTGGGTTAATACATGAAAGTGGTGGAATACATGAAAGTGGTGGGTCAACATGGTGCAAAATAATAATAATAATAATAATATAATATAAGAGTCTTCGGTAATGGATTAAGATAGCGCAAAATAATAATAATAATATAGTATAAGAGTCTTCAGTCGATGATGATGATGATGATGATGATGATGATATAGTATAAGAGTCTTCAGTGATGAGTCAAGATAATAATAATAATATATAAGAGTCTTTATTATAATATAGTATAAGAGTCTTCAGTGATGAGTTAAGATAATAATAATAATATATAAGAGTCTTTATTATAATATAGTATAAGAGTCTTCAGTGATGAGTCAAGATAATAATAATAGTATAATATAAGAGTCTTCTGAGTCAAGATAATAATAATAATAATAGTATAAGAGTCTTAAATAATGGGTCAAGATAGCACAAAATAATAATAATAATATAGTGTAAGAGTCTTCTTCTTCTTCTTCTTCCCCAATCTTTCCAAATCAAGATTGGGGTAAGGATCAGGTGGCTAGAGATTAGATTAGGGTCCATGACCGGTGTTAAAGATGAGACTGAGGTGTTATCCATGGCCTATATCAGGGCTGGGACAAAGATCAAGAGAAAAGGACATAAATGTCACTCTCTTAAAAACCTCTTGACTTTCTTGCCACTATTTTAGATACTTTAAGTACTTTGCCGCTCAAGAGTACTTAATCTTATATGTTTTAACCAAATTTTACCTATTGCTAAAAAAAACTATCAAGATACTACATGCATTCTACCAGATATCATCAGAACCAAAAGTTATAACTGACAGTGTTGGTCATAGATACCGATCACCTGAATATTTTAGTAAAATATTTTTATAATCTATCATAATTTTTTTTGTTTTCAACATATAGACAACCAGATGTATCCGGCTTTAATGGTTGCTTGCTAGTACTGGTTACCGACTCTGGTTATCAATCATAAGAATATTCTAGTATAATATTTTTGATAATCTAGCATAACATTTTTGTTTTCAAAATAAAACACAGAACTTCTCTGACCGGCACTGGCGATTTAAGTCAGATACGTCCAACCATATATTTAAAAAAAAAAAAAACAAATTCTAGTAATATATCCAAAATATGCAACTAGAATACGCTGGTGATCGGCACGGGCGATTGGTGCCAGAGACCAACATTATCGGTGGTCATTGTTGGTTCTTGTGATATCTAATAAAATTTATAGTGTATCATAATAATTATAGTTAAAAATAATAATAAAATTCATAAAATTAAAAGAAAATTAAAAGCATGTCTAAAAATTAAAGAACGAAAAAAGTGTGGTAAAGTTTTCCATAGAGGGAAAAAAGGTGGCAAGTTGGGTACTTTTCTCAAGGATCAATGTTGGATTCTTTTAAAGCAATATTTGTAAATCATACTCTGCTGTAATACCTTTATTTTCCTTTTTCTAATAAGTTTTTTTAAATGATTGAAATTTTTAAAAATCAGTTAAAAGACCTTCCTTCTTAAATAGTTAATCAGTGATTGATCATTATTTAAATTACCAAATTTTATAGTCAATTAATGATTAACCATTAGTCAATAATTAATTGACCAAATCTGAAAAAATGATAAACGGTCATTTTGCTAAATAAAAAAAAAAGTTTTGTCATTTATTAGATTAGGTGATTAAAAAGGACACCCAACCTAATATGGATTGTCATTAAAATTGTTATATAGTCATATATGTATGTTTACGATTCATTAATATTAACAAGTTATATATCGTATTGTTCGGAGATACTTGCCAATGTCTGTTTCTAAATATATGTGCAGTGTGTGTGTACATATATATATATAAGATATAATCAAAGGACTTCGCAAAAGTTTGTGTTCGCGGTGGGTAAATAACCCTGGATATTTTTGTTGGTTAAGAATATTATGTTGAGTATTTGTTAAGAAGTGATCTTATCTTGGGTCATTGTGCGATGTGTTTAAAGATAACAACACGAGTATATTATAGACACATTGAACGTGACCACGATGGAGTAAAGGAAAAATTCACAAACTCTCCCTTGACAGGAGATACAATAACAAGGACTGGTAAGAAAGTTTAAACAAGATAATTAACGGTCGTATTAAGATCAAGCTGTTACAAGACAGATAACCTAAGAGAAATTACTAGTCTCTTTTCTAAGGGAAGCAATAAATCTGATCGGTAGATTCCAATTACCAACCTCTGTCTCTTAGGAATTATAACAAAGTTAATACAACAATAAAAAGAATGGATAAGACAATTAAATTCAAAATAATGTCATAACCCATGATAAACTAATAGCTGATTAACATTAAATGAATATCAAACCTTGATACAGGAGATACACTCACAAGGACTAGTAAGAAAAACTCACAAGGACAAATAAGAAAAGTACTACATTTATAAACTTGAATATAAATAAAATAAACATTTTATTAAATAAAGAAACATTTTTTTGAATTAAATAAAAAAAATTTCAAATAATAAAAAAAGAATAAGTAATTAATATTAATAAATAGTATATGCTAAAAGCGAACAATTATTGATATATAAAGAATATTAAAATATAATTGAATATTAATATATCAAAGAATAGAAAATATCTAGTTTAAAAAATATATTAAATTAGAATTTAAAATATTAAAAAGAAATATACATAATAGTAATAGTTAAAAACAAATATGGAGTATTCGGCTTAACTCTGCCCAAGTAGGATTCAGCACTTGTGCACACTGCAACATGTGCAAGGGCCCGTTTGAGGGCACCGTTGGAGACGGAGTTTTGTCATCTCTTTTTCAACGGTGTGTTTGGGATGGATTTTGCTTTCAAATCCACTTTTCTAAAAATTTACTATTTCATAAATTTTTATATAAAACTTAATATTTTATGTTATCAAATCAACAATACACACATCCTAAACATTTTTAAAAAAATTATTTTTCCATCAAATACAAAAATCTAAACAACTTTTTTCCAAAAATGTTTACCTCAAAACAACATTTTCAAAACTCATCATAACTCTAAACAAAATAGCTTCAAAACTCCAAAAACCCCCCCAAACGAGCCCACAAATGTGGTCATCAACAAACGACCAAGAAAACTATATATGGACACAATTATAAGGGAAATGCAAATGACATGGCAAACGACAGAATTGAGTCTGCACGGCAGAAATAACTCCAAAATGGAATCTTGAATTTGGCCTTCCGCGTTCGACAAAAAATCGTTTAACATCTTCAGTAACTTGATCAAACCATGTCACAGTCTTCCATGTTAAACTCGAGCTCCTTTGTGGGACATCTGTGGATTAGGAGCACTACTTTTTATGAATATTTAAGAGTCCGCTAGTTCTTTGCTTATTTCTTTCGGTTTCACTTTTGACCTCTATCTTGGCGGCTTCCTAAACTCTTTTTTAGGGGTGGGGATAATTGGAGGCAGAATTTTAGATAAATTTCGATTGGAGTGAGTTGAGTTTTTGGTAATATATGTTTGGTTAAAAAAAAATTTTGGAGTGTAAAAGTATAAAATTTAAAAATATGTTTCGGAATAAAAATAATAATATGGAACTTGTTTCGTTTATCTCGAAATTTTATGTAATTTTTTTAAAAGAAAAAAAAATATTATTTGGACTTGATCTAATAAAGTTATGAATTTTTAAAGTTTGAGTTTCTATTGAGATTTGCATATGTAAATAGTGAAAACTAGTTTTAAATTGAGGAAAAAGACAAAAAAAATTTAAAAAATATGATTTAGAATGCTCCGTCAAACGGGTGCTTAATGTCCATCAAAAAAAAAAAAAAAAAGAAGAAGAAGAAGAAGAAAGCAAAGCACACTACAATTAAAAAAAAAAAAAAAAAAACATTAAGAGGGTGTTTGGTGTTTGGGTTTGAATTAAGATTTTAAAGTTGAGTTTTAGAGTTGATTTCAATCATGATTGAGAACAAAGATAAACAGCAAAACCAAGCTCTTTCGGGAAATTCTAGAAGAGAGGATCTCCACAAAAGATTTTCTTCAAATACATTCAGTTTAAAAAAAAAAAAAAAACATTAAGAGGGTGTTTGGTGTTTGGGTTTAAATTAAGATTTTTAAGTTGAGTTGAACATAAGTAAAGTTGAGTTTTAGAGTTGAGTATTTGATAAAAAGTTTGAGATAAAAAGTTTAACTTGAGTTGAGTGTTTGGTACAAAAGTTTGAGTTGAAAAATTTAACTTGAATTGAGTGTTTGGTAAAAAAAAGTTTGAGTTGAAAAGTTTAACTTGAGTTGAGTGTTTGGTACAAAAGTTTGAGTTGAAAAGTTTAACTTGAATTGAGTGTTTGGTAAAAAAAAGTTTGAGTTGAAAAGTTTAACTTGAGTTAGGGCCCTGTTTGGATGTAAAAAATTTGAGTTAAAATTTTTTAATCAAATTTAACATTCCATTGTAGGTTTTTTATCAGAAAAATTAAAAAAATAAAATAAACTAAATTAAAAACACACATCAACAACATACATCAAAACCTTTTACCATCCTTATGAAATTATGAAGAATCGCACACGTCACTGGGATCATTACTTGTTTTTTAATGGGATAACTGTTAATGCCTTAGTTTAGTGGTAATTAACTTCCTACTAGTCATCTTCCTTTTCCTTCCCCCTTAGGCCCCAAAAACAAAAAAAAACAAAAAAAACTCTCTCTAATATCAAAAAAACGACAATGACAAACACTCTCCTAAACTCTCTCTCCTTCTCTCTCTCTCTCTTTCTCTCTCTAGACTATTTTCCCATTCTTTTTCTCTCTCCCCAAACACCACCCTCACCGATGGTACAGCCGGCGAGCCCATCTCCGCCCAACCCCCAACTGACCCAGCAATTCTTGAGCTCCGTCTTCTCCCAGCGCGGCCCCTCCGCCCTCCCCTACTCTGAGGACACCAAATGGCTTATCCGCCAGCACCTCGTCTCCCTCTCCGCCGCCTTCCCCTCCCTCGAGCCCAAGACCGCCTCCTTCACCCACAATCGCATTTCCTACCGTGATACATGGGTCAAAAACCACTTTTTGTGGAACGCCAACGGTGAGTCTCACGACCTTCTTCTCCGTCGAGGAGTTTCAGAGGACAAGCGATGGTGGGGTGGTTGGTCGAGATCTGGTTCACGCGAGGAATCGTAAATAGGTTCACGCGAGGGAGGCGGAGATCTAGGTTTCCCTTCCTCTGGCCTCGAATCTCACGGTGGTGCCAATGGGTTCTTCTCCGCTCAAACACCGACAACCCGTTCCGCCATCTCCGACAATTTCTTGCTTCCTTCACCGGGCCGGTGACTTGGACGAAAAGTTGGGGCTATTTTTTTTCCTTTTGCTTGTAATTGTATTGTGATCGGGTGGAGTCGGATTCATTGCACCACATCTGCTTCACGGGGAGTGGGCGAAGCCACTGACAAGCAGCAGATGGGCGCCGGTGGGGAGGAGCACGAGGGTGGTGAATAGTGGGCAAGGCAGGAGTGAGACAGAGACCACAGAGACGAATGGGTGCACAATAAATCAAGTTCAGTTTATTGTGCAACGGTTCAAAGGGAGATTGAAGCTGAACTTACATCCCAAACTCCTATAGTTGGGACTGAACTAGGAAATACCAGTTTGAACTGGTTTGCCAAACGGGCTCCAAGTCTCCGTTTGGTGAACGGTTTGAGTTAAGATTTTTAAGTTGAGTTGAAGATAAGTTAAGTTGAGAGTTAGAGTTGAGCATTTGGTAAAAAGTTTGAATTGAAAAGTTTAATTTGAGTTGAGTGTTTTGATGTAAAAAGTTTGAGTTAAAAATTTTAACTTGAGTTGAGTGTTTGGATGTAAAAATTGAGTTGTATTAAGAAATGTAATTTATTAGAATTGTATTATGTATTGGAAATTATTATTATTATTATTATTATTTACATCTTAATTTGGTTCCTATGTATAGAATAATTGTGACTGTAGTCCATAAAAAAATATTTTTAGTTAGATTATTTTTATATGACTCGCAATTTAGGAGGTTTTCCACATATATTTCATGGAAACCAACATAGAAGCTCTGAAGGTGACGTTTAGATTTGTTAGTTGTTTTACTTTAAGATTTAAATAATTTTTCCTTTAAGTTATTCCTTTCTTTTTTTCATTTTTCCTCTTTTGCTTTCTCCTTTTTTTTTATTTGTTGTTTTTTAATATTTTTATGCTAACAATAATAGAGAAATAAAGGAACAAATAAACCGGAAATATCCCCTCCCTCCCTCTCTCTTTGCCCCCCTCCCTCTCCCTCTCGCTCCATCCCTTTTCGCAACCCCCGGCACAAACCCAGATCTGGGTTACACTACCGTCACCCCCACATGTTAGCCAACGAGGTCGTGCCCCCCACCTCAAACCCCGACTCCCCCCCCCCCCCCTCTCCCTCCCTCTCGCAACCCCCGACACAAACCCTAATCTGGGTTGTGTCGCCATCGTCGCCCCCCCCCCCCTCCCCCAAACATGACGACATAATCATGTCCCCCACCCTTATGCCCTCTCTCCCCTCTCTCTCTCTCTTTTCTCTTTCTCTCTCTATCCCCCTCTCCCCCTCCCCTTCCCTCTATCCCTCTTGCTCCTCCCTTTTGCAAACCCCCTCGACACGAACCTAGATTGGAATCGACCCCCTTTCTGCCCAGTCATGAGCCACCATCACCCCACCGGAACCCAGATTGGAGTTGACTCCCTCCATCTTCGGCACCGTCGAGCCTTCCCCTGGAATCACCAATCTAGGTCCCCCCCCCCCCTCCCACCCTCGTTGTCTTTGTTGTCGCTGAGCTTGACCTCAAAACCCAGACCCCACGAACCCCAACCCCACCCCTCATTTTCTCTGCCTAGTGAAGTGGGGCGGTGGGTACACAATGCTCATTCAATGCGAGACAAAAAGAATGGGTTAGTCGCACAGTAAACCGAGTTTGGTTTACCGTGCAACGGTCCAACGCATAGTTGGGACCAAACACATACACCAAATGAGTTGAGTTCAATTTGAACTCAAAAATTGAGTTCAAACTGACTCACCAAACAAAGCTTAAATAAAACAAAAAGAGACTGTTCGAGTACAGACTTTTAGACTCCGTTTGGTGATACAATTTGAGTTAATATTTTTAAGTTGAGTTGAAGATAAATTAAGTTGATAGTTAGAGTTGAGCATTTGATAAAAAGTTTGAGTTGAAAAGTTTAACTTGAGTTGAGTGTTTGGATGTAAAAAGTTTGAGTTAAAAAGTTTAAGTTGAAAAGATAAGTTAATATGTCATTGTAGGTTGTAAATGAAAAAATAAATAAAATAAATAAAATTAAAATAAAAACATACATCAGCAACATACATCAAAACCTTTTACAATTTTTTTTACATAACCATAAAATATAACAATAAGAATTATGTAATTGCGAACTAAGAAAAAAAAAGGACATGAAAAAAAAAGGATAGAGCATAATAATAATAATAATAAAGTATAAAAGACAAATTAAAGACGTGAAAGTGGTTGGTCAAGGAAATAATAATAATAATAATAATAATTAAGTATAAAAGGCGAAAAGGTACTCACATTATAATAAAGTACAATACAAAGTACTCACTTCTTTTATACAAAAAGTTTTTTTTTCCTGTCTTTTTGTTGCAAATTGATCTTTCAACTTTTTATACGGTGATGTAGTGTGAGCTATTATTATTTGACTAATTTTATGCTTCCTCGGTCACAATGAACTAGTTTATTAGGTCATGTTTCATGCGTCATATTATATTCTATTATATTGCTATTAAGAGAAAATTTAGGCCCTCCAACCACTCTTGACTCCCATCTCATCGCTGCGTGGGGCTAAAGATTTGGAGTCAAGACTGACGTAAGGATCGGGGGGCTAGAGATTAGATCAGGGTCCCACTACCAGTGTCAAAGATAAGACTTAGGTGTGATAGAGTCGGGATCTAGGGCCAAGATCAAGTTAGGTTTTGGGAGAGTGATCAAGAGAAAAGGTCACAACTGTCACACTTTTGAAAATTTCTAGACATTCTTGTCACTGTTTTAGACACTTTAACTTCTTCCTTACCCAACAGAACTCATTCTAATCTGTTTTAAACAACATTTCCCAATTGCTAAAAAAAAATATATATTAAGATACTGTATATATTCTATCAGATGTCATCAAAATCAATAATTATAACCGACATGTTAGTTACGGGCTTTGATCGTCGGCACTGATCACCTAAATATACTAGTAGAATATTTTTTATAATCTATCATAATATTTATTTGTTTTCAATATAGACGACCAGATGTATCTGGCTCCAATGGGCAGTTGCCAATGTTGGTTACCGGCTCCGATTGTCAGTGATTGAAATATTCTAGTAGAATATACTTGATAATCTAACATAATATTTTTTGTTTTCAACATAAATCTAGAAACATCTCCAACCGAAGTTAGAGACGTTCGGCGATCCATTTTAAAAACAAAAAAAAATGGAAGAATATCCAAACTATTCAACTAGAATACTCCAGTGACTGGACGGGCGATTGGAGCCAGAGATCGACATTGTCGACGGTCACTATTGGTTCTTATGTCATCTAATAAAATTTATATGGTATCATAATGATTACAGTTAAAAACAAAAACAAAAAACAAAAAACAAAAAAAACAAAAAACAAAAAAAAAAAAAAAAACATGTCTAAAAATTTAAGAAAGCAAAAGTGTGGCAAAATTTTTCATAGAGGGAAAAAGGTGGCAAGGTGGGTAATTTTCTCAACGATCAACGTTGGGATAGATAGTTTTAAAGCAATATTTGTAAATCAGACTCTGATATATATTATAAATTTTTTTGAATAAAGTTTATGCATTGTGATTAAAATAGTCATATATATGTATGTTTACCATTCATTGAAATAATGAGTTATATATCGTAATGTGATGAGATACTTGCCAATGTCTGTTTCTAAATATATGTGTAGTGTGTGTGTGTGTGTGTGTGTACATATATATATATATATATATATATAAGATATATTCAAAGGACTTGGTAAAACTTTTTGATCGCAGTTGGTAAACAAAGCTGGATATTTTTGTTGGATATACGAATATGATGGAGTAAAGGAAAATTTCACAAACTCACTCTGCCCCTGCTTGCTATTAAAGGTTCATTTCATCAAGCCTCTAAGGCAAAAAAACGTATTTCATCCCGAGTTACATTGGTTACGCTAGATCAAAGGACTGGTAGTAAGAAAGTTTAAACTAGTTAATTGACGGTCGCATTTAGGTCAGGCTGTTACAAGACTGATAACCTAAGAGAAATTACTATTCCCTAATGAAAGGGAAGAAATAAATCTGATTGATAGATTCCAATTACCAATCCTCTATCTTTTAGAAATAAATGGTCATTTTGTGCAAATACTTCATTAGGATAAATTAAATATATACAACAATAAAAAAAATGGATAAGACAATTAAATTCAAAATCATGTCATAAACCATGATAAAAACTAATAGCTGACTACATTACATGAATATCAAACCTGGAACAGGAGAAACACTCACAAGGACTAGTAAGAAAAACTCACAAGGACTAATAAGAAAAGTACTACATATGTATAAACTTGAATATAAATAAAATAAACTTTTCATTAAATAAAATAAACATTTTATGAAATAAACAAAAAAAATTAAAATAATAAAAAAGAATAAGTATTAATATTAGTAAATAATATACAGTAAAGTGAACAATTATTGTTATATAAAGAATATTAATATATAATAGAATATTACTATATAGTATTAATATATTAAACAATAGAAAATATTAGAATAAAAAACATCTAATATAAAAAAAATTAAATGAAATTTAAAATATTAAAAAGAAATATACATAACAATAATATTTAGGGTTATCTACATGATAGTCTAAATTAAGGACTACGATTTAAAATATGTCCATTTTTTCTTTTATTTATAGGAATTTCTAATTTGATACTTATAAAGACTACATTACCTTTTTATCAAGAGTTGAATATAAACAAATAAAGAATTGATTAAAAAAGGAAAAAAACTCTTTAAAAAAAATTTCAAACTCAGCAAATCTTTTATAAAAGGAAAAACCATTTTTCTTGACTTACAATAAAGAAAAAAGGACCATAACAAATATTAATTGTATTGTAAATGAAAAGCAATTATTATAATAAATAATTGGTCAGTAAGATAAAATTCACAAAAAATATATAAAGAAAATTAAATAGATATTGTACAAAAATATTAAACACTTTATAAAATCTAAAAAAGACATCATAATGATATAGTAATTATCATAAATGAAAAAACACTATATTGATATAGTAATCATAAAGAGAGGAAAAAGAAAAATCATACCACATTCAAAAAAGTATCATAATGATATGGTAATTATCATTTAAAAAAAAAAAAAAAGCAATTTTATATGACATTTAAACTTTAGAAACTAACTGTTAAAAAAATTCCAATAATAACAAATAAAATAAATTATCATAATAACGTCACAATTGTCATAAATAACCTAAATCATACTAAAAATTAGATTTTTTACAAAATCTAAATCATACTTAAGAAATAGGTTATAAAAAACATATATCTTACTAACAAGCAATCACTATAATAAAGAACTAGTCATTACCATAAAAGATACAATAATGATGAACAAATAAGGGAAAAAAGTCGTGATGAGAGAAAATGATGTTAAATATAATAAAATGACAAAATAGGTACTATGAATTATTGTTTTTATAAAAATAGACATTTATGTAATATTATCAAAAAATGAACATATTTTAAAATGGGATCCTAAAAATAGACTTTTTGTGTAATTATTTCTAATGTTTAAAAACAAATATAGAGTATTTGGTGTAACTCTATCCAAATATGATTGAGCATTTGTGCACACTGCAACAAGTATAAGGGCCCGTTTGGGGACACCGTTGTCGTCTCTTTTCCAATGGTGTGTTTGGGGTGGGTTTTGTTTCCAAATCCACAAAAAATTAATATTTTATTTTATATTTTATCATATCAACAATACACACATCCTAAATATTACTTTTTATTTCCATTATTCTTCCATCAAACACAAAAATCCAAAACAACTTTCTCTAAAAGTATTATCTCAAATCCATATTTTCAAAACACATCTCGACTGTAAAGAAAACATCTTCTTTCAAAACTCCATCTCTACAAATCCCCGAACAAGCCCTAAAATGTGGTCATCAACGAACGACCAAGAAAACTATATATGAACACAATCGTGATGATAAGGGAAATGCAAATGATATGATAAACGACAGAATTGTGTCCGCACGGCAGAAATAACTCCAAAATGGAATCTTTAACATCTTCAGTAACTTCGTCAATTATGTCACAATCTTCCATGTTAAACTCGAGCTCATTGGTGAGACATCTGTGGATTAGGAGCGCTACTTTTTATGAATATTTAAGATACACTGGTTCATTGTTTATTTCTCTTCGTTTCACTTTTGATCTCTATCTTGGCAGCTTCCTAAACTCTTTTTTAGGGGTCGTTTTGGGGACAAGAGACGGAGTTTGAAATTAATTTTAATTGGAGATGAATTGAGTATTTGACGATGTACGTTTGATAAAAAAAAAATTCTTAGTGAAAAAGTGTAAATCTTAAAATATGTTCGGAAAAAAATAATATGGATTTTATTTTGTTTATCTCGAAATTTTATGTATTTTTTTAAAATCATCTCATTTAGACTTGAGATAACAAAATTATTAACTTTTAAAATTTGAGTTTTTGTTGAGATTTAGATATGTAAATAGTGAAAAATAATGTTAAATTGAAGAAAAAGATTTTTTTAAAAAAATTTTAGAAATGTAGTTTAGAGTGCTCTCCCAAGCGAGCGCTAAAGGTTTGTCAAAAAAAAAAAAAAAAACTTTACAATAAAAATAATAATAATAAAAAACAATAAAGATCAATCATGATTGAGAACAAAGATAAACAGCAAAACCATACTCTCTCCGGGAAATTCTAAAAGACAGGATCTCCACAAAAGATTTTTCTTCATGTACATTCAGTAATAAAAATAAATAAAGGACACTGTTAAAGAAAAGACTTTTAGAAGACCAAACAAATTTCTCACAGTATACAAGTCAGCATAAGAAAGAATATTCAAACATCGGCATACAAGTGGGCCTTAAGAAAATTTAAGTCGTGAAAGTGGTGGGTCAAGATAGAGCAAAATAATAAGGGGAAAGTATTACTAACACAAATTAATGATCATTACATAAATATAATATAAAAAATAATATTAGATTAATATGATATATAATTTAAATTAAAATAAATTAAAGTTTGTGTCATGTTAGTTAAGATTGAGAAGTTTGTATTATATTAGTATATAGATGAAAAAAAATTATTATTTAGATAATTTTCTCAAATAATAATAGTAGTAATAATAAAGTATAAAAGGTACTAACTTCTTTTTTCTTTTTAATTATTTTCTATCTTTTTTTTTTTTTTTTTTTTTGCAAATTGATCTTACAACTTTTTATATGGCAATTAAGGGGGCTATAATTTGACTATCATACTTCCTCGATCACAATAAACTATTTTATTAGGTGATGTTTGCACATCATATTATATTATATTGTATTGTTATTAAGAGAAAATTTAGGTCCTTCAACCACTCTGGACTCCGATCTCATCATTGGAGTCGGGCTCATAATTTGGAGTCAAGACTGGGGTAATAAGGATTAGACGGCTAGAGATTAGATCAAGATCCATGGCCGGTGTCAAAGATGTGGTTGAGGTGTGATAGGGGTCGGGATCTAGGGCCAATATCGGGGTAGGTTTTGGGACAAGGATCAAGAGAAAATGTCAAAAATGTCACTCTTTTGAAAACCAGTTGACATTCTTGCCACTGTTTTAGACACATCCACTCAAGAGTACTCAACCTAACATGTTATTTATCTAAATTTTTCTTTTAGATTAAAACAAACTATCAGACCCAACAATGTTCACGGACAATGTTGGTCATGGGCTTTGGGTGCAGGCACCGGTCACCGGATTACTCTAATAGAATATTTTTGATAAACTACAAAATATTTTTTTTTTATTTTCAACATAGATGATCATGCGTATCTGGCTTTGATGGCCGGTTGCTGGCACTAGTCACCGGCTTCAGTTGCCTTTCACCGGAATATTCTATTAGAATATCTTTGATAATTTAACATAATATATATATATATATATATTTCAACATAAACTACAGAACATCTCCAACTGGTGCCGGTGACGGAAGCCAGAGACATCCGGCCATCTATATTGAAAATTAAAATAAAATAAAAAAACTGGTGGAATGTCAAAACTAATATTTTACTAAAATATTTTGATGACTCATGTCGACAACCGGAACCGGATAGATCTGGTCATTTTTGTTTTGAAAACAAAACAAATATTTTAATAGAAATATCCAAAATATTATATAGAATACTTTAGTGATCGGCACCGACGACCAGAGTCCGAGACCAACATTGTTGGTGGTAGTCAAGGCTGACTCAAGCAATTTTGGGGCCTAAAGCAAAAAAATTTAAGGAGGCCTTTTCTACAATAGAAATATCTTATTTGTACTGGAAATTTTCACACATTAAATTTTGTAAAAAAAAAAAAACCACATCAAAATGAAAATGTATGCAAAATAGTTAATACCCTTATCGATTGGACATTTTTTTCACTTCCCACCTATAATTCTCATTTTTTATAATAAGTATTAACTAAGTATTAAACTTATTCAAAACATTAAAAGAGAGAATTAAAGCTTATTTGAAATTTAGTTAGATCTCTTTGTTTTTGTTTTTTAAAGATGTAAAGTATTAAAATAAAATTTTTGTATTCAAACTTATTCAATATATATTTTAAACTTATTCAATATATATTTTAGTACATAGTTGACCTTAAATAAATTTTTTTAATGCTATGTAACAAATTTAGGGGCCTTGAAAGTATGAGATTTTTAGAATTCTATTCGTAAACATACAGAGAAATTTATTTGTTTTCAAGCCTATATTTTCATTATTATATATACAGATGTGACATAATTTTCAAATCTATTTTTATAAGTCTGTCAATAGTATGTATAAATGATCGAATTAGTGGTTTGACCAAAAAAAAAACTTAAATAGGCCTTAATTTTTAAGTTTAACATATATATATATATTCTTTATTATATGTACAAATGTGACATGATTTTCAAGTCTATTTTTATAAGTCTCTCAATAGTATGTATAAATGTTCGCATTAGTGGTCGGACAAAAAAAAACGTAAATAGGCCTTAATTCTATATGTGTTATATGTGTTATGGTCTATGGTAAGAAAGATATGGTTTGGTGTACACACACAACTCTGAAGTTATGACTGAAGTAGTTTTGATAGTATTTTCTTATTTCTTACTGATGTTTTGTCTGAGTGCATGGATGATTTTGCAGGTTTTGATTTGAATTTTCAATTTGACATGATTTTTCTTTCGCTTGAATTGCTAGGGACTAGCAATAAGCTAGTTGGGAGTTCTGATAAATGCACAAAAATGCATTTTTGTTGTACGTAATTGTCAAATAAATTAAATTTTAATTAAATATTTCTCATGAATTTAATTTAAAATATATTTTGTGTGGAAATATTTAGTTTTAATATAATTTAATTTGTTTTGTAGGGAAATAAGATATTTGGGTCAAAATTGTAAGCAAAATCAAATGAAAGGCCCTTCAAAAGAGAAGCCCATCAGCAAGCCCGAGCCATTCGAACCAGCCGTGTAGCTAAGTCGCGTGCCCACCAGAGCCGCCACGTGTCGCACTCCAACACGTGGGCCCCAGCTCTCCGCATCTCCGGGCGTTCGCCACACACCGCACCCAGCCAATCCAGGCGTGAGTTTTCGCGCGTGCATATGGTGGGCCCGGCTGTTTTTCACATTAGATGCTTCTCCACTCCCTGCTCGCCACGCTTCCAGTGGCCCCAGATGTCAGCCACTTGTTCTATTTGCATGGGATTCTCTTTGTTGAAGGCTACTGTTTCTTGTTGTTGCTCTTCCTCTCTTTAAATATCAGTTTTAATGCTTACTTTAAATTTGTGTTTGATTTATCAATTAAAGATAAAAATTTTAAGTTAGAGTCTATTGATTTTTCAATAATTAATTATAAATTTTGTTAATTTTTTAAAAAAGATAAAAACTGATATGAAAAAATACAGTTTAGTTGAAGTTGAACTTAAACGCCAAACAAAACCTAAGTCTTGTTCTTTCTATTTAATTGGAATTCATTTTCTTTTATTTTCTGTTGTAGATTAACGTTTATAGCTTTCCTTGACAGCACCATAAACTCTATAAATAGAGGTTTGGTCAAGTGTGTCAATTTGTTGAATTTTAGTCTAAGTATTGTCGTATTTTCTCATATTTTCTCTAAGAGTTTTGTGAGAATGTTGAATATGAGTAGATAGATTTTCTTTGGTGAGGCTAAAGATGATCCTATATGTGTAGTGAATTAGTTTAGGTTTTGATTCTTTATTGATTTGTATGGTTTATATATTTGAGTAAATAATTTTCTTTCATCTTATTTCTTTCTCATATCAATATATTTTGTTGTCAACTTTTATATAAATTTAGTCAAGCTCTTTTTATGTGATTGTTGCATTATATGATATATTGATAGCATTATTTTATAAGTAGTATTTTATTACAATATTGTCTATAGTATATTGTCACTTTTGGATTTCTTATAAAATAATTTTTGATATTTCTTAATGTGAGAATTTTATCTACTCAAATACATTTTAATTTGCAAGTTCATCAAATTTTTATTTTATGATTGATTGTTTGGGATATGTAACTTTCAATTGAGTCATTTTATGAATCAAAATCCAAATAAATAAACAAAACATATAGGAGATTCTTGATTTCTTACCACTTTTGATTATTGAAGTTTTCCATTTTAAATTGCGTTGTCTTTAAATTTGTTTCAAAATCACAAAAATGCTTATTCCTTTTCTTTATTTGATTACTTATTTCTCTAATGTTTTTGTTCCGCTAATTTTTTATTGTTTGTTTATATCACCTCCTTGTGGATACGATCGCCCGATCCATACTACAATTGACCGCTTTATTTCGATACGGTTTGGGAGTAAACATATGAAGGAAAATAGAAGGGAAAGAATATAAAAAGGAAAAAGATTGTAGTGTGGTCTATTTATTTATTTATTTATTTTTTTTTTGTTCTCTTTAAAAATCGAAAGAAAACAAAAATTCACTCAATAGCTAATAAAATTATTTTTTATCTCTACTTTTGAAGTTAAAAAAAAAAAACCTTAAATAAATTAAACAAATTAAAAAATGACTTTTTTATTTTTTCTTCTTCCACCATGATACTAAATAACATATATGAAAGAAAACAAAATCTTATATCTTTCTTTTATTTTCTTTAACTTCTATTTTTCCTTTCACACTTTGTTTCTTTCTTTCTTATCAAACATCGGCTAAGTTTTCGCCCACGTACTGTCAACCAATAGTCGAATGGTTGTGCAGATGTGCCACCGTGCCTCTTCCTCTTTTTCTTTTTCCTTTTTTTTCTTTTTTTAAAATAAAGGAATCTGTTATTTAATAAGAATATTAATATAATACAATAATAGATTCTATCATATAAACTCATCATCTATTTTATTAGATAAGTTTATGGTAAAGACCTGTTGAAAGTGACTATCGATGAGACTCCATCTAATCTGGTTAAAAGAAATTAAATGTAATCAGATATCTGACAATCTTTTTTAAAATAATTGAATTTTTAGGAATATTAGATTATAGTATTTGATTTGTACGTAGACAATTTTAGTAAGATTCACAGGAATATTATATTATTGTTTTAAAAAAAAAAGACACAGAGTAACGGAAAAAGGATGAAAAAGAAAAAGAAAAAGGAAAAAAAGATACGCATTAGGAAAAAAAAACAAAAAGAAAAAACAAATCAAAATAACAAAAACAAACTAAAATTGCAATGATGTATATAACTTATGATATTATGTAAATAAAATATATGCATCTTAAATATATAAAAATAGAAAAGAAGAATCACGTAAAAAAGGAGGGTGAGGGGGGGGAGACGGTGAAGAAAAGTTAAAATTTTAAAGTTAAAAGAATAATTATGTCTAAATTATTTAAATCTTAAAGTTAAATTTTAAGGTTGAGAAGGGAAGAATCAAATCTGATTTACCCATTAAGAAAAACAAGGGTAAGAAAGTAAATTTGATGGGATTTGTACTAGATCCAAATTAATTATTTATTTAAAAATTTTTATTTGGACACAAATCGATCAGGTATGCAGAAGTTTGGAGACCCCTGCTAATGGAGATGGCGGAACGGCGGCGGCGGCGGCAGAGGCATAAGACGGTCGGCGAAAAGATTCTCGACTGATGGAGGAACGAAGCAGTCTAATTTATTCGTTTTTCGCCTTAAGTCTCTGTTTTTCTCTCGTTCTCCTCTATGTTTTTCTTCCTTTTGCTCACCTCTATAGAACAATGGAGACCACCCAGCTTTTGAAGATGGCGGAACGGCGGCGGTGGATGAGCGTCGGACGAAGAGGCTCTCGCACGGTGGAGGATCCAAGCACCATACTTTCTTCCTTTTCACACTTAAATAAATCAATTCATAACCATTTACTTATTATCAAATCAATCCTCAAATTATGTTTTCCTTCAAATTTTAAGTTGAATTTCAACACACTTTATACAAAATTAAAAAATTTCTTTCCCACTCAAAACCAGCTAAAATTAATTAATTAATATTATTTTTTGATTAAATTATTAATTAATTTCGTTTAAAAATTTAACAGAAAGAATTATTATAATAATATTTTAATAATTTAGGAATATTCTGATAACGATAAAAATAGAGATCAAAATTGTACTTTAAAAATTTAAGAACAAAATAAACAATTACCATATAAAAAATAATTAAAAAAAAAAAGCTTTAAGAGTATGTTTGAGACAAATGAGAAAATATGAAGAAGTGGATGATAAATTATCTAGGTGAGAAAAATAAAGAAGATTAGAGTTTTTTTTTTTTTTTTTTTTTTTCCTCTTATGATGCTTGGAATGCAATGCCTCAAACAAAATTAGTGGGTTTTTTAAGGTTTGGATCCTGTCCCCAAAAAAATTCATTCATCTTATACTCTCCTAACAAAACATTATGAACATCAAAATCATTCAAGTTCCGCTCCTTCGTGCCATTATTCTCTCCTACCCAATACACTTTAATTCATCAAGTTTGAGAATTCTTTTTTTTTTTTTTTTTTAATATAGCACTATTATCTTCTAAATTCGTCAACCTTAAAAACATCTACAATGTAATGCTAACTTGATATACCAATGGTAAACGTTGATATTTATATTTTAAAAAAAAGGTGTGCTCAAATGAAGAGCTATTTTTTATACCAAATTTGGTATATGCTAAATTTTGTGATAAATTTATACCATAAAATATAGTTAATACCAAATTTAACTTTTACTTCCTATTAATTGGTGTTTTCACTTTTCAATATAATTGTTACAATATTTCTTATTTTTAAATTAGTAAAATACTAAAATTTCACTTTTATGAGTTCCAAAGCATAATAAAGATAACCAAAAAAAAATAATAGAAATGGCATTTGAAATAGCATTATATCATTGAAGTCTAAAGTATGATTGTAGATGCTGGATTTTACAATCAAAATTTAAACAGAAACGTCAGTTTAATAAATATCATAATTGATTGTTTGGGCTCTTGAACATCGTGATGAAACTCATAAAACAACAAATGAATAAGAATATGCATGTCAGAAAATGAATATAAAATCTGATAATCAAATAAAAAATAGACGGTAAATTAATGAACACCAAGATGTAAAGAGGTTCGCCAAATGATGTGCTACGTCCTCTGTGAGTAAGTGCTTTCACTATTAATGTAGGCTTGAGAGTACAAGAATGCTTTCTGAGAATATTTTGACAGAGTAACAGTAAGTCTTAATTAGAGAAAATAAGATCGATCCCGTTAAAGGTGGGGGTCTTCCTTTATTTATAGAGGAAGATGGGTCTGAACCCGTAACCGCTGATGACAGTTTCAGATATTGTCTTAAGGGACACGTGTGAGCATGCCATTGGTGATCTTTTATTTGATGGTTATTAGAGTGAATTCAAATATTCGATCATGGGCTTGGCAGTTATCATGAATGATCTGACATGTCATCGTCGATAGTATGTTCGACTGTTGTGGGAGGCATACTCTACTATCTTCGTTGAGTACGAGCGTCGAATGATAGTTAGAAAACAAGCCTTTACCCTTATGAGATTCAATGTGCCAAAGATCACGTTTTGATCCGATGGTTCGATGTTCGATTGCGAACAATCCCAATTAATAGGATCCGGCCCAACTTATACAAGTGATCGTTCATGGTTAGAGGAAATCGGGGCCGGCCCAACTTGAGAGTTGTTAGATAAACTATTAAAGAGTTAACGTCATAAAGGGAAGACGAAGTCTAACCCCAACAGATAACCCCCACTCTATCGAGCGATGAATCCTCGATAGAGTGTATGATTGTGGGCGAGAAAACCGCATCAGTCGTGGTTACATCAGATCAGAGAAATCCGAACAGACTTGCGAATCAATCGATGGGAAACCTCAAGCCCTATGAGGAAGGTCATCCGTATACACGTGGCGTGCAGTGATTGAATGTTTTGAAACGTTATAATTGTTTCCTTTGAAATTCGTACCGCTGTGACGTAAGAAATCTGAGCTGGTGTAAGCGAATTTTTCGGGATTCGTGCCGTTGCACTGTACGACCTTTTGAGCGAGATTCTCGATGTCTTACCACTTTTGATTATTGAATTTTCTCCATTTTAAATCGTTATCTTTAAATTTGTTTCAAAATCACAAAAATACTTCTTCATTTTCTTTATTTGATTACTTATTTTTCTAATGCTTTTGTTCCGCTAATCCTTTCTTGTTTGTTTTTATCACCTTCTCGCAGATACGACCGTCCGATCTATGCTATAATTGACCGCTTTTTTTGGACACGGTTTAAGCATTAACATATGAAGGAAAAGATAAGGGAAATAAAATAAAAGGGAAAAAGATCGTAACGGGATCCACTTTTTTTTCTTACTATTCATATTAATTTAGTCGTTTTTCACCTTAAGTCTCTGTTTTTCTCTCGTTGTCCTCTATGTTTTTCTTCCTTTTGCTCACCTCTATAAAAGCAATGGAGACCCATACTTTTGAAGATGGCGTAACGGCGGCGGGGATGAGCGTCGGGCGAAGAGGCTCTCGTACGGTGGAGGATCCAAGCACCATACTTTCTTCCTTTTCAGACTTAAATAAATCAATTCATAACCATTTACTTATTATCAAATCAATCCTCAAATTATGTTTTCCTTCAAATTTTAAGTTGAATTTCAACACACTTTTTCCAAAATTAAATAAAAATTGCTTCCCACCTGAAACCAGCTAAATAATTTCGTTCCCCACCAAAATTAAAAAACCAAAATTTATTTTTAATTTTCCAACCTAATATGATCCGTTCAAACTGAGGATATTCACGCCAAAATTTAGTTCTAAAAAAATGCAACATCAAAGAGCCAAAAAAAGCGTATCCTAGGGTATTATTTCTCAAACTCCTTTTTCATAGCTGTATTCATATGAACTCGACCTTTTTACAAAACCAGAATCCATTAATTAAAGACCGACTCTCAACCATTTTTAACGAAGACAGAAAAATCACAAAACAAACTAACAAACATTTGACGCTTGACCTTCAAAGGGTAACAACAAAGCCAAATCCTGGATACGAACACACACACACACACAGAGAAATATATATATATATATATATATATATATGAGAGTGCATGCTTACTTCTTTGTAGGCTTAGGCACAGGAACAAGCAGGTCATCCAAGAATTGCCTGCCTATGAAATCCTTCATCATGAAGTCTGTAATCACGTCCTCTGGCTTTTGACTAGCGACTGAATTCAGATCCGAATCGGGTGTTTTCGACGGCTTGAAATCCGAGCATTGCTTGTTCTTCATCTCCATTTGCTTAAGCAATTTCTCGTAGTGACCGACTTTTTTGCCCAAGTTGTCTATTTTCGCATGCAATGCTTTCAACTCCACTGCATGATCTCCTGACTTGTTCATATCATGGACTGCTTTCTTAACAGGATTTGAGAAAAAAACTCCACCTGAAAGTTCAATAAAACCCACCTGAAAATTATTTATATATTTATTTATTTATTTGTATGCAATTGGCCGGTTTTACCTTTTTGTTAGGTTTTATTCTGGTCCATCAGTGATGTGTTTATAGTTTATCATTGATAGATTGGCGTATCAATAATGGACCAGTAATATATGATTAATGGATCGCTAAATTATATTTCATAATGATTAATCAATAATTAACAATCAAATCTATCAATAATGGAACCCCGAGTCCTTCAGTGATGAACATCAAGCAATCAGATTGAGTATATTTAAAATTATCCATTTTCCTAAATTAAAAATGTTGAGACATTTATTTATTTATTTTTTATGTTATTTTCCTTTATACCCTATGAAAAACTAATCTATCAATAGAAAACATTTTAATCATTAGAATATATATACTACAACCAAATCAGAATTTCTTTTCTTTTCTTTTCTTTTTTTTTTTGAAAGGAACCAAAAAAAAAAAAACCATATTTCTATTTCTAACAAAACTTCATTAGAGCACCTAAAATATCATTTGTACACAAAAATCAGATTTTTTTTTTTTTTGAAAGGAGCCAAATGTGAAATTAAAAAAAAAAAAACCATATTTCTTTTTCTAACAAAACTATATTAGAGCACCTAAAATATCATTTATACAAAAATAAAAAATAAAAAAATCTGAACACAACCAGATTTCTTTTTCTTTTTCTTTTTTTTCATACCCAAGAAAGAATTCTCTGATCTCCCTCTCTCACTTTTTCTTTTGCCAAAATAACTCATTTCTGAAATTCACTCATTTATACCCAAACACCATACAATTTGCCTTTTTAAGTGCGTAAAATGCATCTATTAAACTAAATATAAAAAGAGAGAGAGAGAAATAGAAAGTATTAAAAAAAAAAAAAAGGGACTTAAACCTGGAATATAGTATTTGAGAGCCTCCTGGGCGGAGTACTTGGCGACGTTAGCGGCAAAGGGGAAAATCTTGGAGCGGGTTTCCTCACTGGGCCAGTGCTGGCTGAGTACGCCGCCGGCGTTAACTTTGACGGCGTTGTAGACGCCGTTGACGCCGGCTTTGGTGTATTCATAAGAGATAGAGCCCCAGCTCTTGACGGACGTTAGATGATTGGGTGCGTTCCGTTTCACTGAATCCGCCATGCCGGAGATGTAATCCCAGACGCCCATTTCTCTCTTATCTGGTTCCCACCTGTTGATGCTTTCTTAATCTCTTCATCTTCGCTCTTCACTAGAAGGTAAAAGTAAAGGAAAAGTCTGCTCTGAAGTCTTTATTAAAGAACGATCTTTGCCTTCCCAATACAATATTACTATTTTCCCTTTGGTCATGACTCATGACTGACCTTTCTCGAAAACCCCCCACCGACTCTTAAATTGTTTGGTTACTCGTTAAATTTTTTAAATTTTTACGACTTTAATTGATGATTTTTTTCATAATTGAAATATTTTTAAATTATTAAAATATTATTATAATAATTTTTTATATAATTTTTTAAATAAAATTCATTAATTAGTATTATTTTTTTTTATCAAATTATTAATAAATTTCGTTTAAAAATTTAACGAAAAAAACAATTGTAATAATATTTTAATAATTTAGGGAAATTCTTTTTCTCTCTTAACAAAACATTATGAACGTCAAAATCATTCAAGTTCCGCTCTTTCGTTCCATTATTCTCTCTCACCAAATACACTTTAATTCATCAAGTTTGAGAAGTATTTTTTATTTTATTTTTTTTTATTTTAAATATAGCACTATTATTATTATTATTTTAATATAGCACTATTATCTTCTAAATTCGTCAACCTTAAAAACATCTATAATGTAATGCTAACTTGATATACCAATGGTAAACGTTGATATTTGGATTAAAAAAAAAGTGTTCTCAAATGAAGAGCTATTTTTAATACTAAATTTGATATATGCTAAATTTCA
Organism: Ficus carica; assembly: GCA_009761775.1. Taxonomy (NCBI): domain Eukaryota; kingdom Viridiplantae; phylum Streptophyta; class Magnoliopsida; order Rosales; family Moraceae; genus Ficus; species Ficus carica. Next base: position 9,591,464 of record CM019745.1, on the reverse strand, counting down.
TGATAAATTTATACCATAAAGTATAGATTATACCAAATTTAACTTTTACTTCATCTTAGTTGGTTGTCTTCACTTTTCAATGTAATTGTTACAATATTTCTTATTTTTAAATTAGTAAAATACTAAAATTTCACTTTTATGAGTTTTAAAGCATAATAAAGATAACAAAAAGAAAAAAAAAAAGAAATGGCATTTGAAATAGCATTATATCGTTGGAGTATAAAGTATCATAATGTTATTTTCACTCTTTTTTGTAATAAATATAGCATTGTGATAGTCAAATGCTTTGGAGATGGTCTAAGTAACTTGCCTTTTTGAATTTGGAAGATTTGCGTAAGGTTTATATGAAGTTTTGAAATCTATAATAAATGGGATTTCCTTCTTCATACAAAGTGTACGCGGGCTTTACGTGACTAATTTAACGGGAAGTTAAGTGAAATGCATACATTACAATAATTTAAAAAATTTAGAGAACAATTGCAAAAATTAGAAATTTGATAAGCAAGTTACCGAAGAGTAATAAGTTTGAGAGGTAACAATGTTGTATATCCAATATAAGTAAATTAGAGCTTTTTTATGATAGGTTACGAAATCACTTTTTTATTTGGATAATTTTATAGAATTTACCTTTATTTTGTGAAATTTACGTCTAGACTCTTTAAATTCAATGTCTAATGAATTTCTATATGGTTTGATATTTTTTTTACAAAATTTATCTTTTATTTATTTATTTATTTGAGAATTAACATCTACACCTTTGAATTCAATGTTATAAAACTTCAACCCCGCGGTATAGTTATTTAGACCACGGTGGAACTAGCTCTACGACTGCAAGAGGGGAATTTGACTCATGTCTCCTATAATACAAAATCGGAATAATTAGAAAATTAATAAAACAATATTTTTGAAAAATACAAAAATGCAGTAAAGATTTGATGGATTTAATTTGATGGTTGGTACTACAAAATAGGTGGGATAAGTAGACTGGGGTGGCAATAAGAACACCTTTTCTATAATCTTTTTCTTTTTGCTTCCGCTTGATGGGTTTACTATATTAGAAAAAAGAATTTTTTGCAGTACAATAGACTTTCATCAAATTGTATTAAAATCGTGTGTATATATATATATATATATGTATATGTATATATATTCCTGCCAATGAACCTCCACTTAACATGAATTATGCACTAAGTTACAAGTCATTAATTGGTAAATAAAGCGGAAAATATACTAACAATAACTAAATAAATAAGAGAGGCAACAAATCGATAAGTATCATCCCCACAAAACAGAAGCAACACATTCTAAATTCAAACTTCTTGATTTAAAAAAAAAAATTTGGAACTTTTTAATCTCCGTTTATCTACATTTTTTTGTTAACTTTTTTATTTATGGAAACAAATTTGGAACTTCAATTCAGGACTTTGAATTAAAAACAAAATCAATTATTATTGCATATTATAATATCTACGAAAATTAATTCAAAAAACAATTAGACTAGTTCATATTCCATAGCATTTGCATTTGTGGAAGTGGATACTATTAAGGAGAATAAAATTAATGCAACGGGTTAGAGGAATATAGAGCTGGTTTTTGGGTGGGTGATGACTACGTATATTTACAGTCTACATGTGCTTGTTGAGAGTTGAGAGAACCCACAGACAAAGGTATGAGTGTGAGAGAGAGGGAGAGATATTTCGATGTGTATGTGAAGAAAGAGAAGCCAATATACATTGATTACATTGATTATAGAGGAGAGACTAGAGAGAGTGACAAAAAAATCAAAATTTTGAAAATTGAAAAGCCACATTTTTTTAACTTTCTAATTTCAGGCGAATTAAAAAGGGAAAAGAAAAGTTTATAAAAGGAAGTCAAAGAGTTTTCTTAAAAGGAAATACAATAACCATATTCATTATTAATAAAAAAAAGTAAATGGTGGGTCCAAAACCGAAACCTGTCCCCGTCCGGGAGAGATGGTGGGCGGGTAGAAAAACCGCCCAAAACAAGCAGGTAATAACATGAACCTGTTGTTATGGGTGGGGCGGGCGCGGTTTAACTGGTTTGGATGGATTAGCAGATTTGGTGCACAGTAAAATCAGTAGTCAAAAAGGGAACGAATGAAAAAATAAGACTTGATATCAATAAGTATAGGAGTTCGTATAAGAATCGAAACGTGACTAGAAGTTCTCCTAATTGTAGTTGGCTTATGAGTATAAATTTACTAATGGTTCATGATTTGATTTCAGTGGGGGCACAGATAAAGACAAAAATACTAGAATTCTAATTTATCGAATCCAAGACTTAATTCATTAAAACAACTAATACATCCACTAAATTCATATTATAGTAGTAAATTTTATATTAAATAATACGTCTATTCATTATTTTGATTGATAAACATAAATTCAATCTTATAAGCTTGCTGATGATTATTTATGAAATAAACTTTTGATAAAACAATAAGAGGAAAATGTTTTCAGAAGTATAGTGAAAGAAAAAAAAATTAAAGTGAGAATTAGGAAGACGAGAAAGAACGAAAAAGAAAAAAGAACAAATCTAATACGTAAAATTCAGATAACTAGATATTTTGAACTAGGGTGAGAGAAATAAATAAATAGTAATTAATACATTGAGAGGGTTAATGGAAAATCTTCAAGAAGAAAGAAAAAAGAAAAAGGCTTGATATATTGTCTTTATGTACAGTCTCGTGATGAACGCCCTCATTGATTTTTTTTTTTTTTTTTTAAGAATTATACACAGAGAGAGAGAGAGAGAGAGAGAGAGAGAGATTGACCGTATTTGGGAATAGAAGTAATGGGGACACCGGTTGAAGGCACAGAGATTCCCAATAAAAAAAAATGGCAAAGACATTAATATATATATATATATATATATGTGTGTGTGTGTGTGTGTGTGTGTGTGCATCCGTGCATGTACAAACCCTAATAGTCTCTTTATAAATTAAAACGTAACGCTTCTTGGAATTCATTAGCTTTTTCACGTCTCTTCTATTTCTCTTTCTCTTCTCTGAGTTCAAGACGCAAACCAACCGCAAATTATAATGGCTCGCTACAATCTGGAGTACTATGATTGGGGTCTAAACAACTACGTCGATTTGATGGCCACGAAGAGAAATGTTTACATGACGGCAAAGAACATGAACTGCTATAACGACCCAAACCTTTCTTCGACTAGTTTTCGCTTTTCGTTTGTAGTCTTTCATAGAACACGTTCAGACACTGATCCCATGAGTTATTCCCGAATCTACTCTTCTTACTTGTGTGACGACCCGCCTTGCACAGGCCGTCATTGTACTTAACTTGCTTGAACTTAAACTTGTTTTATCCCATTTTTAATCCTGAAAATAGTGGGGATATTTTTTTTTTTTTAAATAGCGGAAGCATTATACTTAGAAAATATTTACATACACTCATACTTAAATAAAATAACTGTCTGTTTTCTCAAAATAGATTTCTTAATTAAATCCATCGGAGTTGCGAACCCCAACCCATTCATCATTTCACAGCCACAGGCTTCACCCTCCACCATGCAGTTATTTCAGAACAGGCTGTTTACCTACAGCATAAACTTCAGACAATGAGCGAAAGCTCAGCAAGTACAACTCCTATACCGCGAATCAATTAGAAGAAACATACATAACCTTTTTCATGGCATCTTAAACGTGAAATCATAAACATGGCATCATATCATCGATTTCTTCATCTTAAACATGACGTTCTATCGTGAAATGCATGAACCGTTTATGTCCAGTTATGCTTGCTTTCTTGTATCACACTTTATCTTGTTAATTTTTACTTGTGGGCCCGTTAACTTGATGTGCTCGTACCCGGCGCGCAACTTGAGGAGATTACCCAAGTTTTCGACCCGATCGTCATCAGGGGGCACGACACTGGCTCTTGTGGCCTTTTCTCAAACGTTCTGTTTGTATGTCTTTCTTGACATCTTTCCACTTGATAGATTAGTGAGCATACTTATATGTTGTCTCCTAATCTCATGTTCTATCAATGCATGGACATGCGTACTTTTTCATGTAAGCATAATAACAATACTTGAAACATTCATCATACAGTAAGCATATTGCAACCATTGAGCAAATCATCAAATAACACTTAAACAGTGTAAAGCAAACATGTTAGGTAAACATACAACTCTAGCCTATGCTGTAGGCGGCGTTGTACTTACTTGTCTTCGTCGTTCGCGTGATCGAATTTCCTTTTTCCGGGCACGCTCGCAGGTCACCTCCTGCCCATGGACGTTTACACGTGAGGTTTCTATTCTAATATCGTTTAATGTCGGATTAAACCAACCTATATATATATATCGGTTATATGTCCCTCTACTAATACATGTGAATGGGTCACACAGTGTAACCCACAACGGAATAATTATTTAAGGGTTCTTGTAGAGAACCATAATCTTAACTTAAATCCTCAATCTGCAAGGTTAACTCTGGGCTTGGGCAAGGCCCTAGTAACTCGGAATAATTTTCCGGCTATTAACGGAGTATCTTTTTCATTTTAACCTTGAAAATCTTGAACTTGTTTAAAAATATCATTTTCTTGTTCATTTAAGTAAGTTTGGTGAATAATACCCAAACTTGTCTTGAAAATTACCAAAACACTTGAAAATATTTCTATAAAACATTTGGGGATCGAAAACCGCCTTTGGAATGGTTTTCGGGTTTGAAAATGGTGTTTGGAAGTTAGAAAAATATTTTTCCTAGTCATTGGTCTAGAAAATCACGTGCATGAGATTTTGCTCACTGCATGGCTTTTGTTTGAAAATTCATAACTTAAAATCTAAAACGAATTTGGAAACGATTTCTTCATGAAAGTTGTAGCTAACAAAAAGATCTAAAACTTTCATGTTTTGAACATTTTCTGATTCTGGCTCAATTGATACCAGTTTTTGTTTGAACACGTGTGAATCGTTGGAACTTGGTCACCCTGACCAGTTCTCGGTTTTTCTTAAAAACAAAGGCCATTGGAGCCTTATTTTTAAAATCTGTTCACGTAGCCCTCTAGGAAACACCCTAACGAACAACTTTCATGTTTTGAGTTTTTACCCATTCGGCCTCTAAGGACCTGTAAATTCCACTTTTCCGAGCTGCCGGGTGTTGGACCCGAGAGCAGTTTTGGTGTTAGTCCAATTTTTACGTTCTTATGCGTTGCTCTAGCTCGACCGCCCAATGCGGGACCTACTAACACATGCACGTCTTCTAACGTCCCTCATACACATAAAATATAAAATCCCATGTTTTCGGATTCAACTCAAGGCCGAGACCCCTTGGTCCACGGTTTTGAGAGAAAAACATACATACAACAAAACTTCAAACATATCATCATACAAACCCTAAAAACATGCTTCTAAAAATTATGATAAACATATTAGGGACATAAAACCTTAAATAGCAACCCTAGCATGCATCTCTAACTCACAAAAATCATAGAACATATCTCCAACCAAACATGCAAAATAATCACCCAAAAACCTAAATCAAGCATAAAAATATAACCTAAGCTATTTAGGGCTAAAACCGAAATCATGAGCTTAAGCTCTTACAACTTTGTGCTTGAAATACATGATAAAACCCTTGAGAAATGAACTAAAAATATGAACCAAAGACTAGGGTTAAAATTCGGATTTTTACCTCAAAAAAAATCCGAGAGTGCAAAAGCTTGATCCTAGTTGAGATTTGGCCTCCAAGGTGCACGGTTTGGACCTCAAAAAAGGTCACAAAATTTGTTAGCTTCCTCCCCCAACTAACCTTGGCAAAAGAGAAGAAAATACTCAAAAATCTTACCTTAAAAATTCGTGGATCTTCTTAGCACCAACTCACAAAAACCTTGGTTTTTTCTTGGCTCTAGATCACACCTTCACTCAACCCTTGATTCTAGCCAAACCCGAAATTTTTTTTTTTCTTTGATTTTCTTCACTCCCTAACACTCGGCAATGATGAGGAAGAGAGGGGAAAAATTTTTGAACAATCTCTCCTTGAACTCTCAAGAAAAACCGAACTTTAAGGGGGGTTTCCTCACAAAGTTTTGCTTGATTTTCTCTTGATCTCTCTCTCTCTCTTTCTCTCGGATTTTTTTGGAGTGGGAATGCCAAAGTCTTTGGCTGAGAAAGAGGGTTAATGGCAGCTAACTTTGGGGCTTGAAATCCCTAGGAATAGTGCCTCTAGGTAGGGGAAATCTTAAGTTTCTTTTCCAAGGCAAATTTTGCTTCAAATCTTGCTAATTGGTCCTCTAACTTTTGCAAGCCATTGCCCATAGGGGCTTGAGTGTGGCCGGCTGACATGGGGAGAGAAATGGGGAGTGATTTGACAACTCATATGTGAGGTGTCACATGCTCATTGGTCCAAGTGTGTGAAGGGTTATATCCTAACTTAGCTTAATTGTGATGTAATTAAGCTTAAAGGCTTGTTTGGTTCATTCTTTTTGAAAAATTGTGTAATTTCAACACATTGCAATAAATTTTAATACTGGGGTGCTTTAATACCCAGTATCAAAAATTACATTGCATTTAAAATTTCGATCTGTGAAAAACTCGATCGGAAAAATTTTTCTCTTATTTTTCCGAATCCTTTCGCCCTGAACCCTAGCTTAGTATGCTTGATTTTTCTAAGGTGATTTTAATTCTATTCAAACTCATCTTGATCAAGAAATGAGTTTTTAGCAGTAATTTCGCTTGTACTGCGATCATAAAATTCTTGTTTGACGTTTTCGACCGTTTTGGTCTAACTGACTTATCGGTCAACGTCGACTTGTCTTGAAATGTGCAAATACGACCTCCTTTCATTCATAAAGGTCTTTTGCGAGTTCATGAAATTTGTTTTCGAGTCTTAATAAATCTTAAGAACTCGTTTCATAAAATTAAGTTCTAAAACGAACTTCCTCATGAAATACCGATTACGGTAAATGTTTACACGAAATTTCTATAAAATGTAAACCGAAGAAACTCGGGTGTTACAATCTACCCCCCTTAAAAATTTTCGTCCTCGAAAATCAGAACAATTCGGGGTAGTTTCTTCTCATGTCGCTCTCGACTTCCCATGTCGCTTCTTCAACCGCATGATTCTTCCACAAAACCTTGACCATAGGAATCGTTCGGTTCCTCAGGACCTTGTCTTCCCTATCGAGGATTCTGACAGGCTTCTCTTCGTATGTCATATCAGTCTGAACCTCTACCGGCTCCTGATGAAGTATGTGGGAAGGGTCCGAGATATACTTCTTGAGCATCGAAACGTGGAAAACGTCGTGCATCGATGATAGCTCTGGCGGTAAAGCGAGTCTGTATGCGACTTTTCCAACCCTTTCCAGGATCTCGAACGGTCCTGTGTAGCGCGGGCTCAACTTTCCCTTCTTACCGAACCTCATTACTCCCTTCATTGGAGAAATCTTTATGAAGACTGCGTCCCCAACCTGAAATTCCAAAGGTCTGCGACGCTTATCAGCGTAACTCTTCTGACGACTGAAAGCTATGTCGAGCCTTTGTTTGATTTTCTGGATATCCTCGGAGGTCTTTTTGATGAAGTCTGTCTTTTGTAGTTGCTTCTGGCCGACTTCTTGCCAATTAATTGGCGATCTGCACTTTCTCCCATACAACGCTTCGAATGGTGCCATGTCAATCGAAGAGTGATAGCTGTTGTTGTACGAGAATTCGATCAACGGAAGCTTCTGATCCCAATTTCCTTTGAAGTCCAAGACACACGATCGCAGCATATCTTCAAGCGTCTGGATAGTTCTCTCCGATTGACCATCGGTTTGGGGGTGAAATGCAGTACTGAACTTCAATCTCGACCCCATTGCCATATGAACGCTGGTCCAGAAACGCGAAGTAAAACGCCCATCGCGGTCGGATATGATCGATCTTGGCACTCCGTGCAGCTTGACGACTTGATTTACGTAGAGTTCGGCCAATTTTTCTACAGAAAAGGTGGCTTTGATGGCGATAAAATGGGCTGATTTGGTCAATCTGTCGACAATAACCCAAATCGTATCATTCCCATTTGACGTCCTTGGCAATCCTACTACGAAATCCATCGTAATTTGCTCCCATTTCCATTCTGGGAGTTCAATTTTCTGTAGTTCGCCTCCGGGATGTCGGTGCTCTACCTTAACTTTCTGACAAGTTAAGCAAGTCGATACGAATTCTGCCACGTCATTCTTCATGTTGGGCCACCAGTATGTCTCCTTGAGGTCTTTGTACATGTTGGTAGCTCCTGGATGTACAGAATATGGCGTCTGGTGTGCCTCTTTTAGGATTTGTTCCTTTAAATCCTTCACTTTTGGAACCCAAATCCGTCTCTTGAAGTGGATTATTCCATCTGCAGAAGTCGTAAAATCCTTGCCGTCCTGATCAGCAAGTCGCGCCTTCCTCAACGAAGAATCTTCTCCCTGATGCGCCTTGATTATGTCCAGCAAATCGGAGTGAAGAGTCAGTGAATCCAATCTCCCGGTGATTATTTCCAGTTGATAATTACTGATCTCTTTCTGCAACGCCTTGGAAAGTGCTTCAATGGACATCAGTGTGCCTACTGATCTCCTACTCAGCGCATCGGCTACCCTGTTGGCCTTTCCAGGGTGGTAAAGGATCTCGCAGTCGTAATCCTTTACTAACTCCAGCCATCTTCTTTGCCTCATATTTAGCTCCTTCTGAGTAAAAATGTACTTGAGGCTCTGGTGATCTGTGTAGATCTCGCACTTGTTTCCATACAGATAATGTCTCCATATCTTAAGTGCGAAGACCACCGCTGCTAGCTCCAAATCGTGCGTAGGATAATTCTGTTCATGATTCTTCAGCTGTCTTGATGCATAAGCTACTACCTTTCCGTCCTGCATTAGAACTGCTCCTAACCCAGTCTTAGAAGCGTCGCTGTAGATTACGAAATTTCCTGCATCAACATTAGGAATGATGAGCACCGGGGCACTTGTCAGCTTTTTCTTCAGCTTCTGGAAGTTTTCCTCGCACTTTGGAGTCCATTCGTACTTTTTGTCCTTCCTGGTGAGGGCCGTGAGGGGTGCTGCTATCCTGGAGAATCCCTCTACAAAGCGTCGATAGTATCCAGCGAGTCCTAGGAAGCTTCTTATCTCGGTAACGTTCCTGGGAATCGGCCATGAGCTAACCGCTTCAATCTTCGCTGGATCTACAGAAATTCCCTCTTTTGATACTACATGCCCCAAAAAGTGAACTTTCTCCAGCCAAAATTCACACTTTGTGAATTTGGCGTATAGCTGATGTCGCCTCAACATTTCCATTACCAGCCTGAGGTGTTGTTCGTGCTCCTCTTTGGATCTCGAGTAGATCAAAATATCGTCGATGAAAACGATGACAAATTTGTCCAAGTATTCCTTGAAAATTCGGTTCATGAGATCCATGAATGCAGCTGGGGCGTTCGTCAATCCGAATGGCATTACTAAAAACTCGTAATGCCCATAGCGCGTCTTGAAAGCCGTTTTGAACACATCCGACTCCTTGATTCTAAGTTGGTGATAACCTGATCGCAAGTCCACTTTGGAGAACACTTCTGCTCCTCTAAGCTGGTCGAACAAATCGTCGATCCTGGGCAGTGGGTACTTGTTCTTGATCGTCAGCTTGTTCAATTCTCTGTAGTCGATGCACATGCGCAATGATCCGTCCTTCTTTTTCACGAACAGGACAGGTGCTCCCCATGGAGAGTGGCTTGGTCGGATGAATCCTCTGTCGAGTAACTCCTGCAACTGTACTTGGAGTTCTCTTAGCTCGGCCGGTGCCATTCTGTACGGCGCCTTGGACACTGGTGCAGCTCCGGGTAGCAACTCGATCTCGAAGGAAATCTCACGCTCCGGTGGGAGTCCGGGTAGATCCTGTGGAAAGATGTCCAGATATTCCCTAATAATAGGAACTCCTTCCGGTGTCAATTCTTCTTCTTGCTCCTTGTCCACCAAATTAGCCAAATATCCCTGGCATCCATTGGCTAACATTTTCCAGGCTTTCATTGTGGAGATGAGCTTTGTGGTGGAACGTCGGGACTGTCCTTGAAAACTGAAATCCTCATCGTCGCAGGGGCTGAACGTGACGTTACGCTTTCGGCAGTCGATCTTTGCGTTGTGACGGCCTAAGAAGTCCATCCCCAAGATCACATCGAAATCGTGTAGCCTGATTGCGATGAGATCTGCGAGTAATTCTCTGCCATTGATTCTAATAGGAACATTTTGGATCCAAAAGTTGGACCACAAAACTTCTCCCGATGGCAAAGATGCCGAAAAGGTCTACTCTACTCTACTCCCTACTCTGCCTAACTTCTGAGCGAACTCCATCGATACGAACGAGTGGGTAGCGCCAGAATCAAATAGGGCAATTACATCATAGGTGGCGATAGAAAGCTGACCTGTCACCACGTTGGAGGTGCCCGCTTCTGCATCTCCCCTTGTATAAGCGTAGATCCTGGCCTGTGACTCGGGTGCCTCCAATCTACCCTGGGCAATCGACGGACCTTCGAGTGTAGCCTGGACTGCATGTAATTGCTGGTGTTGGGGGTTTCTGTTCGGATAGGGCTGGTACTGCTGCTGTGTGTTCTGAGGACAGCTCCTCGCATAGTGCCCTTCCTTGCCGCAGACATAGCAAGTGTTGGTCCCCTGACGACAGACACCCGGATGCTTCTTACCACACTTGTTGCACTGAGGGTAACTATTCTCGTTCCTCTCATTGCCTTGGTTGTTTCTCTTCTGGGGGAAATTTCTCTGCTGTCCCTGGTTGTTGAAATTCCCCTTCCGCTTGTTCTTTCCGGGCTGTCGGAGACCCTGTGCATTGGGGTTGCTGGCCTGGGCTTGTGGCTTAGCTTCCGTGGATTGACGAAATTGGCTCGTCTTGGCTAAAGCTTTCTCTTCTTTCTTGGACTTGTAAAATTGGGCTCTGGCCTCCTTATCCCTGTTGATCCAATACTCGGCTCTCAGGGCTCTCTCAATACAGTCCGATACTGTTACAGGGGGACTGTCTCCAGCGCTCACTTGGCGGGCAATATCCGTGCGGAACATCTTCATCATCAACCGCACTTTCTCAGTTTCACCGGTAATTAAGTTCGGGTACAACCGGGCCAATTGCTCGAACTTCTTGACAGCTTCCATCACTGTCATGGATCCTTGGGTGAAGCTGGTGAGTTCGTCCTGCTGGGCAGCCAGGACTTCTTTGTTGTAGTACATAGCCCTGAACTCGTCCACGAAGTCTTGCCAAGACATAGTCAGCACATTTCTTCTCATCTGCACTGTTATCCACCAGTGCCTCGCGTCCTTTTTCAGCGCAAAGGATGCACAGAGTACTTTCTCTTGCTCGGTCAGGCGCATAAAGTCCAAAATGACTTGCATGTCGATCAGCCAGTTGTCTGCTGTAATCGGATCAATTGGCCCCTCAAACTCGGGCGCCTTCATCCTTCTGAACCTTTCATACAGAAGGTCCTCTCTCACCGGCTATGGCTGCATCTGTACTTCAGCCGGGGCTACTGGAACCTCAGCGTTCCGTGGAATTTCCTGCCTAACCTCTGGTTGGGCTACCGGAGGAATAGGTTGCACTGGCGGCACTGCCGGAGGGACTGGCTGTGCCGGTGGTGGAACCTCTTGGACTCTGGGTCCCTGATTCTGCTGAGCTAGCTGCTCCCGAATAAGAGTCATCTCTTGTTGCTGCTCTTGCAGCTGGCGTTGTATATTTGCTAATATGGCGGTCAAATCCTGTGCTGGAGGATTTACCGGCATTGTTCTCCTCGGACGTACCATCTTGTAATCTTTATAACAAGAAAAGATATTAATCACATCTCTTCTTTCATATAATTATTATCGTTATATCATAAAACATCACACATGCATGTAACATCATAATATACTTGTATCTTGCCATAACTCAAAGGCAGATATTTAATGACATATTTACTTGTAAAAAGAAACTCGTAAAGAGAAATGAAAATATCATTTGATTTCATTTAACCCGTGTCTGCACGGTCTCTTTGTACATAACCAAAATACAAAGTTTTTCAAAATACATGGTTCCCTCGGCATTTTACAAAAAGGTGCCGGGTACTGATACATATACATATTTTCAAAAATATTTGCCACTTTACCAAAATACACATGGTTAAAACAACAAGATGGAAGTGATCTAACACTTTCCATCATACATAAAGTACATCCTAACGTCCGAATGTACATAACATATTATAATAAAATTCTAATACAAAAGAAAGAGGGTACGAAACAAAACGACCCTAATCTAACGGATGACCTCGATCTCAAGCGCGGATATCTCGGAATCCATGTCGTCCTCGAAATCGTCTTCCCAGTCCCCGTCATCTGGAACGATGTGATGTGGCTCGTCCTCGAGGGGAAACTCTTCGGGATCCTCCTCGTCGTCCGGGATCTCCTCGGGATCCTCCTCGTCTTCATCATCACTAGATATGATGATGAGTGGAATCTGGGCGTGCTCCATCTCCTCCTCAAGCGGTCCGACCTCATACTGTGGCTCGGGCTCATCAGCATCATAGACTGGGGGCTGCTCAGGGTTCGCTGGAGCATCATTCCCGGCGTTTTGAGCAATGATCTCTGCCGCTAAGATATCGTCAAGGGTTCCAGCGACGGTCGAGTGTAGGGTAGGCTGCGGAACATGCTGTCTGATGTGAGGCGGCGTTCCGTTCACTAGTAGAGTCACTGCCTCCAACTGGGGCTCTGGAAGATCCTGGGGTATATGGGGATGCATCATCTCCTCAAACCTCCACCAATAGTGGCTCATCGTCTCGCCCGGGTAAGCTTGCCAGGCTTGGGATAACATCTGGTACCGTGTATGACGCATATCACGGTAAATATCCGGATCTCTGGCAGGTGCACCCTCATCTCTGGGTGGGAGTGGTCCGTAGCGCTCTAACATCACCGCACGAAATTCCGCCCAGGTGCGACTAGGCACTTGACGCTCACCAATATCGATCCACCATAGCCGCGCATCTCCGTAAAGACATTTACCAGCGAGCATGATTTCCAGATAGTCCGGGATGTGACACATCAAGAATGTTTGCTCCATATCGTGGAGCCACGCCTCGACGTGCACTGTACGCCGCGTGCTGTCAAAGGATAGGGGGTGTGCGCGGAAGAAAACCGTAACGGAGTCTCTATCCTCTTCGGTCATCATGGGGTCCATCGTACCGTATCTAACACGCAATACTTAACTATAAGCATACATATATAAAACATAAAGTAAATCTAAACTTACATATGGTGGCGGCGATGGCAGGCAGACCGTAAAATGATGTCGCAGGAAACCGCTCTGATACCAATCTGTGACGACCCGCCTTGCACAGGCCGTCACTGTACTTAACTTGCTTGAACTTAAACTTGTTTTATCCCATTTTAATCCTGAAAATAGTGGGGATATTTTTTTTTTTTTTTTTAAATAGCGGAAGCATTATACTTAGAAAATATTTACATACACTCATACTTAAATAAAATAACTGTCTGTTTTCTCAAAATAGATTTCTTAATTAAATCCATCGGAGTTGCGAACCCCAACCCATTCATCATTTCACAGCCACAGGCTTCACCCTCCACCATGCAGTTATTTCAGAACAGGCTGTTTACCTACAGCATAAACTTCAGACAATGAGCGAAAGCTCAGCAAGTACAACTCCTATACCGCGAATCAATTAGAAGAAACATACATAACCTTTTTCATGGCATCTTAAACGTGAAATCATAAACATGGCATCATATCATCGATTTCTTCATCTTAAACATGACGTTCTATCGTGAAATGCATGAACCGTTTATGTCCAGTTATGCTTGCTTTCTTGTATCACACTTTATCTTGTTAATTTTTACTTGTGGGCCCGTTAACTTGATGTGCTCGTACCCGGCGCGCAACTTGAGGAGATTACCCAAGTTTTCGACCCGATCGTCATCAGGGGGCACGACACTGGCTCTTGTGGCCTTTTCTCAAACGTTCTGTTTGTATGTCTTTCTTGACATCTTTCCACTTGATAGATTAGTGAGCATACTTATATGTTGTCTCCTAATCTCATGTTCTATCAATGCATGGACATGCGTACTTTTTCATGTAAGCATAATAACAATACTTGAAACATTCATCATACAGTAAGCATATTGCAACCATTGAGCAAATCATCAAATAACACTTAAACAGTGTAAAGCAAACATGTTAGGTAAACATACAACTCTAGCCTATGCTGTAGGCGGCGTTGTACTTACTTGTCTTCGTCGTTCGCGTGATCGAATTTCCTTTTTCCGGGCACGCTCGCAGGTCACCTCCTGCCCATGGACGTTTACACGTGAGGTTTCTATTCTAATATCGTTTAATGTCGGATTAAACCAACCTATATATATATATCGGTTATATGTCCCTCTACTAATACATGTGAAGGGGTCACACAGTGTAACCCACAACGGAATAATTATTTAAGGGTTCTTGTAGAGAACCATAATCTTAACTTAAATCCTCAATCTGCAAGGTTAACTCTGGGCTTGGGCAAGGCCCTAGTAACTCGGAATAATTTTCCGGCTACTAACGGAGTATCTTTTTCATTTTAACCTTGAAAATCTTGAACTTGTTTAAAAATATCATTTTCTTGTTCATTTAAGTAAGTTTGGTGAATAATACCCAAACTTGTCTTGAAAATTACCAAAACACTTGAAAATATTTCTATAAAACATTTGGGGATCGAAAACCGCCTTTGGAATGGTTTTCGGGTTTGAAAATGGTGTTTGGAAGTTAGAAAAATATTTTTCCTAGTCATTGGTCTAGAAAATCACGTGCATGAGATTTTGCTCACTGCATGGCTTTTGTTTGAAAATTCATAACTTAAAATCTAAAACGAATTTGGAAACGATTTCTTCATGAAAGTTGTAGCTAACAAAAAGATCTAAAACTTTCATGTTTTGAACATTTTCTGATTCTGGCTCAATTGATACCAGTTTTTGTTTGAACACGTGTGAATCGTTGGAACTTGGTCACCCTGACCAGTTCTCGGTTTTTCTTAAAAACAAAGGCCATTGGAGCCTTATTTTTAAAATCTGTTCACGTAGCCCTCTAGGAAACACCCTAACGAACAACTTTCATGTTTTGAGTTTTTACCCATTCGGCCTCTAAGGACCTGTAAATTCCACTTTTCCGAGCTGCCGGGTGTTGGACCCGAGAGCAGTTTTGGTGTTAGTCCAATTTTTACGTTCTTATGCGTTGCTCTAGCTCGACCGCCCAATGCGGGACCTACTAACACATGCACGTCTTCTAACGTCCCTCATACACATAAAATATAAAATCCCATGTTTTCGGATTCAACTCAAGGCCGAGACCCCTTGGTCCACGGTTTTGAGAGAAAAACATACATACAACAAAACTTCAAACATATCATCATACAAACCCTAAAAACATGCTTCTAAAAATTATGATAAACATATTAGGGACATAAAACCTTAAATAGCAACCCTAGCATGCATCTCTAACTCACAAAAATCATAGAACATATCTCCAACCAAACATGCAAAATAATCACCCAAAAACCTAAATCAAGCATAAAAATATAACCTAAGCTATTTAGGGCTAAAACCGAAATCATGAGCTTAAGCTCTTACAACTTTGTGCTTGAAATACATGATAAAACCCTTGAGAAATGAACTAAAAATATGAACCAAAGACTAGGGTTAAAATTCGGATTTTTACCTCAAAAAAAATCCGAGAGTGCAAAAGCTTGATCCTAGTTGAGATTTGGCCTCCAAGGTGCACGGTTTGGACCTCAAAAAAGGTCACAAAATTTGTTAGCTTCCTCCCCCAACTAACCTTGGCAAAAGAGAAGAAAATACTCAAAAATCTTACCTTAAAAATTCGTGGATCTTCTTAGCACCAACTCACAAAAACCTTGGTTTTTTCTTGGCTCTAGATCACACCTTCACTCAACCCTTGATTCTAGCCAAACCCGAAATTTTTTTTTTTCTTTGATTTTCTTCACTCCCTAACACTCGGCAATGATGAGGAAGAGAGGGGAAAAATTTTTGAACAATCTCTCCTTGAACTCTCAAGAAAAACCGAACTTTAAGGGGGGTTTCCTCACAAAGTTTTGCTTGATTTTCTCTTGATCTCTCTCTCTCTCTTTCTCTCGGATTTTTTTGGAGTGGGAATGCCAAAGTCTTTGGCTGAGAAAGAGGGTTAATGGCAGCTAACTTTGGGGCTTGAAATCCCTAGGAATAGTGCCTCTAGGTAGGGGAAATCTTAGGTTTCTTTTCCAAGGCAAATTTTGCTTCAAATCTTGCTAATTGGTCCTCTAACTTTTGCAAGCCATTGCCCATAGGGGCTTGAGTGTGGCCGGCTGACATGGGGAGAGAAATGGGGAGTGATTTGACAACTCATATGTGAGGTGTCACATGCTCATTGGTCCAAGTGTGTGAAGGGTTATATCCTAACTTAGCTTAATTGTGATGTAATTAAGCTTAAAGGCTTGTTTGGTTCATTCTTTTTGAAAAATTGTGTAATTTCAACACATTGCAATAAATTTTAATACTGGGGTGCTTTAATACCCAGTATCAAAAATTACATTGCATTTAAAATTTCGATCTGTGAAAAACTCGATCGGAAAAATTTTTCTCTTATTTTTCCGAATCCTTTCGCCCTGAACCCTAGCTTAGTATGCTTGATTTTTCTAAGGTGATTTTAATTCTATTCAAACTCATCTTGATCAAGAAATGAGTTTTTAGCAGTAATTTCGCTTGTACTGCGATCATAAAATTCTTGTTTGACGTTTTCGACCGTTTTGGTCTAACTGACTTATCGGTCAACGTCGACTTGTCTTGAAATGTGCAAATACGACCTCCTTTCATTCATAAAGGTCTTTTGCGAGTTCATGAAATTTGTTTTCGAGTCTTAATAAATCTTAAGAACTCGTTTCATAAAATTAAGTTCTAAAACGAACTTCCTCATGAAATACCGATTACGGTAAATGTTTACACGAAATTTCTATAAAATGTAAACCGAAGAAACTCGGGTGTTACAACTTGTGCATCCATTGCCAGTTCGAAAGCTTAGCATCTGCCGGTGAAGCGAAGGCTGTGGTTGAGAGAATGCTCGGCACATCCAACACGGAATTCCCCTTCTACATTGTTGATCAACGTAGCGGTCAGAGTCTGCTAATTTGGAAGGAGCTTCCTGCCAATAATGATGGCTCATCGTCATCGGCAGTAGAACCTGCAGTGCCGTTGGAATGCTTTGACGATGTAATAATGAGGATCTCGGAAGCTGCAGCGCGCATTGCCCGCGAAGCATCTGAGTCCGGACGTAATGTGGCTCAGATGCTCATCAAGATTGATAAGCGCACGGTTATCCCGCATCGCAAATTTGTACTAGTAAGGATATTAAATCATAATTATGATGATGATTCGGAGGATGATGATGATGATGAGCCATGAACGGAGCAATCGAGCAGAGTTTTGAGGAGTCGGCTATGGCGTTTGGATCAGTGGCGGCGGCTAAATCAGTTGTCGAGGTATTGGAGAAGTTCAAATACGAGGGAAGTAGTGATCAAGATCATGAAGATGAGTCCAAGTTGATCGAGACGTGTGTGATTTGCATGGAAGAGGTGATAATTGGGTCCCACCTCATTCGCATGCCTTGCTCCCATATTTTTCATGAGGATTGCATTTCACCGTGGCTACATCAAAATCATACTTGTCCCCTCTGTCGTCACAAATTGCCTAGCCAGTGAGGTTTCTATTTTTATTGGTAGCTTTATTATAATTTCTACATAAAATATACTTTGACTTGTTTGATTTTATAGCTTGTTGTGGGATCATATAATTTTGTTCCCTTGCACATTTTTCTTACGTAAGGGTTTTAATTAAATTGGCCACCATTGAATTTTTTATGAGTAGATCCATTGAGGGCTGCTAGTTGTTCATTAAGTATTTATAATTTTTTTTATTGCGGAATGGAAGCTATACATACTTCTTGATGAAAGGCTCTAATTTAATTCAAGAACATTTCATGCAAAAAGTGATTTTGAATATTAAATCACCTAAGAACAAAACAGAAAAAGCAACAAAGGGGAAAACAATGGCGTAGGTTGCATAAGGCAGAGTAATAGGGAAAGTAACACAAAGTCAAATTTGTGATTTACGGGAATGCTTTTAATTGTATATATTTTCTCTATTTATTGTTTCTTAAGTATCTAATTTCCATTTATATTAGAAGATCCACTTATATATATTGTACTATTTATATCAATGAAATACTGTCATTCTTAAAAATCTTTCTTTTTATTTCTTATATGGTATTGAGAGCAAGCATGAAGAGATAATGGGAAACTTTTGCGAAAGTAGAGACTAAAGTAGAGACCATGATTTAGAGCACAGCGTGTAAGTACCGCAATAACGGCCGTTTGACTGCTGACCAATAACACAAAATCAAACTTGTCATTTACGGGAATGTTTTTAATTGTATATATTTTACGAAGACATCATCACCTGAAAATTCTTAAGAAAGTCTTCTGCTTAAAATCTCAAGCCAAAATAAAAAATATATATATAAATAATGTTAAAACATGCAGGCTACAACCCAAATTAGACTAGATTATGAAAAAGCTACAACTGATAAATACTGGTTACATAGGATTCCACTAAACAACATCCTTCCTGGGAACATTATTAAATACTCTCTTGCGTCTTGCCTGCTTCCAAATATTATCCTCAGAACTCAAATACCCATATAACTTAGAGTTCCATGAACACCACATTATTTTTTTTCAGGCATTTCATCAAACACCTTCCCTAGAGTGTCCATGTCAGTCAGTTTCCGATAGAAATCCAGAACCATTAATAGAAATCGAGGTACGAAAATGAATTCGAGCTGGTTAAGACCGTTTGTGATGATTGGTGAGTGAATGATTTAGCTGGTTGAGAATAATAGAGATAGAAATATAATAATGAGAAAGAATTTGGTAGTCTGATCAATAATGAACAAAAATGCTTGTTGTTTTAACTTTTAAAGTTTAAGACGTCATTGTCGTTTTCGAAATAATGTTGGTTCTATACTTTGTTGTCGATCCGAAAAACCTCTATTGTCGTACAAATAACTTGCGAAACAAATTGTCGTTTGGCAGTTGTGTTGTCGTACTTGAAGTTAAATGTTTTGTTGTTTTTTAACTTCTTACGCGCTAATGTCGTTTCCGTCTTTAGCATTGTCGTTTCCACACTGATGTGGGTTCTCTCACTGAATGTCGTTTCCAAGAGCATGAATTTATCAGATCTTATCATTTTGAAACACATAGTTCTTGTTCATGAATATGCATATACGTATGTATACTGTCGTGTTATTCAGATATGTTGTCGTTTTTGAAACTCTTTTTCGTTTTTAGAGCTATGTTTTTTTTTTTAATGGGATTATAATTATAAATTTTTTAACTTCTAGAAAAATAAATTGAATTTTTTTTAAAACTTTTTAGAGGGGGTTATTTATAAATTTAAGTCAATTACATATAAAAAGATAGATAATAAAAAATTGAGGGGGCTCAATTTCTCCTTTTGGACCTATGTGCCTAGGTATCTCTGTGTGTGTATTTATATATTATGAAGTTTACCTTTAAATTAATCAAATTAAATAGATTTCTAAAATTGAAATAAGTACAGTTAAATGAAAAAACTCTATATAAGGACTTGGTGGAAAATTTACCATCAAATTTAGTATATTATAAATTTGGCATCTAAATAACATATTATTAGAGAATACTTTTTCACCTAAATGCTAAAGTTTATTATTGGCACATCAATTTAGCACTATTCAAAGACGGTCTAATAGTAAGTTTAAGGAGTAATTTTGATCCATTCGAAGTTGTATGGGCAATGTAAAACAATACCTATCCTTCAACAATAAATTTGATATTATTAACTAGATTAAACCTGATGAATATCAAGGTGGCTTCAACTGTTCAACATCTGCTTAAATATATTTTAGCTGGACGTGATTCTCTCTCTCTCTCTTGAAATGTGTGCTTTTTTTTTTCTTTTTTTTTTTTGGGTTTTGTCGGATTTGTTAGTAATTAATTTGTTTTCTTTTAGTTGTTTGCTTATTTGCTTCTTCATACTCTTCAGTTTTTTATTTTTTAATTTTAATAATATCAAAGTGAAGAAATGACATTGATATTAAAGTCGAGGAAAATTAAACATCATGATGATGAAAAAAACACAAAAAAATATAAACAAAAATAAAAGCATGCGCGAGGAGCTTAATTCATTTCATATAAGCCACTACATAATTTAATTCCTCCGTAGAAATTAGTGATGAAGCCCAGATCAGACAAAAGAACTGTTAACGACTCCATAATCCAAGACAAATTCCAAAACCTAATTGGAGTACCATAAAAAGTTGGTATAAAAAACACCTAATAAAAAGGGAAATGCAAACAACAAAATCCACCAACTTATTACAGAACAACTCCGTTTTTGTTTTGCTCATGTTGCTTCTCGTACAATGTCTTCAACTCTCGGACTTCCCTCTCCAACCTGTCCAATTTTGCATGCAATTCTTTCACGTACTTAGAAAGATCATCGGACTTGTTCACATCATCCAGTAGTGGTGATGTTCCAGTTACGAGGCCATAAGCTAAACCCCCACCTGCAAAATTACAAATAAAATGAAATATAATGTAAAGTTCGAATCCACTAAAAAAAAAAAAAAAACAAACAAACAAACAAGCAGCTCGAAATTTTTAGGTACGATAAAATAGTAAAAGTGGACAAAATTATAACCTGGGATAAACTTGAGCAACTCTGGTGCAACCTTATTGGCGACTTTGGACCGGGCTTCTTCGTCGTTGACGAACCGGTCGATTGCCTTCCCGACGTTTTTGTGGAGGATGCCATGCCATTGGGCAATCACGGACCGAGTATCTTTGTTCATTGCCACAAAACAAAGTCGGTAATTATGTTGGTATATAAATGGTAGCTTAATGTTCTTTGCAATTTGCCCTTCCTTTTATAAGAGGCAAAAGCGAGGGAAGGTGTAGAAAGAAACTCTTCGTCTTCTGTACTATCGCATGCCTACATTGCTTTGGTTATCGGAACCAAAAACCTATAATGGATGAGGTAGGTTCAAAGCGTGGTTTCATACCTCTCTTCCCAAGAAAATTAGTATTATTCCATTTCTGGTCATTTAAGATACCTTTAGAACTAATTTGTATTTATATTCTATAATTCATATCTATAATCTATCTATAACTTTATTATGTAAGAGAGTTGTCTTTCTAACACTATTCAAAAATTTGGTCTCTCTATTTGTCCTTTTGTGCACTTTTTTTTTTTTTTTTTTTTTTGGGTTGAGTTGGTTACCTCTTTATTTGTTTTATTTTTTGTTTTTTCTTTTTCTACCTAAAAGTTTATTTAAAATACTTTTCATTTTTCAATTTGTACCTATGTAAAATATTTTTTTTTCAGAGATATCTCATCAAATTTTTTTTCTTACAATTCTTCAACTTATTATGTTCCATTTTAATCATTGGTTACATAATTTTGTTAAACTCTTTCGGAGACAATAAATAAATTAAGAAAAGACATTGATTTCTTCAAAAAACAAATGCAACATCTAATAATTTTTTTAAAAAAATTAGCATTTGTATAAATAATTTTAAAAAAAATCAACACTTTAAATCCATACGTATGAAGCACGTACCTAAAAACTAGTATAACAATAAATAAGAGTGCGTTGAATTAGGGATATCTTGTACTAATCTTGAAATGTTTTTTGTTTTCATTTTTGATGTGGTATATCCTTGAAGATTAGGACTAATTAAAAAATGCCCCTGAACAATAAACCATTATTATTTTGTCCCCCGATTTTGTAAAACCGTTACAAATGCCCCCAACTTGTAAAAATTTAAATAAATAAAAAAAAACTATTATCTTTATTCAAATCTAATTCGTTTTATTGTAAAAGAACTATAAAAAACGCAGACTAAGCCATCCATCAATTAATCGTTAATTTTCGCCATTTATATATTCTGACTATTGTCAAGAAACCTAAGTAGTCAAAGTCCCTCAAGTCAACACCTCAAACACACCTTCTACAACAGCATCGCCACCCCGGTCGACATCCCACCCACGACAACTCCCAGCCCTCCAAGCTCACTCCATCAATTGAAGGTTTTCACCAATTTTGATACTTTGATATTTTGTTTGAATTTATATTAAAAATAATTGGTTTTCATTAATATTTTAGTTTAATAATTAGGGTTTTATTTCAAGATATCTATCATTAACTTTTAATGACGTGCCACATCAGCAAAAAAACTTTGATTTTATAGACGGAATAAACATTTTGACTAGTTTTATATTTAACAATGAGCATTTTGAATGGTATTGCAAAATCAGAGGCAAAATGAAAAAAAAAAAAAAAAATGAAAAAAAAGTGTATTGCTTAGGGGCATTAACTTTAACCAAACTAATCTTTAATTTTATAGATGGAAGCAAACGGAATCGGGAGTTTTGACCGGTTTTGTATAAAACAGGGACGTTTTGAACGGTTTTACTAAATCAAGGGGCAAAATGAAGAAGGTTGTATAATGGTACGGAATACTGTTCAGTAGTGAAGGGCTGGGTTGGGAAAAAATATCTCAGACTCAAAATAAGTCTAGGAGGATGCCACTAACAATTCCCACACGTTTGATAACATTAGTTAAAATTGTGGATTACACGACGGTTATTTACCGTATTGTAAAGTTTACATGACGGTTACACAACCGTTGTGTAATCCAGTGTCGTGGAAGATACCACGATGGTTATATAACCGTCGTGGTATCTCAATGTTACACGACGGTTAAAACCGTCGTCAAAGCAAGAAATACAATTGCAGTGAGCGACAAATTGGCTACATTACACGACGGTTTTGAGTCAAAACCGTCGTGTACTGTTGAATATTACACGACGGTTCCGACTCCAAACCATTGTGTAATGTTTCTAAATCAACGAGAAAAACAAAAAAAAAAAATTTGAAGCAACATTACACGACGGTTCTCTAGAACCGTCGTGTAAAGTCCTTCATTACACGACGGTTCTTGGAGAACCGTCGTGTAAAGTCAACATTAACCGTCGTGTAATGTCCTTCATCACACGACAGTTTCCATCTGAAACCGTCGTGTAATTTTTTGTAAAAAATAAAAAAAATTAGGGTTTTTTTGCTGATTTCCAATGGGTGGCCTAACCTGTATGTTATCCAATACACGATCCAAGATATTAACTACATTTATCAAAGTAAAAATACATACCAATTATTACACATTACAAGTTTACATATCATAATTAATGAATTGCATTACATGACTAGCCCATTCTCCCCTAATCAAATCCAAATCCTTAGAAGTGAAAAATTCTTTACTTTCAAGTACGTCAATTCCATTCAACACTATGTCCCTCATAAAACCTAAAATAAAATAATCACATTCAACACTTCCCTCTTGGAGAGGACAAGGCTGGTTCGAGATTTTCGTTTTACAGTCTCGTCTCATTCTAATCCCTTCTCCGGCCATAATCTTCCAATCCGTTAGGGCCCTTGCAAATTGGTCAAGTTCAAACTAATTAAGATGCATATAATTAAGATTAAATAAAAAATTAACATATTAAAATTGACTTACATGTTCATTAGCTCAGTAAAATTATCTCGTTTCTTCTCTCGCAGAGAATCAAAATAAAGGATGAGGTCCTCCCATGGGTCAATGACTCCTAAAACCCAATATCTCCCTCTGTTGTGTGGCACAAGATAAAGCCGTCCTTTTGGTGCGTCACACAAAAAGTTGACAAAAATCAAATTATATATGATTTTCCAAAAGAAAAACCCATTTCGGCATTTCATCGAGCATGTTGTGGGCGGACAAAATTCATGTTCATAAATGTGTGTAAAGTGCCAAATCCATTCACAAACCATTCATGTTCTAAAATGTGTGTTAAGTGGCAAGCAAGAATACAAATAAGCATTGTGTGTTAGTTGTTTTGTTACAAAACAAGAAATTGAGCAATATGGAAGTCACCTTGCTTTTCTTTGAAGACGAATAGGCACGGCCATACCGAGAGAGCGAGGTGGTAGGCGGCGGTGGCTTGACCGGATTTTAAGAGAGAGGTGGCGGCGGGTGGGCGAAGGAGGTGGGTGGCTGCTTGGAGAAATCTAGAGAGGGTGAGGGTTGTAACGACCCGCCTAGCACGGACCGTTACCGTACATACATACATACTTGACTTGTTTTACATACTTATCTATTTAACCAAAAATAGTGAAATTTTTTTTTTTTTTCTTTTTTCTATTACTGAGTACTGTCTGGAATAATATAAACATAAAATATTAGTCATAACTTTACGGAAGGCGTAGCGGCTTATCCCCTCTTTCACAGTTGCCCCGCCAACTCCATTATCTTGTATCAAAGTCGCCAGTAGGTTGCTTACCTACAGCATAAACATAAGGCGTGAGCTTTCGCTCAGCAAGTGCAACTATTTAATCCACAACATAAACTGTCATAAACTTAGCAAAGCATATCCTGATATATTCTAATCATGCATGATCCGATTATGCTTTATTATGCTTATTTTATCATACTTTCTAATCATACTTTCATTTCTTAACTTGCTCATGGGCCCCTTATCATGAGTGATCGTACCGGGCGCGCAACTATGGAGTGGTTGGGGCGGCCATTCCATTTCCAACTCATTCCACAGTCCTACCCGACCTCGGACGGGTCGGTACGTCACAGGCAAGCTCGCTTGCCATCATACTTATTTGTCATCTTGACCTTGTTCTTATTATTTGTGAACATGCTTCATGATGTCACATGAATATAACTTGTAAACATTTCTTAGTCATGCCATTTACTTGATATATCAAATCATAGCACATAACATAATTTCGCATATCATCTTGTAACTGAAAATGCCCATGCTGTAGGTGGAGTTGCACTTACCTCTTTTACTATGTCCCTCTTGAGGCTGTTCTCTTACTGACACAGCTGCAGGCCTTTCCTGCTTGAATAGGGACTTAGGTAAGAGTCTAATTCTTATTATGCAATGTTGGTGTCCTAACCAACATGCCGATGAAATACTAGTTGTATGTCCCCTAATACCAGATATCTGATTTGGTCACAAAATAGCCATATAACTGCTTGGGGATAATTATTCTTTAATTATATCTTTTAAGAGATTACGTTGGATAATCTCTTGGGCTAGGTTCTTGATAAAATGTTAGGTTTCCTTAAAACCTTGGTAATTGTCTGAAATCTTAAAAAAAACTCTATTTCCTTCTCTTTTGCTGTTTTAAGAATTTTGACTTTAAATTCCTTTAATATTTTTGGTAATAATACCAATCTTTAAAATAAATTTTTATAAAAGTCGTTTTAAGATTGAGAACTGTCTTTGGAACAGTTTTAAGCAAAAATACAGTTTTATTTCAAAACAGTTTGTAAAACTTATGTGCAGGATTTTTCGGTTCCTTGCACACTCTTCATAAAACAACACCAGTTTAAAGATCCATTTGGAATTTGAAAAACTTGTCTTCATGAAAGTTGTAGCTCTCGAAAAATTCTAAAACTTTCATGTTTTACAAAAATTCCAGTTCTGCTTGTATTTGTGTCAGTTTTTGTTTAAAACTGGTTGATTCTGAAAACTGGGTCTGGGCAGACCAGCCACGGGTTTTTGTAAAAACGGAGACCATTGGAGCCTCATTTTTAAATTCTGCCCATGTTGTTCTCTAGGAAAAATCGTTCCGAGCAACTTTCATGTTTTAAGTTTTACCCCATTCGGCCTCTAAGGCCCTTAAATTCTAGTTTTCCCGAAACTGGCCAGTTGAGTCCGAATTGGCAGTTTTGGGTTATTTAGTTCGGTTTACGTCCTAATTCGCGGAATCTATCTCGACCGACCACTTCGGGAGCTTACACGGCAAACACACAATGTTTCTAACGTCCCACATGAACCCATAAACTGTCCAATTAAATCCATGCAAATCAATTTCAGAAATTCTAATTCTAGGGTTGCATTAACCCTAACTTTTGCACATACAAGCACTAAACTTGGTTCCTTAAATTAACATGCTCCATGTACTGCCCTAGGGCAGATTTTCTAACCAAATTAGGGGACACACAACCCTAATCTACAAGCATGAAAATCAATCATAAATAAGCACAAAACATGCATAAATTTAAACCATACACCCTTAGACCTATAAATCAAGCACATATACTAAACTAAGGCATAAAATAGAGATTGGACTTATGTCCTTACATCCAAATCGAATTTCCTTAAAACTTTGAATTTGAACCCAAATGAGAGAGTTAGGGCTTATAGAATTTTACCTTAGACCAAAGTCAAATTTTGGTCACAAATTTTCCTTCCCCTAGCTCTCTTGGTTCTTCGGCCACACCACCAAAAGCAACCCAAAAATTTTTTTGTTGATTTCCTTGCTTGCTCCTTTCCAACCCGAACTCTTCACCAAAATTTGGTCCAAAAATTTCAGCCCTTCCTTCTCCCTTTCTTCCTCGGCTTCACACCCCAAAAGTCCTAAAAAAATTTCTAAATTTCCCTTGGTTTTTCCCTAGTACAAAACCGAACTTCAAGGAACAAAACCCCAAGAAAAATTTCTGATTTCACTCACTCCTTTCTCTTCTCTTATTTTCCGAATTTTGTGAGGGAGAAATTTGCAAGAGTTTGGCTGTTTTTCTCTTTTTTTCCCAGCCAAAAACCGCCCCCCACATAGCCTATTTATAGGTGAGTTTTTGGACCAAATTGCAATTATTTCTTGTTCTCCTTTTTCCTTCAAGTCCTTGGGACAATTTTAATTAAATTTCAGCCCCAAAAGAACCGGCCACCAAGCTCTAGAATGCTCCAATATTATCCAAAAATTTTCTTTTATTTTTTTTTACCCTTGATGATGTCATAATTAGGGTTTTGGATGAGGTAATCAAGCTTATAAGGCTTGTTTGGCCTATTTTCATAATAGGCAGTCCAATATCATGCTAACATAAATATTTTCAATACTGTTAACTATTAATAACAGTATTTTATCACTATACTGCAGTCCAAAATTTATCTGCGTAAAATTTGACTGTATAAAAATTTTCTTGTAATTTGAAGTTCTTTGGCCCAAGATACCCCAAATTTATGTGCTTGCTTTTTCTAGGGTGATTTTAAATCTTACTCTTGCTATCTCGTCTGGAACATGATTTTTCGCAGTATATTTTCCATACTGCTTGTTCATAAAACAGTATTATCACAAGGTTGACTTTTCTAGTCAACTGTTGACTTTTTAGGTCAAACTTTGACCGCCATGCAAAATCATGCAGACGTAAAATTTTCTATTCTTCTGACTCAAAATGATACGTTCTGAGTTAAGCAATTATTTTCAAGTCTCATAGTATCGTGAGAACTTAAAATTTCACACAAAAACCTTGTCTCAGGTTTCTCATAAATACCTTTAAAACATAACATAAGTTTCTTTACAAGAGAACGCAAGATCGTAAAAATTTAGTTATTACAATCTACCCCCCTTAAAAATTTTCGTCCTCGAAAATTAGAATAAATCGGGGTAGTTCTTTCTCATTTCATCTTCCAATTCCCAGGTGGCTTCTTCAACTTTGTGGTTGCGCCATAACACCTTAACCAGGGGAATGGTTTTATTTCTTAGGACCTTCTCTTCTCGATCCAGAATGCGAACTGGCTTTTCTTCATATGTCAAATCCGTTCGAACTTCCACTGGTTCTTGACTAAGCACATGCGACGGATCTGGTACATACTTCTTCAACATTGACACATGAAATACATCGTGCATTGCAGCTAATTCTGGTGGCAAAGCAAGCCTGTAAGCTACTTTCTCAATCCTTTCAAGGATCTCAAACGGTCCCGTATATCTCGGACTCAACTTTCCCTTTTTGCCAAATCTCATTACCCCTTTCATAAGAGCAATCTTAATGAACACGGCATCTCCAACTTGAAATTCCAAGGGCCTTCTCCGTTTATCGGCATAACTTTTCTGTCTGCTAAAAGCTATGTCGAGCCTTTGCTTAATCTTCTTAATATCTTCAGAAGTTTTCTTGATAAAGTCTGTTGTTTGCAACTGCTTTTGTCCAACTTCCTGCCAGTGGATAGGAGATCGACATTTCCTTCCATAAAGAGCTTCAAATGGTGCCATACCAATCGAAGCATGATAACTATTGTTGTAAGAAAATTCGATCAATGGCAACTTTTGATCCCAGTTTCCTTTGAAATCCAGAACACATGATCTCAGCATATCTTCCAATGTTTGGATTGTTCGTTCCGACTGGCCATCAGTTTGGGGGTGAAAAGCTGTACTGAACTTCAGTTTTGACCCCATAGCATTGTGGACATTGGTCCAAAATCGGGAGGTGAAACGTCCGTCACGATCTGAAATAATCGATTTCGGCACTCCGTGCAGCCTAACAATCTGAGATACGTAAACTTCAGCTAATTTTTCCACTGAGAAGGTGGCTTTGATTGCAATGAAATGGGCTGATTTGGTCAGTCTATCCACTACAACCCAAATTGTGTCATTTCCACTGGTCGTCCTGGGTAATCCTACTACAAAATCCATAGTAATCTGTTCCCATTTCCATTCAGGGAACTCTATTTTCTGCAATTCTCCTCCAGGATGCCGATGTTCAGCCTTAACTTTCTGACAAGTTAGGCATTTTGACACGTATTCTGCTACTTCGTTCTTCATTTTTGGCCACCAAAAGTTTTCTCGAAGATCCTTGTACATCTTGGAAGCTCCTGGGTGTACCGAGTATGGCGTTTTATGAGCTTCTGACATGATCTGATCCTTCAAAAACTCAAAGTCGGGAACACAGATCCTTTCCTTGAAGTAGATAGTGCCATCGGCAGAGGTCTTGAACTCCTTGTTCTTTCCGCTAAAAAGTTGTGCCTTAAGCAAAAATGAATCTTTTCCTTGATGCGCCTTGATGGATTCCAATAGATCGGACTGAAGAGTCAGAGAAGACAATTTTCCCGTGATCATTTCCAGGTTGAACTCAGAAATCTCCTTTTGTAATGGCTTTGGAAATGCTTCGATAGACATTAACATGCCTGAGGATTTCCTACTTAAAGCATCTGCTACCCTGTTTGCCTTTCCAGGGTGATAAAGGATCTCGCAATCGTAGTCCTTCACTAGTTCCAGCCATCTACGCTGTCTCATGTTGAGCTCTTTCTGAGTGAAAATATATTTGAGACTCTGGTGGTCAGTGTAGATTTCGCATTTGTTTCCATACAAATAATGTCTCCAGATCTTCAATGCGAAAACTACTGCTGCTAACTCCAGATCATGCGTAGGATAATTCCGTTCATGATTCTTCAATTGTCTTGACGCATAGGCTACCACCTTCCCATTTTGCATCAGGACAGCTCCTAATCCGTTCTTGGAAGCATCACTGTAAATTACGAAATTTCCTGCATCTACATCAGGAATAATTAACACGGGCGCACTTGTTAACTTCTTCTTGAGCTCTTGGAAATTCTCCTCGCATTTCTGAGTCCATTCATACTTTTTATCTTTTCGGGTAAGGGCTGTGAGTGGTGCAGCAATTTTGGAAAATCCCTCGACGAACCGTCGGTAGTATCCGGCTAACCCAAGAAAACTTCTTATTTCCGTAACACTTTGGGTACCGGCCATAAACTTACTGCTTCCACTTTCGAAGGATCTACAGAAATTCCTTCCTTCGACACAACATGCCCCAAGAAATGAACTTTCTCCAACCAAAATTCACATTTCGTGAACTTAGCATAAAGCTGATTTCTCCTCAACGTTTCCATTACCATCCTAAGATGTTGTGCATGTTCCTCCTTGGACCTTGAGTAAATCAAGATGTCGTCGATAAAAACGATGACGAATTTGTCCAGATATTCCTTGAATACTCGGTTCATAAGATCCATGAAGGCAGCTGGAGCGTTAGTTAATCCAAAGGGCATAACTAAGAACTCATAGTGCCCATATCTAGTACGAAAAGCTGTCTTAGAGATGTCTGCCTCCTTAATCCTGAGCTGATGGTACCCTGATCGTAGATCGACTTTTGAGAACACGACTGCTCCTCGGAGTTGATCGAAAAGATCATCAATCCTTGGAAGAGGGTACTTATTCTTGATCGTAATCTTGTTTAGCTCTCGGTAATCGATGCACATTCGGAATGATCCATCCTTCTTCTTGACGAACAAAACGGGTGCTCCCCATGGAGAATAACTTTGTCGGATGAATCCTTTGTCGAGCAGTTCTTGTAACTGCACTTGAAGTTCTCTCAGCTCAGCTGGTGCCATACGATAAGGGGCTTTCGAAATTGGTGCAGCTCCAGGTAGCAACTCAATCTCAAAAGAGATTTCTCTTTCTGGCGGAAGTCCCGGCAAATCCTTCGGAAAAATATCTACAAATTCCTTAATAACGGGAACATCTTCCGGTGTCCGCTCCAATTCTTGATCCTTGTCCACCATGTTAGCTAGATATCCTTGACAACCATTAGCTAACATTTTCCAAGCCCTGATTGCGGAAACGAATCGAGTTGTTGGGCTCCGAGACTGACCATAGAAGTTGAACTCTGCTTCGCCGTAAGGGTTGAACGTCACGCACCTCTTTCGACAGTCAATCTTGGCGTTGTATTTACTCAAAAAGTCCATTCCTAAGATCACATCGAAATCCTGAAGCTTGATCGCGATGAGATCTACATATAATTCTCTGCCACAAATTCCTACGGATGAGTTTCGTATCCAAAAGTTGGACCACAAAATTTCTCCGGATGGCAGAGAGGTTTTAAAAGGTTGTTCTAGACTATCCACACCTCTTCCTATTTTCTGAGCAAATTCCAATGATATGAACGAGTGGGTGGCACCAGAATCAAATAGGACAATTGCATCATAGGTGGCAACAGAAATCTGACCTGTCACCACATGCGAAGTCCCAGCTTCTGCATCTCCCTTTGTATAGGCGTAGATTCTGGCTTGCGGTTCAGGAGCTTCTAATCTGCCCTGAGCGATCGAAGGTCCTTCGAGCTTTGCCTGAACTGCATGCAACTGGCTGTTGGGGTTCCGGCTTGGATATGAAGGATTCTGGCCTTGGGTGTTCAAAGTACAATTCTTTGCAAAATGGCCCTCCTTGCCACAGAGGTAACAAGCATTTGATCCCATCCGACATATTCCCGGGTGTTTTCTCCCGCACTTGGTACACACTGGGTAGCTATTACTATTGCCCTCATTTCCACGAGCAATCTTTTTCTGAGGGCAGTTTCTTTGCTGACCCTGGCCAGAAGAATTTTCTTTTCGTTTATTCCTTCCGAACTGCTTAGAGCCTTGAGCAAAATTGCGGGGTTGACCTTTCTGATTCACTTCAAAATTTTGACGGGGTTGTATCTGCTTCCCCATGGCCTTTTCTTCCTTCCTTGCTTTAAAAAACTGAGCCCGCTCTTCTTTGTCTCGGTTATTCCAATACTCTGCTCTTATGGCCCGACTTATACAATCGGACACTCGAGTAGGTGGACTTTCACCAGCACTGACTTGCTTGGCGATATCTGACCGAAACATCTTCATCATTAGTCTGACTTTTTCTGTCTCACTGGGCACCAATTCCGGACACAATCGGGCTAACTGTTCAAACTTATTGACAGCCTCCATTACCGTCATCGATCCCTGTCTCAAACTAGTAAATTCATCTTGCTGGGCTGCCAAGATTTCTCTGTTGAAGTACATTGTCCGGAATTCTGACACAAAATCTTGCCAACTCATAGTTGTAACATCACGACGCATCTGGACGGTCATCCACCAGTGTCTAGCGTCTTTCTTGAGAGCGAAGGAAGCACATAGAACTTTTTCCTGCTCAGTTAGCCGCATAAAATCCAAAATAACTTGGATATCAATCAACCAATTGTCAGCGGCAATCGGATCTGTTGGTCCCTCAAATTCTGGCGCTTTCATCCGTCTAAACCTCTCATAAAGTAAATCTTCCCGTACTGGAGGTAAGTTTGCTTGTGCTTCTACGGGTGCTATTGGGACCTCTGGCTGAACCTCTGGTCGAATATCAGGTACCGGGGGTACTACTGGAGGTACTCTGACATTCTGAGGGGGAACCTCGTTAGCCTGAGGTCTCTGGTGGATCTGAGCTAACTGCTCCCGGAGTCTATTGGTCTCCTGCTGTTGTTCAAGTAACTGTCGTTGCAAATTTGCCACAACAGTTGCTAGATCCGGTGCAGGTGGATTCTGGTCCCCAGGCATTGTTCTGCGAGGTCGTACCATCTTTTATTTCCTATTAAATCATAAGAAAAGATATTATCGAACTAGTAATATCCTTTCTTTCATCATGTACCGTATCATAACACATCGAATCGTAACATAATCATAACGTATTATATCATAACATGATTCTCGGGATCATAACATAACATGGTATGGAACTGTTTCCTGTATATTTACAATAGGTACATTGTTCATACAGTACTGTAAATACATATCTGTTTCATAATATTTTATATACATGGACAAAAAAATAGTAATGGGAGTGTCTAACACTTCACCATCATACATATACCCAAAAAGAATGGCGATGGAAGTGGCTACCACTTTCCATCAGTACAAGCCTATCATCCAGAAAGAAATAAGCAAGTACATGTCAGTTCTAGGGTCAAAATAGATATACATAAATGATCAAAACCATAATCTCTATCATCATCTAGGGGCTATGTCGGAGTCGGTCTCCCAATCTCCGTCGTCAAAAAGAATCTCCTCCGGGTCATCAACGGGATCCACCTGGTCCTCAACCCATCCTGCCTGCTCCATATCCTCGTCATCGCCCTCCTCGTCACTGGATATGTCAATGGCGATAGGATCTGCTGGCGGGTCAGCTGGCATCTCCTCGATATCATCCTCCTCGTCACTGGAGATATCGATGCTAATGGGATCTGCTGGTGGATCTCCAGGTATGATCACAACATCATCCTCATCTGGGTCTCCGGCCTCCGGGTCACCCTGAGCATCTGCCGGCTCCCCGGCCTCATGGGCCGGCACCTCCTGCTCTGGAACTGCAGGGATCAGCTCCTCTGGGGGTGCTGGTCCTACCTCGTATAACGGCTCCCCTAAACCAGCGTCGTCTACGGGTGCCTGATGATCACCCTCAGAGGCCCCCGTCGGCTCTGTGTCAGCGCGCACCTCAGCCTGTAGAATATCCTCAATCATGTGCTCCACAGTCATCCTGGGTGTGAGAAAGGGGACATACTGGCGAATACGACCGGGTAAGCCGTTCCGCAAAACCGTCAATGCCTCTAACACAGGGTGGTCTATGTCCTGAGAAACGTAGGGCAACATAGCCTCCTGAAATCTCATGCAATAATGGGCCATGGTCTCGAGAGGATATGCGTGCCACTCAAGCGTATAACTGTGATATCGAGTGTCGTACATGTCTCTATAAATATCGGGATCACGCTGAGGCGCTCCTGGCCCGTAATCTAGTATCGGTCCAAACCGTCCAATCATCAGTGAGCGAAAATGTCCCCATGTCCGACTGGGTAACTGGGGCTCCCCTACTGACATCCACCAGATACGGGCATCGCCAATCAGACATCGACTGCCCAATGAAACCTGTATACGCCCCGGAATATGGCTGGTACGGAAAATCAGCTCCATATCGTATAACCATGCTCCCAAGGATATAGTGCGACTCGTACCGTCAAAAGATAACGGATGTGCCTCATAAAATGACGATATGGCCTCTCGGTCCGCATCAACGTGATCCGGATCCATGTCGACGAATCTACGTACCAAAATCACATAATAAATATTTATAAAAACAAATCTTAACTTACAATGATAATGGCGATGGCAGGCGAACTGTGAAATCAGGTAGCAGGGAACCGCTCTGATACCAACTCTGTAACGACCCGCCTAGCACGGACCGTTACCGTACATACATACATACTTGACTTGTTTTACATACTTATCTATTTAACCAAAAATAGTGAATTTTTTTTTTTTTTTTTTTCTATTACTGAGTACTGTCTGGAATAATATAAACATAAAATATTAGTCATAACTTTACGGAAGGCGTAGCGGCTTATCCCCTCTTTCACAGTTGCCCCGCCAACTCCATTATCTTGTATCAAAGTCGCCAGTAGGTTGCTTACCTACAGCATAAACATAAGGCGTGAGCTTTCGCTCAGCAAGTGCAACTATTTAATCCACAACATAAACTGTCATAAACTTAGCAAAGCATATCCTGATATATTCTAATCATGCATGATCCGATTATGCTTTATTATGCTTATTTTATCATACTTTTTAATCATACTTTCATTTCTTAACTTGCTCATGGGCCCCTTATCATGAGTGATCGTACCGGGCGCGCAACTATGGAGTGGTTGGGGCGGCCATTCCATTTCCAACTCATTCCACAGTCCTACCCGACCTCGGACGGGTCGGTACGTCACAGGCAAGCTCGCTTGCCATCATACTTATTTGTCATCTTGACCTTGTTCTTATTATTTGTGAACATGCTTCATGATGTCACATGAATATAACTTGTAAACATTTCTTAGTCATGCCATTTACTTGATATATCAAATCATAGCACATAACATAATTTCGCATATCATCTTGTAACTGAAAATGCCCATGCTGTAGGTGGAGTTGCACTTACCTCTTTTACTATGTCCCTCTTGAGGCTGTTCTCTTACTGACACAGCTGCAGGCCTTTCCTGCTTGAATAGGGACTTAGGTAAGAGTCTAATTCTTATTATGCAATGTTGGTGTCCTAACCAACATGCCGATGAAATACTAGTTGTATGTCCCCTAATACCAGATATCTGATTTGGTCACAAAATAGCCATATAACTGCTTGGGGATAATTATTCTTTAATTATATCTTTTAAGAGATTACGTTGGATAATCTCTTGGGCTAGGTTCTTGATAAAATGTTAGGTTTCCTTAAAACCTTGGTAATTGTCTGAAATCTTAAAAAAAACTCTATTTCCTTCTCTTTTGCTGTTTTAAGAATTTTGACTTTAAATTCCTTTAATATTTTTGGTAATAATACCAATCTTTAAAATAAATTTTTATAAAAGTCGTTTTAAGATTGAGAACTGTCTTTGGAACAGTTTTAAGCAAAAATACAGTTTTATTTCAAAACAGTTTGTAAAACTTATGTGCAGGATTTTTCGGTTCCTTGCACACTCTTCATAAAACAACACCAGTTTAAAGATCCATTTGGAATTTGAAAAACTTGTCTTCATGAAAGTTGTAGCTCTCGAAAAATTCTAAAACTTTCATGTTTTACAAAAATTCCAGTTCTGCTTGTATTTGTGTCAGTTTTTGTTTAAAACTGGTTGATTCTGAAAACTGGGTCTGGGCAGACCAGCCACGGGTTTTTGTAAAAACGGAGACCATTGGAGCCTCATTTTTAAATTCTGCCCATGTTGTTCTCTAGGAAAAATCGTTCCGAGCAACTTTCGTGTTTTAATTTTTACCCCATTCGGCCTCTAAGGCCCTTAAATTCTAGTTTTCCCGAAACTGGCCAGTTGAGTCCGAATTGGCAGTTTTGGGTTATTTAGTTCGGTTTACGTCCTAATTCGCGGAATCTACCTCGACCGACCACTTCGGGAGCTTACACGGCAAACACACAATGTTTCTAACGTCCCACATGAACCCATAAACTGTCCAATTAAATCCATGCAAATCAATTTCAGAAATTCTAATTCTAGGGTTGCATTAACCCTAACTTTTGCACATACAAGCACTAAACTTGGTTCCTTAAATTAACATGCTCCATGTACTGCCCTAGGGCAGATTTTCTAACCAAATTAGGGGACACACAACCCTAATCTACAAGCATGAAAATCAATCATAAATAAGCACAAAACATGCATAAATTTAAACCATACACCCTTAGACCTATAAATCAAGCACATATACTAAACTAAGGCATAAAATAGAGATTGGACTTATGTCCTTACATCCAAATCGAATTTCCTTAAAACTTTGAATTTGAACCCAAATGAGAGAGTTAGGGCTTATAGAATTTTACCTTAGACCAAAGTCAAATTTTGGTCACAAATTTTCCTTCCCCTAGCTCTCTTGGTTCTTCGGCCACACCACCAAAAGCAACCCAAAATTTTTTTGTTGATTTCCTTGCTTGCTCCTTTCCAACCCGAACTCTTCACCAAAATTTGGTCCAAAAATTTCAGCCCTTCCTTCTCCCTTTCTTCCTCGGCTTCACACCCCAAAAGTCCTAAAAAAATTTCTAAATTTCCCTTGGTTTTTCCCTAGTACAAAACCGAACTTCAAGGAACAAAACCCCAAGAAAAATTTCTGATTTCACTCACTCCTTTCTCTTCTCTTATTTTCCGAATTTTGTGAGGGAGAAATTTGCAAGAGTTTGGCTGTTTTTCTCTTTTTTTTCCCAGCCAAAAACCGCCCCCCACATAGCCTATTTATAGGTGAGTTTTTGGACCAAATTGCAATTATTTCTTGTTCTCCTTTTTCCTTCAAGTCCTTGGGACAATTTTAATTAAATTTCAGCCCCAAAAGAACCGGCCACCAAGCTCTAGAATGCTCCAATATTATCCAAAAATTTTCTTTTATTTTTTTTTACCCTTGATGATGTCATAATTAGGGTTTTGGATGAGGTAATCAAGCTTATAAGGCTTGTTTGGCCTATTTTCATAATAGGCAGTCCAATATCATGCTAACATAAATATTTTCAATACTGTTAACTATTAATAACAGTAATTTATCACTATACTGCAGTCCAAAATTTATCTGCGTAAAATTTGACTGTATAAAAATTTTCTTGTAATTTGAAGTTCTTTGGCCCAAGATACCCCAAATTTATGTGCTTGATTTTTCTAGGGTGATTTTAAATCTTACTCTTGCTATCTCGTCTGGAACATGATTTTTCGCAGTATATTTTCCATACTGCTTGTTCATAAAACAGTATTATCACATGGTTGACTTTTCGTCAACTGTTGACTTTTTAGGTCAAACTTTGACCGCCATGCAAAATCATGCAGACGTAAAATTTTCTATTCTTCTGACTCAAAATGATACGTTCTGAGTTAAGCAATTATTTTCAAGTCTCATAGTTTCGTGAGAACTTAAAATTTCACACAAAAACCTTGTCTCAGGTTTCTCATAATACCTTTAAAACATAACATAAGTTTCTTTACAAGAGAACGCAAGATCGTAAAAATTTAGTTATTACAACGAAAAACTATAAAATCAATTTAAAAAATATTTTAGTGTCACGGCCATAACTGTTATGACCACCCGGTCATAGCAGTTACGAACGTGGTCCCTTTTGTGAAATAAAGAGAATTTATGCCTCTTTTTCATGGCTCGTTGTGTGATTTGCAGTTTACACGTATCATATAACACTCACTTATAAGTTGGAGTTAACACGAAAAACTACAAAATCAATTTTAAAAATATTTTAGTGTCACGGTCATAACTGTTATGACCACCTGGTCATAACAGTTATGACCGTGGTCCCTTTTGAGAAACAAAGAGAATTTATGCCTCTTTTTCATGGCTCGTTGTGTAATTTGCAGTTTGCACGAATCATATAACACACACTTATAAGTTGAAGTTAACACGAAAAACTACAGAATCAATTTAAAAAATATTTTAGAGTAACGGTCATAACTGTTATGACCACCCGATCATAACAGTTATGACCGTGGTCCCTTTTGTGAAACAAAGAGAATTTATGCCCTTTTTCATGGCTCATTGTGTGATTTACAGTTTGCACGAATCATATAACACTCACTTATAAGTTGGAATTAACAAGAAAAACTACAAAATCAATTTAAAAAACATTTTAGTGTCACGGTCATAACAGTTATGACCGTGGTCCCTTTTGTGAAACAAAGAGAATTTATGCCTCTTTTTCGTGGCTCATTGTGTGATTTGCAGTTTCCACGAATCATATAACACTCACTTATAAGTTGGAGTTAACACGAAAAACTGTAAAATCAATTTAAAAAATATTTTAGTGTCACGGCCATAACTGTTATGACCACCCGGTCATAACAGTTACGACCGTGGTCCCTTTTGTGAAACAAAGAGAATTTATGCCTATTTTTCATGACTCGTTGTGTGATTTGCAGTTTACACGAATCATATAACACTCACTTATAAGTTGGAGTTAATACGAAAAACTACAAAATCAATTTAAAAAACATTTTAGAGTAATGGTCATAACTGTTATGACCACCCGATTATAACAGTTATGACCGTGGTCCCTTTTGTGAAATAAAGATAATTTATGCCTCTTTCTCATGGCTCGTTGTGTGATTTGCAGTTTGCAGGAATCATATAACACTCACTTATAAGTTGGAGTTAACACGAAAAACTATAAAATCAATTTAAAAAATATTTTAGTGTCACGTCCATAACTGTTATGACCACCCGGTCATAGCAGTTACGAACGTGGTCACTTTTGTGAAATAAAGAGAATTTATGCCTCTTTTTCATGGCTCGTTGTGTGATTTGCAGTTTACACGTATCATATAACACTCACTTATAAGTTGGAGTTAACACAAAAAACTACAAAATCAATTTTAAAAATATTTTAGTGTCACGGACATAACTGTTATGACCACCTGGTCATAACAGTTATGACCGTGGTCCCTTTTGAGAAACAAAGAGAATTTATGCCTCTTTTTCATGGCTCGTTGTGTGATTTGCAGTTTGCACGAATCATATAACACACACTTATAAGTTGAAGTTAACACGAAAAACTACAAAATCAATTTAATAAACATTTTAGAGTAACGGTCATGACTGTTATGACCACCCGATCATAACAGTTATGACCGTGGTCCCTTTTGTGAAACAAAGTGAATTTATGCCTCTTTTTCATGGCTCATTGTGTGATTTACAGTTTGCACGAATCATATAACACTCACTTATAAGTTGGAATTAACAAGAAAAACTACAAAATCAATTTAAAAACATTTTAGTACGGTCATAACTGTTATGACCACCGGTCATAACAGTTATGACCGTGGTCCCTTTTGTGAAACAAAGAGAATTTATGCCTCTTTTTCATGGCTCATTGTGTGATTTGCAGTTTGCACGAATCATATAACACTCACTTATAAGTTGGAGTTAACACGAAAAACTACAAAATCAATTTAAAAAATATTTTAGTGTCACGGTCATAACTGTTATGACCACCCGGTCATAACAGTTACGACCGTGGTCCCTTTTGTGAAACAAAGAGAATTTATGCCTCTTTTTCATGGCTCGTTGTGTGATTTGCAGTTTGCACGAATCATATAACACTCACTTATAAGTTGGAGTTAACACGAAAAACTATAAAATCAATTTAAAAATATTTTAGTGTCACGGTCATAACTGTTATGACCACCCGGTCATAACAGTTACGACCGTGGTCCCTTTTGTGAAATAAAGAGAATTTATGCCTCTTTTTCATGGCTCGTTGTGTGATTTGCAGTTTGCACGAATCATATAACACTCACTTATAAGTTGGAGTTAACACGAAAAACTACAAAATCAATTTTAAAAACATTTTAGTGTCACGGTCATAACTGTTATGACCACCCGGTCATAATAGTTATGACCGTGGTCCGTTTTGTGAAACAAAGAGAATTTATGCCTCTTTTTCATGGCTCGTTGTGTGATTTGCAGTTTGCACGAATCATATAACACCCACTTATAAGTTGGAGTTAACACGAAAAACTACAAAATCAATTTAAAAAACATTTTAGAGTAATGGTCATAACTGTTATGACCACCCGATCATAACAGTTATGACCGTGGTCCCTTTTGTGAAACAAAGAGAATTTATGCCTCTTTCTCATGGCTCGTTGTGTGATTTGCAGTTTCACGAATCATATAACACTCACTTATAAGTTGGAGTTAACACGAAAAACTATAAAATCAATTTAAAAAATATTTTAGTGTCACGGCCATAACTGTTATGACCACCCGGTCATAACAGTTACGACCGTGGTCCCTTTTGTGAAAAAAAGAGAATTTATGCCTATTTTTCATGGCTCGTTGTGTGATTTGCAGTTTACACGAATCATATAACACTCACTTATAAGTTGGAGTTAACACGAAAAACTACAAAATCAATTTAAAAAACATTTTAGAGTAATGGTCATAACTGTTATGACCACCCGATCATAACAGTTATGACCGTGGTCCCTTTTGTGAAATAAAGAGAATTTATGCCTCTTTCTCATGGCTCGTTGTGTGATTTGCAGTTTGCACGAATCATATAACACTCACTTATAAGTTGGAGTTAACACGAAAAACTATAAAATCAATTTAAAAAATATTTTAGTGTCACGGCCATAACTGTTATGACCACCCGGTCATAGCAGTTACGAACGTGGTCCCTTTTGTGAAATAAAGAGAATTTATGCCTCTTTTTCATGGCTCGTTGTGTGATTTGCAGTTTACACGTATCATATAACACTCACTTATAAGTTGGAGTTAACACGAAAAACTACAAAATCAATTTAAAAATATTTTAGTATCACGGTCATAACTGTTATGACCACCTGGTCATAACAGTTATGACCGTGGTCCCTTTTGAGAAACAAAGAGAATTTATGCCTCTTTTTCATGGCTCGTTGTGTGATTTACAGTTTGCACGAATCATATAACACTCACTTATAAGTTGGAAGTTAACACGAAAAACTACAAAATCAATTTAAAAAATATTTAGTACGGTCATAACTGTTATGACCACCCGGTCATAACAGTTATGACCGTGGTCCCTTTTGTGAAACAAAGAGAATTTATGCCTCTTTTTCATGGCTCATTGTGTGATTTGCAGTTTGCACGAATCATATAACACTCACTTATAAGTTGGAGTTAACACGAAAAACTACAAAATCAATTTTAAAAATATTTTAGTGTCACGGTCATAACTGTTATGACCACCTGGTCATAACAGTTATGACCGTGGTCCCTTTTGAGAAACAAAGAGAATTTATGCCTCTTTTTCATGGCTCGTTGTGTGATTTGCAGTTTGCACGAATCATATAACACTCACTTATAAGTTGGAGTTAACACGAAAAACTATAAAATCAATTTAAAAAATATTTTAGTAGTCACGGTCATAACTGTTATGACCACCCGATCATAACAGTTACGACCGTGGTCCCTTTTGTGAAATAAAGAGAATTTATGCCTCTTTTTCATGGCTCGTTGTGTGATTTGCAGTTTACACGAATCATATAACACTCACTTATAAGTTGGAGTTAACACGAAAAACTACAAAATCAATTTAAAAAAATTTTAGTGTCACGGTCATAACTGTTATGACCACCGGTCATAACAGTTATGACCGTGGTCCCTTTTGAGAAACAAAGAGAATTTATGCCTCTTTTTCATGGCTCGTTGTGTGATTTGCAGTTTGCACGAATCATATAACACCCACTTATAAGTTGGAGTTAACACGAAAAACTACAAAATCAATTTAAAAAACATTTTAGAGTAATGGTCATAACTGTTATGACCACCCGATCATAACAGTTATGACCGTGGTCCCTTTTGTGAAACAAAGAGAATTTATGCCTCTTTCTCATGGCTCGTTGTGTGATTTGCAGTTTGCACGAATCATATAACACTCACTTATAAGTTGGAGTTAACACGAAAAACTATAAAATCAATTTAAAAATTATTTTAGTGTCACGGCCATAACTGTTATGACCACCCGGTCATAACAGTTACGAACGTGGTCCCTTTTGTGAAATAAAGAGAATTTATGCCTCTTTTTCATGGCTCGTTGTGTGATTTGCAGTTTACACGTATCATATAACACTCACTTATAAGTTGGAGTTAACACGAAAAACTACAAAATCAATTTTAAAAATATTTTAGTGTCACGGTCATAACTGTTATGACCACCTGGTCATAATAGTTATGACCGTGGTCCCTTTTGAGAAACAAAGAGAATTTATGCCTCTTTTTCATGGCTCGTTGTGTGATTTGCAGTTTGCACGAATCATATAACACACACTTATAAGTTGAAGTTAACACGAAAAACTACAAAATCAATTTAAAAAATATTTTAGAGTAACGGTCATAACTGTTATGACCACCCGATCATAACAGTTATGACCGTGGTCCCTTTTGTGAAACAAAGAGAATTTATGCCTCTTTTTCATGGCTCATTGTGTGATTTACAGTTTGCACGAATCATATAACACTCACTTATAAGTTGGAATTAACAAGAAAAACTACAAAATCAATTTAAAAAACATTTTAGTGTCACGGTCATAACAGTTATGACCGTGGTCCCTTTTGTGAAACAAAGAGAATTTATGCCTCTTTTTCATGGCTCATTGTGTGATTTGCAGTTTGCACGAATCATATAACACTCACTTATAAGTTGGAGTTAACACGAAAAACTATAAAATTAATTTAAAAAATATTTTAGTGTCACGGCCATAACTGTTATGACCACCCGGTCATAACAGTTACGACCGTGGTCCCTTTTGTGAAACAAAGAGAATTTATGCCTATTTTTCATGACTCGTTGTGTGATTTGCAGTTTACACGAATCATATAACACTCACTTATAAGTTGGAGTTAACACGAAAAACTACAAAATCAATTTAAAAAACATTTTAGAGTAATGGTCATAACTGTTATGACCACCCGATCATAACAGTTATGACCGTGGTCCCTTTTGTGAAATAAAGATAATTTATGCCTCTTTCTCATGGCTCGTTGTGTGATTTGCAGTTTGCACGAATCAT
This sequence comes from Ficus carica, assembly GCA_009761775.1. Taxonomy (NCBI): domain Eukaryota; kingdom Viridiplantae; phylum Streptophyta; class Magnoliopsida; order Rosales; family Moraceae; genus Ficus; species Ficus carica. The sequence goes on along the minus strand of CM019745.1, from coordinate 9,548,698 downwards.
ATAACACTCACTTATAAGTTGGAGTTAACACGAAAAACTATAAAATCAATTTAAAAAATATTTTAGTGTCACGTCCATAACTGTTATGACCACCCGGTCATAGCAGTTAGGAACGTGGTCACTTTTGTGAAATAAAGAGAATTTATGCCTCTTTTTCATGGCTCGTTGTGTGATTTGCAGTTTACACGTATCATATATCACTCACTTATTGTAATAACTAAATTTTTACGATCTTATGTCCTCTTGTAAAGAAACTTATGTTATGTTTTAAAGGTATTTATGAGAAACCTGAGACAAGGTTTTTGTGTGAAATTTTAAGTTCTCACGATACTATGAGACTTGAAAATAATTGCTTAACTCAGAACGTATCATTTTGAGTCAGAATAATAGAAAATTTTACGTCTGCATGATTTTGCATGGCGGTCAAAGTTTGACCTAAAAAGTCAACAGTTGACTAGAAAAGTCAACCATGTGATAATACTGTTTTATGAACAAGCAGTATGGAAAATATACTGCGAAAAATCATGTTCCAGACGAGATAGTAAGAGTAAGATTTATTATCACCCTAGAAAAAAATCAAGCACAAAAATTAGGGTACCTTGGGCCAAAGGACTTCAAATTATGAGAAAAATTTTATACAGTCAAAGTTTACGCAGATAAATTTTTGGACTGCAGTGTGGTGATAAAATACTGTTATTAATAGTTAACAGTATTGAAAATATTTATGTTAGCATGATATTGGACTGCCTATTATGAAAATAGGCCAAACAAGCCTTATAAGCTTGATTACCTCATCCAAAACCCTAATTATGACATCATCAAGGGTAGAAAAAAAAAATAAAAGAAAATTTTTGGATAATATTGGAGCATTCTAGAGCTTGGTGGCCGGTTCTTTTGGGGCTGAAATTTAATTAAAATTGTCCCAAGGACTTGAAGGAAAAAGGAGAACAAGAAATAATTGCAATTTGGTCCAAAAACTCACCTATAAATAGGCTATGTGGGGGGGCGGTTTTTGGCTGGAAAAAAAAGAGAAAAACAGCCAAACTCTTGCAAATTTCTCCCTCACAAAATTCGGAAAATAAGAGAAGAGAAAGGAGTGAGTGAAATCAGAAATTTTTCTTGGGGTTTTGTTCCTTGAAGTTCGGTTTTGTACTAGGGAAAAACCAAGGGAAATTTAGAAATTTTTTTAGGACTTTTGGGGTGTGAAGCCGAGGAAGAAAGGGAGAAGGAAGGGCTGAAATTTTTGGACCAAATTCTGGTGAAGAGTTCGGGTTGGAAAGGAGCAAGCAAGGAAATCAACAAAAAAATTTTTGGGTTGCTTTTGGTGGTGTGGCCGAAGAACCAAGAGAGCTAGGGGAAGGAAAATTTGTGACCAAAATTTGACTTTGGTCTAAGGTAAAATTCTATAAGCCCTAACTCTCTCATTTGGGTTCAAATTCAAAGTTTTAAGGAAATTCGATTTGGATGTAAGGACATAAGTCCAATCTCTATTTTATGCCTTAGTTTAGTATATGTGCTTGATTTGTAGATCTAAGGGTGTATGGTTCAAATTCTTGCATGATTTGTGTTTATTTATGGTTGATTTTCATGCTTGAATGCTTAGGGTTGTGTGTCCCCTAATTTGGTTAGAAAATCTGCCCTAGGGCAGTACATGGAGCATGTTAATTTAAGGAACCAAGTTTAGTGCTTGTATGTGCAAAAGTTAGGGTTAATGCAACCCTAGAATTGGAATTTTTGAAATTGATTTGCATGGATTTAATTGGACAGTTTATGGGTTCATGTGGGACGTTAGAAACACTGTGTGTTTGCCCTATAGGCTCCCGAAGTGTTCGGTTGAGGTAGATTTCACGAAATAGGATGTAAACCGGTTTAAGCAACCGAAACTGCCAATTCGGACTCAAACTGGCCAGTTTCGGGAAAATAAGAATTAGAGGGCCTTAGAGGCCGAATTGGGTAAATCTTAAAACACGAAAGTTGCTCGGAACGATTTTTCCTAGAGGACAACACGGGCAGAATTTAAAAATGAGGCTCCAATGGTCTCCGTTTTTACAAAAACCCGTGGCTGGTCTGCCCAGACCCAGTTTTCAGGATCAGCCAGTTTCAAACAAAAACTGACGCAAATATAAGCAGAACTGGATTTTTTGTAAAACACGAAAGTTTTAGCATTTTTCGAGAGCTACAACTTTGGTGAAGACAAGTTTTTCAAATTCCGAATGGATTTATAAACAGGTATTGTTTTATGAAGAGTGTGCAGGGAACCGAAAATTCCTGCACATGAGTTTTACAAACAGTTTTCGAAAAACTGTATTTTTGCTTAAAACTGTCCCAAAGGCAGTTCTCAATCTTAAATGACCTTTATAAAGATTTGTTTTAAAGATTTGAAATGATTACAAAAATATTAAAGAGATTTAAAGCTATATTTCTTAAATAGTAAAAAGATAAGAAAATGGACAGAATTTGTAATCAAGCCAAGGTTTTGAGGAAACCTAACATTTTATCAAGAACCTAGCCCAAGAGATTATCCAACGTAATCTCTTAAAAGAAATAATTAAAGAATAATTATTCCCAAGCAGTTATATGACTATTTTGTGACCAAATCAGATATCTGGTATTAGGGGGCATACAACTAGAATTTCATCGGCATGTTGGTTATGTCACGCCCCAACCACCCACGTAGGACCGACCACGCGAATGACGGTCGTGACTATACTTAACTTAAACTTACCCAATTTTTAGAGTAATTTTTTTTTTTTTTTTTTTACTCCTTTAAAACTTAAAAGCTTTAACTTCATTTTAAAATCGTGACTTAAACACGTTACTTACATGAAACATGAAGCCTTAAACTTAGGCTTAAACATAAACTTAAACTTATATATAAGAACATATCTTCTTCGTATGTACTCACTCGAGTACTGAGCTTTCACCTAATGGGAAAGCTATCATACATAAACGTAAATCGTGGACCAACCCGACCTAATGCGGATCAGTACAACACGAGGCAACTCGTTACCATACATACTGAAACCTTGCCATACATACTTAAAACATAATGTAAACACATTTTCCTTTCAAACACCTTTTATGGAAATCCGTGGTGGTGTCCATCCCACATTTCACAGTCCGCAGCACCGTCTTTCCACAGTCTCGTATCAGGTATTGCCGGTAGGTAGCTTACCTACAGCATGAACGTAAGTAATGAGCTAAAAGCCCAGTAAGCCCAATATTCAATCCGCATGCAACTGAAACACAAAATGCATGAACAGGTTATGATTTCTTATAATCAATTATGGTTCCTTATTATCTTACTCTATAACATGTGCGCATGTACTGTGGTACATAACCATGGAGTGGTTGAAGGCGGTCCGTCCAATCCAACTCAAACCATGAAACAAGACGTTTAACATGGAGTAGTGAAGGCAGCCAATCCAATCCAAGTCAAACCATGGAATATACCATTTGAACCCACCACAAAGGCAAGCCAGTACAACACAACAATCTTTACTTAACTTATCTCGTATCTTAAGAACTTATTCTTACCATATGATTCATTATTAGTGAGCATGCTTTATGATGCCAAGATATCGAACATAAAACATAACATACTTTATCATAACATACTATCTCATAACTTAACATGAAACATGGACATACTTGCATCTTAACGTAACATCATACATAACATAACATACTTCATAACATACTACATCTTAACATGAAACCTGGACATACTTAACATATCATCATGTCATAACGTACTACTTCATAACATCATAAATCATGAAATGCTATTCATGATTTCTTAAAAACATCATATGCAAACAAACATGTGTTCATGCTGTAGGCGGAGTTGTACTTACCTTCCGTCCTATGCTCTTGATTTATTGTCCCAACTAACGCTGTTCCTTTTCCGGTACAGCTGCAGGTTCTATCCTGCTCGATAAAAGACATTGTCTAACTTAAACTCATGAAATGTTGGTGACCTAACCATCATGCTTACCTTACATGGTCTTGGTTGTATGTCCCTTGTGCATAACGTCTTACTTGGTTACATTGGATAACCTTGTGTACTAAGCCCATAACATAACATACCATTAGGGTTAGATCATCTTCCAACCCTGGGCTTCATCCTTAATCCACAAATCATTGGGTTACTTTCCTAACCCAATATCTTAGCTCAAACGGGTATCCTTTAGGGTAATATTGGGTAACCCTTAAGGTCAAACTAAAATCCACTTGTTAGTCAACCAAAGTTAATTGTGGTTAACAATGGTCAATTTCGGTCAACTATGGTCAACCCTCGTTGGGTCAACCTTTGGGCCTTGGGCTTGATCCAGTAACTCGGGTATAACTCCCGGTTACCTTTCGTAAACTAATCGCTTGCTATACTCTAGCTTGAAAAATTCATTTTCCTTACTTGGAAAATTTAGGGAAATTAATCCCAAAACTTCTTTCTTAACTTTTAAAAATCCTTTACTTATATCGTAAAAATCCAAACTCTTGGATTAGTGCTTCATAAAATCATTTGAGGTTGAAAACTGCCCTTGGAACAGTTTTCCATAATCAAAACAATAGTTTGTAGTAGAAAAACAGTTTTCTAGAAACATTTGTAAAGCTAGTGGTGCAGGAATTTTCGGATTCCCTGCGCACCCTTCGAAAAACAATCCCAGTTTAAAAATCAGTTCGTAATCTGAAAAAGTTTTCTTCACAAGAGTTGTAGCTCTCGAAAAATGCTAAAACTTTCGTGTTTTACAAAAATTCCAATTCGGCCTAGATTCGTCCCAGTTTTTGTTTGAAACTGGCTGACCCCGAAAAACTGAGTGAAAACTGGGTCTGGGGATCAGCCACGGGTTTTGGGGTAAACGGAGGCCATTGGGGTCTCATTTTGGGAAACGGTTCGCATTGCCCCCTAGGAAAACCTCTTCCGAACAATTTTCGTGTTTTACGTTTTTCCCAATTCGGCCTCTAAAGGCCTTATATTTCACTTTTCCAAAAACTGGGCAGATTTGATCCGAATCTGCCAGTTTTTGTGCTTACTCGGTTTTACGCGTCCTACTTCGCGGAACTAACTCAACCGATCACGCGGGAGCCTAAGTAACCAACATGCAGCGTTAACTAACGTCCCACATGAATCAACACGTGATTCTAACGCAGCCATGCAACCCAAACCAAATCTACACAAACCTAGGGTTGCATGAACTAGAGTTGCATCACATCTCATACATACATTCGAGCCGAACCATGGCTAGCTCTAATAACCATGCACACAAGCCACAACCGGCTGCACACTAATAGGGAACATACCAACCATAAAGCCATGCAATCCTAGCATGCAAACAAGCACAAATATAATGCACACAAGCATAAACAAAACCATAAGCAACCACCCTTAAGCAACACCCTAATCAAGCACCACACCTAGTCTAGGGCATTAACCATAAAACTTTGAGCTTATGCTCTTACATATTGGACTTGGAAATACACTTAAATTTCCACATTAAATCTCAAACCAAAAGCTTATGGTTTTAGGGTTTACCTCTAGGGTTTGGAAGTTGGTTTACTAGCTTGGATTCCAAACTTCCTTACTCCTCCCTTTTGGCTGCCAACAAGTCCGGATTTCCCCTCCAAATGGGGTTCCAATTTTCAGCCATGCACATACAAACATACACATAAATATCCCATCTAACTTGCATGGAAAAATGTTAGGGTTTGAGGGAGTTTTACCTTAGCTAACCCTAGGGATGGGTTAGGGTATGCAAACCGAAATCTCCCTCCCTTTTGGCTCTCCAAACACTCTGCTCTAGCTCTCCAAATGGCACCAAATTTTTTCACCCCTTTCTTCCTCACCCCTGCACGGCCACTGCCCAGAAATTGGGTCCAAAATTTCCAGATTTGCCCTTGGTTTCTAGCTTGAAACCGAACATGCGCACTAACTAGCCTCCCTTGGCTTTTTCCAATTTTTTCCTCTTGGTTCTCTCTTGGTTTCTCTCCTCCTCTCTCTCTCGGATTTTTCTGCAGAAAAATGGCAAGAGTTTGGCCAAATTTTCTGATTTAAATGATTAAATGCCACCCCTATTTATAGGCAAATGCAAACTTTTCAAAAATTGCATTTTAGCCCCTAAACTTTGAGAAAATCATGCAATTGGCATGCTAGGTGTCAAGGTGGCTGGCTGTCAACTTGGAGAGCAAGGCAAGATGACCTCATCTTGGTGACATCACATGCCTACATCACCAAATTTCCAAAATTTGCACTTTGGCCCCAAAAGTGAAAATTCTTACAAAAATGCCCCCTAGGTGGCCGGTTGCTTTCTTGGTGAACAAGCCAAGCTTATCTCATCATGATGACATCATATTGATGACATCATGTGCTTACATCATCAATTTTCCAAAATTTGCACTTTTACCCAAAAAGTGAAAATTTTGACATTTTTGCCCCTGCATGTGACCGGTCCCAATGGGTTACTTGGTGACCAAGTTTTCCATATTTTCACGTCCTTTTGCCCTTGACCTTAACTAGGTGTGCTTGATTTTCTAGGGTGGTTTTAAAGCCTATTAGAGCTATCTCGCCCATACTGACATATTTTACAGTATTTTCTCATACTGCATCATACCATACTGCCAAGTCAACCCATTGACCACTCTTGGTCAAAATTTGACTTTCTTGGTCAAATTTGACTTTTTCAGTCAAACTTTGACTTTTTCCGAAATTACGTCCTTTTTCGTCCTTTTCGACTTGAAAGAGCGTTTTCTAACCTTAAAACCTATTTTGAGTCTTACTGACCCAAAAGAATTCACATAATCAAACAAAAGCTCTTACTTGAACTTTTTCATAAATACCTTCATGGCATAGAATCTAATTTCTTAAGAAGAAATTAGTGACATGAAAAATCTAGGTATTACAATCTACCCTCCTTAAAAATTTTCGTCCTCGAAAATTCGGATGTATCTAGGTGACTTTTCTCAAAAATCCACCATAGGTTCATAATGGTTCGTTCATGTTCCCATTTTAACACTTTAATGGGATCATATCTCTTATACAGAACCATAATTTTACATCTATAGCCTCATAATTCATACTTCATATCCTCTTACTTTCGTACTTTCATGCTTACTTTCATCATACTTTCTTATCTTATCATCATACTTACATACTTATCATCATACTTGCATACTTATCATACATACTTCATGCTAACATACATACTTTCCTTTCTTACTTGTCATACTGATCATACTGCATACTTACATACTTTCCTTTCCTATTGCATCACAAGAATCATTTACGTAAAAAGTTGAGCAAGTATATCATATATAACTTGTCATATTTTGAAAACATATTTCATGTAACTTTTTCATACTTGAAAAGCTTATCATAAATTTTTTTTTTTTTTTTTTCCATGCTTGGAAAATACATATTTCTTCCTTACTTGGAAAACATATCGTATTCTGTACTCAAAACTCGTTCTTGAACATAGTTTCTTTCTTGAAACTTGATCTTATGCTATTAGAACCCTTTGCTTTTCCTGGTGGCCCCTTTCTTGGACTCGTCCTCAAGGTTTTCGGCCTATGGCTCCTATCTTGGAACCCTTATTTTTCATGACAGCCCCTATCTTGGAATTTCTTCCTCAAGGATTTGGCCGTCTTACATAAAATGAGGGGGTTCTATTAAACATAAGATCTTTTATAAAAATATTTTCTTTGAATTCTTTTAAAGCCAATCTTGGAAAAGCATAATATCGTTCGAGTGATGCATTGAAAGGTACACTTAAAATATCCAACTACTTCTTGGATAGTAGAAGCTTTTCTCTTTGCTTCAAACTTGTCTTTCATAATCATAATTCTTAGGAATGTCTAAACTTCCCAATATCACATAATTTCCCTTACTAGGGCATAATTTCCATAAATATGAAACTTTAGCTTTTATAGCATCGATCCTATCTCTTGTTGATAATCTAGCAAGTATCTTTGCAACTTAGACACTATAGCTGTAAGATTAGGCTCTTACGAAAAATTTGGTTCGGTCGTATCTGCGACAAACCAACTTCTCGTTTCTAATTCTAATGCTCATTCTTACTTTCATAACTTAACTTATCATATCATAACTTGTCAACTTATCCTACTAGAGATTTCTAGCAATCTCTTCATATCATATCGTAAACGTAGCGTATCCACCATGCTTTTGCTGCGCAACTCTGATCCACTAGCCGTAATAACCCATAGAGTTATTTGCGCCAAGCTGCAACATAGTTGAGATATCGTCTCGTATACGCATCCTGGTATATCATGGAATCGTGACACTACCGAACATAGGCGGTCCTGAGTGTTATAAAAATAACATTTAGGAGCCTCCTCTTAAGTCTCCATGCTAAGGCCCCATACTCGAGCCTCCTCGTCTTGTCGTTGGCTGGCAACGTAACATAGCCTAGAAATATGTCCTTGCAGCACATAACCGAAGAAGAATCCCCATTAAGTGAAACCACTTCTTGGGTCCTGTCGAGGGTGCGGAGTCGGAGCTCCTCCTCTATTCCTTGAAATGCTAACGAAGCTTCACTGCCCTTTTCGATCCTGAAAATCTAATCTGGGTTTAACACCAGGTACATGTCATTGTACTAATCTTATGACTATACATAAGACAGAGTAAGAAAACAACTTACAAAACTGTGGCTCTGGCGGCAGAACTGTGAAATTGGATGGCAAGAAAACCTTTGCTCTGATACCAACCTGTCACGCCCCAACCACCCACGTAGGACCGACCACGCGAATGACGGTCGTGACTATACTTAACTTAAACTTACCCAATTTTTAGAGTAATTTTTTTTTTTTTTTTTTACTCCTTTAAAACTTAAAAGCTTTAACTTCATTTTAAAATCGTGACTTAAACACGTTACTTACATGAAACATGAAGCCTTAAACTTAGGCTTAAACATAAACTTAAACTTATATATAAGAACATATCTTCTTCGTATGTACTCACTCGAGTACTGAGCTTTCACCTAATGGGAAAGCTATCATACATAAACGTAAATCGTGGACCAACCCGACCTAATGCGGATCAGTACAACACGAGGCAACTCGTTACCATACATACTGAAACCTTGCCATACATACTTAAAACATAATGTAAACACATTTTCCTTTCAAACACCTTTTATGGAAATCCGTGGTGGTGTCCATCCCACATTTCACAGTCCGCAGCACCGTCTTTCCACAGTCTCGTATCAGGTATTGCCGGTAGGTAGCTTACCTACAGCATGAACGTAAGTAATGAGCTAAAAGCCCAGTAAGCCCAATATTCAATCCGCATGCAACTGAAACACAAAATGCATGAACAGGTTATGATTTCTTATAATCAATTATGGTTCCTTATTATCTTACTCTATAACATGTGCGCATGTACTGTGGTACATAACCATGGAGTGGTTGAAGGCGGTCCGTCCAATCCAACTCAAACCATGAAACAAGACGTTTAACATGGAGTAGTGAAGGCAGCCAATCCAATCCAAGTCAAACCATGGAATATACCATTTGAACCCACCACAAAGGCAAGCCAGTACAACACAACAATCTTTACTTAACTTATCTCGTATCTTAAGAACTTATTCTTACCATATGATTCATTATTAGTAAGCATGCTTTATGATGCCAAGATATCGAACATAAAACATAACATACTTTATCATAACATACTATCTCATAACTTAACATGAAACATGGACATACTTGCATCTTAACGTAACATCATACATAACATAACATACTTCATAACATACTACATCTTAACATGAAACCTGGACATACTTAACATATCATCATGTCATAACGTACTACTTCATAACATCATAAATCATGAAATGCTATTCATGATTTCTTAAAAACATCATATGCAAACAAACATGTGTTCATGCTGTAGGCGGAGTTGTACTTACCTTCCGTCCTATGCTCTTGATTTATTGTCCCAACTAACGCTATTCCTTTTCCGGTACAGCTGCAGGTTCTATCCTGCTCGATAAAAGACATTGTCTAACTTAAACTCATGAAATGTTGGTGACCTAACCATCATGCTTACCTTACATGGTCTTGGTTGTATGTCCCTTGTGCATAACGTCTTACTTGGTTACATTGGATAACCTTGTGTACTAAGCCCATAACATAACATACCATTAGGGTTAGATCATCTTCCAACCCTGGGCTTCATCCTTAATCCACAAATCATTGGGTTACTTTCCTAACCCAATATCTTAGCTCAAACGGGTATCCTTTAGGGTAATATTGGGTAACCCTTAAGGTCAAACTAAAATCCACTTGTTAGTCAACCAAAGTTAATTGTGGTTAACAATGGTCAATTTCGGTCAACTATGGTCAACCCTCGTTGGGTCAACCTTTGGGCCTTGGGCTTGATCCAGTAACTCGGGTATAACTCCCGGTTACCTTTCGTAAACTAATCGCTTGCTATACTCTAGCTTGAAAAATTCATTTTCCTTACTTGGAAAATTTAGGGAAATTAATCCCAAAACTTCTTTCTTAACTTTTAAAAATCCTTTACTTATATCGTAAAAATCCAAACTCTTGGATTAGTGCTTCATAAAATCATTTGAGGTTGAAAACTGCCCTTGGAACAGTTTTCCATAATCAAAACAATAGTTTGTAGTAGAAAAACAGTTTTCTAGAAACATTTGTAAAGCTAGTGGTGCAGGAATTTTCGGATTCCCTGCGCACCCTTCGAAAAACAATCCCAGTTTAAAAATCAGTTCGTAATCTGAAAAAGTTTTCTTCACAAGAGTTGTAGCTCTCGAAAAATGATAAAACTTTCGTGTTTTACAAAAATTCCAATTCGGCCTAGATTCGTCCCAGTTTTTGTTTGAAACTGGCTGACCCCGAAAAACTGAGTGAAAACTGGGTCTGGGGATCAGCCACGGGTTTTGGGGTAAACGGAGGCCATTGGGGTCTCATTTTGGGAAACGGTTCGCATTGCCCCCTAGGAAAACCTCTTCCGAACAATTTTCGTGTTTTACGTTTTTCCCAATTCGGCCTCTAAAGGCCTTATATTTCACTTTTCCAAAAACTGGGCAGATTTGATCCGAATCTGCCAGTTTTTGTGCTTACTCGGTTTTACGCGTCCTACTTCGCGGAACTAACTCAACCGATCACGCGGGAGCCTAAGTAACCAACATGCAGCGTTAACTAACGTCCCACATGAATCAACACGTGATTCTAACGCAGCCATGCAACCCAAACCAAATCTACACAAACCTAGGGTTGCATGAACTAGAGTTGCATCACATCTCATACATACATTCGAGCCGAACCATGGCTAGCTCTAATAACCATGCACACAAGCCACAACCGGCTGCACACTAATAGGGAACATACCAACCATAAAGCCATGCAATCCTAGCATGCAAACAAGCACAAATATAATGCACACAAGCATAAACAAAACCATAAGCAACCACCCTTAAGCAACACCCTAATCAAGCACCACACCTAGTCTAGGGCATTAACCATAAAACTTTGAGCTTATGCTCTTACATATTGGACTTGGAAATACACTTAAATTTCCACATTAAATCTCAAACCAAAAGCTTATGGTTTTAGGGTTTACCTCTAGGGTTTGGAAGTTGGTTTACTAGCTTGGATTCCAAACTTCCTTACTCCTCCCTTTTGGCTGCCAACAAGTCCGGATTTCCCCTCCAAATGGGGTTCCAATTTTCAGCCATGCACATACAAACATACACATAAATATCCCATCTAACTTGCATGGAAAAATGTTAGGGTTTGAGGGAGTTTTACCTTAGCTAACCCTAGGGATGGGTTAGGGTATGCAAACCGAAATCTCCCTCCCTTTTGGCTCTCCAAACACTCTGCTCTAGCTCTCCAAATGGCACCAAATTTTTTCACCCCTTTCTTCCTCACCCCTGCACGGCCACTGCCCAGAAATTGGGTCCAAAATTTCCAGATTTGCCCTTGGTTTCTAGCTTGAAACCGAACATGCGCACTAACTAGCCTCCCTTGGCTTTTTCCAATTTTTTCCTCTTGGTTCTCTCTTGGTTTCTCTCCTCCTCTCTCTCTCGGATTTTTCTGCAGAAAAATGGCAAGAGTTTGGCCAAATTTTCTGATTTAAATGATTAAATGCCACCCCTATTTATAGGCAAATGCAAACTTTTCAAAAATTGCATTTTAGCCCCTAAACTTTGAGAAAATCATGCAATTGGCATGCTAGGTGTCAAGGTGGCTGGCTGTCAACTTGGAGAGCAAGGCAAGATGACCTCATCTTGGTGACATCACATGCCTACATCACCAAATTTCCAAAATTTGCACTTTGGCCCCAAAAGTGAAAATTCTTACAAAAATGCCCCCTAGGTGGCCGGTTGCTTTCTTGGTGAACAAGCCAAGCTTATCTCATCATGATGACATCATATTGATGACATCATGTGCTTACATCATCAATTTTCCAAAATTTGCACTTTTACCCCAAAAGTGAAAATTTTGACATTTTTGCCCCTGCATGTGACCGGTCCCAATGGGTTACTTGGTGACCAAGTTTTCCATATTTTCACGTCCTTTTGCCCTTGACCTTAACTAGGTGTGCTTGATTTTCTAGGGTGGTTTTAAAGCCTATTAGAGCTATCTCGCCCATACTGACATATTTTACAGTATTTTCTCATACTGCATCATACCATACTGCCAAGTCAACCCATTGACCACTCTTGGTCAAAATTTGACTTTCTTGGTCAAATTTGACTTTTTCAGTCAAACTTTGACTTTTTCCGAAATTACGTCCTTTTTCGTCCTTTTCGACTTGAAAGAGCGTTTTCTAACCTTAAAACCTATTTTGAGTCTTACTGACCCAAAAGAATTCACATAATCAAACAAAAGCTCTTACTTGAACTTTTTCATAAATACCTTCATGGCATAGAATCTAATTTCTTAAGAAGAAATTAGTGACATGAAAATTCTAGGTATTACATTATTATTATGAGTAATTACGTAGTATTGTATATATCATTTGAAATAATGAGAAAATATTTTTAAGATAAAGAAAGCATAAATTTTTATAGAGGGTTAGCGAATCAACATCACCATGGTTACTACTTACATATATTTGAACAAATGATCTCTATCTCTAGATTAGTGTTATTAAGTATTTCCTAATTACTTCATATCGTTTTCCTTTCTGCATCAAAAAGAATGCCCCCCATTGCAAATATCATTAAAATTGATTCATTGACGTCACTTTAGTTTCAACAAAGCCATCTATGGGAACCGGAAAAATAAAAATAAAAATAAAAATAAAACTTTGACATGGCATCAAGATTTATAAGACATCTATGGGAAAAATTAAAACTTTAAAGATTTAAAATGCATGACATTGAATAGAACGGACTTTGTTTGTGTTGTGTTGTTTTGTTTTTTGTTTTTTGGAAAGGAAATAGGACTATAAATTTTTATTGGTGTTTTCTTTAAGGAGTATATAGTAAATAGGATATTTGAACCAAGTCATCTCACGGATCAATAATTGCCAAGATCCAATGTCCCCCGTGTTATATGGCATAAGAAACAACTTTCCTTTCGGTGTGTTAGTTACGAGCAAACAAGTCATACAATAAGTCAACTCATACTCAAACTTCAATGTACACAATTAAGGTTCATACTTATTTTACATGATCATGATAACTACAAATCAAAGAACAAACAAGGAAAAACAAAGTAATGTTGATATATATCTTCTTAGTTTTTTAAGAAACCAACTTCAAACAATCAGTTTGTAAAGAAATTTTACCTAAAACAATTCTTATGGCACATTCGCAATCACCACACTAACAAAGCAATACTTTTATCCTGAAACCAATCACCCAAAAATACTCTCATAATTAGCAATTGAAATTATTCAAATATTCTATACTTGAGCATTTTGTCGAACACGTAATATGCAAAACCAAAACTACACATATTATACTAAAAAACAATATCAAATACAACTCTAGCTATATTCTCACATTCAAGCATATTCTGCAAACCAACTCAAACACACACAAATAAAATTTGTCGCTTTCTTAAATAAATGGATGGAAAATTGGGGTACTAAATACTCGATATTTATAACAAGAACCAAATACAAACAAGTAAAGAAATAACAAAAAAAAAGTCCACTAGCCAAGTGAGGCATTTCCTCAAACAGGTGGTGCACAAAGAAAGGAAAAAAAAAAAAAAAAAAAAAAAAAAAAAAAAAAAAAAAAACCACCATCTTTTCTCGACCCCTTTGCTCAACAAAGTCAAAAAAACATATTTGAAATTGTTTTTATGCCTATGCATGTTTATATATACACACAATGCATGTTTATATATTTACACAAACACACACGCACACACACATAAAAATAGATAAACAGTGTGTGTGTGTGTGTATATATAAGATTAGCATGGATTTACCCGTCCATCTCTGATATCAAGAACGACTTGGTTCGGGTGGCGCGGCAGCGGGGTAGGCGCTGCGGAGGAAGGACTGGCGGCGGAGGACTCGCGGGAGCGAGCAAGCGTGATGTAGGAAAGATTTATACAAGGCCCCACCCTCATTGATGCGCTTGCTGGTGAAATGATGCAGGGGAACTCACATGGTTGTCACTTTAACGAATGCCTGCATTTGAGGAAGGCGGATAGCTTCTCATTTGTCAACAAGCTAGAAGAAGTATTGTTGTTGCTATAAGTTTCAGCACAACTCCACGCCTTGAAGTCTTCATTACCATTTGTCCCCATCTCTACTGCAATATTGCTCTGCCATTTATCTTTTCCACTCTTTCTAGCAGCACATTCAAGAGTTATAGGATTAGATGAAGAGACGTATACCTCTACAGCAACTTTATCACTTTGAGCTCTTGATTTGTCGTTGTGTTCGGCTTCCCCTGACACTAGAGTTTGCTCCAAAATTATTGCAAAACCACTAGTTTCTTCTTCCACCTCTGGTTGCATTGAGGCCTTCCAATACAAAATATCTTCTTTGACAATAGTAGCAACATTTTGCACCCAAGGTTCATCACTGTGATCACCATAATTCTTGTGCGATATCTTTCTGGAAGCGTCATACTGCTCTTGTTTGTGAGGATCCTTGTAATTACAGTTGGGCACAACATTTTGAAAACAATGAGGTTGTTCAGTTTCATCAAACCAAAATGGCAGAAATACTTCTTACATTTTAATTTTCATTTTTCCCCAAGTTAGAATCTCCCTTTTCACGTGAGCTACCCTTTGGTTTTGAAGCCTTTCCCACCAATAAGTAGCGTAACCTCTAAACCTGCTAGCTACCAAGGAGGCTTGTTTTGTCAACTCTACATCTACAAATTCAAAGAAATCATCCACAATAGCAAGCCATTCCTGAAATTCCCTTTTATCATAGACTCCATAAAATCTAGGGATCCTATATCTGAACATTAGCTCCTCATATTTTTACCTTTAAATTCTGAAAAATTTTAGGAGATATTTAGGTCAGACCTTTGTTCAGTTGATGGACAGTAGGAATCACCTTTCTTGTATGTTGAAACTCTTGAATTAGTTCTGCAATTATCTCGGCCGGGATGTCGAAAATCTGAACATGAAGCTCCAATCGTCCGTGACATGTCTCCCGTCATGCTTCGAACTTGATCTTTTGCACTAGGGTTGCTAAGCAGTAGTGTCAAAGGGAAACTCTGTCCACCGTCTGCCGCCGAAGCTTGGGTCCAACTTCTCCCATCGTCCGTGACATGTCTCCCATCGCGAGGACGGCAGCTGCTCGGATCAACGCTATCAAACCTTGCAGCGCCAAGTACCCGATGGTGATCTTGAACCCGATCTGAACAATTGCGAGGTAGATCTCGAAGAATGGGGCACCGATGCAGGAGCATCTTTGAGTTCCTAATTTTAATTGTCGTTTGAGTCCTGTGTCTTGTTGTGTAGTTTCCTTTATAAGCTAAGAATTAGTTGTCGTTTCTTGTAGTTGCTTGAACTCAGGGTCGTTTGGGGTTTTATGCTTCTTTTTGTTGGTGTTGGTTAAATAGGAAAAAACCCAATTGTAGTGGCAGATTTTGACATTAAGAAATAGTTCTGATTTCGTTTCTTAGCAGAGCACGAGTTCTTCTTTTCTTCCGGCCATGGATTTGGCTGTTTTCTGGCTTCTTGCTATGTCAAAGCGTCTTCGTCAAGCGACAGTACGAGAGTCTTCGTCGAAGCCAGACAGCATGCTGGTGATGGAGGAGTCGCGGCAGAGGAGAGAGAGAGAGAGTGAGGGTTTTGGAGTTGATGGGTGGGAATTAAGGGAAAAAAAAAACATAAATGGACCTCTAAAAACATAACTTTGGAAAAAAAAATAAAAAACATATAATGACCGTTTTTCACCGTTTTTTGAAAAACGGTTTTGGAAGCTAGAGATTCCATTGCGGTTTGTGAAAACCATCGTAGAATCTTCGACTTCCACAACCGTTTTCGGAAATCCACATTCACGTCATGTTTTTGACATACCTTCCAAGAACGTTTTAAAAAAAACAGTCGTGAAAGCTCCGTCATGAATTCTCCATTCTGTAATAGTATACGTAAATAATTTTCTATTATACTTCTTTTCAGTCACTTTGAAACATTTTCAGTCAAAATCGTCATGAACTCCGTCAAATCTAGTTTAGTAAATTATTTACTAATATGTGCCCTCACGTAATATTTAGATTATTCTAATGATTTAATATCAAAACTAATTAGATTCTTTTTCCAATTTCTTTATCAACTTTTCTTTTTTATTTTTTTATTAGAACTTTAGTTTGTTTTTAAAAGGTTTATTGACTTTAAAATTATCAACTATTGGAACGTACCTCTTCTACGATGATGGGCTTGTCAAACAAGACATAAAGTCGTCTTCCTCAGTGACAGTGCAGCGGGGGCGGCACCTTCCAATTTAGGGATTTAGGATAACCACTAGGATTTTTAAATTTGGGCTGTATGATTTCTATAAAATCGGGGTTATTTTTCAAATTCTAGTAAATAATTGAAGTAATTTTTTTTTTCCCCCTTTTCTGAATAAGGAAATACAAGGTTTACTCTTAATAAAAATCCGTAAATCCAAGACTTTTTTTGATTCTACAAGAAGTAAATCCAAGATTTAATGTTTTTTTTTTTAAAGAGTAAATCCCTTATTCAGTTTAGTTCATAATTTTATTTATTTTCATGTAAATCCGATATTTACACACCCAAAAAAAAATCATGTTTATTAAATAAAAGATTTTAAAAAAATACTTGTTAAGCAAATTTAGTAAATCCAATATTTATGACATTATTTTTTTATTAGTAAATCCGATATTTTATAAGTAAATCTAATATTTATTTGGTAAATTCATTACTTACTTTAGTTTATAATTTTACTTATTTTTGTGTAATCCGGTATATATTATTAAATCCTGGATATCCTATTAAAAATTTCCATTTTTACAAGTAAATCCAGTATTAATAAATCACGTATTTTACATCAAAAATCTCATATTTACTAAGAAATTCGGCACTTAATAATAAATCCAATTTTCACTTCATTTTCAATTTTTTTATAAATATATATGAGGTAAATACAAGTAGTAAATATAATATTTCATCAACTTACGTTACAATTTAGTAAATCCAACATTCTTTCCTCAAATAAAAATAAAAAAAAGGGAAAAATTTTATATTACAATTGCATAAAAATTAATTATTATTATTATTATAAATAACCCCCCAAAAGCCCCGCCCCAAGAACCAAAGCTATTATCGGAGGCACGCTCACACAAGAGAGAGTTGCAGCCGTTGAGGCCGTCGCCATATATAGCACTAACAGCCCCAATCACCAAACAGTCGTTGCCGGAGAAGACAACAGCTCCGGTGAGCTGGAATTGAGGAGACCGAGGAGGCCAAAGCCATCATCAATAAAAAAATATAAATAAATAAATAAAAACCAACAAGTACGGAGGCACAAAGTGCGACTAAAACGAGGGAGATTCAAGTCGCGGCGGCAGTTGCAAATGAACTCGTTACCGGAAAAGAAGCCATGTTAGGGATCTGCTGATCGCGATGGCCTGATAGGCTCTCTGTCTTTGTGTCTCCTCCGTACCGGCACAGCGTCCTCCTGTCGACGAGTAATGTGATAGAGAGAAAAAGAGAGAGCACAGAGAAAGAGAGGGATATAGTTGAAACAAAAAAAACAAAAAAAAAAAAAAAAAAGATTGTTTGTGGCTCTATTCGAACCTAAAATTTCATTTTAATTTTAGTTTTTTTTATTTAAAGTTAATAATTATTATAACTAGTTTTATGAAAATTAATCAATTTTAACTTAAAATTTCATTCCAAATGCACTATTAGAGAAGAGACTAAAATATGCTATTAATTTATTAACACATTGAAAATATACTTGTATCATGCATTAAAAAAAAGAAGAACAATAATGAGTTATATTAGCTTTATCCATGCAATTTTTTTTTTTTTTTTTTTTTTGGTAACTTATTAATCCTTCTTATTAGCTTTATCCTTGCAAATTGATAACTTATCAATTCTTCTTATTTTAATATAGTTTCCTTGTCTAGATCACGTTAACGTTTGGAATTACCAAGAAAGAGAAAAAGTAACAAACAAACAAACAATAAATAAAAACACTTGGCTTGCTTCTATGCTTTCCGCATACCGAATTCGCTTGTCGTTTCTTGAGCAAAAACATTTTGGTATAACAAGTCTTTTTATTTTTTATTTTTTATTTTTTGTTGACCTTTCTTCTTTTTCTAGTGGCATAAACGAAGGCCACCGAAGAAAATGGGAACTTTCACATTAACCTTTTCGATCCTAAAAGAGGCAAGGGATAACATGACATTATAGAAAACAAAAGCAATGCTCCCTCTTATATTTTCAATATTAATCTGCAAAGATATATATAGGACGTTTGGATATTTTTTTCAATTTAATATAATATTAATACACAAATTTTTAATCGAACCCCAATATAAATATTATTTATCATTTGAATACAAACATTTTAATATATACCTTTTTAAAGTACATCTTTCTTTTACACACATTAAATATTGCATTCCGATATTAATGACATCGGGATGCACATTTTATTAAATTACATGTACTCAAATATAAAATTGTGATATCTAAACACATACTAAAATCTATATATATATATATATATGTATGTATTTATTGTATTTGATATCATGATCGAAAACGAATAAATAGAGATTTATATCAATTTTACAGTTTGCCTCCAAAAATTGGCCTGCCGATTAACAATTCTTCTTTAATTATTTCTTTCCTTATTTCCGGTCACTTCGTGGGTTTAGTCAATTTTTTTTTTTTTTTTTTTTTTTTTTTCAGCATGGCTCGGTTTACTTTGTATTCCTTTGGCATACCGAACTCGCTTGTCAGTACTTGAGCAAGTTGGCAGTAAAATTATCACCAATAACAATATTAATTTAATTTAATTTTAATTAAAACTTGGAAGTCTATAGCCAACTTGGCAATCCAGTTAAGGTCTTATTACAATAAACATGATCACATGAACTTCTATCCTTTTAAAATAATAATAATAATAATAATAATAATAATAACAATAAAGAGATTGACTTGACTTCTCCACACCCTTACAAGTATACATCTGAAGGTGGAGTGCTTGCAAATTACTTGCACAAGAAGAAATCATAGATGGCGAAGAACAGAGGTAGCATTGCCTTCTTCGCAACCTTCCGGCCACCGGTGGAGCTGGACATATTCGCCCGCCCGCTTCCACCGGCCTCAAACCGAGATCATGATGAGCTTCATCTGACTGATGGAAAGTCCTACAATTACAACGGCCAAGTCCTTCCACCGGCGGCTCTCTGCGCAATTCTCAAGCGCCTAAAATTGGATTCACAGGGCATTTACAGAGAGGCCGATGTATATTCAGGTCGACTCTCGGGCATGATTTTTGTCTCCGAAAGAGACAGCCTCGAAACGCTTCACGTAGCTCTCCGATTCAATGACGACACAGAGCCCAAAGTCTTCAGTTTGGCTGAAGTTTTCGACACAAGCACATTCGGTGGTGTTCGAATGGAAGACAGTGGTTGCATTGCGGGTGATTATCTCATCTATGTCTCCACCAAAGAGCCCGCTGAACAACGTCGTCAGCCCTGGACAGCCGTTTATAGAACCAATCTTGAGACCGGAAAAACCGATCGCCTTACCCCAAAAGGTTCCTTAATTTCCAAGTCTCCATATATATATATATATATATATATAATATGCTTCAATTTTTTATTTTGGTCAATTTTTGATGAATGTTAAGAAATTTTTTGATCTTCTCATGATTCTGCATGACCAACAGGGCAAGCCGATTTAAGCCCCGCCGTGTCACCGTCAGGAAAGAAGATAGCGGTGGCATCGTTCGAGGGAAAGGAGGGTAATTGGAAGGGTGAGATCGAAGATCTGAAGACGAACATTTTTGTGATGGACGTGGAGGAGCCCTTCAACCGCAAGATGGTTGTAAGGCATGGAGGATGGCCGACATGGGGAAGCGACGACATCATTTTTTTCCACCGCAAGGTTGGGGACTATTGGGGTGTTTTCCGAATTGACATTAGCAGCGGTACTCTCACAGATTCCCGTGTGACGCCGGATGGAATTGATGCGTTTACTCCGGCAGCCCTGGACCCCACCATGGTGGCAGTCGCAAGTATTCATAAGAAATCAAAGCTCGACGAAGTCGACCTTGAAAAAGACCAGCATCGGCACATTGAGATTTATGATTCAAGTACTGACCACAAAAAACCCATACAGATCACTAAAGAACTCAAATCAGAGTTTGACCATTTCAACCCCTTTGTGCTGGATATTGGCGGCAATAAGCATATCGGTTACCACCGTTGCAAGAGTGATCTCAAGGTACCAACTGCTTTAAACTTGTTTTTTGCTTTTTTTCTTTTTTAACTTAAGAGGATTAAAGATATAATATTACCGTTAAGTTATACCTGCAGTTGCTTTTTTTTAACAAACAATGAAACGGGAAAAACCAATATCAGAATCCTGTAAAACATCCCGAATACGTTGGCACGCTCTGAAAATTCCTTTTCTGATTGCTACGTTTAACTTGAATGATTGTTACTTTGTGACAGAGTGAAAATGATATACCAAGACAGTTCTATGAGATCGAATCTCCAGATCGGGATGTAGGACTGTTTAGGGTGTCTGGAGTGTTTCCAACATTTTCCAAAGACGGCTCCAAACTTGCATTCGTTGACAACGAGTTCAAGTCCGTGTGGGTAGCCGATGGCAAAGAATTGCGTCAGGTTTTCAAGGTACATTTATACTCATATATAACAAGAACATTTTTTGAAATGTACAAATGCGTCACAATTTATTTTTCGATGATATGTAACTAATGAGTATGGGTGTTTATCAGATCCAATCAACTGATCAAACTGATTGATCCAATCCATTTTTTAGAGATAACCGACTTTTATTGGATTGGATCGAATGTCAATTATTGAAAACTAACTCAGGTTGGATCGAATACACTTTTTACCTTCAAAACACTCAGGCTCGTTTGGTTCTCCATCTCCACTCAAACTAAACTGTACTTTTTTCATCATGTTTTTTGTCTTTTCTGAAAAGTTTTTTGTCTTTTCTGAAAAAGTCAACAAAAATTACTATTCAAACTTAAAAATCTTAACTCAACTCAAACTGAACTTGTGCACCAAACAGGTCCAATCCAATCTAATCTAATATTTTTATATATTTTATGTGTAAAAACATTTTTGTAATTTATATAATTGGTCCAAAGTTTAATATATTTTTTTTTTCATACATCTTCACAATATTTCAATATTTGCTTATGCTAGACGAAAGAGGACAACATTTTCTCGACAGTTTGGAACCAAAATCCAGTAAAGGATAGGTTGTATGTATGTTTCGGACCTTCTTTCAAAGCCGAAGAGAAACTGGACATTTGTGTCATCAACAACGTGTCCAAAGCGAGGCAGCAACGTAAAACCATCACAAAATCTTCCAACAATGCCTTCCCATCCACCAATCGTGAAGGTAATTAAATTCCTATATACGTTCTTTCTGATTTCTTTCCACATGACAACTATAATACAAGTGTATATATATATATATATACTTGAGTTTAGATGTGTTGTTTAAGAATGGGAGGAATCGGTTTGTCCATTAACCTGTACAAGTATTTATACAAAATGGTCATTTTCAAACACCCCTTAAAAGAAAAATACTTTTAATTTTATTTGTAAATTTGAACAAATTTGAAAATTTCATACTTTTTAACTTCCACGTTTAGCCTTCCATTATTTCTCACTATCTTTTTAAAGGAAAGAGTTGATGTTTATCTTTATTATTATTATTATTATTATTATTATTATTTATTATTATTATTATTATTATTATTATTATTTTCCTTATATATATGTATGTTTCTACAAAATTTGTGTTTTAAGGAATGTGTTAATTACGCTTTCTATATATGGAAGTAATTGATAGCTTCTTTTTTTTTTTTTTAGCCGTTTGTTTACATATATATTTTTGTATATTTAGATTTTGTGTTTTAGAAGAAAAAAGTTGGTAAGGTTGTGATCTTTATAATAATGACCAATGTTAGTTTAAAATTTAATATTTAATATACTTTAATAACATTATAAGAACCTATCAATCTTGTATAGGTTGGATTAGTCACATTACGGACATAGTTAGTTTAAAATTTAAAATTTAATATTTAATATACTTTAATAACATTATAAGAACCTATCAATCTTGTATAGGTTGGATTAGTCACATTACGCACATAGTTTATATGATAATAACCACAACATTATCTTGAATAGGTTGGATTAATCACATTATGGACATGATTTGTATGATAATGACCACATTAATCTACACATAATTCTTTGTTTTAACATAATATTTTAAATAATAAAACACTTGACATGATCATTATATGAGAGTCATTATTTAGAATTTAGTTAAACAATCCGTAATAATATGGTCATTGTTTAACATACCTTATTCTTTACTTTTTTTTTTTTTTTTTTTTTTTTTTTACAAGGTTTGACTTATATGTATTGTGCAGTTATTTTAATATGTTAAACAAATGAGGTTATAAAGGCAGAATGATTTTTAAAAAAATTTTGAATTTATAATTTTAGATATATAAAGTGGATAATTGAAAATAATGTAACTATTTTAGGACGAAATCTTTTCTTTCCTTAAAAATAGATATAAGGAGAATTATAATTCTCCTTTCCGAAAAATAAAATAGGTATTAGGGTATTTATGTCAATACAACATGATTAGTTTTCTATTTTGTTCAACTTTGTAAATAAGTTTGTTGTTAGACATTTTTTGAAAGCATTGCTCTAATTTGGCCGGTGATGTAAATAGTCCTAAGTTGTATCCAAATATTTCAGTTTAACTCAAATCCATATCCATACGTTTTTACTTTTTAAAAACCCAGACCACACTTAATTTTTCACTTTCAGACACACATTTCAATTCATTTCAATTTGAATGCAAAAACTCAAATTTATCATATGATCCAAATGGAAACTCAGGGCCAGCTTGGGGCACATTTGGCATCTAGTTTCGAGATTTTTTTTCTTGTCTTTTTTCTCAACTAAAAACTACTTGTCACTAATTACATATACAAATGTCTATAATAAACTCAAATTTTAAAAGTCTCTACTTTATTATTTTAAGTCCAGATGAGATTTTTTTTTAATTGCATAGAATAATTTTGAGAGGAAAGAAATAATGTCCATATTGATTTTTTTTTTTTGAACATATTTTAAGTTTTAAACTTTTTTATTCCAAACAACTTTTTTCAACTATACACACGTTTCCAAAACTCAAAATAAAATCTCTCCAAAACTATATTTCTAAAATCTACCCAAACGAGCCCTCAATTTGTAAACAAATATCCTTATAATAGATTGTCCACCAATGTTTTGGGCAACCTAATAGCATGTCAACAACCAATTAGCCTGTTTAGATTGTAGATTTCATTTAAATGTACAATCAAACTGAGTGTTTGCATTTAAATGTAGAATTGGAATTGTGTATCCAAATTAAATGTGTGTTAGAATAGTTTTTGTTTAATGTAACATTTGAACAGCATAAATGTAGAAAAATAAGTGCAATACCAATTGCTAAAAAGTGAAATTTTTTATTTGTATTTGAATTGAATTGTTATGAAATAGTGAAACATTAATCAAGTAATGTTACACTAGTTGGCCAACCAAATAGGTATAACATTAGACTCCAATAATAACTATTGGAATGGTTAATCCAAATACACCATAACTATTGCTCACTAGAAAGTAATACGGTTTTGAATGACAATTGAGTACCATTTGTTATAATATAGTTTTGAATTGTAACAGGGACGAAATTAGTTTTTCGATCTACAAGACATGGAGGGAAAGAAAGACATAAGAATCTATACATAATGGATGCGGACTTAGGGGAATATGGATACGGAGATGGCTTTACAAGGCTAACAGAAGGGCATTGGACTGACACACATTGCCAATGGTCCCCAAATAGTGATTGGATAGTTTTCTCGTCGACCCGTGACAAGCCTGAAGATGCACCTGATAAGGACAATGAGCTTGACCAGGATACTTTGCCATCTATCTGGTGAATGCAAACAATCGGGACACGGTGATAAGAGTGATGGGAAGTGGAAGTGATCTTGCAGGGCATGTGAACCATCCATTCTTCAGCCCAGATGAAAGAGCATCGTTGTGACTGCGGATCTTGCTGCGGTGTCTGCTGATCCCATTTCTCTGCCTCATTTCCTGCACTCTGTGAGGCCTTATGGCGATATCTTTACTGTCGACATTGACATTGATCCGGATGACATGGATAAGAATAGAGATGTGAAGGAGTTCAAACGCATCACGCATAGTAGATATGAGAGCGCCACGGGTAGTTGGACGGAGTTCTCAACTCGGGACAAGAGTGCGGCATGGAACCTGCATTTAGACAAACACCGCACTCTGTCCTGCCCATATCGTGATGGAACAGCCAAGCCTATTATCCCAAAGAAATCATGTTGATTGCTTTTATGTTCCTATCTACCTTTTTTTCGTTCCATCCCGCACATTTTTTTTCTTCATTTGATGTTCGAATAATACCGTCTTTAATATCTGGAATTCTTGTATGTGCACTGCTTCTTGTTTTCAAACTTGGTATCATAGAAAACAAGCCTTGTTGTTATCAAAATTAAGCTTATAAGTTACTCTTCGGTGTTCATTGTCTACTTAAGTATTTAAGCCACCTTCTGATCTATATTTATCAATTATGTACCATGTCATTTGCAAACAACATTTATGAATGTGCTAAATATCTCTTATATCAGTTCACTTCTCACTCCATTTACATAAATGAATTGCCATAATGTTGGAGATCGGACCTCAATAATGTTTTTAAGAATAGAGAGATAATTACGCTACCAGCCGTAGAAATGGGATGTGGATTGAGTTTTATCCGAACGAAAAAAAAAAAAAAAAATCTGTGGTCATATGGACCATACTGATGTAAACAATGATGTAAAAAATAATAATAATAAATTGAATAGACAAAATACCAGAAGATAATTAGGAATTTTTTCCCTTACTTTCCTCTCTCTTTCTCCCCACTACAAACGCCCCCCACTCCACCGTCGTAGTGCCGGAATTGGACAGTTTAAGGTTTATGAGATCAATCTCCTTCATCTCGCTCGCCTAGTTATTATATGAATTTCCGTTAGGGTTCTCCTCCATGTCTCCCCAACACCAGCCCAAAGGAAGGCCAGATCTTCGCCTCGCTGCCATCGCCCTTTTGATCTCCACCTCGCTGCAATCGTGATCTTCTCGATGCTCCATTAGATCCACGTGGAGGAGATCTTCTTTACCTCGGCAGTCGCTTCTATTCACGACTGCTCGTTGCAAAGATTTTGCAGCTTCACGGAAATCAGGTGTCACCATGCTGCACGCAGAGAGATCGACAAGAATTAAGGATTATTATAACAATATTTTAAAAATTTAAGGGCATTCCAACTACGACAAAAGATCAGAGACCAAAGTTGCACAAAGTTAAAAATTCATGGACCAACCTAACAATTACCCTAAAAGATAAAAGAATGAGATAAAAAATTAACGTGGTTTCATCCACAGACTAGGAATAGGGTGAACAACTTCGCAATTCTCACATTCTGAAAACAATCATCCGATTTTAACACACCTGCTCAAGTTAATGCAAATCTTCTATATCCGGAAATAATCATCAGATTACAATACACCATGCCAAAAATTAAATTAAAAAAACTTTGAGAACAATAAACTCAATTTTTTGTCAATTGTTTTTCTCTCTCTCATACTTTTTTTTCTCTTTTCATTTTTCAATTTTCATTTTACATTTTTTTTCCTCTTATTTACGTATTTGCAACTCCATGTGCACTGATATAAAGAATACATATTAGTGAAGAGTTTAAAACAAACGCATTCACAAAAAGCATGACTCCAAGATGGCCATCCATTTTAGATAACCATGACATCAATAGTGGTTTAGCAGCGGATTCAATAACGAATGTAATAATGGCATCTCCTACATAGTGAGTATGGATCATTCACTATAGCCTTCAAGGGATTTGATTGTGTGGCTCTGATACCATCTTGAACAAGAAAGTAAAAAAAATAATAATAATAAATAAATAGATAAGAGAATAAAATATTAAAAATGAGACAAAAAATTAATGTGGTTTCATCTATGTACTAGAAACAGAGAGAAGATTCAGTAGTAAGGAGCAATATGAATGAGCTCTCAAATAAATACAAGTTTACAAGTACAAAAACAGGTAAGTTAACCAAAGATATCAAATCTTTTATAATTAAGAAATCATATTTCCTTATATGAAAATTGATTTAAATAAATCTAAATCTCCTATATTACAATCAATCAATCTAAAAATTAGAAAGAATTGTAAAAAAATAATTTAATTGAAATTTGATGATATCACATATCTCAACATTAACTAGCCCATAACCAACCAGCAGAAATGGTTATGGGTCGAAAACCAACCGACGAATGTGGTTATCGTTTAGTAACCAACTAATAACCAGTCGGTGACAGGGGTTATCAAGAGAAAACTAAATGATACAATAAGAAATAACAAATATATATATGACATGACATGACATTTTTATTATATATATATATATATAATTAAGGCAACCGAAGATAATGGGTACTTTGACATTAACCTTTTCGATCCTCTTGGAGCAAGGGATAACATGATATTTTAGAAAACAAAAGCAATGCTCTTTTTTATCTTTTCAATATTAATCTTGCAAGATGCATATGGGCGTTTGAATTATCCATTCAATTAAAATATTTTTACATTATAAAATAATATTTACTTTGTTGTTAGTGTTTTTGTATTTAAATACATGACTTTTTAAATAAATCACAATATAAATACTTTTTATCATTTGAATACACACATTCCAAGCATTATACATGCACTTTTTTAAAATACATCTTTCTTTTACATACATTTAAATTTATTTTGATGTTGATGACATTGATATTCATATTTTATTGAATTACATGCACTCAAATATAAAAATATAATAAACAATCCAAACGAATCAATAGAGATTTATATAAATTCAATAGCTTTGCCTCCACAAATTGACCTGTCAATTATCAATTCTTATTTACTTAATTATTTCTTGTCTTTCCTTATTTCGGTCACTTCGTAGGTTTAGTCAATTTTAGTTAATTGTTTACTTTATCAGCTTTTAAAGTTTTCATAAATAAACAAAGACTTGGTTTACTTTGTATTCTTTTGGCATGCCGAACTCGCTTGTCGGTTCTTGAACAAATTTGGCTGCATATTTATCACCAATAACAGTATTAAGTAAATGTTATCTTAATTAAAACTTGAAGTGTAGCTAAGGTCTTATAAACATGATCACGTATCTTCCATCCTTTTAAAATTAAATCCAATTAAGCTTTCATTCCAAATTATTAAAAAAAAAAAAAAAAAAAAAGTTAACTTCATTTCCACGCCCTTGCAAGTTACTTGCTCAAGAAGAAATCATAGATGGCAAAGAATAGAGGTAGCATAGCATTTTTTTGCAACCTCCAACCGCTGGTGGCGCTGGACATATTCGCCCGCCCACTTCCACCGACGTCGAACCAAGATCATGAGCTTCACCTGACCGATGGAGATTCCTACAATTACAACGGCCAAGTCCTTCCACCGGTGGCTTTCAGCGCAATTCTCAAGCGCCCAATATTGGTTTCACAAGGCATTTACAGAGAAGCCGATGTATATTCAGGTCGTCTCTCGGGCATGATTTTTGTCTCCGAAAGAGACAGCCTCGAAACGCTTCACATAGCTCTCCGCTTCAATGACAACACAGAGCCCAAAGTCAGAGTCTTCAGTATGGCTGAAGTTTTCGACACAAGCACATTCGGTGGTGTTCGGATGGAAGACAGTGGTTGCATTGCTGGTGATTATCTCATCTATGTCTCCACCAAAGAGCCCGCTGAACAGCGTCGTCAGCCCTGGACAGCCATTTATAGAACCAACCTTAAGACTGGAGAAACCGATCGCCTTATGCCAAAAGGTTCCTTAATTCTTAAGTCTCAATATATGTCGTATGTTTTTTTTTTTTTTTTTGGCCAATTGTGATGAACGTTAAGAAATTAAGCTGATTTTGATCTTCTCAAGATTCTGCATGATCAATAGGGCAAGCTGATTTAAGCCCCGCTGTGTCACCGTCAGGAAAGAAGATAGCGGTGGCATCTTTCAAGGGAAAGGATGGTAATTGGAATGGTGAGATCGAAGATCGAAAGACCAACATTTTTGGGATGGGCGTGGACGAGCCCTTCAAGCGCAAGATGGTTGTCAGGAATGGAGGATGGCCGACATGGGGAAGCGACGACATCATATTTTTCCACCGGAAGGTTGGGGGACTACCGGGGTGTTTTCCAAGGCGACATTAGCCATGGCACCTCATATTCCCCTGTTACTCCAGCAGCCATCGACGCCACCACAGTGGCGGTCACAACTATTCACAAGAGATCAGATCTCAGAGATGTCGACCTTGAAAAAGACCAGTATTGATACATTGAAATTTATGATTCAACTACAGATCACTAAGGAACTCAATCAGAGTTTGATCATTTCAACCCCTTTGTGATAGATATTGGCGGCAGTAAGCACATCGGTTACCACCGTTGCAAGAGCAAACTCAAGGTTCCAACGGTGCGCTTTAAATTCTTTTTCTATTCTCATTTCTTATCGAACAGTGAGAGGGAAAAAACTAGAATCGGAATTTTGTAAAACATCCCAACTATGTTAGTGCCTTCTAAGGATTCCTTTTATGATCACTATGTTTAACTTGAACGGTTATTGTTACTTGTGACAGAGTGGAGACGACGTCCAAAGAAAGTTCTACGAACTCGAATCTCTGGATCGGAGTGTAGGACTATTTAGGGTGTCGGGAGTGTTTCCAACATTTTCCATTAAGACGGCTCCAAACTTGCATTCGTCGACAACGAGTTCAAGACCATGTGGGTAGCCGATAGAAATGGGTGGCGTGAGGTTTTCAAGGTATACATATATAAGAAGGTTATTTTTAATTGTATTAATGCGCTACTCTGTATATCATTCAACATAGCTGATGAGTTTTGTTTATGTTAGACCGAAGGTGACAATTTTTCTCACCAGTTTGGAACCAAAATCCAGCCATAGATATACTGTATGTATGTGTCGGACCTTCTTTCAGCCCTGACAAAGAACTAGCCATCTCCGCTATCCCCGTCGTCTCCAAAGGAATGCAGCAACGTGCACGGCTCACAAAACCTTCCAGTAATGACTTCCCCTCCAATGATGCCTTCCCATCCACCAGTCCAGACGGTAAATCCCTACTCATTCTTTCTGATTCTTTTCCAAAAAACTATTTTCACACAACAATGTGTGTGTGTGTTTGTGTGTGTTTGATGTGTTGTTCAAGAATTGGTGAAGGACTAGATTGGTTTGTCCATTAAGTATGTAATATAGTTTCTAATTGTTACCGGGACAAAAATAGTTTTTTCGATCTACAAGAGATGGAGGGAAAGAAAGATATAAAAATCTGTACATAATGGTTGCGAAATTAGGGGAATATGGAGATGGAGATGGCATTACAAGGCTAACAGAAGGGCATTGGACTGACACACAATGCCAATGGTCCCCAAATAGTGACTGGATAGTTTTCTCGTCGACCCACGACAAGCCCATAGAAGCACCAACTAAGGACAAGGAGCTTGACCGAGGATACTTTGAGATCTATCTAGTGACGGCGAACGATCCATCAGTGGCTGTAAGAGTGACGGGAAGTGGAAATGATCTTGCAGGGCATGTGAACCACCCATTTTTCTGCCCAGATGAAAAGAGCATCGTTGTGACTGCGGATCTTGCTGCGGTGTCTGCAGATCCCATTTCTCTGCCTCTCTTCCTGCATTCTGTAAACATTTTCACCGTCGATATTGACCCAACTGACATAAAGAAGAACAAGGATGTAAAGGAGTTCAAACGCATCACACATAGTCGATATGAGAGTGCCACTGGCAGTTGGACCGCGTTCTCAACTCAGGACAATAATGCACAATGGAACAAGCATTTTGACAAAGACCCCATTCCGTCATGCCCATATCGTAATGGAGGGCAAATAACTGGCAAACTTTTCATCCCAAAGAGATGTTGATTGCCTTTGTGTTCCTATCTACCTGTCTTCTTCTCATATGCTTTTATTTCATGTTCCTATAATTTATACCACCATACGTTATACAATTCTGCAAAATTTCAAAGAGCCGTGACTACAGAATTCATGTATGAGCACTGCTTCTTGTTTCAAACTTTGAATCGTAGAAAGTGAGTTGTTGTTTTAAAAAATAAAGCTTATAAATTACTCTTCGATGTTCAATGTGTATATCTTGGATTACTCTAACTGACATCTCTTCTCTAGATTTATCAATGCAACATGTCATATGCAAATATACGGATGTGCTAAAATTTCTCTGATATTAATTTATCTCTCTTCATTTGCATAATGATTAAAATGCCATAATGACATCAAGAATATTAGTAAAAAGAAATAAATAAAGTATTTAAAGTTGATTTTGGAGTTGAGTTTTTGAGATGTGTTTTAAAAAATGTGTGTTTGGTTAAAATATACTGAAAGAAAACTATGATATTTGTATAATGTAAAAACTTGAAATGTATTTAGAAAAAAAAAAATTTTGCAATATAGATCTTATTTTATTTCTCTCGTTGTTGTGAGCATTTAGAAATAATAATCATCTCATTTCAACTTGAAAAAATAAAGTTATATACTATTAAAGTTCGGATTTATTGAAATGAGAGAGAGAGAGAGAGAGAGAGAAAGATGTACTATTTTTATTGTATCTAATTGGAGTTGGAGTTTTTAGAAACCAATCGAGAAAACATAAGTTGGAAACTATGTTCCAAATGGACACTTAATATGAACGGACAACTTGCACTTGTGGAGATGGTTTTTTTTTTTTTTTTTCCATTTATTTAATCCAGCCTCTAAAAAACGAAAATGCGGGATTGCAAAGCTCTTAAGGAAAAATTGACAGTAAATTAGTAATTGATTATTGGTAAATCAGTGATTGACTGTCATAAAAACTAGCATTTTAAAACAACAAAAACTTTATGGCATGTTTACTTATCAGGAATAGGCAATAAGAGTGAGGAATTGGAGTCAATCCCTTGTTTACTTACTCATTTTTTCCTAGAATGGGAGTAAGAATGGTGGGTCCCACACCAATATGGGATTGAAGAATGGGATTGGTAATCCCATGCCCCCTCCGAATTGTGACTCCCATTACTACTATTAACATTAAATTATCATTTTATCCTTAATTTATTTACAAAAAATTGTATTAAAAAATAATAACAATATATTAATTTATTTTATTAACTAAATATAATATATTTTTATTAACTTAATATTTTATAACTATCCTAAATACTATTTACGTTATTAGAGTAAATAAGGAACTTTTTTTATCATAATATATTATTATGTTTCTATTTTTATGTTTTTATACTTTACTTATTTTAATTCATTTTTTTACTCTTTTTAATTTTTTTTAAACAAAAAATTACACAATTTAATTTTATGTCTTAATATCATAATGATTATTTTACTTTTGATTAATAGTATGATAATAAATATAAAAAAAATAATAATAATTTTTTTAATTTTTGAAAACACAATAAATAAAGGGGTATATAAGTAGATTTATAACAATTCATTTTGAATATGAGTTCAAGTAAACGCATGAATGCAATTCATCGTGAGTCCGATTCCTAATCCTAAAACAAAGTAAACAACTTATTCGGATTCCGAATCCTCACTACGAATCATGTCCATTTCGAATCCTACTCACTCCGATTCATGCCCACTCCGATTACGCATAAGTAACACACACCCTTAGAGTTTCACCTTCTTTCTTCCGTCCTCTCCCACTTTCAATCTCGACCTGCTACAGCCCGAATAACTCTCTCCCTGCACATTGTTGCACCGATCCTTCACCGAGCTTTCTTTAACCACCGGTCTCTTTCCAACACAGATATTTTCCTTTCTTTCTTTACTTCTTCCTAATGCAAATCTTCTGTCTATTGTGGGTTTTTTTTTTCCATCAAATTAGTTCTATAAACGTCATCTTAACAATAATTTTCTCTTTCATATGGTCCAATTTAGAGTCCCCTAATTACTATTGCTCTCGACCATCATAAGTCTTCGTAACAAGAAATTTCGGCCTCTAACAAATCAAACTGCAAATCAAAACACACTCACATTGCCAACGAGTGCGCCAAACTTTACCGAGCTTCTAGCAGTGTAATGGTAAGTCAGTTGACTATATCGGACTTTGCATGCTTAGTTGATGAAGAATCCGAATCGGACAGATTCCTTTCAGTGAAAAAAACAAGGCTCTTTCGGCTCCGACAAAGCAATCTCACTACTTAACATCAGAACCACATTTGGCATGCTTGGCCTGTCCTCGGGGTTACATCCATGCCTAAAAAAAAATTTTTAACGAACAAATTAAATCACGAGAAAAAGGTTTTATTTATGAAGAAAAACTTTTTTGTCCAGAGAAAGTTGCACTTGTTCACTTACATGTCCTAAAAGGTTGAGCTTGTGGCGTGCATGACGAAGCCCTCTGTTCTTCTTTCGACTTACTATTTCGAGAACCAACACTCCAAAGCTAAAAACATCGGATTTCACCATGAAGATCCCGTTGATTGTGTACTCAGGAGATATGTAACCGCTGCGAAAAATTTAGATCAAATTTTAAAATTGTTGACATTGACGTGTGATCTTACTCTAAGATGGAATTTATAGAGATGCTTACTATGTTCCAACTACTTGCTTGTACTTGCTTCAGTTTCGTCTACTCCAAACCCTGAGCAATTCCGTTGATAATGTGAAATCGTTTAGGCCAATCCACAAGTATACTCTGATTTTTATCTGTCCATAATTTTTGTCTAATTTATTATACTCTTTAAATTTGCATAAAAACAATAGAAAATCATTATGGAGAAATTTTATTTTCTTCTGAAAAGAACGAATCGAAAATAAAGAAGTTTTAAGCTTTTGTTGGGCATGTATTCGTATATCAGCATCCTTTCTTCAGCTTCAATGCAACATCCTAAGAGCCTCACAAGGTTGCGGTGCTCTTGAACCAAAGTATGCACCCACTTCCGCCTTCTCTGATGTCCAAATTAGCATACACGAGCAGTTTCTCAAGCATTCTTGCTCACACTCTTTCAGGTTCATGGTTTTGTGATACCACGATAGGCTCAGTCGGGTAGTTTAATACCGGAGTGTCGCTGAAACCCCTCCCCTTCCTTGCATTCCAATGGGGTTTTTCTTACACACCCGTGTGACCAATCTCCGGAATCCCAATCTACTGGCAATTTTGGCAGGAACCCCTCCAAGCAGCGGCAAGCAGGGAAGTTGTTGATGTTGCAACTGCCATATGCACCGCATATTGCGTACCTGTCACAATCGTCCATTTGCGCTGTCAAGTAAAGTTTCCATTCCTTCATTTGGTCAATCCACGTTTACGCGATGAAGATTTCCGTTGGAATTCAAAACCAATCTTGACACGCGGCGGCCGGAGCTGCTCACTTGGTTATAACTGTAATAAACTTCCTCCTTGGAGAAACAAAACTCATATGTGTATATCCGCTTGGTTTCAAATTCGCATACCACTAAACCGGAGGCCATTCCACGCTCCAAACCAGAATTGAATCTCTGAACCTTTCTTAAGCAAAAACTGTGGTAAACCATTCGAATCAAGCTTATTCGTGCAATCACCTTCAGAAGGATCATCATCACTCTTCCACGACGTCAGGCCCCGGTTCAAACTGGTTGCCAAATTTACCACGTACTTCATTCCGGCAGAAGCTTATCGCCTGGATAATCAAAACTCCGCCACAAGAAATTATCTTTCTCATTATCATCTTCATCCTTCACTACAAGATTTCCGGCATCGAAAAGCTGGTGCGACGGGGCTGGTGGGGCAGGTATCGATGATTCGACGACCAATGGCAACGTTTTCATGACTCACAAGGGAAAGAATTCCCTGACGCGAAATTAAGGACCCCATAAGAATCCTGAGTGGGACATCTCTGTTGGCAACCCAAACCACTGTCGTGGAACCTAGTGTTTACTGAAATTACAAGTGTACAATATCATAAATAGTAATAAAGAGATAAATAAAGTATCGCTCTCACGAGAATTATCATTACCAATTACCAAAATTATATTAACTCAAACTTATTTGAATAACTGAAAAGAGATTTTTAAAATAAAAATAACAAAATAAGTAAAAAGACAAAAGACTCAAAATACTAAAAATCAAGGATTTTTGATTTCACTAGATTAATCATATTCAAATCTTCTAATCTAATTAATCAATGGTCTATTCCCTATATAACCAGTGAATCTCTCTAACATATTCATTAATCTTTCTCAAACATTAACAATTTATTACAATAATAATTTATTACAATTTATCCTTCTCCATGAGTTCGACTCCTTGACTTCAAAGCTTGTACCTAGAGAAGAAAAAACAAAGAAGCAAGATAAATAAACAAATAAACAAAAGATCCTAAAACTTGAAAATAGAAATTTGAACAATAAATTAAAAAAAAATAAAAGCATTTAAAAAGCTTGGATTGCCTCCCAATAAGCGCTTAATTTATAGTCATCGGCTTAACTGTGGAAAAGGGCTTGTCAAAGAGCGGCTTTCACACATAATAAGTGTCATATAACACCACATACGGCTCTTGATTGTTGATGCCCTCAAGTTTGACAATATATGGTAGAATTCGGCACGTGGCTCCAACAAGAATAGGCTTTAAATGTATGTGCTCGGGGAACGTGAATGAATGATGTAATGTAGGTGGAGGAGTATTGGCCACATCGGATCTTCATAGATATGACTCTGGATGATTAATGTGGTCACGATCAGTTGGGCATTAGAGACTTCTTCTTGTGATTCTTCCTCTATGGCTAAGTCTTGTATCCCTACTTCACTAAAGAGTCATTGTTATGACACAACTCTAAGTGCTCCTCTCTTTGCGTTGCTCCTCAAAATAGCAATCTTCAATGGTTTCAATTGGCGCATCCATGATAGGAGTGGATGCTACCAATTCTTCATGTTGACAATCTTGGTCGTTTCGAAAAATACTATTTTCCCAATAATCATGGTCGGCCATGTTTTCCAACATGTAATAGGCTTTGTCAATGGGTCTTTGGAATAAAGGGAAATTACCATGTCCACTTTGAACCCAACTTCTTGTTGTGTCACATAAGCAATTGATGAAATTTTGAAGAATATATTCCTTGGAGAAACCATAATCAAAAACCTGTTAAGCCAAGTCTCTATATCTCCACCAAGCAACATACATCGGTCCATGTCTTGTCGGAACAAACTCATTCGGACCTGTCCATCTTGAAGTCTCTCAATAAGACAAAAACAAACAAACAAAATTAAAATAAAAAATAAAAAAATTCAAATTAAAACTATATTTATTAGTATCATATAGTAAAAAACAAAAAACAAAAAACAAAAAACAAACAAAACAGTTCCCCGACAACGGTGCTAAAAACTTGTTGCTAAAATTTCAAGTGCATAATATCGTAAACAAGTAATAAATAATAAGTAAAGTATCGTTCCCACGAGGACTGTCGTTATCAATTACCGAAATTATAATCACTCCGACTTTATTTGAACAACTGAAAAGAGATGTTTAAATAAAAATAACAAAATAAGTAAAAAGACAAAAGACTCAAAATACTAAAAATCTAGGTTTCCGATTTCACCAGATTAATTATATTTCAAATCCTCTAATCCAATTACTTCAACAACTATTCCCTATGTTGCCAGTGAATCTCTCTAATATATTTATTAATCTTCTCAAGCATTAACAATTTATTATATTAAGCATTATCATCTTTCGGTCTCAAACAACTTATCATATCAATTAAGAACCAAAAAATCATTGATGCTATACAAGTTCATCATAATATCTCTAGCTTATAACAATCTCATGGTAATTTAAACAAGGCTTATTAATAATCACTTCTCAGTCTCAAATCAAATACAGAATCATGCAACAGTTGGCCGAAATTCACAAGAATAATCACATATTAAAATACTCAACATAGGCTGGAATAGAACATCAATCAATTTAAAAATAGAAAAACTAAATAATATAATTGGATAGATCTTATCCCCTATAAAGAAAATATTTCATAAATAAAAATAGAGATCTACAAATAACAGTTCAATCATTCTCAAATTACAAAAATAAACAGATAAGAAAATAAAACAAAAAAAAAACCAGTTTGAAAGTATCAACATGTCTCCAAAACCTTCTTCTTAATTTTCTTCTCCTCTCTCTTGATGATCAAGATAATCTCTCTATAATTTTATAAAAACTAAACCTAAACTTAAAATATTTTTCATTTTTCTCTCTTTGGTTTTTGGCTTCTCCCGTATCCAAAGACCCTCAACATGGAGCCCAAGGACTCCATTTTATAGCCTCAGCCGCCGACTTCACAAGCCTCCAATTTTCCCTTTTTATTATTTTTCTTTTCTTTTTTCTTTTGCTTAAGCAAAAGCTGATGCCAGTCAGCCCTAGCAGGGCCCACGTAGACAAGTGGTGACACATGGTTGAGAGCAGTTGAAAAGGGAGTCGCGTGGCAAGCTAGTGTTGGCTGGAGCTCGAGGTTACAAGGATACACAATGAGACGCACTGCACCAGATCCGGCACAGCTGAAAGTGCTGACACGCTAGCAGACACGCGCCTGGCTTGGCGAGTTTCGCGCACTCGTGATTTGGTCGCTTCTGAGGGTGATCCAACGACCAAAGGCAAGAGTGCGCACTGGGAAAGGTTGCGCGAGTCGTGGAAGCTATGCCTAATTTTCAATTCAGGTTGTTTAGGCTTAGTTTAGTTGATGAGTTCAAACTCATCACCATCAACTCAATTTTGTCTTTTTTCTCAAAAGTTTTTTATCTTTTGAAAAATTCAACCACAATCACTTTAAATTTACAAATCTTAACTCAAATTCATACACCAAACTAATTAATATCCTTTTAATCACAAATTTTTATGCCAAATTGTTATTTTGAATCCTCTTAAATAATTCCTACAGACAGGATAACATAATAATTTTTGGAAAAAATCACAATTAAACTAAGATTAAACAAATAAAGCTTAAAAATACTAAAATAACTATAAAAATAAGTTATCACCTACTTTCTTGTACATATTCCTTAGTAGTACCGGTTCTTGGACTTGCCGGGGCTGAAGAATCCGAGCTCGAAGATTCACCAGACGAAATGATGATCCCACCTTCTTTAGGGATTGAGCGGCACTTATTGTGTCTGTTGCTGTGGAGATTGTAAAGATTGATGAAATTGAGCATAGTAAAAGCAGTATTCTGATAATGGCTTCCATTGAATTTCTCATGATCCAAATCCAAATTGGTGTGACAAAATAATGTTTCAAGATAACATATGAAATCCATAAACACCATAAATATGTTGTCATTCATATTGTTGATCCACACCAAAAAAAAAAAAAATTTGTTGAAACTTCTGATATCTTTTTGACTTTTTTTCCCCCTTGTAATTGCCTAATTGTCTTTTTTTTTTTTTTTTGAATTTGGAATTTAAAGATATTCAAATTTCTGTTAGTGGGAAACCATATCTAGAGCTGTATATGAGGAAATCATTGGTTGATTGATTTGTGGTTAAGAGAGATTGTTCATTCCTTGATTATAAAATGCCAACTGTGTTTGGTAAGTATCTTCTTTTTAAAATATTTGATATTAAAGCCAGAAATAAGGAGATTGATTTAGAAAACATGTGGCATTAAATTAACACCTCACTTCGGTCATCTTTCATTACAAAATCTTTTTCATTCATTTTGTTGCTGACTCATTTTTAGCCCCAAATGGCTGGGGGACAAAAGAAAGAAGTGAGACATAATATGAAGCTGAAATTGATTATTTTTTCCCCCTTTCTGTATTAAACAAAGTCGTGGACTTATTTGAAAAAGGGTTAATTTTATTTTTGTCCCTGAATTAGTCCCGAATCATTGATTTGCTAAAATTGTTTTAAATTGTTAAAAAGTAGTTACCACATGAAGATTAAGTGTATTTAAATTAAGGTATGAGTATAGTATTTTGAGAATTTATAACTTTAAAATTGAAATATGGAATGTAGAATGACAAATATAATACAGTTTTTAGCAATGTTATGGAGGAATGATTATTATGAGAAATAATAGGTCGAGAACTGATTATGAGTAGTGTTTTAAGTTTGGGGATAAAGTGATATTAGACCTAAATTTAGGGACTAAAATGAAATTAATCATAAAACCAAGTAATGGAACAGATTCACTTAATGTGAACTGTTGGTGCATTATTGAAGCACAATGGAGACCGATTCCCACGATAAAGATGCCCTTGAATGTAAATGTAAATTTAAGATTCAACTTAGTTCTTTGTTTCCACATATTAACTACTCTGTTGCCAAAGCTTACCCTCTCCACTCCACTTATTAATGGAACTCAATGGTGTTGACAAAGCAAAATATGCTTCAGATTTTGTTACGAGCATGACCAATTTTTCGCATATATACCAAGTAAATTTTTTTTATCAAAATTATATGATATAGCACATCTATAAGTACTATTGAAATTATAGCAGGTTTTTAAAAAGATTAAAAGATGCATATTTTATTTCTTTTTTAAAAATTAACTATGTGCTTCAATTTTACCCC